>CM059603.1:81510000-82760000 GCA_030412105.1 Cyclura pinguis | reverse complement strand
CAAGGAGGACACCAATATGGCCATGAAGATACTATTTTGATGCATATCACCATTACTGCTGACACTGGGCATCCTCCTAGACCGAGAGGAAAGAATTATAGCATTTTCTCTACTAATGTATGGTTTCCATCTTTCTAAATTCCCCTTCCAGCAACTGTTCCATCAAGCTACAGCAAAGGCTGGGAGAAAGAAAAGTAACTCATCCCATTGGTTCTTCTCAATTGGTTCTTCTTCATAGGTCTGCTTCCTTTCTCAACTATCACATAGCAGCAGAGATTTTGTCAGGCTGCAGGAAAGGGAAAGGCGAGAAGCAGAACTGGTCCATTGACTCTGCTAAGAGACCTCTTTATTTCCCCATGGTGAGAAAACATTCATAATTCACAGTGGTTATGGGATGGGGTTTACTTTAGTTGTTTGCATGAATGAAGCCACAGTATTCTCTACAAACCTGCTGCACCACATGGCTCACTTTACCAGTAGGCAGAGTGAAGTAGTAGCATTTTGTCCTATTGGTGCCTTTCTAGCAGTCCCTTGCTTAGGTAGGAAACATGCAATCAGGAATCATGAAGCTCTTCTGTGTATGAAAACACAATACAGATTTTGTATGAACACCCCTTGCTTTCAGGGGGGAGTTATTTTATTGTCCAATAATGTTTAGTGGTGAAAGCTCAGTTTGTTTCCTTTTTGTTCAGATGATATTGACTAGAAAATAATGAGATATTAATGTCTGTAGTGATTTGTTATGTTATGTTATGTCCTTAAGTGGTTGCATTATACCAATTATTATTAGCAACCCACTTTTTCTGTTTATTTCACACTGCAGTGACAAGAGCTATTACCATCTCTCTAATTATTGTTACGGTGTGCCATACTAGTTAGCAGCTTCTGTAAGCATAAACTTCAATATTTGTGAGATGATTCAAACTACAGACACTCTTCTATTTCAGTCATATTATTCACATGCTTCATTCACAGCTCTTCACTCTCTCCGTAAATGCCTCCTACACACATCATTCATTGATTAATACATTTAGAAATTCCATTGACTTGTGTCTTACTAGTTGAAGATTGTACTGAAGTCTAACAAATGTGTTTAGTTACTGAATATGAGTTGTAAGAAATATATAGAGTGAATGCAGAAGTATAAACACAATTATACATTATGCTGTGAAGATGGTAAAGAAATTTTTGACCTTTAAATGGTTGAGACTACAACTCCCAGAAACCTTTGCATAGGTCATGTGGATGAGGCTGATGGGAATTATAAGCATAAACATCTGGATAGTCAAAGACTTCACATCCTTGAATTATACTACTCATAGAATTGTGTTCTAAGCAGAAGTGACACACTAGAACAGAAGTTACGTCAGATTTTTATTTTAAATATTTCTTTAGATCTTAGTTTTAGTGAAATGCCTGAGACAGGCATGAACACTTAGGAAGAGCTACAAAATGTAGAACAACACACCATTCTTTTTCATATTTCATTTCCACTTTGTTATTTTTGCAATCAGATTCCTATGGATTTTTTTTTTCACTGAATAAAATGCCCCTTTTGGACATGGAAACTGGAAGCCCTTTGAGGTCAGCTGGTTTTGTCTCCATGGCTGGCAAATACAGTGTGACCCACAAGAGATCACCTGAGGCTATCCTAACCACCAACACCAAGTAATAAATAGTATGATGTTATGTAATGATATATCACCTCCACCTTTAAGTAAACCAAGTCACCAGCAGAGAGATGCGAATCTGTCTGTTTCTAATCTGTGTCACTTCTGCATTTTCTACCATAACAGTACACTAGTCCTACATTAAGCTCTATTTAAAAAAATACTCTGAATGTATAGTTTTTAAATGCACATTTAACAATCCTATTTGGTGCGGAGGGGGGAAGGAGGGAGGAAAAGACACTAAGGCAGAGATTTTTTCCACCACCACCCTGCCCCCATGCTATGATCTAATAGTTCATGCCAGAATGAAGGAGGAAGGGCTGGCTTTTTTCTCTCTCCTTTTACAGACTTTTAAACAACAACAAAAACTTTTCCCTATCACTACTCTTGATGAAAGCAAAATAAATAATGCTAGTTCCTGGCTTGGAGTAAGTTTTCTGGATAGTATCTCCATTCCACAGGGGTAGGATTGCATGCTCCTATGTGGGAAGAGGCTATGCTGGCAGCAGCAGTGCTGCTGATAGGGTCTCCCATGTCTGATACACTTTTGATGAGGAGACAGGTTAGATGTGCTGAACAGCTACTGGGCAGCAGCAATTGTGGGGGTGGCACTGGTGGAGGATCTCTCAGAGAAAATCTCTCAAAGACAACAGCAGTGGCACCATAGCTAACATCTGTTAGTGCACAGTAAACTCCTTTTGAATGTCCCTGAATGTCTTTTACTATGAAAACCCTATGAAGAGACAGTCCAAAACGAAACAGGAAATAGTGCCAGAAGATGAAACTCCCAGATTGGATGGCACTAAGTGAACTACTGGGAAAGAGCAGAGGACACCTACGAGAAGCACTGTGGCTAATGATGCAACTGGACTCAAGCTGAAGGGACATTCAGATGCTGATGTGCTCAGAGGTAAAATGAAAGTACAAACCTGCAAAACACATATTATAGCAATATGGAATGTGAAAAGCAAGAATCAGGGGAAGCTAGACAGAGCAAAACAAAAAATTGAATGTGTAAACATAAGCTCTTTCCTCACCATCCTCCCAACCCACCATGGGGACAGGAAAATGACAAGACTGCAAGAACGTTTCTGCATGACATACCCACAATCCCATCTGAGTCTTCCCCATCAGTGAACTGCAATCATGCCACCATCACAAACTTATCTGTCCTGCAGAAGCCCTGCCGCATTGCAGACTGGGAAAGTACCTGTGGAAGAGAGAGACATGGCCATCATACTTCACTACAGAGCCAGTGTAAGAAAACTCTATGAAATTGAAGGGAGCATCGTAAATTGACAGGTGACTTGTAGGCACACGCGCGCACAAGCGCGCACACACACACATACACACACATTTGGGGAAAAAGTGGTTTGAATCCACAACTCCTTCCAGGTTGCCTATTTTTTTACTTCTCTGAGGGGGGAATTCTGGCATCAGAAAGGCCTGGCTACAGATTTTTCTGCAGCTACAGGTAGGAGGTTTGTGTGGTAAAACTGCCTTTTTGAAAAATGGATCTCATTTTCCACTCATGGGCATAAAGATATGAAAAACTGCAGGATTTTCTGTTCTTTGGGAGGGCCTTGTCGTGCCCTCCCAAAGAACAGATTAAAGTATGGGTTTTTTTTAAAAAAATGCACACCAAATACAAATTGTCTCCATGCAATCACTAAGGATCCGTGCAATCATTTTTAATGTGTTTAATTAAGTAATGTCTCTAAAAAGGCCTAATTAACTGGATTTTCTGCATTCGTTAGAGGGTTAACGAATCATATTTAATTAACAAAGGTCTTTGTTAACCTTTTCGATCAATTAGAATTGTGACCTTAACCTTAGTCTGTCTGCTTATTGAAGATTTGGGCAACTCACCATAAAACTGTCTATCTAGAGTATATACATTCAATCGAGTTCTATTTCTCTGATTAAAACCAGGGATCTTATTTGAAAATATGTAAGTTACAATAGATTTGGGAGTATTTCTGTCATAAGCATACTTTTCCATTGCCATTTCAGAGCAGCCTCATGATGATATTGTCTGGCTGGCTGGCTGGCTGGCTGGCTGGCTGGCTGTCCATCCATCTAGTCTGTCTGTCTGTCTGTCTGTCTGTCTGTCTGTGGCATTTCTTTATCACCTCTCAACCCACCAAGGCCTCTCAGGAGGTAATTCTTCACTACAAAACACTTTTATATATGAAATTTATATGATTGTAATACCTTCTTAGTTTGATTGAACCTGTTAGAAAAGTATGAAGTTAATGAAGAAGACTTAATCAATGTAAAGCTCCCCAAAAGATGAAACCAGTGGATCAATGAAAAAAAACCTCTTCAAAAATGAATTCTGTAATTGAACAGATAGTATGAATGCATTTTTAAAAAATACAGTAGCTCCTCGATTTTTGTGAGGGTTAGGGGTGCAGACCCCTCATGAAAGTTTTTTTTTAAAAAAAAGCAAATAACCCCCCCCCACACCTGAGTGAGCACTTCCCCTCCCATTACCTCCTGGGGCTCCCCTTCCATTCTCCTGCCTGTCACCGACACACCCCACCTTCTTTCTGCCCATGTAGGTGACAGGCAAGCAAATAGAAGGGAAAACACTCCCCCACTTCCTTTGCCTGTCCATCAACTGTGCACCCCACCTTCTTTTTGCCTGCACATGCGACAGGCAAGCAAAAGAAAGGAAAACACCCCTCCCCACTCCATTTGTCTGCCCTTCACCCGCATGATGGGGGGGAGTGTGTCTCTACTGGTTTTGCTGGACTTCTCAGCAGCCTTCAGTACCATAGACCATGCTACTATGAACTATGGTGTCCTACTGGGTCATTTCTCTGGTTTTACAGTAGCTTCAGTCTTTCTTGGAGGGGAGAACTCAAAAGGTCATGTTGGGGGATGCTTATTAGACACCCTGTGGTATCCCTCAAGGCTCAGTTCTACCTCTCCCCCACCCTCATTGTTTAACATCTTCATGAAACTGCTGGGAGAGGTCACCCAGAGTGTTGGAGTTCAGCCTGATCGGTGATGTCGGTGATATACAACTCTATCTTTCCTTTCCAAAGAAGTTGTTTCTGTACTAAACCGGTGTCTGCTGTTGGTAATGGACTGGATCAGGGTGAACAAATTGATGCTTAATCCAGACAGGATGGAGTTGTTCCTGATCAGTCAGAGGGCTGAACAGGGAACAGGGACTCAGCATGTGCTAGCGAGGGTTAGACTTCCTCTGAAATCTCAGGTTCATAGCTTGCTTTTTTTTCCCTGGATTCATAGCTGAGCCTGGATGCCCAGGTTGGAGCTGTGGCCAGGAGTGCATTTGCACAATTAAAATTAGTGCACCAGCTGCAACCATTCCTTCAAAAGTCAGATCTGGCTACAGTGATACGTGGTGAGTTGATGAGGACTCAAGACAGATCCTTCTTTGTAGCTGCTCCCAGACTATGCAACTCTTTTCCATGGGAGATCTCTTTGGCCCCTTCACCAACAGGTGAAGACATTTTTTATTAAGGCAGGCATTTGGATCTTGAATTTCAATTATGGAGTAGTAGTATATGTGTAGAGTAGTGTGCTGTATCTTTTAATCTATATTTTTTTTAATTCTGTATTTTTAACTGTTTTTTGAAATAGCATTTTAAATATGTTTTAAGTGTTTTACCAGTTTTAAGCATGTTTTAATACTTGGAATATTATCTCTTTTTAACTTTTGTAAACAGGATGTTTCAGTTGTATCTTTTTAGAATATTATAAGTCATCTTGGATCCCATTTGGGAAAAACGCAGGATATAAGTGCAATAAATAAATAAATAAGATCATTTTATTATTTGAGATTATCAGATCATGAGGGATTGCCATGAAAACTGTGTGCAAAAACTCTGACCTTCAAAGATGAGAAGGTTATTACATGTTAATCTGATCATTCACTGGCACCACCTTAATTTTTAGCAGATTTGTTAAGAATCCCTTCCAAGACTTCTTTCTAGGTATATCCCTAAAGAACAAGGCAGACAATTCATTTGCCTACATTTTCTAGATGAACTAGAGAATGAAGAATTCAACACTGGACTTCTGTATAGAGCAGGCAGCTCCTGGGGACAAAGGAAAACACTGACCCTCTTAGACCCATTTGGAATCATGCCTTGCTATTGTGTATATTTTTTTACATCAATATCACATTTCAGAAGGCTTCCGAGAACATAATTCAGCATGAAAAGATGTTGTTTAAGGAGAAAACATGCTTTGATGCTATCACTTCTATCACAAACTCTGTTGGAGGGGAGACCAAGGAAGAGGTTCCTTATTCCTGGTCAAAATGGTTAGACCCTCATAGAATGAGTATGTGAAAGACCGTATGGTCCTGTGGTAGCTGATGAATTCTGTGTCATTTGAGTTGTAAATTCCACTTAGGTTTTAATATTAACTATAAAGGAACTGAGATGCTTATCCCTCATATAGATGCAGCAACTTGGAAAGCTCCTTTAAAGTTCTAACTAAAACCCAGAGCACATTCATCATTCCACTGACACGGAACCTGTTGGCTGCCACTACTTGTTCCTAAGGTTCAAAACTGAATTTGTCTGCTGTATAGATTATTGAAACATTTACATAGTATAAAATACAAGATAATTATTTACATGTAAATAATGCCTGGTGTAGTGATTTGGCATGGGACTACCACTCTAGAGCCCAAGGTTCGAATCTTCACTAGGTTATGGAAAACCACTAGGTGACTGGGCAGATTGGAGAGCTGGGCCAAGGCTAACAAAATGAAATTCAACAGAGAGAAGTGTAAGGTCCTACACTTAGGTAGAAAAAATGGAATACAGAAATATAGGATGGGGGACACGTGGCTGGATAGCAGTACGTGTGAAAGGGATCTAGGAGTCTTAATAGACCACAAGCTGAACATGAGTCAGCAGTGTGATGCGGCAGCCAAGAAAGCCAATGCAATTCTCGGCTGCATCAATAGGAGTATGGTGTCTAGATCGAGGGAGGTACTGGTACCACTCTACTCTGCTTTGGTTAGACTTCATCTTGAATACTGTGTCCAGTTCTGGGCACCCCAATTCAAGAAGGACATGTTCAAGCTGGAGCAGGTCCAGAGGAGGGCAACCAAAATGGTGAGGGGCCTGGAAGCCATGCCCCATGAGGATAGACTTAGAGAGCTGGGTATGTTTAGTCTGCAGAAGAGAAGGTTAAGAGGGGACATGACAGCTATGTTTAAATATTTGAAGGGATGCCATGTAGAGGAAGGAGACGGCTTGTTTTCTGCTGCTCCAGAGACCAGGACAAGGAGCAGTGGATTCAAGCTGCAGGAAAGGAGATGTCACCTGAACCTCAGGAAGAACTTCCTGACAGTCAGGGCTGTCCGGCAGTGGAATATGCTTCCTTGGAGTGTAGTGGAGTCTCCTTCTTTGGAGGTTTTTAAGCAAAGGCTGGATGGCCATCTGTTGGGAGTGCTTTGAGGGTGTTCCTGCATAGCAGGGGGTTGGACTGGATGGCCTGTGTGGTCTCTTCCAACTCTACATTTCTATGATTCTACGGTTCTATAACTTTTTGGCAAGTCACACTATCTCAGCCTCAGAGAAAGGCAAAGACTTGAGCACTCCAATGGTATGGGACACCTCGAAAGCAGTGATGAGGGGAATTTTCATTCAAAAGTCAATTGAATGGAAAGAAAAAAGACTAAGGCTGAACATGAATTTGTGGAGAAAATTAATAATCTGGAAAAAAAAACTTAAACAAGATCCAGGAAATAAAGAAGCCCAGGAGAAAATAAACATACTACAGAAACAACTGACTCTTAACATGACTGAAGAGATGGAATAGAAGCTCAGATTCATTAAGCAAACACACTTCGAACATGCAAATAAGCCGGGCCACTGGCTGGCGTACAAAATCCGTAAAGAAAGAAAGAAGCATATACTTAACCGAATCAAGGATGGAGCTCGATCTGTCTCAGATAGCAAGGAAATCCAAAAAATCCTGGGCAATTACTTCAAGAATCTGTATTGTCTTCAAAACTCAGATGAGATCAATAAGTTTGAGGAATACCTCCAAGCAAAAACACTTCTCCAACTGGATCAAAAACAGAAAGAGCTCTTAGATAAACCAATATCGATCACAGAAATGAAGGAAGTGATTGACAGACTAAAGATAAACAAGTTGCCAGGCCCAGATGAACTTTCTGCCAAATATTACAAATGTTTCAAAGATCAGTTAGTAAAGCCACTACAAAACTTATTTAACAAAATCAAAGATAGTGGGGTAATCCCAAATACATGGAAGGAAGTGAGCATTACACTCATTCCAAAGACGGATTCAGAGAATCCCACACCTAATGAAGTCAGACCCGTATCTTTGCTAAATGAAAACTACAACATTTTTGCTTCAATACTGGCTCAAAGATTGAAGAATGTTCTGTTGACATATATTGGCGAAGACCAAGCGGGTTTCTTACCAGAACAGCAGATGAAAGATAATATAAGGTTTGTCTTGGATATCTTAAAATATTTAGACCATCATAATGAAAAGAAAGGTGCTCTAATATTCTTAGATGCAGAGAAAGCTTTCAACAATGTGAGATGGGGGTTCCTCTTCAAAGTTCTAGAAAAGATGAAGTTTGGTACGGCATTTATATCCTGGATAAAAGCAATTTATTCAGAACAACAAGCATATTTAATCATAAATGCATAAATGATCAAAAAGTTTCCCAATAGAAAAGGGCACAAAACAAGGCTGCTCTCTTTCGCCTCTGTTGTTCATGGTGATCCTTGAGATTTTGTTTAGAGAAATTCAACACAGTTCCATCCCCAGCATAAAAATTGGCAAGGAATGTTATGAATACAGAGCGTTCACAGACAACGTGGTCATTTTTTTGGAAGAGCTCCTGTTGCAAATGACTAAGTTAAATGAAATTTTGAATAGATTTGGTTCCTTGGTGGGATTTAAGATTAATAAATCTAAAACAAAGATTTTGACCAAAAATATGAAGAAAGCAGAACAAGAAAAGTCGGGACTATTATCTGGAATAAAATGTGCTGATAAAGTAAAGTATTTAGGGATCTCAATAATCAGCAAGAATAACCAATTGTTTAGTAATAATTATACTCCTGTTTGGAAACAGATTCTCCAAAAGATGAGCATTTGGAAGAAACTGAACCTATCATTTACAGGAAGATTGTCCTTAATTAAAATGAGTATTCTACCAAAAGTGCTTTTTCTGTTTCAAATGATCCCAATTGTAATCCTTCTAAAGTGGTTTAAGGACTGTACTAAAGACCTGTCAGACTTTTTGTGGCTGGGTAAAAAAACAAGGTTTAAATTAAAACCAACAACAGATCTAAGGAATAGAGGGGGACTTTCTATGCCAAATTTGAAAATCTGCTATGCAGCATCCTGCTTAGTTTGGATAAAGCCATGAATATGCCTAAATGACCTGAGGCTATTAGCTTTAGAAGGTCATGAACTTTTTTTTTGGATGGCACTCTTATTTGTGGTATCAGAAAGTTAAAGTTCAAAAAATGTTTAATAACCACGTAATCCGACAATCCGTGTATAAGATAGGGATGAAATATAAAAGGTACCTATGTCCAAAATTCCCATCTTGTCTTTCTCCCACTGAAACTCTTTTGATAAAAGGACTTAGAGGTGATATAGATTGGACCACATATAAAGAATTAACATACTTAACAGGTGGGGTATTGCAATTAAAAAGTCACCAGAGATTACAACAGGAAGGAATGACAATACATTGGTTTCCATATCTTCAGATCCAAGAAAGATTTAAAAAAGATTTAAAAGAAGGTGGAATTGATACGAACCCAACGGAATTTGAATTAGAGCTAAAGAAAGGAAACCAAAAATTGTTATCAAGGATATACCAACTGTTGCTTAGATTTGATCTGGAAGAAGAAACAATTAAAGAATATATGGTAAAATGGACAATGGACATAGCACACAATATCGGACTTACAGAATGGGAAAGAGCCTTGAAAAAAATTAGTAGATTTACAAGATCATATGGCTTACAAGAGAATGTCCTGAAGGTTATGTTCAGATGGTATCTCCCTCCCACAAGGATAGCTAAGATGTTCAAAAATATAAATGACAAATGTTGGAGATGTCACAAAGAAAAAGGTACCTTTTTTCATCAATGGTGGGCCTGCAACAGGACGCAAAAATTCAGGTTTATGGTTCGTGCAGTCATCCAAAAGGTATTAGAGATAATGCTCGATTTAGATCCTAAATTGTTCCTATTAAGAATAAATGATCTAAAATGGGATGGGGGTGATTGCAAAGAAGGGTTAATATGCTACATGGTAACAACAGCCAAAATGGTATTTGTCAGACACTGGCAGAAGGAATCAATTCCATCTAAAGGAGAGTGGTTGGAGAAACTCCTGGAGGTGACAAAAATGGATAAGTTAATGAATTTGTTAGAAAACAGATCTGGTCATAAATTTTTTCAAGCATGACAACCACTCACAAATTATTTGCAGAGGGAATTATAAAACAATGTCTAGGTAACAAGCATGTATAATTGTGTAATTGTGTAAAATGTGCAATAAGAAACGGAAAATAAAAATAATCTACAATAATGAGAGAAAATTATCATTGGAGATAAGGAATGGAAAGTGTGAAATTAGAAGCAACCGTGGAAATGGAACTTTCTTAAGTATGAGACTATTATAATGGGTATTTGATTAGAAAATGAATTAACTAACTGAGGGTTAATACATAATTGGTATGACGAGATAGAGGGAAGATTCTGAATAATTACCAAAGATTAGTAAATAAGGATAGAATGATATCTAATTAACCCTAGAGTGTTCCAAAACTAACTTGATATGAAAACCAAATAGAACTCTGAAGGGTTTAGGACAAGATTTGAATTTGGCCCAATCTGTGGTACTGACAGCATGTGAAGTCTTCATGTGTTTTTTTTTTTCACTGTTGTGACCTTTCTTGCTGGTTATTTCTGTTTACTTATGAGATACGTTATGTTAAAAGCGAACACCTGTTTCTATTATTTTTTCTAATGAATATTAGTGTTTTATACTCGATTATGCAATATTGCTGAATGTGTTTGAACTGTGATTTTGAACTGTTTAACTGTATAAATATGAATTGTATAAATACGTTCGCTAATTCTATTTCAATATAATAAAATTAATAAATATAAATTTGAAAAAAAAGAGAGAGAGAAAGGCAAAGACCAACCCTCACTGAACCCTGTGATAGGCACCCCATACATCACAAACAACTTGAAAATACACAACAACAAACACATAAACTCACATGCATACATGTATCTGACAAACCTAGGAATAAAGGGATCTTTTGTTGAGATGTCGTATAAACATGGTAACTCCAGTAACAAAGAACTCCACTGACATCCATCCATTACCTCAAATAAAACAGAGATTTCTAATATAGTAGGGGTGAGAAAGATGCTGCTTATAATGACTTGGGATGAGATTTTGATTTCCCATTCATCCATAGAAACTGACTTGGGTCCATCACAATCACTCTCAGCCCCAGAAAACACCATGATAGGGTCACCTTGCAGTCATCATAAGTTGGGAATGACTTGAAGGCACGCAGCAAGGACAACAACAAGTTTAAAAGAACACTGAATAATAATGATGTAAATCTTCATATATTTAATTCTTGCAGGAAATAACAACAGTCTAGTCATTTTTCTCCCCACTTGAAGAAAAACTTTTTGCACAGTTCAGTGTTTATTCTTTATTTATTAAGAAATTGATTGAATGGGTCCACTCTAGCTTGGAAAGCAATTGGATTGAAACCAAAACTTAACACTGTAAGGCACAGTGTAGAATAATATTTCTGGAGGCAGAACTATGTTACATCTCTCCTGTCAATCCCTACCCCCAAGGACTTACCATTTAGCTGCTGCTGCCTGCCTTCTTCCTTTGGCATTCAGTGGCTAGTGGAAAGTGAGAGGATTCCAGAATATTTGGCTACGTCCCTGTAGCGAGTCACAAACCAGTGATATCGTCTACTAGGGTCCTCCAGAGGTCTCAGTGGATTATTTAATTGGTGTATATCTGGCTATGGAGCTATATGACACCTTTCCACCAGCAATTAAATGGCCATGGGGAACCTGCAGAGGCTAAACAGTGGGCCCAGAGGAGGCTTTGGTCATTGTGAGGATGGAAGAAAATACCAACCTCTGCAACAACCCCCTGCCTCCCCCACAAAAAAATATATACACAGGTACAGTGTGACTAGCACCTCTGTAATTAACAGTTTGCCAGCCAGAATCTCTTCGCAATCTTTTGAATAGCACTAGTATTCTACAAGAAGAAAGATGCAGATTTCTTATGTGCAAATGGTTCCAGAAATAGTGTTTGTGTGCTTGTGTGTGTGTGTGTGCGCGCGCGCATGCGCGTGCATGCATGTGTGTAAATTGCATGAACCACTCTTCAAGAAGACTTCATTTTCCTTTATTCTCTTTGGTAGTATGCAACTCTTTGCATTGGAGTGGACATTATTTCAAGCGCAGAAATAATTTATTCTGTAGTGCATCTTGAATTTCAAGATGTTTTCTCCTTGTAACAGACATAGAAAAATTACTATGGCAACATACTGTGAATGTGCTCCAAAGTATGCCAAACTGGGATGTGAAAATATACATTACGTTTCTTAAATTATATTTGAAGTGACATAATAGGAATGAAATTAAATGGAAGATTATCCTTCTGAGAGAGCAATTGTTTCTGGGTACTTTTATTTAAGTTATTGTTTTAAATAGCTCCCATCAGTTCAAACAAGTAATTGAATTTGAAACAAAAACTAAATAGTTGTGGTAATAAAAGCAACAAAATTCTGCTGCATTTACTGAACAGGAAACAATAGATTTAGCATAAATTCTCTAATTTGTTTTAGAGTAAATGTAATATTCTCATGATTTGTGGCTGTTGGACTAGACCCATCTTTAACTAAACCTTTAACTAAACTAAACCTTATATGGCAAGTATGTATAACATGGTTCTCTCTTTGCTGAACACTGAACCTATTGAACTTGATTGGTATAACTGGGGAACAATTTTGTTTCAAATAATGTTTAGAGAATTTACCAAAATCCACCTCTTTTCATATGTAGGAAATAATTTGAGCTTAAGGAGGCAAAACTGACACATTTTCTTATCCCTGCTTCAGAAACATCATTATTCTGCAGGAAAGTAAAAATTCAGCCTATGACTTCTGACAAATAACACTCTTCCAAAAAGGAGCTGAATGAGATAGCAGAGGGGATTAGATAGCAGAAGGAAACAGAAGAACCAAGGCGATATGTTGAAGAAAACAAAGGACAGAAGCACTGAATAAATTTACATTATTTTTTATGATTGTTTTAGGATTATTGTCTTTTGAACAAAAATAAACAACTGCATTTTAGAACAAGTAGGAGACATTGTAAACACATTTGTAATGTGCATTTTGAAAACAGGGCTGTAAACATATCTTAACATCTTTGTTAGTAGATGTGTTCATATTTCTTATTTGTATCTACAAAGTGCATAGTCTACAAAGTGATATTTAAAGCAATATCAATGTTTTCTCAATATTATATGCATTGGTTCTATTACCTTCAACAAGTGAGGTGGATGCTAAAAGCCACAATCACCATGCCAAGTCATACTCACCACACTTTCAATTACATATTGACCCCGTGCATCTGAAATTCCTCCTACCTGCTCTATTTAAGCTACCCATATCACTTTGGATCAAGAAATGAAGCTTCTATGTTCAGATATGTGAGGTGGAAGAGAATAACCAAAGAAGAAGACATACCTTGACAATAACTTTCAAAAGGTATATAGAAATTCATGTGTGGAAACCAAATTATGGACTAGAAGGAGACACACACAGGTTGAAGGTGCAGGAGAACAGAGTATAATATGTATGGAAAATAGGCAAGAGCAATTCAATCATCAGTCAGTCATGAGTTATGATAGTGTTCCACCCTATCTCCAGTGCACTTTTCCCTGTACAGTGGACAAACCTATGGTCCTTGGGACAATGAGCCAATGTTCTATTTGATTGATCAAGTGGACTACCTGGACAATAGACCAATGTGCTCTATTAACCACTTCTTCTCAGAACTCAGAAAAGTTACTTTTTGGAATACATCTCCAAGCATTTCCTAGACAACATGCCCAATGGCCGTGCTGCCTATAACCTTCCGGGAGTTCCAGTCTCAAAATGTATCCCTTCCAACTTCTGTTTACACCAAACAATGAATCAAAAGCGTAACTGCAATGATAGTCTATAATAATACAATACTAACCTGCCTAAATACCCTAAAGGCACCAGATCCCATATGCTTTTGGAAGCTAAGCAGGATCAGCCCTGGTTAGTACTTGGATGGGAGACTCTCAAGGAATATCTGCTGCTGTTAGGCTGTATTTCAGAGGAAGGAACTGGCAAAAACACCTCTGACTATTCTTTGTATAAGAAAACCCTATGAAATTGATGGGGTTGCCGTAAGTTGACAGGCAACTTGAAAGCATATACACACAAAGATACTTTGCCAGTTTCTCATTCATGCTGGGAACTGGTTCATAAATTCCCAAGGATCATGACAGTTCTCATCTCCATTGCAAGAATGAGGCATCAAGCAGCACCTCCCATGCATAAATTTATTTGGTATCTCCTCCCCTGCCCCCTTTGTGAAGCTAAGCATGCACAAACAGCAAGCAAAAAAGAACACATTGATTGCTGACAAAGAGGCAAGCAAGTCACTCAGAGCTTCTGTTTTTTTAATAGTATGCTCAGTAATAGTTCATACAAATTTTGCATACTTACAGAAATGTGCAATAGCTGGTCTTACAAATACACAAACGGCCTAAGACAGAAAACCACAAAGTTTTTTGCCACTTTGTGTTGAAGAGAAGAAAGGCCTTTCATTTAGTGTGCAAGACTGGAACAGGTTAAGACCAATATACCTAGACTCTATCCTTACTGCATACTGAGACCAAACCCAGGGAGATCCTTTTATCCACCTCCACCAGTATTCTAGAGCAGAGTTGATAAAATCATAGAATCATAAAATCTTAGAGCTGGAAGGGAGCACAAAGGCCATCTAGTCCAAACTGTGCCATGGAGGAATACATAACTACAGTAACACTAAAACATGCCCATCCAACTTTTGGTTAAAGGCCTTCAAAGTTGGACAATCTACCACTCACCGCCTGTTCTACTATTGAACAGTTCTTATAGTAAAAACATTCTTTTGGTGGGATCTCTTTTCCTGTAATTTGTACTCATTGGTTCATGGTCTAGTCTCCAGAGAACAGGAAAAAAAGGTTGCTCCATCCTCTAGATGACATCCCGCCAGATATTTAAACATAGCTATCATGTCACCTCCCAGTCTTCTCTTCTTCAAGTTAAACATACACGGTCCCCTAAGTTGGTCCTCATAAGGCTTGGTTTCCAGACCATTGATCATCTTGCTCTCCCTTCTCTGAACATGTTCCAGCTTGTTGATATCCCTCTTGATCTGTGGTGCTCAAAACTGGACCCAATATTGTGACTGGGGTCAACTGCAGCAGACCTCTGGGCCAGTTTCTTGCCACTACAATTCTGCAAGGGTTGCATGTACTCTCCAAAAACAAAACAAAACAAAAACACAGAAGTGCCTGGTTACCCACACCAGCTGTTAAAAAGAGTTTTAAAAAATGTGTTGAACGGTGTAGAGTGAGTATGTAATATACTCATATTTAAAAAATGAATTGCCTCTACTGGAGATTTCCAAGAAGGCCAATTCCTCCCCTGTTTGGCCAGTAAAACAGTGGCATCAAGAATGTGGAAGGGCTGAGGATGTGGGGTATGAAGGGAGAAATGATGATATTGCCTCCTCTCAAATTAAGAATTTTGCCTGCCCAAATAAAATATTTTTTCAGTCCCATGCAAAGAATAAGATACTGAAGATTCTCATATTTGCTGTGTTCACATTCCCTTGGTAGCTTTGCATTCACCTTTTCTTTAAATGCCTACACATTATTTCTAATTACTCAGCTGAATTTTTAAGTCACAGCAATGTTAGAAATTTCAGGACAAAAGAAAAATTTCATTGGAGTGGGATTCTTTTTTGAGAAAGACAATGCCTTCATTTTGTTCCCTCTCACTCTATCTAGATGTCTCTAGATGTCCTTAACATGAGTATAGAGTTTTCAATTATTTAACCTAGTTTTAATCCTTAGAAGAACCTGATAAAGTCAGTATTATGATTCCTCATCTTGCAGAGTGAAAACCTGTGGGATAAGCAAAGATGGGGAAATCTGTCCATTTCACTTTCTCCCACATTTTTTTTTTTAAATACTCAAGTTCTTTCTATGCTAAATAGTGAAGTTTGTGAATTTTTTTTTGTAAATTCTTCAAAAATGATGCATTTTTCCCCTCTTTGGTACCAATCAAATTCAACAAGCACAACTATTCCCAGCATGGTGAGGGTATGGTTATATCCGCCTCTACCAAGCTGGAAACTCCCAAGAAAAAAAGATATGGCAGCTGTAATTCAACACCACAAACCTATGCTTGGAAAGGGGAGCTGTAATCCAGCAAAGAAACTTTTTTTTTGGTCTGCTACAAACATGGTTGAATAAATAGGGATTCAAGCCCAACTTTTAAGAGTTGAACACTCAAAGCCAAGGTCTAGATAGGGGAATCTGTCAGTTTCTTTTCATCCAATTTCTTCTTAAAAATCAAATTATTTGCATCCTGAGTTTGAAAAAATGTCAGAAATAGGTCAATTCTCACATTTTTTTTAAAAGCTGTGACAAAAATTTCAGGTATCCAAGGGTTAAGTATTTTCTCTCACATTACAGAGCAGAAAACTGAGGTTTCACTAAAAGCCACCTTGTAAGTTCTTGACAGAGACAGGTTGTAAACTGTGCCTTTTTTGATTTGTAGTTCAAATGTCATAGCTACTCCTCCACTTCACTTCTCTAAAAGAATGACCTAGATTTAGGTGAGATGGAAGGTCAGAAGGAAGGAGGGGACATACAGAGGTGTTCAACTGATTAATCAAAAAACTTCATGGATGGATTGATTTGGGTCACATTCACAATCAGCAATTTTCTTTAAAAAAAATGTCCTTTTCAAAAATGCTTGCTTGGCAGTCCACACCCTCCACATCCAGAGTCAACAATGTATAGATCCATGAGTAGGAAAAAAAGGGCCTTGAAGTAAAGAATTCTAACAATTTGGAAATGCATGGCTAACTTCCTTATTGTTCTTAATTGGTGGCTTTATATACAGCAAGAGAAAGCCATTTAAACAATACTTTCTTTTTATGGCATATGCATATGTAGGCCATTTGGAGCACATCCAGCATCATAGAATGAAAAGATTGTCTTTGTTACATTTGTAACTTCAGCTTTTGTTTAAACAAAAACAATAGCAATTCAACAGGAATGAAACATGTATCTGTAGTTATTTTCTACCCTTGTATGAGAAGAAGTAAGCCACTCTGCAGTTAGCAGAGCCTACGCCATTGTAAGCTTCGTCTACCGATAAATAAATATACATTTGAAGCCTGAATATGAATAGTTTCCAGATTATTCTTCTCCAACAAAAAGAGGAAAAGTCTGTGAGCTGCAATCCTTTAAACAAAATGTTATCCACCAGCTTCAGTGACCATGAATTGTGGGTCAATGAACTTCATGGGTTTGGTTCTGTTTGATACTGGGGATGAACATATATCTAAATCTTACTTTCTTCCACTCTCAAAGTTTACACATTTTGGTAAATTCTAATCAAACAATGGTCTGAATCAAATTTTTCATCCTTTCTTCTAAGAGATGGACAAAATCTTTCAGGATTTTTTTTCTCACTGACATTTGAACTTTGGGTCTATTCTGATTAAAAATGAACTGAACCATATTGCCCAAAATCCTAGCCCGAGACTGCTATGAATAGGAGTGAATGGGGGTGGGTTGCCAAGCATCAAACAGGCCAGGAAACATGACTTGTGAGTTGCCTTCAACAGGATGAATCACACCAGTCATGCAGGTCTATTCCAAGTACATGACAGTAACAATGACTAACCAGACTTTTCACAAGCAATTAAACTCTAACCTTGACAAGACAAAAAGGAGTACAGTGAGCAATTAATCCCAAGAAGATTTGCAGCAGATCACAAGCAAGCAGTAGCTAAGGAACATAGCCCTCTTCTAGCTTTTTCTCTTGCTGCATTTATTATTATTCCTTATTTTATTTGAAATATGTCTCTACTGCCATTTGAGGCAAAGACTTTGCAAGGTTTAAAAAGGAAATTAAAACAATAAAATTTAAACTACACAAAGTTTGTGAAAATTAGTTTTTGTACTACCAAGCCAATGACATCCAAGTTGGTAGTTCAAGTAAGTAATTTGCATCCCAAACGAGTAATTTTTCCAAGCTCTGAAAACACAGTTAATTATATATAAAGTGATAAGAATCACAGTACAATAAAAATGGAAGGGAAGACCACAACTAAACTGTTGGCCCCAACCATGATTTCTACAAGTTTAGTGGAAGGTTTTCCATTTCTGAATCCCAGTTAAAGTAGCCTTATTTAATCAATTGTTGAATGGTCATTTGGCATATAGGTAAACCTAATTGATTCAGTTGATTCAACCCTGCATCAGAGTTCCCAGATGTAAGGAATTGGCTTGTACATGCATAGCTGTTTATGCTTCATTATCACAAACCACTGGATAACCATGAAGGTTGGAACAAGGTAGAAGTGAAGCAGGGTTAGTGAATATGATTCATCCCCTCTATGTGTTCACTAACTCCACACAAGTAGAAGAGATGAAAGAAAGGGCTGATATTGCTCTGCTGTCTAAAAGTTCACACAGTTCCTAGCTTCCTTCTGCCCTTCCCAAATCTATACAGGTCACATAGCATTGTCACTGAATCTGAGCTTGGCACCAGAAATAATAATTTGGTTCTGAAATTTTTCTGAAATGAAACACTTTTTTTCTCTAAGCTATAGAAGTCCTCACTTGTGGCCTACAGAAAGAGTACAAGATAATGTGGTTGTTTACATATAACCAACGTATCTCCAAAAAGAAGAAGTTTGCATAAAAATTGTGCATGCTAATTAATATGCAGAAAGCAAATTTAGAAACAATGGCAGCAATTCACAATTACAGTTATGAATGTGTAACCTAGAATTATACATGCATAACTGATTCATGTTCATGATTCCCTCGACAATCAATAGTGTAGGGAATATGTAGGGATCATAAAAGTCCCCCAATCCTGACTTACTAGGTAGCAGCTAGTACAAATGATGAGTCTGCTTTTCTGTTGATTGGGACTCAGCTGATGTTTCCACCCCCCTCATGGGTGATCTCCAGTGCAATAATCAGAAGCAGAATCCTGTCATAATTCTTCCTTGCATCCAAGATCATTTGTGGGAGGAGTGAAAACTCGAGTCTTCTACATCCCAATCAACAAGAGAACGGAGCTCTGTCATTTGCAGTAGCTGCTGGATGGTAAGTCAGGATTGGGGAAGCTTGGGCAGGAGACACTACATTACCAAGGTACATAGCTGAGTAGATGACCTAGAATCTCAGTGAATTACTATAAATTACTATGTTTGTATTAGTAAAAAACAATACATTTCACAAAAGGACCTAAAAAGAAATGCTCTTGAACAAGAAACAGAATTTCAATATCTTAAAGTGCTCCGTTAAGAAAATGATTGATATACACAAAACTGAGTAATTTCCAAAACAGTCTCCCTCACACACACACACACACACACACACACACACACACATATATACATATATGAGAGTCGTTTCCCCAATCCTTGACATGGCTATTTACTCACCAAGTATGACTATTGAAAAACACATAGTAATCCATCCCTTAACAATTACTGTATTTATTGAATTAAGGGGGCAAATCACACAGCTCCCAATACAGTCACAGTTTCAGTCATCACATAGTGATCCAGCTACATCAATCCGTAATGAAGTTGTTCAGATACCACAAATTAGACAAGGCCACAAAATTATATGTGAAACTCCACTACAAACAAATTGCATTTGTTTCAATGTAAAACTTATGCTTCACTCTGCAATAAAGTGTACAGAAATCATCAGTTTTCTAGTTCAGCATGATCTCCTATATGGATCTAAACCTGGTCTCAAAAACCAGGTATGGAATTCTTAATGAATTTATTAATTAATTTAATGTTTGCATAAAATGCCTTTTACGCATCTCTCTGTGATAAATTCAATGCATTTAGGTAACTCAAAGGATATACTGTATATCATCCAATGAAAATTATATTTCCAGAGGCAACATGTGCTGGGCAAATTTCAATTGCATACTTTTAACCAAATTAATTTTGCATACCAGCAATTAATTCTAAGATGTGATGAAATGTGAAGACTGCATTTTTATAGACTCAGAAGCACTTTGATAATTAACTTGCTGGCATCCTGTGAAATTGTCACTGTACACTCAATGAACACATAGAAAAATCTACAGTGAGACTTGTTTGGAGCTAAAGAAGGTTAAGAGATGATTGTAACATCTGCGTTCTGCTTGGACTGTGTCCTTTTGAGGTGTGGGATAGTGCCTTCTTGAAAAGCAGCTATCCATATGCCCGTGGGACTAAGCATATAAATATTTGACAGGAATAAGCAGGGCAATTTCCACCTATTTGGGTTATGCAGAGTTACCATTGTAAACCACCGAAAGCTATCTGATGATATTGTGCAAATACATAATTTAAGAGCTTTATTGACCTAATGTGACTCTCATAGCTACATGCTGGATAAGAGGAGGCCTTGAGCAATATACTATAGGAACAGCAAAGACAGCATCAGGCAATAATTTCTGTGAACACTGTTTTAATATCCGGAATTATAAAAGAACATCAGATTTGGCCTCACTCAGTTACTCCTCCTCATAAAATAACAATTCCTTACTTTTCACTAAAGTAAACCTCCATGTCAAAGGAACAGAAAGTAGCCAATGCAACGTTGATTTTAAAAATGGAGCCAAGACGATCCAGGTTAGTGTCTTTTTTGGATAAAGCGATAGGAAAATGATATTATTCCCCACCAAACTGTTATAATGCTATTATTCCACTTTCAGCATCCTGTGGAATCCTGGGATTTGCAGTTTAGAGAGGGGCCTTTAGAATTGTCAGCCAGAGAGCTCTTTGGCCACAGGAAACTACAAACTCCAGAATCCCACAGGATGTTGAAAATGGAATAATAGCATTAGAATGATGTAGTGCAGGAATGACCTTTGTGAAAGACCTGGGTCTGTCCATAGTGAAGAGTTCCAAAAGAGCTGCAAACTGGGTAAAGAGAAAACAAAATTTTAAATGGGGTTCATTTTAAGTAACTCTGGTGTAATGAACACCAGTGTAAAACATGCACATATACACAGAGAGGAAGAGACATTAGATTTGCACTGTTAGGATTGGATGGTTACCAGAAACCACTAGAAAAAAGATATAGAGGTCTTGGTGGAGACAGCTTGGGACAACACTGAAATTATTATTATTTTTTCCTTAAAAAGGCAATATTTACATGTATATTGAATGCATTATTTAACTCCAAAGACCACCAGTTTATTAGTGTGCCTTTTTTTCTATGGTAAAACCATACTCCAAGAAGCTTACAGAATCATAGCAAATGTTTACATAATCAAATAGAGCAACATTTTTAAATAATGAAATAAGAACGGCAGTTAAGTAGTCAATCTGAACATCTACATAAATAATTCCGCACTAGGATGAATCCACTAATAATTCACTCTAAAGCTCACCACATGAGAATTATACCCAAAAAAAGTCTACCCCCACCACCAAAAAAGCCCACCTTAGCATTAAAATGAGTACACTTCATCCAAAACTACAGGTAATCCCTGCTTTCCAAGCAGCAGCCACTGTAGCTGGAATATCAGGGCTCCAACCTCCCATTCCAGCTGGAAAGGAACCAGACAGGGGATTGGCCTTCCACAACTCACAATTTTATGTACACAATTCAAAGTCATTCTGTGGTGACTTATACAGCAATTGGTAGGGATCTTATGGCAAATCTGATAGACAGTTTTTATGTATGTTTGCATCCTGCTCTTTGTTCATGAAGCTCGAGTGGCAGACGTCGAGTTCCTCAACAGCGGTACATCAGGGCCCCTTCAGATCACAAGCCAAAATGATGTGATGACATAATCAACTGGAGACTTATACAAATATTAATGTAAGTGTTGATGGGAAACATGTGTTCTCTGCAGGATGTCTACCCATCTGGATTCCATATTTTTCTTAAATTTTGTAGTGTAACATTCATCAGCAATCCCTTATGTTCTGGAAAGTTACACCTCAGGTGATAAATCCAGGCAGTATTTATATCATACCCAAGAAATGTGCAGTTTGATTTGCATAGCACACTTCCTTAAAAATAGCTATTCCCAGAACACCCTACTAGATGCAGTGAGAAAGGGACTGCAGGGCTCAGTCAGGCTACAACTTTATTTAATGCTTAATGTTACAAAACAGAATGAACCAATGACCAATGGGGAGAAGAGCTACCTTACACTTAAGCTTTAATTCCCCTAAGTCTGGAGAAAATAGCTTGGCAGTGCTGCTATGATTATCCCCCATTTCTTATAATTTCTGCTCACTTTCCTGTAATTTCTTGGATCCAGATGTAGACATATGAAACAGGACCATCAGTGGTGAGTTCCCCGTTCCCTTGTCCAAGTGGCAGTCCATTTCCCTGAAAAAAGCTACGGGAAGGGTCAGGCCATCGTGGTAAACAGAATGAGCTGCAGCATAAAGGAATACCTCTCCCTAAAGTGTATGGAGGCATCTGTAGAATGCAGATCCTCGTTAAAAGACACTGTTATGTTTTTGTTAGTTTCAGACTATCATTATTCCTGTATTAAAATCCATTTTGTACTTCTTTTCAAATGGGGAAGTAGGATATATACGCTTTATATTAATAAACACAATATGGACTGACCTTACATTGTCAAACAGCAGGCTTGGTATGCCTCTGTTGCAATGCATTGCATAGATGATAGCTGGCAGAACAACAATTTATGTGGAAGTTTCCATATTCAGTCTCTGGCATCTCCAGGGAACATTGGGAAACCTCCTATTTTAAATCCTGCAGAGTCATTGTCAGTCAGTATTAAACAGTCCTGATTTAGGAGCACCAGTTGTTAATGTAGGATCAGGCAGTTTTCTTTGTTCCAAGGTCTGTAATGAGTCTTGGGGGGGGGGCAGTTCAGTACAGAAATGGTAGGAGTATTTCATATTTATGCTAACCAAAATACAGTGGGTTAATACACTGTGAGCTCGTGCTAAAAACAACAGTACTTTCTCTGGATGTTCTGATAAGGTAAAAAGGAAACTTACATTTAGGAAATGTAACATTTACAATCAGGAAAAACATCCAAGGGTAGAGTGGAGATTAACCAAAAGAGAGAGAGAGAGAAAGGGGGTGGGAGCTGTGCTTGGTGACAAGAGCCCCTACAGTTGACTCTTATGAGTGGAAGCAAGCAGGCAACCATTATTGGAAATCATGGGTGCTCCCTTCACAGAAATAAACAAATTTCTGTTTATCTTCTTGAGAGGAAGAAAGTGACCTCAATAGGTACAAAGGAAACAAAAAGGCCCAAAACTGAATGAAAGATGGAAGGGAGTAATTCCAGAGGCTAGCTCTGTATTGCCTTACTGATTACTTGATGCATCCATTGATGCCCATTTACTTCCAATAGTCCTACTCAACAATGCTTGTTCAAGTCTACAAGATCCATCTTGTCTTACAGGAACTAGAAGTGTTCTCAGCAAGAATATCTCCAATCATCTCTCTTGATGGACAATGCTTCATCATCACAGTAACCTCTTTTTCTTCCAGATCTCTCAGCAGATGATATTTCACATCAATGTACTTGGTGTGTGAGAATTCACCCTCTCAGATAGGGATTTAACACTTCACTAAATTGCTTCTCAAGGGAAGCAACGAGTAATTTTAGCAATTTTAGAAGAAGGGGTTCAAAAACTGAATAGTTTTCAAAGCCTATTCAGAATTCAGGATATTCTCTGCAAAATTTGCACACAGTGGTTTCCCATGGGGGAAAAAAACACTGGTTTGTGGGCAAATCAACTACGTGTGATTTTTACCCATATAAATTGAGAGCCAGTGTGGTATAGGGGTTTGAGTGTTGGGACTATGACTTTGTAAACCAGGGTTTGATTCTCTGCTTAGCCATGAAAACCCACTGGGTGACATTGGGCAAGTTCTACACTCCCAGCCTCAGAGGCAAAGGTAAATCCCCCTTTGAACAAATCTTGCCAAGAAAACTCCATGATAGCTTTGCCTTAGGGTTGCCATAAGTCAGAAATGGCTTGAAAGCATGAAACAAAAACAAAATCAAAAAGAACAATTACAGCATTTTCTGCATAGATGTTTCTGTGCAAAAATTGTTGTTTCCTGAGCAGAAAACGCTGTTTGAAGCACAAAACAACCAAATGCAAATTTTGCATAGAATAAGTCCCAAGCTCCAAAGGTTGTTGGTGGTTTAGGATTCTTTTCATTCGAGTTTTTCAATATTTGAAATACATCATTTTTTTAAATTATTCTTTGTTCAAATATTTTTGAAAATTAGTTCCATCTCTACTCCCAGCCTTTGTGAGTTATTATGCAGCTGGGGTTGTCTGCCAGGAGCTTAAAACCTATATGACTAAAGCTTTCTTTCCATTTTCTTTAGATCAGCCTTCCTCAAAAATGCTGGCATATGTTTTGGACTCTACAACAACTACAATAACTAGCATTCCTGACTATTGGTCATGTGGGCTTTTGCTGATGGGAATGGAAATCTAAAATGTCTGGAGGCAGCAGGGTGGGGAAGGCTACTGTTTAGACAATGAATAAGGTTACAAAGCAAGCCCACTTTAAGTATCCCTGTATAATTAGGGCATCTGCCTACCATGTGTGTGCATTTTAAACACCAAAGCCATGATTGTTGGACATGCACTGGAAAGAAAATGTACATTCAGACAGTGGGAATTCAATTATGGACCTACTCTACATGTAATTTGGTACAACGATGCCCATTTTTTAAATGAATGCCTCTTCTTCCTACAAATTAAGCAGCCTTTCAGCAATTTTTATCCTAATTAGCAATATGTTGATTCATCATCTGAGACCAAGAGCATTTTTCAAAGGATAAGATGTCAACAGAGAGGGGACTGTAAGGGTGTATTGACATTGATTTGAGAGAGCTTGTCCAACACAATTTTGGGCCGTGCTTAGGTCAAGCAAGTGTTGGCAGTCACAGACAGCAGCATTTAACACATGCCTCTGGTTCTTCATTAAGCATTTTATCATTAATGAGAGTCATGTAGAAAATGCTTAGTTCTCTCTTTCTAAACTAATGTATATGCATAAGAAGCCTGAATAGTCTCAAAACATTTATGACAAAGATGCTGTTTGTTAAGACAGAGGGTTGATTTATAGTTTATTCAATAGTTTGTAGCCAGAATAACAATGTATAATTGCTTTTAAAGACTGCTTGTTGTCCTTTTTGATTCTATGTACCTTGCAATAACTTAAGCCCTTTCCGCACCCTACCTTATATCGTCATCCTCCGGTAGCAATCCCAGGATCAGCTCTGCCAGGAAGGGAGCATGAGAGGAGTGCTCCCTCTGCACTGGTTGGCCCTCTGCTGAAGGAAGTGCAATGGACATGCCTTTTCCTTCTACAGCACAACTGAGCACTTTCCCAGCATGCGCTGGGGCAAGAAGCACCTCCATCATGTTTCTGGCACATCTGCAGGTCAGATAAGTGCAAGATGGTGGTGCAATCATGGGTCATTGATGGGGAAAACCCATCAATGATTTAATCTGTGATTGTGCCACGATGGGAGAAGAATGGCACTGTGACAACATCATGCAGAAGCATTACCCCCTGCCTAGATGGGAGGCTTCTGCAGAAGGGGCCTTAGTTTTTTCTCTTTATTTTGTATCCCCAGATATGATTAATGAGAACAAGCTCACAAAAGAGAGGCTGTGGTGGTTTTAAAAGTTATGAAATGTGGATTTCCCGAGGTTTTTTTTTTCAGGCAGAGGATCTTAGATGTCTACTTTACTATTAAATTTTTTTCCAGTTTTACTAACTGGACCACAAGTGAGTATTTTATGTCATTATTTATACAATTATTAACTTGTACAATTGTTCAATAATATTTTAAGAATTTTTCCAAATTCTTTTCTCTAGAAAAAGCACATGTCTCATGCTCCGGTGAAAGCAATTTGTCTTGGAGATGGAGTACACAACAGGACTTTTGAAACAGATTTTTAACTTCAGGCAAGCCTGTATGGGAAGAGGTGATCCTCTGGTCCTAAAACATTCAGGGCTTTGTAGACAAGTACCAGCAGTTTGAAATGTGTCCAGAAACACATTGAAATCTTTAGTTCACCAAGATAGTGTGTTATTATCAAGATAGCACAGAACTTTGCCATGTAATGTGATCAAAAAAGATCAAAACAGAAATCAATCTGTCTGCAACATATCCACTGGCATCTATTTTCAAATAGCTGTCACCACCAGCCCCAGGTAGAGTGTGTTGCCCTAGTCTAAAAGGGAAGTGATCAAGACATGGATTTCTGTAGGCAGATCTACCTACTCCAAGACAAAAAACAACTACAACACTTGTTGAAACAACGCTAGATCCCACTGGAAATGAGGACGTTCTGCAGTACTCCTCTAGTTGATTTAGTGAGATCTGAACTGGATCTTTGCAATGTTCTTTGAATCCTTTTCTCAAATTCCATGCTGCTCTGTTGTGAGAAACCTAGCCATGACATTGAACCTCAGAAGTTCACTGTAATTTTTTTTAAAAAAGAAAAAGAATAGTAGGAAGCACTATTCTGCTCATTTGACTTCAAAATAACACCTCCAAGGATGATTATTTCATACAGGTGCAAAAATGAATAACAGCAGTTGCAAATGGCAGCATTATCCTTTAACTAAACGGACCTGCTACTGTTTTGTTTATTGAAAGAGGAAACGGAAGTGTAAACTGCCATTAGCCACAAAGGAGTCCTTCCGGACTATGTGAATAAGCAAAACAAAGGGACCCTGGGGTGCTATGGAGAGAAACACATCAACAAACTTGTGGGAAATGACCTTCTCTAACAGGCTGAAGGAGAAAAGGAAGTAGAGCTCTCTCTCTCCCTCCTAGTTATCTAAAAAAGGGCAAACAGGAACCCCTCTCAAGATGTGTTAATACCTCCTGCTGTACCTTAATGTGCTGGGTTCTCCAACTCACAGCTAATCCCAGCTGCACACAGGGTGCCTAAAAACATAGGCTGTTTTCAAAAGGGGGAAAGGGCATTTTCCTTCCTCTAGTCCAGGTCATTATTTTGAAGAGGAAACCATGGTTACCAGTAATTAGAATATGTGATTAGCTCCCAAGGCTAAGGGTTAGCTGCCATAGTGGGTGTATAAGTGTGTGAATGCCATTCAACGCAAGCTTTGAGTCCATCTGTGTATATTCAGCCTTTATTAGTGAGCAGAGCAATTTCCACACAAGTATTTCCATTAAGTCATCTATGCGGTCCAGTCAGGCTTTCACTGTGTGCATCAATTATCTTCCTATAATGCCATGGACTTTAAAGTAGGGATAATCAATTCTTCTCCACCTTTGGCACAATGAACTACTCTTTGCAAAGCTGGGGGGAATCCCTCCCAGAAAATGGCACCTCATCAAATAAAGGACTGAGAACAGCAGTACCCTCATTACCCTCCCCACAGTTGCCCAAATTTTCTGATTATACCATATCATCATCTGCCCCCTTTGCAGTCCCATATGTTCATGAAAGTACAATTCATTTCTTCTTAAAACCTTGGGGTGGTTAATAACAGGATGGCCAAATGTCACCACATTCAAATTCAACAGCTAAAATAATAAATGACCAGTATCTTATATAACCCTGGTATCCAAACTGTCCAAATTGTATTTTTATTGTGTTTTCAAGATGGTGGTCTGAAAGGATAACAGTAGGTCAGCTCAGAAGATCACAGCAGGACATAAGGAGGAAAATTCTCACTGCATTCTCTTGGGTCCAAATGTAGGTTCACAACATCAAAATTATTTTCCTGCTGCCAGGAATAGGTGAATTGTTAAAATGTCATATTAATGTTGTTGATAGGTGAACATTCTTCATCATCAGTTCAGAATTACTTTGAATAATTATGAGCTTTTTTAAACTGGGGAAAATGATTCTCTCCTAGTTCAAAATGACATCTTAGTTTGGATCAGTATGCAAAGGGATCTTGTATGTAGCACTTTTGAGACTCATTGAGATGAAGGAGGTGGTAGCTTTTGTAGACTGAGGGCCTTATCACACTACACCGTTATATCACTGTTATTCCCCTTTAACTGTCATGTCAATATTACATGGAATCGTGGGATTCACAGTTTAGGGAGAGGCATTTAGAATTCTTAGCTAGAGAGCTGCAGTTCCTCACCAAATTACAAACCTCAGAATTCCACAGGGTGCCGCCAGGGCAGTTAAAGTGGAATAATAGTGCTACAGCAATGTATGTGATAAGGACCTGCATCTACTTCATCAGATGCATCAGATGATGATGCAGAATCAGTCTGTGAAAGCTTATGCTACAACTTTCTTTCTCTCAGTCTCACAGGTTCTATGATATATCACTTTGCACAGGATTGTGCAAAATATTCACAAATTTTCTCATTCTTAATGAGAGACAATCCAATTTAAAATTTTCTGCTACTTCAAGATTTTTCACCCCTATGTAAGAGGGGCAAAGAAATCTTTGCTTTTAAAATCAGCAGCAGCAAAAAAAAAAAAAGTTGAGCTTGCACAAAGCTGTTTTTCTCATTTTTTTAGCCCACAAAATATTTTCGTGGGAAGATGTTACATTATGACTGGGGGAGGGGGGAACCTTTCTTAATTTTTTGGGGAGGAAAGTCCCCAAATGAAAATGAACAAAAAGTTGTTTTGTTATGTCACTAAGTGGGGAGAAAGCTTTTGAAATGTTTTGTTCTCACATGCAAGAATGTCATAAGAAAAGATTTACATCCTTAATCAATATTGATAATTTATATATATGCACAGATCAGCATTGTACTATTTTAGAACCTTCTCCCACCTCAAAACAAACAGGACCAAGGGAGGATTTTAATCATGTACAAAGAAAATAACCACATGAAATGTAAGCACAAAACAAACAGAAAATTTCACTTGCATAGACAAGATATAGGTTACAAGGGGTGGCTGATGGATCTCTTGTTGCTGGGACAGTTATTTCACTTTTGCTTTTACAGCCACTGACCCCAAAACTCTTCCATACTATATAAGATCCATCCAGATGCTGGGTTCTGTTCCTGATAAAGGTTTGGCATCAAGAGAGCTTGGTTACAATCTGGAGCAGCAGAAGGAAGAGTGGTATGAAACCAAAAGTAAATGTTTTGCCTCTCTGTCTATAGATCCATCAGCCATCACATGTATTCCCAAACAAAAAGTGCTAGATGATGTGATTATGACTGCAATCAGCAAGCCTTCAGTCCCATCCTGGAAGAAAGGAAGGGTATCAATTCAATCGACTCATAACGATAAAGAAAGTTTCATTTGTAGGAAGAGGTTTAGTTTTTTTAAAAAAAAAATGTAGACATATACTTAGATGCAAAGCATCTAGCTTGTGGTCCCTACTCTACTGAATGCTGACTGATCATGCTTAACTTAACATTTGAGCCAGAAAGACTTTTAAATGGGAAGGGCTGTGTGTTCACAACATAGCTAAGCATTACAACCTGGACAAATTGATAAAAAGAACGAGATAATTATGAACTCAAAGTGGTCACTAAGACAAAAATGCAGACTCTGGTTCATATTTCTTCGTGATAAGGCCAAGTCTATTTCTGTTCTTTAAACTTGTAATAATACAAACAGTTTGTATGACTTCTACACCTTTTGAGTGAGAATATGTGCCTGGTAAAGCCTGTTTTAACACAACTATTTATAATACTCACCAGTTTGTACTGTCCAAATTTGGAAAAGTATTTCCATGTTCCCAATAGGAAAATGAAAAATAAATGTGGACAGCAAGGCTCTGTTTGCCTTCATGACCTATATCATCTCCTACATATCCCAATACACTCTACCTTTTAAAGGCTATTTCTAGCGCATGAATATTTGCAATCATTTCCTGTGATCCCCATTAAATCCCAAGAGTAGAAAAGTTATTTTCTTTTCTTTCCTTACTAGATGGAACCAAGAGGCAAAGAAAAGAAAAAGTTATGAGATGAGAAAAAGAGCAATGGTGACAGGAGCAGTAAAGGACTCAAAAGATGATGTAGTGGAGGAAGGACATTTGTATGAGAAAACAGGAAGCTCCCTTGGAATCTGTCAGGGCCTCCTTAAAAAAGGTTTTCCTCTTTGTCTGAACATTGCTATTTAAAGGACTCTAAACTCTGGAAGGATAAGAAACAGATTGGTACATCAAACTGCACAACCAGGCCAGTACCATCTGCATTGAGAACGCTGCTGTAAACTCTTTTCCTAAGCCTGGGAAGATGATAAAACAGAAAGAGCTAATCCACTGACACATTTCATCCCAGTTGTGGCAATCAGTGTTCTTGCTCTATTTCTCTCCGACTCCATTTTGCATTACTGTATCCGTTTGCCAAAGAGGAAAAATGTACACAAACATGTGGCTGAGATAGCTTACACAGATAGCAAACTCTTTTGAAAAAAGGTGGTGAGGGAGGGGGGGACATTTATTCTGAAGGATCTTTTGTTTAGCCCTTTGAAGAAAGACCTCCATGACCTTAGAAAACCTCCAGCTGCAACCTATAAAAGAGAATTAAGAATCTTAGAGAAGAACTTTGAGAGCCCTCTACAGGCTGCAGAGGTATATTTACACCGATTACAGTGATCTCTCTTGACAGATTCTTATTTGGTTGAGTTATGCTGTTCACTTTTATCTGCCTTGATGTCTGGATGAAAGAAATAGTTTATTTGCTATGTATTGTGCAAAGGGTATGAACACATAAGAGTAAACCTCCCTTTCATGATTCCCCCCTGCCCCCATTTTCTTCTGGCACTGCTATCCCATTTAAACAACCTCAGGTCTGCCTAAAAAGGAAAAAAATGTGTACTTCTTCTGGATCCGTTCTACCATTCATGTTTCTCAGGAGAACTCCAATAAAAGATGTGGGCTAATTAATCATTTGCCATTAACATTCTCAGCAAGTTCATATCTGAAAATGCTCTGTAAGTTCTCCTTAAGGATAACAGCATTGGATGGTGATGTTGGAGTGAGCATCAGTTCAGCCTTGCTAGCCTCGAGGCAGCTGGCGTTCCTGAACTCACCAGTCTCTGAACTGAAACATGTTCCCTTAAAAAAAAAAAAAATCTTCATAACTAGTTTAGAGTGCACCACTGCTGCAAGTCTGCCTCTGATAGAATATGCAAAACTAATGCTGACATACTGTTATGGATATCTGCATGTGTAAGTTTCCCTTAAATGTACGAATGTCCTTTTGGGGGCACTGCAGGGATTGATATCTCTTTCTCCCTCCTCAATGCCAATGTCCCAACAACAACAACAACTTACTGAAGAACTTCTGAAGCTGCCCCAACAGCTGTTCCATGCTTCCTGGCTAGCAAACAGGATCACAATTGTGTCTGCCTGTCTCTCCATAACCAGAGGCAAAATGATGGCATTAACACTGAGATTGTCTCTGGTCCTCCAGAGGTCTCAGCAGTGTTGTAATGATTTTACATCTAGCTATGAGGACCTAGGCAGATGAATCTGAGATCCTGCCTACTAACCATGAAGCCTGGAATGGCCATGGGGGATGGCCTCAGAAGCTCTTCAGTAAGTTGGGGGAGGTGGTATATGGCTCCACTTAGCATAGGTCTGCAAGTGGATTGTGTGTTGTAGATATTTTCTCCTCCTTTTATCGCCTTCCTTCCTTCTTTCCACAATCCATGAGGTGGCAAAAAAAAGAAAGAAAGAAAGAAACCATCTTAAATATTGAAATGGGGGAGACATTTTTGAGAACTTCTGAATGAAGACTGGATTCTCTTAGTTTATAGACTGACAGTAGACATTATTTTCTCATACTTTAAAGAGGGTGGATGAACCACAGCCTAGGACCAGCACTTCTAAGTATTTCTTTCATGGATCACAACTCCCAGAATCCCTCAACCAGATATTGGCTAAGAAAAAAAGCAGGTTTTCAATGCTCCACTGTGGTAACATGTGATTCTGAACTTAATTTCAAAAGCCCATGAATCACAGCAATCCCCCACTAAGACGGAGATGGAGAAGAAGCTAAGAGAAAGAGATGGAAAGACAGAAAGAGAAGGGGGTTGCCCCATGTGCTTTTGGCACTATTCTCCCTCCCCAGTCAGTCCACTATTAATGTTGCTTCCATGCTGTTGTTACCCTGATTTCTGGGGTCCCGTGGGGGACACCTCAATGTGCTGCAAATAATGGGGAATGGGAATTAGCCAGAGCACAAGCTGTAGCACTACGAGAGGCAGGGTAACCTAGCAAGATCTTAAACCCAATGTTTACGGGGTCAGGCCGAGTCAAAAATCAAGTAGAATTAAGTTATAATTGTTTTCTTTATTTTAAAGACTGTTGCTGCGCACTTACATACTCACTCACACAGACCTAAGAAAATAAAGGGAGGAAATTCGATAGGGGATTTCAAGAGGGGTTTTCAGGGGAAATACTACACTTGATCCTGTAGCCCGGGTAGCCAGAAGAAATTCAGTAAGTCTGAAGCGGAGATTCTCAGCACGTGGAAGCTGAGGGGAAGGCTCGGCAAACGGAGTGGCAGCAAGGCAGGATGACAACCGTGAGCGATCCAAAGAAGCGCTCAAAATCAGGGGTTCTTATAGGGAGAAATGTGCCTGCAGGATAGTCCGTTCCCAGGGAAAACAATGTGTTTCGGGTTGGAGACAAAGCCTCCGAAAGGTCAGCACTTAAGATGATTGGATTTTGACGGAGTTGTCAATAGCGCAGACAGTATGCAAATGGGGAATGCTTAGTCAGAAGCGCTAATCTTGTCAAGCTGACTGTTCGGGGCAGAGAATCTTTTGTATGCTTGATGCATACTTAAGTTTTAAAGTGTACTTGCCTGGAGGTATCCTGAAGCTGCATGCCAGAAAATTACTGGTCTGCCTGGGATTTTTCAGCCGTTCGGCTGTGTCCGTGTGCGTGCTTATCCGGGGGCCTCACAAGCACATGGAGAGGAACAGTTTGGAATGGCCAATCTTTTTCTATCAAATTATATTCGACAAGCACTGGGCTCAGACTATAGACCACAGTAACACTGTTCTGACCTTGGAACAGGAACATTACCAGATGGAAGTCAGAAGAATGCTGTAGAAAATAGAGAAGCTCACCAGATGCTGAATGAGGCTCCCATCACTACTTGTAAGCACATGTGAAGAACTGTCCAGGACCAGATTCCATTGGCAGCCACATGCTGATGGTTAACAAGACTGAATCCAGAAGGGGTAGTGGGTGTAGTCAATCCATTCTCTGTCACCAACCCTTCTCCCTTCTATTTCCTCAGCACCTCAACTCTCCTTTCTCTTTAATCCCTGAAAGAAATAAGAATTCTGCCAAAAGACAGGTCATCTTCTGTCTGTAGCATTCCACTTTCCTTCCTGTTGCGCTGTTGTTCCTTTCTCTGATCACCATGAAAGCAATGCTACCATAGTTTCCCTGGTGATCTGGCACAGGAACAATAACATGGCTAAAAGGAAGTCAGAAGAACACTGCTAAAGGCAAAAAAGTTATGTGTTGGTCATCATGACTGGTAAGGCTTCAATTAAATTGTGAAAAAAGAGAGAACAAAATTGCCCCCAACTACCTCATGTGGAAAGTAATGAAGGAATTGGATATGATTGTGTACTTATTCAAAAAACTGACATATCATCCACTGTTCTTTAATTTTCTAAAACAGAAGTACAAGTTTATAGCCCAATGGTTACCGGCAAGAGTTTCTCTGTGACCAACCTCTTAGCCTGTTTGGTTGTTTTTGTTTACTTTTTCAGCCACAGCCCTGGAAGAGAGGGAGGGAATATATTTTACAGTTTGCGGTGCTACTAATTCTAGGCAAAAATAAATGATTTCAAGTCCTATTGATTTCACTGAAAGAGTTACACATGTGGGATAGTTAAGCAAGGGAAATCAATGACACCAACAGCCTTATATTTTTCATGTTTACCCAACAATCAGTCTCACTGGATTCTGACAGATTTATGCCAAAATTGCCAAATCTTATGTACGGTTGTGGAAAGGCCTGTAAGGAATGGATGGTGCTTACTGCTTTTCCTGCAGTGGTTAGTCCCAAATATGAAAGAGTGTGTTCTACAGACCACAGGAAGGCTGCTTCTGCTGATTTAGGTAAAGGACAAGATGGTACAACCTCCATTCCACATTCAGCAGCTGATTAAACTTCCATAGATCATAGAATCATAGAGTTGGAAGAGACCACAGAGGCCATCCAGTCCACATCAAAGCACTCCCAACAGATGGCCATCCAGCCTCTGCTTAATCAATACTGGTGGTAGGGTAACTTCCTACTTGACACCAGTCCTTCCTACCACAGGGGAATATGCCATAGGACAGCTCAGGAAGAACAATTAGAATACTGCCACTACTTGCCCTTTATCTTCTGCTGCCTAAAGTAGTAACCTGATTCTGCCTAATAATAAAGATTGCCTTAATGGCCTTTGTATGGTCTACATCTAGCTTATTATCAAGGAGTTGCACAGTACATAGACATGGGCATATCCATTGGTCATATCAGACCCATAAGTCATGCTGCTTCAACTCATCAAGAACCATTGGCTGCTGCATTACTTTTACTAGGCTGTGCCACAGGCAACAAAAGCAAACCGACCACCAATAATATTTCACAGTGAAGTTTATGGGACATTGCTATAGTTCTATGCATAACCACTGCAGAGCAAGTGCCTCAGAACTCAATGGCATTCTAACTAGGGATGTCAGTAAAATCCACTGTGGATTCTACTGATACCAGATATTTCTTGTTTCAAAGAGGTGGAATTTGGGGGTGGTGCCAGACTAACTAGTTCCCACATCTGAACAAGAAAGATCTGTAGCCCTTGAAATTTACAGAGACATTGGCATATGTTCCTTTGGAAAATACTGCATTACTCTTGAAAATTCTCACAGATAGGGAAAATGTCTGTCAATAGCATGCAATTGTCTTTCAGTGACAATTTCATACATATCTCCATGCAGCCCTCTTTCTTGTCAGTGACTCTCCTCACCACCACAAAGCCCATCCAATTTTCAATATATATATATAATATAGAAGAAGTGATTTCTATCCCTCCAGGAATTGTTCTGCAGACTGATTCATTTTATTTGTGCATTACATTTTGCACAAAGCCCCTTGGTGCCGCTTCAATGTTACCATGCATTAATGTAGAGGGGAGATGCCCACCTTCTCCCAGTGGGCTTGTTCTGGGTGAAGGGGTAGCATTGAGGGGGTAGCCTTGTTAGTGAACCATTTTGTGCATATGCACATGGGGCCCATAAACCTACTGAGGAGGAAGCAAGACGCAGGATGCAAGTGAGGCTGCAGGGAGCTATCATTTGTCTCCCCTAGTATGTTCTTCAGCTAGGTTCAGCTAGGTTCACCGAGGAAGCATTTATTTAGGCTCTTCCCACTCATAAAGGCTTTCCAGTTTGAGCTATCTCCCTTTTTGCCCACCCACAAGTTTTACTGTTACTTCAACTCTATGTTCACATGTTTTCCATTGTAATTTTGTCACAACTTTGGCAGAGTAGCATTGGACAAGACCCAGCTTGGGGGGAAGAATTGAGCTACAAAGCCATCACTCCTCAGCGGGGCATCCTTAAGAGATGTTGGGGGTGTAGGCATGCACGGTAATGCCCACTTCAGGGATATGGACCTACCTCACTCCCAGATGGCAGGGAACCACACAATGGGAGTATGCCCAAATGGCTTCCTCAACTGCCGTCTCTGAGGCTGTCTCCTGGTTTGGATCAGAAGGCTGGGTGGAGTCAATGTTGTCATTCATTTGGTCTCAAGTTCTGCTCAGTGGATTTGTGGTTTATGCCAGGCCAGCCTATACAGCTGTAACAATAACAAAGTTGTGGCCATTTCACTTCCAAGGCATGTCCATATGTGTGTTTGATACTGCAGTATGGTTGCCTTTGCATCCGATCAGCTTCTTTCCATTTGACCCGCAAATGACTACCTCTACTGTTAATCTTCTTCATCTGCTTTTTTCCCTTTCACATCAACAGTTAGGAAATAAATGAACTGTTTATATATAAGGATAGCCCCAAATGGTGGTGGTTGATGCTAGTTATTATTTTTATTGCATTTCTTTGGTAGCTTATCTTCCCAAGAGTTATCTACTTTTTTTTTCTTGCAAAGTGGAAGAGTGATGATGATAGCTAACAATGAAAGAGAAGCAAATAAAAGAGGGGAACATTAAGAAGCATGTTTGGCAGACATAACTATGGGTATAAATAGAAAAATGTATATTATTTTGGGTATCATTTAGGAAGTAAATCTGATGATGGGGAAAAAATAATCCAGAAAAACTGCAGAAAGAATGACAGAATGGATTATTACTTCTGGGGCCCTTTCATACTGTAATATTACAGTACTGTGATTTCACTTTAACTACCATGGGATCTTTAACTTGACTTTAATTTGACTTTAACTGCCAAGTGATGTGGAATCCTGGGATATATAGTTTCAGGAGACATTGGAGCTCTCCAGCTCAGAATTCTAAAAATACTCTTCCCTAAACTACAAATTCCAGGACTCAGTGGAACCAAGGCAGTTAAAGTGTAGTGTGAAAGGGACTCTGATGTATCAAAATGAATGTGGGATGGGTTATATGGAATTTGCACATCCCTAGTTCTAACTGGATATATTCAGTTTGTATAACAATGTACAAAACCCACCCCTATAGTTTTAGTAGCAGCAAGACTTTCTTCCCCCACTTTTCCCACTTGCTACATTCTGCAATGCAGAAAAATCTGTTCCAGCATGTTTTTAGGATGAATGTGGAGTGCAGGGCGGGGTAGGGGGGAGTCTACAAGGGAGAAAGTAGATTGGTCCCTGTTTCATGCAGTAGAAATAGCTTCTACTAGCTGAAGCAGCTTCCAGTAGCAGAATTACCTCATTTGTTACCATCTATTATGCTAATCATTAACAACAACACCAAAAACTCTTTAGGTAGCTCAAATGCAACCAATTAGCTTTTAATTAAAAACACAACCCTGTAAGGAGATGCTACCATTTGAACTGCAGGAATGAAACAGGAAGTTCAGCAAAGCGAAGAAATATTGACTGATTCTTGACTGATTATTTTTCTTATTTTATGGTGTCCTCTATGCCAGTATTTCTTAAATTATTTGATGTGGGGCTGATAACTCCCCCTCCCCCAATGTGCCAGGGATCAGTACCATGTTTGAACCCATTGACTACAATTGTTTCTTTCTTTCCTGGAAACTCTCCAGGGACTCACAGTTGATGACTTCTGGACTGGTCCATGGACCATGCCTACTCTATGCTAATCTGTCACAACGAACACATGTGACAGCACAACCTGAAAGCTTTGTTATCACTTCATTCACTTCACAAAGAAATGTTATTCCAGTTATTCCATCGCTCTAACAAAAGTTAGTTTTATTAACTAGATCCTGCCTGTCTTCAAGAGAGTAGCTTTCAAAGTGAATAACTACTCTCAAGACTATCACCCTACTCTGAAAAAATGTCCCAGAACTGTTTTTTTCTGTACTCTGCTTTACTATATAACTCCTTGAGAGAATCTCTGTGTACCCAAATGTGCAATAAATCTTTATAAAAGAAACTGATGTGGACAAACATGCCCTATACAGCATGCTCAGTAGACACACAATGCCAAGTTCCTGTTGAGGGGTGGAGGACAATCAAAAAATGAAAAGGAACAGGAATGGGATGAAGTATCCAGAAGAGGTTATGTCCACTCTGCAAGATATCATCTCAGATAAATTAATGATAATCTAATTAAGTTGGCTAAGGCAAAACCAAAGGGCAAGACCTGGCAAAGACTATCACCAGAAACAGGGCAATGGGTGAATAAACTAATAACAAACCATGGAAAATATGAAAATGTTAATCCAAGACACAATTTGAAGAAAGCAAGGCTTAAAAAGGAGAGGGGGAGGCGCTAGCTTAATAAACAGCAGAAAGTATTTCCAATAATCAAGTACAGGCAGAGAGGATAAAAAAAAAGTCCTTTAAAAGGCAAGAGGTTTACCTTTAATGGAAATTTTAGAGACATTATTATATAATAGAGACTCTCACATCTAACGTTCTCATTAGGTCAGAAATACTATACCTTTGATAAAGTATTTTTACATTTAGCTATTATACAGTAAGGCCATTTGAGAGCGCAAAAGCTTACAATGGCAAGCTGGATCAGTACACAAACCAAACCAATATGACAATCACATATTGCATTAGTCACCTTTGCTAAGGGCTTTGTGCTCTTGGAAGCCTCTCTCTCCATTTCCAAGACAAACTGCATTTACGTCAAGGTCAAGGACGCCATTTCATAACCTTCATTGTGATGCCCCCTTGCTGTTATTTTAGATTCCCTAATTTCCACTTCAAGGATAGCTATTAGAAGCAACCCAAGACCTTCTCCCATTTTCATGAATGGAGATGGGGGGGGAATGTTGCTCTTGCCCTCACTAAAGACACAAAAACAATATTAAAAAGGACACGGGCCTTTTCTTTCTCAGAGATGGAAGAGGTTTAGTGAAATGTGATTAACTGAACAATAGAGATGGGAGAGAGAACTGCAGAGACAGGTTCTATATGCTGTTGATACTGCCTTGAGTGAAAGGAACACAAACTCATATAGATGCAGGAACAAAAACTAAGGGAAATAACCTTGGGAAGAGGTTTTGATGGGGGGATCACAGAGCTGCACATTTGTAATCTATGCTACCAGATATAAAGCAATTCTTATTCTGAGATATTTATAAAATTATTTTCATCCACTGTGACTCACAGTCCAAATGAGAGGGGATTTCATCCCTCTATTTTGATGTATGGTACTGCCCTGATTATACCACAAGGCACCTCTGTTTGCATCCTACCAAGGTAGTCTACAACATTAAAAACATACAATACCAGGGCTGGGCTGGAATATTTCTCTTCCTAGTCCAGAAATATATTATGGAAGACCAGTCAGATTATTTTTGGCACCTTAGGCAGACAAATCCATAAGTGCTTCTATTAGCACTTAAAATAAAACAATAATAAACTCAGCAATCAAGAATATGTTGCACCTTCATGAATTCCCAAATCATCTACATGAGGTGCCTAGAAACAGAATGGATTGAAATCAAGCCAGAGAACAACTGGCAAACAAGAAGTTATATTTGTCCAAATATCTGATGGATTTAAATAAAATAAAATAAAGCTTCTTGATGAAAAGTCATCCCTGAGACGGCTAAGTGGGCCTTGCTTGAAAGACAGTTGTATCTCAGGTGCCAAAGCTGAAAAGATTCCATCTGACTTCCCAGTAATTGTATCTCTGCTAATAATGGCACATGGAGCAAAAACTTTTAGAATAACACATGTGCCAAGCAGCATCATTTGGGAGTTGTATACTGTAAAAACAGTGCTTCTGCTCCTTTTGCTTTTTGTAGTTACACTACCATTACCAAAGTCAGCACGCTTTCTCTGTTCTAAGAAAGCCATCTTTTGGTCTGTGGATTTTGGGGTGTACCTTCCAATCATTTCTGACTTCTACAGACCCTAAAGCAAACCCACTCTTTAGTAAGATTTGTTCAGAGTGTATTTGCCATTGCTTTCCTCTTAGGCTGAGAGAGTGCAACTTGCCCAAGATCAACTTGCCTGGTGGGTTTCTGTGGACAAGCAAGGATCTGGAACCTGGTCTCCCAGAGTCCAAGTCCAACACCCACATCGTTACATCATGCTGGCTCTATTTGCCATAAACATTGTATTACATATCCTGATAGTTCCTTTCTTGTTTTCTCTTAGATTTCAATGAGTACTCAAATTCACTCACACTCCTAACTCTAGTACATGATCTCATGCTCTCCATCAGGATTGATCACCCTTCTCCACACAATTTAGGGTTGTTCTGTTTTAAAAAAAGAAACACAAATATTTTTATTAAACACAAAATTTAGATAGATAAAACACACAAGGGAGTAAAAAGACATACAAAAAATAAGAACAAAACATATAACAAATGCCTAAACTATGCAAGACTAAAAGCTGTCTAACCATAAAAAATAGGAGGGGGGGGGCTAAACTAAAATGGGGCAAGAAAAGTAGACAAATGACTTCCATCTCCTCAACTGATGGTTATGAGATGAAATACTGAGGGCCTTTCTACACTACATCGTTACAGTGCTATGATTCCACTTTCAACATCTTATGGAATCTTGGGGTTTGCAGTTTAGGGAGGGGCATTTAGAATTCTCAGCCAGTGAGCTCTTTGACCTCAGTAAACTATAAACACCAGAATTCCACAGGATGTTGAAAGTGGAATAAAAGCTCTATTAACAGTGTAGTGCAAAAAGGCCCTAAGTCTACTTCTCCAACTTTATATGGCTCCCACAGATTTTAGTTAAAAGCCCCCTTTTTAATATTTTGGAAACATCAAGGGCCCAAAACTTAGGGCCAGTGGGGAGGCGAATAGCACGTTTTCTTCATCAAACAGGCCTGTTCTTTGACTGAATACTTTGATTCATTAGTTTAAATATACCTATATAATGAATCAATTAAGAGCAAACAGCTCTTTTTTTCAATAACTTGTAAAAACCTAGCTAAGAGTCAGGCATCTTTTTTTTGGCATCCAGCCTCCTTGTAGTAGATCATGAATGCCAATTTTACAGGATATTATACTGTACGGGATAAAGGAAACAGTTTGCCAAGCCTCAGAAATTCCAGGTAAGCAATTTCCAGGGTTAAAGGAAAAGATAGTGACAGTAAAAGCTACAGAGAGCTGTTTGCCAGCTCTTTGAACTCTGCTGAGCAAGCTTCTCCAAAATGGTCTGAAAGAAATTACAAAGTTATTCCTCTTCATTAGTTGCAAGATGCACTGTGCTGTAAGGAAAAAAAGACCTTATACCACTGACTTTTTTACATGTGTTGCTGCACCAAATAGTCTCCTATTGTGATTTTGTGGTACATTTGGTAAGGCGGAATTTTAAAAAAACAAAAATCAAAACCAAAATGTAGCTTATTCAATTTTTTATGTCTATTTTTTTTCTTCCTTGTAATGGTGTTTCCCCAGAAACTTAAGCACTATTCCCCCCCAACTACTTGAAACTTCCTTTTGGGTGAACATTTCATGGAACCATACAATACATAGGATGCTGTCATGGTTCTATAAAGGCAAGTGCATTAGAATGCAAGATGATATCAGTGCAGGTAAGCAAGGGTTACCAACAGTCAAGTGAATACAGTATAGATTAAAACTTGAAAGAGGACATTATTGTTGCAGTTGGCACAGGAAAAACATCTGTAATTTTCACACCTCATTAATCTATCCTCATGGCATTCCATGAACATACTTTTTAAGGCCACCATGGAACATAATATCTAACAACAAAAAACTTCCCTGGTGCTCAAAAAAAGACCCTACCTTTCAGGGGCGGGGCAGGAAAGAATATCAGTGTGACTAAAAACCCGATTTAAACCAAAACAAAACAAAATAATCTTTCCAACGTTTTCTACATGATTGAATAGTTGTCTTAGTAATAAACGGCTATTGACATTCAGTGAAGATATTCCCTCAGACTATTGAGTATTGTTGGTAGATTCATCTTTTTAGGAATGACTTGTCATCTCCATTGTTTTTCTCTCTGGGGTTTCAGATTTCAGAAATACAAGTGTGGCTTAAATTCTTTGAAAATTTTGAAAAATCCAATTGTTATTCTCAGATAGATTAGCCCCAATGAACCAGGCACTGAATGATAAATCTAAGTTTATATAAACCCCATTGCTTATGTTCCCTCATTGGAACTCACAGAGGGATTTAAACCTCATAGTCCTCCTGTGATGGTTTGTGTTATTGTTTTATACTTATTTTCTTATTTTCTTTTGCTGTCTGAGAAACTTGGGGCTCTTTCACACCACCACTTTGATTCCATTTTAATGGCAATGGTTTCATCCTGTGAAATCCTGGGATTTGTAGTTTTATGGAAGCACTAGAGCTTTCTGATGGATAATCCTAAATCCCTCCCTAAACTCCAGATCTCAGAATTTCACAGGACAGAACCATGGCAGTTAAAGTAAAATCAAAATGCTGCAATTTCATAGCCTGAAAGGGCTTGGAATTATGCTTGTCTATACTTTCCGTAATGAGAGATTAGTAGGAATATATAGTCTAAATCCAATTGGTGTTCCCAACTAGAAAAAGCCCACTGAATCAGTTGGTGAATGGGAAACAAGATTTATGTAATGATTTAAAGAGTCTGCTTGTGTTGAGATTAGCACTTGAATTTAGGCTTATACAAATGCTCTTTCTTTGAGGTTGTTTCTTCGAAAAAAAAATTGTAGGCTTGTTATCTTCATATGTGCACAAATATTTCCATTTTTCTGTATGCTCCTGAAAACTAGAGAGTGAAGAAGCCTGACAGGAAGAAAATCAACTCATTTGAAATGTGGTTCTGAAGGAAAGTTCTAAAGATGCCATGGAGTGCTAAAAAGACAAGTGAATCAGAAAGGATCTGATTACTTCTGAGTTGAATTTACCTGCTCTAACACCCAAAGTAATTTCCAGGCTTAACAAATACAGAGACCGCCCAAGGATTGTTTGCTGTCTCTCTACAAATATGTCTAGGACTGTTGCACTGGACAGAGACCATTTTGAGGTTTTGGGAGGAGATCATTTGTACGGTCAAAATGAAAAATCAGAATTGGTTGCCTTGTATCATTTCTTTTCCTGTTCTCAGCAAGCCTAAGGGCTACGCAATTAATATTTGAGAGATTGCAAACCCTTTCTCTCATAAAATCTTAATAAAACACACAGAGGACATGACTTTAAGATCATTTCATTCCCCTCATGTTTCACCTGCTAAGCCTCTCTCTCTCTGTGTGTGAAATCATAGAATCAAAGAATCATAGAATCATTACGTTGGAAAACACAACGATGTCCATCCAGCCTCTGTTTAAAGACATCCAAAGAGGGAGAGTCCATCCTCTACCATATTGGGCAGTGAAATAGCTCTTACAGTAAAGAAGATCTTCCTAATATTTAGGTGAAATCTCTTTCTTGGAATTTGAATCTATAGTTTCATGGTCTTGTCTCTGGAGCAGCAGAAAACAAGCTTGCTCCATCTCCTTCATGACATCTCTTCAGATCTTTGAAGATAACTACTGTATCACCTCTCAGTTTTCTCTTCTCCAAGCTAAATATATCCAACCTTCTAAGTCTTCTTCGTAAGGCTTCGTTTCCAGACCTTTGATCATCTTGGTTACCTTTGTCTGGACATGTTCCAACTTGACAGTAACTTTCTTGGATATTTACTCTTATGGAATTTTTGCCTGAAGGTCTTGAAAGCTTGCATAGATTTTTGTGTCTTTACTGCCTAATAAGAGTACCACCATAGTAGGAGTTTTATACCATAGCAGCTTAGAAATGGGGGAAACTCTATATGATAATATGATTGCCTGTATTCAGTTTGAGATGTAGACTGAGGAGAGGAGGTGTGATAATGCAATTTATCCTAAGATCAAGGAGTATCAGTTCTAAAGGTAGGTTGGGTGGGGTTATAGCAGTTTAATTTGTTTTGTTTTTCCTAATTAATGCATGAAAACAATTCGAAAACATTGTGTGGGAGAAAGGAAAACTGACAGATTAAAAACATAAACACACCAGAGGAAAATGCTGGATCTAGTTCAGCATTTTTTGCACAGCATCCAGCCAGATGCTTCTGGGAACTTCACTAGCAGGACTTGAGGGCAATAGAAATTGTTCTTTAATAACTGCTTATTAGAGCACTATTGCCTCCAATACCTGGGGGAATACAGAGCCATCCTGACTGCCGCTTATTGACAGATTTGTATGTATCTGTATATGTGCCTTCAAGTTGCGTTTAACTTATAGTGATCCCATGAATTTCAATTTCATAGGGTATCCTTTGACAAGGAGTATTCAGAGGTGGTTTCTCCTTCCTCTGAAATACAGCCTATAGAACCTGATATTCCTCATTAGTCCTCCATCCAAGTACTAACCAACTTTGAAGCTCAGATTGGATCTGGTGCCTTCAGGGTTTAAAACCCTGTTCAGAAGGTTTTCAGTGCATATCTCTTCAAATTATGAATTTGAATCCCTGTGCGGTGTAGTGGTTTAATCATTGGACTATGATTCTGGAGACCATTGGACTATGACTCTGGAGACTGAGCAGGGGTCTAATCTCTGCTCAATCATGGAAATCCACTGGATGACCTTGGGCAAGTCACACTTTCTCAACCTCAAAGGAAGGCAAGGGCAAACCTTCTCAGAACAAATCTTGCCAAGAAAACTCCATGATAGCTTTTCCTCCAGGTTACCATAAGTCAGAAACAACTTGAAGGCACAAAACAACAATATTTAGTGATTCCATGTCCACACTATCAAGCAGAGCTGTCACCCAATTTTAACACATTTATGATTAATCATAATAAAGCAGGCAGCTGCGTGGTGATCTCCATTCTGGACTAGGTGTGGCTGTTACTGCCCTCGCTAGCCCGAGCTTTGGGGATATAAAAAGATATCTCTTGATATCAATAATTCGGCCTCACATACCCATTCCCTTCCACGTGCTTGCGAGGCCCCCGGACAAGCATGCACACAGGCTTGGCCGATAATCGCCGTAATATTCCAACACAATACAGGCAGGCCAGAAAGAGCCGACTCGCAGCTTTAGGAGACCTCAAGGCAAGTACCTTCATTAAGTATGCACGCAGCTTTCAAAAGATCCTCTGCCCCACGCTGGCAGCTTGATGATCTGACTATACAATGCTCAAGTACTCCGCATTTGCATACCGGCTATCCTATTGACAATTTGGGTTTAACTCAATCATTCAAATTCTGACTTTTCGGAGGCTTTGTCTCCAGCATCAAACCTATTGTTTTCCCCAAGTCCAACCTAGCCTGCAGTTACAATTCTCCTTATAAAAACCCCTGACTTTGAGCGCTTCCTTAGATCGCTCTTGGCTTCCATCCTGCCTTGCTGTCCCTTTGTCCAGCAAACCTTCCCCTCAGCTCCACGTGCTGAGATCCACGCTCCCCAGCTTCTCCGCTTTCAACCGGGCTTCAGGACAGGTGAAGTATCACTCAAACCAACAACTCCTCTAAAAACCCCTCTATCCCACTCCAACCTTTATTTCTTTAGTTATCTTGTGTGAGTGTGCCGCATACACTGTTTGTGTTTTTAATAAAACCACATTTATTATTTCAACTTCTGTGTGCTCCTTGACTTGGCCTGACCCTGTAGACATAGGGTTCAAGATCCTGCTAAGTTACCCTGCCTCTCGTAACGCTAAAGCAGTGCTCAGAGCTAATCTTCCCCACCTATTGTTGAGCACATTTTGGTGTCCCTCATGGGACCCCCAGTAAACAGGGTAACAGAGTGGTGGAGCAACGCGGGCAGCCTCTGTACCCCTAATTTGAGCAGGAGTCACGAACCTTCTCAAATCAGGTTGATACTGACTTAGGGAACAGCCAGTCAAGTCGCTAGAGATTCTGTTAGGCAGGAACACGTGTGTGTGTGTGTGTGTGTGTGTGTGTGAAATCTGTGTGCTTGAGCTCCAGGAGCTGTTCTATCTGGGTGGAAAACTGCTCCCCTTTCTTGATTGGTTTGTGTATGTCAGCCGCCCCAGCACTGCTGATAGCAAGGGGTGTTCACAAGCTGTCCTGGGAATCACATCCCTAACTTGGGGTCTATCATGGGCTGGGATCCGAAGTGTTAGAGTGTTAGCACGTTAGGAACAGTCCACATACATCCAACACCTCAGCAGCAAGGCAGACAAAAGCACGTAGAAAAGGAGTCCTTCTTCCTTTCTCTCCCCCCCCCCCAGAGTTGAAACATGGGTGCATCCCGCCCCTTTGTAGTAGCTGTTGTGGTATAGTGAAAGTGCGGGTGCGTCCCGGCTGTGTAATTCTCGGGTGCATCCCAATTGCTAGCAGACTAGGTGCAGGTGGTGATTCCCGACCTAGCATAGGGTTTCATAAGGTTTAGCCCGAGGTGTAGGAAGGGCCCCTCACCCGAAAAACTGTCAGGGATGGTTCAGTTTGGTTCCTTGCCCCATTTTTCCCCACTCCTTGGCCAGGTGGCGCTGTAAGTTCCACTGGGTTCGTTTCCCCCCTTCAGGCAGGCGGAGTACTCCTGAGGGTCCCCTGGGTCTAGGTGACCTCCCTGTCCCTGAACCGTTTCCTCGTCCTTTTGTCCCTAGTGCTGTCGAGGTGGAAAACCGGGGCTAGATGTACAAAAGTGACTTTGTTTGGGCAGGCTGGAGATAGGTTCCCATCCCTCTTACCTAGCAGAGTTCCTGAGCGTTCGTTGCCCTAAATCCCCCAGGAATCTAGGTGATCCCACCCATCACTCCAGGTCCTGGTCGCGTGTTTGTTAGGAAGTTTTGGTAGTTGTAGAAATGGCCCAGAAGAGCCAAGTCACCGTTAAGGACCTCATGCTAGAGGAGGAGGTCAAAGGGAAGTTAGAGAGATGGGTGTTAAGTAAAGGGAAATGCCCCTGGAAGGACTCTAGCTTCCAGACGGCGGACCCCTTTGCTACCCTCCGTGAAGCATACACCCTGGCACATAAGACAAAGAACCCATTTGGGCCATCTAAGGACGCTTTGGCCGCCTGGGGACTTTGGCTTATGGCCAGAGATGCTAGTGGCGCCCTGGTACAAACCAGAGAGAAATTAGCTGCAACAGAGAAAGAGGTAGCCCGGCTTCAGGGCGAGATTGAGGCACTGCGTGTGGAAAAAGTAACGTTTGCGTCCGTCGCGCAGGCCTCCTCACAGAAGCTAAATGATGCCACCTTGCTGGCCCAGTCTTGGGAGGAACGAGCACACGCCTTAGAGGCTGAGCTCATCCATGCTAGGTCTGCAGCCAAGTTCATGGTTGGGCAAGTGAAGGAGCAGAAGGAGGCTGTGAGTCATGCAACTTGCCACCAACAAATTGCAGCACTGGAGAGCCAGCTCCAAAAGCCCAGAGCCCTAATTTCGACTGTGTGCCTGGAGCTGCTCCCAACATTTGCGGAGAATTTTTCTGGGGAGCCGCTGCCGGAGGATGCTCGGGCAACCCTTCCCCACAGTCCCGACTGGAGTGACCCTAAGGTCCCAGTCAACCCAGTAGAGACACGGTCCATGACCAGGCGGACCACCCCCATTGGCGAAGGCAATGTAGATAGGTCAGAGACACAGGAGACGCAGGTCACCGAGACTAGGGTCCCCTGGCGAGCTACTGAGGCCAAAGCAATAGCGGACCAGCTGGATCCATTGAATAAGTCCACGTGAATAATGTGGTTGAATGCAGTCATACATTCCCATCCCGCGGCCAACGGCCAAGACCTAACCCAGCTGGCTCAGCTTTGTATGTCCCCCTCGGAGCTCCCGACTCTCGAATCGGCCGTGGCGGCTCGAGGCTTGGTTAGGCTCGAGGCCCACGACTGGATGAGAGAGGTAGTTAGGATTTTGTGGCATGGACAGAGTGCAAGCATGCTCTATGTCATGGAGCAGCAGGGTCCTCGAGAGAACCCTGAGGCTTACGTGGCACGGAAGCAGCTCCTCACCATTCTGACTGAAAAGATCCCCTTGATGCCCCATGGATCATTCCATCTCGAGTTTAAGACGCTTCTTTATGGAGGTCTTAACCACGAGACTAAAATGGCCCTGGGTTTGGTGGATCCAGCCACCACCAACTGGGAAGAGTTTGGGAATAACCTCCAGCAGGTCGCTGACCTGCTGCGTGAGGCAGGTTCTCTCAAACCTCCCACCAAGACACACAGGAAGGACCCCGGGAATTGGGAACCCATAGCCAAGGTAACGTACTCGAATTATGGGCCCCATTCCCAGCACAGGAAAACGGCTCCGAATTCCATTCCATGAGGGAATTGGAACTCATGCCCTCCTCCCAGACAGGACAGTCAACACTGGCAGGCCAGGGACTCCCGAGGCCATCCCGGCTGGGCGGGGAACTCCGCTCCCCCGCCTGCCCCCCAAAACAGTCCCCAGACTTGAGCGCTCCCAGGGAGATGTCTGGAGGCTACAATCCCATTGCCCAAACTTGCTCGGCAGACCGAGTAAAGCTCTGGGGCATGTTAAGACAGCTCTGACTGGACATGAGCCAGTTCAATGGGAGACCCACGAGCAAGCTCCTTGATGCCCTGGAAAGGCAGATCCAGCTGAGAAATAGCTAGTCTGTGAATGCGGTGACCAACAGTCCCCCTCCAGCTGGATATTACCCTGACTTAGAGCTGTGAGGATAGGGGTGCCCTCGGTCCCGGGATCTCCCCCAAAGGGTTGTGGCTTGACTGATGCCCAACAAATGGGGTAGCTCTAGGGTGAAGGCAGGCACTAGGACCAATAGGGAAAAGACCCCTGCCACCGCTCCTGCAGACTCTGGAGCAGCGCCAAAGGTGCTGCTCCCTAAGACAGGGTGAGCCCACCCCTGACGCTATCCGTTTGACTGGGTACGGCGGGGGGGAGGACCCAATCTAAGTCAGTCAGACAACACAATCGCTCAGTGAGCACTAAAACAAAGCAGATTGCACCTCCTCCTGACTCAGCACTGAGTGTGAATCCAGCCACCTCCGAGACCATAGTGCTTTCAGAGCACCTAGAAGGATCGCATCAGGCTAAGGTTCAGGAGGAAGCACCATTCTTTCAATTGGGAGACGTGGAAGCCCCCACCAAGTTTGACATTGCCAGCATGTGTGAGAGCCAGGAAAGGGAGGACGCACAGCCAGGGGAAGCCAGCCCCAAGCTTCCAAAGCTCTCCTTTGTCCCTGCTCTGAGCCCCCGGCTAGAAACCAGCAGTTTTCCCTGGGATTTCCTTGAAGCCTTGGCCAGGAGAGTCCTTCCTCTCCATGCCATCTTTCAGGGGAATTTCACATGGGATTGGGGATTCAAACAGCAAGGGGCTTCCACCCAGCCAGAGCACAGGCTAGCAAAGGCACTCACCCTGGCACACCCTGTATGGACCATGCACACTCCCTTTGACTGCAGTCCAGCTGGGGGGATGTCAATAACTGTGAGACCTAAATGCACCATGGAGGTAGAAATGGCTATCACCTCCCCCTCCGTGCAGACGTTCTGGTGCTGCCTTGTCCTTAAGGGCCATGGCACCTACGTTATTTTGACTCTGGTGATATTGAGAGGGGACAAGACAGCTCTTGGCTTCATCTCGATCACCACCCTGCCTAAAACGGCAGAGATCCAGGAGGCACGTGGGTCCGAGACCAGCCTCCTCTTTGAATTGAAAGAAAGGGTCCCAAACCAGGAGCAGGCTCTGCCACTCCTGCCGGTAACTCTGGAGACCCTTCGAAAAGAGTGGAAAGACCCACCTGTCAATCCCGCCTCTGTGGTCATCCCCAAGCCAGAAGATCCAGGCGCCCAAAAGCCCAATGTGTGCTCTGTAAGTTCTCAGACTTCCTTAAATGACAAGGAAGTACCAGCCGTTAATTGGTCCGAGACGCTTGTCTCCATATATGAGGTGTTTGACAATGGTTAAATCAGCATTGTCTGCGCAGGACGGAGAGAAGTGGCAACCTCTCCAACTTCCCGCTCATGTATATAGTTCCTTGGGTGTATTTGTATAGTTGGGATGTGGTGTTAGTGTTGTTGTGAATTGTTTTTGAATTGAATGTCCTGTTTGGTTCCAAAAGCCTATCCGAAGGTGACCATCTTTCAGGCCTGCCTCGGGATCCAGCTTTCTTGAGGTAGGGAAGTTGTGCACTCAGAACCTACATCTAGCTACCAGCACCGTTCCTGCAGACCCCAAAGCCCTCGGGTTACATCATCAGGCTTGGAGTCAGGCTCTAGGCTTGAGCGATGGGGGGGACCTCGGTGAACTGCCAAATCAGGGATGACTTTGGTTAGTTGTCTGCCAACTGGAATCCCACCTCGTTCTGGAATGACTCTGGATGTCTAGATCTGGCCTCATTCCGGGACGACTCTGGGTGACCCAGTCTCAGGATCAGCGTGCGAATGGTAACTTCATAATCCAAGTTTCCTTCGTGGTGCTGGGATGTTAGACCTTGCCGCGGGGCTGGCTGATTGATGCGGGTTCTGAATCCGCATCTTCTCTCCCTTCTCGGCCTTCCTATGGCCAAAACTGCTTCATACTGGGGAGCTATTTAAATCCTCACTCCCACAGACCCTTCCAGATCATTGTCAATAGGATAGCCGGTATGCAAACGTGGAGTACTTGAGCGTTGTATAGATCATCAAGCTGCCAGCGTGGCACAGAGGATCTTTTGATCAGAACCTTTCTCTGTTTTCATATGTGAGGGTGAGGGCAAAGACAGATTATTATATATGCATATTATATAGGACAGATTGGGATCTACGGGGCAATTTCTTGGGTGCTTGTGTAGCAGTTGTGGGTGTCATTGTTTTTCCCTCAGAAAACTAAACCAGATAATTTAGTTCTTTGTTTCTCCTGCTTCAATTCACACAGCTAGGCAAAATTAAGTAGAGTTTTCAAAGAAATCATGTCATGTATAAGCAGGTCAAGGTCAAGTCTGGATTTTATTGCTCACAATTATTTTTATGCTACTATTCAGTACCTTGTACTTTAGAACTCTATGATTATCATGACGTTGTATAATGGGTCTGCCATTCAGTGATTCCCAAAACATTAAATTATCTCCATGGGTTCACTGCTGATAAAAAAGAGGTACATGAAAATTAACTTACAACCTCTATAATATTAAGAAGTGTATTATATGCCCAAATTGCACGCCTAGATGCTCTCCCACATTTCTTGGTCTCGTTTTCTAGGAAATATCATTCCTCCAACTAGTGTTCATATATGCTGAATCACCACACTGATCAATGTTAACTATTCTCTCACACACACACTCTCATTGATTTTATGGCTTCGAAGAAATCCAGAAGAGATTTCAGTAACTGGCAGCCTTTTATACATGTTATCCGCAAAAGAAAAGTGTAGAAACACAAGCTATCACAACAAATTGCATGAACCATACCCTGCATTACAAATGATGCTAAACAGAGGGTGTTCTTATTTCAAAGCCTGATATTTCTAGGAGTGCAGCCACCTATCTGTAAATATTGTAGGGAGATGACTCTATATTTTAAGAGATTCTGCCACTTTAATTTTTTGGAACATTATATTGCTACATTCTTTATTTCCATTATTCACTTAAGAAATTTTAGGGTGACTTTTAGGATCAAACCACAATTGGGTAGCTTTATCCTGTGAAAAACAACAAATACAATGAAGCATATTGCCATAAAACATCATAAAAAAATAGTGGACACCTGTAATAATCAAATAATAGTAAAAGAGCAATAACGATAAATAATAACATTCAACCTATTGAAGCATCCTCAGATGAAAACAATTCAGCAGCTGTTCAAAACTAGCTTCAAAACTATACTTTCAAGAGAAAAAAAACTAGAACAAATAGGTCTTGAGTGTTCATTTATAGGCCTGGAATGGTGAGACCATATCAATGTCAATGTAGAATTCTCCATAACCAATACATAAAACTGACCGAACAGGTTATAGTCAAAAAGGCCCCCATTCTTATACCTGCCAGTCTAACAGATTAAACCAACAGGCACACAATCAAGGCCTTCATGGATGTTCTCAGATTGTGGTTAAAGAAATAGGGACACAAGTCGTCACTCAGACAATCTAATTTCAAAATATTTAGGGCTTTTAAACTCAAATCAGGATTTTGAATGGAGCCCAGAGACGCACTGAGAACTAAGGCAATGATCTAGCTGAAAAAAAGCATGAATCTGATTTCTGTGTATGGTCATGAAGGCTGGATGGTGAAGAAAACTGACAGAAAGAAAGCAACTCATTCGAAATGTGGTGCTGAAGAAGAGTTCTTCAAATACAACAGAACCATGAAAAAGATAAATGGATCCTAGGGGCAGATCAAGCTGTTCAACTCTCACTAGAAAGCAAAATAACAAAACTGAGGCTGTTGTACTTTGGATCCATCATGAGACAACATGAGTCACTAGATACAATGATAATACTAGGAAAAGTGGGAATCAGCAAGAAGACCACATTACAAATTCATTGATTCAGTCAAGGAAGCCATGGTCCTGAGACATGACCCTAGTTTATAAGACCTGTACAAGTCTGTTGATGACTAGAGCTCCTGAAGGTCTCCTATCCATAAGTTCACCATATGTTGAAGTCATCTTGATGGCACATAACAAATGTCAATGATCCATAATAAAAGAATCATGGTGTTCATTTCCTAAGTTGCAAACTTCTTGAATCAGTTTTTTTCCCTATCACAGTGAGAGCCACAAGTAAAGACAGCTAGATGATTCTTCCTCTCAGTTTTAGTATAGAATTAGCATATTTTATTTTATTTTAGTTTAGTTTAGTTTATTTTCTCATAGGTAATACTTGTTAGAAAGATTTCAGATCCTGTGTCTCTAATTTCCCAAACTGTCTTGTCCAGTACCTGCAACTTTTCCTGATATTCCCCAGCCCAGTCTGTATTCAGAGTTATTAACACGGAGAGGTTGGGTTCCTGAGGGAATATACTGCCCTCGTCCTCCTTGCTGCTAGGCCTTATCTCTATAGCAACCGGCCTGAGGCCCAAGAACTCTCTGACTGAGAATTCTAAAGGCCCCTCCCTGAACTGAAAACACCAGGATTCCATAGAAAGGCAGCCAATCATATGAGGTCTTTGCCTGACACAGCCAATCATAGGAAGTCTTCTCCTGACACAGATAAACAGACAAACTTTGACTTTTATATATTAGATAAAGTTCTTATGAAAGTGCCATGAAAATGAGGGGCAAAGTGATGACAACCATCTCGTGATGCTTTGAAAATCATGAGTTTATTAACATATTCTCCCCATTGACTGAAGTGAGTTTAAGCAGCACTCTACAAGCATTTAAAATATATACACATTTTTCTATGTGGAGTTTTCAAATGTGTGCATTTTTCCTTCACAGCCATCTGTCAATGTAAGTATCCCAGAACACAAATTATATCTGTCCAACAGACAGTTGGAGAAGGACAGGACAAAACAATATAGGTCCCCTTGAGGTCCTGTAATATAAGGCAAGACAGAAGTATTTTAAAAGTAATACAAATAAAAATAAATTAAATAAGCCCATTAAAACAGGGACTGAAATAGTATTCCTCACACATCCACACTCACCACTTCTCACAGCTAATTTTCAAACAATTTTTCAGACCATTCTCAAATGACATAACTGCCTTTGGCATATTGGAAAGACAGTTATTATTTCCTAGTACTTATTAACTGGGCCTTTATGTTCAGCACAAACAATTAATACCTGCTGTGCTTTAACAACAGGATATCTTCTCAAAGGAGTACCTGGAAGCCCCAGTAACTAGCAGCACTCAGGGATATAACTAATGCCATGGGCAGGGGGTTCTTGGCTCTCTAGAACGTCTGCCAAGGAGCAGTGCCCCCATTCATAAAAAAGCCAACTTTCAGAAGCAGAGGAAAAGCTACCATCAAGTCTCCAGGAGCAATGGTGCCTAAAGAGGTAGGCCTAAAGAGATAGGCCAGAGTACCACATTCACGAGAAATCTCATGAAGCAAATTATTCATTATGACTAAAGGGTTTCTCATAGTGAAGAGTCTCTGTACAGTTTTTCCAGAAACTTCTGATGAGCTACTGATAAGCCCTGGGAGAGGTTCTTAGAACTCCACTTCCAGGCTAGAATACCAACTTGAAGATTTTTCCTGCACCATCTCTGGTCCCAGTATACTTTGTTCAGAGATAGAACTCCTGTCTTTGATCATCCCATTTGCTTGATCCTGCTACTTTTGTAGTCATGACCTACCCTATCTCTACAAACAGGACAATACTGTATGATGTTTTATAAGTTTCCTCACCAGTGAATGAATCCAGCTCATAAATTTCAATTATAGAAATGAATAGAAATGAATTTCAGAGAAAGGTATGAAAGCAGATGGTGCAGTCCTATTAGCTTCCCTAAGCAGACTTGACTGTTAAAATTGCCTGGATGGCATACTGTCTAGAAAGACTACATAATAAAAATTATAATAAAAATTACCACCACTAAAAATTACCACCACTACTATTACCACTACTTGATGATGATGATGATGATGATGATGATGATGATGATGCAAGATCCTGCATCACAGACATAATAGCAAATGCATAACTATGTATAATCTTCTGACACAATCCCCACAGCCCAGAAAAAAACCTTACTTCAATAGCCAGCAGCTGCACTGAGCAACAGAGGTCTGTTCTGGTAGTGATCAGAGCACAGCAGGATGATGTTTCCAGCTCCTTCCCACCGGTGATCTGCAGAGTGACAATGAATTGCAGCAATGTGCTGCTTCTGATTGTCACACCACAGATCACTGGTGTGTAGGGAAAACATTACCCTGCAGCACCCTGATTTCCAAAGGAATGAACTTGTGTCACTTGGTGCAGCTGCTGATTGATAAAAGTAGGTTGAGTGGGGAATTGGAATTGTGGTGGTAGTGCCATTATCATAAACATGAATACCAAATGACAGCCACTATCACCATCATCATTATCATCATCATCACCATCTGTATCCCTCCTTTTTACCAAACTTGGGACTCCAAGAGGCTTACAATTTAAAACTCGTACAGTACAGCTAAAAATGTACAAGGGATAAATATTAAAGTGAAATCAAATTATTCGTTTTAAAATAATTTAAAGCATATACTTAAAAAGAAAGTAAGCAATTTAAAGAGTTCACTTTCTCAAAAGAGTTTTCCATTGGTGCACATTGTTGATGCATAAATGATCTGATGTTCACACATCAAGCATTAAGCAACTTCTAAAGATATGCATATGAAGCAGCTGCTGCATGTATGAAGTCAAGGGCAGGCATGCACCTCCGGGAGAAAACTCTCAAAAAAGAGATGAGCTTTTCTCAAATGTTCAACAAAAAAGTTGATACTCCCCAAGCTACTTCTGAACTTAACCAAGGAATGCATGCCCACTGCTAAAGCCAAAGTTTCAAAAGATCAATGCTATATTCAATACACATCAATACCTAATTTAATGACATGGAAAAAGTCAAGCCTAAGAAGACAATGGCCAAGATCCTTCATGAGGAGATGGAGCACAAAGTTCTGCCCAGGTGAAATTATGGTGCATCTCTATTCTCCATTGGACTCACCTTCCTCCTGTGGCTACCCACCTGAAATGGCCAGAGGAGCAAAGAAGCCTCTGTCTCCTTCCCTGCATCCAAACACACAACCACAAAGGCATCCTCCGGTACCTACAAGAAGCTCTCTGCAGGTCCTAGAGGGCAATATCATTATTATACATAGCCAAATGCTTCTCAGCTATTCCAGCCTCCGTTGGCTACTCTATGGTTTTGTTGAGAACCCTGCAAGAGGAAAGTTAGTTTCATGGGAGTCAGGATTGTTGTGCAAGAGAGATAGCAAATCCCTTCTTCCACAGTGACCATAAAAAGACATGTGGCAATGTACATCACTAACAAGATGCCAGCAAATCTTGAATGTAGGTAGCAACATTTTAGCAAAAGGCACACTGAAAAATGATGATGTCTGATCTTTAATGGAGAAGGCAGACAAATGATATAGAGAGTTAATAGTTTTACCATTCCTTCAGATATATATTTTGAATCCCTCCCTCTCCACTCATATCCTTTAGATGAAAGTAGCATTTATAAATTTAGACTGGAAAAATATGCATTGATGGCTATATATCAAATGAAAAAAGAGTCATGACGGCTTAGTGAAGAGTGACTCACTAAACTGTGATAAGTAGGAGGAACTTGGATCATGTTGAAGTTAAGTACATTTTGTATCCTTGTCTCTTTTTCTCTCTCCCTGTCACTCATTCTCTCCCCTAGAGATAGAGATATGTGAGCCAGCTTACCATACTATACAGACGAATAGAAGTAAAAACATCAACTTTTTTTCTCAACTTACTCAAAATTATTTAAAGTCCTTAGGTGTGGGAGTGAAACAGGCTGGAGTGATGAAAGAAACACTGCAATGAGTTTGACTGATTAACAAAATATTATTACACGTTAAGCTAGTCACCATGGTTTTTGCAGCAGGGATGACTAAATACGCCAGCCAAACGAGAGCATGAAGACTGAAGCAGGAATTACATTTAGTGTATGACAAAGAAGCAAGTGAATCACATCCCACCTGCCTCCACAAATCACCATCAGGACTGTCCCATGACATTATACCACCTGCAAGTGAAGAACCTGACATCCTCCACCCACCTGTGTCAAGGAACATAGTATCCAAAGTCAGCCAAAGTATTTTGACATAGGAGGTATAAAATCCAACAAGCACTTTTCTCCATCCATGACAGTATAAATGCAGTAATAACAACTTAAACAGATAATCATGCCTTTTTCATGCCACCCAAAATCTGTTATACGAGGCAGCTCCTTTTGCCTTGCAGGAAGGCTGGGCCTGTTTACACTGTCCAAAACCAATACATGTCCAAAACCTCTCTAACTGTGCATCCTGAATAAGTTGCATGGCAGCTACCATTGGTCCATCTTATGTTAAAAAAAAAAAAAAAAGTTGATCTAGAGCAAGGGAAAATCAACCTCTACCTACTGCTGTATTCTTTCTATTCCTACATAGCCAGTTTGATTTCCATAGGAAGTCAGTCACTGAGAGATGTGGATATCAGATACCATGAGGGAATAGGGAATCTTGTCATTCGAGGATATGATTGACTTCATGGCTGGCTTGCTTCCAGAGAGAAAGGCTAAGTGCTAGGAACAACACAATCCAAGCTTTCTTCTAATCTATGATGACAACATCTCCCTATTCAGATCCATCTCTCTACTAACTTCCTGCTCCTCCAAACCAGATAGTATCTTAATTGGGGAGTCAAATTAATATTTATTTCAATCTTGCACATACAGGACATGACAGTGTCATGTGCATTTCTCAACTAGTTTTTGTCTTATATTTTGTTTCTCACATGGTGGGAACATTTTGTGAAAACTGCACAAAAGAATTTTTCATATAAAAAAAACTTGTGCAAAATGTTCACAAAGATAGTATTGAAATTAGAAAAGAAAAAAAAGGAGGGAAGGCAAGAGACGAGGGGCTGATTTTTTTTTCCAACAAGGTATTCAACAATCTCTGTATATTGGCCATGTTGTCTGGGACTGACAAGAATAGGGTTCAACACATCAGGGTATTAGGTTGAGAAAGGATAAAGGATAATCATTTATTGAGCCATAAAATATTTGGTAGAGTGGTCAGTCAAATCTGATAAAAAATATTGCTGTGGCCAAGTATGATAGATTTGTCCTGGGGTGCCGTAACTCAGAAATGACTTAAAGGCATGCAACAACAACAACAGAAGGGATTAAATCAGTAGAAACGTAACAGAGATAGAGAGGAAGGGGGAGAGAGAAAGAAGGAGGAGAGAGAGATGCTAATTACAAAGATCCAATTAAGTTAAATGTTACCAAAATAATAAAATTAAATGCTAAACTATTGTAAGCAATTATTCTTTATAGCTAACAATGTTATGCAAATACAAATGCATGCCAGTGACAGTATTTTCCCTCCTTTGCTTTATTTGCAACCCTAGAGACAAGTGAGCTACAAATGATATTTAAAATGAAATTCAACAAACCACTGATACCCACTATGGAAGACGAAATTGTTTTATATTTGCACTTGTGAATAACGAACAGGGCATTTGTTTCCCAAAAGAACTGTATATATGTGCATATACAGACTTGGGCTGCATAACAGAACAGAAGAAGGTTTTAGTTATGCCGCTTCTGATGTTTTGTTGTAATTTAAATGGTAGAAAATCCCCTTACCTAGATAAGAACATTCTTGGCTTCATGGAACATTTGGATATGGTCAGCTACTCATAGTGGCTAGTAGCCTTGGGATGGTGAATCTGCTCTACTTTTAGCAAAGACCTTCAAGGAGTTAGTTGTAGTGGTGAACCCTATCACCAGAAGAAGATCAGCACCTTGAAGAGCACCATTAAAATTCAGAATGAACCCTGGAAACCATCAGCCACAACTCCGGCCATTTCTGCACTACACTATTATAGTGCTATTATTCCACTTTCAATATCCTGTGGAATTCTGGAGTTCAGCCAGAGAGAAATAGCTCTCTGGCTGAGAATTTTAAAGGCCTCTCCCTAAACCGCAATTCCCAGACTCCATAGGATGTTGAAAGTTGAATAATAGCACTATAACAGTATAGGGCAGAAATGGCCTTGGTCTCATCTACTGTCAGATAAATAATGGGTGCATCAAGACCTAGTCATGCTTACAGCAGATCCACTGAAATCAATGGCACCTCGGTTAGTCTAACTTGTCTCACTGAGTTCAACATTTCTATTTTAAAGATAGCTAAGTTTGTATCCAACCCAATATTTACCTTGCCAATAATCAGATAAACAACACTATCTGATGGTTTCCGAATTCTAATGTTATATTCAGAGGGCTTTTTTGTCTGCAGTGCATGAATTCATAACATTTTCTGTCACATTTCCACAGTACTGAGCCAGCACTAAACAGTAAGGTTTTACCTTGCTCTAATGTCCTATCATTTGATACACATATACGCCAGTGTGGCAGGCTGTGCTGAATCATGCTAACTATACTATTCAGAGCTTGGAAGTAATGTGTTAATCCTCTTTATCTGTAAGTAGTTGCTTTGGGGTTAATCAGCAGGTAATAAAGCTGAATTTTGAAAGCTATGTAACAAGTAAGTAATTATTTCTAGAGTTTTTCCCTAAATACTTTTACAGCCATTTTATAGGCATTCTAGTTTAGTTATTCAAAAAAAAAAATACAGCATTTTAAAAGGCATTTTCAGGGGAACTTTTCAGGTTTTATGTCATTCTTTTATCAAGTCTAAGAGTTTTATCCCTTAAAAAAGTAACAGAGTCATATAATGAATTAATGTTTTCATCATTATAAGGAGCAACAATAACAGGTTCCTTTTTAAACACTGTAATGAGTAACTGAAGGAATTATCCCAAGCTCTGAAAACTTTGTGTAAAGCAAACGTCAGTTTCAAGCAGATTTGACAAGCTTGCTTTCATAGGCAATGCTGAAAACACAGATGGTTGGTTCTTTTTTAAAGAAAGTTCTCATTGAAGTAGGAAAATGAAATACTGTACAATCATACTCCTACATGCATACATGCATCTTGTAAGAGTTTGAAAATGCTCCCCCCTTTGAGTTTTCTGCATTTTGTTTTGTTAAACCCTGGAATTGAAATTGATTTAAATGGCATTGTTACCACTTGATGTCCTCAAGATATTCACCATTGTGATAGTACCTACGTTTTTATCGTGGCACAAATGTTAAGTTTACAAAAACAAAGCACCAGGTTGTTGCTGTTTACTTACTTTAGTGCCAAAGTAAACGATTGTTTATTTAACCTTTGACTATCTTGTATACATAAAGTGGCAATTAAATCACTTCCTATTCCAGTTTGTAACACAACAAAATGTGGAAAAGTCAAAGCTCTACATGAGAGATAGACACATATATGCATATCTAACACAAGGAGATCTCAAGCATATGGAGATCTATTCAGCATCATGAAGGAACCATAGGGATCCTATGACAACTGTACTGAGACCACATTAACACAGCAAGAAAATACAAGCAGATAATCAAATGACAGTGAAAATGGCAAGGAAGGCAAATCTTGTTCTACAGGGAGCCTTTGTTCACAGGAGCAGATACCATTGTGTTGTGATGTGATTTTTCAGGTGTCAGTGAAACTAGCACTTGGTATAGTGAGCCAGTGTAATATAAAGGGATACTTTCTCCCTACAAGAGCTTCTTCCTGTGTAAATTCTGAACTGAACCTATGCAACCATGGCCATAAAAATTTTTTACACCTGTATGACATAAGACCCAGTGGCCACACTCCGTATGTGTCAGAAAAGTTCTTCCATTTGTCCCTTAATATTATAGATTCCAAAGCAGGATCTCTTGACCCAGGGATTGGGAACGTAAGACCCTCCATATTAACATGGGGTTACCATTCCCATCAGCCCCAGCCAGCACAGTCAGTTGTCAAGGGTGATTGGGCTCATAGGGCCTTTCCACACTACAATGTTATAGTGCTATTATTCCATTTTCAACATCTTGTGGAACTCTGGGGTTTACTGAGGCCAAAGAGCTCTCTGACTGAGAATTCTACATGCACCTCCCTAAACTGCAAACCCCAGGATTTCATAGGATGTTGAAGTGCAATAATAGCACTATAACAGTGTAGTGCAGAAAGGCCCATAGCCTAACATCAGGGAGATGCCTCCTCAATTCTCTTCTCAGTTAAATGTTTTTTTTGTTTGGAGAATTTAATCCAATTGACTTTATGAAGCATTATAGCAGAAGTTCCTTCATGCAACACCCCTGTTTAACTAAGCACACAGGTGCTTAGAAATTTGTTCTGCTCTTCTCAAAGAGAATGTGCTTCCTGTTTTGGAATCAACACTTCATATAAAACCCAAGATCATATGTTTTGTGATCCTTCATAGAATCCAACTTCCCAAGGGAATAATCTTGCTTCCTGAAATATCTTGCTAACAATAGCTACAATCCAACATGGAGCTAAAGCACGTTGCAATCCATTCAAAACAACAGACATGAATGAGCTTAACTGAGTGATGGACTGAAACTACTCTTCCTCTCTCTCTCTCTTTCTCCCTCTGTGTGTGTATACTTGTGTGTATATGTATATATCTAAATATAATTTTTATACATGCTAGACAATATAGGAGATGGAGAATTAAAACTATTAATATAGCATGAGAATGAAATATGTACATATATACCAGTCATTGTCATTTTGAAAACACTTGGCAATACATTCCTGGTTTAATTTCTGCTTAAAAACATGTTATCCCCTTCTTTAGTCTAACAAGTAAAACTGATTGGGATGAACCTAGATTTAAGTGGGCACACCTGGGGGGAGAAAAAAAAACCCTCCAAAGCTACACAGGGTGTTGGAGACCCCACGGAATGCAGTGTGATGCATGGGGGGAAGGGTCTCCCAAAGCATGCAGTAGTACTTTCTCTGTATTTTAATTTTCTTTAGATTTGAGAAATTGACTTCTATGCCCCACATACTGCAATCTTCTGGTCGTTCATAAGGTGCGAAAGGGGCCATAGACACAGATGTCTCAAGATAATTTTGTCTTGGGCTGTTTAGGGTTTTAGAAACACAGAGTAGAACATTGCACCACTCAATGATTCTCAAATTTTGGCCATTCAGATGTTTTGGGCTTCAGAATCCAGAATCCTTGACTATTTGCCACATTGGTTGGGGCTTATGAGGACTGAAGTTCAAACCACTTCAAGGAACAAAGTTTGAGAATCACTGATATAAATGTTGGGCTTTATTGACTTTACTGAATGTCTTGCTTATATCAAGCACATATGAACAGAATAATATAGAACAGAAATCCTATATCTTCACAGATACATAAAATGTGTCTGGAGGCCATTTATTTGTTTTATTTATACCCCACTTCCCTTCCCCCACAGAGTTTTGCACCTCCACAGGGGCAAGAATTCAGTTGTCTGCTTCCACAAACTGTGTCCAGATAGGAGAAGGCTGTTGATCAGCAGATCTAAAACAATTTCAGAAAACTGTGGAATATGAGAGACATCTGTAGTGATCCTCCAGTTGTCCACCAGTGATAGAAGAAAAGCTGCTACAGCAGAATGAATACATCTGCTTCTAAAAAGATTTCATTGGGATTCTGTTCCAAGCCAAAATGTTAAACTGGTTCAAAAGTCCTTTAACGTAAACAATTCACAATCCACATATATAAAGCACAAGGGTTGGTGCATTATGTTGTGTTGCCTGCACAGCAGCTACGTCTTAAAAACTGATCAGTTTTATTTGGCATCAGCTTTCTGATGACTCCACAGCTCCCCCAGTCCTTGACATTTTGCCATAAATTTTCTCTGCCCTTTGAACTTTGTGAATACAGTGACCATACTGGCAACAGAAGAATAAAAGGAGAAAAATGGTTTATTTTTGTTTTTTGCATCCAAATGCAAATGAGGTCAGATCAGCTAGATAGATCAACACAAAATGAGAAGACACTCACACAGCCTAACTCATGCAACCTTTCTTGAAGAACAGAAAGAGCGTCTTTCCTGGTTATGCAAGCCAAGTGCCACAAATTTGTCATTCATCGTGTCATGCCTGAAGGCATTGCTTAAAGCTTGCTTACTCATCCTTTACTCATTCTGCTTTATCTTGTTGCCTTTAATCAGCAGCTGTGCTCTCACTGAGTACAAATGTCACCAGGTGTGGTACAAGGGTGAGGAGAGAAGTTTGCTGTGTATAAACTGTGCAGGCAAGTGTACAGAGAGTTAGATAACCTTTGTCTTCATCATCATTCCTTCACAAAGAATGATCGAAAGTGAAGAATGGACAAGATAGCTCATCTATATACCATGAACACTGTGGTGTATCCTCTGTCTCTAATTTTATCCATGAGTCATTAACTTCCCAGATGGTTTTTTCCCAGAAAACTCTTCAGAAATACCTCCTGGATGTTCAGCCACCAGAGCCTCTGAAGAGCTATATTCTGAGACAAGTTAAGCCTTAAGCTTTTAAAAAGAGTGAGGATGGAAAGAATAGTTATAAATTTCTGGTCCTTGATTTTTCAAGATACTGTCCCCCACCTGCAAAGAAAAGATGCCACAAGATTTTGCTTTCCTTTAGAGACAGGTTTTTTTACCACAAAAAAAGTAAAAAATTCCAAACTTTTCTTGTACAAAATGCTACTGTTCTGCATGAATATTTTTTTTTTACAAATGAAATTTTAGCAACAACGTGCAACATTTAAGAAATCAAGGAATGTGCAGCAGCACTTGCAATTTCCCCCAATAGGTGAAAAAATGCATTTTTTCCACCTTGAATGGAGAGTAATATAAGCAAAATTGTGGAGGAAGGAATATCTCCTGTCTGAACTGTTGCTGAAGGACAGATTGCCTCTTAAGTGATTTGCTCTTAAAGTTCCCAATTGCATTTAAAGTTGGCAGCTTCATTTGTGGATAAATCAGTTGTTTTTTCTCTCTAACCATTCCTGTTTTAAAATATACCGAAAAAAAGGAGAGTTCAAATAATTTCTTAAAATCCTGCACAGCTAATAACTATACAACTGCCAGAAATACCCAAACTCCTTAGTTTATAGATTCATGTATTTTGCCCTCAGTCCAGGGTCAGGTTGAACTTCAGACAGCAGATGCTCTCAGCTGTTCTTAGTGAACTCTTGAGATATTTCTTTCAGTTGGGAGTTAAGGATGTGCATATTTTTTATTTCATAAACAAAACATATCAAAAATATTCTCCCTGCTGACCAAAAATGCATTTTTTTAACAAATTCCAGAGCTTTTTGTCAAATTTTTCTGCAATTGTTCAAGCATTACATTTTGCACAAAAATGTATTTTGTGCAAAATAGATTTTTGGGAAATGCAATGCTTTGTGCAAATCAAAACAACTGCCCTCCCCCCATACAGGGGAAAAGGTCCTGGTCTTCGTACAAATTCAGGGGTGAAAAATTTAATGAAAAGAAGAGACTTCTTCTCAAGGCAAAGAAATTTGAGACTACTTTTTACAACACTAGACAGAGGACAGAATTATACTTAGCCCTCAACTTGTCCCGAGTCTCATAAACAAGCTTACCACCTTATGTGTCAAAGAGAACACTATCCCATCGTGAGCACTCAAGTAGAACTTAGAAGTTACTTTTAGTTACTATTTAGAGTAACGAGGATATAACCTCCTATGATGAAGTTCTGGGGGTGTGACTATCTGAAGTGCCAGTGCAGCCTGGAAGTGGGTTGCCAGACAACCAGAATAGCTCCTTAGGAGAGAAACCCAGCCCAGTAGTGTGTGGGAAGGGTGGGTGGCTGAAAGAAAAGGGTATGTAAAGCCAAGTACTTGTAGGTTTTCATTCCTTCAGTGAGAAGCTGGCAGAGAGCTAGGGAGTAAAGTCCCTCAGTCAGCCAGAGAGGTTTCATTTTCAGTAGAAGCTTAGTGAGAGGCAGAAGACTAATTGAACCTTAGTGGAATCTGGTCAGAGAGTGTGACCTAGATTGGGGTTTGAGCCTGTAGTGGGAGTGTAGCCCAAGGGCTGTTATATGATATTTGTGCTTTATACGAGTCTAAAGTTATAAGTGAACTGTCTAAAAATATGTCAACTTTGACCTGTATTTGAAATCTGAAAACTATTTTATTCTCATTGTTATCTTGATAAATGTTATAATTTATTTTTATAAATACTGAGTCAGTGAATTGTATACAGTATATGAAATAACACAGAAAACAGGCTATCATAAATGTGTTAAGTGGTTCTAAGTAAACATTGAAAATCCTCACTTTTTTACACAAAGGTAGTATTACAAGGGAGGAGGCAGAGCTGTGCAGTAAAGACAAGATGCTTTATCAAACTGGGAATTGCCACATCAATTTGGGTTAAGTAAGGGCCTGTCACTCCTCCCTAAACAGTAGAGAAAGAATGCTGTATGGTTCAATTCTTGACTATTTTAATTTCTCCACCTTTCGTGGATGTGTATTAAGGCAAAAAAGTTTTGGAAACAAATTCATGGAAATATTGAAAAAACATTGCAAATAAAATTTCCAATGATACCCGAGATATATTTGTTAAATATGATAGATGGAATATAGCAACTTAGAAAAAGACAACAAAAACGATTACCTTTTATGGTGACAGCAGCTGGAATGATTTATGCTAAAAAGTGGAAACAAAAGGAAGTACCTAGTATAGAAGAATGGTTAATAAAACTATATGACCTGATGGAGATGGATAGACTGACAATAATACTATCAGACAATTTGTTAGAGCTATTTAAAAAAGTTTGGACTCCAATCTTACCAATTCTAGAAGAAAAATGGGGAAAATTAGCAATAATGGGGATAGAAGATGAACTCTCCTCATAAAAGGAAATTTATTGGAAAGCATTGGAAACTATAGTTTTATAGGGTTGAAATAGGATAGAAGTTCAAACATAGAGATAGAAAAACATATATTTAGGGACATAGAAACAAACCATATCTAAAAAATTTAGAGAAATATGGAAAAGAAGAAGTAAAAGTAAAAACAATCATTTGTATTTAAATAGACAGAAAATGGTGGAGATAGGGATATATTTCTCGTTGATATGAAGTACATAAAGATAAAGAGGGGAATAGATTAATTCAATTAAGTTAAAGTTTGAGATAAGATAGAAGGATAGGAAAACCATATTCAGATAGAAACCACTCATAAAGAAAAAAGAAGAGAGAAATGAAACAAAAATCTTGAGTAACAAATTAATAATTTTAATATTTAGAAATTTAGAGGAAAGTAGGGGGGGGTTTTCTCTTTTTTTTCTGAAATGAAATTCATTTGATAATTTATTGTTGGTGAACGCTAAATAGAGAATCACCAGAATAAAACAGAAGAAGAGAATAAGGGAAGGTAGAACAGGTTTGTATATAGAAAATCTGTTTTGTATTGGAGAAGTATGGTACTGAGTGTATTTTTAAATGGAATTAAAAATGTAAGAGGTAAAGTTATTAGAACAGATAAAGGAACTGATAGAGGAGATGTGAAAGTGTATGGATATACCTTTCTATTTTTATCTTTTTTCTCATTTCTTCCTACTGTAAATTTGTAAGGTGTGATATTTGTCCTATGTAACTACTGATGAGTAAAAAATAGTAATACAAAAAAATATTTCCAGTTTCTATGTATGGTTGTAAAATTTGGACATTGAAGAAAGCTGATAGGAAGAAAATCAACTAATTTAAAATGTTGTGCTCGAGAAGTGTTCTATGATACCCTAGACTGCTAAAAAGACAAATCAAAGAGTCCTAGAGCAAATCAAGCTTGAACTCTCCATAGAAGCCAAGATGACTAAATAGAGGTTGTTATTCTTTGGCCATATCATGAGAAGACATGACCCACTAGAAAAGACAATCGTGCTTGGTAATGTAGAAGACAGCAGGAAAAGAAGAAGACTGCATTACAGAGGGATGAATGAATGAATAAATCTTTATTGCTGAGCTAAAAGCCATTGCAACTCACCATAATCAGACAAAATACATCTAAATAACAGAATAAGACATTACAAGTGGTAAAAGACTCATATAAAAGCTAACATACGTATGAGGAATAAACAATCAATGTAATGATTTTTAAAAATCGGAGCAATATCAAATATAAAATATGTCTCTAAGATGATATAATGTAGTCCAATGTAAAATTCAATATAAAATTATATCATATTATGTAAAATATACAATTTAAAATTACACTTATGTATCCTATAAAACCAGGATCAATTACTTTTATCACCTCTGGCATTACAGAGGGATAGACTCAGTCAAGGAAGAGACGTCCTTGAACCTGCAGGACCTGAGCAGGATGCTTGATAATAGAGTGACTCATTCTTACAGTCAACATAAGCTGAGACTGACTTTACAGCAGTTAACAACAAGAACAACAACTTCTTTAAAATCTAACTATAATAGCTATTATTTGGGAAAACTTGGGTATGACTTCAACTTAATTATTTTAAAAATATTCTAAACTTTTTATTGAAGTACTAAACAGCACAGAGTTCAATCAAGTTTTGCACATGAATTGCATAATGGATACCATCCCAAACATAATGTCTTGGGATCATCCTGCATGAGTTCTAGATCCAGAAGGACCATGAAGGATGGCAGAGTAGAAAGAAATGGATTGTTCCCCCACCTCCATAGGACAACTCAGCATAGACAGTTCCATATCCCCTCACATCCTGGCAGGGAACAAGTCCCAAGAGAGGCTCCTGCTGCTGTCATTCACCAGTGGATAAGGAAGAAATAGAGGAGTCAGTTCAGACTATACAGAAGCAGCTCCCAGTTACAAAAAATATTATTGAAGAAGTAAAGTGTTACATTTGAAATACTGTAACTACTTTGAAGCTTTCTATCATGCCTTTCATGCAGGAGTACTTTTAAGAAGATGAGGGCCAGGAAGATAGGCCCCAGCTGGAAGACTCAGAGGATGAACTTGAGGCCCCAGCTGACTCCTCTTCTCTTACAACCACTGCAGGCCAAAACTCAGCCTGGGGCCTTCAGAAAAGATCCACCTCCACCAAGAGGAGCAAGATCCATAACTGATTCTGAAGCAGGCATGCCCCCAAGCCCTAGAAAGAGAAGGTGTCTGGAGAGGCTGGACTCTTAAGATCCAGGTGGGGCAAAAGTGCTCAGCTCCAACAGAAGATATCTCAGCAGTAATCTATCAACATCAGCGACATGCTCTGCTCAGACATCAGTCTATTGAGAACAGTGTAACCCCTCATTTCTCCTGTTCTTTGCTCAGCACTTCTCAGCATTCATGAATTGTTTTTCTTGCTACTCATTGTGGCACACTTCAAAGATCATGCTTCAGACTATTCCTTGTACTAACTTGTGACCAAATGGATTATTTATCCATTTATTTCACCTTGACTTGCCTTCTGACCATGTTCCTTTTCCTGCCTCTGAAGAATATTTCCTTCTTGTGGGCTCAGTGTACTGGTCCAGGTTTAACTTAGGCCATTTCTGCACTACACCGTTATAGTGCTATTATTCTACTTTCAACATCCTGTGGAATTCTGGGGTTTGTAGTTTAATGAGGCCAAAGAGCTCTCTGCCTGAGAATTCTAAATGCCCCCTCCCTAAACTGCAAACCCCAGGATTCCATAGGATCTTGAAAGTGGAATAATAGCACTATTACAATGTAGTGCAGAAATGGCCTTGGTGCTGCTCCATAGGAGCTGTTGCTTGCCTGGTAAACTTTTTGATCCTATTTGGCATGGACAGCCAGGAAACCACTCACCTTGTAACTACTACTGTAATATAGTTACTTTTTAAAAATAACTTCCAAGGTCTGAGTATGTTCTACCCTGAAGGAGTGGTGTAATTCTATAATACTGTTCTGAACTCATTACAAGATGTGCAAGGTGCAGCTGTGACAAATAAGATTACCTTTAACACATGACAACTTGGCTGGGTGCAACTTTCATCGCAAGGTGATTCTGTGCCAGATAAGAGTACCCAACAAGGTACTACATGATGAGATTTGTCACCATGCAACAAGGCGTTAATAGGTCATCTGAATACATACTCTAAGATGAGCCACCAGTATTCCGAAGTCCTTATCTTTAATCACAGCGGTCATTGGTGTAATTGGGAATACACTCATTACTTCAAGGGTTTCAAACTGCAGGCAGCTTGACTGACATCAATACTTTTTTCAAAAAAGAAAGGAATTAACTGGAATCAATCTAAATTAGCATATTCAGGCTCTGCAGGCTGGCCATTAACTGATTCATTAATTAGGATAAAGTAGAGCACTACCCACTGTTAGAAAGCAGGGTTTGTCGTAAGTGAACATAATTAAACAGATAAGTAAGAAATTACCCAAAGTAATGTGGAAATACTACCCTCGAGCACACCTTAGTTTGGGCAGTTTGAAACAAGAAGGACAAGCTGGTGCTCTAAAGGAAAGATGCCACCTTAGACACACACCCCGCCCCATGTGTACATTCTTAAACACATTGAATGTAAAGCACCCTCTACTTTTGAAATTTGTCATTCTTACATATGATGATGACATAAACAAAGATCTGCATCTCTAACAAAAACCAATTGGACTGCCAGTGAAATACTATTTTAGCACAAACAATGGGACAACATCCTCCATTGTTAGCTGAAGTAGCAACCTAGTTTGGAGGCTCAGATCAGCATATGTGATATATGTAACACTGTTCTTCAAAAGATAGGAACAGCCATGATATAAGAACAACCACGACTTGTGGATTTTGTGTAGAATAAGTCCCAAACTGTGAAGATTTGTAGTAGTCCAGGATTTTCTTCATCGGGATTTCCTGACAATCAAGGAAAATGTTTTAAAACCTCTTTCAAATATTTTCAAGTATTATTTCCATCCCTAGAAAACAGTAACCAAAGGTCCTCCCTCACTGGATGCCCAGTTTTTAATCTGCAGAGTTGTAAACAGTGAGATGGTGACAGGGCTTGATTTCCCCAGCACCCACTGTAATTAGCACCATTCGGTGGGATTATATCCCCTGGTATGGCCAAACAGCTTGCTGAGATGCCAGGTTTAGGGTGCAGGTTACTCAGGGCAGACCTGAGCAGTTCCCTCTTAATTTTGCCTGGGAGTCACAAAAACATTCCCCAGGATGTCATCCAGCCCAACTGTTCTTGAAACTAGGGGTTTGTGATGTGACAATGGGACTTCCAGTTCAAAGAAAAAGTCAGATATTAGACTACCCAGGCCCAAATTCTCAGTCACAGCTAACATAATTCTTTTGACCCCACTTGAGGATGAGTCTACAGTGGGAATGGGCAACTGTTGTGGCTTAGGGATCTGCATTATTCCCATGAAAACATGGGAATGTTTTCCCATGAGTTTTGTTGTATTTTACTGTGTGGCCAACACAACAACCTCTGAATATACCGCCTGGGGTCCTATACCAGAAGAGAGGCAGCATACAAATATAATAAATAAAAATAAATAAATATGTTTCCTGGATTTGAATTTTTTTTTCAAAGTATCCTAGTCCTGATCCATTACAGAATGCAAAGGGGAAAAACCCATCAATTTTTTGTTGCTTACTTTACCTCCCCTCCCCACAACGACTTGCAGATGGATTTTGTCATGACTGATAGGCCTTAAATAGCAGTTCTACTACACATGTTTTTGCTTTCACAAAATCACTGGCATGAGAGAGTGTTTAAAAACAAAAGTGGATGGAAATCAGATTGACTTTTGCATCTTTTCTCCTCTGTGCTTGAGCCAAGTATGGAAAATGAAAATGGATGCAAGATCTGAGTCTGCTGATTTGTTTTAATGCAGTAACACACTCTTCTTCTATTATTCTGAATCAAGCATTAACTGTGAGTTATTATGATATGAGCGTCTTGTTAATCTGAGGCAGAGATGGAGGACCTATGCCCCCAATGTTGCTGACATTTAACTCCTATCCTCTCAAGCCCGAATGGCCAATGGTCAGAGAGGATGGGAATAGTAATCCAAGAACATTTTTAAGACCACAAGTTCCCTACTCCTGGTTAAAAGAGATAGACAGAGAGCAATCATTTGTGCTTTGGACAAGCAGTGCTTGATTAACACATTATATAGAATTAAGTAGGATTTTATACCAACTCATGCAGAGGGAAGAACATACAAGTTAACTGGGGCAGCATTTTCAGTATCTGCCTAGCCCCCACATCTTCTTCAGATGTGCTTCTAAACTTTTCTAGAGATATAAATGAGAGAAACATAGCATAGTTTAATATATCATATCAGAGTATTTCTGAATTGAATGCCCCCTCATACCAATAGTCTTACACCTGCATTATAGAAATACAGTGCACAACCAAAATGGGATGTTACTCTAATGATGATGAATGACTACATTCACTGCCCTATCTCCTTTTGCTAAACATATTCCATACTGTTAACATCCTTTTGTGAATAATTCCATGTGTTCAAACCTTCACAGCCTTTAATATACCAGGAAATTTACCCATACTTGTCTCAGCTGATGTTGACTATTTCACACACAAGAAAATAAACATAGCACTTACAATTTCTACAACTAGTTTTGAGTGAAGTTCTATGCAAAATAAACCCAAATTAACAATTTTATGGAAAAGTCAGAATTTGCCAACCAGAGCTGAACACGCACAGACAATTTGAAATGTCAGCCTAAGTCTAAAAAGTATGTTTGAACACAACTAATTCATAAATGTGCACATTAGGGCACAAAAATGCAAAAATTCCTGTGTTTGTATAGATGGAACTGAGAGAAATTGATGGATCAGGTTCTAAACCTTATAACAGTCTTTGTTTGGGTCAGACTAGATAACACCAGGCAAAATCACATTTGGTGACTGCATAAGTAGACATAGATCTATATAATATAGCAGGCAATCAGACATAAATAAACTGTGGTATAGACTTAGTAATGACTGAATGATATTCTAAGAATCACAAGTGGAATCTGCAAAAAAACACTTGCACTATAGAAATGAGGAAAGAAATATGTTAATCATTTTTAAACAAATATATCTAAAACCTGTGAAACAATCAATGAAAGTATGCATGTATATTTCACTTTCTTGTCATCAAGAAGAAACTGTGAGTGACAAATTCTGGGCCTTTCTCCACTACACTTTTATAGTGTCATTATTCCACTTTCAACATCCTATGGAATCCTGGTGTTTGCAGTTTAGGGAGGGGCATTTAGAATTCTCAGCCAGAGAGCTCTTTGGCCTCAGTAAACTACAAACTCCAGAATTCCACAGGATGTTGAAAGCGGAATAATAGCACTAGAACAGTGTAGTGTAGAAAGGCCTTCTTTTCAAATGATACATAAATAATTTAATACAATTCAAAATGTGTTTCACTGAAAAGTAAAAGCAATTGTTCAATGGGAGACTTGAATACAAAAGTGTGAACATTATAAATGTGTAGGAAAATTCAAACCAGTGTACATCCATTTCATTCAAAAAGAAAAAGATAGTCCCAAGTAAAGCAGGCCTATTCAATCAATGGGAAGCTGATAAGTCAATACTTGTGAAAGTTTCGCTGATTTAATAGGTCTACCCTAGAAGTGGGAGAAACAATTGGATTTAGGCCAAACAAATTCTTACAACCCAATGTTTAAGAAAGATATGAGAAAAATGGGTCTGAAAGCAGGAACTGGGAAAATGCAACAAAGCTGAGACTGAGAGGTTGTCATACCTCCAGAACTGTATCTCTGGCTTCTAAAAGGAGTGCTCTGGTTCAAAGGTTTGGTGAGCCTGACTAGAACGCTATACTTCCTTTACAGATTTTGCAGAGAAAGAAAGAATTTCAGGAATGCCTGGCCTTTTATTTCAAGTGAATCCTGAGAGCTCGCAGGTCCCTGCTGGATCATTTTCAAGTCACACTCTTGTAATCACCCATAGGTTTGTCGATATAACCTTACTTTTGCTGGAGATAGAAACAATACTCAAAAATATTAAAAAAAATAGTTCAAAAATCTTGAAGAGGTCGAAATCATCTGGACTGATGAGAATCTTTTCAGTTCTAAGCTCATTCTATGAAAAAATTACACATTTTTGTGCAGAAAAAAAGTCATTTACTGTGCTGAAAACCATATTTCTGCACAAAATATGAATTTGATGTGGAATAAGTTCCCAATTACTGCATTTGAAAATATTATTTGCTAAAATAACACATGTAATTTTTTTTTATTTTTTTTTCAGAATAAGTCCCAAATTTTGAGTAGTCTGACACGGCAATTGTGAAATTTTCAAATATTTTCTCACAGCAAGAAGCAAATTGCTGAAATTACTTCTTTCCTCCCTCAAGAACAAAATTAGAAAATAATTGCATTCCTGATTTTTAAATGATCCTGTTTCACTTCCAAAACATTTGTTACAAGATCACCTGAGCTTGGTATGAAAAAAAAATTATAACCATAGAATAAAGTTCTTACATCTGCATCAATATGAGCTTTATGGAGGCTGCAGCTGAAGTTTCCTGAAGAGGTACATCTGATAGAAGGCAACAGTGTGATCTCCTTGTCTCTCTGCTATGCTGTGACTAATAATGCAGTTATGTTTGTTTGAGCAATGGCATACTTTAAGGCAAACATGCTTATCAGTGCAATCTAGGAACACAATTATGTGCTTGGATTTTTGACTTTTAGAGAAAGTAGTAGACTTTCTAGAGTCACCTTGATCATTCTCGAAGGAGACATGATCACATGCAAGCAAACTGATGGATCCTATCTTCACATATTTGCACACTTATAGGAGCTGACAAGGGAAACAGATAACCCAAGTCTCTCCTTCCTTTGTAAGAAGGAGAGATGGGTGACTGTTAGCTTTAATTACTGCACTAAAACATCACAAGATTTATTTTCTTTAAACTACAGACAGCTTTTGCATGTACTTTCTAACTGCAGGAAACTATTATTTAAAAAAAAAACAAAGCATAGCTTGTTCATGTCTTTCATCTTTTGCGAAGGTTACAGTCATGGAGGGCAACTGTAGCTGAATATGATCTGCTAGTCAGCTGGGATTCACAAAGTCAAGTTGTTTACGATTCTCAGGTGCGCTCATAGTACCAGGCCAATCCATGTGAGAGATCTGTTTATATAGCCCTTGCCAAAGTGAAAGTGATTTCACCACTGTGCCGTGGGCATACAATAAGACCCGGCAGTTGCAGCAAGTTTACTCACCAGTACAGGCAGGCAGCCAGGAATTCGCACAGACTCAGGTTTACAGACATTTTTGAGTGCCCAGGTCACGTGCTTTAGCTCTAAGGCTATCTTGTCTTCAGATGTAGCTTATGAAACAAACTGCATGTCTGGGGAATTATTTTGTGTAAGTGTTCTGTTCAAAATATTGTCTTTTCACAGTAAAATTACTTGGGGGCCGATAGGAAGGGGAGAGAGGAAACAAGTCAGACGACAAAAAAGGAAAAGGTTCATTTGTCGTTAAGGGCCTTTCTGCCCTAGTGCTATTATTCCACTTTCGACATCCTATGAAATCCTGGAGTTTGCAGTTTAGGGAGGGGCATTTAGAATTCTTAGCCAGAGAACTCTTTGGCCTCAGTAAGCTACAACCCCAGAATTCCACAGGATGTTGAAAATGGAATAATAGCACTGTAACATTGTAGTGCGGAAAGGCCCTAAGAAATTACAGAGAAGGAGGCCAGAGCTGTATTCAAATTCGTGAATAGCAATCATGCACTCAAGCAGAGCTTGGACATTCACTTTCAGAAAGCAATTTATTGTATAATTTGTAACAAAGCTCCCAGAATTTTTTTTCTTTAGCAGTTCACTGCATTGCTTTTAGCAGCTCATCATGTTATTTTTACTAACAAAAGTAAAAATATAGCCTACAATTGAGGAAAGTCAAAATACCCCAAAAAGATATTTAGCATTCTCATCTGTTGTAAGAAAATATAACTATTAAATGTTACATGACTGACCTGCCATTACATTTCTTTAGGTTTTAAAAACAAGTGTTATACCCTCATTACTGGTAGCTCTGTTAGATGTAATGTTATACGTAATGTTATTTCCAAGAATATGGAAGAGGTTGTGAAGGCCTCACTTCCAAGCCATACTCACCAAATACACAAAAAGAAGCTGCCAGCCTCAGGCGGCAGAATGGGCAAGACATCAGATCTGACTAGGTGATTCTGGGAGTTATAGTCCACAAAGTAACTTTTTCAAGCAGGGATGTCCACACATCCACATTTAGAGATCACATTCCTTTAGCTGAAGGGCTGTCCTAACTAAATCTGATTAAAAGATTTTATTGTTGCTGCTGCTGTTGTTGCGTGCCTTCCAGTCATTTCCCTCATATGGCAACTCTAAGGTGAACCTACCATGGGTTTTCTGGGGCTGAGCATCTGTGATCTGTGCTCAATATCACCCTGTGCTCAATATCACCCTGTGAGTTTCAATGGCCAAGCAGGGGATTGAAATCTGGTCTACAGGGTCATAGTCAAATGCTCAAACCACTTTGCCACACTGGCTTCTTGATTTAAAGATAGGGAACTGTAAGGAGGGAGATAAAGACCTTGAAGTTGTACATCCATGATTTGTACCTTGAAAGGACAGCTGGGTCATTGCCTTTCTCATTCAGGTAACATGTATTGCAATTCTATTTAAAATATAAACAACATTTCTATTTTAAAATCTGAGGATATAAATTGGCATATGCAATCTTAAGAAAATTATTAAATTAAGCAAAGAAGTTGTGGAATGCTCTCCCCTTGGCAGCCCAGTTGGTACCAGCACCAAGTTAAAACATGTCTTTTTATAGAAGCCTTTTGGGCCCAATACATACAGATACATAATTCTATATAGGTTTAAATTCAACTTTTAAATTACGCAATGGTTAACATATTTTAGAATGTCCAAAATATTGTTACTGTTTTAAATTTGGATTGTCTTCCATTTTAAATTGTTCTACTTGGTTTTATTGTAAGCTACCCTGAGACCTTGCAATATGGGATAGAAGTACTGTATGTAAAGAAAAAAGAAATAGCATCCTCTTTCTTCCTTTGTTGAGGTCATGTGTAAGTCACCAACCTATATTCCAAGCTCTTTTTGAAGCCTTCTTTTTTAAGGAAGGTTTTGCAAGCATATGAGTTTCAATCTTTTTTACACACCTGTTTTAACTTGTTCAAACCTGTCCTGATTAAATTGGTTTTAGTAGCTGGTTTTACCCTTTCTTCTTTTTATTCTGCTGTCTCCTTGCTGCTTTCCCTTCATTTGTTCTGTTATAATTGTTGGTCTAATTTTATTCTGGTTAGCTGCTTTGATCTCTGCTGAGAGAAAGACAGAAGATAAATGTTTCAATAAACTAACAGTACAAATGTGTCCTTCAACTTCTTTTCCTAATAAAGTACCTCTCTCACTTCTGGAAAGTAATAAACCAGTTCAAACGTGATAGGCAGTGGCAGAGTGATCAGGACAGGGTTCAGGATCAAAAGTCACATTTTGAAATAAGTGGAACTTGCCCTGCCATTAGGGAGAGTGAGGCAACTACCTCGAACAGGACATGCATGGAGACAGTAGGAGCATCTCCTAGCTCAGGGCTTTCCAAATGGTGTGCCACGACATGTTAGTGTGTCGCCTGAAATGTGTAGGTGTGTCGCCTACGATCTTGGGAATGTATGTTATTATTAATAAGTCATATTATTTTTAAAAATATGTGAAACATTTTCATGAGATATGTTGTGTCCCCATACATTTTGTTATTACAATTTATATATGTGTCTGTATGTCTTATAAGCAGTTAGTTTATAAGACATATATGGTTTGCTAATATATGGTTTGCTAATAAAACTGAATTACTGTGTTATGAAATGATGCATGTCTAAAAAAATGTGTCACTAACATGAAAAGTTTGGAAAACTTTTGTCTTAGCTGGTTCTCTTGAATTTCCCAGCTCTTCCATTTTATTGGAGGACAGAGCTATGTATACCACACAGGCTGTCTTGCCCCCTCCCCACAACAAGATTGTTGTCTCACATGTGTAGCAAATATGGTAAAACCTAGGTCTTCTTTTATGAGGGGGTTTTAACAAAAAGTTGGAACAATAACCTTTTAAGTAATTCTCTGAGGTCTCTTAAACTCAATATTTTTTCTGGTCCTTGATATCTCACTACTAACAGTGAAGTAAGATTCTACACAGGGATTGTGGCTTCAAGCAACAAAGCATCCTGGGATATCCCTAAAATAGAAGGAATACATGTTGCCATCTAAAGAAGAGGGAGGAGATATCGGACCATTAAATCCATTGCTTCTTTGTTTGTTTCTAACGCTTTTCTTTTATGTGGTGGGCATGTGAAAAGACTAAAAGGTTCACTTCTTACACACTTCGATGCAGGGAATTTTAAAGGTTAACATTCAATTAAAACCAAAACTTTTTCTTAGGGACTTAGGGATGAGCAGTTAAAAAAGAACCATGGGAGATTACTTTAGTATATGATCAAGGCAACAAGATTTTTATGTGAATAAGGATGGAAAAAGTCAACATGGCCTACTAAAGAGGAATCATTGCTGAAATTGACTGAACTGGCAGAAATGGACAAATTATCTGGTTTGATTAGAGAAAAATCATTGGAGACTTTCCTAAAAGATTTTTCAATTCAATTCAATTCAATTGACCTTTATTAGGTATACTATAACATAAACATATACCCATCAACATTTCCTAAAAGATTAAAAACATCTTATAGACTTTTTGCAGAAAAAAAAATGAATTGTAACTTGGTTTTGACAATTAGTAAGATAAGTTTTTATGAAGAATTGAATAATGTAGCTTTAGAGAGAGAGGTTTGATTGCATGTTATGCTTGTGTAACTTGGAAGCCATACTTTTTTCTGATCAATATTTCTTTTTATATTTTACTTTTCTTCCCTCTTCTTTTTCTTTCTTTTTATCTTTTCCTTTTCACATACTGGCTGTAATTTTTATTGTATTTTGAAAAACTCTCAATAAAAATTATAAAAACAATCTAGAGTCTAGAGTCAGAGATAAGAGGTTGAGCTATCCCGCAGAAAGTCCTAAATCCAGATTTTACCTCTGTCCTGAACTCAGAAGGTGGCTTTAGGTAAACTGCTCTGTCCCAAGCAGCCACAGTATCACTTAATCATTGGGAGTGAACGCAGTATAGTGATGTGTATGTTGAGCTAAGGAAAGCAGAGTCTGAATCCCTACTCTGCCATGCAAACTCACTGGGTGACCTTGACCATGGCACATTCTTTTAGCACTCTAAACAAATGTTGCTGAGAAAATCCTATGAGAGGGTCATCATAAGTCAGTGTTAAGGCTCTTAAGAAGAAATCAGGATGGTGTCAAGATTACAACTAGATAATGTCTGTGAAGTCCTGTGAACTCTTGAAAGCAGCATAAAAATACTAGGCATTGTATTTGCAGTTTCTTTGCAAGTACTACTGGAAGCAATATTTAAACTAGTAAGAGTTTCCACTAGCTGAATACAGATTCAAATATAGTGAGATACAATTTCCAATGTGAAATATGCTTGGAGGGCTTTAAGGAGAATCACGACGAGTGCTTTTAAGCGTGTGTATGCATACACACGTAATCTGCGCAGAGGAAACTCATAAGAGAACTTTGCTCCCTTTGATTGGAAAGCTTACAAAGGCTTGGCATTTGCACAACTGACCCCAACCTCCAAAGCAAAACACATGCAGTCTGTTAGCAATGAAAATTACATTCAACAGCAAATGGTTTCTAAGGAAACCAAGCTGAAGACACAGTGCATGAGCCAGCTGTGCTTGCTTCTGCTGCGGGGAGTTTTCGGCTGCCACATGGAATTCGGTTTTCATGCTTTGTGTCTGCCGAAAGGATTATTAACACATGGGTAATTCCCAGCCACAGTTTTGTGCTTTAGAACACACACATATTCAGTACAGTAGCAATTACTACAGTATTTTCCTGTATTGTACAATTTCAGATGAAGCTTGGACTTCTTAAACATTCATTGTTGTTTTGTGCCTTCAAGTCATTTCTGACTTACGTGACTCTAAAGCAAACCTATCATGGAGTTTTCTAGGGCTCAGAGTGTGTGATATGCCCAAGGTCACCCACTGGGTTTCCATGGCCAAGCAGGGAATCTAATCCTTGCTCTCTAGGGTAGTAGTCCAATGCTCAAACACTACACCATGCTGACTCTCTTCTTAACCATTACCATGATTAAAACTCTGGGCTTTTGCTATTTTTGTGGCTTTTTTACCTGTTGTTCTTTTTGTTCGTGTTGCTATTTGTTTTCTTGTTGTTATTGATATTCAACTAAAGGCAAAGAAAAAAATATAACGGTTGCGATCCTACGTTGAGAGACCAATCCCCAGCAGGTGGCGATGATAGGTCTCCCAGTACAATCTACTAAATCCCACCTTTTCAGGGTGGCAGCTCTCCACCATGTTTCCAGTTTTCTTCATCAATGGAGAACAGAAGCAGCAGCAAAGATATGTCCAGTATTTTCCTTTAGCTTGAGGCATTGCAGCCCGCACTCTCAGTGACCCTCAATCTGATTCACAGTGTTGCTGTGAAAATAAAACAAGGGGAGTACCATATAGATCAGTGGTTCTCAACTTTCAAGCAGGAAGACTTTGTTGTTGGCCTTCCATCCACTGAAGAGCTAGTCAGTGTGGACAAAGATCAGAGATTCTGGGAACAGAAGCCCAGAATACCTGGAAGGATAGCAGTTGTGAGAACCAACGGTGTTTGCTAGCCTGAGTTCCTTGGAGGAAACAGTGGGATATAGATGTAATAATGTCGCAACCTAGTTGAATTTGCAGCCATCAGAGCTGGAAGGTAATTGAAAGATAATTGTCTTAAAAGTGAAAGCATGGTCTGTTGGGATCTTAACAAAAGATGGATGAATTTGACAGTTTCAGCTTCTATTTCTGATTTTTCCAGTCCTTAGTCTGAGTCAAATGGGCCCTCAAGAATTTTTCCAGACCTAAGCTCATTTCACTTTAACATTAACATTTATATCATTACATCATTTACATTTTCAGAAAGAAAGATAGTCGGTCAGTCCACATGGAAATTCATATATGTTTTTATGTACCTTTCTCCAAATAAAGGTATATATCTAATTTTGCCTAATGTGCACATTTTTGAAAGCAGGCCTTCTACTACAATACAGTTCTGAACATTGTTTACAGGAATGTACATGTTTTTCTGGTCATTTTCACTTCTTATAAAAATCGCAGGGTGCATTTTTAACTGGAGAACTCCACTGAAAAATTTGAAGTTTGAATTTTGAAAGATAACTGGGGTTTGGTTTGTTGTTGTAGTATGCTTTGTAGTTGTTTCCAACTTACGGCACCCCTACTAAGGTGAACCTATAATGGGGTTTTCTAGGAAAGATTTGTTAGGGGACATTACCATTGCCATTCTGAAGCAGAAAGAGTGACTTGTCCAAGGTCACCCAGTGGGATTCTATAGCAAAGCAGGGATTTGAACCCTTGTCTACACAATCTTAATCCAACATGGAGACCACTGCACTACACTGGCTCTCTACATTTTAGTTTAAAAAGGCAAAATTAAGGAAGTCTATGTAAAATAAATAATTTTTCCCCCTGCATCGCTAATCTTAATTCCCCTCACCAACAGATACACACCTGCAATGGAGAATGCTAGAAATGGTGCACAAACTATGGCATGTAATCCCCCTTTGTGTAGTCAATTAAATGTGCTTTCCAGGCTATGCTGAATCAAGAGATTACTGTTGAGACTAGGGTGAAATGGGAGCAAGAATGCTTAAATGTGGGTGTACAAGTACCCTCCAAATGTTCAAAGGCTTTTCTAAGAGAAAGGAAAAAAACTAATTATGTCCATACACAGTCACTTTATTAATCCTTTTCTTGCCACCTGTGAATGCCCTGAGGCTGATAGCCACAGCCTTCATCCGTGCACTCAGCAGCTGATGAAAACTTCCTAAAATGGTATCTTCTCAGTCTTGCTGAGAAGTTTTGGAAGATTTCTTGTCACATATACAAAGGAATGTCAGCAATCATGGGCTGTAGAGACTATAAAAGCAAAATCTGGAAGTCAGATGGAAATGGTAAGGAAGCAGCCAGTCTGTCTAGGGGAAGGGTGGGAAAGGGATTGCCAGTCATTTAGTACTGACTTGAAGCAGACCTTATCTCCTGTGAAAGTTGTACCCTTCTTTGTCAATTCTATACATGAGTCCTACTATTAGAAGGCATGAGCAGCATATTTGGGCTGTTATAAAAGAGAAAGAAATTTTGGGTGATTCCAATGATTATTCTTGTGTTTTTATTGCCTCAGATGGGGTTGAAATGCTTGTGGAATTTTCTGTCTCGGGTACCCCAAGACTTTTGCTTTCTTTGGATACTATGCATCCTGAATTGACAGGGGTGGGGAGCCATTTGATACTCTCTCTAAGGAAATATTTTGGCCAGTCTTGGCAGTGACATAAACAGAAGCTAAATGTCAATTTTCTCTTGCAGCCACAGATTACTCAACCTACTGTTTGGCCAAACACACCAATTCAGCCCATGCATCTGTGATACCTTTCAGCCCACTCCAACCTGATCATTCTTTTGCTACTTGACCAATCAGATTTTGTCAGGTGATGGCATTGCTTTGTGAATGTGAAGCTTATAGGCCATACCTTTACTCTGAATTGCTTTGTTCACCCTCTGTGATGCTATTGTCTGACCAAATTTGGTTGTTTCTTAGGATCAAAGGCAATTTATGTATTTATTTATTTTTAATGATGCAGAACCAGAAGTCAGTCATAGGAGTGAACAGCACCAAACTAGCATGAAACAGAATAAGACGTGTGAGAGAACATTTGGAAACCACTTTAATTATTTAGCCACAAAATTAGGGCACCAAGAAACTGTGACACAGTGCTAAGAAGTAGTTCATTTCTTCTTATAAACACAAATTGGTCAGACTCATTAGTCCTGTTCAGGCTTTCCCTTGACCATGCAAGGTTTAAAATGTGTCAAGCAGAGATGCTAAAATTTTGTCTCCCAATTATTTTAGGGTCCTTTCACACTATGTAATTATAGCACTATGATTTGACTTTTCACTTCCATAGCAAGATCAGATGGAATCCTGGGATATGCAGTTTAGGGAAGAAGACTTAGAATTTTCAACCAGATCATTCTAGTGCCTCAGCAACCTTAAATTCTAGGATTCCATTGAACACAGTCCTGGGAAGTAAAGTGGAATCATAGCACTATAATGGTGTATTATGAAAAAGTCCTTAAACTAAAGACTCCCAGATAATTACTTTCCATTGGTCATATCTGACAGATCTAATATTGCATACTTTTGCAGAATCGTAGGAAAAAACCATCCTGAAAGCCAAGGATTCACCATGTCTATGTAGGACCCTACCCCCAACATCCCAATGCACAATGGCCCTCCAGTTTTTGGCACATTAAAAACATTTTGCAGAATGCTGTGAGAAGTTCCTTTTACCGCGTTTAACAATCAGGGGAAGGCTTCTAAGTATATTCACCAGAAACCACTTAGAAACCCTTCTTCAAACTTTCTTTTTGAACAAGGATCCAATGGGACTGGTGTGTCTGCTCACCAAGCTGTCTGGGGAATTCTGGGAGCTGTAGTCCAAAAAGTGATCCTTCTAAGCTCTTGGAAATCTGTACCCATTTTTAGCTTATACATGTTCAGCAAATGCCTGAATGTCAAGAAGCTTTGTTAAGTTTCCATTCTCTCAGATTTTTTTTTAAAAAAAACCTGACAAGGAATAAGTTTGTTCCATTCCAGTTCTTCATTGCACTGTGATTATTTTTAAAACTTTCTTTTGAGTATGCACTCATAAATTACCAGTTAATAAAGGATTTTTGCACAGTTTGAAGTATGTGCATGTATGTCTATAAACATATAAACTGCATCAGCAGACTTTGAAAATGTCTGGAATTCAACAGGCAACTATGATTTGGTTCTAGTTCAGGAAGGGTGAACTCAGTAAGACTGTTCTTAAATGTTAATCAAATAATTTTCATCCTTTTCTTTACAGACAGGACTACTGCATCTGATCAACAGGGTTTAGAAAGGGCTACTAAATTGCCCAAGAATAGAGGCCAAGGCTAGCTCTAGCTGTGTATGTCACAGACATTTTTATATACTTGGGAGGTAAATCTTCAAAAATTTTGTCACGTGCAACAATCATAATTTTAGATTTGTTTTTGAGAACCCCATTTTTTGACCATTTAAGACAATGTATTTTGAATACTCTTTCCCTCACACCTTCTAGATCAGGGCAAGCCAAGCTTGATGGTGGATCTTCATAAAGGCCTGCAAGACTGTTTCAGGGCCTAAGTTCCTCCAAACTCTGTGGATTACCCTTTCCTTGACAGGAAGGAAGGAAGGAAGGAAGGAAGGAAGGAAGGAAGGAAGGAATTGCCCCTACTGGCAACCTGCAGGAGTGACAAATTGCTTTTGAAATAGATTGTCTGATATAGTTTAACCTTTTTTTTCAACACCAGAAGTGGACTTCTGGCCATTTCTGCTTTTCGCTTTTCATTTTTGGGTAGTCAGTGCATCCCTCAGAGGATTCCCGGGCCTTTCTCTAAACAAATCTGCCACACTTAGATGTATAGAGGATGGTGTCTCATCACCGCTGCTTGAAGTAAATTCAACTGCTAGCTTGTTAAACTTCTCTACAGCGAATGAGATGAGCCACCATCCTGTCTTTGCCTCAGGAAACAAAATGTCATGGACTAGCTTTGGAAGTAGGAGTTTACCCTTCCGCAGTTTAAGCCCTCCTTTAGTTCAGGCAAATGCTTGAACAGATCTAATTGAAGGGGAAGGATACATTTGGAGATCTGGTAGTAGATGAGAAGATGAAGCTGTAATAAACAGGTATGTGCCTTGATAATATCCTGTTTGGATTACTGTAACACACTCTAAGTCAAGCTGCCATTGATATGTGCTCAGAAACTTCAACTGGGCCAAAGAGCTTCAGCCAGATTGTTAACTGGGCCTGGCCACAGAGAACATATAACCTCTGCTTTGCAACAGCCTTGCTAACTGCCAGTTGATTTCTGGGCAGTAGTCAAAGTGCTGGTTATGATTTCTAAACCCCTATACAGCTGAGATCCAGGTTATCTGAAGGATCATATCTTGCTTTATAAGCCCACTGGGGCTTTAGGATCTTCAGCAGAGAACAGTCTTTTGACCTCACCACCTTTTGAGGCATGTTTGGTAGGAACACAGAGAAGGCCCTTCTCAGTGGCTGTTCCCAGGCTTTGGAATTTCTTCTTTAGGGAAGCTAGGATGACTCCTTGCTGTCCACCTAGTCAGCAAGTAAAAACATTTCTCTTCCAATATGCTCTTTAGGAATAAATTGCAAATGCTTTCAGTAGTGGTGGTTTTGATATTTCATTAAAAGATGAAATCCATTTTGATATCAAAACTGTTTTAAATGTATTTAATTCTATGGATAATTTAAATGCATTTTATCTGTAACTAACTTTAGCACAGGAGAAGACCTTGATGGCTGTTCCCAGATTTTGGAACTCACTCCCTAGGGAGTCTAGGATGGCTCTGTCATTGTTATCATTCTGTTAACAAGTGAAAAAATTGTGTTCCTATAGGCTTTCCAGGAATTGACTGCCAGGGCTTTCAATGATTGCTGTTTATATGTTCTGTTGATTTTATCTCTTTTTTAATAATAATAATAATAATAAATCTGTTTTAAAGAACTTTAATTCCAGGTAAGGACTTTAAGTTCAGATATTGTTTACCTGGAGACAAGAGCCAACTTGGTATGGTTTGAGCACTGGCTACAATTCTGGAGAAGAGAGTTCAAATTCCTGCTCAGCCATGGAAATCCATGGGGTGACCTCAGGCATGTCACAGTGTCTCAGCCCCAGAGGAAGGCAAAGGCAAACCCCCTCTGAACAAATCTTGCCAAGAAAATCCTATGCCAGGATCACCTTAGGGTCACCATAAGTAAGAAACAACTTAAAGGCACACAATTGTTTAATTGTTTAACTGCATGTTAAAAACAACTTTTCATACATGCTCTTTTCATAACTCTTTTTAGTTGTTTAGTCATCTCTCCCCATTTGTGGGTTTGAGCTTCACAAATGTGATTATTTGAGAGGCACATGCTTGCCTCCCCCCCCCCCATTTTCCTCCTCCCATCACTTGCATTCCCCACCCCAGGCTTGTAAGGAATGAACTTTTTGTAAAAACAGACTTTTGAGTGAGCAAATCACCTCTCTGCCATGTGGTTGCACATTCTGCTGTGTATTGACTGCTGATTGGCCAGGTGCTCCTTTCTCAACATGGCCACCAGAAGTAATTAGAACTCCAGAACTCCTCTCTTCTCTATCTGAGGGGAAAGTACCAGTAATTCTTTAAGGTCATCTTTTTTCTACTACCCCAACATTTGGGCGAGAGGCAAATGAACGGGGGTGGGGGGGGAGCTCTGGAAGGGAATGGGAGGGAACTCACAGGGGGAGTTGCATTTTTTCCCACTTTCATGAGGGTTCTGTGCCCTGAACCCTCATCAATGTAGGGAGCCTACTGTAATTGTTTCTGCAACCTGCTTTGGGTCCAGAAAGGAAGGCCCTTTCCACAGGACATTGTCATCCTGCATTGGTGATGGGAGAAGGACGGGACCCAGAAGACACTTATGCACAATGTCATTGCAGTCCTGTCCTTCTCCCATCCCCAGGCAGCAAAATCACGGCACCCACTCACACAAACCTTAGGTGCGGAGGTCCTGGAAGAGCAACGACTGCACTTCCTGACCCAGCATAATGTGGGACAGTACTGTGGAAACAAGAGGCAGTGCCATCACACTTTCTCCATTCTCGGAGGCAGCCGGTGCAGAGGGGAGCATTCCTGTCACGCTACCCTCCTGGAAGAGGCTCTACTGAGATCTCCGTGGGACACTGCCAGGACCCGGTAAGCTATGGAAAGGGCTGAAGAAACTGTAGATCAGACCTCTATTATTTGTCTTGCAATTGGAACTTCACTAGGATAGAAAAGTGAATGGGAAGTCACATGAGATGCTGTATTTACTATGTCCTCAAGAAAGAAATTCCAGCATTCAGAACATATATTTCAGAGCATAACTGAATGAGCACAGCTACCTATTTACATAGCCATCTGCATTCTTTCTTCTCCTTCCCTTTTCTTTTTCATCTTCCCTCATTCCTTTCGGGCATCATTTAGGACAAACCTCTCAAAATACATAATAAATCAGGTACAACAACATTTGCTGCCACATAAGGGTTCTGAAATGGTTTCCTAAATGTGGCCACTCTTCTGAAAACTGGTTGTGGATGGAGGAACTTCTCAACTGTGTCAACTGATATTTTTTACCTCCAAGATTCAGAAGCAGCATCAAGGCAAACACAGCCTGATGTGAGCAACGCAGTATTTCATGATCTTGCAAATCAACTCCCCTTTCTTTGACCTGAGGTGAACAAAATTACACTGATGCAGATGAAGGGAAGGGCAGAGGTGACATTGGCTTCAGAGCATGGCTATGACATTTTGTTGCCAGAGGTAAAGCAGAAAATGGTATCATCATCACCCACCCAAATCAAATTGTAGAGTACCTAAGGCCAGGCAGGTTGTTCTGGCACATCAAGCAGAAGGTCCCACCAGTATGAAACTTTATGAAGTATGAACAAAGATAATGGCTTCATAGCACACTTACATCTAGTAATACAAGAGCCCTGGCTAGTGCACATATAACAAAAGGAATCTCCTTAGAGAGAGTTTTGAGGCCAGAGAACCTGTCTTTTGGTAAACAGATTGATTGCTTTCACACATCAACACTAACTGACCACTGTAATGATCTGAAAGATCTGGATCACCTTAGGGACCCCTTTGGAAAATTTAGGGCAAGGGTCATGATTTGTATCTTTCTGGATCCAATTAGATTCTATCCCACAAGTGCGTAAATAATCTTTATACCTGAGGCCTTAATACAACTCAGTACTACATCAGAAGAAGTGAGTTTATATCTATTATACTTTCCAGGCAAAGTACAAAGTGTTGGTTATTACCTTTAAAGCCTTGCAGGGTTTGGGTCCAAGTTATCTGCAGGATCACCTCCTCCCATACAATCCGCCCTGTGTCCTCAGGTCCTCTGGGGACCAATTACTTAAACCAGCCAGGACTAGACTTGCAACAGTCAACCAGGGAACCTTCTCATCGGACATCCCCCGACTATGGCATTCCTGCCGGAAAAGATTTGACAACAAAATATGTTGTCTGAATTCAAAAACAGAAGGCCTACCCAGTCTATTTTTAATTGTACTTTTAATTATGATATATTTTAATTATGGTATATTTGTATTTTAAATGGTTTATGTTTTAGTGTATTTTAACCATGATTTGTTTTTAGTTGTATCTATGGTTTACCCTGCCTCAAGCCTTGGGGAGAGGTGGATAACAAATAAAACTTTTTATTATTACTATTATTATTATTGCCACAAAAACAAAAAAAAATGAAAATCAGTTAGGCCATTTTCACCCCACCCTCCCAACCTGCCATAGGGACAGGAAAGGATAACACCGCGATGACAATTCTGCATGACATTGTCACAGTCCTGTCCTTCTCCCATCCCCAGGTGGAGTAATCACAAATTAAATCATTGATAAGTTTTCCCCATTGATGACCCATTAACATGCCACCATCCCAGATTTACCTGGCCTGTGGAAGCTGCAGAAGTGCAATGGCTACTTTTTCTGCCCCAGCACAGCCTGAGAATGTACCCAGCTGTGCTGTGGAAGGAAGGGGCTTGGCCATCATGCTTCCTTCACTACAGAGCCAGCCAGTATGGTGGGGAACATTCCTGTTGCCCTCCCCTCCTGACAGAGCCAATGCTGGGACCTCCACCAGACATCTGAATGAAAAGGCAGGGTACAGAAAGGGCCTTACTCTTAAAGACGCTGCCACATGTCTTTTTCCCCTGCTTCCTTCCTCCTTTTTTGTGTCACAAGTACTTGTGGCCCTCCTTGGCAGTAAAAATATAACAATAATAAATTAACTCACCATTTGGTTTCTTTTCCCAATACCCTAAATCTGCCTGCGGCTGCTGCCTCATTCATGGAATGTAAAGGCCAGTCCTGAGTAGTTGTGGACTTATCTTCTGATGCTGACAGAGAACTTTTGTCAATTAAGGCCTTCGGCCCTTCCACACTGGACAATTATAGTGCTATGATTCCATTTCAGCTGTCATGACTACATCTTGCAAAATCCTGGGCTTTGTAGTTTGCTGAAGTACTAGAGGAGCTCTCTAGCTGAGAATGCTAAATGTTACTCTCTAAACTGCAAATGCCAGGATTCCATAGAATGTTGTCATGGCAGTAGAACCATAGCACTATAATTATGGAGTGGAAAAGGGCCCTGGAATTTGCAGCTACAAGTCCTAGCGGACTAAAACTGAAGACAGTTCCTAATTACATAGAAGAGGGCATTTCAGCAGATGTTGCTTACCATGCATCCAGGTTACAGGGAACACCTGCCGAAACTCCATCTTCTACACAACATTTAAAGATATAGGAATCTGCACCAGTTTTCACTCTGTAACTCTTCATAGCATGCCAGGTTCAAAAGAAAAGAAAAGGGGGGAGAAGAAGTTCTGGGGTGAAGTCTGCTGGATGATTTGCAAGTGTATGTATCCACAAAATGCCCTGCTTGGTGAACATGAGAGTTCTGACACTATGCTTGGGGGAGGTTACTGGTACTTATTTTAAAGAAAAAAGTGGAATTCTTCCACATAGAATATGAGTATTTATCATTTTTCTCATTTCCTTTCCAACATACTGTATCTATTTAAGTGCAGAATTATCTGCTTCTCTCCTCCATTCAGTGGAAGGAGAAAGTGGTGCCAAATGCCATTGAACATTTTTTCTGACTTACCTTATTTGAATTTTACATTGATGGAAGAAATTATAGAATGAAGCTAGAAGGCAGATGGTGTTGTTTGCAACTATACGAAACCTACTAATAGGAAAAAAATCTGCTATTCAGTAGGCGGAATGCTCTCTTCATCTGTGAGAAAGGGTTATGTAAGAGAGAAAGGGAGAGAAGAGAGAGAGACTGAGCAGAGAGGGCATTTCAGTGCAGGCCCCATTAACAGCTGATGGCATGTAGCTACGGCTCTTTGAGGATTCCATAGTGATCACAGGGAATAATAGGACCATCTGCCGATTTTTGCAGTCTAGTCACAAAGGTCAGGCAGCACCAGATGTTTTTGTCATTTCCTCACCAGGCAAAGGTCTGCAGTCTCTGGCTATTCCTAGCACCAGAGACTCTTGATAAAGGCTGCAGTGGAACAATGATAGACAAGATCCATTGCCCAAGATTTAAGTGCTGCTATTGTTAGACGATACCTTCTATCATCTTGAGTCAGCATGGCCCACAGCCAAGGACAATGGAAGTCACAGTCCAACAACAAATGGGAACCAAGGTAGAGAACCACTATTGCAGAACATTAGCAGCTTGCTTCTTCAGTTGAGAAGGTGTAGCTACCAGCAGCTAAGATGCTCAAAGCTCCATCCACAATGATGATATTAATTCAAGTAGATTACCTGATAAATAGCTAGAACGCTTATAGCCCATCCATCCAATGATACTCCAGTGCAAACCAAGAAAAGACCCAAATATCTGTCTATTTTTTTCATATTGTACTAGAAGCATTTCCCAAAATTTTACAGATATTCTCTGTAGTCAACTGTCTAGGCATCATTGTTGGGATGGGATGGCGAACTGTATGGCTGTGTCCTAGAATATGAAGCCATGCTCTGTTGGAGATAAACTCAATGTTTCTGTTTTTAGTTCATAGACAGGGTTTATGAATCAGTTCATAGCATTACTGCTTTTTACAGGGATTGGTAGAAATGGAAGTCAGGCATTAATATGCATACTGGGGACAAATATAATACATAGTGATATGCAGAATTATAGCACTTGTTTCTTATTTGCACTGGAGTTCTTGTGCTGTTGGATCTTTCTTAACCTGATAGCTGGTGAAAATATCATGTGTGACCTCTTAGCACATTATGGTTTCTTTTTTGACTGCAGAAGCAACAAGTGCCGTGGCCTCAAAATTGTCAACAACCATATCTTTACGGGGCCTAACTGAGCACCATATTTGGGTATAGGAGAGAATTCCAGGGTAATTTATTCATGAACTAACCCTGGACCATTTAATCTGATACATTTCTTTGAATACTATTTAATAATTCTGGTCCTTCTTCTACAGGATACATTTTATTTGCTTGTTAATAATTAAATTAGGTGAGTGAATTAGGAAGAAATTTAAATAAATTATAGGGTGAAAGATTTCTTTTATTATGGTTATGATTATTATAATCATCATGATTGTTATGTATTACGTGTATCCCCTCCCTTTCACCTAAAGAGATCATAACTCAATTTTATCCTCACAGCTTGCTGAGATATAGATTAGGCTGAGAAACAGCAGTAACTGTCCCAAGATCACTTAGGTAATCTCATGGCCTCTTGGGGATTTAAAGTTTAAGAACTGACAACCTTAGAATCATAGATTTGACCTCTCAGTGCCATCATGATCTCACAGGCATATCTGAAGAATGTCAGAAACATTTATCTTTCCCATCTTTACCAAGACTTCCAGTACATTTAAAGTATACATAATCATAGCCCCCACAACCATGATGTGCATAGAATATGTTTTACAGCATGTTTTGTGCTATTTTCTATAATATTTTAGCTCTGTTACATTTGAAGAGAAAGGTTCATAATTATAAAATAACGGCAATAGCAATGCAACTATAGGGTAAGAGGTGGTTGTTACTGTTATGACCAAGTCTGAGTGGAAGTTCCTACAGCCTTCCCTCCCACAACTTTTGACAAGAGAATAAAGATGACACTCATTTTGAATAATGTTTTTAAAAATATATAAAAACAAGACAACAGATGCTACTTGTATGTGAATACGAAAAACATGATGGAAGGAATCAAACAGAGGGTCTAAATTACATCTCCCACACTACTGAAACCTGTTTCCTCTCAGGATACATGAAGCTGCCTTATACTGAGTCAGTCAAGCCTTTATTTACTGAACATCTGCTCTGACTAGAATCTGCTCTCAAGCATCTCTGTCAGACATTTTATCAGCTCTGTAACCTATGATCGAACTTCTAACTGGAGAACTTTTAACTTCTAACTAGCAAACAGTTTCCCCTAATATAATGCATTTTTGTATGCTCATTTTGTGTGCACATTTCCCTATAATGTATTTATTTATTTATTTTTACCCAAATGCTGTTGGCTGGTCCTCTCTGATCACTTTAATAACTCTGTGTACAAGCATGTTTATCTTTGATACATAATGCTACTTCCCCTCCTTTTCGGCCACATCTATTCTTTTTGAATAGGCTAAACTATTCAATTATAATATTCCACTTATGAGAGTCACCCTATCAGGTCTGCATTATGCCAGTGAAGTCATATTTACTTTCCTGTATTAGGACTTCAAGGTCATCTTGTTTGTTTCCCAAACCTTGTGCCTTAGGGTACACAGGAAGCCCCCACCTTTTGATGCCCTATTAACTGATGACTTGCTCCTTTGATGTGTCCATACTAAGGACAAGTTCTATTAATCTGACAGAAGTTCTGCTTCACTTCTTCTTCCTAAAGGGGGAATCTCTTGGAACCACTCATATACACAAAATGCTTGCAAGGCTAGCTGAGAATGGAAAAAAGGATCTAAGATGAATTTTCAAGCAGCGTGTGCATGGTTGGTAACAAGTGAGCCTCTGTAAGTCCTTCATGCTCCCTACAGAACAGTACATGGGTTCCATTTTTCAACCAATCCCATTTTCTGACAGTGCTCCAGTCCCTAACCTATCAGATAAGTGGGGGAAGCCTGCAGACTTGGAAGCTTTGTTTGTTCTCACCTATAAATTTACTGTCAGTTTTTCTGTAGAATGTGCAGCCACATGGCAAAGAGGACATGCCTCCAGTGGGGAGGGGGGGTTTGCTCACCCAAAAGGAACAAAAATCCATTTTAAACACAAGGCTCAAAAGCCTGGAAGGCAAGGGAATGAAAGGAGGAGACTGGACAGGGGGAAGGCAAGTACCTGCCCTGTGAATAACCAAATTTGGAAAGGTGAAATCCACAAATGTGGAGGGAGAGCTTTATACTTAAGAGTAGTTTGATACCACTTTAACTGTCATGGCTTCATCCTACAGAGTTCTGGGATTTGTAGCTTGCTGAGGTAGGGGAATTCTCTCCTAGAGAGGCCTAGTGATGTGGTTCAAGAGAGTGCACCACAGTCCCCTAGCAGAGTATCCTAAGTATCTTGGCAGGCTGCAAATCCCAGGATTCTGTAGGATGGAGGAATGCAAATTAAATTAGTATAAATTGCTATAACTGTAGCATAGATCAAGCGTAAACTGTGAATTCCACAACAGATTTTGTCACCACAGCCCAAAGAAGTCCCAAAGAAATTAGTCCCAAAGGAAAAAAAAAACTTTTCCCACTTTTTCTGCTTCCTTTTTCCTTTATTTCTTCTCTTGCTTCTTCTATCAACACCATCTCTATCTCTTTTTTAAAAAAATCAATTTACATAGATTTATTCAAAGTACATTTATTACTACTAATCAGGAAAGATAGCTGGAGATTATTAAGCATGACATGTATTACAGAATACACTGTTTCAGACCAAGTTTCAGACTTAGTCCCCACATTTTAAAAAAATGAAAGCACCTGTAAAAAGGAGTAAAAAGTCTCACAGCAAGTCTACATGGACAGCCCTAAGAAACTTTGCTATGGATGCTCCTCAAAACTCATCAATCAATCAATCAATCAATCAATCAAGGTTCAGTTCAACATGCATGTGTTTTAAGTGCCAGTGATACGGATATGCAACCAACTTACACCTGAAGTCACAAGTCTCATTGAAGCTTTTCTGTCTTCTCTCAGGCATTAGAAGAGAGGAACTCCTATCCAGAACAGATTGAACATTAATGTGCTTGGATCAATCAAACCAAATCTGTATCGACAAGTATTTTCTTGTAGTCCTATGCTATGTGTGTGTTTATTCCTGCATATCCACTCCCTCACCTAGAACACACAGCAATTCAAAGTTTCCCTTGTGTCTCCAGGATTCAATGAAAATTAGAGAAACAGCTAAGTACCTTGCTCATGCTCACAACAGTTCAGCTCACATCTCTGGACAGCTCCATCCACCAGATTCATGCAAATGCAAAAGGAAGACAAGATGAAACCCTGAGGCAGGCCACAAATCAAATACCATGTGACGGAGCAGTAGTTCAGCCCAGCACCATCTTCTGACATCCGTCCTCTGGGCATGATGAGACCCAGAGCTTTGAAAAACTACTTTTTGGGACTATAGCATCCCTTTGCCAACATAGTGTTACCCTGTTTTCTGAGGGTCCCGGAAGGGACACCAAATTGCTATCAAAATTATAGAAGTTGGGGAAATTAGTTCAGAGCACATGTTGGCAATGCGAGAGGCAGGGTAACTTAGCAGGATCTTGCAACCCAATGTCTACGGGGTCAGGCCGAGTCAAGAAGCAAACCGCTTGGAAAATAATGAATGATCTTTATTAAATACAGGCACACAATGTATGCAACACAAACACACAGATAACTAAGGAAAATAAAGGTGTGAGTAAGATAGCGGGATTTTTAGAGGGATAGTTGATTCGGGTGATACGAAACCTGTCCTGAAGTCCAGAGGAAAATGGAGAGCGAAGCTGGGGTTCGATGTATCTCAGCACGTGGAGCTGAGGGGAAGCTCGCCAAGCAAAGCAGCAGCAAGGCGGTCTGGAACTCGGGAGCTATCCGAGGAAGGTCTCGGAATCAAGGGTTTTTACAAGGAGAATTGTGACTGCAGGCTAGGTTGGACTTAGGGGAAAACAATAGATTTGGAGTTGGAGACAAAGCCTCCGAAAGGTCAGAATTTGAATGACTGAATTAGAGCTGAATTTATCAATAGAGTAGCCAGTATGCAAACGCGGAATACTTGAGCGTTGTATAGCTCGATCATCAAGCTGCCAGCATGGGGCAGAGAATCCTTTGTATGTTGCATGCATACCTAATGGAGTACTTGCCTTGAGGTCTCCTAAAGTGGCTAGTCGGCTATTTTCTGGCCTGCCTGTATTATCTAGGAATATTACGGCGATAATCGGTCGAGCCTGTATGCATGCTTGTCCAGGGGCCTCGCAGGCACATTGGAAGGGATATGTGAAGCCGAATTAGTGATAGCAAATGATATCTTTTTATATCCCCAAAGCTCGGGCTAGCCAGGGCAGTAACAATAGTAACCCAAAAAGTAACGTTTTCAAGTTCTGTCTAAGCTCTGTGTTCCCCATCTCCACAAGTCAGTACAAAAGAACATCATGGTTGATGGTATTACATTCCAGTTATGAGCTTCAGTCACACTGCTCATCCATCTTCTCTTACATATATTACTAGGTCAGAGGTGGGCAACCTGGTGCATTTCATGTATTTTGACTGCAACTGCCATCTTCCCCAACTAGTATGGATAATGGTCAAGTACTAGGGAAATTGTTTTCCAAAAATTCTGGAGAGTATTATGTTACCTACCCTACACTTGGGCAACCACCACAATTTCATTCCTAAGACTAGGTAGAAACAAGACTGAAAGGGCTTCATATAATCTGCTTTATAAAGTAAAAATTGAAATTGGATCCTCAATACACTCAAACACTGCTCCAAACAGAATATTGAAAATTTGGTAGCATTTCTTCATATCAGAGGAATCCCAAGATGGCTTTCTAAATAACAGAAGCACTACTGCCTCTTTTAATACAAATAGCACAAGACTCTTTTCTAAAGAGGAATTAATAGCCTTAGCCATTCAAACACAGAGTCCTGACCTGGCTCTTTTAATTAATTTAAAGGACTGAGCACACATGTTGTTAGTCTGTCCATGAGCTCAGACTAAGCAAGCTAAAAGGTCCCCAGATAAATGGAAAGAGACAGGACAATCAATACTTCATACACACTCCCCATACAATCAGATCCCAAGTCCAAGCAGGTAGGAGCAATCCTAGCTACAAAGATTTTTGCAAATTGGCCACAGCAGGTCAGTGACAACAGGCCAAAATCATACCATGACTTCAGGTCCTAGCATGTTCTCAAAACATAGTATTAACAAACCAGATCCCTCCAGCCTTAGATGTCAAATTAAATTGTGGTTAGTTCAAAAGAGAATGTGAAAATGTTAAATTACCTCATTGGGACACCCTTTCTGTTTCTTGGTACAAATCATCCATGTAGCTAGAAACCATGGTTTCCAATTGCATGTGAACTGAAATGAACCTCAGTAAACGATGAACATATTGTAGCACTTTTTTCTGGAGCAACTTTTCTCAAGCAATTCCATTTCATTATGCAGTGCACAAGTGTGAACTGATTTGCCTCCATATTTGATTTAGAGTAATAGGTTATTCTTCCAGTCTTATTCTATCATCTAGATCTAATGGACGGGTCAGCTCCTATTTATAAACCCATTCTATATTGATATAGATTTAAGTCCCTGCACCATGATGTGATTCTATGAGAGCAGGAAAAGGGTATTTTACCATGGCATTTGTTCAGAGAATAATTTTCTACAAAGAGCATTCAACAGTTTTGGTCCAGGGGGATTAAAGATTCATCCACAAAAAATTAGGTGGATGGTCCTTAGCATTTGTATAGCATAAGCATTAGAATCCTGCATCATCCATCAGGCTGCTTGTGGGCTAAGGGATTTTGGAACAGTCCTCAGAACCCACCAACAATGCAACGTCAACAGTCCTAACCCACCATATCATGCTTCCAGAGGCATTTAGGAGATTCAGTTTTTATGTTTAATCTGGATTTCATTCCCACTTTCCAAATAGCAAAATAGCAAAAATATGAACTGGAAGGGAATAGAAGGTCATCTCTAGTTTAGTCCCAGGGCTGTCTGGAGGACCTGAAAATGTGTCAGGAGCAGCTCTTCAAATTCCAGGGCTGTTCACCTCTGACAGTGTACTTCAGAGCATTCTTTGGAGGCAGGGACCTTGACTCAGTGGTGGGGTACTCACCTTGCAGACAGACAGTTCCAAGTTCAGTCCATGACTTCTCCAGAGAAGGCTGGGAAAGACTGTTTAAGACACACCCAAAACCAGTCACTGTACACTGAGCATGGGAAATCTCCACATGGTTGGCCTACAGCCCAAATAGTTGTTGAGTTGTGATTTACAAGTCAGGGTGATATTGTGGTATGGTTTATTCTTGAGTAAGCAATACATAGCATTCAGTGATGCTTTGTACCTTTGGTGCAAAAAATGTCCAGATCCATAAGGATTTTATTTGACCACACTCACTTTAATTTGGTTTCACTCTTATCCCTGTTCACTTAGGGCATGTGGTGTCAAGACACATTCCAAATTGGAATTCAGTCACTAAAATGAAAGAAGTTTTCCTTCTGGTTTAGACAATACTGAGATATACTAATGGTCTGCCTTAGTATAAGGCAGCTCCTCTTATTTAATATGCTAGGGCTGGCATCCTTTTAGTGGTATATGCAAGCACAATCTCACCTTATACTTCCATATTTTTCATATTTTATTTTATTTTATTTTATTTTGGTCATTGCAAAAGTTGCATTCCCTCCCATCCTCCATAGCTTCCAAGACTGTGTGGAACCCACTGCTGATGGAGAAAATAGGGGACTGAAGGAGATCTGGCTACATAGCCATAGCTAGATGTTGAACAATGACATCATCTGCTGAGACCTCTGGAGGACCCCCCAGATCTTGGCAAAAAAATGTCCTTAGGCTGCATTCATCTCTGGGAACAGAGCAAGACACTTGTCCAATCTCACTTTCCACCAGGCACAGAATGACCACTGGGAAAGTACTATTGCAGTGCCATGGTGAGTTTGGTGACAGTGAGTTGTAGCAAAGGTCTGCATGTAGAACTCCTACACTATGTGAGAGCATATAGGATCTCAGCCATTATCTCAATAATCCATGAAAAATCATTTCCTTATGTATGTACTGACAAGTTCTCTCACTTTGTTAAGTCATCATACAGGAAGTAAATATTCAGTAAAAATGGCCCTATCCAACTCAGTTCTGGAAGATATCAGATAGAAGACAGCCAAAGTAGATTCCAAAACTGCCCTGATCAAGCTTGATCAGTATAGAAAAGGTTTGTGGAACTGAAATGGGGACTCATTTTTTGGAATTTTGGTGTTCATTTGAAAAGTGTTTCAGAGGCTGAATCAAAACCATCCTTGTCTACCCTGTTCCACTGACTATCATCCTTAAACAGTCTCTGGACAATTTTCTCAAATGATTTTTCCTGGCTTTTGACTTCTTCTCAAAACATGACTTTTTGAGTGTGTTTTTCATCTGTACAAGTCTGTATTCAGTTTTACTCAGTGTGGATAATTATGATGAAATCAGGCACGCATGCCTACCAAAGCAAGTTTGCTTTAGCAATGTTTGGCACTGTTACCAACAGAGAACATGGGAGCTATACATTCTGGCCAAAGTGCTATAGAAAAAAGCTTTGCAAATTCTATCTGGAATTCTGCCACTTCCAATTAATCCTTCACAGACTATTCACTCTCCCCATTTCAGTACAATGCAGTTGTTTGCTATATTTAGCACACAGCCTCCAGCATAACAGTAAAACTGATTGAGGAATGTTAAGTCAACCACACATGCAGACAACAATTTGCATTTAATGTACTGTAACCTCCATTACATGGTGGTGTTGGAATGCCTGTTAATAATGAAAGGCCATACCCAATTGACTGGAGTATCTGATTGCTTGCCAGTTCTTTTGTTAGCAACTCATAGTTACGTTAAATTGATGTTACTTGAAATGGGATCATAAACCAATCCAAGAGACTGCCTACTGATTCCAGTTTGCCACTAGGATTTTCAGAGTCTCCACCACAGTAGAGTAAATTTACTGTAATTCTTTGTGGCAGTCCAAGAAAGAACTGCATTTGCTCCGACATGATATATTTGAGATGAAAACACACCTTGTAATTTTTCTGATATGTGATCTAAGGCAGGAAAGAAAGAGGCCTCAGCAAAGTTTTGAAGCATTATGTTTGGGATTATTTATTTGGGATCCAGAGGAAGCTATACATACTCTTGTTGTTGTTGCTGGATTCCTTCAAGTCATTTCTGACTTGTGGAAACCTTAAGGTGAACCTCTTATGGCATTTTCTGTGGCTGAGAGTGTGTGGCATGTGCAAGATCACTCAGTGGGTTTCCATGGCCAAGCAGGGAATCGAACCCTGGTCTCCAAGGTTACAGTCCAATGCTCACACCACTACAGCGCTCTGACTCTGTAGGCATACTCCAGTCCCACTGAAATCAACAGAACTCAAGCTCAACTTTTTCTCATTGATTTTTCTGGATCCAGCCCACTGAAGCTAAACTGGCAAGCACCATATTGTTCACATCTAAACTATGAAGCATCCATATTTAGAACTTGTGTATCTTGCCAGATGGGGTGGGCTACTGCTCAATATTTGACAACATATTTCAGAGCATTGCAGTTGCACGGAAGAAATCACTCAGTCTGTACAGGTAACTGCTAAATATGAATGACTTGCCACATGGAGAGCTGCCATAATAGGGATTTAAAACCACCTTCATGCAGTTACATTTGGTATGTACCAGCTGAGCCAAAAGTGGGCACCATCCAATGAAATTAAGAGGATTTGACATGTCAGCAAGAGGAAGAGACAATATATACATCCATAAATGACAGCATGTGTCAGTTCCTCTTTTACTGTTAAAGAAACCCAAAGGGCAAAATTGATCTCTTTGTAGCTGCTTAGAGCTGACTAGACTTTGGCCATTCCAGGAGTGGTAAATGGCTGGTCAAAAATCTAGTTATTAACCCCAGGTTGGACAGACCTATTAAATCAATGAGAACCTGGTGAATCAAGCCTTGCTTAAGTTTCAACATGACTCCATGGGTCTGCTCTCTCCCAAAGTAAAATTTAGAAAAAATAGAATATAAATTACAATAAATTAAAAAATCTAAATGGCCACAATAAAAAATTTTCTTACTAATGTGCCTATGTGTTAGGTCTAATAGCTGAGAGCATAAGAGGGAGGGCCTTTTCTGTGACAGCCCCTTTCTTCTGAAATGCTCTAACTTAGATGGGCACACAACTTCTTCTCTATTTTTAAGTGAGCCTTAAGGATGCCAAATATGTCTTAATTGTAAGCATATACTTGATTTTATTCCAGTATATCAGGCCTCCCAGAGTTATGCAGAACAAAGAAGGTTAAATATTAGCTAAAAATAGGTTCAAAAAAATTAACTAGTTTTAAAACCCAACATCTTTTAAAAATAGATATAAAACAGTTTTAAAATCATGTTTTTAAGGACCAAAGGCCATAAAAATTTAATAACCTGAATTCAACTGCTAGTCCCAGTTAGAGAAGACCCACTGAACCAATTACTGAATCAGAATTACTCTAGTTGAGACCAGCAATTGCATTCAGGCCATGGTTGTAGCTGCCTTCTAGATATTCAACAGAAAGATATCCATCATGAATTTCCTTGGGAGGAAGTTTAATAGGAGAGATGCTACTGAGACAAAGCCCTGTCTCATCAACCTAGCCTCTTAGAGTCATGAGACATGCAGCAACAGGGTTTCCACTGAAGACCTCAGGCAGGTTCATGTAAGGAGGTATGATCTTTCAGATAGTTCTGACCCAACTCATGTGGGGCTTTATGGGTTGAATTGTTCGAATTGTTCCTGGAAATGAATCAATAGTCAGTGAAGCTGTTTCAACAGGGGGTTATATTCTGCTCCCTGTAACCATCTGAGGAAGCACTCTGGCTGCAGCACTTTGGACCTATTAAAATCAGACACTTGGGAGTTATTTCTATCCCAACCCCAGGCTTGAACTTGATTGGATCCAAGCAATCAGCCTCATCCAAGAAATCCTGTGTTTGTGTTGTCACCACTCTAAAATCTTTAGAAAGGAAGACTGGAAAGTTACCAATAGTTTCCTAGGCTGATAGAACCTAGTTAAAATGTCTTCAGCAAAGATCTTGTAACTGTTCATTTTTAAAGAGAATGGAATACAAATCTTTTTCAAAGGAGCAGTTACAGCCTTCTCCACTAAGTTAGTGAGCCTTTTTCTGGCAGTTCTAATCAATCAAGATGGATATGGGTCTCCTTTAAGAAACCCTCATGTCTCCAAGCAACTTTTCCACATCCCATGATAATGCACATCATTTGTGCTTTATAAATTCCAAAGATCCAGTCCAGCAATATTCCCATGTGTGCCATGACATGAAGTGTTCTATTATAGGGAAGCTGCTGATAGGGAACAGGATCTAGCAAAACCAGATCTTGGAAAAATATAGGCGTGTTCTCAAATACCAAGAGCAAATTTCCATTCTGACAACCTATGTGCTTAAATATCTTGGATGAATTTGTTTCCCTGGTCTCTTCACAGTTACTCTGTTAGGAGGTAAATTTGTGATGCATATTGTCTGGGATCACAAAGATAGTCAAGTATGAAATCATTCTTCCAACACAGGACTTAAATCCAGTATGGAAAGAGACTGATAATCCTGATTATAAATGTAATAATCCTCTGAAATATTTTTAAATGGAAAGCAAATCAAAAGGATGTAATTTTAGCTTATCAGCAACTGACAGCAGTGCTGTAGCTAAATTTAGCAGCATAAATGCTAGTCATTCTCAAAGTGCAGCAGTATTTAAAGTTACTTATAGGACCTTGCAGCTGCCTTATGATGGGAAAACTCTTTCCTGGAGAGTAAACTACTCTTGAAAGTGTTTCAACAGCTTCAACAGATGGCCTTAACAGCCTGAATGTGTGACCATGCACACAGGAAGCATTTCATGAGATGATTGGTAGGGCAGCCATCTATCCTAATTTATACAGAAAGGTCTTCAGTCTGAAAGGCTGGCAAAAGGCAGCCCTCTCTTTATAGACATTTGCTACTTAAAGGGCTCTCCAGTCCAAATCTGGTTTGAAGGTGAAGAGAACTTTTGAATCTGTCCATTAAGACTTAGAACCTGGAGAGCAGACTGAGCAGGAAAAAGGTTAAGACTAACAAAATTAATTGCAATAAGGATAAATGCAAGATACTACATTTAAGTAGGGAAAATGAAATGTAACAGTATAGGATGGTAGCACCTGGCTTGAAAGCAATACATGTGAAGAGGATCTAGGGGTCTCAGTAGACCACAAACTAAACCTGAGTAAACAGTGTGATGCAGCATCCCCCAAAAAGGTCAGTGCAACTTTGGGCTGCATCAGCAAAAGTATGGTGTTCAGTTGAGGGAAACCACTCTATTCTGCTTTGGTCAAACCAGACCCGGAGTACTGTGTCCAGTTCTGGGCACCACAGTTTAAGAAGAATATCAACAAGCTGGAACATGTTCAAAGAAGGACAACCAAGAAGATCCAACCAAGCACTATGAGGAATGACTTAGAGAGCTGGATATGTTTATCGTTGAGAAGAAAAAACTGGCAGGTGACATGATAGCTATATTCAAATATCTGAAGGAATGTCATCTCTGCTGCTCCAGAGACTAGAATATGAACCAGTGGATTTAAATTACAAGAAAAGAGGTTCCACTTAACATTAGGAAGAAATGTTTTCCTGTTAACAGCTGTTCCGTAAGAGCTGTTCAAAGGTGGAATCAACTGCCTGAGATGATGGTGTGCTCTCCAATTTTGAAGGTCATTAAACAGAGGTTGGATGGGCTTTTTTCAGGAGTGCCTTAGCTGTGTATTGCTGTATGAAAGGCCCTTGTGGTCCTTTCCAACTGTAAGATTCTATGATTCTGAGGCTACCTGTTCATACAGTCATCTTGACTGATACATACTTTTTCTATTTCCATGAGTGATTCTTATTAATTTTGCATTTATACAAAATAGTTAGCACATGTGTCCATTTTGCACACTTCTGTAGCTCAGAGGCTTCCTCTTTTTTCCGATGGGGTAAGTCTCCACGTGTGTGTCTGATGGCAAGAAATAGCCATTTCATGGCTGAATCCTAATCAGAAGATTCTCAGGTTCCAGAAGATTATAACAGTAATGTATCCAAAAGGAGGAGAAAAGAGTCTGCAGCATCCCTTCTTTTCTGTCACACCAGAGAAGCTATTTCCTGAAACAACTAGCTGTATAATAAAGCAGGGCTCTAGCATTTTAGGAGCTAAGGATGAAAATAATATCCATTATTATTTGTTCCCAGGTTGAAAAGAAGGTGTCCCAACAGTTGGGAAACCTCCCTGGGAAAAATAATGGACCAGCAAGAATCTTGCACAATTTTCTCCCAGTATTTCACACCATGAAGTGTTGCGGAGGAATTATTCTGCATTGAAACACATTTTTCTCACAAAAAAAGTTTTCTGCAAACAACAAAAAAAAGGATTATTGACACATACACATATTATGTTGCATTGTTTCATTGTTTTCAGGTGAAAAAACGCTGGTTCCTGCAAAGGAAATGAGATTTTTACATCAAAAATGTGTTTTTCAAATGTATTTTTCTGAACAGAATAATTCTTCTGCAGCAGTTTCAGACATTTGAATGCACATAGAGAATACAGCAGCCCCTCCACATTTGCAAAGATTCAGGTGCAGAATCCTCTCAAAAGTGAAGAAATTACAGATAACTCCCCTCCACTGTGATTCCCTTCCAGAACTCCCTCCTCCCATTCCTTTGTCTCTGGCCCTGGCATTCCCAAGTGGAATTAAGATACAAGGTAAAGGGCTTACCAGTTCTTTCCCCTCAGACAGTGAAGAGAAGAGTTCTGGCATTCTAGCTACTTCTGGAGACCATCTTGAGAAAGGAGAGGTAGGAGCAAAGAGAGCACCTGATCAATTAGCAGCCATTACACATGAGAATGTGCAGCCACGTGGCAGAGAGGAGACTGTCCGCTCCTAGGCCTGGCAGGCAGCCTAGAGCCGGTTAACAAGTCTCTCGCAAATAAGGCAATAAATCAAAGAGCTTTCCAGGCGAACGGCAAATGAATAGATAAGGCAGCAGTAAATAAAAGAGCTTCTGGCTGCAAGGAGACTCCCTGGCTGTTACATCACAGCCGGGTTCTCAGTGAACAGTCTGAGTTAGCTCAAGCAAGAGAAGTTACCAGGGCCGGTCCGAGATCCAAAGGAGGCGATGTTCCAGCGGGTCCAGCAGCGTTCCAGGAGGCAAGGCAGGGATTCAAGATACCCAACACGTAACCCCCTCTCCCCCCCCCCAAACGGGACGGTTGTGAGCCAACAACAACCCAAGGCTGAGTGAGTGCTTTTATAGGCAGATCACTCCTCCAGGTGTTCTCTCAGCTGGACCCTGATTGCCTGGTGTTTTCTATTTAAATGCTCTGACCTCCTGAGAGCACTCTTTTGCTCCCGATGCTGCTGGTAAGTAGGCACCTGCTCTTGAATCTCACTATCTGACTCTTCTGGCTTGGCTGGGTCTGAGGAAACCCCTGGCTCTGTTGCTGGGGCTACTGGAGCCAAGGGCTCTGTGTCTGGGGCAGCCTCTGGGACAGGCTGTGCTGGTGCAGCAGGCTCCAGGGCCTCTGGCTCAGACTCAGAGCTTGTGTCCTGGAGTTCCAGGGTCCTGACAGAGACACCTCCAGCAGTGGGAGGGGGCTTTGCTCACCCAAAAGGGAAGAAAGTCCATTTTAAACACAAGTCTTGCAAGCCTCCGGTGAGAAATGCAAGGGAATGGGAGGAGGAAAATTGGGGGTGTGAGAAGTAAACATGTTCCTCACAAATTTTTGAAGGTCAAACATGCAATTGTGGAAGGAGGACTGTACTGTGGAGGAAATAGTTATTTTCTCCCACAGCATAGGGGCTGCTCTGGCATATGGGGTAGCACAGGACTTTGCTTCCTGCCTCAAGCAGCAGGAGCAGTTAAGCTAATCTTGCCTCCACATGTACAACAGATGTGATGGAGGCAACAAGTATTTCCAGCAGTGCACAGCCTTGATAAAGGACAACTATTTGCACAAAGAGCATCACTCCCACCTTCTGCTCAACACACAAAGGGCAGAGACGGCAGGTGTACACCCATCCACATTCACAGAACTCATTTTTAAGGACCTTTGACTTCTACACAGATGAACTTCCTGAGGCTAAGCAGGCCTGTAGCTGTGGAAAACCAGAACAGGAGACTACCAAAGAGCCATAAGTTGCACTGTGCTCCTTAGATGAAGGGCAGAAAATAAGATAATGATAATGATAAAGGTGGTGTTGGAGAAGGAGGAGGCAAAGGGGAAGGAATGTTCATACATATAGTGCTGTCCCTACAAGTTTAAAATGTGATACAACTGCTTCAGGCAGCATGATGGGGAGCAGTAGCAGTTCCCCAAACATGCTCTTTAGCCCTCTGCTCATTTCCCTTTGTGGGAAGATAGAGTTGTGTGTGCCATACAAACTGTTCTTTATTTCCTAAAGAAGCCAGCTGACCTTGGGATATGGAAGAGATTTTCCCATTTACAGCGCAGAGGAAAGATTCAACTGGCAGTCCAGTATACTTCTGGAATGGGCATTGGTGACATATTGTCCATTATACCAAGGAAGAAAGGGCTTAGGCTTTGGGCCAGCCTCATATCCCTTCCACATGAATACTGGTGCTTTGGGCAATTATAGTGAATTGAACATTATGTGCAGTAATTTGAATAACAACTATATCACAACGACAAAAAAAACAGTTGGTATGGATATTTATGCTATGACAAGGTTGAAGTGAATGTAGGGTTTAATAATCACTATGTGAGACATTCCCTACTGAGAATATGGATGAGATTTAAACCCAGGTTACGCCATTATGGGTCTCAGCTCAAGAAGCTTCTTAAAAAAAATAAATAAGAGCCAGTGTGGTAGTATGGTTTCATCACTGGACTACAACTCAGGAGACCAGAGTCTGATTCCCTGCTTGGCCACGGAAACCTACTGGGTGATCTTGGGCACATCACATACTCTCATCCCCAGAAAACCCCATGATAGATTTACCTTATATTCACTGTAAGTTTGAAACAACTTGAAGACTCACAAAACAACAACAATGAAAAATGGTTGTGGTATCTAGATATGCTGAAGAATCACCAAGGAGAATACAACATGAAAACCAAAGAACAGTTACTGAAGGAAGGATATGAATTTCAGTGGTTCTCTTAGAGTCAGCTTTTCAATAGATTTAAATTAGGTTTGAAAATATGGTTTCGAACTGGCTAAATCAGAATTTGATATTGAATTGTGTACAAATGATGAACAGATAATAGGTGAAATATATAAACTAAAGTTTGAGATGGAGGATGAACAAATGAAGAGTATATGATAAAATGGGCTAGAAACTTTGGATATAATATACAAATGGAACAATGGGAAAGGGTGTGGTCAAAAGATCTGAAATTTGCCATGTTCAGTAACTCACAAATTTGGGCTAAAATACACACAGTGATATCAGGAGTATTTCAAATTCAATTCCCTCTAAAGCCTGAATTCTTCTTGTTAAATATGGTTGATATTTTGGATAAGAATAATATTAAGAAATTCTGGAGAATCCTGCTATATATGGTCTCCAATTTTATTCACCGAGAACTGGAAGAATAGTAGAACTCTGGACATAGATAAGTGGTTAGCTCAAGATGAAAAATCATGATTTTTTGACCTGTAAAATTAATAGAACTTTGACTAAAGAAACTGAAGCTGAATGGAACCCCTTTCTGAAATTTCTAAGGGAAAGACGGAATACTGAGATAATAGACAGGAATTGACAATGGAGCATAATAAATTGAGAGATATATTACAGTCAAGAAATGAGGGTTTTCAAGTTTTGAATACATTTGATATACATTTTTGTACATTTTGTGAGAAAAAGTAATTGTTTTTGTCATAGTTAGACAGAACAGCAGACTGCCACACACATAAGGCATTAGTGGAGATTCTGAAAATCATCAACACAAACACCGAAGAAATAGATAGGAGGAAGTTCTGGGGAGACACATACAAATAAAACTGTAAACATTATTTAGATATGAAGAACCTGGGGTTTTTTTCTTTTTGACAATTATTACGTGTATGTAAAAGACAGGATTGATTGGTAGGTATATGGTTTACAATTGTTGATAACTAATATATCCTCTCACTTTTTTTCTTTCTTTTCTGCTACTACTTTTTTATTACTTATATTGTAACTCAATAAAGGAATAATCTTTTTAAAAAATCTGAAATTTACTTTGTACTGTTTAAAAGATGGTGTACCACTGGTATTTGATACCAGAGAAATTATCTAACATGTATAAAGGATCAACAAATGTATGTTGGAAATGTAATAAACCGGAGGGGTCTTCCCTATCATACATGGTGGATTTGTGAAAAAGCTAAAAAATGTTGGGTCCAAATACATAGTATGATGCATAATATGATGATTTTAAAGATAAATATTCAACTGAACCTGAACTTTTTATTTTGGGATTGAAAATTATTATGAAAGAATACCACTCTATAACAGTCACAGGGATATTATATGCACAGAAATGGAAGAATGACCTGGAACCTACAAAAGAAGATTGGTTACTAAAACTTAGTGATTTAGTAGAAATCAACAAATTGACTATTTTGATTAAGGAAAAATCACTGACAGTGTTTTTGAAAGACTGGAAGCCCCTGTTGACTTTTTTGAAAAATAATGAGAGTGATTTGATCCCTGTTGGTTTTCTTTAACTAACATGAGTTAAATATATAGATGACATGTAACCTATAGGTAAGATAGAGAGAAGTAGTTTTTAGGAGTTAAAATACATCTGCAGAAATAGTAGTTGGAAGTGATTGTTGTGTGTGTGTGTGTGTGTGTTTAGGTTTTTTTGTTTTTTTGTTATTTTAGTTTTTTTTTGTATGCATTATTTAATTTTTCTTCAACTCTAAGCAGATTTTATTCAATAATAATGATTTTTTAAAAAAGATGAATCAAAAGGAAGAAACTCAGAAGCTAATTCCATCTTCATGCAAATGTTTAGATAAGATGTATTGTCACATTAGGTTACCCATAAGGGAAATGTCCATTGGCCTGCCTCTTCTAGCATGAATAAGAAATTTTGTCTCACTTTCTGACCTAACTGAGAAATTTTGTCTCTATACCACAAGTATAGAGAAAGGTTTCTCTTTTTTTTTTTTTTTTTTGTTATAGAAGACTTCCATATGTTCTTAGAAGTAGCTGTAATCAAGGAAAAACCCCTACGTGATTTCTCAAATATAATTCAGTTCATTATCTTGCATTCACTCTTTCTTTGTTACTACTCCAGTAGAGTATCCAGATTGCAAGCCTCTCTAGACAAAACCGTACCTTATATGATCTGTTTGGGACAGTATGATGTATAACTTAAAATCCATATAATTAAATTCATACACAAGGGGAAATTCCCAGATGAAGATTCATGTTTACCCATTCTTCTTCAACCTACCATGGTGGTTATATACATATTCACTAAATTGAAGTATAGTCATGTGGAGAAATGAGAGAATTAAAGAGTAATGGCATAAGCATTACTTTATGTGTCCATGATGGACGTAGCACATAGTACACATCTTTCTAGATCAGATTTTCTTAGCTTATTATGATTGCTTGTTAGAATAGGCAGTGTCTGTAGTCAACCTGAGACCGTTCCAGGATATTGTGAGACAGAACTGGATAAGGCGAGTGCAGGGAGAAAAGGTCCAAATGATATTGGCCAAGTATACAAGCGTCCAATGGTGGGAGGAGTAGAAACTATAATACAGGACTTGCAGGAAAGGCCTGGGGACTTAAGTGTCTCTACACTAATGCACGGAGTATGGGAAACAAGCAAGATGAACTTGAACTCCTAGTACAACAAAATAAATACGATTTGATAAGCATCACTGAGACCTGGTGGGATGGGTCTCATGATTGGAATGTAGGAATAGAGGGGTACAGCCTATTTTGTAGAAATAGACCAAACAAGAAAGGAGGAGGAGTAGCCTTGTATGTCAAGGATGTTTTCACCTGTGAAGAGATGCATGACTTAAACCCAGAAAGCCAGGTCGAGAGCATCTGGGTAAGAATTAAAGGAGCGAGAAACAATCGGGATATTCTGGTGGGGGTTTACTACAGACCTCCAACTCAGACTGAGGACCTTGATGACGCCTTCCTCAACCAAATGACTGCACATTCAAAAAGAAGAGATACAGTAATAATAGGAGATTTCAATTACCCGGATATATGTTGGCAGTCAAACTCTGCCAAGACAGCAAGGTCCAGCAAGTTTCTTGCTTGTCTTGCAGACAATTTCACAGTCCAGAAGGTGGAAGAGGCGACAAAGGGTTCAAATATTCTAGATCTGATCCTGACCAACAAGGATGACCTTGTTAATGAGGTAGAAGTGGTTGGATCTTTAGGGGGGAGTGAGCATGCCCTATTGGAATTTGGCATTCAGTGGGAAGGAGAAGATAAGTGTAGCCAGACACTCATCTTAGATTTTAAAAAAGCGAACTTCTGTAAACTTAATGAGCTGCTGGCTGAAATTCCGTGGTCAAGAATAGTGAAAGAGAAAGGAGTTCAGGAGGCATGGGAGTTCCTTAAAAGGGAGATACTGAAGGCACAGTCTAAAACTGTGCCAATAAGGAGGAAAAATGGAAGGCATCTGAAGAAACCAGAATGGTTGACTAAAGAATTCTCAGCTGAGCTAAGTGTTAAGAGAAACATGTACAGGAAATGGAAGAAGGGGGAAACCACCAAAGAAGAATTTAAGCAAGTAGCCAGGAGATGTAGAGAGAAGGTCAGAAAGGCTAAAGCACAGAATGAACTTAGGCTGGCCAGAGACATTAAAAACAATAAAAAGGGCTTTTTAAAATATGTCCGCAGCAAAAGGAAAAAGAAGGAGACAATAGGGTTGCTGCGCAGAGAAGATGGCAAATTACTAACAGGGGGAAGAGAAAAGGCAGAACTACTTAACACCTTCTTTGCCTCAGTTTTTTCCCAGAAGGATACAAGCACTCAATCTGGCGATTGGGGAGCAGGGGAGGAAGCAGGGGAAATGAGGCACATAATAGGTAGAGAGGTGGTACAGGAATACCTGGCCACACTGGATGAATTCAAGTCTCCAGGGCCAGATGAATTGCATCCTAGGATATTAAAAGAACTGGCAGAGGTCATTTCAGAACCGCTTGCTATAATCTTTGAGAAATCTTGGAGGACAGGAGAAGTTCCAGCAGACTGGAGGAGGGCAAATGTTGTCCCCATCTTCAAGAAGGGAAAAAAAGAGGACCCAAATAATTTTCACCCAGTCAGCCTGACATCAGTACCCGGAAAGATCCTGGAGCAGATCATTGAGCAGTCAGTTTCTAATCACTTAGAAAGCAATGCGGTAATCACGAGAAGTCAACATGGAGTTCTCAAAAATAAGTCATGCCAGACTAATCTTATCTCTTTTTATGATAGAGTTACTAGCTTGATAGATGAAGGGAATGCTGTGGATCTCGATTTCAGTAAGGCCTTTGATAAAGTTCCCCACGACATTCTTGCAAAGAAGCTAGTAAAATGCGGGCTGGAGAGGGCTACTGTCAGGTGGATCTGTAACTGGTTGACCGACCATTCCCAAGGGGTGCTCAGCAATGGCTGCTTTTCATCCTGGAGAGAAGTGACTAGTGGGGTGCCACAGGGTTCTGTCCTGGGCCCAGTGCTGTTCAATATCTTCATCTTGGATGAAGGAATAGAGGGCATGCTCATCAAATTTGCAGATGACACCAAATTGGGAGGGATTGCTAATACGCCAGAGGACAGGATCAAAATTCAAAATGACCTGGACAGATTGGAGAGCTGGGCCAAGGCTAACAAAATGAAATTCAACAGAGAGAAATGTAAGGTAAGAAAAAATGGAATACAGAAATATAGGATGGGGGACATGTGGCTGGATAGCAGTATGTGTGAAAGGGATCTAGGAGTCTTAATAGACCACAAGCTGAACATGAGTCAGCAGTGTGATGCCGCAGCCAAGAAAGCCAATGCAATTCTCGGTTGCAGCTAGATCGAGGGAGGTACTGGTACCACTCTACTCTGCTTTGGTTAGACCTCATCTTGAATACTGTGTCCAGTTCTGGGCACCCCAATTCAAGAAGGACATGGTCAAGCTGGAGCAAGTCCAGAAGAGGGCGACCAAAATGGTGAGGGGCCTGGAAGCCATGCCCTATGAGGACAGACTTAGAGAGCTGGGCATGTTTAGTCTGCAGAAGAGAAGGTTAAGAGGGGACATGATAGCCATGTTTAAATATATGAAGAGATGCCTTGTAGAGGAGGGAGTGGGCTTGTTTTCTGCTCCTCCAGAGACCAGGACAAAGAGCAATGGATTCAAGGTGCAGGAAAGGAGATTCCACCTGAACCTCAGGAAGAACTTCCTGACAGTCAGGGCTGTCCGGCAGTGGAATATGCTGCCTCGGAGTGTAGTGGAGTCTCCTTCTTTGGAGGTTTTTAAGCAAAGGCTGGATGGCCATCTGTCAGCAGTGCTTTGAGAGTGTTCCTGCATGGCAGGGAGTTGGACTGGATGGCCTCTGTGGTCTCTTCCAACTCTCCATTTCTATGATTCCATGATTCTAGGTTTCAACTCTCCATATGTTTTGGACTTCAGCTCTCAGAGACCCCAGCCAGCATGGCCAATGTTTAGAGGTAACAGCTTTAGCCTGCCTATATTCATACTTGTTAGGTTACATATCTCTATAAGAGTTTAGGCACAGGATTTATTCATGACATTTCCTATTTGTTGGTCTAAGTCACACCCTCTCTTTCTGAATCACTCAGTATGCAGTTAGTCTGAGCTTATTCATCCTCCATTTTCTCTCCTCCATGTTTGAAGAGCACATGTTACAGAGTCTCTCGTCATGAAATGTTATGACACTTTTACTGTTTCTTAGCAAACCAACTTCATATTATTTTTCCAAAGAAAACTAAGGCAGCTTTCTTTCTCTGCTAGAGCCTGTGCGAGACTGTAACGTAGGAGTGGTTGTTGCTCACCTTCTGCTTGTTAATACTAGTTACTTTGCTTCTGAGATTCATTACAGTGTCTCACATTCCCCAACTTTACTGGATATGTGGTCCAAAGGTGAAACAAAGATTCCTCGCAAGAGTTGATTGTATGACTTGGAGGGGGGTGATCTTGGCAGGCAGAGAAAGCATTGACACCTATATTTTCACCCTTCATGTCAAAATGGATGTTCAGAAGCTATTGCTGATTCTCTGAATTATTTTTGAAAGTTTACTTTTAAAGTGATGTGTATTTTCTGTTTTGATATCCATTTGTCATATTTTGATCATTTTTGACAATCTGCATGGGGGTGTCACATCTAAATAATTCTGAGCACATTAAAAATACTTTTAAATAAAACAGGTCTTAAAAGCAGTTGTAACTGCTGTTGTTAATGAGTCCTTTTTCCATTATCTTCCCACTTGCAGGCTCCTCATCCCCCAAAAAAACTGTTCTAAAAGGTACCTTCTGGATTTGAGGGATTTGCAGATTTGGGGGATGTGAAAAAGGATGCAGAGTGTAAGAGCAGAAGAGAAACTTCTCTTGTGTGAAGCAGAAATCAGACGACTGCATGATACTGGACTAACCCAATACATTCTTAGGGTTCTTTGTGGTATTCTACTGTTTTCATTGATTATATAGCCATCTTGATTTTTTTGTGAAGGGAGACAGTGTATAAAAATGCTACAAGTAAGTATGGGGAAGGTAGGGTATTCTACCTCACTGTCTTGAGAGGCACAGATTAAAGAAATTTTTTTTCAAGGTGTCCTTCTGTCAGTTTCGCTTCCTGCCTCGAGCTCCTCCTGATCTGTGGATTCCTTTAAGCATTTGAGATACATGTTCTTACCATCAGGCGAATGCAGAACAGTATGCAAGAGGTCATTAAGCACATACATGAAAGAACGAAGAACTCACCTGCCACTGGTTGAGTGAAAACATTTTTTTTTTTAATTCACAAGCATAAGTTTTGGAGAAGCTTGAAATACCCGACCAAATATTTATAACTGCATCGTTATGTTCAGTTTCTTGATTTTGTTGTTGTTTGAGGCTTTGAGCTATATGTCACTTACATATCACAGCATCTTTATGAACCATAGAATTTAAAACTGTATGGTGGGGAAGAATTCATCTAAGAACACACCATCAGATGAGTTTATCTAAACAGATATTAAAATGTTCCAGGTACAGAGGAAGTTTTAACAAGTTGCTTTTTCAACTCACATTTTCTACAAAATTCATGTGATTTGTTTCTCTCAACTTTATTAAAATATGAGACACTTCATTCTTAATATCTACTGCATATGGCATCCAGAGATGACACAGTCCTTTCCATCTTAGAATTAGCTGTACATATTGCATTTGGGAAGTGCAGATGTGTGAAAATTGTGTTTGTTCAGTTTTGAAGAATTAACCAAAATTCAAAGTAGTCTTCGTGTTTGAGATGGATAGAATTGGGAATTTACAAATATGAATGCAGGAGAAACCCATATTGACAGATACTTCCCCATTTCTATCCCTGTTCCTTAATAATTCATCCTTTATAGTCCTTCAAGCTTATTGGAGAAACAAGATGCCATTTATAGTTATTAAATTTTTATGGGTGGCACTGCGTGGATCCCTACTTATATATCCCACCACTGACACCAGCAAATGTGGGGTTTTCCACTGAGACAATCACACCATTGACACTAACTGTGGGGACTTCTCTCAGGCAATCCCACCACTGTGGTATTCTGTACTCTTAACCCACCCAATGTAACATCTGTTTAATCTGTTTAATTGTTTTTTTAACTGTCGTGTCAACAATGTTTTAACTGTACCTGCTTTTAAATGCTGTTGGTTGCCTTGGATCCTGTACGGAGAAAGGTGGGAAATAAATAAATAGTAGCATTTGAACTTGCAAAGTCAGGTAAAGAACCTTTACATGAGATACTGTATAGCGAAGGAAGGAAGGAAGGAAGGAAGGAAGGAAGGAAGGAAGGAAGGAAGGAAGGAAGGAAGGAAGGAAGGAAGGAAGTTTCTATTTGTAGACAGTTCTAACAGCCACCTTGTTTAAAAGTTTATTCTCAAGGAATTTACTTGAAATATTCTATTTTTAGTATGAATTCAGACATAGTTGGCAACCAATTACAGCTATCGGAGTTCACTTTTGTGGAACTACAATTCTCAAAATTCCATGCAGGCTGCCTGTTCTGGAAGTGGTAGTCCATAAAAGTAATTTGTCCAAGCTCTGGGTATTCTTCATTCTTTCTTCTTAGCATTTATGAACTTTTAGTACCAGTGGTGTAGTGGATACTGTATAAAATAAAGAAGCTACACTGTCTTTGTACAGAATAAAAGATACAGTTTTATACTATGAAATCAACAAGCACAAATTCTTAAAGACTGCAGATATTTTTCATAGTCACACAAGTGCTTGAATGTATATCTAGCTTGTGGCTCACCATATTCTTCCCAACTGTTCAAAGGAGTCTGTGTGACAGAATAAGACACAACTGTACACACATAGTTGAAAAGTTTTGGCTGCCTCAGCACAGAAGTCCTTCACAAAAATGCAAAGAGTTGTGTGTGAATAAAATCTGCTGATTTCAATGGAATTCATGTTTAGATCCTCAGCAGCAATTTACCTCATTGATATGACATCTAGGCAACTGGTCTGCTTCTTCTCCATGACAGTCTGATAGGAGGCTGAGGACAAGATAAGACACTGGTTGCTGAGGGAAGAACAGTGGCAGCTTGTGGTTCCCATGGCACTAGGATAGTGAATCTACTATCACATTCAGCACCTTTAAAGGTCTTTTAGAGCAGGCCTGCACAAGATACAGCCCGCAAAAGTATTCTGTGCAGCCCACAGTGGGAAGGAGGAGAGTGAGGGGGATGAGATTGCCCCCCAGCCCCCTGTCCCATCCATCCCGGGCACGATTGCTTCCACAGTGGGGTGGAGGAGAGCAAGGGGTGATGAGGTACAATTACTCTTAAGCAGAATTAAAATAATGACAAGTTTGAGGTATTCATATAGGTCTAAAAATCCCAAAGGCACCAGATCTTGCTGATTTCAGAAGCTAAGCAGGGTCAGCTCTGGGTGGTACTTGGATGGGTGACCAACAACCACCATTAGGTGCTATAGGCTATATTTCAGGGCAAGGAACTGGCAGAACCATCTCTGAGTATTCCTTGCCTAAGAAATCCCTACAAAATTCATGAGGTTGCCATAAATTGGCAAGTGATTTGAACTCACATATGCACACACAAAAGTATGCATAATTCAGCAGTGCTAGGATGATGTTTTGGGACCCAGATTGTTCTTCCACTAGTGCCAGTTACGGAGGGCAGCTAGCAGATGTTATTCTTTGTAAAAGTATCTTCCTGAGCACCTAAGCCTGGTGCAGAAGAACTGTTATGTCAGAGTATGTGTTATTTTTTGTTGACATTCAACACTGGTAACCCTAAAAAATACTCTTTGGCACGGTATATAAATATTTTGCATTTTACAGCTTATTTGGGTTATTTTTTATATATGTATTTCTTATTTTATTTTTGGCTTAGAGATGACCCACTTGTTTGTCTACTGCTTTTGCTAATATGTCCACAAATAATATACCTATCTGAGGCCCGAAGAAGTTTAGCATATTTAATTTTGGGCCTTATCTACTGCCAAGTTATGCAGGTCCGTTTTAGAGTGTGATCACTGTCTCACTGACCTGGGAGCCACCAGTTGGCCCTCAAGACCAGATGGGGCACCCTTTCCCCCTTGCAGAAGGTAAATAGATTTCTCAATCTTAACTGTGGCATTGGCAAGGGCTGAATGTCCTCATTCCAGCAGAAACACAGGGTAAGCTATATGGTCTCCAGAATATTGTCTTCCAATACCTTCCTGCCATTCCTTGTCTCACATCATCTGCCACCTCAGGCTGATGACTCACTTTGCTGTACCTGATGAATATAATATGGAGTAGTGGTTAAGACAATAGCAGCCATTGGTTCCACATCAGTGATGCCATGAAACCATTCTGGATTTGATTTTCTATCTTAAAATAGCTATCCAAGGTTCTGGACTTCCTCTGGGGATATTGTTGAACGAGGAGCTCGCAGGAAGCAATTACAATCCAGACCAGAGCTAGGGGAAAAAATGTTTTTAGATCTCAGCTCCCTAACTCCCCCTTTCAGTAACTATTGGCTTCGGGTTTCTGGAACTCATAGCCCCAAACAGTAACATATCCAACATTTATCACCTGGACATAGCAACTGAAGGCAAAAAAATATTGGAAAATAATTCAAGCTAGTGACAGCAAGCGCCCAATCATACTACCGAACTGTAGCACTATCATTCCACTTCAGCTCTCATGGTTCCATTCTATAGAATCCTGGGGCTGGCAATTTAGGGAGGTGTGTTAGGACCCACATCTGGCTACCAGTAATGGTATGGTTTGGATGGGCACCATATCTAATTGGCATTATGTTTAATTGGCAATATATTTTAATTGGCTCTGATATCAAATCAAACCTGAAGGTGATCAGGATGCCAAGCCACCCAAGGGAGAACTCTGACTGTGAATATGAGAAGGAGAAGCAGTCAATCTAAACACCTTTCAGGTAAGACTAAGTCATTTGTCAGGTAAACAATCACTGTTCCTGTGGACAATAAGCTTAAAGTAGAAACTGGAGTTTCCCAGAGAACGCAATTGTGAGAAGGCCACCAGGACACTGATTGACAGATATCCATCCCCTGTGCACCTGGATTCATTCCTCTTTCCTCATAGCACAATAGACAGCTATTACAACACCCATTATGACTTTGTCACCCAAACACTGAGAACATTAGTATGTTGATAGTCTGTCTGAGGAGACGGTATGGTTCCACACCTGGAACTACACATATTTTCCACTGCCACAGGCTATTTTTGGGATAAAAATATCCCCGATTCCAGGATTCCCAATACAGTCTCTCAGAGATCTACCCGTCACTCTATTCATCTGGCTTCTGAATGACAACTGTCCTTAGGTCCTACCTAAGCCAAGCCACATTTCAGTTTCTTAAGTACTCTTCTGAGCTGGTAATTATAACCCTGGGGTCCATTGGTAGAACATTGGTAGAAGAGTCTCGCTCAGTTGCCCCCTCCTGTTAATCTCCTGATTTTGACTTAATTCCTCACTTTTTCATGGAGGTACTGGTATTGTGGGATGGCCCATGTGGCACCTACGTTTTGGGGTAACAGGTGCATTTAGAATTCACAGCTAGTATTCCAGAACCTCATCAAACTACAAATCCCAGGGTTCCACAAGAACCATGGCAGGTAAAGTAGAATGCCACCATTGTAATTATGTAGTATGAATGGGCCCCTCTGAACAAATTCTGAACAACTCCCCCACCACCACTGAACAAATTCTGCCAAGAACACCTCATGATGAGGTTAGCTTAGAGTTGCCATAAGTCAAAAATTAACTGAAGGCATTGACAACAACAGTCACAGAGAAGATACTTTTCGAGGAATCAAAAAGAGGTATTACTTTAGACTTATGTTTCTAAAATCCCAAGGCTGAAATCACCTCTACTTTTACTTTGGCTAGAAACTTATCTATTAAGACTTTAAAATACTGGATGTCATGTGATTAAAATTAGAGTGAGAAGTAGAAATAAGAGTGTAAATTAGTTTTTACCCTCTAGATATAATTCTCACCACTGCCATCTCCCAAAAAAGCACTCCAACAATATGAAATTCACACTTCTGTTATGGCCCAGGAGGCGAGAGCCAAAATCATTATGTATTTCTTGTAAGTCCTAAGCCAAGATTAACTTTCCAGTTACCCCTTTCTCCAGGGCACTCCCAATTATTAAAAGGTCATTTATTTTTATTTCATTTTTAACAGCACATTGGGCAATAGTGGAAACACACATTTTGGATGCAAATGGAAATGTGAATAAAGGAATAGAAAATAAGCAGATTGGGCAGATTCCTCAAGAACTTCATAACATTTTGCATGAGTTTAAATACAATCTATGTCAGACTGCCATTGAAAACCACTCAGAAATATCAGTGCTTATGGACAAAACTTTGACAAGGATGTGACCGAAAGATTATTAGGTGAACTCGACTGGCTACAAGTTTATTTCCGCATATAATTCAAGATGTTGAGTACTATCACCAAGGCAGGCTCAAGAGATATTATTACTTGAAGCAGAATGGCCAGTGATGTGCCCCATCCCTTACTTAAGCCATATCCTTTTAGCATGTGAGGCAAAAAATCCCACAAGTACATCTCCTCAGACCTGGTAAAAAAACAAAAACAAAAAAATAGCTACTCATTTGTTGGCCTTTTGTGATGTGCTAATTGTTTTTATTCTTCCTAATGGTAGGGCCTGCTCTCCTCAAAGCTGAGAGAGGCCCTAAGTGATCAAGGTGCTTGAGGAACTATCTCATTCCTTGGGCACCTCTTGAACTGGTGCAGCCTCTACCAACCAGAGTCATTTGAGAAATGGCTGAGAGTATCACACAATAGGCTCTTCTCTGTGATAGCAACCCATATACACATCTTTGTGCTCCAATAATTTAGTTTATCTTCATTTGTACTAGTACTCTGCTAGCAACATTTCTTTTCAAAAAGCTTCTAACTCTGTTGCTGTTTATATTGACTTGCTTAGCATGTTTACCCCTCCCCCTTTTTTTTCTATGCAAATTATTGTTGTGGGAGTTACTCACTTAACTGTTATTTATTACTTCTGGGCTTCTGCTTCACTGACTTAGCCACTGGTTTAAAGCCCTCAACGGATTCCTCTTGATGGAATGTGATCCTCAACAAAAAATATGATTCTCACCCCTTCACTAAATTATCCAATAAAATTCTACCACTACCAACTGAATGAGGCAGCTACCAAAAGAATCCACAAGATGGAGGCTTTTTGTAAACCTAAGCGCCTACAAAAATTAAGAAAACTAACTCTGGTAGTGAAAAGATAGCAATATTGGAGCTTAGGCCAACTCTTTAGGAATGACATTCCATAACCACAGGCATCAATACTGGAAAAGCCCTCTCCTTTGTACACTTTCCAGCACTGGTGCCATCAAGGCAGGACTTTGAGGCAGAAGTCCTGGATCCCAAAAAGCTATCTCAGGACCCCAAACTGCCCCTCTCAAGAGTCCTTGAAAGAGAAAACATGCATGCCCTGGAGATTTCTGGAGGCAAGATTCTCAATTTTGGGGCCACACTATTTTGGGGTGATAGGTGCCTCAGGCATATTCGGGGGAATTGGAACTACCTCAAGGGCCTTGGATGACCATAAAACATGCATAAGCCAAACATCTGTTGTTGTTGTTGTTGTTGTTGTTGTTGTTACGTGCCTTTAAGTCAACTTTGACTTATAGTAACCCTATAATAGGGTTTTCTTGGCAAAAAAATATTTCAGAGAAGGTTTATCATTGCCTTCCTCTTAGGCTGATAGAATATGACATGCTCAGGGTCACCAACTGGATTTCCATGGCTGGGCAGGGATTCCAAACCTGGTTTCTCATGGAGTCCTCATCTAGCATTCAAACCATTATACCATATTGGCTCTTTGGCCACTGACCCAACATTTCTACCCCTAATATAAAGCAGTGGGCTCTATCAGACTATTAAGTCCAGAGCCTAAAATTACCTGATAAGAAGATACTTGGGAAGACCTCTAGCAGAAGAACTCGAAGCAGCATTCTCAACCCTAAGCCACCTTCTCCTGATAAAATTTCCCACTGGAAGACATACCACCTAGAGCTCCATCTCTGTCCTGTTCTTGAGGAATCACAAGCAGTAGTACAGTGGTAAATTCTGAGCTGTGGTCACTCATCATGACAACCCTATAGCCATGTTCCCAAGGATAGTCTGGATATCCTGTACTGAATTAATTCATGTCAACAAACCAGTTCCAGAAGTTTTCTTCTCCACCAGAAACAGGTCTTTTTTTTTTTTTTGTATGTTTGTAGAACTAATGAAGCTTAATTGACCATTCAACATTAAGCTGCCCCAAATACATTGCATTATCATATAGTACTTACAACAGTATATTGTTGCTGAAAAAATCCACCTTCACTCCACTCTACCCACCCATGTACTATGAGGGTTGCAGCTAAGCTCAGAGAGAACAAAGGAACTAGAAGAGGACATCACCTTTCCTTCTAATCAAAAAGTCTGTGTTTTGACTCTGTAAGCCTTGCTCCTTTACTGAACTGAAGCCAGTTTTGACCTTTTTGGCTTTGACTCATATTTTAAGCCTTCTTAAAATCAAACATTGTCTATAGAAGCCTCCTTGAATCCCATAAAAGTGTTCTTGGGTCTGATATTGCTTTAGACCGAAAATAAAACATGTTTTCATTGCTACTAAATAATGAGTGGAGTAATTATTTGTTTACCATTATAGTAGTACTTATTATTTGCCATTTTATTTTTTTTAATTGTTAGTCATTTATGCTTCATTTTAATTGTAAGCTGTCTTGATTTTGTATTAAGAAAAGCAGCAGAAAAAGAATAACTGAACACATAAGCAGATTGTTCTTAATTTTTTAAAGTGCATGAATAAAGCTAATTTGTCTTAAATTGTTAACAGGGCAATAAGAGAGAAACCAATTGTTACTTTTGTAAATACAATGCAGATGGTTACTAGCAGGCATGCATAATCTTTCATAGATAATAGAATTGCCTCTAGCCAGTTAATGTTCAGAACATGCTGTTCCCTTTATCAACATTTTGTGTTCCCCAGAGAGAATGAAATGAGATCTATCTTATGGTTTACAGTGATCGATGTATGGCTGAATTGCCACTCAGAAAATGTGTATGCATGCCTCTTAGGGAAAGAAAAAGAATCCTTTGGCCGTGTTTGATTCTTGGCTTCAAAGGCTTTAAAGAGATCATGCCAAAACACTCTGTGCCATTCTACTGAGATGCTGCATGACTGGATTTAAGCAATGAAATCCAACTTTTCAATTTCAAGTAACTCATTTGTAAAAGACCTCATGCTGCTACCATTTTGCTGCTGCATGGTAGCCAATTTTTGTTCACGGTACCTACTTGGCCCTTGCAGAAACACAGCAAACAAAACCAAACTAAATTCCAAAGATAATCAACCTGTGGGTTTATGCCATCAGCCCTGCCTGTGATCTCCATGCATTGCTCAGTCGTTCTGCATGGAGCCTCTACGTACATAGGTTGTCCATGTGTAGACTGTGCAGTCAGAGCCAATCAAGGGAGTTGTGGGAACAGCCAATCGTATTCCTCACTTTCTTCTCATTGTAACCCACCCATGACTAAAGAGAAATGATGGGAAAATCTGTCAGTTTCAATTTCTCCCATGTGCAGATAGAGAGAAATTGGCCTATGTATTGGTAAATTCTTCAAAAATGAATTGAAACAATCATATAATCATAGATCTGGAATGGGACTCATGGCCTACTTGAGTCCAACCCCCTGCTCAATGCAGGATCTCCAGCTGAAGTATCCCCAGCAGCTAGCTGTCCACTCTCTTTTTGAAGACATCCAGAGAAGGTGACCCGTTAACACTCCAGGCAACTGGTTCCATGGCTGAACTGCTCTTACTGTCAAAACGTTCCTTCTAATGTTCAATCAAAATCTACCCTCCTGTAACTTCAAAACATTAGACCTGGTCTTACCCTCTGGGCCAGGGAACAGGCCTGCCCCTCATAGCCCTTGAGGTATTTAAAGAGTGCAATCATGTCACGCCTCAGTCTTCTCTTCACCAGGCTGAACATGCCCAGGTCCTTCAATCTTTCCTCATGTGTTTTGTTCTCTATATTTCTTATCATCTTATCATCCTTGTTGCCTTTCTCAGAACCTCCAACTTGTCTATACCATTCTTAAAATAAGGCACCCAACTAGATGTGGTAGTCCAGATGAGTTCCGACCAGTGCAGAATATATTGGGGCTTTTATTTCCTTCGACTGGGAAACCATGCTCCTATTAATGCAAACTAAAATATTATTTACCTTCTTTGTTGCAGCATCACACTGCTAGCACATGTTCAGCTTACTATCAACAATAATCCGAAGGTCCTTTTTGCATGTAATACTGCTGAGCTATGTATCCCCGATCCTATACCTGTGCATTTGGTTTTTGTGGCCTAAATGTAGAATTTTGCATTCATCTCTATTCAATTTCATTGTATTAATTTCCATCCAAATTTCTAGTTTACCTAGGATTTTTTTTATTCTGTTCTTGTTTTCCAATGTGCTAGATACCCCTCCCAGTTTTGTGTCATCAGAATCACTGACAAAATGTTGAAGAGTAATGGCCTAGGAGAGACTCTTGAGATACTCCTCCTTCTTCAATTTTCCAACCAGTTATGGATCCAAATGATGGCGATTTCATACATTCCACATTTAATCAGTTTGCTAATCAAAATATTATGGGGGACCTCACCAAATGCTTTGCTGAAATCCAGATAAATTCCATCCACAGCCTTCCAATCATCTACTAGACTAATGACCTGATCAAAAATGATATAAGATTAATTTGGCAGGATTTGTTCTTGCCAATCACTGCATTGTCATCAAGATACAGGCAGGCAGACTCCTGTAAAATCTCTTCTAATATTTTTCCTAGTATTGAGATAAGACTGACTTCTTTCTTCTTCCTCCTCCTCCTCCTCTTCTTCTTTTTTCCTTTTATGAGGACAAACATGTAGTCTTTTTGCACTTCACTTGTTTTCCAAGATTTCTCAAAAATGATGGCAAGTAGTCCAGTGAATACATCAGCAAGTGCGTTCAGTACTCTGGGATGCAGTTCAGCTGGCCCTGCAGATTTGAACTTATTTAGATTGACTAGGTGATTCCTGACTAACTCCCTGTCAGTCTTGATTTGTAATCAAGATCCCTTGCCAAGGTTGCTGCTGGTGCATGAAAGCACACAGTTCTCTTTTTAGGAGCAAATTGGAGCAAAATAGGTACTGAGTAGTTTTGCCTTTTTATTGTAATCTGTTAGCATTTTACCATCCTTTCTGAATAGCAGCTCTGCTGTCTCCTTGGTTATTCGTTTGCCTTGAGGGTATCAGAAAACCCCTGTTTTTGTTGATCCTTGATTGCTTATTCTGAGCTTTATCTTTCTTTCTAGTATTCCCATAAGCTTGGGCCACACATCTTTACTTTTCCCTGGTGATTTCTCTTTTCTTTCATTCTGTACACACACTCCTTTTTCTTTTCACTTCCTCCTATGTGCAAACACACTAGCTTTTTAAGACATTTTGTATATATCTTCCTCCATGGGATTATTTGTGTTTTTTGCAACTTTTTCTTTAACTCCCACCTCTGCTTGCTTGGATACCATCCAGTAATTCCCTGAACTTGTTAAAATCAGCTTTTCTGAAATCCAATGTCCTCTTTTGACTAGACATGTTCTTCTTTGCCTGGTCCCACAATTGCAAATTCTAGCATTACATGGTCACTTCCACGTCACTTTTGATTCCAGCAACCAACTCCTCTCTATTTTTTAGAGTGAGGCCTGGGATTGATGATCCTTACTCTGCCTTTTGAAATAGGAAGTTATCTGCAAGGCACATCAGTTATTTGTTGGAAAGCTTATGCTTAGCAGAGTTGGTCTTCCAGCAGATATCAGCATAATTGAAGCTCCTCATAACTACTAATTCTTTTATCTTTGAGATTTCTTTCTAAAAAGCATCATCTACCCTCTCTTCTTGTTTGAGTGCCCTCTAGTAAACCTCTACTACTATGTTGCATTTATGTATTTCTCCATTTATTTTTACCCAAATGCTCTGAACTAATCCACCTTGACTACTCTCAGGAATTTCTGTACAAGTGCATTTGTCTTTGACATACAGTATTACCCTCTCTCCTTTTTGGTCACATCTATCATTTTTGAATAGATTATACCCTTCAGTTATAATATTGCACTCATGGGAGTCATTCCACCAGATCTCTGTTATGCCTTTAAAATCATATTTACCTTCCTGTATTAGGACTTCAAGGTTATCTTATTTGTTTTCCTAATTCTGCATGCTGGTATATAGACATTTGATGTTTTGGTTGTTCTCACCTATTAATTTAACATCAGTTTTTCTGTGGATCATATTGTCTCCTTCAGGTTCTCTACAGAATTCACATCTTTGTCTTTAGAACTTGCCGTTGGAGTGATGTTTGAGCTATCATCTCCAACCTCCCAAGGATTTAGTTTGAAGACCTCTTGATCAGACTTGCCATGCTAATACCAATGACATTCTTGCATTGGATAAATTCAACATCTATTTCCACCAAGAAGATACCTATCGCGCAAGTTCCTGCCACATAGGTCTTAAAGATGCAGAACCACTCAGAGGAAAAAAGAAGGGTGGGAATCTTTATTCAACATCAGCATGGTTGAACATTCAAGGATTCAGCTCAAGAATTTAAGAGTTGATCTCTCAAAGTCCTATATCTGAATAAAAGAATCATGTCATGCCAGTATCTTCTACACTCACATTTCATTAACAGTTTAGTTCGTTTTCACTATAAATTTAAAGAGATTTGCAACTTTTGAGAAATTAATATTTAAAAAGTCCAAAAATAAAATTCTAACCTCCTGTCTCTATTGAAAATAAAATGGTTAAAGATACTTGGAGGTGAGAGACAAGGTGATGGAAGCATTTTGTTTTGCATTGGTCCCTCTATTGCCAGCTTCCAAATGTCTCAACCAGGTCAAGTAATTAATTGCTTCCTCAAGAGAAGAAATATTAGGAGAAATTAAATCAAATTATAGAAAAAATAGAAAGAGAAAGAGAACTTTTTTGGAATCCAAGGCAGAGTAGTCAAAGAAATATCAAAAAATGGGGAGTGCATCTTGGAATGCAATGGAGGTGGTGTGGCAATGAAATTTGTTGGGAGATCAACATTTTCAAGCTCTGAAAGCCAGATATCCCTTCCCCATAGACCTGTATGGAAAGAAAGTGTTTGGAGTCTTCTTAGAGAGTTCAGGGAGTATTCTGACTCTCTTCAGAAACTCTTCCACCTCTACTAATTATATTCTGGACAATTTCTATTCTATATTATCTTACAATATATAGTCTTGTGTAATATTATTTGAGGAAAACTGTAAGAATCCATTTGTAATTGTATTTTACTCACATCGCTATGTACTTGGATGCTTAAGTAGAAAGTTTACTCAACCTATCACATTTCCTTCTCTCTTGATTTCTCCCTCTCTCCCAAACTCTCATTCCGGTTTCTTCCTCCTCCACCACCTCATTCTCCACACTTTTACTTTTACAATTAGGGTAGGATATGTGCAGAAAATAATGTGCTTGTTAAACATCTAGTCATTTAAACTGAAGAGGCCACAGACTAAATTTGGAGTTTCTGGTTCCTGCAAGCAAAGCCTATGCTGTACCACTGATCTTTGCAGACCACACTTCTTGATTGTCAGTGGAGAGTCAGAAAGGGTTCAGTCATTCATTTACACTGAAAGATGATCTGCATGTGCTCAGAGGCCCTCAAACCATTTATGACTGAGAATTCTCCACCTTTGATCCACTGACAGATCCTTGCAGCTGTCCACTTGTTAATGCACTTGAAGTGGATCAGTGATCTCTAACTGATATACAAAATTCCCTATTGATTTTAACAAACAATGCATTTGAAGTGTGAATGAAATATACATATTAGAGTGGATAGAAGGAAAAGACAGATGTAGCTGAGTGATAAATTTCATTGAAGAGATTGTAAGACTTTTAAGACAGCCTTTCTCACCTTGACAGTTATCAATTGTGTGGACTCCCACAATTCTCAGGCAACAATCATATTATGAGATGTCTAGTTTCTGTGAGGACAAAAAAAATCTAGATTGAAGGAAGATAGCTTTGAAAAGACAAAAGCATTCTTCTTCCATCATTCTCATTCTAAAAGGCCAAACAGAAGCCCACAGGATGTTCATCATAACAACATGAGAACAATAACACCTTATCACTTGTGTTCCCCAGCAGCTGACACTGGGAAACATCCTGCCTCTTATATTAGAGTTAATATGTAGCCATAATGACTGGTAGTAATGAAAGCCTCTATAAGGAGAAATAGATCAATCTATCTGTCTATCTATCTATCTATGGAAACTTTTCCGCCACTACAGAACTTTAGGCAGTATACAAAAGACTCCCAGGTTCTCATATATTCAGGTCCTATACAATCTAGACCTGTTTCCGTTCAGCAAGATGGTTATGTCATATGTCATCAAACTAGGAATGGATGATAATTTCATTTCAGTGCAGTTTTACATTAAGAATTAACCAAACATTCCAAAGATCTTCATACTTGGAGTGAGAAAACAAAAGGTTTTGAAAAATCAAATCTAGAATAAAGTACATTCATCCATACAGATGATTCTGGCTGTTTAACTTAAAAATCGGACTCTAAATCCTGGTATATTCTACCATGCCAAAGTCCTGATCTTGACTGCTTATACAGTAGGTAGCTACAGTAGGTAGGTACAACACAGTCCTCTTCATTCCTAGAATGGAAAGACTTTCATTTCAGCTTACTTTTGCAAAAATCTCCCAAATCCAAACATTTCTCCAAATTCAGGATTGAAAGAACTTGAGATATGAAAAATCTCAGACACTGATAAAAGTGAAACCTTCCCACTCCAACATGAAACCATGATTTTCATCATGCTTCCTTGTATTGCTGTGTGGAAGGGAGGGAGGTACGTCCATATTTTCCTGAGTTATTGCCACCCAGGAAAATGTCTGAGCCAGTCTTCATAAACAGGACATCTTTCAGGGCAGTTTCACACAACCACCTGGAAAGCAACAGGATGAATGGTCCCCAAAACTTCTTGTCCTTTTAAATAATATATGAAGAGGAGTTCAGCTCACCCACTTCTTCTGTTGGGTAGTGATCTTTCTGTAATGTCTTCTCTATATTCTCTATGGGGTTTTCAAAAAGTGAAGGAAACAAGTCCTTTTCCCCTCCTTTTATCTCCAGCAGCAATGAGTAAAGTCATTGTTTAAGCCTCATTACAGACCTCCTCCAGGGAATGGAATAAAATGTTCTTTCTACCTGAGCATTTTCTCCTTTTCCCCTTCCCTTTGTATTATCTGTGACGAGAACCTCCTCCATCCATTACTTAAGTCCCTATTGATCAGCACATCATTAGTCATCAGAACACGTCTGTAGCAATTCATAAATCCAGCATCACAGATTAAGGTTCCTGTTTAGTCATTTAGACTGAAGCCTCCCACAGCCTCTGTTGCTGTAACTGTGCATGGCCACTTACATAAATGACTTTGTCTTCGTTATTAGTGCAACTCTGATACAGTTCTTGTTATGTAACACACTGTATGTGTTTTTCTGGAAAATTGGAAAGTGTGTTTCCACACTCATATACCTTTAAAAGACCCTGTAAGATTGAAAAGGACAGTAGTTAAGGGAATTTTATTTAATACAAGGTAAGTATATGGTATTGAGCATTTCCAAATGGTGAGCAGAGCAAACCAGAACAGCCAGATCATAACTAGGGACAGTGTCTTATACCTAATGCTACACAGGGCCACTGTAATATGCCCCTATTACTCACATGAGAAATGAAAATTGGAACTTCATTTTCTTCCTATCTCAAGAAGCTTCCACAAAGACTATTCTTCCAGAAAGACTATTCTTTTCCTTCTACCCACCCACAAACCCATTAGCCAATGATACTGGAAAGAGGGAAAGCAGACCTTGGAAAACGTTGGCCATGATGGCTAGGAGATTTGGAGTTGTAGTCTAAAAATGTAACTTTTCCCAGCTATGAAGGAAGAGATTTTTCAGGAAAGAATTAATTTAACTAATGGGTATGATAGAAGCCTGACTTCAGTCATCTTCAAAAGTAAACCTTTGTACATGTATGTGTTTTATGTTAACACTAAGGCCATTTCTGCACTAGACTTTTATAGTGCTATTATTCCACTTTTAAGATCCTGTGGAATCCTGGGGTTTGTAGTTTAGGGAGGGGCCTTTAGAATTCTCAGCCAGAGAACTCTTTGGCCTCAGTAAACTACAAACCCCAGAATTCCACAGGATGCTGCACTACAAACAATGTAGTGCAGAAATGGCCTAAGGAAAAAAACAGCACTGCTTTGAACAAAAATGCCTCTCTAGTCCTAACAAGGTATTCAGTCAAAGCCCGCAAAGGAAGGCAAATTTCATCCTTCAGAAAAGAAAACTTTCTTCAAGTACATTTTTTAACTTTATTCCTGACTTCATTAGTTACATAGTTAGTTCAGCGAAGCCACTGACCGGATCATTTGAGCCTTATCATGAATTCACAGGACCTAAGAGACATCAAGACCTGACAGTACTACCATTGGGCAGAATGGCCAGCTGATTTTAGATATGTTCAAAGGGATTTACTGTGTGTTGGCTCACCATTCAACAATTGATTTAACAAGTCTACTCTAGCTGGAACTGAAATTCAGTGAATACAACATTATGTAGATGGGAGGAGAGTGTTTTTAGAACAGTGGTTAAAGCTCCCCCCCCCCAAGAAAAAGATTCAGCTGTGTATCACCCCGTAGAAGATGTTCAGCATCTTCCACACTAGACTGTTATAGCGCTATTATTCCACTTGCAACATCCTATGGAATCCTGGGGCTTGCAGTTTTGGCCCCTCCCGAAACTGCAAACCCCAGGATTCCATAGGATGTTGCAAGTGGAATAATAGTGCTATAACAATTTAGTGCGGAAATGGCCATGAACTCCTTCCCACTTCTATTAAACCAGCCCACAATAACATAGAAGTAGCTAGCACAAAGATATTTAGTTATCTGAAAATTTCCTGTGCAGAAGATTCTTGCACCTACACAAAAGAAAGGATTTGGGCAAGTTGTCTCAATGCATCCTTCAACAGTATGAAACAGTTTAACACAATCTAAATCCTTGTCTGCACAATCTATGGCCCATCAAGCTGGACAGAATCCTCACCTGACAACCATTGTAGTTCTCTGGGTGCTTGTCAACCTTATGGTTTTTTGTTTTGTTTTTTTGGCTCAAAAAAAGCAACAAAGGATCTCCTATGTGGTTGTTTCATGGGGTGGCTTAGAAGTTGTGTCAGCTGGACAGGGCTGGGAATCGTGCAGCTCTCCATGTGTCCTTGAACTTTGCCTCCTACCATTCCTTATCATTGCCTATGCTGGCTTCATCATCTCAGAATTACGCTGCAACATTTGGAGAGGCAATGATTCCCAGCCCTATTTCAGGACATAGTCAAGCTTTTAAAATGTGAATGAGACACATCACACAGTTAACTAGTTGCACCATATTGAAAGCATCAAGATTATCTTTGCCCCAATAAATGCTTCCTTGTTTTATCTATCTAAAGCAGACTACAATAATAGATCTTTAACAGACTCTTGAGGCAAAGCTCTGATTTCTGCAAAAGATTCTGTTCCATTCAAAACCAGTGTGGCTTTTTGGAGAGTTGTTGCTATAAACCAAGCATCATAGTTGTATTCAAACTCCCTATTTATTCTCAAGGTTGTTGATGCTCAAAGAACACTCTAATCACGTAGCTAATTATAGTATCTGTCAAGGAGCAGCGGCTGCCTCAAACAGGATTTTTATAAAGCAAGACCAAGGGATCATCTAAAAACACAAACACTGAATATTGCCCATTGTGCTGCCTTTCCATCAAAAACAAATAGTCAGCATTGCTGTCTGCCAGAGCCTTGAGAATTAAAATCACTGTGCTTCCCAATTTAGATAATTAGACACAAGATGTGATGAGAATACTAGACAGATGCCAGTACTTGCTGTCATTGATAAATAACAACAGCAGCAAAAATGCTGCAGCCTGCTGTATTCCTATTCAAGACGCCACCCACCCATGTCCTTGTCTGAGATACTGTGTGGCATTTCTCCTTCCTTCTCGGTTCTCCAGTCCTCTCTCCCTATTTCATAGTGAATCACTTCTCAGTGAATATGGGCAGTCCCCATTCAGTTGTTTCAGGAACGGTAATATTTTGGGGATCCTCTCTGTTTTCCCTTCTTGACATTTGGTGTAACTCCTGCAAACCTTAAAGGTGCCCAAATCTTGTTGATACGCGAGGCCCTTACGTGCATAGGACTGGAACTCAGGGAATAAGTTTGCTATGGAATATAGGAGTTAGTGGGTTATGTCACATCCTAAAGACAAACAGAGTTTATTGTACATCATTTGCACAGGAAAAACTGGGCACTGTGCAGGAAATCTTCTTACCAACATACTGGCACTTATACATGTAAGGCTTGTTTGATTTGTATTTATGCACAACTAGTTGAGTTGTGCACATTAACCAGTGATACCAGAAGGTACCTGATGAGCATTGTTACTGCCCTGGCTAGCCCGAGCTTGGGGGATATTAAAAAGATATCTCTTGATATCACTAATTCAGCTTCGCATACCCATTCCCCTCCACGTGCTTGCGAGGCCCCCAGACAAGCATGCATACAGGCTCAGCCAATAATCACCGTAATATTACAACACAATACAGGCAGGCCAGAAAGAGCTGAATCGCAGCTTTAGGAGACCTCAAAGGCAAGTACTCAATTATGTATGCATGCAACTTTCAAAAGATCCTCTGCCCTGCGCCAGCAGCTTGACGATCTGACTATACAACACTCAAGTACTCCACGTTTGCATACTGGCTATCGTATTGACAATTTGGCTATAATTCAATCATTCAAATTATGACCTTTCGGAGGCTTTGTCTCCAGCCCCAAATCCATTGTTTTCCCCAAGTCCGAACTAGCCTGCAGTCACAATTCTCCTTGTAAAAACCCCTGATTTTGAGCGCTTCTTCAGATCGCTCTTGGCTTCCATCCCACCTTGCTGTCCCTTTGTCCAGCTAGCCTTCCCCTCAGCTCCACATGCTGAGATCCACGCTCCCCAGCTTCTCCGTTTCCGACTGGGCTTCAGGACAGGTGTAGTATTAGCCAAACCAACAACTCCTCTAAAAATCCCTCTATCCCACTCCAACCTTCATTTCTATAGTTCCTCTGTGTGTTTGTGTTGCATACACTGATTGATTGTATTTTTAATAAAATTCACGTTTGTTATTTCACTCCGGTGTGCTCCTTGACTCGGCCTGACCCCGTAGACACTGGGTTCAAGATCTCGTTACGTTACCCTGGCTCTCGCAGTGCTAGCTTGTGCTCTTTGACTAATTTCCCCAACTTGTATAACTTTGAGAGCAATTTGGTGTCCCCCCCCCCGGGACCCCCAGAAAACAGGGTAACAGCATTACACTGCAGATGCTCATTTGCATTTGCATCAGCCATGTACATGGAAACTTTTTTCACTTGCACATTTCCTCATGCTGGACTAGGGCAAATGGCTGCAATCTTTGGATGTCTCCATAATGGCCATGCTGTCTGGAGGATTCCAGGTGCCGTGATCCAAAAGAATAACATTTCCAAGGTCTGTTATGTGCATCTATATGCAAGAGCTAGAGAAAGGCTGGGGTGGCCCCAACAGAAACTTGTTCTGTGCTGTACCAATCTTCACCCACTTTGGCTTTGGTTTCATCTACCATCCACCATTGGCAGAAGCTCCTAACTGTCTCTTGACATAAGTGAAAAGATTTGCATAGGAAGAATAGTCACCACCCCTCTCTCTGTGGCATGCTAGTTTTCCCCTTCCATCAAATATAATTGTTGCTGCCCAACTTACCAGGTGGCAAATTTGTGGATTGAGCCAACAGCATGGGGTTCCTTATGGCTCCTCTTGACATTCTCTGACTTCCTTCTTCCCAGCAGCCTGCACACTGCTGGGCAGTGCTGAGAAGGTTCCCTTCTGGCTGCCAACAGCCAATCAGTTTAAACCACCTGGTTTGAACTGATTGGCTGCCTCTGTCCAGGCTAGGGACAATTGTGGTCTTCGCTCTGGACTGGACAGGGGCTTTTAAGACGAGTCCTCTTTGGCCGAAGCTCACTTTGCTTCAGAGTGTCTTCCCCCCCTTCCCCCCCACCTTTTAGTATTTGCTTTGGACTTCGTAGTTTTTTGTCATCACAACTGAGGTGGTGGCATGGTCTAGGAACCAGGATCATGATTATCAAGGCCAGGTGGCCTTGGTGTCTTCAGGTGTTCCCAGTTGCAGGGTAGGAAGTGAGCATGCACTGGGCAATAGGGCATGCAGCCATTGTACCCCTCAATGGCCAGGTGGATTCCAAAACGGTTTTGGCGGATCAGGCTCATCAGTAAAGAGGCAGGTTGGCCAGTTGCTGCATCCAGACCCATGTGCATGCCAATCCTGTTACATTTGTAGCCAAAAAGTTGTGGCCTTTTTTTCTGCAGTCTTGGTGTGTCTGTGTTTCTTTCTGCAGTATTTTCAGCCCTGAGCACACAATGCTAATCCACCACACCATACTCAAAGACCTTTTAAATTTAGGAAGAAGAGTTGAAAACTAGTTTGGGGGGATTAATGGGCAGTGATGATGATAGTTAGATAGCTCAATTTATGGAATTAGTCTACCGTCTATTTTAAACAATTACAAACGGTAAAAACAATACAATTATAAATATTACATAAAATAATATAATATTTTAAAATAAAACATTGCCATGTGACATTATGTTAAAGATACATTGAGTCAAAACAAAAGTATGCCATCAGTAAACTAAGCACTTTCCACCTCTTTTTTCATTAAGTTGTCAGCTTGAATGCAAAGACAGCAATCCCTCTGGGACACACAATAGTTACAACCACTCAAAAAGATTGTGAGTTTCTTCGTCACAGATCAGTTTCTCATGTGAGTCAGAAATGGTTCAGATAATGCTCCCTACAGCTTGAATATAAATGGCACTTGAGTAGATAATGTGCCAAGTCCTCTATTACTTGGGCAGGGAAGCGATGGATATTCTGTGAATATTCTCATGGTGGACATGTTTGTGCTTCTAGACTAGAGCCCCTTTCTTTGTCCTTCTGTCTTCCAGAAATGCTTTAGCAGTGGGTTCCTGTATTGTCAGAAGGTTGAACCAAATGCCCCTTTGAACACTGCAAATCTATGATTCTATCAATGGCACAACTGCAGAGTAGGAATTCTGACTTGTACTAGTAGACCCAGAGCATGTTTCTAAAAGAAAAGTATATGTTTACAAAGTTAGATACAGCTGCGCATCTCTTCTGAGCGTATAAGCAGATTTAAGTTGTGGGTATTAATACAATGCCATCAGCACCAGATATATAGTACTAACTTGCTGAAATAATAATCAATCACTGGCCACAATCCATTTCAGCTTAATTAATTACTGTAGCTCATACCAATATGCATTCAAAGGGTGCCACACCAGCTTTCAAGCCTCTGTAGCAGAGCTAACTTTGTATTGTTTGCTGGTTTGTGAAACAGGATATAACAGGAAGGTTAGCAATATATTTTAGAACTACTTTCCCTAAGTGATAAAGAAACACACTTTCTAGAATTAATTTTTCCCAAATCCCTAAGATTTCATGTATTATTTTAACAGAATTTCTACTTTCTTACTATGCTCTTTAGTCATTGGTGAGAAGACCTCAGGCATGTAGAATATTCTTAGTTTTTTGGGTTTTTTTAACTGATCCATCCCTCATTCCACAAACAAAAGCTGACTAGATTGCCACTTGAATTTTGTATCAGGAACAGTGAGGCTCAGATAGCATCCTTTATAACACCTGAGAACAGCAGTCCAGCACAGGTTACTAGAATAAAAAGAACTTTGAGAAAGAGGAATGGATCATTGTGGGGACACATTAGGAACAGTCAGGGGGTTGCTAATGTGGCCATCCTCCCGATTAGAGATAACATTTTTATACCTATGCTCATTGGTTGATAGTTTGCCTGTTACTCTCTAGGCACATAACATATTTACAGCAATTTATCATTTATTAGGCTTTTCTCCCCCTCTCTTTTCCTGCATCACTCTAACCTGTAGCCATTTTTTTCTTTACTCTCCTCCATTAGTACATGTATTTGATTATGCACAAGTAAGCTGTAAGTAAAGCCACTTTGTATTTTCAGAAATAAGAATGAAGTTGCTTCTTTTTCTGCTAGATCATGTGGGTGGGTTTGGAACTGGTTTTTGTTCAACTTCTGCCTTATCACATTAACCAATACCCGCATCATCTGCCTAATTTTGTTAATGTTACTGCTCGACTATTGATAGACAGACTTTTTTACCAATGTATTGGAGACCCCAAGGTACAGGCAAGATTCTGTGTGTAAAACTAGTTGTTGCCAGAGATTGAACACTTGGGACAGAGCTCACATAATACCTGACATCATCACAAACACAAGATATTACTTTTCATTGAATCATTTCTCCCAAATGTTTCAGTGAATGTGATTCATATGTGGCTTAGTACAGCATTCCAGAACTTTGTCAGAGAGGTTCAAAATGAATACTAAGCCAGGAATCAGATTGCAAAGAAACTAGCTTGATCTCAAGCCTGGTACAAATGTCTTCTTAAGCACTGGTAACTGATGTAAAAAAAAAAGGGGGGGCAGAAAGAAACAGTCTCCACCCTACTGTAGGTAAGGAATAAATTACCAATTCTGTGTTTTACTTATTTATTACATCTATGTCCCATTTTTCTTCAGAGAAATTTGAGACATTGTACATCACCTTCTCCACTGGTGTTCCCATTGGTCTCCATTCTCAGCATGAACCTGACTCAGGCCTGCTTATCTCCAATAAGAGTCTGATGGGGCTTTCTCTCCTGTTATGCAGAATGTTCCCTAAAGAAATAGCCCCAAGCTACTTCAGAGGCCCAACTAGTCACTTTCTGGTTGCAGTAAATGATGAAGCAAAGAAAAGGCTGGTGTGTATAGCTCTCCAGATCTAGCCAGGCTTCAAAATCCTTCCTGTAAGGAGTCCACAGAACATGGTATTGCTGGGTTGGATGGCTTTATATTAGAATATTTTGTATTCATACCAGAGTTCAGTAAATAGTGTTTTGTGCTCATGGATATAAAACAAGAGTGACTGCTCTGGATGCTCATAAGAAGACATAAAAGAAATCCATTTAAGACAGTGCAGAGTTCTTAAACTTAGTTACAGATTCCCCTAATGTTGGCTCCCATGTAATGCCTTCTTTCTTGTTAGAAGAAGAAAAAGTAGGCAGTGACTTCAGAAAAAGGAAGATGAAAGTAAAGCTTAAGAATAATAATCTACAGAAGGGAAAAGTCAAGAGAGGAAACTACCAAGTATTGTCAACCTGCCTGTTGGTTCAGGTTAATTGCTAAAGTACTGATGCTTTGATCTCCAGAAGATACCTTCTGTGCCAATCCTTCTCTGTGGGAAGCAGTGCCAACATCACAAAAATACAACATGGGCAACAAAATGCGGTGGTAACAATGGGGGCCAGAGCACTTCTACCAACCCAGCTAGCCAGATTGTTTGAGCCATTTCTGTGTCATGTGACTGCTGCATTACAGGTACTAACTTGGGACTACTGGCAACAGCTCTTACCACTTCACTACCACTTACCATGTAAATTGCATGGGTTACAAGATCACTTTAGTACTCCCTCATCTGAAAGGATCCAGCCCTGGAAAAACAGCTTGGAAAGGAGGAAAGGAGCAATGCTATTTTTATAACACATACCTTGAAGTCTGCGTGCTACCAGTCTGAAGGACTTTCTTTTACAACATAATGGGTCTGATTATGTAAATGGAACAATGCTCCTTTTTTGGTGTCATGAAAGTGCAGAATCTCCATATTTATATTACAAGCATAATATGAAATGTTAAGCAGCCCAACTATCCCTAACACACACACAGACACACACACACACCAAACTACAATAGGATGCTTTTACACCAGAGGTCTTTGCCCTTCTTTCCCAGCTTTGTCCAACTGCTGGGAATCATAAATATAGTTCAAGAAGCAGCAGTGATTTTATACACTGAGTCAGAATTTGTTCACTTACTACACAGCTGAACCACCAGTGAGACAGACAGTATTCTCAGAGCCTCAGAAGCAATCATCCCATTATTTAAAACCTCAAAAAATATTTGTAGTTTCTGTGGTTGCAGCTATTTCTTATCTCACGCCAGATGTGACCTACAAACATAAACTGGATTATAAAGTGGGCTTTCTTCCCAAGAAATCCTGAGAACCACATATTTATGATAGTGTCTGAATGTTGTTTTGAAGAACATAAACTGTTGCTAACACCAGCCCTAAATGATTATTTCTACTATTTTGTGGGGTGGGGAGCTATGACAGCATAAGGCATTTTTTTCCCTTCAGTCATGAGTCTACTGCAAAACCATTTGCTGTAAAAACAATGGATATTTTTAGGTCAGGGTGGGGAACCAAAGCACCAAAATCCACTTTGGGAAGTATGTTGGGGTATATTCCAGAAGCAGGTGGAACTGAGGGAAGGCAAGATGTAATTCTTGCACATTTTACCAATGTTCCCTCCAAACAGCCAACACAGTTCAACCCTATGCATGGCTACTCAGGAGTAAGCCCCTGTTTAACATATTCCTATCCTGTAGAGAACATAGTTCCATGCAACAGCTTCCCACAGCTCAATTCCTGAGTTGCAGTACAGAGCTCAAAACCATGCAAGAGACTACTAGGCTTTAAATAGCCTTTAAATAATCTTATCTCCAAGAACCAGTACAGTGTAGTAGTTTGAGTGTTGGACCGCAACCCTGGAGACCGGGATTGAATTTCCTGCTTGCCCTGGGTGATCTCAGGTGTGTCCCACATTCTCAGCCTCCAGAAATCCCCATAATAGGATTACTTTAGGGTTGTCATAAGTCAGAAACAACTTGAAGCCACACGACAATAGCAACAAAAACCATATCTCCACTCACTATTCAGAGATTGCAGCAGAATATATTTGTGGGCTCCATGGGAATCCCATGGGTGGGAGAGTCCAATCCCCATCCCAGTTTTAGAATCATCGAATCATAGAGTTGGAAGAGACCACAGGGGCCATCCAGTCCAAACCCCTGCCATGCAGGAACCCACATCAAATCATTCCTGACGGATGTCCATCCAGCCTCTGCTTAAAAACCTCCGAAGGAGGAAACTCCACTACACTCTGAGGCATCATATTCCACTGCTGAACAGCTCTGATCATCAGGAAGTTCCTCCTGAGATTTAGGTGGAATCTCTTTTCCTGTAGTTTGAATCCATTGCTCCTTGTCCTGGTCTCTGGAGCAGTGGAAAACAAGGCCACTCCCTCCTCGCCATGACATCCCTTCAAATATTTAAACATGACTATCATGTCCCCTTTTAACCTTCTTTTCTGCACACTAAACATACCCAGCTCCCTAAGCCATTCCTCATAGGGCATGGCTTCCAGATCCTTTACAATTTTGGTCACCCTCCCCTGGAAAGGCAACGAAAATGGTGAAAGCAATGGCAGGAAGAGGCACCTGCCACTACTTTCCCAGCATGTGGAATGTGTTGTCTCTTTGGCTAGTGCTGTCATGATTGTTAGATCTGTGGAATCTAAGACTGATTCTCCAGTGGCAATAAAAAGGCTGATCTTGTATTTGTTACTTTGCTTACAAAAGATGACAAATCATTTGGGAAAGGAGGCATCTTGGTCACTGGAACAGGTTCTGAGTGACCTAGAATTGCTAAACACTGATTATTTCTGATCAAAATTTTAAGTATAAAAAGGTCAGCTATGGGGGGAGGGGCAGCCAAATGAAGGCATCATCCCTCTCAAATAAGATTCCTGGCCCCAATTAAATTTTCCTTCGGTCCCCAAATTTCTAGCATTGCAGTAACATAAAACTTCAGTTGAGCATTAACGGAGTTTAGGCATTCCAAGAAAAAGAATAGGCAAAGCGATCACAAGGTAATGAGAGCGCCGCAAATACATGAGTTGTAGGTGTGAACCATTTTCAGTGTCTCACTCTCTGCAATTCGATTTGGCAAGGGATGCCTTCATTTTACCCCCTTAGACATAGCTGCCCCCTTGAAAAGGGATATCAGTCATGTGTGGTCTTGCAAACCTGTTTTCTTGTCATTTTTCTGAAAATTGGATATTGCATTGTTGCGATTCTGCCCCCCTTTCTTCCACCTGTGTTTTGTTTGTTTTTTGTTTGTTTGTCTGTTTTTTGTTGTTTTTTTATTAAGTTGGTTTTAAGCAGAACTTAGAAAAATGGATACAATGCTAGGGGATTCTGGGAGTCCAAAAAGTAACTTTCCCAAGCTCTGGGTTTAGGATTGTTACCCAGCCTCATTAGGAATTTGTTAAAAACAAAAGAAATAAATAGAAGTATCCTGATTGTCAAGGGAACAATTGCTGCTTCATGGGATATATATCTAAGTGATATACTGTTCACAACGTTGTCTATTTACCCCGGCAGTGGCATGCCTGTGCTTAACAGCACACCCTTCATGCCAAGCAAAGCACTCGTAGTCCTCACCACTCACTTAGAGCTCCTGGGCCGTTTCTAATAAGATACTGTTTTGATTCAGTTAAACTCCTCTGCTGTATATCAAAGATGTTATAGAAGCGGGACCTTGACTTCAACATGTTTGGTTTGGATCAGTGAATTGAGCACTTGCTGAGCTCTGGAATACAAATGATCAACCTTTCTCTGGCAGCAGTTCCTGCTGGTGCCATCTCCCCCCCCCCTCGCCCCCCGCTTCCTGCTAATGCAGTCATATGTATGCAGTGCACAGCCATTTTATGAGACTGCCACTTGACAAAATGTGCCAACTCATCATCGTCTCCAGACGAGACAGATTTATTATAATTCAATATGTTCCTCATGAGCACTCCTTTCTGTCTTCTGTTACAATCTGGCCCCAGCATTTGGAATAACAACAATGCATTCTTATGACACTGCAGAAACAAATTCCTGCAAGTTAGAGAAAAAGGGGTGGGAATGAGAGAAAGAGAGAGGAAAAATGTTATCCTCTCCTCCTTGGTTCTCAGAGCACACATTTCACTAGGAGCAACTCCTCTCCCCATGGTGTTAAATTAACTCGGGGTGTCCCAAAATGTGAGTGGCAAATAGATCACTAACACTGGAGCTACGTGTTCATTGTCTGGAGAGAATTCTTCGACAGGATTTGCTTTATATTCACAGAGGAGAGGCCATGTGCTGTGTGGATGTCTCACACAGAAGGAAAAAAAAAGATACTGCAGAGGAAAGGCAGTCACAAGGCAGAGATGATCTGAAATTCTAAACACTTGCTGAAAGCTCTTTCAAAGTCAAACAAGAAGCTCAGCAGGATCAGCAGCACCTCCAGCCAAACAGCCACTTGGACAGGTGCAAAGGTTTTCACCTGGTGATGGAAATCAACCCATTCACTGACTTACAAGTGTTTCCCCCATGGCCCACTTATTAACTCCAGTGGTGTCCTTTTAAATAGCATCATCACCCCAGAAGCAGTGTCTGCTGTTGACAAAGCAATAAAGGTTGAAAGACTGAACATTAAATCTGTCAAACTTCTCGAAAATAGGTACATTTGGATTCATGAATATCTCTCTCTCTAAGGTGAGCTGTGCCTGGAAGATAGCCAAATATTTTCTTTGTCCTAAACATGAACGTAAGGTTTCTCAGCAGTGATTCACCCTTGCATATTTTTTAGATACATTTGTTCATTATATTGCATTTGGGTGGGGGATCTCAGGCCCCACAGCTGAATCCTGTCTCCCAGGATTGCAGCCAGCACTCCTGGAACCAAATGAATTCTCTCAGCTTCCCCCTTTCATATGACACCACAGTTTGGTGCCATATATATCTATATCCATATCCATATCTATCTATATCGAGAGAGAGACCATTATAACAGTTGAAATTAAGCTTCTCCTAAGACTTACTTATCTCTAGCAAGCCTGAGCTCATTCTGCACTTTACCTTTGCTGACTTCCTACATGTGCTGGCTATCTGTTTGAATTCCTCTTTGATGATTCCCCCTTTTTCCATTACTGGTACATGTCTCTTTTAAATCTTGGCTCAGTCGAAAGTTAGTTTAGACATCCATCCCAGTTTCTTTAGACATCTCCCATCTTTCCTCCTCACTGGAACTGTTTAAAATTGTTCCTTCAGTATCTCACGTTCAGCCATCATGAACTCCCTCCTCTTTTAGCAATAGCATGTGTGTATTTCCATACTGCTTTTAGTATTCCTGACCATGAGAATTTACTGAAATCAGCTTTCTTAACATCTAGAATGTATGTCTGACTACTCTTTGCTTCCCCTTTTCACTGTATAACGAACTCCAGAAGAACTTGGTCATTTCCACCTAAGGATCCTGCCAGTTCCACCCTATCAACCAGGTCATCACTGTTGATTAGGATCAGATCTAAAATAACTCATCTCCTTGTTGCCTCTTCCACTTTCTGGATAATGAAATTGTTTGCAAGGCAAATGAAGAATTTGCTGGATATTATATTTTTGGCAGCGTTTGACTTCTGACAAATATCAGGATAATTGAAATTTCCCATTGCTACTACATCTTTCCTTTCTGGATGCTCGGTCATTTGTTCAAGGAAGGCATCATCCAAGTCCTCTGTCTGGCTTGGGGGTCTGTAGTAGACCCCTACAATGACAACACTATTGTTTCTTTCCCAGATGCGGATCTAGGGTGGGGCAACTGGGACATATGCCCTGGGCACCCTCCTGCCCACTGGTGCCTCCCTGCATCCGCCACCACCCCAGCACCTGCTGCCACCAAACTGCACCCCTCACCCCCCCATGTGCCATTATCCTGCCCTCACTCCTCCACTGCACCGTCACCCCACCCCTGCCCCTCCAACCTTCCCTGTTCTCGCATGCCCCAAGCTACACCACTGCCCCCCTGCCTGCTGTGTCTCCCCCACACCTGCTGCCACCAGGGTCCTTTCTGGCCCAGTGCAGTGGCAGTGCAGCAGCACCTAGGGGCATAACTTTTGTGCTTGCCCTAGGCACTGCTGGGCCTAGCTAGATACACCACTGTTCTTTCCCCTTTAATTTTTACCCAGATGCTCTCAACCTGACTTCCAGAATTTAAATCATAGATCTCTACAGGTGTAAACATCCTGACATATAGTGCTGCTAATCCTCCTCCTTTCCTGTTTGGTCTGTTTCTCTAAAATAGGTTGTACTCCTTTATTGCTACATTCCAGTCACGAGGCTCATCGCACCAGGTTTCAGTGATGCCTATTATATCATGCTTGTTTTGCTGTGTTAATAGTTCAAGTTTGTTTTGTTTTCCCATATTCTGCTTTAGTTTTTTTCCTCTCACTGTCCAGTTCTTGTACCATTTGTCCCACACTCCCTACAACACTTGGACTATTGTCTCAAACACTTGATGAACTCCTGCCTGCAAGAATACTGACTCTGTCCCCCACCCCCACATAACTCAGTTTAAAGCCCTCCTGATCAGGTTTGTGAGACTCTTAGCAAAAATGTTCTTTCCAACCACTGTGAAGTACAACCCACCACTTGCCAGAAGTCGATCTTTATTAAAATGGAACCATGTTCCAAGAAGCTAAACCATTCCCAGTAGCACCATCCGTGAAGCCAGTTCTTCTTCTCTACTATTCTTCTATCCCTTCTTGGGTCATGTCCTTCAACTTGAAGGAGAAATGAAATGACAACCTGTGCATCAAGGACCTTTAGTTTCTAGAGTCTCATAATCCCTTGTGATAACCTGAAAGCTATTCCTTGCAGTGTCATTGGTTCCCACATGTACCAATGGTCAGTGGACTTGATGAATCTTTTCAGCCACTCTGTTTCATCACAGATTTTTGCCCCAGGGAGACAGTGCACCCTGAGACATCTTGTCAGGATTGCAAACCGCTGCTTTTGTTCCCCTCAGCAGGAAGTCCCCTACCACATCACATGTCTCCACTTGGGATTGATGGGGTCATTCCATGTGCTGAATTTTCCAAGGTCACCTGCATGTTCTCTGAGGACTGACACTGTTCTCTTGCTCTTCATCATTTGATAAGGGACAGAGCTTTGAACTGGTTCTGTAGCTCCAAAATCACAGAATGATCCCTTGTCTTCCTATTTCTACAGCTATTTCTGCACTAGACTGTTACAGCACTATTATTCCACTTTCAACATCCTATGGAATCCTGGGGTTTGCAGTTTAGGGAGAGAACTCAAAGGCTCCTCCCCAAACTGCAAATGCCAGGATTCCATAGGATGTTGAAAGCAGAATAATAGCACTGTAACAGTCTAGTATGGAAATGGCCTATGTCTACCTCCTCTGTTTAGGAACTGACTTCTTCCTCAGAGGTATTCTCTGAGTATGCTGTCCAAGAAAACCTCATGTTGCCTCATATATTGAAGAGTAAATACATGGGCCTCAAGATAATAATAATAGTAATAATAACAACAACTACTACAATATGTTACCCGCCTCTCCCCAAGGCCCAAGGCAGGATACAACATAGATACAATTAAAAATAAGTAATAGCTAAAATACATCACAGTTTGTGATTTATTCTGTGCAAAATTCACACGTCAGTATTTTTCACAGTAATTTTTGTTCAGAAAACAGCATTTTCTGAGAAGAAAATACAGTTTCTTGTGCAGAAAATGCTGTTTACTGTGCAAAACAACCATCTGTGGATTTTGTATGAATGGAATAATTCCTGAATTGTGAACAGCTGACAAAACTGTGGTTTTCCAAGACTTTCTTGAAGCAGAGGAGAAAGTGCTAAAATTACTTGTTGCTTCCTTCAAGAAAAAACTAAGTGAAGAATTATATCCTTATACTCATTATGGTTGGGCATTCTGATATCCCAAATGAATACAGCCAACCTGAATGTTTCAATTCTATGTTGGATATGTATACTTTCAGTATCTAACAGTACAATCCCTTGTTAGCATTCAGGTGCAAGTATATTCAATTGGAGCTTACTTCTTAGCAAGTTACATTGTAGTCAAAGAGGATTTTAAATCTTAAAATTCTATCATGTTGAACTAACTACCCCCAAAATTCCCAGCTTCTCTCAGATGGTGAAGTAGTCTTGATTTTAGGGGAAAAATTCATGAACATTGTCAAAGTAGCATAGCCACTACCAAAAATTCCACCACTGTTATTACTATGGCATGCCTCTTTGTTGTCTAAAGTGTTTTAGACCACTTTATTTTATACAGAGAATTTCAAATGAACTTCTGTAACTGTAAGAACGGTCTAACATAAATGTAGAGATTTTTTAGGTAGTAGGAAAAGCTTGCCAAACAGTTCTTTAGATCTTTCTGCTTATTTCCTTGTAGTGTTTCTCCTGTATTATTTGTATTAGTAACTAGCATACATACCCAGTGTTGCCCAAGATTTTATTTTCTCATAGGTAATACTTGTTAGAAAGATTTGAGATCCTGTGTCTCTAATTCCCCAAACTGTCTTACCCAGTACCTGTAACTTTTCCCCGTATTCCCGAATCCAATCTGTATTCAGAGTTATTAACATGCAGAGGTTGGATTCCTAAGGGAATACACTCCCCTCCTCCTTGCTCCTAGGCTTCATCTCCATTGTAACTGGCCTATTCAAAAGAGACACAATTGACTGAGGTGCAAGTGCTCTCTGGCTGAGAACTCTAAAGGCCCCTCCACAAACTGCAAACCCCAGGATTCCATAGAATCTTCTCAGGCAACCGATCATACGAGGTCTTCACCTGACACAGACAAACAAACTTTGACTTTTATATATTAGATTTGGGATACATACATAAATTTGTAACTGCTCTTGTGTTTCTGAGAAAGCAGTCAGAACTTAGTTCATGAAACTTCCCACAGTGAGGATTCTTTTTATGAAAAAGAATCCTGGCACCCACTTCGCCAACCGCACTCACCACAAAACTAGAACTAGCCAGACAGGTCCAATGACACATGAGCAGGGGGAGTCTTAGACTCTTTGCTGCTACTACTTCCATGAGCCAGCATTGGCTTTATTATTCAGCTGCTCAATCACCTCTTCCCAGCTTAGGAGGCATTGCCTTCCACTTTAATTAAACTCAAACCTGCCCATCCCCACACAGATGCAATGAGTAGCTCCTCAAGCGTGCATATATTGGTAGTTTTGTCAGCAGCTACCTGTAAGAAACCAGGAGCAAGCAGAAGAAATGCTGCACATGCTTTCCACATAGCCAAGGCACATAACGAATAGAGGCAGGTGCCTCTAGCAGACAAGCCAATGAAGTTTTGCTTCTTGGGAACACACACAAGTGCACTCCCTCCCATTTGCACAAGCATGCTCTCAGCAGAAGAGAAGTTTTCCAGGATTGCAAAGCCAAGAGTTCATGTCACCCAGCTTCAAACCTCGTGCACCATCCTACTTCAAACATCACATGCCCATTCAGCCTCAAGCTTCACACACTTGCCCAGTTTCACACTTCATACCCCTGCCCAGTTTCAAGCCTCATGTGCTCACCAGTGTTCTGTGGTGTAGGAACCTATCCCTCTTCTTTCCATGTACTTCTACCCCTGGTATCAAAGTTTATGTTAAAAAGGAAATGCCCAGGAACAGATAACCTTCATTAACTGAGGTACTGTTGTTGTTGTGTGCCTGCCTTCAAGTTATTTCTCACTTATGGTAACCCTAAGGCAAATCTGTCAAGGGATTTTCCGGGGCTGAAAGTTTGTAACAAGCCCACGGTCACCCAGTGTGCTTTCATGGCCAAGTGGGGAATCAAACACCAGTCTCCAGGGTTATGATCCAATGCTCAAACAACTATACCACACTGGTTTTCAACTGAGAAATACCTGTATTCTATTGCATGCACTTACCTTTGCTAAAAATGAATACAGTTTAACCTAAGACTTAGAAATGCATAGTATTGGAACACCTTTTTATGATTTCAGTACTTCCTGTTACTGTAAGTTAATCTAAAAGGCATCTGGTTTCTATTATGAAAATAACAAGCAGGATTTAAACAGTTTCACACATAAAGCTTTTTTTCCAACAGTTTTTCTTGCTGAAGTCCCAACATTTTGTCTTTTGGTTTAGATATTTACAAACTACAATTATATAATTTGATTTGGCATCACTAACCGAAAGGGGAAAAGGGGGGGAGTCAATTCACCGTTTCAACAAATATAGTACTTATCTGGGTCATTTTTGTTCCATCTGAAAGCATTTGCCACTCATTCAATATAAGAGATTGTCAACATGTCCTGAGCAGTTGTTCCGTGACTTCCCAGAGAAATTGCCAAAGGCTGATAAAACAACCACCATGTGCTTCTCAAATAACATGTGCTTTCGGACAGTAAAAATTGTCAGAGGTTATACAAATGTTCAGAACAGAAGCACCATCTAGCATACTGGAAATTCAAGGCAGAATGAAATGCTGTGGAAAAAAACAGGACTGTCATTTCCCTGTTTTAAACTAATTTCTGTTTGTTATAACATTTGAACCAGGAACTACAAAAACCAGAAAATGGAAATCATGATTTGGATAGGGCTTCTTTTAATAAACCATATTTTAAACTAATCATTGTTGGCCCTTATCAGGTATAACAACAAACTATGATTGGTTTAAACCCAGAACTGAAACGCCTCCAATCTTTTACACTGGTGGGTGACAGAGTAGGAGATAAGGGCAGAAAGTGCTCAACTTCTATGACTCTAGTTTCTTCTGTGGCACCCCAGTTATGGAACTTGGAGGCTCATTGACACCAATATTGTGGTACCAAGTTAAAACATAGTTGTTCATTATGTTGTTTTAATTGGTTTTACACAAATCCTCATTTCTGCATAGTTTTAAATCATTTTAAACTATTTTAACCTGTTTTGGTCTTTCTCATCTATTAAACTGTTCATATGTTTTTAACTTTCTAAAATCATATTTATTCTTTGCACAGTTTTAAATATGTCACATTAGTTTTATTGTATGCCATCCTAAGATCTCTGAATAGAGAGTAGGTAGCCAATATTTTAATAGGTAGACAAATAAATAAAAAAAAAAAGCTTGAACAAGTTCGTTCACATAATACTAGCTATGCTGTGTTTTAATCAGACCAAGGTACAATGATTTTATTTATTGTTATTTTACATCTGACCTTTCTTTCAACCTGGGACCCAAGGTAGCTTAGTAGAAGGCTAAAACAAGATAATACTAAAAATCTGATGATAAAAATTAAAACAAGTTACTGTATTAAAACATCACTAATTTTTTAAAATTGTGAAATAATTTAAATACATCATAACAAAGGTAAAAATACAGCACAAAAAGAAAAAGATTCACCACAACCAATTATTAATCATATACCTGTTTAAATAAAAAGGCCTTTGCTTGCTGGTAAAAGGAGAGGAGGCAGAGGGCTAGCCTATCCTCTTGTGAAAGGGAATTCCACAATCTGGAAGCTGCCACTGAGAAGTTTCTGACCCTTGTCCCTACCAGATAGGGTGGTGATGGTGGTGGGTCTGAGAGAAGATTGTTACCCTGTGTACTGGGGGTCCCGGGAGGGACACCAAAATGTGCTCAACTAAAGGTGGGGAAAATTAGCTCAGAGCACTGCTTAGCGTTACGAGAGGCAGGGTAACGTAGAGAGATCTTGAACCCGATGTCTACGGGGTCAGGCCGAGTCAAGGAGCACACAGAAGTTGAAACAGTAAATGATGTTTTATTAAACACAAACAAAACAGTGTATGCAACACATTCACACAAGATAACTAAAGAAATAAAGGTTGGAGTGATATAGAGGGATTTTTAGAGGAGTTGCTGGTTTGGGTGATACTTCACCTGTCCTGAAGCCCGAAAAAATAGAGAGCGAGGCTGGGGTGCGATGGAGCTCAGCACGTGGAGCTAAGGGGAGGCTTGCCAAGCAAAGCAGCAGCAAGGCGGGATGAAACTCGGGAGCGATCCAAGGAAGGTCTCGGAATCAAGGGTTTTTATAAGGAGAATTGTGACTGCAGGCTATGCCGTACTTGGGGGAAAACAATAGATTTGGAGTTGGAGACAAAGCCTCTGAAAGGTCAGAATCTGAATGATTGAGTCATCGTAGAGGTTCTCAATAGAGCAGCCAGTATGCAAACGCAGAGTACTTGGGTATTGTATAGGTTACCCATCAAGCTGCCAGTTCGGGGCAGCGGCTCTTTTGTAGGTTGCGTGCATACCTAATAAGAGTACTTGCCTGGAGGTCTCCTAAAGCAGCGAGTCAGCTATTCCTGGCCTGCCTGTATTGTTGTTTGAATATTATGGCAATTAACGGATGAGCTTGTTTGCGTGCTTGTCCAGTGGCCTCACAAGTACATGGAGGGGAATAGAGAAGTGCAGCCGAATTGTGATATCAAAAGGATATCTTCTAATATCCTCAAAGCTCGGACTAGCCAGGGCAGTAACAAGATCCTGTCCTGAGAATCTTAAGACTTGAGCAGGTTCATATAGGATGGAAGTCCATCTTGTTAATCCACAAAGCCCAGTATTAATGTTAGTATGAAGGCCAGGTTGTGACTTGCAGAACAACAACAAAATAGCCTTGGGGAAAAAAAAGATGTGATGCTCTTTGAAACAAAGTGTTGTTAAATTTCTCTTTCCCTTGGAGAAATTTAATGAAATGGGCACCTCAGTCTCTCTGCCTACAAATAAGGAGAGGAATTTTGAGAGGTGATCTTGCACACAGGTCTACTGGAGAAGGATGGATGGATGGGGGAAGAGAGAGAGGGGAAGAGAAAAAGATCTAATAATCCCTCTAAAGGTATGCAGCAATACAATCTTAACTCTTCTGTAAGCCAGAGAGAGCGAAAGATTGGTTGAAACAGCTTTAGATTTCCTAGGCATTGATAAATTAGACATTATGAGTGGAATCAGTATTAATTGCATTCTTCTGTGTGCATGTATTCTTTTACAGAACGTATTACTTAACCTTTCACCTACTATCCTGGGATTCCACTTAATCAAATATTTCATACTGTATGTGCACCACCTAACGGCAAATGACAGTATTTTTTTTTTCTGAAGGATGAAAGGAAAGGGAGAAAAAAATAAATATGCTAACATATTTTCAAAAAGCAAAGGAAAAAATTTCTAAAGGAATGCATTGCCAATGCTCTGCACTCTCTCCCCCACCCCCAGGCCACTTGTGCTGTAAAATATGAGCCCTCTTGTGGGTTTAATAGGCTAGGTGATATGGGATCATTATAAACAAATGGTATTTACAAAATGAGAAGCCTAATTTCAAGGACAATGCCTTTAGGTTGATCCTGAATATTGATAGGCAGTAGAAGTTGTTGATCTCTCGAGACTTGGGGTGGAATATCAGTGCTTGAAAGATTCCCAGCTAATAAATGTGGTATGGTGGTTTCAATACAGAACTGGGACTTGGCAGGTTGAACTTCCTCTACTGAGGCACGACATGAATATTTTTGTCCATTTTGCAAATAGAGCTGAAACTGGTCCTGTGGACAATCAGGATGAATTTAAGAAACACACATATTGGATTGCTCAAGAAAAGTGATCCAAACTACAAGGCCATTTCTGCACTACACTCTTATAGCACGATTATTCCACTTTCAACATCCTATGGAATCCTGGTGTTTGCAGTTTAGGGAGGGGCAGCCGGGCCCCTCCCAAAACTGTGAACTCCAGGTTTCCATAGGATGTTGAAAGTGAAATAATAGTGCTATAAGAGTGTAGTGCAGAAATGGCTCAGGTTACAGTTCAAGAATTGCAATTTGTCCCCCTTTTTGAATGAGCCAACCTGATACACAGCTCGAAACACAGTCACCCATTGTTTTTCACCTATTCTAAATTTTATGATACAATTTTAGAAACATACCAGAATGCAGGTAAACATGAATAGTATAGAAGGACATGAATACAGACATGTAAAACTTTGGGGTGAAATGTACACAAAGATATCTATTTTGTGGAAATATTTTTTTAAAAAAGTGAAAATGTGTCTGCAGAGTTGTTTTTAAATATAGGTTGATGGCAGAAACAAATGAGGTGGATTTATGAATGAACATGTGCAAAACCAGCATGGGGCAGAAACAAATCACAAATCAGAATTGGTTTCATATAATTAGGAAATTAAGCCCGTAGAAAATAGTTGCTCAATCCACATTCTCATTCCACACTTACACACACACCCACAGAGAGAGAGAGAGAGAGAGAGAGAAAGAGAGAGAAAGTGACACATCCTTTCATCACATGAACATCAGAGTCTCGCCATTTCCTCACTAGACTGTTATAGTACTATTATTCCACTTTCAACATCCTATGAAATCTTGGAGTTTGCAGTTTAGGGAGGGGCTTTGAGGACCCTCCCTAAACTGCAAACTCCAAGATTCCATAGGATGTTGAAAGTGGAATAATAGCACTATAACAGTCTAGTGCAGAAATGGCCTCAGAGGGAGTAAGAGAGATACACAGAGACTAAGACTTCCTAATGGGACACTGCCAACCCATGAGCTGAGTATTGATGTGGTCTGCTCCATGCTTCACTTCCATTATTGGCTGGGCTGTGTTGTTGACTTAGCAGTGGCAGTATGTCTCAGTGGTGGCTGATGTTTCCTATGTCAGTGAATGATTACTTCTCTCCAGCTTTTAGTTTTAATTTTAAAGGAAGCATCTTTAAACCAGCCAAGAACAACTATAACACTATGGATTGACATTCAACCATTGTAATTCCTCATAAATAAAGTGCATGGATATATATACACACCAGTCTTATCTCTGAACTAATACCGCACATGTACACACACACACAAACATATTAAACAATCATTTGAAAAGTACTACTGCTGTTCCCTAGGAAGTTCCAAGCCTTTTCTTCTCTGAGCTGCAGCTCCAAAATTAAACAGAGTGGAAAGGAAAGGGTTAAGGACATACCTGAAGTAGTCTGGTGAAGCATCCACAGCCCTTCTGGTCTCTATGGGGAAATATTTAGGTCAACTCTGGAGTGAATTTCAATAAACTCTCTCTCATTGTTTGATATGGTAGGGAAGGAGGAAAATGCAGCAGGTCTGGTTTATGGATCTGTTGCTGAACAGATGGTTAATACCTCCTTGATTTTATGGACACTCTCCCACAAGTTATATGAGATTTTTAGCAGTGCCATACCTGCAACAAGGTAGGAACTCAGTACTGGGACAGCTTCCATATCACCCAGAAAATCTGTGGGAGTTGTAACTGTACCTTCATAAGTGGATTCACTGTCTCTTCAACAAAGGATCAACCAGTTTCCATCACTGTGGAAAGAAATGGCACTCAGAAAAGTTACTTTTTGTACTACAGCACCACAGATCTCCCAGCCAACATGGTCAATGTTTATGACACCTCGGGTATCTAGGAACTGTAGTCCAAGAAGTAATTTTTCCAAGTTGAGGAAGATAGACCACAGGATTGTGGTGAAAGAATATTTAGTGGACATATACTTGTATATAAATACACTCACAACCCATGCACTAGTTGTGCTTTTGAAACTGTAATCCTGTTGTCACTCTAATAGATAAATGAGGAGTTTCACATTTAAATACTTCAGACTGCCATCAGTATATTAACTGAACTGAATTGAATAATTTAATTTAGATCCCACCTTTCTCCAGGTACAGAACTCAAGGCAAGATTCAAGAAACTGAAACAAAGAATAGCTAAACAATTTTAACAGGATTCCATGAAAAACAAAAAAGTTATAACAATTTAAAAGAAAATTTCATTCAGCTTAAAAAAAAAACGTATTAGCAGCATTAATTTATGTCCAGATTATACAACCACAACATTTTTAAAAAGGCAGTATACATCTGATGAAAATTGCAGATTTACAAGAAATCATTACACTTGGAGCTTTCATTTTTAAAAGATATCTTTTTTAAAAAAAATAATAATAATAGCACAATCCTATACGTTTTCATACAGGAATACCTTATTTTCTGTTCATTTTAACTTAATTCCCAGTAATAGTGTTTAGGACTGTCATGTTACATCCCCACACAGCCCCCACAATTGGCATGGTTTAATTGGCAAATATTATTTAATTGGTATTATATTAATTGGCATTGATATAAATGATACCTGAGGTAACTGAAAGGTCAAGCTGGAAGTGGCAGATTACTGAATGTAAACATGAGATAGCAAAGCAGGTTAGCCACACCCATCTCCTAGGGAAAAACTAAAGTCATTGTCAGGCTAATAGTACAACCACTCCCAGGACAATAGGCTTATGTTAAAGAGTCAGACATTTCAGAGCTGAAAGGGGAATCCTCACCAAATTGTAATTGTCTTAACCCTGATCCCGCACACCTAGACATTTCCCTGTTGCTTTCCCAACCTCTCAACAATATTGGGCTATTACGACAGCCATTATCTTTTTGCCACCTAAACAATAAGGCCATTTCCGCATGATGGAGCTCTGGCAAGTCCTTCTGTTGCAGCCCGAGGTGGAGGAGAGAGCACCAGGAACGCTCCCCACCGCACCTCACTCGGTCGCTGCAGAAGACAGAGTGTTGCCCTGCCTCTTCCCTTCTATAGCGCAGCTGGACACTTGCCATTGCTGCACTGGGGAGGGAGGCATCACCAGCGCACTTCTGCCCTTCTGCACAGCCTAGAAGAGTGGCAGTGCCACGCTATGGCAGGTGTAAAACAGATTTTTTTTCCCCCATTTTGCAAATACCATGTGCGCACAAGATGGGGGCAAGATGGCAGCGGCCAGCGATGATGTCATGCAGAAGCACAGCCAGCCAACTGCTGCCATCCTGGTCCCACAGCAGCACAGGCCCCTCATGCAGAAAGGCCCAAAAACCATTAACCCTGTCTGGACTTCATTGTTTGTGATGCAGCTCCCATTGTCCACTTAGCTGGGAGAGTGATTCACACCCATACCTGCAGGATATTTTTAGGGTATGAGAACTCCCCAATTTTGCGCAACTGACTGAAGTCTCTCACCTTTCTGAACACCATGCAGTCCATTTGATTCCTGAATGAAAACTGTCCTGAGGTGCTAAGCCATGTCGCTGCTTTCCTTGCTGCTCTCCGGACCACTAAATATCACCTCAACCCTGAAAGTCCTCTATCCACACTTTCCTCCCTTTACCTTTGGCTAGTCCTTGCATGAATGTATGAGTGCTTGGATTCTTGTGTTCTTGTGTGAATTTCGCTCAATAAAATACCTTCTATTTTACATTTGGAATCTTTGGCTTTGGAACCTTTCCTGCCAGGGCCCAATAAACATAGGTGGAATGATCTCATTAAGTTACCTCATCTCTCAGGCCTCTTAATTTTGAGCTAATTAATTCCCCTTTGTCGCATGGAGGTACTGGCATAGCAGGTGGACCCCTGAGTGACCCACGTTTTAGGATGACACCAACCTAAACTGTTAAAAGCTGGGGATATTCATTCAGAAACAGTATCTGCACAAACTGTGACTGGAAAGTTCATTCTAAGTTTGATATGAAATATTAAAAAAAAATACTGTTTCAAGAACATTAAGTGAATGTTACAAAGAATGTCTGTAAAGAATACTTCAAGTCATCTTTACCACTTTGTAACTGTGATTTAAAAGAATTGTTACATGGTTTTTTTCCCTTCTTGTTGTCTTCCTTTGTAAATATGATGTGAGATGGAAATACCAGGGTCTACTTCTTTGCACATATTATTGCACACATTACTGGTAGTGTAAAGAAACTAAAAGAAAAATCTATGTAGATACTCATGCAATCACATTGTGATTGGCCATTGGGTGCATGGACCTTGTTTGTTCAATAACTTCTGGGGCTTGGAATGTAGCTGCTTCAGCATCAGCCAAAAAAAAAAAAAAAAGACAAAATATGATACAGATATGAACAAAAAAAAATCCATAACTTGTAACGTCCTAATCTACACACATAGACATGAAGCACATGAAGTGCTTCACTGCTAGCCTAATCTACCTTGGAGACTCTGTGAGGACAAAGGGGAAAAGTATATGCCACCTTGAGTTCCTTAGCAATCAGGGCAGGATGTGAATGTAATAAATATACAAATAAAATAATTTTTAAAAATTACTAACATTTAAATACAAATTCAATATATCTCACCATAGAAAGGAAAGGCTGGTGACCTACACGCCTGCCAGCTCAGTCTACTGACCAGATGTTTCAAGGTCCTTATTCTCCCCATTTATGAACTAAATCTGGACTGATCTATTTATTCTCTGTTGGCAGGCACCCTCTACCTCAGTGGTTCTTAACCTGGGGCCCATGGAGCCCTACTTCTGGATAATGGCTGCAGCAGCAGGAACTGGGACATGGCAGCAGGTATGTGCATGCTCCCAAACTGCTCCCTCATTTGCAAATGAGAGAGCAGTCTCTGCACCCACACCCACCTTCCCACTGCCTCATCCCTGATGAAAGATACAGTAGCAAGTGTGTGTGCGTGCCCAAACTATGATTCTGGAGACCAGAGTTTGAACCCCACTCAGCCATGGGAACCTACTGGGTGACCACAGGCAATCCACTTTCTCTCAGCCTCAAAGAAAGGCACATCTTGCCAAGAAACCCCCATGATAGGTTCACCTTAAGGTCACCATAAGTCAGTCTTCAAAGGAGGGAGACATGATGGCTAGAAAGAATTTCCCCCTATCAGGTGGTACTTTTTTGTTGTGTGCCTTCAAGTCACTTCCCACTTAGGGCAACCCTAAGATGAACTTATCACTGGGTTTTTTTGTTTTATTTTGTTTCGATTTTGAGTTTGGTTTTTTGCAAGATTTATCCAGAGGAGGTTTGCTTTGCCTTCCTCTGAGTCTGCTAGAATGTAATTTGCCGCAGATCACCCAGTGTCTGAGCAGGGATTTGAATCCTAATAAATAAATAAATAAATAAATAAATAAATAAATGTTTGACTATATAAATATTTGAATACTTGAATCTAAATTTAAATATCTAAATCTTGATTTAGGTCATGGGGGTCCCTGGCAACAGATTATATTTAACAGGGGATCTCTGCTAAAGAAAAGGTTAGGAACCAATGGTCTACCTGAAAGGAACTTGAGGTACAGAATGCCTTCCAACTGAGATTCAGAACATCCCTCCCCTATAAAGTAAGAAGCAAAAACAGCCACTATTTGGTACTAGTGCCGATGACACTGTTCTTCACAAGACAAGTAGAACCTGTGAAAATTAATCTGGACGGAGATTGTGGGCAAAGCCAAGGATTATTTCCTCACTCCTGACACTCAGTGGTCCTGATCCAAATCAACCCAACTCCCCAGTGCCCTGCGCATGTGCTCATTGCATGATAAGTCAAGGGCTAACCATATGGTCATTAGTTAGACAAGGGCTCAATACATGACTAATCAGATATCTTCGCCCTTTGCGATTCCCATAGCCAGACAGTTTGAAAATATTACTTCTTTAGACTGCAATTCCCAGAATCCCTCCACCAGCATTGGCACTGGCCATGCTGGCTGCGGGATTTAGGAAGCTGTAGTCCAAAAAAGAAACCTTTATAAGGTCTGCCACAACCATGTTTTATACACATGCACACTTATGCATTTTAAGATTCCACAAACCAGAGGTGGTCAAATTGCAGTCCCCCACAAGTCTCCCAAAATTGGCCAAAATGCCAGCTGAAAGTAACATTACATCATTTCAGCATGCCCAAATGGGACAGCACAACCTAACAGATGGTTGTAGGGGGAAAATGGTCCCCACGCTCTCTGGAGTTGACTACCCTTACTATACACTATGTAGATTGCTTTGGGAAGGGTATATACCTTCTGGGAACCACAAGAGAGACTTACACTTCTCTGTGAGACCTCTACACCGTGACCAGAAAAAATTACAGGTAGCTGGTACGTGTTTCCCATGATCCTGCTGCTCCGTTCTATATGCAGTAGCTCTGTAGCCCTTACAACCCTTTGCATGAGCCAAGACTTCAGTATCTGGGAACAGTTTTACAACCATGGGAACCAGTGGATTCCAAGTCAGTGGGCTAGAATTTATACTCAGAATTTCAGTCAGAACTTTAAAGGAGCTGTCCAAGTGCTGGACTTGTATATCAACCCAGATGCCTCAGAGACTGAAAAGCATTGCCCAGACTTGAAAAAGAAACTGACACTTTGTTAACATACAAGTTTAGCTTGTATGCCAGGGGAAGCCTATTTTCATTTACACACACACGCACGCACACACCAAAAAAAAAAACCCCTCACATCATGAACCTACTTTTCATGTACACGAGGGGCCTGTGCTTCCGAGTGCAGTTTTAAGACTGGCTGTATCAGTCATATTCAGTTTCTCTAGGTTTCTTATTTTTCCAGTCTTATGTTTGGTTTATACCAAACTTTGAAGATTATTTAAAAAAAAAAATTACATGAAAATTCATATTCTTTAATGTGTGTATCTCTTATAATGCAAACATTTTTGTCCAATATACACATTTTAAAATACAGTGCATTTTTTATGTTACTTTCATGAATATGTGCATTTTGGTATGAATTTTCCTTTAATATACATGTTTTTTCACACACATCTGGACGGAAGAATGTTAATTGCTAAAATTTAGTGGGATACACATTCTGAAAGGGAATCAAGTGTCAATTCATGTTCTGGTTCAAAAGTGCAAAACTGGGTATGTGTGCATTAAATGCAAGCTAAATGAATGCCCCCCCATCTGTTTTTTAAGGCATTAGAATCTTATCAAGCAAACATCATTCAGGTCTCACAGCTGGTCTGCAGCCATATGCTATGCACCCCTGAAAAGAAAACCAATCTGGGCGATCAACTACCATTTCCCTCCAGTCACATAACATTGACAATTGACAAGGAGTGCAATCAAATTAAGTGCTGTTGCATCTTTTTAAAAAGGATATCTTTGGGCAGGATCAAATAACATCCAGACTCATCCTGTCCTCCCACCCACCCATCCGCAAGGGCCATAATAGGAATAATGAACCACACACATACACCCACACATAGATACACACACATTTTTTTAAAATCACCGTTTCCGTTGTGCTGCCACTTAGTTCCTTTAAATAACCTGATTGTCAGTCACAATGAAAAATGTTTGAATGCGGGTTTACACAGGTCATGCCTCTCCGCCCACAACAGCTGCTGTGCTTTTCGCCCTTTTTTGCTCCATGTATTCATCAGCACTTTTACGACTTAAAGAAGGCTGACTTCTCCAGTCACCAAAGCAACAATGTTATGTAAGGATGGACACACTTCAAATAGTTTGGAATGGCTTTCAACCCGCAGTCCCCCTTGCTTCCAAAAGAAGACTGCTCTTCAGCAATAAAAATAAAGAACCTTTAAAAGCAGGCAAAAGGATTTTGAGTTTCTTAGGCATGGGTCCTCCCATCCCCACCCTCTTCACGTTGGAGTGCAACTGAGATACAAATAGAAAGACTAAAAAGAGGCAGAGCTCTCTTTGGGATCCTTGACAATGCAACGTTAAAAGTGGTTTTCGCATTGTTAAGGCTTGACCTTGTGCATCGTGCCTCGAGGTGTTGCTGAATTTAGCAGCAAGTCAATGTGCATAGGATGCAGTCTTTGAAAAAAAAATGACAGTTTTACATTCAATGGATTGGACATGTGCAACCGTGATAGCAGAAAGAGAAGTTCCTTTTGTTCTTCTCCACTAAACTCTCACAACGCTTCATTAAGGGTAAGGAGACTCTGCTGAACGAAGTGTGCTATGTGGGATAAAGGGGGGACTTGCCCCTCCAAAGTGAGCAGAAAATTCTTCCTCAAGCAGAGCCTTTCAGCCCGTATATGGCTGCACACAGCTGGTGGCCTGGAGGGCCATAAGCATCCCTTAAAGGCATTAAACTGCAGTTCCCCCAAGGGTGCTCTCACTTCCCTCTTTCCACAGCTACCAAAAAAATTTCCCCTCTGCCCTGCCAATTTTCTGCTGGTTTCCTGTAGACGACTCTTTCCCTGCTGCTGTGATCAATAAGAAAGAACATCCTGTATCAGGCTTGCTGGGGGAGATGCTGAGAGCTGTCTTTTCTCCCCTCCCCAAAGAAAAATGACTGAAATTTATGCTTCCTACATTGGCAAGGAGGAGCTGGGGAGAAGGCTGCTCATTCCTTCCACATCTTTATAACCAAATTTACAGATGATTTAAAAAAAAAAATTAGGAGGGGTAGCAAATACCTCAGAGGACAGAAATAGGTATCAAAATGAACTTGACAGATTGGAGAGCAAGGCCAAAACCAAGAAAATGAAAACTAATAAAGTGTAGTAAAGTGCTATATCTAGGTATGAAAAAATGAAATACACAAATATGGGTGACACCTGGCTTGAAAGGAATATAAGCAAAAGGGATCTAGGAGACTTAGTAGATTACGAGCTCAATATGAGACAACGGTGAGGGGTAGCAGCCAAAAAAGCCAATGTAATTCTGAACTGCATCAACAAGAGTATATAGTGTCTAGATCAAGGGAAGTAGTAGTGCCATGCTTTAGCCAGACTTCACCTGGGATATTATAACTGGTTCTGGGAATCACAGTTCAAGAAGGATCTCAACAAGCTGGAATATGTCCAGAGAAGGATTATCAAAATAATTAAAGTTCTGGAAACCAAGCCTTATGAAGAATGAGTGAGGGAGCTGGGTATGTCTAGCTTGGAGAAGAGAAAAGAAGACTGAGAAGTGACACAAAGTCCAACTTTAAATCTCTGAAGGGATGTCCCTTAGAACATGGAGCAAGCTTGTTTTCTGTTGCTTCAGAGACTAGAACACAAACCAATGAGTTTGAATTCTGAATAAAGAGATTCCACCTGATCCTCAGGAAGAAGTCTTTTACTGTGAGAAGTTCCACTGTTCAACAGAAAGTGGAGGAGACCCCATCTTGGAAGTATTTAAACAGAGGCTGGATGGGCATCTTTCATGAGTGCTTTAGTTGTGTATTCTTTCGTGAGGAAAGAGGTTGAACTAGACGTGCCTTGCAGTCCTTTCCACCTCTAAGCCCCTATGATTCTAAGCAAAGACAAATTATCCTTGTAAGGAGAGGAGATGTGCATGTATACATGTGTGTTTTAACGTGTATGTATAGGCCTTAAGTCCCAAAGAATCATCACATCTTTCTCTGAAGTGCAGAAAGATGTTCACTGATCCTTAACTATTGGAAGGCAGGTCTTGGATCCAAAACCATATCCACCAGAGGCAGCAGGTGGCTTCCATATCAGTGAGACAGTGAATCCATAAGAGATTTTAGTCCAAACTTTTAAGGAGCTGTCCAAGTGGCAAATTCCACCCCAATCCAATCCAAAATGGATTTAGCACTAGCATTAGTTCCTTTAAAGTTCAGTACCTACAGAAAATTCACCACACCACTGATATGGAAGCCACTAGAACCCACTAATATGCACAATTTATGACAATGTGGCCAGTAAAGAACCAGGCTGCGGCTGGGCTTCTTCTGAAAGATAATGTGTACAAAAGTAGAAACCATAGGAATCATCCTTCTCATTTAAAAAATAAAAGTGCTGCAGATGGACAAATGTGTCAAGTTTAGTTTTGCTTAGTTTCTCATTTTTCCAACTTCACTTTGGAAAAATGTTGTTTCCACACCAATCTGCCTTTTTTTTTCAAAAAATCCACCCAAATGTCATACACATTTTCTTCCACAAATTGTTTAATGTACACATCTCTGTAAAAACCACACACTTTTCCTAATATGTTCATTTTGCAAATAATGAACCCTTGTTTATGCACCTTTCTTTTATGAAACATATTTTGTATGCACTTCTCTCCCCTCCAAATATGTTTTTTCACTTTTTAAAATTTATGCATTGCAAAATTTTAAAAGGTGTGAGTGCTGCTTCCGATTCACATATACTTTCTAAAGTTCATCCATTCTTACTCAAATGAAGAATAAATACCTCCTACCCTGCATACTTAGCCCCTCTCCCTACTTTAGTAAACTTCTAGTTGTCAGGGCTACAAAAATTGATATGGAAGAGAGGCCCATCACCATCCAACTAGCCAAAGCAGGTAGCAAACATAGACACTGGTCAAAGTGGTTTGGATTCTTTTCCCCCCAATGTATTTTAAAGATAGATAGCTCAAGGGCAACTGTTGTGTCAGTCTTCCAGATGTGTGCTTCTACCAAAGACATTTATCAAAAACAGTGGTTGGCCACTGCTCACAGCAGCTGAGAAACAAAATACATCAATTTTAATTTTCTAGTTAATGTTAAAAAAGACAATTCATTGGGATAAGCTATGTTGTGAAACATGGGATGTGATGATTCAGGGCCAAATGTGAGATTTATAGGAGATGTGCAGTTCCCACCATTCTGTATCACTTTCTTTTCATGTTTAACGCAGGAATGAGAATCATGTCACTCTTCAGAAGTTGTTAGACTGTTCCTTCCAGCATCCTGCACCACTGGCTATACTGTTGAGTTGTAGTACAACATCTGGAGGGCTACTCTCTTCCCACCTCTGATTCAATTTAACACACACACACACACACACACACACACACACAAACAGCTCTAGCTCATCTCATTGGTTGGCATAGGATGGAGAAGCAAAAAGTGTCATGTCATTAAGTTGCATATCTGTTGTAACAAATTAGCACTGGGGGACACATGGCTTGGACTCAGCTTTGAAACTGGAGGCCCAAATTTCTGTGGCCGCCAGGAGTGCTTTTACACATTTAAAGTTTATGCTCCAACTGTACCCATTCCTTGAGACGCTGGATCTGGCCACTATGGTACATGCCCATTACCTTCACAAGCATGTTGGTTGGGAACATGAGAGAGGGACTTCTCAGTAGCTGCTCCTAGACTCTGGAAATCCCTTCCCAGGGAGACCAGAATGACCCCCTCCTTGCCTTCCTTCTATCAGCAGGCAAAAAGGGTTTTATTCCAACCAGTTTTTAATACAAAAATCTTTTAAAGAACAGGCTAGGGGGTGCTATATAGCTTTAAACTGAACTAATTTAAATAACTTTTTGAATATTTTCAGTTGCATTATATTCTTTTAACTAGAGTTTTGAATTGTTTTAATATTGTGACTGGTTTAATTCTGTTTTAACGTTCACTTTTTCTGTGTCCTTAGCTGCACTGATCCTTAAAACTGTAAGCCACCTCAAATCTCAATTATGGAGGAAAGATGGGATACAAATAAAAATAATGATAATGATAATAACCTGTAGATATTCTTGGAAAAGAACTCTAATCCACCCTATTTAGCAACCCAATGGTGGTTTCCAACCATCCAATAATCCAGAAGGATATACTATGGATGTAATTGTTTACTAATGACATTCTCAAAGGAAGCAGTGAATAATTTTAGGAATTTTCTTCTCATTGCGTGAACACGTCTGAAAACAGCAGTTTTCAAACACTATTGGCAGTTTGGACTTGTTTTGCACTGAATTTCCATTTTTAATTTATTTTTTATTTTTTTAAAAAAAATTGCACAGAGAACAGCATTTTTTGCACAAACAATAATATTTGTATAATACATTGTTATTAATTATAAATAATTCTATTTATTAATAGATGCTGTTTTCTGCACAGAAAATGCTGTGGCTGGGGACTTGTTCTGCATAAAATTCACACATTTTTTGCACAGTACAACACATTTTCTGCACAGGAAACAACTTTGGCTTAAAGAAACTACAGACAGTGGCTTGTGAAAGTGGATAGTTTCAGTCTCCTTCTGACATTTGCAAAGGAAGAGGGAACAAAAATACAGGATTTTTCCATCTAAGTTTCCCAGAACCCATGAGAAATTACTAGGAATTCCATAAAAAATTGCAATTAAATGGATCAGAGCTTTCCAAACTTTTCATGTTGGTGACACACTTTTTAGACATGTATCATTTTGTGACGCAGTCTTTTCAGTTTTACTAGCAAACCAGAGGTTAAACTAACCCCATTAGAGATACAGACACATACATAAATTGTAATAATGAAATGCATGGTGACACAACATATCTCATGAAAACCTTTCATATATTTTTTAAAATATATGGTTTATAAATAATAACATACATTTCCAAGATTGTAGGCAACACACTACACACTTCAGGCAACACACTAACGTGTCGTGGCACACCATTTGGGAAGCCCTGAAATAGATAGATAGATGACAGATAGATAGAAAGGCAGACAGAACACTTCTGTATGGCAGTGCAAAATAGAACCATACTTGTTTGTAGTCCATTCTCAATTTTTAATGCCAGACAATGAGGGCAGTAGAGGCCATTAGTGAACTGCACAGACTAGAAGACAGTATACTGATGGCTTCAGCCTCTCCTTCAGGAATTACTTTTCCCAGCCTCCCCTTACATGCTGAAGTTATTGAAGTTTTTTCTCTCCTTACACTACTGACTTGGCTTAGAGTTGATATCCTTTGTGGAGAGGGGGAACCACACAAAAAGCATAAGCCAATAATCCTAAAAAAAAAATCATTCTCTGTTCAAAAGTGCATTAACAATCTCATTTGATTATTATATCTATAACTTAACTGATAATGCAAACATACTGTGAGCTGCAGATATAATAATTATTAGGCAGGGGTTCCCTGAGATCTGGAAATTATTTCAAGGGTTCTTCCAGGGTGAAAAGGTTGAGAAAGGCTGATGTAGGTTATGCTTCATGGGCACAGAAAGGAAGGAGGCAAAGAGAATCAGTTTCAAGCTGCCTTCTGCCTACTGAATACAATCCAACAGTGGCAGCTGGTGGCTTCCATCTTACTGGGATGGTTTTAGCCTGAACTTTAAAGGAGCCTATCCAAGATTCTGAACCTATTTAGGGAATAGCTCCTTTAAAGTTTGGTCTTAAAGCTAGGTGGAGTTACTGTGCCACTGACATGAAAGCCCTCAACTGCCACCAGAATGCAATGGCATTGAAATAAAGGCCTGCATTTCAATATTCATCACAACTAGAGTAGACCCATTGGATCAAAGAAATTTACCTACATATCATTTCACCACTGAACAACTGATTCAGTAGGTCTATTGTAATTACCAATAACTAACAGGACTCTTGCCTGAGTCTTTAGTTAGTACAAAGTACAACTAAATTTCTTCTACCCCCAAACCAAAGGCTGTATATTTCATGAAGGAACAAATGCATCCAGTACAAGCATTAAATATCCAAATTATGCCACTACACTTGCTATAGTAATGCTATCATTACTTGCACATTTATTACAGATAATCATCTGCAATGAGCCACACAGAGCCATAAATTACACACAATTTCACACGAAATCATTATTTCTCAAACCCACCGCTTTTATTATACACAGACAATGGGCAAGAGACAACAGAAGCATACTGGCTGCAATTTTTCCAAGCGCCTTTCATATATTTAAAAATGCTTGTTCAGATTTATTAACTAATGCAGTACTTCATGTATTTAGTGACGTCCCCGTGGTATTTCTGGGAGATGTATCAAACCAGTAGATTGTTTCCTCTTGGATTCCACTGAGACCTGTTCAAGAAATTCTAAGATATTTACAGTAAATTAGAGGCTAATTAGCTGAAATGAAATGCCAGCACCTGCTCCTGCATCATTTAAAAGAGTGGAGGGGGAGAACATTAGGTTTCCACAAACCTATCTGATATTTCAGAACTTGGCTTTCTTCCTCCAAAGGTTTTTAATCATATCAAAAATGTTGCCTGAATTATTAGGGTTCTTAGTGTATCAGTTTTCTTCCCCTCCTCCAACTTCCAGGGGAGGAAGAGAGTTTATTGTATTAACATTCTAGTAATCAAGGCCAACCATATTTATGGTTCCTGTCATGGTATTAAAAATGCATGTTCCATTCACATTCTATGAATCCCAAATTAAAGGAGGAAATGAGCAGTTTAGATGATAATTGACTTGTAAGGATCAGGGGATCCTAGATTTCCCCTTGCACAAAGAACAGGTTCATCTCAGGTTTTATTGACAAGCTTTCATCCTCTCTTGCGCTCACTAAAAATGCTCAAAAATATTTTTCTCTAATAGGATGTAATGTTCTGCCTGTAAAACACCATTCTTAAGTCTGGTTTTACATAGACAGGAAAAGAGGCAATGTCTGAATACATTATTTTGCTCTTTGTCTAAGATACACTTGGAACCTGCAGATATGTTATGTCCATAGACATAATACATATGAACTATCTGCTTCTGAAAAATCTTGAATCCCAAAATGAATTAAGTTGCTCCAGAGGAATTCAGATTGCCTCTGAAGCAAGGCAACACTTTTCAAAGACAGTCTAGTGAAAAGCAGGCTACTTCTAAGTCCACAGGTTTCATCCTTTCAGAATGGGCCACCATGTTGGCACATTTCAACCAGCTCTGATAAAACATTTAAAAGTTACAGTGCTCTGTTGACTTTCCCACTAGAGTACGAGGCAGCTTCCAAAGCTTTGGAAATTGAACTGAACCGAAGTTCTTCTCCACATCAGAATGGAAGTGTGATCCCTATCTGAGGCTCTGAGATAAAGGCACTTGGAAGCATTTTGGGCTTTTAATGCAACTTGAATCTTGTCTCTGACTTGCTGGCTATTATGACAAGTGAATCTGATAGGTTATCTAACAACATTCCTGTCTTTTGGTAAGGATATTTTGCTTGGTTAGCAGTTCAGAAAAACTCAGTAGCCAAAAAGGGAAAAGAATGCTGTAGCTAGTACGCATGTTTCAAATGGTATCACAAACTTTACCGCATGTTAGAATCACACTTTATAAACATGCCATGCTCTCAGTGCAAAGTGGGAATACGGGCACAAAGAGAATGTGCTAAAGTGAACATTCCTCTTTTGAGAAGAGTTTTGTTTTGTTTTGCACGCTGACGAAAAAAAAATCTTTCTGCAGAGCTTCTGCTGTGACTACGGCCATTTCCGCACTAGACTGTTAATAGCACTATGATTCCGCTTTCGACATTCTATGGAATCCTGGGGTTTGCAGTTTTGGGAGGGGCCGGGTGGCGGAAATGGCCTACAACTTCCGTATTCTATCAGCCAGCATGGGATTCTGAGAGGTATAATCCCCAATAATAACAATTCCAAATTCTGCATCTTTATTAATTATGTTCCTCTGTTCCTTCAGTTTTCACAGTGAACTAAAAACGCAATTCTCTGTTTTCTTAGTTACTGCTTTCCTCTGAATTTAAACATTGAAAATATGTATGCTTAGGCTTCAGTTGAGCACCAGCTTAGGTACACAGGAAGAATCAAATCAGTTGAGTCCAATGCACATAAGGATGCCTGGTTCAGTGGCAATATGGGGGCCTCTGTGCTCAAATTCTGAGGAGGCCCAGATGTTTAGTTTCAAAGTATTATCTAGAGTGTTTCATTATGTAGCGCATAAAACCTGATACATGAACATTTTTTGCATGGAAGCCTTTGCCTCAGGTTGAATCATTTTGATAGACACTGGCTCAAAAAATTTACAGTTGTAGAGCCCAAGGTCTCCTGTTCTTTAGCCTCCCTTGAAATTTGAATGAATGACTACTAAATTTTTAATGAAACAATAAACTTAATGTTTTAATGTAATATTTCTTTTCATCATTTGTGCCTAAAGAATAAGTCTCATCTATCAAATAAATGAAGGGAATAATTTTCATGGGTCATAGAGACATAAAACATTTCCTGAAGGTTTGAAACGAGCAGCTACATAGAAACACCTTCCACTTTCAGCAATGCAGATTTTGTTTCTTTTCCTTGTTTTTCAAGCAATGGAATGTATGAATACTGATTCAAAACAGGGCTTGCCTCTACTAGAAAGTACTCTTCTTTTAAAACAAGTTTTATGTAAGTAAACGGTTTTAGAGAGTTGTATAAGGTATGAAGAACTGTGTTATTTCAAAAATGGTCTCTTGCTTCTTGGGTTGGAAACAGAGCATGCTGCTCTCAATTAGTACCTAGTTATTCACTCAGGGTTAAAGACTGCATTTAGGTTGAGGATTTGAAACCTTTCAGTCTTGATTTCTCCACAGTCCAGATTTTCTTCCCTTTGTTGTTTCATATCGGGTTGGAATATTTTGCATTTCATCCCCCTAATGAAATTTATACAAATTTGTTTTATGCATTTTCCCTCCTTTGCACATTTATTTGTTTGCCCAAGCTAAGTAAATTTTGCCTAATGCCTAAAGTGTGTTTCTGCACATTTTCCCAATTGTGCTTACTTTAGCACTTTGCATTTTAAAATAGGAACATAGTTTTGGGCATGCTTGACTTCCCAGAAATGACATGCAAGGATTAAAGAATTAGGAACGTTTAAGGCTAGGGATACATTTTCTTAGCACAAGACATCAGAAGTGTGAAAAGTCTAGTTTTGTTGGCACTGAAGATCCAGAAGAAAATTCATTCAGGATGGTTCCTATGGGTCTTCCATACTTTTACAAATTCCATAAAAAGTGCACAGAGGCTTGCAGATTACAGGGGCAAATGATAAAACATGCTTTAGAGTGCAATCTCATAGACATCTATTCGGATAGATATCCCAGTGATGTCAACTCAGTCTATTCCCAGCTACATGGATATAGTAGAGATGGGCAATCGCAGGAGGTCCAGGGGCCTTTAAAAAAAATAATAATCTGGCACCTTCTGAGAGCTACACAAACTGCCAAAAATGCTGGAAAAAATGGAAAAACAAAACCACATGTCTGCAAATTTCTCGATTTCAGAAACTTTTTTTAAAATGTATCTTAAACTGAGCTGCCACTTGTTCAAAAGTTGAATTACAACTGGTAAAGGCATCCAAGAAAAGCAATTTACCCCTTTTTGTTGGCCAGAAAAAGGACTTTTGTGGGAGTCTGGAGAGATCAAAGGGCACAAAAACAGATTTGTGTTCATCAAATCGGTAAGACTTAAGACAGCAGTCTATGATCCTTGACAAATAATTTGTCTTATTTAGTATTCCATGAAAGTAAGAGTGTTTTCTTCCTTTTTGTCACCATAGTTTTTCTGCTATATTGGAACAAGAACTTGAAAAAAAAATCTTTCCTTTTGGATTACAAAAACTCCCACCACTTCCACCCCCACAGTCAACATAGTTTTCCTGGCTGGGGGGTTTGGGGAGTTGAAATATCAAAAGTAACTTTTCTAAGCATTTCTCTGAACTCTCACAGTCAACAGAGGATCGTAATAAGACATGTGGTATGAGAGTGATAGCAGCAGCAAAAAGTAATGCAATGGTATTTGGAGTTGGAATCAAAGGCAGAAAGGTAGTCCATTGAAAAAGTCAGCTGGAAGATGAAATTCAAGATACGGTTAAAAGGAGTTAGTGGGATCAAATAGGTTAAAAGCTGATCACTGGTACTTCTGTAGAAAAAGAAAATGTTATGCTGAGTTAAGATGTCAGCTAGAACTATTATCCCTAGTTTTTATGGATTGCGCATAGGCATGCCTGCTCAATTAAGGCAAATTGGGGGAAAAAACTCCTTCCATTTTACATCTAAAAATTATAGTGCTTACTTATATTACACCTGCTGAACTAGTAAGCTGAAAATTTATTTCTTCTCTTTCTCTTTCTCTGTCTTTATCAGCTTCTTCTCAGCAAAATCCATTGCCTTTCATTGGCCTTTTTGTTCTCCCATCTTTTTTAAAAAAACATGTTTGAATTAATTTTAGCACAAAGTAAAGTAAACACAAACTGACATTTTTAACATAAATTAAAATTAGAACACCATGCTAAAACACAAAATTAAAACACAAACATTAACTCATTGAAACACTAACTTGCAAACTAGCTAAACACTAACTTAACTAAAACATAAAAGGGCTCTGGCTCCCAAAACCAGACTGTAATGAAAGAGAAAAGAGTTAAGAAGGAGAAAGAAAAAAGTATTACTCTATCATTATAGATCCAACTAAGCAATCTTACCACAACTGCTACTAACCATATTTAAAAATTATTGCATCATTAGATTTCTTATTGCTTAAAAAGTCTTCAGTTGGTTTGTCCTTAAGATCCATGTTAGTTTGGCCATTTGGAATAACTCGGCAGTTTTAACAATCCATCCTTTGGCCACCAGTACTTCACCCTGTTTCCAGGTCTGAGCAAACAATATTATTGCAGCTGTTATCATACAATGAAGAAATAGTTCATATTTACTATCCAATTCCTCTTCCATTTTTTGTTCTCACATCCTGATGAAAAGTTCTGAAGAACACAAAAGCTATTTGGCATTTGGCATCTGGTGTTTGGCGTGGGCCACCATAGCGTAGCAGTCTAAGCATTGGACTATAATTCTGGAGACCAGAGTTTGAATCCCCAATAAGTCATGGAAACTCAACGGGTGACTCTGGGCAAATCACACTCCTTCCACCTCAGGGGAAGGAAAAAACAAACCTCCTCTGAACAAATCTTGCCAAGGTTTGCCTTAGGGTCACCACGAGTCAACAAAGACTTGAAGGGACGTAACAGCAACCTGGTGTTTGGACCTGGAAAAGACATTTCTCAAATATACGTGGGAGAAAGGTTCCTTAATGACCAGTGGTTATCTTTATTTTATGTATGATTTCATTTTTTGTTTGCTTTTATGATTATATTGGTAGAGATGTTTAGCCACTGCAAATATTAAAGTTTGGTTAGTTTTCTCCTTCTGATCTCTAATGATCTAGGGAAATTGGGTGTTGTAAATAGCCAGTAAATAGGCTACATTTCTCTGGGATTAGCTCAATGGTTTCCAGTTTTTAATTAGCTGTTAAGTGGCCTAGTCAAATTAACTCAATTCAATCTGATCTTATGACAGAAGTCAAGCATGGCCAGTGTAGTTCTCCTGATAGTATTCTAGTAGCAGAAGGATAGCAGAAAACAATTGAATGGGATAAGAGTCAATGATTTTGAGAGTTGAAGGATTCAAACTTTCTAAAAGATAGACCACTGATGAAATGGGGGAGAGAGATGAAAAATATATTCTCAAATTCTGTGTGAGGTTAATCTGACATAAATCTTTCTGAAAACTGAGAGACAAGTATATTGTTTTACACACATCTATGCAATTAATGACTTGTGTGTTTTTCATTCTCTGTTGGGTTTTCTTTGCAGAACACTGTAATTAAAAATTATTATCAAAGCCCAGGGAAATTCAGAGATTGAAATACATCTTAATTGAAGATCAGAGCTAAGGCTCTGTGTTGGTTTCAGCTCCATAATGCCAGCAAGTCATTCAGGGAGATGCCTTAAGAGATCCCCCAACAATCGTTAATTACATTGTGCAACATCACAATTTTACTTCCTTGTAGATTATGCTCCATGTACCAAAATTTTGCTTTGGTCTTACAGGCTCAAATCCAAATGGGGAAAATGAAGTGCCCCTGGCCAGCAAAGATGTCACATCTTGCCCTGTTTCTATTATGATATATCTGACCTTTCATGTATTGCTAGAGAAATCCTCCTGTGAGTTGACCCATGCCTGTTTGCTGCGTTCCTCAGCAGTTGGTGCACCAGGCCCTCCAGTGCCAATCACAAATAGTTTGTTGCCTTGGTCAGATCCAGTACCAGTCTTTCATATCTTTCCATGATACACACTCTTATATCCAAATTAATGGTCTACTGACTTTTTAAAAAGATGACATCTCCAACCAATATCCCTTGTGAAGTCACAGACAGTTTGACCAGTTAACACACGTCTGAAAAGTCAGGCTCAAGTAATTATTCTAGCTTTAATAAATAGCAATAACAGTAGCAACAACAAAACCCCTAGTAAATCACAGGGCTCTGTATTATCCACTGTGCTTATCCTCTTGTTTGTACGAAGCTATAAAATTCAACCTTGCACACAAAGCTGCAGGGGTTTGCTTGTCTTTATGTAATCCTCTCAGTGTCTTGCATGGCAAGCTAGCAAACATTTGAAAATAAAGGTCAGCCAAAATACAGTGGCATGTCTAGCCAGACTTTTGTGGATGTGTGTGGTAAATATATATATAAGCACACACAAACATGCAGGCACATCTCCTCACATACCCTCCAGGAGTCTTTGTGCTACAGACACAGACAGATAATCTGACCTCTTAGCAGGGTTAGTTCTGCCACTAGCCTTTTCCCCCCACAACTGGCACGCAGAGAAGATGTCTAAGCTTTTGGAGGATTTAGACATTTAATCCAGGTTACTAAAAGGACAAGGAAGATTACAGGATGATCCAAAACCTGCTGGAGCTTGGCCACTTGAAATTCAGCAAATTTAGTCCCATTGATGAGCCTCGAAAGACTTTGGCTGCACTCAGTGTGTGGACTTCAAGCTGGAAGCATCTCATATTCTCATGAACTAGAAAGCAGTAAGCAATCTGATAGCTGGATTTATGGATTCCAATGGCCTCTCTGTGTAGTCTGACATAGTAGTTGTCAGAATGATCCAGAATTTCTGTGCTTTCAAAAAGCATTCTGTGTCCAGGTTGCATTCTGTGTCCATAAACACATGGACAATTTCAACAGGAAAGAAGAAACTCAGAAAGTAAACAAGATTTGGCTACCAGTACTGAAGAACACTAAAATCAAGACTCAAAAATATGCCAGTGAACACCACCCAGACTCTGGAGATCCTTCTACAAGAAACAATACAATGGATGGCTAATGTAATTAACGCACTGTTATGCATATCACCTGACTAACAATACAACCCTGGGGATATCCCACTTAACAATAGGCCATCGCACAGGCCAACTATAACACATGCAAATTGCTCCCTCTCACCTAGGGACTACACAAGTATATATATTCTGTCTCACTTCCATGCCGCCAGATCCTCTGAAGATGCCAGCCACAGATGCAGACGAAATGTCAGGAGAAAATACTAATAGAACAAAGTCTCAAAGCCCAGAAAACCCACAACAACCTATGGATTCTGGTCATGAAAGCCTTCGACTTTAAAGATCATATGACAGTGGGCTCAAAATTTGTGAAATAACACACAATGGGGAAGGATGTAGTCAAAAGGGTTGAAATTTATATTATATTGAAATTATCTTACACTATGATCTTAAAGATAATTTTTACAAAATGATGTATCATTGAGATATGACCCAGAGAAGTTGGCTAGATCACATAAAATGTTTCAGATATGTGTTGGAAGTGTAAACATTTAATTAAAACCAGAAGTTTTCCTTTTGGGACTTAGGAAAAAGAACTGGAAAAGAAACAAGGAAGTTACTACAGTATATGACCATAGCAGCACAGTTGTTAAATACACAAAGACAGAGGAGTTTCAGCATTACCAACAATGGAAGACTGGCTGTTAAAATTGAATGGCACAGCAGAAATTGATAAATTATCTGCTTTGATTAGAGAAAAATCATTATTGACTTTTTTTAGTCAGGGAGCCCCTGATTGACTTTTTGCAGAAATAAGGAGAAAGAAAAGAAAAGAAAAGAAAAGAAAAGAAAAGAAAAGAAAAGAAAAGAAGGCTTATTAGAAGAAGCGTAGTAACTAATTGTTAAAATGGGAGGTAATATTATAATAAATATGTGTGTAACCAAAAGAAGATAATCGGAAGTCACTTTTTCTATTTTTATATATTTCGCTTTAAACTTCATGTGCTTGATCAAACTTCTTTTTCTTTCTTACTGTATCTTTTTTTTCTTTTAAATAGTTACACTTCTTAATGTATTTAGAAAACTTCTTAATAAAAATAATTTTTTTAAAAAACTGATTTGATAGGTCCACCGTAGCTGGGACTAGAAGATGGATTTTGGCCAAAGGTGCAAGAAGAGAACACCACTCCTGTGTCAGATTTTTCCTGTCTAATCCTTCTCTCCCTTGCAATCCATTGCACACTCCCAAAGCCAATTTGGGCCTTCCTGATCAACATGGACTGTGCCACAAGGCTTTTTTGCAAAGTTAACTCTACTCATTTTCTTTTTATTGTTATGCATTATGGGAGTACTCCACAAATTAGAACCTATATTATTCAAGCAGGTCCCCCTCTAGTGAGGATTATGGATGAAAATGAGGGAGAAAAAGACAGGAACAATCCAGGATGATCACACAATCAATGTTTCTGAAAGACATTTAGGCTAAGTGAGTACTTCAAAGAAGACCTGATAGACATGTGAACTATCCATGGTAAGAAACTAACCTTGTCAAACATTCTTCCTTCCTGCTGCTTTGGCAAAGCAATGCAGTTCCTCCCTGCATCACAAAGACAGCATGAGATTTCTTAGGCTGCACAAGATCCTTCAAAGATTATGGCAGCAGCAACTGGTGGCCCCTGTACCAATGGAGCAGTGATTCCACTCTGGGTTTGAGTCTTAATTTTAAATGAGCTTTCCAGGGTGTTGATCATACTTGGGGGACAGGGTTCAGCACTTTGGATCCCTCCTTTAAAGCATGAACTGAAATGCAGACTGTATTCACTATCCCACTGATGTGGAAGCCACCATCCACCACCAGATCATGATAGAATACAGGGATATTTCTATTGTAGTACAGGAACTACAAGGCTATTCATATTACTTTTTATAACACATTTATTCATTGCCAGTACTGTTGAGTGTAACATGGGGGTTGCCAGACTTTGTACCAAGATGAAGTCCTCAGTTTTATGAAAATGTCCAGCCTTGCATAAATACAATGCTTTTCTGAAAGCTCCATTAAAATGATAGCTGGTCGTTTTGAACTGTATGTGCAGGTAGAAAAATAAATCCTTGAGCAATAGAACATCCTATTAGCCTAAAGAGGATCTAACAAGTACAGCAGGGTGAGTTAAGGACAAAATGTCAGTCTTAGTAGTTGAATGCTTTTGCATGCATGCGTATGCCTATTCCCCCTTACCTATCTTGATCACATTTTATCATTTTTTTAAAAAAAAAAGTTTTAACCATTCTAATTGCAGTAAATAAAAACAAACAGAGAAGAACCCCAGCTCTTGTTCACCCTAGAGGTGAAGCAAATAGAGCTATGAATTTTATATTGAATTTTAAAGGAACTATCCCAAGTGCCTAACCTATTTGGGGGACGGTATTCAGTATATTGAATGTCTCTTAGAAAGTTCAAGTTAAAACTTGGAGTGATTTCATTACCACCATGACAGGGAAGCCACCAGGAGCCTGGATTCAAGGCATACTGCTCTACAGGGCAGAAGGGCTATTCCCATCCACCCCCGTCATTTTTGGTCTGTTGCTTAATCCCATAGCCTTTTATAAACATACATGTGTGTGTGTGCTCGATTTTCTTTTTCTAATTTGAATGGTTCATGATTGAAAGCTCCCCTGCTGCATAAAATTCTGAGATTAAGATGAGAGAAAACTGACTATTAAAAAAAGGAGTAAACACAAAGTGGTGAACCCATTGACACACATTGACCACAATCCTGTTGACATGTAATGTATATGTAAGTTCCTCCACAGAGCAGGTTGGATATTTTGTCTGACATTCAGTTCAAACTTGTGGAAACAGAGTTATGCATGCAGCTCCACAGTTCATGGTTGTCAGTATACATGGACACACATTATGCATGATTGCACATTGCCCATTGATAAACATAGGCATCACTTATGGTTGCACACTGCTACACATTGATGTGCATTGCACACTGGGTTGTGCAATGTTACCTTTTATTAAAAAGCAATGTCATGCATCTTCCACATAACCCCATAAGAGTGAAATTACACCTCCATTTCCTCAGCGTAGGATCTTGGCCATTATATCCTAGTGTTACTCAGTGTAACTGCAATCTGAATCTGTGTTCTTGGTTCAGTGATTTAATTGCATGTGTCTATGTTTCTCCACTGGGTGTCCAAAAGTCAGGAATAGGAACTCATTAGGCACACAACCATTACTCAGAAAATGCCATGTTCAGCTCAGCTGCTGCCCCAAAGGTCAGTGCAAGTTCTGCTGGTCACATTCAAGCCAAGTAGGAATTCTTGCCCTCTACTCTCTCAAGTTCAAGGTACAGAAGATCTGCTTACCAACCTGTGCCATGACTGGCTTTGAGTGGGTGCTGTTTGAAGTCTCCTTGCTGGCAGTCTCCTTGCTGGCAGAGTCTCCTTGCTGGTAGATTACTGTGGAGAACAATGACTCCAGTTGCCAGTGTTGATCATACAGAGGGAATGTGGAAGAGCATTCTTCTGATCTGCTCTTTAAGTTCTGGGATAAGGAGGGAAATAAACTTTGAGGCCAGCCAAAGGCATGTCTCCCTTCTATATTTTGAGCTGGACATTTGGCCTGGGATGGTGTTCTTTAGGATGGCATGTCCAGCAGGGAGATTATTCAATATGATCTGCCACTGGTAACTTGGATGAATCATTCACAGAATGGTTAAGTAAGTGATCTAGAGCTGCAGTTTTAAATTGTTGTAAATGTTCATGCTGTTTGAACCCCTTTGCAGATCTGGCCCTCTTGCTTCTTAATAGGTCTTCAAATATGAATGGGGATTTCAAACAACCCTGGAAATATTTATGGACCACCATTAACTTGGCAGGATCTGTTAATATGACCAAGAGTTAAGTTGAAAAAGCCATTCCAAGAACAAAACACAATATCTTCTGCAGATTTCAGATATCATCAGGTGAAACATATCCAGCAAAACTTAACCAAATACTTGGATCCCCTACCATTAACTCAGATATAAAAATGACTAGAAAATATGGTTAAGATCCTGCATAGGGAGATGTAGCTATGGAGATGTAGCTATGTCTCCCAGTGCTATCTCCCAAAACCTACCTCTTAAACAGGGCAGACCTCTCTGCAACATCACAATGTCCATGTTGCCAGGGGTGGAGGGAATAGTGAGAATGCATCCAACTCTTTTTCAGTAGCTGGACTGACACCTACAAAGACCTCCAGGGTTCCTTGTATCTAGTTACACAAAAAGAGTTGGACCCATCCCCGCTCATCCCCCACTCTCTTGCAAAATAGAAATGGTTGCATTGGGGTGAGGGTTTCACTGCTTAAAAGGTAAATTTGAGGAGAGGAGCTTTTGGCCCTTGAGTGGTTAGAAGATGCTTCTGACCTGTGCAACAAATGTAAAAGTGAATGCAAGTGAGTGAATGTTGTGAGTTAGATTTACACTGTCAAAATTCATAAACAGGAATGAAAAAAGAAATGGAAAAATTGAAAAGGAATGGAGACCAATTATAGAATGAGTGAAAAGGAATTAGATACCAAAGAAGGGCATAGGCAAGAAGTTATGATCTAAGGTAGTAACTTTTTGTACTAAGGGTGGGAACATAGAATGAGAAATAATAGACAAAATTATATATGGGTATTACATAGGAAATATTGGTGTAAGAATACAAAAACAAAAAGATAATTCACAATATGGAGGTTTAGTCTAAAATAAATTCAATATTGGTATTCGACTGGAGGAAAATGTGAAATAAGGATAGTAGGGTGGAAATATGGAAATATAGAAATGTAAACATGAAAGAAACACAGTTATTTTATATTTCATGGAAAATTTCCTTTGTTTGCCACATTTTGAATGTCATTGTAATACTTGATTGATAAAAATTAATTTAAAAAATTCATGAACAGGATGCCAGCCACTGTATGATGATTCTTTAAAGGTAAGTATTGAATGTATCATTGATGCATTATGGGCCCGAGACAATGTGTCATTACTTGTACTATTAAATGTACTAACAATATATCCCAGTAGTTGTAATAGTTAATCAATACAAAATACAACCAAACCATGTACCATACAAGATAAAACTTTTGGCATTGAGCAATCTAATTAATAAATGGCTGTAATGCTCTGTTATTGTTCTTAAATGCCTTTACTAAAAAAAAAATCAGTACATGAAAAAGCCGTAAGCCAGATGCTCAGAGTCTTTTTTTTTTTTAAGTTGCCTCCTCTGTAATATACATGAATTCAAAATGCCACTTTAAGGCAGGATGTCTGAACAGACATCTGATCATCTATTCTCATAGATATTAATGATACTTTCCTGTTACAGCAGCACTAGTGTCAAATAAGGTAGATTAGACCCATTGACAAAATGAATGTTTCTGGCTTTCAGCAGGGGGATTAATATTGATTTTCTTTTTGAAGTCTTAAAAGCTTGTGATAAAGTCTCCATGTCAATTCAGAAATATAAGAGGATCATCTTCTCCAAAACACTCATCATTTCTGTTGATTAATGCACTGATACTTATTGTTTTAAAAAAAAAAGGAAAAAGGAAAAGGACAGAAGAGTACACAGAAATATAGGATTTCACACATTGTTAGCAAACTGGCACTTTTGCCAGGCAGGACAAGGCAAGAAGCAGAGAACAGCACTTATGGCTGAATAGAATTATGATTCTCCTGATTTACAAAGGTTTGGATTCTTGAGCTCTCCTCTGATACAAGGTTGGCAGCTTACCCATTTTCCATCTGCTTTCAGCACACTGGGGAAAAGCATGATATTAATGCTCCCACTAAAGAGTAAGTTAAATGTTACGATTTAAAGAGCTGATTTTCATTTTAGTCTTTTCTTAAACTCACATCCAGATACCTAACTAAATAATTTTTTTAAAAAATACAAACTTGTCACGTGTGTGTGAGGGTGTGTGTGTGCACATATGCACATTTTATAAAACAAGTGTGAGAAATATGCAGCTTTAAAACAGGGAAAGATTTTTTTTTCTGTCTAGGGGCACATTCCCACAGGATAATGTGTTGGGAGCATGCCAATAATGTGGTCAAAGATAGTAGTGATTAAATCTATAGTAATGCTCTGTCTCTGCATCACCTCACAGTGTGTGTGTGTGTGTGTGTGTGTGTGTGTGTGCCATCACTCCAAGAATAACTCACACTCACCCACAAAAGGGGGCCCTATTTTGGAACAGTTCCAGGGTCTCAAAAGCTTTAATCTAGCTTTTCCTCTCAATACTCCATTCTCCTTATCACTCCATCCTTTTGATCTGTGCATCACTTCCTTCCCACTCTAGCAGTGCAGATAGTTACCTTTTCCACATACAAAGTATTTACGGAGAACAGTATGTTACAACCTGCCTCCCAGAAAGATTTCTATCCCCATTTCAATCCCTGCAGCCTTCAGTTTTCAAGCTGCTGGAAGATGTAGATCTTGCTTGCTTCTTTTCTAGATTGCAGATTTAAAAGACAGCTCATGGATTGTCTTGTCAACTTGTGAATACTCAAAAAGAATTTTGTGCAGATGTATTTTTTTTTTTCAAAATCTACATATAACCTGAAGTAACTGGACTCACCATTAATCATGTGTGAAAATGACAGGGCATTTGGAAGCCACTGAGTGGAGAGTTTAAGAAAGTGTGGTGGGCTGAGCTGAGTTGTGACCTAGAATTTTTCACGCCTGCTTTAAAATTTTGTGAAGGGAGTGATTCAATTCCCGGTTTTAAAGCATGCGCACAGAATGTGACATTCATATCCCTTTCATATTTGATGACAAGTTTCTGTATATTCTGTATGTGGGAAACCACTACATATGCATATGAAAGCAGATTTCTCTTCATTTAGACTCCCTTTGGAATTCAGCAGTTGCTGAGAGAAAATAAGTTTGACTTCAGCACGAGTTTTGGCTTCAAAACTTAATCCCATGGACTATATTGTGTTCTGTGTCCCTGTCTCCGTTCCCAGTCATGCTTTTATGTTCTATGATCTTCCGTTCCCATCTATGACTTATTGCCCCAACCAGTAAATCTGTACCTTGCTAAACAGTTAAGGTCCAGGCATTTTGACACTATGTGGTGAAAGCCAGACATAAGCCTCTGGTGATTAAACAGCTGTTTTAATCAGCCCCCTTAGAAACTAGGTCCAGCAAGTACTGGGAATGGAAAAGGAAACCTACACCCAGCAAAAGGTTTGGAGCAGTCACATAACAAATCTCTTTTCCCCTTACTGTAGCCTACAGTGATATGGAATAGGAGCGTGTGCGCGCGCATGCACACACACACACAGATACCCTCAAATAGCCTCAAATACCATCCTGAATACTTCCAAACTTATCTGGTTCTGGAATCAGGGTCAATCCTAGTTAGTACTTGGACAGGAGACTACCAGAGAATCTGAGGGATCTCTAGGTAGAGATGTCTGAAACCCTAGAGAGCCAGTCAGAGTTGATAATACTAGGCTAGATGGACGAATGATTTGACTCAGTAAATGTCAGCTTCCTGTGCTCCAAATCACACAACGAGTACTACTTAACAACATGGCAGGGGATGAAAAAATCTGCATGGGGATATCAACTGCTATGATAAACCACTTGTAACCTGAGCCTTACATGTGTACTAACTTGACAACGCAAAGCCCAATCATTTTATTTATTAATTGATTGGAAAGAAGGAAGAAATGATTTTTTACTCTTCTCACAATACATTTTGGTGCAGCTTAATGCAGACTTGTAACATCTGTAACTTGCTAAATGACTAAGGCCCAGGCAAGTTGTCATTATGTGATAACACCCAAACATAACCTTCTGGAGATAAAAGAGCTGTTCAAATGAGTCGCATTAGAAACTGGGTCCAGCAAGTACTGGGAGTTGGAAGGGAAATCCAGCAAAGTGGTCAAGCACATGTGATATATTCTGTGTGCATTCAATTGTCACCTGACTGCTTTAAGAGCCATCTTTCTGTAAAATAAACTGTTCTGTTAACCTACCATTATTAAGAAGATCTAGAAGAAATGATGACTATGATAAATATTCTAGATTGCAAGTGAGTATTCACCCTATTCTTGTTGAAATGTTTGATAATGCTTCTGTTCAGGAGCAATAATGTGTATCACTTTCTTCCAGACTGTTTCAATTTAGTACATGATTATGTGTGAAACATGATGACAATTGGAATCAGCAGGGTCAAAATTCAACTCTTATCTTTATTGTTCACTTTTATCCTATTCTTGGCATGGGTGCAAGGTTCACACATAATAAATACATGTGAATATAATACTCGACAATGGCATGTAGGAGAATCTAGACAAATGCACTTGTACTTTGTTTCCACCCATCTTTGTCTACTCCATCCCATTTTCCTGCCATTTCGAACCATTAGATGTTCTTCTATTTACCATGGTGATCCTTGCATAGTAAGGAAGAGATCAAATGGGCCTCATTTCCACTATGCAATTCAAAGAATGAACAAGTGGACCATGACAACACCTAGTCACATCCAGGTCTTGTTTGTTCCAAATCTTTCACCAATAAAAAAAGGACAATTAACTTCTTCACATAGAAGGCTCCAGTTCACACTTCCTCAATGAGGAAGGTATTTATACTGCAAATATAAGGATCAAGACTTACTCTTTCTCTTTCCCATCATTTCTTCATCATCGACCATCTCTCTTTTCCCTAGCACGTGCTGCTCATAGCAAGGCTTTGGCTTAACAAAGACAAAGAAACATAAGATGCCATTTCCTCTTTAAGGGAGGGTTAGGCAACTTCCTAGCGCTAAGGAGGAGCACTTTGGACCCTGCAACCCCAAAACTGGATATCACTACCCAAATTCTCACCGCTGCTGTGGTTGACACCCCAAATTTGGCAGCAACTGCAATAGCTATCTATAAGAGAATGTCAGATCACTTCTGCACCACAGATGTCTAAAAATTCTGAGAGCAAAGTATCTTCTAGACAGTAAAGTGGGGATAGTTGCATCACTGCTGATTTTAGCAGTGTGCTTCTATTGTGAGTATGCTGGATGTCAAGCAAGGCAACAGTTTTTGTTTTCTCTTAGTCAAAAAGTTATAGCCCAGTTATGCCTGGCATCTCTCCACCAGCCACTGACTCACTCCAGAGCTATGTCCAGTGCAGGAAGGGGGAGTCAAGTGTAAAAACATAAAGGAAGATCTATGCTCTACCAGCAATCATACATGATCTTGACCTAAGCCATTCAGTGAATTCACAGTTAGACTGAGATTTCAATAGTGGACTCATAACCTATGCTTCTAATTACTAGCAGGCCTGACCCATTTTCAGAGGCGAATCTAGTATAAACGGCACCTAGGACAAGTGTGGAAATTGTGCCCCTAAGTCCGGGGCCACTTCCTCTTCTGCAACCAAATCTTCCGGCATGGTTTTTTTGCACACACCCCTATGTCATGGGCTTCCAGGACCTGGACTCAGAGTCTGAGGCAGCAGAACCTGCTCTGAGCCCTGACGCAGACACTGCTGCAGCAGAACCTGCAGAGCAGACAGTACCACCAGCCACCCCAGGGACAGAAGTGTCAGCCCCAGCAGGGAGTCCTGCTCACTCTGATACAGAGGATGGTCTAACTGTACCTACCTTTGCCCAGAGTAGACACCAAAAGGATCTCCTGTGTCTCTCCCAGTGAATTTATGCCAAGCACCAATTAATCAGGCACCAGCTGCACTGACCCTGGAGCCTATAAGATCTGAGCCTTTCCCCTCTAGCCTTTGTCAGCAATCAACTGACCATTTCTCCCATGCATGCTTCTGTTTGTTTTTCTTGCCTATGTTTCTGCCTTTGACTTGTGTTTGTTTTTGCCTACCTCTGATTTATGGACATTGTTGGGACCCTTATTGCTTTGCATTTGCAAAGCTGTTTCCTTTCTTCAGTAAATTGACCACCTAAGTTATTACTGAGTTTCTGACCTGTGTTTGTTATCAGCTTCTCCTTGCTGCCAGCCCAGACCAAGTTTGGACACCCTGTGGCATTGGCACCCAGAGCACATGTCCTATATGCCCCAACCTAGATACACCTCTGCCCCTGTTGTTATGTGCAATGAAGAACAAGATGGTTCCTCTCTTGCTTTCCAAGTGCCAAAACCAGGTGTAGTGGATGTTCAAACCTTCTTCAACATGGATATTATGGAACAGCAACATTTGAAGAAAACAGGCTACGTTAGGGAGTGCAGATCTGACTTATCTAAGACCTTGTTGCCACCTCTTAACATTTACTGCTTGAGGTCACATCCTTACCTTGCTTAAGGATAGGCTGGCTTTATCTCTATGCAAGGTTAGATAGCAGAAGGAGGAGGTTGCTCATCCACAAGTCTTCCTACTTTATACTATGTAGTAGGCATCACACATGACACCATGATTGTATGAACCTAACCACTTTGCATTGTCTGAACACAACCAAAACAATCCATATTCTAGAACACCAAGGCCATGAAGAAATCTCTTCCATCTGCTTGACATCTATGATACAAGCCCAGAAACATTTGTTCTCTTTTTCCTATCACTGACACAATGATTGAGTTCTATTCGTGACTGTTACTATAGTAACCTCAGTGCTAACATTTTATTACACACTTCCTATTGGATGAAAATATCATAAAATTGAAGGATAAGTTGTTTGGGCAGAACAATAGGCCATCTGATATTGAATCTACAAGCACTTAATAAGAAGATTTCCAAGTAATGGCACAGTACTATTATCATATCACTTAGTAAAATGGCGGCAAATTATTGTATTACTCACATCTCGTTGGGTCCATGCAAAATTATCGAAGAGCTGCCTTGAAAGATGACATTTCATATGTTCCTTTTTATGCACTAAAGTGGTTAAAAGCACATTCGCATTTTAAAATGTTTCTCCTCTCTTGACAGCTTGCTGATGCATTCCATAGGCTCCCCTGCTTCTAAAGCTGCTAACTACGGCTTTAAAACTTCTGATAATTATGAATCTTGCAGTCACACTAAACTAGATTGACAGATGAAATACTGATTACTAAGGACTTATTAAAAAGTACTTTGCAACCAATTATGCTGACATTTGAATTGATTTGACAGTTGAATTGAGCAGAAGATCCCTCCAAACAGAACAGAACAATTTAATTTTTATCCTCAGCATTCTAAGATAATTGTTAGAGAGATTCATTAATACACCACTACAAAATTTATTTTTATCTGAGGATGGAGTACCCTTGTTTTTAGCAGATGAGAAATACTACACAAACAAGTTTTCTGAAGCATTATACGTTTCAACGTTTGCACCCCCTCAAGCTTTCAGTAAGAAAAACCTCTTTCATAGACATTTATCCAGGAACCCAAATTGACTATCAATGGAACAGGTACTCAATGTCCATAACACTCTCCCACTGGAATATTTCCACTGTCAAAATTACACAAAAATTTAAGGTCATCAGTGTGCAAACATTTGCTTTCAAAATAACCCATTTTACATTGTCTTAGCAGCCACAGGAACCCCTACCTTAGCCTGAGGCATAGTGGTGTGACTGCCTTGGGAAGCAACTACTGAAATGTATCATTTTGTCAAGGGCTGGAGGACAGTGCTGTGTATGCCACATAGCTAGCTGTGCATCTCTTATGCAACCCTGCTGCTTTCAGGATCATTGGAGGGTGCTATCCCGTCACCATAGTTGAAAGGTAAATTTGTGATCCTATTAGACGTTGTGGGTTTTCCAGGCTTTGAGGCTGTGTTCTATTAGTATTTGCTCCTGGTGTTTCACTTTCATCTGTGGCTGGCACCTTCAGAGGATCTGGTGGCATGCCAGCCAAAGGTGCAGGAGAAATATCAGGAGCAAATACTAATATAACGGGGCCTCAAAGCCCAGAAAACTCACAACAACCTATGGATTCTGGCCATGAAAGCCTTCGACTTTACATCTGATCCTACTGTCTGATGGAGATGGAATGTGGTGCACCATCTTGTTTTTCACCTCAGGGAACAATGTCATTGACCAGCTCTTTTTGCATGTATTTGATAGAACCAATTACCAGAGACGATTATGAAAAAATATCTCACCAAGGCCTACTGGTATGCTGTGTGATCTGAGAGAGTACCATAGCATGGCTGCTGATTGCAGAAGTACTGCTGGCAAGGGTTTCAGTCTTGGTTTTCTCACCATTTCTGACTTTCCTACTGTGGAACCTCATAGGTTTCTAAGTCAGTTCTTGGAACCTGAAACTTTCCAGGTGTTTATGAACCATGATCTCATTACCACCACCAAACAGTCAGGAGCTGATGAAATGGAAGTCCAATGACATCTGAAGAGCCACAGTTTGCCTTAGAAACCTGGAGTTTCTAAGGAAACCCAGAGTTCCCTCAAAGACAATTTGAATGTCTTGGTTCCAGATTATAGCAAGCATCATATTTATGAATTACGATGCCATAAATCAGATATAACAACTCACTATTTGATCAATGAACTTGTCAGAATATGACCACGCAACAACTAAAATCCTTAATAAACCCACTTTGTAAGCCACACAGCTTCCCTCACACAACCCTTCCCATGTTGTCAGAGAGTGAGGAGATCAGTAGGGATGTGTCCAGCAATTTTTTCTACAGATATTGCAAGGATATCATCTTCAGGGACCTCCCAAGAACCACAGAGGTCTTTGCAGATGCCTGTCAGAGGACAATAGCAGGACATGTCCCCGCTGAACCTGTCACTCTCTAACAACATGGAAGTGGTTGTGTTGGGGGGGGCAGCACTGCTTACAAGGTGGGTTTAGGGGGTAACATTGGTCAATGTGCCTATGGAGACATACTTACATGATGCAAATAATCTCCCAATGCAGAATCTCAGCCTATATATCAGATCCAGACTTACTCATGCTTAAAGTAGATCCAATGAAGTAAATGTAGTCTTGGCTTATGTATCTCACTGTTTTCAGCCTCATTAAAACTGCATCCAACCCTATGATGGAAGCTGGCATGACATTCATCTAGTTTGAGGTTCTACTAATGTGTGTTGTAGAACTTTGACCTGGTTTGTAAAGACAGACCTGTCTAGAATGAGTTCTACTTCATCCTGCAATGACTCTGATTGGAAAGAAAAAGATTCTAAATTTTACAGGTAAATAGAGTCTGAGTTGTGTAAGGGGATGGTCAGCACCAAAAGCATTTAATGCTCTTTAAATGTGTATATACTTTCTATGCATCTTAAGAAAACTATTCTTCCAACATAAACTCTTCATCATAAGATAGAAGATTTAATTTGTTTCACTTCACATTTTCACTTTACTGAACAGTCAGTATACGGTCACTGATAAATATCATTTCAGGAAAAAATTATTGGCTTAGCCTACATAGATCCACCGCACTAAACTTAGAAGCAGTATGGATTAAAATCTGATAAACAATATTAGACAAACCCTGTGAATTATACTATATTGACCACAGGGGACCTTGCTGTGGATTAAAGAGCCAAATCTGCTCTCACTTAACAGCACATTGCTAAGTGTATTTATGCAAAAGTGAAGTGTCACAGAGCAGAACGGGATTTTCTCCCTTCTAACTGTGCATAGAATTGCTGCCCATGCAGATATAGGATGAGTGGTGAGTTCTCGTAACTTTGCTGGCAGAGAATCATTCATCCATTCCTCTGGGAAGTCCCAATAGGCTTATGTTCAACAGTGATAATTTTACATTTGTACCAAGACTGTTTTAATTTAGCATGTTATTATGTGCAATAAATGACAACTGCTTTTAGAATATTGACAAATGCAACAATAATTAAGGCAAACAATAAACCACAAGCTGTCTTCTTATAATGAGTTCTTGCTGAATGCAAGGCCTTCTGTGGCATATATCCAATAACCAAATTTCTCCAGCTATCCAAGCATTGTAGTCCTCTAATGCAGTTTTAGTTCTTCACCTCAATATCTGCTGAACAGTGAGGCTTCACAAAATGGCCACATAATACTCTCATGCTGCACAACTTGGATACCTCTGTTCAGTTAAAGTCCCCTTACAACCCACTGCTTACGCTGAGATTCTTGAACAGTTAAATGCTTAATTTGACTTGGTTAACCTCTCTTGTTGCCACTTTCTGATAAATATGTTCTAAAAGCAGTTTTTAAACACAAATTGGAATCAGAGCTTTTGTTAGAGATTTGTATAATCTTTGTTAATCAAGGGTATAAAATCTCCATTTTCTTTTCCCTTAAATTCTTGACCTGGGAAAAGGGTAGGAAGAACTAAACCAGGTTCCTGACCAAGCTCTGGCTGGAAGAAAAATTCTAACAGATACGCAGTTGGAGAGACAATGACATATGAAGTAGGGCACAATTCCCTTATGTCATTTGTTCCACAGAGGCCAATGAGGTGAGTAATCCAGCTGTCAGTTCCTGCAATGTTTTTCACCCCTGGCATAGCAATAAAATAAAATAAAATAAAATAAAATCAAGGCTTCCCTGAAAGGTCTGTCTTTACATGTGGTTCACTAAGCCAAATGCAATAGATCCTCCCTCCACATTCTCAGGTTTGACCTTCTTGACTTCGATTATTCGTGAGGCGTGCACATGCCTTCCCCTCCTTCTCCTATTCCTCTGTGTTTTATTGGGTATGGAGAAGGAAGGCAAGCACACCCAGGCAAAGGCAAGGAATAAGGTGGAAGGCATGTGCACATCTTTCATCTCTGCCTCCAGTGTTCCCATCCTATTCCCTTGCCTTTGGCCCAGCGCAGAGAACACACATGAAGGCAAAAGGCTAAGGAATGGGGGGGGAGGCACACACACACCTTCCTTCACCGTGTATGCTGCTCCCCCTCCCATTCCCTTCCCTTTTGCCCAGGTGCAGAGAAGGAAGGTTTGCGTGCTAGGGCAAATTGTAAGGGAATGGGAGGGAGGAGCCCCAGGAGGGAATGGGAATGGCAGGGTGGGAGAACTATTTATAGTTTATCTTCTTTTGCAAGAGTTCTGAACCCCAAAGTCTAGCAAAAGTGGAGGGACCACTATATTCCCAAATGCAATATACCTGACTTCTGGGGATGGGGTGTCACTATAGGGTATTGCTCAAGCAACAGTGTGAGGATGACACTGTGAGACACAGAAAATTGTCTCACATCCAAAACCCTTATATTGCTCAGTCAGTCAAGCCTTTACTGCAGTCAACAAACCATGAGGCGATAAAATAGTTATATATATTCTGTACACAAGGAAACAAAGGTATAAACACACCATATTTATTTTTAATATTTATATTTTATTTAAAAATATAAACAATCTGTGTTAAAATAGAACACGATATAATTAATTACACATAAACGCATTTTAGAAAAAAAAGCTCACTAAAATGAGTTTAAAATTTGATATAAGACACTGAGATTTAAACAAATCAAATATATAAATCTCCATCGAAATCATACAACTTTATTAGTAATATACAACTTTTAGTAACCCTACCATACCTGAAGACATGTCCCCCATATGACACCTCAAATGTTTAAACCAGTGTTATTAATATTTATTGTACCACAAACGTATACCTTCCTCCTTTCTAAATTATTTTATGCATAGAACTTAGAAAAGATATTCCAGCAATACAGCTCCCAGAATTCCCCTACTTAATATAGCCAGTGTTCATGCCAGCCTGGAATTCTATATATTGCAATTAAAGCACATATACACACACCTTTTGAGCACTCTTCATCCTGCTATGAATCATTCTGTTACCCTTGCCTGACACTGCCATGGACACGTTCCTATCCTCATAACTTCATGGTAAGAAAGATGGAACATGGAAAAGAGGAATCAGAAAAAGAAATACAGAAATCCAGCAACCAGTGAGACTAAGAGGAGGAAGTTCGCAGGAGTAGCTGCACACATTGAAAATTCCCTTCTTACTAAATCCTTTACCAGATACATGTTTTTGATATTTTTGGCATTGCTTTCTATGTTCTTGTTCTGTATAACCTTTGCCCCTTGAACTCAAGGTTTTTAAACCACCACAACAGCACAGGGACCAATAAATTGATGCAGCTTCCCTTTGGCCACCAGTACCCTTTTCTTTCTCTTCTTCTCTCTTTACCTGCTCTCTCATCTGAGTGTTATGAGTCCAGTTTTGCTAGCCTCTCTAGAAAAGCATACACACATGATACAAATGCACCATTCTGCAAGCAAATCCATATTAGAACATGGTCATTATGCAGAAGGCCTTTGCATTAGGTCCACCCTATGGCATTTTGGTGCCTGAGCAAAAGAGGTAGCATGACCCCTTCCACATACGAAAGCACACTAGAATGGTGTGATGTATGATGCAAAGTATGTGGAAGGGACAGAAAGAATATTCCCAGTCCTTTATTTCCAGGTCACAAAATAGATTTCCTGACATGAGGAAATCCCCTCCCCCAAAATCAGGAAAAATAATAAACTAGTGAGAATTTCCTACTATTTTTTTCCTGATATTCAACATCCTGGAGTGTTGTACAAGAACTCTTCCGCAGTGAAAAACACTTTTGTGGGAAGGAGGATAAATTCCTTGTTTTTGGCACAAAAAATGAGTTTCTTATCCAGAAAACAAAAAACTGCTCCCTGTTTAAAGTGCAGAAAACAGAGGGATCACACAGAAAATTTCTCTGCAGATTAATTCTTGCACAATACTTCAGGATGTTCAAACATGGACAAAATACTGTAGACAAATATTTTTTTTTCCCACATTGTTCATCCTTTCATGTGACTATAAAATAATTGAGGATTTATATCCCCATTGTGTGGTACAACACAACCAACAGAGGGAAACAGCCAGGGGACTCAAGAGGAATAGTTTGAGAATTGCTACTATTACCTCCAAGATCTGCTGCCTGAGGCTGTTGCCTAACTCTTCCTAATGGTGGAGCTCTAGGGATGGAAAGCATATTCAAGAAATGAGTGAAAAAACATGGATTTTGAAGAGAAGAACTCTGGACTGATGAAAATCTTTATAGTTCAGGACTTTTTCTACACAAAATTTGTGCTTGGTTGTTTTGTATAGAAAACAGCATTTTCCCCGTACAGGAAGCAGATTTTTTTTTCTGCTCAGAAAATAATATTTCTGTGTGGAAATTTTGTTTTCTGTGCAGAAAAAAAACTGTTTCCTGTTCAGAAAGCACTGCAGTTTGGGACATTCCATGCAACATTTGCATGTAGTTGATTTGCACTGAAAACAGTTTTTTCTGTGTAGGAAAGGATTTTTTTTCCCCCTGCACAGAGAATAATACTATTTATTTCTGTGCAGGAAAAAAAACTGTTTCTCATGCAGAAAAATCTGTTTTCTGTGCAAAACGATCACATGCAAATTTTGTGCAGCATAAGTCCCAAACTGCAAACAGGCTTCAAAAACTGCATGTTTTTCAAAGTCTTTCTCCCAGCAGGAAGAAAATTGCTAATATTACTCACTGTTGCCTTTGAGAAGGAAATCAGTGATGAATTATATCCCTATGAGGTTCTCCCTGACTCAAATGGACTCCAGCTCTGTTAAAATCAATGGAAGTTTCACCAACAATGTGTGGAAATCCACACAGAAGAGATGACTATTTTAATACACATCTGTACTAGAGGTGTAATAAATCTCTTCTTACTACTTGACAAAATAAAGAAGACAATTGGGCCTCTCTGGTACAGACACTTTTGGCCAGAAAGTCAAATGATTAATTTGACATAAGGGTTCCTTTTTCTTTGAAGCTTCATACACTATAAATGATGGAAAGGAAACACCATTTAGCTTTCATTTTTACAGTAATACAATTCTCTCTGTTCCTGTGATTCTGTCATAATGGGCCTCTTGAGCAACAGTCTGCAAATTAATTGAAAACTTTTCCACTCTACAAGTAAAGGAGGTTGAGCGAGGGAGTAAGAACGAAAACCAAAGCCAAACTAAATGAGCTTCTAAATACAATTACCTTAACTTGCACAGGAATCCTAACACTAAAAGAACAAGTAGGAGCTCTTCATTTAATTACAAAACAAATTTCTTTGAAAGAAGGTTTAGTTCTTTCAGTGTAGAAAGTTCACGATTATTATTTTAGAAAAAAAAAATCCTGGAAGCTACATGTATTAAATTTGCGAGGGACTTCTTTTTCAAGAAGCCTATTACAGTTCTGAACCACAAACCTGTGACTTAAGAAAACATGGCTTGATGTCATAATGAGGTTTCAATGGAGCCTTGGTGTCTACGATGCCTCCCCAAAGAGGGGACTTCCCCACCTATGCTGGGCACAGGGCCTCCTTCTCCTGTGCTGCTTAATGCAAATGTAAACCAAACAGAGGCCTGGATACATTTCCAATTGACTGTCATGTATTTTTACTTCCCCTTCTTCACAATGCACAAGGGCACTTTTCAAGCCTGGTTTGTTACAGAAGTAGGGTGGCCATGTAGCAAAGTTAGAACAGTTGCTCTCCCCTACCCCAGAGCAAAACCTCCACCATTGCCCAGCCAGCATGGCCATACTAGTGGGGGAATTCTGGGAGATGTAGTCTAAAAAAGTAACTTTGCAAGGCTCTGACTATGCACCTTATTTCACAAAGGATAGTACTTAAGTAACATCTGTTTCAGAGTTGGCAAAGTTTTGGCCTTCCAGATGCTGTTGGACCACTATGTACTAGCAGGCAAGTGAGAGGAGGCTTCTTTCAGGCTCCAGTGATCCACACAGAGATTGCTTTCATACAAAATATCTGGGAGAGGGGGCTTTCCAAGCAGCAGAGAGTAGACGATCCTAGAGACTGCACTTTAGAATCTCCTAGGTCACTGCTTCTGGGTCCCCTGATGCCTAATGTCATAATTAGTATATTCTTCAGATAAGCATGTCTTAGATGCCCCTAGACGTATACTTATTTTGCTGGGGGATGCAAATATACTCCAAACCTTGATCTGATGATCACCCTCCTTTTCTTTTCCTTTTCCAAATCAGATTACTAGGGACATGTGTATTTAGTCTAAAGCAGGCATGAGTAACTATGTGTTACCCAGTGTACTGGGGGTCCCGGGAGGGACACCAAAATGTGCTCAACTAAAGGTGCCGAAAATTAGCTCAGAGCACTGCTTAGCGTTACGAGAGGCAGGGTAACGTAGTGAGATCTTGAACCCTATGTCTACAGGTCAGGTCGAATCAAGGAGAACACAGAAGTTGAAATAATAAATGATGTTTATTAAATACAAGCAAAACAGTGTATGCAACACACTCATACAAGATAACTATAGAAAATAAAGGTTGGAGTGGTATAGAGGGATTTTTAGAGGGATTGCTGGTTTGGGTGATACTTCACCTGTCCTGAAGCCCAGAAAAATAAAGAGCGAAGCTGGGGTGCGATGTAGCTCAGCACGTGGAGTTGAGGGGAGGCTCACCAAGCAAAGCGGCAGCAAGGCGGGATGAAACTCGGGAGCGTTCCGAGGAAGGTCTCGGAACCAAGGGTTTTTATAAAGAGAATTGTGACTGCAGGCTATGCCGTACTTGGGGGAAAACAATAGATTTGGAGTTGGAGACAAAGCTTCCGAAAGGTCAGAATCTGAATGATTGAGTTATAGTAGCGGTTCTCAATAGAGTAGCCAGTATGCTAACGCAGAGTACTTGGGTATTGCATAGTTAACCCATCAAGCTGCCATCGCGGGGCAGAGGCTCTTTTGTAAGTAGCGTACATACTTAATTAGAGTACTTGCCTGGAGGTCTCCTAAAGCAGTGAGTCAGCTATTTTCTGGCCTGCCTGTATTGTAGTTTGAATATTACAGCTATTAACAGCTGAGCTTGTTTACGTGCTTGTCCGGTGGCCTCGCAAGGACGTGGAAAGGAATAGAGAAGTGCAGCCGAATTGTGATATCAAGGGATATCTTTTAACATCCCCAAAGCTCGGACTAGCCATGGCAGTAACACTATGGAAGGACAGGGGGATACTTTAGTCTCCACTTATGACACCCCACCCTACCCCCTAAAAATTTTTTTTCCTCCAAATGCCTTCAGATGCCCTCTGGGGGCATGGATCACTTTCACCAAGGTTCTAAGGACCTGGGGCTATTTTATGCCCAGAGGAAGGCTTTTTTTTTCTTTTTTCTTTTTTTTTGCATCGTAATACTCCACTGCTGGTTCAGTAAGTACATGACTGTTTGTAACAACTGAAGATGGCTGTCATTGTTTGATTAATAATATTAAATTGTTCTTTCCATTTGACCTGCCCCAGTTTCTTCTATAGTAAAAAATTTTCCTTGATTTTGATCTATTGGGTTTCTTGGTCAATGTGTACTCTCAGTATGAATTCCAAGCAATCACCTCTTGCCTACCTGAGCCATATCAATTGTTTAACAGCATGAAATATTGTACTCAACATACTGTACTACAATATTCCTATAATTCACTAACAATCCCACAAGCCAAAGGCAGCTGCCAATGCACTTATACTTTCTGGTTCCTTTCTATCCAAAAGGAGAAGGCTGCTGACTTATTAAGACACAGAATATGTTTGCAGTCATGCTTTTAAGGTTGAGTGTAAAATAATGTTTTACTCCCACAACCAAATGGCAAATAAAGAAAAGAGGATATCTTGGACATTACTGGATAGTCACCAGACATGCCACTGCATTGTGCTTCCCTAGTTATCTCTTATCTGCATTACTGTCAAATGAGACTCACTTCCTTCTCAACCAGCACTCACCAGGTATTAAAAACTACCATCTATCTCTCCTGATCTGTCATGACTGTAATGTTAGTGGTCCACACTCTCCTTAGTGAGTCACAAATGTGCAGACCACAGCCCAGAGATGTTAAACATGTGATCCTCCAAATGTTTTGGGGTTGCAACTGTCATCATCCTTTGCTATTGGCTATGCTGGTCAAGGATGATGGGAGTTAAAGTCTAAGAACACTGGGAGGGCCATAGATACTATGTCCCAACCATAGGCCAAAGATTTTTGTCCTGTACGTCTGTATGCACGGATGTTGAAATGTAATCTTATGTCGTTTATAAGTCTGTGTGTGAAATAATCATTCACAAAAGTATATTTTCTATGAAATAAATAATTGTACTGATTTTCCAAGTTTTTTTAAGCTACAATCAATGTGTTTTTTCTTTACATTCTTATGCATAAATCATTTCTCCCTTACTCATGAGCTGGAGCCCCACTGTTCCTTTGCTTTCAGTCTCATTAAACATCTCCAGGGTACAGAGCACAAACAAGGGCAACCTTGTCCTAAGCCAGTGCAGATTGACATCTGTTCCTTAAAACAGAAGGCCTGCTGCTCAGAGGGAAATATTTCACACCTGCAAAGAAGACTAGTTACTCTCTTAGATTCCATTAAGAAACAATTTGAGGTAGCTCCAGGACAGATGAAGAAAGTAAGCAGGGTAAAAGTAAGCAAAGCAAGACAAAAAGAGCAACCTATGTACATCCATGGTGCTGAAGAAAATCTAAGAGCTTATTTACTCATTTCTTTGGCCATTTCCGCACCGGGCTTCTGAAATGGTGCAGAGCGACCTCTGACAGAGGTCTTCTGCACCGTAGAGTGGACTGGCAAGTACTACTTTTTGTAGTTCCACACCAGAATCCACTCAGGAGCAGCTGGAACTAGCTGCGTGGCGCGTTTTTTAAAAACCTCTTTCAAGAGGTTTTTAAAAAGCATGGAGCGCGCAGCCCTGTGCAGCTCCGTCACCCGGCTCCGACTCGGATTTGCAGGTGTGCGCAAGTGGGCTTCCGGCTGGCAAGCTTCTCTGGTTGGTGGCAAGCCTCCACCAACCAGAAGCCGCCATTTGGGATACCGGAGGACTGCGGAGCAGCGAGCTTGCGCTGCTCCGCGTGGCGACGGACTTACCCGGCTTCAGGTAAGCTCCGTTTTTGGGTGTTTTCACCCGTCCCCCCCCCCACATGCGGAAAGGGCCTTTGTTTCATTTCATTGTATTTCTTTAGGAGTATGGGTACAGGAGCTCTCCTCATGCCTTCTTTCAGCTCCATCCAGAATATCTAATATTGAGGGACAGTTTCAGTTCAAAACATGTGGAGGTCCAAAGACTCCTCACCCTTGTTTTAGAGCAAAGCTGGACAAGATGGCCTCCAGTACAATATAAGTGCTAAAAACAAAGAAATTGGACATGGGACATATCATAAAAACAATAATCCAACTATCCAAATCTTTGGTTGTTGTGCACAATGTATAGTTGAGTTCAACAATCTATCAACAAAGGGGATGACCCCAGGGTGTAACAATTGTTGTTGTGCGCCTTTAAGTAATTTCTGACTCATGGTAACCCTAAGATGAACCTATCATGGAGCTTTCTGGGCCTGAAAGTGAGTGACACACCCAAGCTCACCCAGTGGGTGTCCATGGCCAGGCAAGGAACTGAAATGTGGTCTCCAGGGTCATAGTCCAACACTCAAATCACTATATCACACTGGTTCTGAAGGGACTGAAGGGAAATTTCATGGAGGTGGCAGAGTTTATATATAGAAGGGTGGTCCCCTCATTTTGTCTCCTGTTTCCCATAGCTATAGCCATGGATGATGCACTGTGTCTTTTTTCACAAGAAAAATGATGTCCCTAACAGAAAACAGTTGTCTCCAGGGAAGAGCAATTACACTGATACTCAATCTGAGTTTAGACATTTTGCTTTCTGAGATCAGGGCTCCTCGGATCTGACAATGGGAAAGCCATTGACGTAATGGCTGAAAAGTTATGGGAGCTCTAACCTAAACAGTAATTTTCCCACATTCTGGTCAAAAACTCTGGGAGTATCAGTCTATTAATATTTGCATGTATTCATCAAGACTTGCTAATTTCCATTAATCTGAAATATTTAAAATCCAAATGAAAGTTGACAGTTTAATACTTCAAAACATGCATTTCCAAATCTATTTCCTCTCAAAACACACATGTTTTGAGATATACTATCTGAGTGAAGAACTGTGTTGACCTATCCAAAAAAGTATGAGAGCTGGTGGATAATTAAGTTCCAATATATACCGGTCCAAAAATTTCAGCTCATATCAGTTGTATTTGAATTTTAAAAGGTGAATCACTTTAACATCCCTAGTCAAAACATCAAAAGTGTCACGATCAACATTTGGACTCCTTTAATAAAAAAAATTACAGAATTTCTCCAGCATTTATGAGGTTCTTTTCTCTGAAATTTTTAGGGGTAGTTTTAGAGCTGTCAAGATTATTCATACATTTTTAGAGAATTCCTTTAATCCTTCCAATGAAATTAGATGTTTTTTTTAAAAGTATTTAAAACTATAGCATGTGGATTTGGGTGTTTCAATGTGTTGACTACTTCAGAAGAGTAAAATGTCTCATGAGAATCAAAGGAAAGGAAATTCAGTGATCCATATGCTTCTGCTGGCCTTCTCTAGTCAAAGGTCTAATTATTCCATTATGCTGACAGAAGAAGTTTATATCATTGTGCTACTACACTGGAATCCTTTCACACTATGTCATTATAATGCTGCAATTCCACTTTCACTACCATGGTATCCTGGAATTTGCTGTTTAGACAGGGGCATTTAGAATTCTCTAGTGTCTCACCAAACTACAAATCCCAGGATTCCATAGGATGCAGGCATGGCAGTTAAAGTAGAATTACAGTACTATAATTGTGTAGTGTGAAAGGAAGTCATATAGCAAAGGAAGGGAAGAAATATGACTGGAAGGATTAGTGCCTCTCCATGACTGATATAATGACCATCACATACTGGTCTTGCTGACAACTGTGTTGCTACTGCATTCCAGTCAGAATAACACACCCACTGGTGGGGAGAAAATCCCTCCTGCTTTCTAACAAGAGTAGTATTGATTGCATAGTCTAAAAACATTTCCTTAAATGGAACTCTAGGATGTGAGTATAAATAATGTCCACATGACTGTCCCAGTATGTCACATACACATATTGTAGATCATGTTCTAGATTTCATCTAGGCAAGAAGACTCTTTATTATGGTTGGATCACCAGCTGTAAGAGTTTAGAAAGGCAGTAAAACTGTATACCACCTGCAATAAACTTGGGTTTTTTTCTTTCCACAACAGAGAGATGAGCCCAAAGAGACTTGCTAATTAAGCCTGTGTTTATCTTTCAATGACCAATCATGAATGTTCAAAATGAAAGCAGAGGCCAGTGCCTCTGGTGGCTGGTGGATTGAGATACTTGTCATTCAGACAAGTTACTTGTCTAGGCTGTGAGCCTACCACCTCAAAAGGCAATTTTTTTCTCTGCCATACAATTTTTATGGCTAGAAACTTTAGGTCAACATCACCTGGTACTCTCTGGCAATATCAGTCCTGACAATGTAAAGTTGCCCCTGGGGGTGATCACAAATAAGCTCCCATGGTGCATTTGTTTCCCTATAACCTGACTGCCTGGAGAGAGACTTTGAATCAGAGCACAGAAGCCAACTACATGTTCCATTTTATTTCCCAAACCAATGAAAGTACAATTGTCCTCTATTCAAGAATGATAGGCTTATTACTTACAACTACAAGAATGTTCTAATATTGATGATATCTACAATCTGGATTATCTGACTTCTCCAGAAAACAAACAGAGCTAATAAATATACCCTAATTATTACACGTTGCCATAATTTATTCAACATTAAAAACTCAATTTTCCTTTTTTAAAATCTTATTAAAGTTTTAAAACTATGTCTAGAAACATAGGGAAAGCAAATATATTTTTCACCAGGACTGTGACTGTGGTTTTCCACATTACTTTGATGAAGGACTACTAATGGTTCAATATATTTATAATATGTCTTTATAATAAAAAAAAAGACACCCTCTGTGTGATTCTGCAATTATCTGTGGTTTGATATGCAGCCCCAAGCCTGAATTTTCTGGATTGAAAGAAAATGATGCTTCAAGCAATCTGCTTTTAAGTGTGTTAAACTTTGGAATGATTTGCATGCCATCCTGCCACACACTGAAATGGTGACAAAATTATTTTTCCCAGCCCTAAATATGCAAAGATCATTATGCTTGTATACACATTCTGAATGTCTGCCGTACATCCATTTGCAATATTCAGAAGTTGATCATATTTTCTCCATGAAATGGAAAAGAAAAGAAAAGAACAGAACTTGCCAGGTCCATAATGAGACAGCTGGCATTTTCATTACCATTCTGCTTTTATGAGTTTGAAATTGTATGAAGGCCTTCCTAAAACTAAATCAAATCAAATAATTTCAGAAACTATCATAATACCCAATGCTACAATGCTTATTTTTTCATTAAACAGTATCTTTTTATTGTGTTAATTATCTCTCAGGGTCAGAACCTCTTTTTTGGTTATTTTTTAAGCAGATGTTCTGAGAGAACATGGACACTCTTTTTTAAAAAAAAAAATCTCTTGCTAATTACTGTCTGCCATTTCTCGGCACTTCCTCACTTTCAAGAGGCTGCTGGGTCCCTGTGTACCATCTGTTCAGATTTCTGGTCCTTGCCCTCTATTAGGTCTCCCTAGGCCTTAATCTTTTTTGTTGTTCATTATTGGGATCACACACACACACACACACACATTCAGTGGGTCATGTTCCTTTCACCACACTCAGCAATAAATGCCACAATCCTAAGGGTTTCAGCAGCAGGGATAAAATTACATTTCACTAAACCCCCAATTTCCTACCTCTGAACAACAAACAATAGCACAAAGTTTTAGTTGTTTGTATTTAAATACGAACCATTTTAGGGGAAGAATAAACTTAGGTGCAATATGCTAGAAAGATCATCAAACCTATTTGGAAAGAAAATGGTTTGGGCTGGATAAAGCTAATGCATCTCATCAAAAGGAATAACACAACCGTGTTTGTTTGTTCTACACGTGTTAAAGGTTGGGATGGGCAAAGTGTGGCCCATGGGACACATGTGGCCCTGAAGGCCTCAAACTGTAGCCCTTGAGCCACAAAACATGAGAGATTTTTCACCTTCTATCCCCAAATGGGTCAAAGCCACTGCAAAATTCATTGGTTTTTCCCACTCAAACCAAAGTTTTTAAAAGGCTAAAAATTACCCAAAATTGCAACTGGAACTGATGGGACATTTCCAGTCATGTCAGGCACACCACTGTGGCCCACTAGGGTGTGTGCAGGGAAGAAAATTGGCCCTCCCCACTCTGCAGTCAAAAGGTGATCACTTTTGTGCTTATGGTTCTACAGATCCCCTTATTCCCATCTACTGCCATAAGAGAACAATTCCACAAATGTGGTGCAGACTACCCTGTGATAACAGTCTCTGTATTAACTGCTGGTGGGAATTCTTCAACCCTTCAGTTGTTTGTTTTGGACTGTAGCTCTTAGCAGCTCTAGTCATCATAGTCAGTGGTTAGGAATTCTGGGACTTCCCATTCAGCATTTGGAGGGGCAGATGCAGAGGCATATCTCGAGTAAACAGTGCCTAAGACAAGCATGTAAGTTGTGCCCCCACCTCTGAGACTGCTTTCTTCTCCGCCACCACTAAATCTTCTGGCATGGCTTTTTGTTCCCCCTGGCATTGGCACCCAGGGCACATGTCCAACTTACCCCACCCTAGATACACCTCTGGGCAGAAGATTCCCATCTCTGGTATAGACAAGTGTGTTTTCCTTCCTTCTTCCTTCTTCTACCCTTAAATATGTTTTTGCAACTCAGCACGCCAAGCAACACTAGGCAGCTGAATCTATCCACCATTTAGAAGTCCTAGTAACACAAGGACACGGTGAATTAATCTAGTATCTAGATTGGCATCTGCCACCACTACCTACTGTTGTTCACACTGTATTAGATAAACCTGCCAGGGCTCACCTATTGGAGGAAGGAGTCAACTTAAAAACATGTTGGAAAGTTTGTCCAGACCCTTTGACATGGAAGCTGACCTTGCTCATTATTTCAAGCATATTTTGTATAATTTCAAATACACGTCCATGTAACAAATGCAAATACTCACCAATGTAACTTGAAGGACATCCATAAAGTGCACCCTTACCACATTAATAATGTGGTGGAAGGGGTTTAAATCAATATAAAGCTTTTCCATCTAAGGGCCTTTCTGCACTACACTGTTATAGTGCTATTATTCCACTTTCAACCTCCTATGGAATCCTCGGCTTTGCTATTTAGGTAGGGGCATTTTGAATTCTCAGCCAGAGAGCTCTTTGGCATCAGTAAACTACAAACCCCAGAATTCCACAGGATGTTGAAAGTGGAATAGTTGCACTATAACAGTGTAGTGCGGAAAGGTCCTAAGAAATAATAATCTAAGACTATTCTTAGCTGTTTCTTTCTTCATCTTAAATTGGCCCCTTCACCTTGAATTGGCTCCCAGTAAATTCCAAGAATATATTGCTTAATGGATTACCTTTGTTCTGCATCCAACAGCTCTACCATGTTGTGTGAAGTATTTCCTTGGATTAAGTCATTGCTTGTGTCAGATTCATACTCCTTTCCTATAGTTTTCGAAACACAATGATTGGTCACCTATAAATTTTACTAGAGTGTTCAAAATTTCAGTCCACAAATTCTTTATAAAATTTACAGATCCAGATATACAATAAAATTTGCAGAAGTTAGATATCCAATAGAATTTGCACTTCTCCAAATATTGTAAGTCAGTTCTTGGCATGACTTTAAAAATACAAATTAAAATACATTGTATGAGATACAATGTGCACTTAGAGCCTTATCTTAAAAGGAAACACACAGTTACAATTATATTAAAATATTTTCTTCATTATCTATATAGAGATTATTATTTTTTAAATAGAGATTATTATTTTTAAAAAATGGAAATAGAAGAGCATAGAGCTGTGGGTAAAATAAAGTAAAAGTAAGATAGAACAGAAGGAGATAAGTTCATTCAACCCTAGTCATAGCTCAATCATAACCAGGCACAAAAGATGGGTGCATCTCCCTTTTCTCCATTAATGTAGGGAATGTCAGTCATATGCAAAGTTTTGACACATATTGCTGTCCTTAGCAGAAGGCCAGCAAGACTAGCACATTTGAAAATTTCCTTGGTTCCACACACACACCAATGTCATAATTTATATGATCGAGAATATTAGGGGTGTAAAATCCCTCATTTCAGTTGTGCTTGTTGTTGCTGCTATGTGCATCAAGTTGGCTTTGACTTGTGACAACCTAGACCTCCAAGATTACCCTGTTGTTAACAGTCCTTTTCAGTTCTTGCAAATTCAGAGCTGTGGCTTCCTCAGTTGAGTCAATCCAACTATAACGCAATCTTCTATTCCCTTCAAACTTCCCCAGTACCCATAAGTCATGTCTTCTCACAATGTTTCCAAAGTATGATAGCCTCAGTTGCATTTTGTTATCAGCTCTCCAAGTCCCACATACATTGTTATCCTTTCTTTGTGTCATATTCCATGGAACTGTTGCTTCTCCTTCTGATATGGGAATTCATGCATATAAACACAAAGAGAAATGTACATTTTTAACGCACAGTGGATACTTTCACTGAGAATTTCCAATTTCCAACCTACAGAATTATTTTCCACCCATACAGAGTATAGCAATAGAAAGTTGGCAACCATCTTGTTTGTTCATCATATATGTTGGACCTCATACGGACTGTGTTCTAAACAAATCTGTATCTTCTATGGCTCAGTTTTCTACTACTTCGACTTTCTCAATTCATATCAAACAAATCTTATACGACTCATTCTTTATGCAGTTTTTCAACTCATAGCATCAGGGACTATCTATGTATGTCATCTTCCTCTTGATAAAATTGTAGTTCTGATTAGTGGACCCCAGAGACCATTTCAGAGTTGTTTGTATTTGAACATCTATTGTATAATGTGTATGTCCTCAGATGAGCACAATTTCACAGTTGTCTGACTGGTCAAGTGTGAAAGAGCTCTCTCTCTCTCTCTCTTTCTCTTTTTTGTTTTTTAAAGAGATGATCCAGCTGGAAGGTCATAGTTCAAGCTGCAGCATCCCAGCTGGAAGATCTCTGGCATGGGTTATAGATTCGTCTTTCAATGGCTGAATTACTCCATAGGGATTAATCACTGGGAAACCCCTTTTATATTAATATTAATATTTCCCCTGCTGGATTACTCATTCATCACCAGCAGTTGCTTATTTCAAGGTGACAAAAACCAGCTTGAATAAATATATATTCTGTGCACAAATACTCTTGCAATCTAGTGTGTGCATGAGCGTTTAACCCACATCAATGTGTTCTTACAACCAAGTTTCCTACTTCATTTGCAAACCTTTACTTACTTACTTTTTCGCTTATATTTACTCTATCCTTCCAAAATTGTGCAAGGCAGATAATAAATATTCCTGTTGATACAATCAACATACATATGGATTATCATATAATAAAATGCCTAATAAACAATATATGCTTATTCATGTTTTTTATTTATTTCACTTATATGCTGCCTTTCTTCCAGAATTGAATCCAAGGGAGATCACAAAACGAATCAGGAGATAGAACTTAACAATTAAAATAGAACAGCAGTTAAAAATCACCACATTAAAACAGGATAAAATCATTTAAAGGGCATACAAAAAGTTAAAAAATAAAGTATCACCCATGTCCTCATCCTACATGCTTCTATCCCTCCACTATATTCTCCTGAAAGCTCCCTCCCTGAATTTTCAAGTCTTATTTAGAGTTGTTGCTCAAGAGATATGTGTAAGCTGTGTAGTGTTCATGTTTGCTCCCCAGGCATTGAAAGAACATGTGACAGGCATGCAAAACCATAAGGAACAGCCTTGCTCATTCAGCCATAGCCACACACACATGCACATCAGTCACCATCACCTATGGTTGAACTGTACATTTCAGTTGACATGGAAGAGTTCCTCCTTGCAAGGAGGATCTTTCACTCAGTCAGGATCCTTCTCCCATGAATAGAATCCCCACACGTATATCAGTATAGCTTTTCCCTACATTTGAACATTTTTTAGGGAAGCCCAAAGCATTTTTTTGGTAAAACTAGCCCATCTCTTGGGAAAGACTTGTGGTTCATACAGCTTTACTTGAAGGAAAGAGAGCATGTATACGACAACCGATGTAGTGCTTTAGATGTATGCCCAACCATGATTTGGCACAACATATGTTACACTGATCTCCTACCCTCTTCCTTTTTCTTTTCTCTATGCATACCAATACTTTTCCTCCTGTCCCCATTTGCAGCAACCCTCATTTGCAATTTTGTCTGAACCAGGAAACTATGATTGTACTTCAGCTGCACATCAGGATTGATCCTATGTATTAATTCCTGAATGAAGTTTGAGCCACATTTTATTAGCTCGGATACACTTTGTTTTTATGATGGAACCATCCAAGTGTGAGGTGTAGCTAGTATATCTTAAATAAGAGAAGCCCAAGTTTAAGTGCCATCCAGCAATGAAGATCTCTGAGTAACTTTGGACAATGCACTACCTGGCAGCTTACCCTATTCAGGCTGTTGTGGCAAGGCTAAAAGACAATTCTAAGTGTTTTGAGAAAGGGGCAGGAAGGATACAAAAGCAATAAAGAGCAAATAATGTTTATGGTGAACTATACAGATGTTTCCTACGAGAAAGCATTTCAGCACAATATGATTATTCTGATTTCTGTGCAGCATTTCTTGTTCAGTACAGCTTTCTAGTAAAAAAAATCGTATTGATTTTGTGGCAATAAATGAAGATTTAAAAGGCATACGGTTAAAGAATAACACCAGTTGGGTTCCCTGTAGTGTAATAATACAAATTCTGGGCACATCAGTTGTTCTTTGATGACTTACTTTATTAGGTTTCCAAATCATGCTGATGCCCAGAGGGTGTGAATAGAAATGGAAACTGTTCCACATTGCTACAGGAGACATGGGGAAGGTCTGCTTTATGAGGCACAGGTTAACACTAAAATAACATATGACAGATGGCCATTTTTCTGTTATCCCATTTCACATGAGCAACATTTTAGTCTTGGACTCTGGCAATCCATTTCATTTTGTAGCCAGGAATATATAACAGGGATCTTCTTTACACCCTGAGAGGATTTTGTCACTATTGTAAAGTTAGAGGGAAGGGAAGGGAGGCAATAACACATCTTAAAATCAACCATTGGTGATAATAATTACAATACAATCCTATGCATTAGGGGTATGTACATAATTTGATTCAGATCCCATTTAGTGATTCAGAAAACAACCTGATTTTGCTCAGACCAATCTGGAAGCCACACAATTCAACACAATTGGTTCAAAACCAATTCTTGTCTGAAACTTGTAAGTATCACTGAAAATTCCATTTGCCATAAATTGATGCAATATGCAGGCATAGCAACACGTTAGGAAGGGATTAGGCCTGGTAAATGTCAAACAAATAGATGCAACCGTGGATAAATCTACATATCTTTATATGCTGATTTTTTTTTTAACAGAAACTATGAGAACATTTTTTAATTTATTGGCAAAACAGGTTGTAATTTGCATGGATATTTGCCCTTTCTGAAGAAATCAAGGCTGCCAACTTTCAAAGGAATAGTTTCATCAAGTTTTGTGCAAAAGCATCCTTTTCAGTTGCAAGGAGTTTCCAGATTAATCTTGTATTCCCTTAAAGCATCTGTCAGCAATTTTATGAAAATTGCTTGCAGTATAAAGATCGCCACAGTTTTTTTAAAAATGTAAAATTTCAAAATGTTGGTGCACGGCTTGTTCCTCTGGATTGAATGGCATGGCCTCTCCTCTCAATTTGTGTACTCAGTGTACCCTCTGTGACATCAGAGATTAAGATGTCTCCATTAGCTTTCATTCTTATAATTGTTATTTCTGTTATTTATCTGAAAAAAGCTGACTGAATTTAGGGACAAACTCCACACTGGACAAATAAAAAGCGTTAAGGATATACCATATACTGGATATTGAGCATGGAATATCCTCCTCATATACTGATCTTCAGTTTAGGTGTCTAGCCTCCTACACATGTGTATGTCCTTCTCATAATGTATAGTCTTTTTAATAGATACTCCTTCTATAACAAAGAGCTCTAGCTAAAGGTGATTGTTATTTTGAACACCGTACAGAATTCCCTGCTTTTCAACTGTCCACTTTTAGATGATCTGCTCTTTTGATCCTTTACAGTTACAACCAGAACTCATGTATTTGACGTGTGGTCAGTTCTTTCAACTATACAGACTGAACAAAAAAAAGTTTCCAAGAACTGAGAGAAAAAGCAGTGTGGTCACAAACACTGTATGAGAGATACACTGTGCACAATTTCTAGGAGATTAACAATGTATCTCTTAGAAATTGTGCACAGAGAAGGAGCACTATGATCACAATTCAGGAAGGTTCATCTATGGAGGAGGAGAAGGCAGTGAGGCTGTCAAGCTGGCCAGGCAGTTAGAAATGACCCCAGCTCCCATAACATCCTTGCAAATGCCCCCTGCTTCTCTGAATCAGGGGTTGCTAGCAGAGTGTGGTGGAGGCTGTAGCCTGTCAGGATGTGCATACCTGGAGCTCACTGGTTGGCTGGCTCCCTCCCCATCTTTCACTGGCTGGTAGGGCTATCAAGGGCCCAGGGAGTTCAGAAGCCAGAGAAAAGCCTGGTGATGGCCACAGTGGAGAGGAGAGGAGAACTGTCAGAGAGACTCAGGCAGTGGCTGCCAATTCCATGGCTCTGCTGTGCCAGTTGAGGAAGTGGATCAAGGCTGCAGCAATACCCAGCACAGCTGGAGGCAATTTGAGAGCCAGCTTTGGCTCCTGCCCTGGCAGCCAGATCCTGAGGGCCCTATCACAATACACCCAGCACTATTAATCCACTTTAACAACCACCATTGAACAGTCCGTCCCTTTTGTTCAGTCAGCATTTGTAAGTTCTGCTTTTCAATGCTTTCCACTTTTTGATAATGCTCTGGTTCCGAAGCTATTGAATAAGCAGGGGACTGCTGTACATGGAAAGGGGCGCCTTATACCATGACATAGCAGCTATGGCCAGAGTGAAATTATACACAGACACACAGACACACACACACCAGTGGGATTTTTTTTTCCTTAGGATTTCTAGCTTATAACTAGAAGTAACATTCACTCAATTTTACATGCTTCCTTTTGCAGCAGCAGCAATAGGGGAGGAGTAGTAGGGGAGGAGACAACAGTATTTGGGCAAACTGAGGCCCTAGAGATTATCTCTGACCAAAAACAGTTTTTGACATGAATTTTGGATTTGAGAGATCTGGGGGTGATGGGCTGCATGGAAACCTTCTCCCCACAAGCAGGTCCCCATGCAGTCTACAGCCCACACATGATTCCTATTCTGATATGAATGGTACAGCTGTTCATATTTCTACTCTAGCTTTCACTCAGCAGTGCAACAAAAAAAATGCCAGTAACACAGACATCTTAAGGGAAAAAAAGTAGGATGTGCAGCACAGATCTGTGCAAGAGTTTCATAAGAGCAATGTAAGGGTTTCATAAGGACCTGCTATATATGGAACCCCAGTCAAGGCCATTTTGTCCCAGTATCCTGATTGCAACATCGTCAGTCAAAGGCCTTTGGTTTGCATATAAGGCCTAAAGTTAATCTACGCCAGGAGTGCCCTTTGTCCACTCCCATATTAGGTAGAACCCACCTCACACAGTATGTTTCAAGTGTCATGGCAGGCTAGTAGATGGTTAATGTTTTGTTATGTTGTTACTGTATTCCTACTTCCAGAGAGTCATATACCTTCCAGCATTTCACAGATGAAAACTAGGACAATGTATGGTCAAGCAAAACCAGAATTTTGGTCAAAAGGATGTTACTGCCCTGGCTAGCCCGAGCTTTGGAGATATAAAAAGATATCTCTTGATATCAATAATTCGGCCTCACATACCCATTCCCTTCTACATGCTTGCGAGGCCCCCGGACAAGCATGCATACAGGCTCGGCCGATAATCACCGTAATATTCCGAAACAATATAGGCAGGCGAGAAATAGCCAACTCGCCGCTTTAGGAGACCTCAAGCCAAGTACCTCAATTAGGTACGCATGCAGCTTTCAAAAGATCCTCTGCCCCACGCTGGTAGCTTGATGATCTGACTATACAACGCTGAAGTACTCCGCATTTGCATACCGGCTATCCTATTGACAATTTGGCTGTAACTCAATCATTCAAATTCTGACCTTTCGGAGGCTTTGTCTCCGGCCCCAAATCTATTGTTTTCCCCACGTCTGACCTAGCCTGTGGTCACAATTCTCCTTATAAAAACCCCTGACTTTGAGCACTTCCTTGGATCGCTCTTGGCTTCCATCCCGCCTTGCTGTCGCTTTGTCCAGCGAGCCTTCCCCTTGGCTCCACGTGCTGAGATCCACGCTCCCCAGCTTCTCCGCTTCCAACCGGCTTCAGGTCAGGTGAAGTATTACCCAAACCAACAACTCCTCTAAAAACCCTTCTATCCCACTCCAACCTTTATTTCTTTAGTTATCTTGTGTGAGTGTGCCTCATACACTGTTCTGATTGTGTTTTTAATAAAACCACATGTATTATTTCAACTTCTGTGTGCTCCTTGACTCGGTCTGACCCTGTAGACATAGGGCTCAAGATCCTGCTAAGTTACCCTGCCTCTCGTAACGCTAAAGCAGTGCTCAGAGCTAATTTTCCCCACCTATTGTTGAGCACATTTTGGTGTCCCTCACGGGACCCCCAGCAAACAGGGTAACAAGGGCCAGAGAACAAGAGCACAAAGATTATTAATGAGGAAGAACACATAAAACTACTGCTCTATGCAGAGAAATCTTGGAGTGTATGTACTGAGTTTAGGAAATGCTTAAAAATTAAAAAGCCCAAATCAATAAACAAAATACTGCATGTGTCCATGAACACATACAGCATTATTATAATAAATATAATATAATAAATATAATACATTATTCTAAAACTGTAACATTATTCTAAAATCGTATAAGACCTGCTCAAAATCATAGAGGAAGAGAGGGAGCTTGGGACATTTTAAAAGCAGCTGAAAAAGTGGGATAACAGAAGTTTAATTAGGATTGTTCCTGCCAAATTGTGACAGTTGGAGAGCATGAAGCAAGCTGAAGATCAAGATGAAAAGTGGGAGGAGGTGAAATAAACCAGCACAGTCAAAAAGCAGAGCTTAAAAAATAGGATGGTAGAGGATTAACCAGGGTTGCCCCAGGAAAACCGGGACAGCTGAAGGACATGGAATCAGAAAATTTGTGGTGGACCCCCCCCCAACACACACACATGCACACAGCTTTGGTGCCAAATAATGTCGCTGGCCCTGATTGCTCTATATTTTGAATTGGATGCACGGGAGGAGGGCATCATTTAGGCCTACTCTGGGCCAGGGAGGATTGGCATCAGGTTCCGAAAGGAAGAAAAATGTCCAGTCCTCATGTTGAGAAAAGCAACCAGCCCTCAGAGAGCCTAGTGAGAGGTTCCGGTACCATTCAGTCAGCTGATGACCTCAAACTCATTCACTGCCCAGCTGGAGCTAATTGCTGCTTCAACTGAGGAAGCTCAGCTGGATAGGAAGTCCTGACACCAATTTACTCTTGATCTAATTGAACAAGAATATGTTTTCAGAGGGCATTGTAAATGTTTCATTCAAAACAAGAAAAAACATCCATGGCCATTCTTGCACTCACAAAGCTGAACTTCATTTATTTTCTTTCCGTCCTGATTCAGTTGAAGCAAATTTTGACCACTGAGTTGAAGAGCAAAGTGTTAGGTCAGGTTTGCCCTCCTTGCCATGCTTTCCAATGCGATATTTTGATGTCCGAGGTCATGTAATACTCTGTAATTTGCCATGCCATGTAATATCACTTGCTGTATAGGGTTTTGCTGTTTGATGCCATGCAATGCTTGGAACAAGAGGTCTGGAAGGGGGATGATGGGAAATGAATGAGAAACAGGGTTTTGGAAAATGAAGGAGCATTACTTTGACAAATGCTGATAAGAGAGAGAATGAACATGGATACAAGATCAGGATGCTAGTATTTTAATTAGCTGTTCAATAGGGGGCTTGTGAGTGCAAATTTGTAACGTTGCTGTTCATAAGACACTGCAGAATCCAGTGGCCTTTTGTCCTGGCAGTGTCCAGCATTTGCAACTGCTATTCTGTTGTTTCCTGAATAAAGCTTTTGCAAACTTCTAAGCTTAATCTGTGGGACTGGAGTTATCCTGGACACAACACAGAGCTTGGAAACATTACCTCCTTGCATTACCTCCCAGGATCCATTGGACATGCCAGCTGGGGATTCTAGTTGTCCCCCCCAAAAAAAATATCTCTCAAGCACTGCCATTGAATAGAGTTTTCATATTCTTAATCCTGAAACCAGTAGTGAAAAGTGGAGCTCCACTCCTCATAAAGTCCCAGGTGCTGTACAGCTAAAGTAATCCTACCCAAATTCTGAAATGATATCTACAAAGAAATTGATGAAAGAGCAGTGATGGCCTCAACAAGAATAATTATTATCTTGTCAAGCCCAAACATCTATTTATAATTTAGTGTGTCTGTGAGTAGCCTGATTTACCACATCTGTGCTTCATCTTCATTGCTACTACTCCCTAAAGTGAAATGATGAGGTTCTTCTCACCTCTATTGCTTAAAAAGCAATATAAGTGCATTTGAATAAGACACAAGAATTCATCAAATTATTTCCAGGTGATAGGAATGGCATGAGTTCAGTTCCTTCCTGGATATGTTGTCTTTGTGCTGGCTAATTTAATTTAATCTAAATCTCTGCATCTGACACTAGCTCTTGGAATGCAACATGCTTCCACCTCATTTCAAAGGTCCTTTGTTCATAGGGACTCAAGGGAGAGAAAAATAGAATGAAAGTGTGATAAATTCCCAATCATTTTAGAAACAGAAACCTAGGGGAAATTGTTGCAGCTATATCTTCAAATATGATTTTAGTACTCTATACTATAGTATAGTGGAACTATAGTTCTACTTTCAGGCATCAGGTAGGTATGAAAGCTATTCATATTATTTTGATAAGCAATGATGGCCAGAGATAAACCCTCTGAACAATCTAAACAGGACAGCAGTGGATGGAACTGCTCTGCTAAGGACACTTACTTAGGAACAGACCACATGGAACATAGTAGAGTACACTTCTCAGTAAATATACCCAGCATTGCATCGTAATTATGGCCCCCCTAGCCTGGGTTTTAATTTCTCAATGATATTTCTTTTTAATTAAATGTTAGTGCAAATCATTAGTAGATTGTTTAATCTGGTTATATTTGTTACTTTGAAGTGGTTAGCCTTTGATGATTATATTGATTTTGACTTGTAGCTGCTATTATATTTAAAATGATGTTTGGTATTCACATAACTTTTTAGACAGTTACTGTAAGTAACATGGAACATGGTTTTGGAAAAACAGCATACCAGTGGTGACAATGCTGAGCATAGGAACAGCTGGGTAAATTCAGATGCCTCAAGATGGACTCCAAACTTTGCGAAATCCTATTCCTAAAGAAACTGTCCCTCTGAATGTCTTCATTTCTTTGCAGCTTGTAAAAGCAGAGAAAAATAGTGAAAAAGTAGTAAAAGAAAAGGCTTATGGCAGGCAAAAACCACCTTGAGCTGTAGGTTGTGCACCCATGCATTATATGAAAGTATCTACAAAAACTATACCCACTGTCTATGAAGTGATTTTGAAAGAAGTGCTTCCGACTGGGAACTGCAATGGGAGTGTAGGTAGCCAGTTTCTTCCAGGCCCACCATATGATTTGTATAATATAAAAATCCAGTTTCATGAATATGAGGAAAGAGACTACAGCAATCCAGAATAGAAATTCTTGATACATGATAAGGATGGGGAGGAAAGTTAAGTATTGGGAAGGCTGAATGAATGCAGGGTAGAAGGAAATGACAGTAAGACAGGAAAAAGAGGAAGAGAGAGGGAAAAAACGTAATTTGGGGAAAGGAAATAGAGAGGCTTGTAACCCAGGGAAAGACAGGATGAGTAGCCAACTAGAAAGACCAGTCTGAAATAAAGTTTTATGGCAGGAAATAAAGGAGAGAACTGGGGTGAGAGTGGGAGTAAATGTATAGATAGTTTATACAGCAAAACTTAGCGTACAGTCTGAAGATAGATGATACAGCAGTCTTGATACAGCAGTGCTTAGATAATGAATGGTTCAGTCTTTGGACTACAAATTAGAATCACAGAGTAGGAAGAGACCACAAGGGCCATCGAGTTCAACTCCCTGCCATGTGCTATCAAAGCACTTCTGACATATGGACATCTAGCCTCTATTTTAAAATCTCCAAAGAAGGAGACTCTACCACACTTTGAGACAGCATATTCCCCTGTCAAACTGCTCCTACTTTAAGAAAGTTCTTCCTAATGTTTAGATGAACTCTCTTTTCCTGAAGTTTGAAGCCTTTGCTCCATGTCCTAGTTTCTGGAACAGCAGAAAACAGGCTTGCTCCATCTTCTATATGACATCTCTTCAAATATTTAAACATAGCTATCGTGTCACTTCTTAACCTTCTCTTCTCCAGGTTAAACATACCCTGCTCCTTAAACCTCTCTTCGTATGGCATGGTTAGAGATGAGGGATATAAATTCTAAATAAATGTACTCGCAAAGAGATAAATGGTGCACCACATACTAAGTACCATAATGGAGGAAATGGATATTATTTAATGAAAGGTAGATGGTGTCCTATCTCAATGAGAAAATGCAAATTAAATCATAGTTTCCTAGTTTGTACATAACAAGAAATTCTGGCTTAAATAAACTATAACAGAAACAATGAAGTTTACATGGAGGGGAAGAAGAAGCTAAGGGAAGCATAAAGCTTGGCCTTGGCTTAACAAAGTATGATTAATTAAACTGCGAATAGGGTTAATGGAGCTATTGAATGCTATGCTGTCCAATAATTGTCTACAGACCATAAATTCTGTGCCAATCACTGTTACATACCTTCAGTGTTTTTAATATGTATCATTAATGTGAGCATCAAAGACTATGTATTCAAAAGGTCAGAAACCAGTGTACATCAACAAGAATCTATGGTATGTAATCTATTCTAATACAATTTATATATCATCATCATCATCATCATTATATTTATTTATATCCTGCTATTCTCCCAAAATTGGGACTCAAGGAAACTTACAAAAAAAAGAAATACAGTTGATAACATACAAAAAAGTACACATTAAAATAAAATTAAACTATTGACAATATTAAAATGATTTAAGACAACACTTTAAAAGGTAAAATACCATTAAAAGATAAAAAGCAGTTATGCACCTACCTGTTTCTCCTTGTGACCCCCCAGATCCTGTTCCCACCAGCCTCCTCACTCTCTCTATACACTGGTGACAACAAAGCAGAGCATGATTTGCTTTAAAAACAAGGTAAACAGTGAACAAAAATGTGTTGTGAAGCAAAATGGTCTTCCCAAAACCCTCAGGAAACACAATTCTGCTTTTCAGATAAAGGCAAACACTCTTTGTGTATGTTTTCAAAGGAAATCATGTTTTGTTTCTCTAGCAGCAATGTGATAAGTGCGGCTGGATATATGCCTTCCTCCAAACCAAGGCCCTCTATGGAACATAAAGACAATGACAAGTTTTCATTCTTATCTGATGTTATTGATTTGTTCATTCAGATAATGTTATGATAACAAAGACAATATACATGTCTAGTCATCGTGGGAATAATAGTGGGATGATACAGTGAGCCCTACATTTTCATGGGGATTAGAAGTACAAGGCACCTGTAAAAGTGAGAAAAACACAAATAATAAAATAAAAATCATGAATACTATTTTTTTTTAACCTGAGAACACTTTTCTAAGAATGTCTAGGTCCTCCAGCAGAACTCTATGGTCCACTTCTGGCAGAAGTAGGCCATAGAGTCACACTGCAGGATCTAGCAGCTGAAGTGGACCATAGAATTGTGCTGGAGGACCTAGAGATTCCTAGAAAGAACACGTGGGGTTTTTTCCGCCTGTGGCAGAAGCAAATAGAGCAAGAGTTTTTTTATAAATAAATAAAATAAAGCAACCTATGAATAATCACATCCGCAAATGCTGAAGCCAGCAGAGTGGAAGACCTATTGTCATAATAGACACTAGGCAAAGGCTGTGTCCCTCTATAACACCACAGCCTATAAGTGAATAATAGCAAAAAGCCCTTTGAACTCTTTACTAGTAGATACCTCACTGTGATACCAGAGCAAATCAGATGGATGACAGTCCCAGTCTACAGACTAAATATGCTAGCTAATTATATTGTACATATATGCATAAGTTATATATAAAGAACTTACTATGATGGTGACATGGTATTTACAAAATGTTTCTCATAGTTCACTCTAGACAGACAATATTTTTAGATCAAAGAGAGTTTCATATTAATCATTCACTGATGGGCACTCATTAGAACAGCAAGTATAATTTTAGCAAAAACAATAAAGCACCACACCGGAAAATTTAATTTGAATGAAGGTGACAGAAAAGCACTTTTGACATCATGTCTCCTTTTGCCCACCTTAGCCTAAGGAAAGAAAAAAAATCTAATACTTCAATTTTATAGTTCAGTAATTTTAAATTAAAAAATGCTTTAGCCTTTTATTCAATAGTATTAACATAACATTCTGGCACAAAAAAAAATAGCATTCTCTATAATCAGCAGCTTAAACTCAGCTCCTCAGAATGTTTCCCCATTGCCTTATTGCTTCTTCCACTTGAGATTATTATATTTCTCCAGTCTTTGAGTAAAAAAAGCTGTCTGCACTACTATCAGTCAGAAATGTTATTTATTTTTTTAAAAAAAAATGCAACCATAGTAATTCTTGATTTAAAAAAAGAGTTTTAAACCTTTTGATTATTACAAAGGCACAAGGGCATAACAAATGAATCTAGCACGAAAACATATTTTATCATTTTGTAAATTAATACCTAAAATATAATCACTGAATGATGATAGCTCTTTTTCCCCCCTGAACACAGGATTAGTATCAAATTAGAAAAAAAAATTACTGCACAAGAGGCAGCCTCAGTTGGCAGTTTTCATTAAACCAGACTAATGAATATTTGGTATTCTTCTGAAAGGCTGAACTGGCAATGACACCTATAGTTAAGAATACCTAAAATTATCTGTTCTAGCCCCATCTGACTTTGTTGCCTCATCAATTCAGATAAGCTGGATTCACATACAAGATGCCCACAAAATGTGCCACTTTTCTATGGATATTTTTTTAAAAAAAAATCAGAACACATTTGGATGAAGATGTTACGACCCCATGTATCCCCCAAGACTGATATGATTTAATTGGCAGATATTATTTAATTGGCAGCTACATTAATTGGCATTGATATAAAATGGAACCTGAGATGATTGGAAGGTCAAACTGGAAAGGGGGAAATTATTGACTGTAAATGTTGGATTGCAAAGCAGCTCAGCCAACACCCCCTCTAGACACAACCGAAGTCATTGTTAAGCAGATTATGAAGCAACTTTGGAGACAATAGGCTTAAACTGAAGCTGGACATCTCTACGCAGAAAAAGGAAGTTGTAGGCTCACCTCAGTCAGAGTAAAGAAGGGAGGGTTGGCACCTTTCCCTTCCCCAGAATCCCAAAGAAGCCAGATCTTCTTTAACTGAATTGCCCACCCCTCCATTTGTTGGGGGATGATAGAAGTTTCAGCCCCACAGAAATGCAGCAGAAAAACCAGAGTTCAGCGAGCCAACAGCAGCAGCCTTATTCCCCAGTAAGGATACTCACACACAGAGGAGTTTCTTCCAGATAGGAGGCACTTTATCTTGCAGCAAAGTTCCGTTATATGCAAAACATAAAACAGACGGACAAAGGCTTGCGCCAGGCACGGGTTTGGTCAACAGACAAATACATACTGACGTTGCTTTGTTATATACATATTTACAACCAATCAGGTAGAGGTTTGCACACCTCCCTCTACCATCTGCACACGACCCCAGTTTCTTATGCAACCTTGCAATTACCCACAGCTGGGGCATGATGCAACATCTTTGCAGTGGGCTGATCATTTTCCCAGGGTGAATCCCTGACACCATTTCCCACTGGTGAAAGGAAGGGGAAGGGGAAGGGGAAGGGGAAGGGGAAGGGGAAGGGGAAGAGAAGAGAAGAGAAGAGAAGAGAAGAGAAGAGAAGAGAAGAGAAGAGAAGAGAAGAGAAGAGGTATCCATGTTGGGGCTTGACATCTGCTGAGGCAGAAGATGGGGCAGAAGAATAGGCAGAATGGGGCAGAAGAATAGGCCCCTACACCCTGTCCAAAACATGGGTTACATGTGTATGCTGCACTTAACATGCATGCAAGTCGCCAACAAGTTGCCAGATACAGAGTGTGGGGGTGCCCCAAGATAACAAAGATAGGAAAATATTATATTACAGTTCACCACTGTATCACTGTAACTCTGGAGAACTAACTAACTAACTAACTAACTGTATACATGGATATAGAGAGATAAAGATATACTAACATATATAACCGGCATTTCCTGGGATTTTATTTTCTCATAGGTAATACTTGTTAGAAAGATTTGAGATCCTGTGTCTCTAATTCCCCAAACTGTCTTGTCCAGTACCTGTAACTTTCCCCCATATTCCCTAATCTAATCTGTATTCAGAGTTATGAACATGCAGAGGTTGGGTTCCTGAGGGAATACACTGCCCTCCTACTTGTGCTAGGGCTCATCTCCATAGCAATCAGCCTATTCAAGACAGGCACAGAGCTCTCTGACTGAGAATTCTATAGGCCCCTCCCTAAACTGCAAACTTCAGGATTCCATAGAATCTTCTTAGGCAGCCAATCATTTGAGGTCTCCACCTGACACAGCCAATCATATGAGGTTTTCACCTGACACAGACAAACAGACAAAGTTCGACTTTTATATATTAGATATACTCGTACCTGTTACCTTAGCAGAAAAGGTAAGGATAGCCTTAAGCTCTGGACAGAGCATCCTCTACACACACACACATTTGAACTTAAATAGAGGAAAGCTTTCAGTTGTATGCCCAGCCCACTCAAAACGTATAGCTTGAAATAGACTAGTGGGTGGCGATCTTTCTGAGCACTGGTTTATCATGAAAGCTCAGATTTGTTTAGAAGTTAAAAACATTTAAAGAATGCATGGGAGAGAGAAAGAAAATAGAGCAGAGGCTGGAAATATCCTGAAAATAGATTGATTACACCTACTTTGATTGTCACAATTCATGTGATGAGCAAATGTGTCTTTTTAAAAACAAAACCTTATGTTTTGGGTAGGAACACAGTACTTTTGAAGCCTGTGAGAAAGGATGAAAAGAAATAGCTTGAAACATCACTGAAGAACACAGTTTGGGGTCTTTTACAAAAGTGAGATGTACAGGGGGGGGAAATACCACAGTCTTCCCTGACATATTTGCCCCATCTAGAAAAGGCCAGAGTTTTACTTACGGTAATTCTGTATATAACTCAATTGTTAATATTATATGATGTTGAAACTGTATGGTTTTATATCTGTGATGGCTCACTCCTACACAGAATTATCAGTTGCTGTTACAAGCAGTAAATGTTGAACATCTGTTATTGAAATAGTCTTCTGGCCCAGTTCTCACAGATAACATGTGATGTTAGAAAACTTGTTCCTGAACTACACCACATCAGAGTACAAGTGGAAGGCTCATATGCTCCTCTGTCCAAAAGGGAGGAAATTAAAAATCTGGATTAGCAAGATTAAAAATCTGGATTAGATGTCTGAGAGAAGTATTCTAGTTTATCATGCAAGGAATATTTTCTATAGAGCATATTAACTCACAGAGCACACGTGCCCTGAGCCTGAATAGCACAATCCAACCATCTTTTGGCTGCTTTATCTGTCAGAACTAGGTTGTAATCTGTGAAAGATGTTTGGAATACCTAAAATCTTCCTTTCAATGGTCTGGTTCATTCATTGCTGATGATGTACAACACCACATTATTATTTCCATAGTGAACAAGGAAATGTGCATGCAATGGATGATAAATGTGTGGTTTTCCCTGGCTTGACATGACCTGCCAGGTACTAGGGATATTTGTACAATTTGGAAATAGCATTGATCATCCCTTGGGGAGGGGGAGAAGAAGAATAAAATTTCCCTCAATCATTCTCCTCCTATTTGTGTTCCCTACCCTAACTACGCAATTAGTACAATTAGTATCATTATCAATTATCAGACTCTACACAACCTTATTTATGACTAGATTTTCCAAGAGAAGTCTATTTATATGCATAGTCAGCCATCCAACTGAATAGCTGTAGTGTTGGATACCATAATATAGTAGGTGGAAAAGAGGAGATTAAAATGGAACCTGGACAAGAGAGATGTGGTATTAGTGTAGAATAGCCATAATCTGAAGCTGAATGCCAAGGGTACAACTGAAGATGCTCAGAAGTCCTCAACTCTGTGGCATCCTCATTTCTGGGAAAACTGTATCTGTTGAATATTTGCATCTTCAGCAGGAAAAGATACAAGAATCTATGAATTAAAAAGGTGGTAAAGAAAAGGGGTGATAGCTTGTACAAGACAAGACTCTAAGAAACCTCGAACTTTGTTTTCTATCTATAAGGCAACCTTAAAATATTTGTGTCTGAATGAGAAATTAGTAGTGCACATGTGTGTATGTATGTATGTGTGTGTGTACATACACGTGTGGGTGCTGGTCAACCCTTTCATGATGCTTAACATTGTTTGCGTGATGAGAAAATAGCCTACATAAGATGCAATTGTGGCTGCCTAGATCTGAAGAACTAGAATATGGCAACCCAGAGAGGAGGGAAAGCTGGAATTCTTTGGAAAAGAAGTGGAAAAGAAGAGGAAAGAAATGAATGAACATAAGGGTAGAAGCAAAAAAAAAAAAACAGTGAGAAGGAAAAACAGAGACCAGGAGGTTTCTAACTCAGGTAAAGCTGATACAGATGAAAAGAGTTTTGGGTCAAAGAACAAGAAAATCTAGCAGGAAAAAAAATGGAGGAGAAGGAAGTAACATTGGTATGCAGATGGGCTAACTGGTCTTGAACTCAGATGAAGCTGGATGGATAAATGCATGTATCACTCTAGTCATTCCATATTTAAAATTGATTCCTGCAGTACTCTGTGCTATTCTACAAATATAAAGCTGTATAGAGCTTTCTACATAAATTATGGAATTAAAAATTCACTAGCTAAATGAAAAACTGCCAAATTTCAAGTCTCTGTTGTTGGTATTGTTTGTTGCTGGTTTGTTTGTTTTGTCTATTTGCTGGGTTTAACTTTGGGGTCGAAAACCCAACAATCTGGGTGAACTTCACTGTTGCAAAGAAGAAATAGCATTTCTGATCTAGATGCAATTTTTATCTGCAATGCCTGTGAACCGACAATTCCCTCAGTGAAACAAACGGATCATTACTTCTCTCTTGTAAGGCCTGTAGCTATTTTTTTTCTTCATACAAACAACTTTTGATACATCCTTTCTTATGCTAGTAATATACTTCCCAGATTTATCATAAAATCAAAATGGGAGAGATAATTTTTCATTCAGGAGACTAATAGCTACAATAAATTCTTGGGTTAAGATGAAAATGTAAAAAAATGGAAAAAGACTCCTCCCATCAATTTTCTGTACCAACGCAACACCACTTCTTGCATTGTAAGTCTATAAAATTATCCAGTTTTTGTGCTTCATAAGATTTTTCTTGAGGGGGTGTCCTCGGCAAGGCCCCAAGATCACACTGTCTGCATTACAGATGCTGGTGGAACAGTCACCACATTTTTTTTCCAGTAATGAAAAAGGACACATGTCCCATGGATGGAGGATGTGACAGCAGCAGGTGAGTGACAACATCATGCAATGGCACATGTCCTGGACTGGGAGCAATGCATTGCTCTGCAACGATGACAACATCGTGCAGTAAGGGCCTCAGTTTTAATTACTCTCACTCTAGATTTGGAAAAAAATTGTCAGATTCTTTCCATTCGAATCATAAAGAAATTCAAAAGTTTTGTTAAACTTTTATAAGAATGAACTGAAATAAAATCTGTATCCTTCCCTTGAGTTCAAAGGAGCATAAGGTTTAGAAACAAAACAAAAATTAAAATAAGTTTTGTTTAACAGCAATGGTGGCTGAGAACTGTTGAGAACTTATGGCAGCTAGCCAGGGTAGGGGAGATTGGGACAGGAGCTCTCCCTGGGAGTGCCACAGTCTGTTATACCACAAGGAAATGGCTCATGTAAGGAGCTCTTGGAGATCCAACCAAATGCGTTCCTCTCAAAATATGCCTTGCAGCCCTTTTGGAAATCAGCCAAACACGGGCTCTTCCACACATAAAATGGGAAGTTATTCCAAAGCCTAACAGCCACCAGAATAAAACTCTTGCTTCATAATGTCATAGATCCAGCCAGTTCCTTGGAGGGCATATGACACTTGGTTATCAATCTGCAAATGGCTATATGAGTACCTATGGAGAATGGGGAGTTAAAATATGAGATGCACAGATTCTGTGGTGCAATTTATTTTGTAGGTGGAAACAAATCATATGGCCAATGGCCTGATTGCCTGAAATGTTCTAACCACAGAAAATGTCAGGTTTAGGGATTTAACTGTGTGTGTTGATAGCTGCAAATCTTGTGTCATGGCAATGAATAATGTCAGCATGCAACCTATCTTTTAGCTACTATGTTTGTGCATTAGCTACTATGTTTGTGCATTATGCTGCATCATCACAACTCCCGATCTACCCAATCAGATGCCATTTGTGTCATGCAGCAATATCATTAGAGCTGTTTTGGCTAAGCCAGAGCTTGAGCAGTTAACTTCTTTGGGTGAGAAACCCAAGAACCATTGGCAGCATGGTCACTCAATTTTCCAAGCTCTGATTTTAATGTGAGCTGGGCAGATTGGCTTAAGTCAAATTGATTTTAAAAATTTACTTAAATCATTACTTAAATTACCAGGAGAAACCTGACATTAAAACCATTGATTTAAATAAAGTTGAATCCATACTGCTTCAGTTCCAAGTCCTCTGCATCCCTGACCATCAGCATATCACTGTGGCAACATGCCCTCTCTCCTTCCTCCCAGATGTTGCTGTTCTGACATCAGGCAAGGAGGCAACATAGAAACTCTGGGGTGGCTGGATGGGGGTATGAAAGGTCTGAAGTCCTCAAGCCCTAACTCCTACCTCAAAAGGGGATTTCTACCACTTCCTCTGGCTCCTGGGTAGGGATGTAAATCTCTTAAATGTTGACAAAAAGCTGACAAAAACTGGTCAGTTTTCAAAGACTATTTACCATTCAGAACTTATTCTATGAAGGAAAAAATGCACATTTTTTTTCAAGAGGTGCACATAAAGCATATTTCTTGCAAAGAAAACAGGAAAAAAAATACCCAGAAAGCAGCTTTTTCTGGAGAGAAAATGCAGTTTTTTGCTCGGGAAACGTATTTTCTTTACAGAAATGTTATTTTCTATGTAAAAAAATATATTATGAGCAGGAAACTTGTTTTCTAGACAGAAAATTCTGAAGGGATTGTGCAAAAAAAAAATGTTTTCTGTGTAGAAAATGGTCTTCATTTGTTTGTTTGTTTGTCTGTTTTCTGTGCCCACCCCCAAAAAGACCCCTGCATTTTTTGCACAGATTCTTGTCCTTTTAGGATTCTCCCCTGTTACCCTGGCTTCTGGGGATCCCTGGGAGACACCTGGATTTTACAAAGGTTGGGGAAATTAGCAGAGCACTGCTTGACAAAATGGAGGGCAGGGCAATGCAGTGAGATCTTTTATCCTATGTCTACAGGGTCAGACTGCATGAGAAGAGAGAAGTCAAATGTTCTTTTAAGTGGTCTTTTATTTGGTAGAATTGGCAAAATTTCCTCATATTCACACAAAGCATTCATTCACACAAGCACACAAGGACTACTGAGTTTGAAAATCTTAAAAGTAGGGAAAGTTGAAGAGACAAAAGCAAATATATTGCGCCTGATCTTGAAGACTGCTCTTTCGGGAAAGGGGGACAAGTCAGCAGACAGAGAAAGAGAGAGAGAGAGAGAGAGAGAGAGCCAGCTAGAGCTCCAAAATGGGACCCAATTATAGTGCAAAACATCCATTGGGGGCAGACCCTTTTCCTGGGAAAGGACAGAAACTGGATTATGCAAATAGACCTCAGCTTTGTAGTTCCCGTGATTGTCGTCGCTAACTTCATCCAGGAGATACTTAGTCTCTCAAGGTGTCAAAGGCCATTTCTGCACTAGACTGGCCCCTCCCAAAACTGCAAACCCTAGGTTTCCATAGGATGTTGAAAGTGGTATAATAGCGCTATAACAGTCTAGTGCAGAAATGGCTAAAGTTGCAGTCGGCCCATTTGAAATGTATACACTTGACTGGGGGCTATTTGGTCAGACCTACACCAGGGAGGTTTCAGCCTTTTAGACCTTGATATCTATGTTTCCATCCAGCTAACCTCCGGCTCAATAAATAACAAATAATTCCCTTCCCTGAGATAGGGTCTGTCAGCAGGCAATAAATATCTCGCTCCTGGTGTTAGCAGATGGTGAATATTTTCTCACTGATGAAATCATGGGTTACACCCCAGCAGTATTTTCCAACTCTCAGGAAAACCATTTATGACCATATATTGTTCCATTCCATTCCACATATTGTCCCAAACATCCTCCCATGGATGTTTTGCATTCACAAATGCTCACGTCCCATTATATTCAGTGGCAGTGATGTGCACACAGATGCTTCAGCCATCTTAAATATAAAATGCAATGCAGTTGTGGACTTTCAGATCTGCACACTGGAGACTGTGGATAAGGAGGGCCCACTGTATTTCAAATACCTTCAAATATTCTTTCCATCTTTACTTTTGGGACACTGTCTCAGGAATCCCACAATTGCTCTGTCAAACTAAAACAGGTTTTACACTACAAAATATTTCCAAACACACTCTGTGGCACAAAGGTGACTCTCTTAGGACTGCTTCAGGGAAACTACATGGTGTTCTTCCACCTGAAACACATGTTTGGGTGTTCAAATGTATACCTCCAATGCAAGTTGGTGCTTTCAAATTCAGTGCATTCTTTGAACATATGTTTTGCCATGGTTGTGAAAATGCACCTTTTGAAGTGAAATATTCCACAATTCATTTATCTGTATGAACAGCAACGATATCCAGAATTATTTAATGTTTGTTGACTCTAAGTGCTACATTCTTTTGTTACCATTACTTGCCTGAATGTGCTATATTCTCAGCAATAGGTAAATTATACTAATTTAATTGGTTTTCACCATATGAGAGACAGGGATATAGAAAGAGAGAGTGAATAAACAATGTTCTCAACAGTACAATTGGTTACTTATTACTTTAGAAAATGTTTTAGTCAATATATGCACCTGGGTCCCAAGCACAGCCACAAAAAGTGAAGAAAAAAGCTGAACAAGTGCCATATTCTACAAGGAAGAATTGACATCCTAAAATATTTGTCCAATTTCATTTGTAGCATTTATTTGACATTGAATTTAAAATAAGTCCTATTCATAAAAGTCCTATTCATAAAAAAGCTGCTCCTATTGTATAGGTATATTCTGTGAAGTATATTCAGTGAAGTGCTGTGTGCATTGATGGCACTTACTAATAACAACAACAAGGTATGCCAGCGACATTTTACTTCAAAAGTGCTTATAATTCTACCAGTATTAATGGGTGAATAAGTCCAAAAATATTACCAGTGTTGATGCATGCAGCCATCCTCTAAGCTGGGAGCCAAAATAAATAAATATTTTCATCTCTTACACTTCTTTCACTTGAGATCACAATGGACAAGTTTAACCTGACTTAAAATGATTAATCCAAGCCCAAATGAGCTTGTTATGTGGGCTCTATCTGGACCACTCTCAAGGAAATAGTCCGTCATTTTGAGCAGAATTTTTAAAAATCACATGATGATTCAGTACTATCCAAATAATACAGATTATGGTCTTTGTCATGGCTTTATTAGTGTCCATGCACTGTGGTACTTCCTGGCCTTACTGTACCGTATACTGACAACATGTGGAAGTTACCATCAACATTGTGTAACACCATCACACATCATTAAAAGTGCCTCTCATTTTAAGTTCATTTTGCCTCAGTTTTATTTTCCATGTTGAAAAATATGTGCTTGATAGAAAATAGTGCCTATGTGACACCAATTTTCATTGTTTGACAGATGAGGTTTGGGGGAATGGGATTTTATGTATTCAGTTCCAAATGGCTCCTTCCAAAGCTAAAACTATAAACATAAGAGTGATTTCTCTCTGAAATATACAACTCTTATGAGTAGGCTTTTAAATATGTGTAAAGGTACTTGAAGGCCAATAAACACCAAATAGCGCCTACAATTTCAGAACACTCCTGTAAGAAAGAACAACCCAAATCAAGTGTATGCAGGATACAAGCATAATACCATAGAGTAGAAGGAGTTGAGAAACATGTAGAAGATGTTGGTTTTATGTGGTATCAAGTTGACTCTGACTTCTAACAACTACCATATTTGCCAGCGTACAAGATGCATCGGCGTGTAAGACGCACCCCATTTGTATGTCAGCAAATGCTATTTGCTGGTGTATAAGACACATTGGTGTATAAGACACACCCCATTTTCAAACAGTATTTTTCAGGAAATAGAGTATATTAAGTTTTCTTGTCAAGATTTATTCAAAGAATGTTTGCCATTGCCTTTCATTTAGGCTGAGAAAATGCATGGCTGAGCAGAAATTCAAACCCAGGTTTTCCAAAGTCCTATTTCCAACACTCAGACTCATCACACTGACTCCCAAGAAGATGATAATTATATGCAAAAACAGTCACCTACAACAAGCAGAAGCAATTGGACCTTAGGATTATTCTCTTCACATTCCACAGCTTGTAATTTAAGTTGACCCTTCTGTAATAACAGCTTACAAAGTGTGATTCTTCACTTTCTTTCTAAAACAGTTTCTTTTTCACTTATTTAAAAATCTGAACACTAGAAACCACTACCCTGCTCTGCATAACACATTTCTTCCTATCTATCTCATGGTTGCCTCAATATCCACAAGTCAAGGCAACAGCATGAACCATAAGATACTGTTCCTCCAACAACAGTGAGACATTATCCCTCATTAAGTTACAACTGTAATTTAATTATATCTTCTTTATGAGAAGAATTCAATTAAAAGTAACTAATTACTTTAAATAATTATTTCCAGGCTCTTATTGATTCATAGATTTCTTGTTAAGATACAAGCCTAATTGTGGGGTTGTCATATTTTTGTTCAGTGACAATTTTTGCAAGGTATAAATAAAGGCTGCAGGTTTAAATTACAAGATTTTTCCCCTATTTTGTTTTTTCCTTTTCAAAAACAAACCTGAAGCCTAAAGAATAACAATTTTTACTCTTTTTTTTCCTCTCAGTAGATTTATATGTCCCCAGGACTTTTTACCAGGAATCTGTTCAAAGACTGATAAATGGTGTTAGCAACATAATAGCCTCAGCACAGGTGTGTTAAATTCTCTAAATATTCCAGATGCAAAACCTAGTCTCTGGCTGGCAAAACACCAATGACTGCCTTGAATGACATGTGCAGGCTTTAGAAAGCTGCTGTGATGCTAGAATGCCACCATCTGGTTGGGATAAAAAAAAAATGAACTATGTTTTTCAGGTGTGGAAGACAAAATGAGGTCTCAGCTCATCAAAGTATTCAGCAGCATGCCACTGACAATCTTGTAGATGTGCAACACATATGTGCCCAGCATGCTTACATATTTAATACAAGTGTAGGGTGTTAGATTATACAGACAACTGTTTAAAAGGGATAAAACTGCTTTTTTTTTGCTTGCTCTCATCCCACTGTTTCAGAGATCAATATGGCCTATGCCTATGTGTGTGTGTGTGTGTGTGTGTGTGTGTGTATGTATATATATTTATATATATATAAAAGAATTCACATCAACTAAGGGTTTTTTATGAATTTATGCAGTTTGTGGTCTCTAAAGTGTACTTACAAAAGTGTGCTTACATCATTTAATTTCCCATCACTAAGAGTGGGAAAAAATGAGCATCAGGTCCTTTTTAAAAGTCATAAACAAGTGGCAAAAGCTCTTCCTGTTGGTAAAAGTTCTTCCTTGGCCAGGATACAGGTATGCAAGCACAGGGGAAGTGCTGAAAACATGGTTCAACTATAGCTACTGGTTTTGGCTGCTGGAAAAGTTCAGGGAGGGGAATTTTTTCTCTTCTTCCAATGGCCAATATCACAAAAGACACAGACACACACACACACACACACACACACACATATGTATATATTCCTTCATTAGACGAAGTTAGACCTGGGTAACTTAGACCTGAAGGTACTGATGAATTTCAGCACTCTGAGCATGGAAAGGCAAAGATATTCTATATACTTCCACAGGGATTTCATCTAACTCTTCTCTTCATATCTTCATTAATCTTTAAGAAAGGTATAGGGTTGCATCCACTGGTTATGCCTCCTCTCCTCTGATATGTATATAGGTTATGCCACCCAACTACCACACACATTGCCAGTAGCATACCATGGGTGGCCAAGGGTGTAACTTGTGTGATCAAGAGTCAAGGGAAGGGGACATGAGTTTGAGATCCTATTAACTTCTGAAGTTACTTGGATCATTCAATACAGGCCTCCAGTCAGAGGCTGACTCTTTCTAGAGAGGCCTGCTTCTTCACCAACCTGTTCTTAGGGATCCTGTGATCAAGATACATTGGGATGGTGGTCTGGATAATCACCTGACAAAAGGGCATGGTAAATTCCCATGCTACAGTGTCTTCACTCCAAGGAAATCTAAAAGACAAGATGTTGAAGAAACAAGTCACCCTACTCTTAAATACACAGCTAATCAGAATATTAAGGAAAATGTCTGTAAAATATACCTTAGGTGGTACTTATCTCCAGATAAACTAGCAAAGATATACAGTGCTTTAGATAACAAATGCTGGAAGTTTAAGGAAGAGAAAGGAACATTCTACCACATGTGGCGGATTTGCTCCAAGGCAGAAAGGTACTGGAAAAAAAATATGCCTTCTGATAGAGAAAATCTTTGGCCTTGATCCAAATGAAACCAGAATTCTATCTGCTGGGTATGATGGAGGAAGATTTTGAGAAGAAATGTGGGAAAATGCTATTTTACATGACAGTGGAAGTCAGAATTGAATATGCTAGATGTTGGAAACAACCAGGCAACCCAGAAGAAGATGATTGGCTGATCAAATTATATGAGATGGCACTGATGCTGACTAATTTGATAAGAGCTGCAAATATGAGTAATTATGTTAAAACTTGGGAACCTTTTATCACTTATTTAAGAGGTAGATGGGGAGACCTATGATAGCTAATTTTGTAGACTAGATTTGTACATGTAATTGAAGTCAGGTAATTGAAACTGGATAATTAGAGCAGTCTAAGTAGTATTTTGTTAGTGTTCATTTTTATTATTAAGTATAGATGGAACATATAGTGATTTAATGCTGAAATGATAAGGAAATGGAACTGTGAGAATTACTTGTATGTAAAGATGAGATCTGATAAATCTGATACTGGAAAGTATAATATAATGGAAACCTGATAAGAAATTAGCTTATGTTATGAAATGTATGAAGTTGATATACTGAATGGATATATAAATGAAGTAGGAGTGTCTATTTGTTTAACTTTTGTGTTTTAATGCATTAAATTAAAAAAATATGGGGGGAAAAAGAAACGGGTCACTCTACCATGAGACAAGATCCTAGCTGAAGGCATCAACTGAGTGGCTGCTTTGTCCTCTGGCAGTGACATGCAAATAATTCTGTGAGTGGTTTCACACTCTACGATTCTGGCTATGTCCAATTGTCAAGATCCTATTCCTTGCCTTTGTCTCCATGAATATGTGAAAGAAGGATCATGTGAAGCCAGCTCTCCCAGTATCCACCCTATATGTGCTGATTTGGACATAACTGGTTGAACTCACTTATATCTTAGCCACAACATCATGTAAAGTGCTTAAGTGTACAGGTTTATTGGAAGTACTTTACAGGAATGAACGGTTTCATACACTGTAATGCAGTAAAATTGTCTGCTTAGTTTTAAATTGTCTAGGAAAACTACAGGACATTTTTCTTCTCCTAGGAACATTGGAAGTAACCTTATACTGAGCCAAGCCATCGGTCATCTAGCCCAATATTACCCACTGTAGCCAAAAACTTCTCTCCAGAGTTCTAGGTAGGATTCTTTCCTAGACCCATGTGGAAATCCATAGTTTTCCTGGTGATTTCCCTTCTAAGTACTACTGAGGCCTGACACCAAATTAATTTCCAAAATCAGATGGGATTGATTATTTCGACAGTGGCGTTACCCTGTGTACTGGGGGTCCCGGGAGGGACACCAAAACATGCTCAACTAAAGGTGGGGAAAATTAGCTCAGAGCACTGCTTAGTGTTACGAGAGGCAGAGTAATGTAGCAAGATCTTGAACCCTATGTCTACAGGGTCGGGTCGAGTCAAGTAGCACACAAAAGTTGAAACATTAAATGATGTTTATTAAACACAAGCAAAACAGTGTATGCAACACACTCATACAAGATAACTAAAGAAAATAAAGGTTGGAGTGATATAGAGGAATTTTAGAGGGATTGCTGATTTGGGTGATACTTCACCTGTCCTGAAGCCCGGAAAAATGGAAAGCGAGGCTTGGGTGCAATGTAGCTCAGCACGTGGAGCTGAGAGGAGGCTCGCCAAGCAAAGCGGCAGCAAGGCAAGATGAAACTCGGGAGCGTTCCGAGGAAGGTCTTGGAATCAAGGGTTTTTATAAAGAGAATTGTGATTGCAGCCTACACCGTACTTGGGGGAAAACAATAGATTTGGAGTTGGAGACAAAGCCTCCGAAAGGTCAGAGTCTGAATGATTGAGTTATCGTAGCAGTTTTCAATAGAGTAGCCAGTATGCAAACACAGAGTGCTTGGGTATTGCATAGTTTACCCATCAAGCTGCCATCGCGGGACAGAGGCTTTTTTGTCAGTTGCGTGCATACCTAATTAGAGTACTTGCCTGGAGGTCTCCTAAAGCAGTGAGTCAGCTATTTCTGACCTGCCTGAATTATCTAGGAACATTACCGCAATTAACGGCCGAGCTTGTTTACGTGCTTGTCCGGTGGCCTCGCAAGCACGTGGAGGGGAATAGAGAAGTGAAGCCGAATTATGATATCAAGAGCATATCTTTTAATATCCCCAAAGCTCGGACTAGCCAGGGCAGTAACAGTGGGATCCCCATGTTATTCTAGATTTTGTTTTGTTTGAAACATAGGAAATTATTTTTTGAAAAGTAATTAGTTATATTTCAGTTTTTACTCCTGTAGTGACTTACAATTACATTTACAATTTTAGTAAGCAGTACTTAGTTCTTTCAAAAGTAAATAAAATGAATATACTTCTAAAATCTGAATGCTACAAGCCATTTGTTTGTTTGTAGAAACACATTCTCCTCATGTCCATCTCACTGTCATCTCAACACCTCCAACACATTACATACATAGCATGAGACATACCTGAAACATGTGACGTCATTTAATGAGGCCATGTCCTTTAAAATATTTTTTAAAAAACCTTAAAACATATATTTACAGTGCAAAAGGAGTGACGTTATCCCTCATTATGTTACAGTCATAATGCAATGTGGTTATATTTTCTTTATTGAAAAAGAAATTAATTACAAGAAGCTAGTTCTTTGTACTCTATGATGTCCAGGCTATGGACATAACAAAGATTTATGGAATTTATTATATGTTCTTATGTAAAGGGGAAATGAAGAGAGCGGCACACTCAATCACAGATATTAAAAGAAACAGCACTTTTGTCTTCAGTGAGGATTATATTATAACCCTAAATTCGTGTGACATGGGAAGATAATACAAAAGAAGCACAACTGAAAAAAAACTTAAATGTTATTGTCTCAGTTGTTTTAATTTTCAAAAAAACTAATACAAATCCAATTGAAAAAATTATATTTTAATTTTAGATAGACCTATAATTCTATCATGTATTGTGCCTTCTAAAAGATGGTAGGTCCTGATTGTTGTTACATTTGTTAGCTAATGCAAGCCTGGATATTTCAAACTAACCTGTCCACTTCACACATGAGAAAAGACAATTTAAATCTTTTGTTTCTGGTTAGAAGAAACTAGAAGTTATTGCTATGCCCAGATTTGTAAAGAATGGAGCTTGTTCAAACCAGTGTGTTAGTAAACCAAGTTTGATATCATAACTCATTGGCAAATTGTAATTCAGACAATTCATCCTTTTCTGTATTTGGCTGTTGCAACAAACAATGTTTGCTTGCTTGCTTGTTTATTTTAAATGTGTATATGTGTATATTACACATTATCTACAAATGCATAGTACATGAATATTAAGTGTGTGTGTGCCCAAGTTTTGTTGAAAAAGGCATCCAGGCTGTCTATGTAAAACCCTTTTAACAGAAAACTTTAATCTCTATCTCACTGGGGCAGGGGGCAGTGACTAAGTCAAAGGCTTGTTTCAGCTCATTCATATAACAATGCTTTACAGAATTCCATCATTCCAGTCAACCCGTAGTTTTTATAATCTTTCACTACTTTTTAATCTGCAGTTGTTAAAATGAGTACTTTTTTACTGTTATTTTTTGAGAACACAAACAAATTGAATGTATACGAAGCTTTCAATATATATCTACAGTATACTACCATTAAAAAGCTGTCCAGAAATTTTACAGTATCTTTTTAAAGTTCATGGTTTCCTGTTACATCTGAATTGGGCCACAGAGTAGCCAAGAGCAAAGAAAGAAACCATTTCTGTCACTTTAATAATTTTGCAGTTGGGGGAATGTTAGCAGGTGTGCTTGCCATGCAGATGTGAACAGAGCAATACTTGCCAAAATCTCTTTATCTAAGCCCCTACTGAACATAAAGGTGGATTTTCCTTCTTAAATGCAAGCCACACTACATGTGGGACTGAGAAGTAATTTGGCATTTACTATCTCATGAACTCACTGAATGATTGAGGCAAAGCATATTGCCTGACAATGCATGTAATCACTAAGAAGGCTGAGGGGACTCTATAAAAATTTGGTCTCTGATCTAGAAATTTGACTTAGTTGAGCAGTGAATGAATGTCATCACTGTGAAATGAAAGGTTGTACTATATTAGTTAACAAAATTGCTGCCTCAAGACAACGAGGGTAGCAGATGGGCCACTGCATGACCCCAATGACCTTTACCACTTAAAGGTCAAAATCTGTGCCATCGCACAAAAGGGTATCATTTGAGCATCGAGTTTTGTGTGTATTTGTCATGTTGCTCAATCAGAAAGATATGACAACAAATAGCTGGTCAAAGTCTGTCAGGGTCAACCTAAGCGTGATAGAATGCTGCAGGTCACTTTAATGGCTCCAATATTACAATTCACGCTGATGTCAGCAGGCACTGAAGCAAAGTGCTTCAATGTTTTGCTTCTGATGACTATTTCTTCACTAATTGCTTCTTTGACCTTATTGTTATCCAACCACTCTTGATTAGAAAATTGTTCTATGGAATTGAACATACATGCCTTATGGTAGTGTAGCAGCTGTCTAATGGCTATAGAGGTGACTCAAAAATCAATATCTTAGATTTTACAGGATTTTCCATTTGCTATCAGATGAAGAAAGAACTGAGAATAAACAAGGAAGAATGTGCAAATGCAAACATTTTCAGAAAAGCACCTGTTTTCTTTTGTTTTTCCTCCAGAGAGTTAGAAAGCAAAAGGGAAATTTGAAGAGAAGTTATCTTAAATAATGGTCACACTTTGAAACGCATATGTGGACAGTGTTCCCCATAGTCTGCATGTACTTCCTAACCTTTTTTTTCCATACCTCAAGCCTCGTGATTTTACTTGATACTCTAAGGCCACAGGAATCTGACTTTTTTAAAGGGAGGGGGAAAAAAATGGAGTGGCCATAACCTTTTAAGCCTCATCCCCAAAACTTCCCCATATCACCAAAAACTGATGGAAAATTGACCCCATACCCTAGAAGCAGAGATACTAAATTGATTCCTGGTCACTTACAGGTCCTATTTGTCAGCCAGTTTTTGGCCAAAACTATGATGGTGCAGCCCATAGTAAGGGGAACAATTTGGCCCCAGCCCCAGCTGCCTACCCATAGTCTAAAATGACACTCAGAGTACAAGTCCTATACATTGCTATTCAGAGATAGGTATCATACCATTATGTTTAGTTAAATGTACTCTCTGGTAATTGGGGATCTTACAGGCTTACCTGAAGGCAAACTTCAGTTAACACAATAACTTCTCCTTCTATACAAATAATCAATTCAAGGAAAATTTACCAATGTCTTCTAGAAGTGTGGGTGGGGAAAATCTAGGGTGAGGAGGGAAAATATCTTTCAACAGGTCCTTTATAGGAGGGTTTGTTACCCCAAAACATGGGTGACTCAGGGTGTTCACCCACAATGCTGGTACCTTCACATGACAGAGAGGGAATTAATTAGCTCAAAATTAGGAGGAGGGGAACTTAATGAGATCTTTCCAGCAATGTTTATGAGATCACATAGGAAAGAACCAGCCAGAGATTCAACAGTAAACTAAAAATGACTTTTATTGAGAAATTCACACAGGTATGCAAATGATCCAAGTACTCATGCACACACACAAGAACTAGCTGAAGGTAAAGGGAGGAAAGTTGTAGATAGAGGAATTTTAGGGTTTGGGTGATAATTACCGGTCTGGAGAGAAGTGAGGAAAGGTGGCGATTTGGCTTAGCTAAGGACAGTTCTTGTTCAGGAATCTAGGCAACAGTGTGGCATTCAGCAAGGTGAGAGACTGTGCTGAACCACTGAAAACTGAGAGTTTTTATACCCAAAAACTACCTCTGGATATAGGTGTGAATTGCTCTCCTATCCAAGTGGACAGTGGGAGTTGCAACAGAAATAGTGAGGTCTGGATGGTGAGGTCTCGGTGGTCTTAGTGTTTAGGTGACAAAGGGGTAATAGCTGTCATAATAGCTCTATATTGTGGACAGGTTGGGAAGACAAAGCAGAGAAATATCTAGGAATGAGGGAACAGAGTTAAAAAAATCACAGTTGGTGGGAACTTCAATTTCTGCACAGAGATGTCCAGCTTCAGTGTAAGCCTATTCTCTCCAGAGTTGCCTCATAATCCACCTGACAATGACTTTCATTGTACCTAGAGGGGGGTGTAGGCAGACCTACCTTGCAATCTCACATTTATAATCAGTAATTTTCCTCTTTCCAGGTTGACCTTCCAGTCATCTCAGGTTCCATTTTATATCAACGCCAATTAATGTAGTTGCCAATTAAATAATATTTGCCAATTAAACCATATCAATCATAGGGGTGCGTGGCCGTAACAGATTGGCTTTCCCCTCATCATAAGTTTTTTGTCACTGTGTGGTCTGAATGTTCTCCTTTTGCATGACATGGAATACTTAATACATTAAATTCATTTAGGAGAGTCTGACATAGAACAGTCTTTTTGTTATTATTACATTACCAATGACAAGGTATACATAGCAATAGAACTAGAAATTACTTTTAAGATAGGAGGACGAGGGAAGATGGCGTAGCGATCGGTCGTCTACTCGTACAGCTGCGAGACAGACGGCTGGTACACAGGATCGTAAGCCCGTTTTTGAAAGGGAAGAAACGGGACATTTAATCCCTTTGGGAGAAGGGATTAAGAGGGGCTCTGAATGGACTAATTCCGGAGTCAGCATCCCCAAAAAATTCATGAAGAAGAGGGGAGAGGACGAAGCCGATGAGTCGAAGAGCCACCAGATGCTGTGTAACCATCACATGAGCGACAGTGGCTGCGCCACGAGAAATTAACAAATAGAGGGATGTCCAACAAGTAAGATAAGTATTTTTCTGTTCTGCTGAAACTCAGGACATAAACAGAAGCGCCTTCTCATTAAGGGCACTTTCATGTCAAGGAAAAATAACAAAAGGAAACATGGAGATTTGTAAGAAGACCGAGGGATAGACTCCATATAAGGAGGAAAAAAAAAAACAAGTAAGTAAGCTTGAACTGTAAGTTAAAATATAAGGACTTCTCAGACTGAAATTAAACAAATAAATTGAAATTGAAAACTGTGATAAGAAAGGAAAAGGGAAAAGGAAAGAAACAGAGAAATTTATAAAGAGGACAGTTGAAGGGGAGAGACAGAAGTGGAAAGTAAAAAAAAAGGGGGGGGACGAGAACTTTACAGGAAAACTGTAAATGGACGCTTAAGCCTCCCCTTTCCCAACACGGATATATATCAAAATTCCTACCTGAGACGATTGATTCCAGGCTGTGAACACTGAACGGATACTGAAATTTACTGGATGGTGGTATAGGATTTACGGACTTTGGGTCGTGAGAGGAGAGAGGAGAGACTGAAGAGAGGGGGAAAGTTGGATGGTGGAAAGTGGAGGCGGAGAGTGGTGAATGGAGTGAAGACGGAGAGAGGCAAGCTTAGCTGTTTGATACTGATGAAGGAGTAAAGGAGAAAGACAGATTTGGAGTTAGGAGTGAGGGGAGTGGAGAGGAAACGGAGGAAACAGAGAGTGGTGGAGCTGACGGCTTGGTGCTGGTGAAGGAGTGAAGGAGAAGGACACGGATCGGGAAGTGTCTGCAACAACGAAAGAAGGAGAAAGAAGGAGACGTGGGAAAGGAGAAGGAGCTGAGAAGAGAGAAGCAGAGTGGAGATTACGATAGACAGTGGGAAGAAAGGAGAGAAGAAGAGAGACAAGTGAGACGAGTGAGAGAAAAGGAAAAGCAAGAAGCAGTGAAGTAGTGAAGAACATTTGTCTAAATAATTAAAAATATATATAGTAAACAAAACTGTGGAATAAGGTTGCAAGGGATAGAGGATAATGAGCAAGTGGTTGGGGGAGGTAAAAGGTTTTTGTTAAAAGTAGTGATTTTGGAAAAGAAAAAGAGGTAAGGTTGGTGTGTCTGTTCTTTTTGATACGGTATTTCGTATATAGGTTGACTTTGAGAGGGGAAATTGAGTGAGAACGGATAGATTGAAAGTGGGTAAAGTAAAAGGGTATTTTATTGTATTTGTGTAACTGTCTTTTGATAACCTTGTGGGAGTTACATGTTTCTCTGCTCTCAGCTGGGCAGAAAGAGATAAGACCAAGGTTACAAGTCAACTGAACCAAGGGAAGCTGTAACATAAACATTTTTCTTAGATAAAGAGAACAAGTAAGTTTAACCCTTTAAGGGTGAAGTTATAAGAAAGTAATCAAGCAGTAAAAACCCTTGGTTAAAAAAGCCTAGGTAAAAGGAATATATAGTACCACCTTAGGGAATCAGAGGTTTTTCTATATTAACGTTATATTAAGGTTGGAAAAGGAATTGTATAACATTGAATAGGAAGTAAATATATTAAATAACAAGTAATAATACTGTAATTAACTTTGTTAGAAATAAAAAATAGAAATAAATAGAAGTAAATAAATAAATACTACAAATAAATAAGAATAAATAAATAAGGTAAAACATATTAATATCTGCTAATCTTTGATATTAAGACAAAGGGATTGAAGAAAGGGAAGTATAAATTGGAAATTTTATAATATCTTAGGGGAAGAGAAAGAATTTAGAGAAAAATAGAAGACAGGAGAAGATGGCAGCTGGAAGAAGAAAATTGGTGCAAACACAGGTGCAGACGCTATCCCAAAGAAGATCATCTGAGGAAATAGATCCCTATAAGTTGTTATTAGAGGAGGTTAAGAAGATAAGAACAGATATGCGGGATGAAATGAAGGGATTATCAACGGAAGTTAAAAAAGAAGTAAGAGAAATGAAGAAGGAGATGGAACATTTTGCATATAGATTAGAAACCGTGACAAAAGATGTTAAAAATATGAATAAGGAATTGGAAGATGTACAAGAAAAAACAAAAAATCTGGAAAAAAAAGCAGGAGAGTTAGAAGTAACTGTAGAACGTTCAGAGATGAAGAATACACTCTCAGAATGGAAATATAGAGAAAAATGTATTAAGATTAGAGGCTTGGAGGAAGTAGAAGAAGAGGACGTCTATAGTAGAATGATACTGGCTTTGGCAAAATTTTTGGACTGGTCAACGGAACAAATGGACACTGAGATTGATCGTATCTTCAGGATAAATTCACTGATTGCGCGGAAGAGGAAGGTACCCAGAGACATCGTGGTTTATTTTGTAAGAGAATGGGTGAAGGAGATGTTTATTCATTTGAGCTACTCAAAAAAATTAATTATTGAAGGAATAGAATTGAAAATATTTAAAGATGTGCCGTCGCAAGTGCTCAAGGAAAGAAAGGACTATGCATTCTTGATTCAAGAACTTAAGAAAAAAGATATTATGTACAGATGGGGAAAGTTGGAAGGTGTTATATTTACATACAATCAGAGAAGACGTGATAAATTCAATAAGCAAAGCAGAAGAGTTTTTGAAAAGGTTCAAGGAAGAACAGAGGAAAAAACAAAATAGAGACCAAAGACAAGAGGAAAAAAAGAAAGAAGAGAGAGGTAATGAAGAGAAAGATAAAATGACTGGGCGAGCAGAAGAAGAACAAGCTGAAGGACAAGAGCAGCGAGAGGTTAGAGAGGAACAGGAATTTGAAGAAAAGGAACACGAGGATACAGATCAGGAAGAGACAGGAGAAGAAATATCTTTGGAAGAAAAGATTTAAAAGGAAGAAGTTATAATCAAAATGAGAATTAAAATATTCTCTTGGAATGTCCGAGGAATAAATTCAATAATAAAAAAAAAGAAAATATTTCATTATTTAGAAAAACAGAAATGTGATATATATTGTATACAAGAAACACATATAATTAAATCAAATAAAAAACTATTAGAAAACCCCAAATTAGGAAATTTGTTCGTAACAAGCATAGAAAAAAAGAAAAGAGGGATAGCAATTTATGTGAATTCAAAATATGTAGCTAAGGAAATCCTAAATGATAATCAGGGGAGATATGTGGGTATAGAAATAGAGATGTTAAATACAAAGATAATAATTATAGGGGTATATGGCCCATTGGAAAATAAAGATAATTTCTATGAAAAACTTTTAGGAAAAATTAAAGAATTGGAATGTCAAAATATAATTATTATGGGGGATTGGAACAGGGTAAAACAACCAGAAATAGATAGATCTGGGAGCAAAAAAACAAACGAAAAATAAAGGGAAATTACCAAAAAGTTTTTATGAATTAACAGAAAATATGATATTAGTGGATGCCTGGAGAAGTTTATATGGGAATCAAAGAGAATATACATATTTTTCAGAAATATATAAGACATGGTCCAGGATAGATATGATTTGGAATTCCAAAACTTTAATGAAATATTTAAAGAAGATGGAAACCTTACCAAGAAGCATGTCAGACCATAACCCCTTATTACTAATTATGGAAGATAGAAAAATTGAGTTTAGGTGGAAATTGAATGAGAACCTCTTAAAAGAGGAAGAGATAGTTAAAAAAGGAAAATAAACTTTAGAAAATTATTTTAAGGAAAATATGAATAATGAAGTGTCTAGAGAAACAGTATGGGAAGCCGGGAAAGCGGTTATGCGTGGCTTCCTGATACAACAGGAGGTAAGAATAAAGAAGGAAAAAAAGAGGAAAGAACAAAAGCTTATAGAGCAGATTAAACACCTAGAAAATGAATTGAAGAATACACCACAAGATAAAAAGATTCTAGATGAAATAAAGGTGTTACAGAAACAAATATCCTTACAGGATATACAAACAATAGAAAGAAATATAAAATTAGCAAAACAAAAGAACTTTTTTTATGCAAATAAAACAAATAGATGGTTAGCATATAAGATTAGAAAAGAAAGAGAAAAGAGATTGATAATAAAAATAAAAGAAAATAAGAAAGTATTGGTAAATCAGGAGGAAATAAAGAAGGCATTTGAAAGATATTATCAAAATCTATTTGCAGAGTCAAAGATTAATTATCTAAAAAGAGATAAGATTAGACAATATTTAAGGGAAGGATATATACCTAAGATTACGCAAGAACAAAGGGAAGAATTAAATAAGGATATAACGAAAGAAGAAATCCTGCAAGCTATCAAAAAGCAGAAAACTGGTAAGGCGCCAGGTCCGGATGGTTTCTCAGCTCTATATTATAAAATATTTTGTGAACAATTAATTAATCCACTATATGAAGTAATAAATGAAATTAATACGGAAAAAAAACCACCCTCATGGGGACAGGCAAATATTATTTTGATCCCAAAAGAAGGAAAGGATACACAAGAATTAGGAAATTATAGACCAATAGCATTGTTAAATGTAGATTATAAAATTTTCAAGACTATACTAGCAGAAAGACTGAAAAAAGTTTTACAAGTAATTATACACAAGGATCAAAATGGTTTTCTACCCGGGAGAACTTTAAAAAATAATATAAGGATGGTATTGAATATACTAGAATATTATCACAGACATAATGAAAAAGAGATGGTATTACGTTTCCTTGATGCAGAAAAAGCATTTGACAGAGTAAATTGGATTTTTATAGAGGAAACAATAGAGGAGATAAATCTGGGAGATAAATATATAAGATGGATAAAAGCGATATACAAAGATCAAAAGGCTAAAATAATAGTTAGTGGAGAAACAACACAGAATATATCTATAGGTAGGGGAGTTAGACAGGGATGTCCTCTGTCACCTCTCCTATTTATATTAATATTAGAAATTCTAACTAACAAAATTAGACATGAAACACAAATACAAGGAGCTAAAATCAGAAATCAGGAGTATAAACTGAGCGCCTATGCGGACAACTTAGTGATTATATTAGAAGACCCAAAAACAAGTATAAAAGTATTAATGGAGATATTAACAGACTTTGGAATATTATCAGGATACAAAATAAATAAAGAAAAAACGAAAATGATTTTGAAAAATATAAGGAAACAAGAAGAGGAGAACATTATAAAATTAACGGGATTTAAGACGGATAAAAAAGTAAGATACCTTGGTATCACTATAACAAAAAATAATGTAGATCTGTTTGATAATAACTACAAAAAAATATGGGGAGAAATAAGAGAAGATTTAAAAAGATGGGGGAAATTGGATCTGTCACTATTAGGTAGAATCTCTGTAATTAAAATGAATATACTCCCCAAAATAAATTTCTTATTCCAGAATTTACCAATACTTATGAATGAAAAACCCCTTAGGGAATGGAATAAAGATCTAATGAAGTTCATATGGAAAGGAAAAAAACCTAGAATAAAATTAAATGTGTTAGAAGATATAAAAGAGAAAGGAGGAATGGGATTACCAAGTTTAAAATTATATTATTATGCAAATTGCCTAGACTGGATTATAGAATGGATAAAACTAGAAAATAAAAGATTATTATATTTAGAAGGAGAGGGGCTATATTTTGGATGGCATGCATATATAGGGTATAGTAAAGAAGTTATAGATAAAAATTTTAAGAATCACCTTTTAAGGAAAGCCCTTATTATAGCATGGCAAAAATATAAAAGACAGTTATATTTGAAAACACCACTTTGGGTCTCAACACATGAAGCCTTTTATAATAAAGAAAAACCTAAGGTTGACGTGTGGATTAGATATAAAGATATCTTAAAAATACAAGGAGATAATATAGAATTCAAATCGGTAGAAGAATTAAGAAATGATGGTTGGAACACACATTGGTTATTATTTAGACAACTAAGGGAGAGATATAAAAAAGATAAGGAGAAAGAAGGGTTTGAGATTAGAGAAAAAGAATTAGATAAGTTGTTAAAACCAGATATTGAACATAAGGTAAGTCAGATATATAAGATTTTGTTACAATTACAAAATGAGCCAGAAACAGTTAAATCAGTAATGATTAAGTGGGCCCAAGATATTAATCAAATAATAACGATGGAACAATGGGAGAAGGAGTGGAAGACCACCTGGAAATTAATAAAACCAGTAAGTTTAAGAGAAAATTATTACAAGATATTGCACAGATGGTGTATAACCCCAACACAAATTACAAAGATATGTAAAAATTCAAAGGATACATGTTGGAAGTGTGATCAGAGGGGTACATTTTATCATATATGGTGGCGCTGCAAAGTCGCAAAAAATTTCTGGGAGGGGGTGCATGATAAAGTACAGAAAGTGTTTAGAAGTAAATTTAACATATCACCACAAATATATCTATTAAATATGATTGAGGAACTGCAATTAGACAAATCACAAAAAAAATATTTATATATATGATAACAGCTGCCAGAATTTGCTATGCCCAGGTTTGGAAAACAAAGAGTGCTCCTAGGTTAGAGGACTGGTTACTAAAACTGTATGAGATGGCTGAAGCAGATATTGCGATAGAAGCTCTGGAAGATAGTATGAAAAGTAAATCAAGAAAAGAGTGGAAAATAGTTGGTCCAATATGGGAAGCTTATTGGGGAGGAAAAGCAATTAGCTTTTTAGAAAAATGAGGAGTTCTAAATATGTACAGAAATGTGATTTGTTGGAAGAAATTAAAGATAAGAAAATATTTAACAGATTAAGTAAAAGGGGGAATAAGGAAGCAAAAGAGGAAATAAGAAAGTGAAACTTTTTAAAAAAAAAATGTAAAAGAAGAGAAGAAGGATTGTTATAGATAAATGAAGCAATGAAACCTGAGTTTCGGCAAGGGGGGAATGGGGGGGGGACTGTTTTTGTGTTGTATGTCATATGTTATGTTTACTATTTGTTTTGTTATTAAATACATGATTAAATAAAAAATTTTAAAAAAAATTAAAAAAATTACTTTTAAGATAATTATGCAAAGGCAGACATAAATTCTTGCCTTTGAACTGAAAAGCAGATAAAAAGACCACTATTTGTCTTTACAGGCAGTGGGGATACAGTTCTGAAGACAGAGAGTTTTTAAAAAGGAAAAGAAAGGAATTTGAAAGTAACAACAACAACGCAAAAACCACCAGCAGTTGTCTACAACTGCTAGTATGCACAGTGGTGTTTTCCTTTCACTTTGCTCCCAACCACCATCAGACTCACCTTCTTGAATGCATTCAGTGAATGGCATTCTTTTCTTCTTATTTATTTATTTTTCTCTGGTAAAAATGTGTACGTCTATCAAAGTAGCAAATAATCAAAAGCATGTCACCTGCATGAGTCGGTATGTTCTCATCAAAATATCCAGTGAAATCTGAAGAAACAATGTCCCATACTGCTCTTCCTCATTCAACATAGATCAATCTTGTGGAGTGAAACAAGCATGGAGAACACAAAGTCAAAGTCAGCTGTACTTCCTGCTGTCATTCTGGCAAGGAGCAGCTTGTTTTCCACAGAACTTTCTGTCCTATTGCTATCGACAACACATCAAGCTATGCAAAAGAACCATATGGAAAACACAGAAGCAGTAAGGAGTCCTGCTTTGTAGCAAACAGTAATTTATTCAAAGGATGACCAAGTCCAAGCCTCACTTGAAGGTAAGAGGTCACTGACCTTGAGGCTGCCCTAGAGTGATTTCAAAAATAGCTCCCTTTTGTGTGCATGTATAAATTGTTCTAGAAATGGAGGCATGAAAATCAATCAATCAATCAATTGCAAAAGTATAATAAACAGCACAAAATTCTTCTGTTTTCAGCCCCACAACTTTAATGAGGCTAACAGCCTGATCGTCTGCATTTTCACTCAATTACTCAAGTTAACACGCAAAAGCACACAAAACACACAAATCCTACATGGTCAAGTATAGTGTAAACCTTCCACCTGTGGAACTCTTGCTATGGGTCTCCTGTCACTAATCCTTGGACTCACTGGTGCACCGTGATAGCCTTCCTCCACGGCCACTACCTTGCTAGTAGAGAGTAGAAGAATCAATCATCTGTCTACTTCTCTATAACCAGATGCATAACAAGGCCATCTTCTGCCACAGTCTGATGGGATCCTATGTCCTTTGTCTCAGGGACAAACATAATCAGTCTGCCTTTTCTCTGACCTCACTCCCACTTCCTACCAATAAAGGAATGGCTATGGGAAGTACTGTCACAGAGTAATGGTAAATCCCAGGTAGGCTGGAATGTTGCAGAAGAAGGAAGAGAATGCCAACCTCTACAGTGACCAAATAATACACACACAAATGTAAGGTGGGCTTATACTTGCCTAGGACACTAACATGATGCCAGTCAACATACTGACAACATAAAAGCATCAGGAAATTCAGACTCGTCTTTCTTTCTTTCTTTCTTTCTTTCTTTCTTTCTTTCTTTCTTTCTTTCTTTCTTTCTTTCTTTCTTTCCTCATTTCATTTGCATGCAGCCTTTCTCCCAGACTGAGACTCAAGGCAACTCTTGGAAACAGTCAATCAAAGAAACTTACAATAAAATTTGAAAGCAAGTAAGACACCACATGAAGCAGTATAAAATCATTAAAAACAAACAAAAGTTTTTAAAGAATAAATAAAACATATCAATAAGAAGCTTCTCTACTTGCACATGAAAAGCCTCCTTAAAGAAAAATACCTTTTCCTGCGAGAGAGAGGAAAGCAGGGAGGAGGCCAGCCTAGCCTCCCATGGAGATTTCTGGGAGATTTCAAGGGGAGCATAACCTGATCCAGAGTCCCTATTCCCTGACCTGTCTTTCAACTGACTACAAGCACCTGTCTTGTCTGGATTAATTTTCAGTTTGTTTGCTTTCATCCAGTCCATTACTGACAAAAGACATGGGTTCAGTACTGAGACGGCTTCCTTGGAATCAGATGGGAAGGAGACATAGAGTTGTGTGTCATCAGCATACTGGTGACCCTGAGCCCCAAAATTCTGAATGACCTCTTTCAAATAGGTGTTAAAGAGCATAGGGAACAAAACAGAACCTTGATAGATCCCACAGACCAATGGCCAGGGCATGAAACAGGAGTACCCCCGCACCACCTTCTGAGTTTGCTCCTCCAGGAAAGACTGAAACCACTGCATAACAGTGCCCCCAGATCCCATCACAGAGAATTAGCCCAGAAGAACACCATGATTGATGGTATCCAAAATCACTAAGAGGTCCAACACAACCAAAAGGGACAGCACTCCTCCTGTCAAGCTCCTTGTATAGGTCATCTACAAAAGCTGTCTCCATCCCATAACCATGCCTGAAGCCAGATTGAAATATATCTAGATAATTCATTTCATCCAGAAGCCTCTGGACCTGCGAGGCTACCACAAGCTCCAGAACCATAGAACCTTGCCCAAAAATGGAAAGTTAGAGACTGTACGATAATTATTCAGAATGGTGGGATCCAAGAAAGTCTTTTTTAGTAATGGCCTCACTGCAGGGTCTGGCTCTTTTTGCATCTTACGTTTTTGCAGCACTGGGGTGCGGGGATCGCACGAGCAGCCTCTTGCGAGAGGCTCTCACATCCCCACTGCTTCAGCTCTGCAGCTGCTGCCTGATAGTGAGCAGGCAGTGTGAGGGCTCCTCCTCTTCCTTCCGCAGCACAGGCTGGAATTTTCCCAGGCTGTGCTGGGGCAGGAAGCACAAGCGCCGCAGCTCTGGAGGCTCCGCACGCATGGTAAGTGCACGCGGGGCCCTGGAGCAATGCACGATCACGCACCATTTTTGGCTACAAGCCAAAAATGAAATACTGTGCGATCGGCACCTGCCGGCCCTGGCAGCATCGCACAATTGCGAGGAGGTCATGTGAATGGCTCCTCGCAATTGCACGATGCTCCAGAGGCCCTTTCGCATGGCGAATGCCATGTGAAAAGGGCCTCTTTTAGGCAGGATGGAAACTTTCCTTGCTGCAGTGAGAAATTCACTACTCCTTTTACCCACTCAGCCAGTGCCCAGAAGCCAGGAGAGGCAAGAATCCAGTATACCTGTGGTGGCTCTCATCTCTCCAAGAGAACAAAGCTACACCTTTTCCTTCAGCAGTGGGCCCCTAGCTTTTGGGGGGCCCAGATGAATTGCACCAATTGAACCACTGGAAGTCCAGCCTTGTGGCAGGGGGAGAGAGAGTGTCTATATGTAGAAGAAACATTAATTTGCACTTTGTCTAAGGTTTCTTTGAATAAATCCATTCCTTTTTAACCAGCCTTCTCTTTTACACTACTGGAATCAATGTAAGTTAAACCTGATAGAAATGAAATTCCAAGCCCCACATAAATATAAATGGAAATGCTTATAATTATTTGATTTATATAGTAATTTAAATATTGACAAGGTCATTCTGTCATGTAAAAGGGTTAGACTTTAACAGACATGCAGGCAAAAATTTACTTTTTATTTATTTTATGTATTTGTACTTGTTTTCTACAAGTGGTAGCTATCAATTAAGAAGTAAAACTACAAAATATGATTACATATGCCTTTAATTAGGGATAATCTGTAGATATTAGCACAGTGGAGTAGGTCGCAGTAAAATCTGTGTAAATCATAAACGGCAGACAAAATCAGTTCATTAATCCATCTTGACAGGTTGATTTCATTCCATTTCTAACTTGTCAGTTCAGAACATGGAGCAAATAATCAAAAACCTTTAAATCAAATACACAAAATCAAGACTAATTGAATATGTTTTGTGCAAGCCAATAACTTGAACCGTTTTTCAAAGCCTAATAAGAAAACTTGTTAAACTGTAAAAAATATATATATGCCTGCAAGAGAGATGTTGACATAGCAAATTGACTTTGGGATAAATACATTCTTGAAGAGATGAAGCAAAAAGGCAGGCAGTACGTGTGTGAATGAAGAGTAAACCATCTATGCCCTTCATATTTGAAACATGCCTACAGCTGAAAAGATCCTTCCATAAATTTATCCTTCCATAAATTTAAAAGCCAACACTGGGGAATTTAAATGAAACTAGATAGTATTGGAGAAGGAAATACGGACTTCTACCTTCATTGTTTATTCAAGCACAGCCCAGCCATAGTTAAAAATTTTAAGGTTGCACTGCAGGCTAAAGGGAAAGGAGCCCTAATGATGAAGTACTTTGATCTCAGAGGCTCCAGTTTGGAAAAAGTTCTATGGGGCTTTTTCTGCAGAGGGAGAGTACAGAACCATTTGAAGGTTGCCTCTCCCAGCCCACAGAGTCTAGGGTAGGGAGTAATTTTGTAACATAGAAACATTGCACTGGGAGAATTAATTCAGACCAGTTTCACGTCTGCTACAAATTTCCTGATATTGCAGGTAGGTTTGGAGGCTCAGGGAGCGATCGAACCAGCAGATCCATGTTCTCTCCCTTTCTACCCACTGCTACCCACTCTGACAGAACTCTTTTTCACCTATGGTCCTTCCACATTACACAAAATCATCATCACCATCAGCATCACCATCTACATCCCAACTTTTTCGTAATACTGAGACTGAAGACAGCTTAAAGAACATTAAAACCAAAGCCAATTAAAACATTCAAAAACAGCAGTAAAAATTATTGAATATAACATTAAATAGCAATTAAACAAAAGAAAAAATCAAAACCATTTTTAAAAAAGATTAAAAATAGGATGTTAAAAAAAAAACAGCAAAGCACACATTAAAAGCCCATTGCAGTCAATTCCTGGGAGTGTGTTGGAATAGGAAAGTTTGCGTTTGCCATTGGATGGGAAGCAAAGAGGAAGCCATACTAGCCTCCCAAAGACTAAATTCTTGGAGCATCCACCAAGACAGACCTTCCTCTTCTTGGAAGGGGTTGGATCTAACCTCAGATAGTGCTTTTTAGTCCCTCTGGGATAATTCTAAGGTTTTCCACAATTAATTCTCCTTTCCCACTCTGGTTAGAACCGTGACCTTAGAGCAGTGCCCATTTCATGCTATAGTTACAATGTATCATGGGATATATACATTATAATGTGCCAGGAAAAGCAGTGGGACTGACGGAAGTGTTTCTCACAAAGATCTTAGCATTTGGGCAGGCTCAGAGAGGGAGATATGATCCTTCAGACATCCTGCACCTGTGCCAAATATATGTAACTATAGATACAGATGTAGATATAGGTGTAGATCTAGCACTATGATTCTACTTGAGCTGCTATGGATGCAGCCAATGTAATCCTGGGTTTATAGTTTCATGAGGTGCTAAGCTGAAAATCACAGGATTCCATAGAATGGAACCAGAGAAGTTCAAATGGAATCATAGCACTATATCTCTGCTATGAAAAGGACACTGGACCATGGCCACAGCCCCAACTGAGGCAGGGAGAACGAGGAGCCATCACAAAAACCTCTAGGTGAGATAAGATTGGATTTCCCCCTCCCCATTCCAAAAAGGAGTTGTTGAAGAACTAGCAATGAGATTTCCATTTCTTACTCTGACTCTTGGGCTGCTTTCCTGGACTCACAATCCAAAGGTAACTAAGAACTTGGACTAATCCTCAGGTTGATGTGAAAGGTGATGTAAAACCTACAAGTAAGGCTTTATTCCAGCCACTCTTTCCTGTTTAAAAGGCACTGGTATTTACTACTATATAACTGCACACAAGAGCATCAAGGAAAGTGGTATTTTTTTGCAGGTTGGCAATAATATATTCTGGGCCATGAGTGTTCTTGGGCTGAGGGGATTATCTGACCTATTTTTGGCCTTGGGAGGGAATTCAACCCAGGATGAAAATCCAATAGATATTTATTAGTAAATAAGTCTGATTGAGCTAAATAGGCCATAATCTTTTCTTTGCCCATAGGGTGAAAGTCCTTCCTCTGGAAAGGGGGGGGGGGGGGAAAGATTCTGTGTTTTTGGAAAAAAACTGTCTTAATGACGCCTATATCCATTGGTGGCTTCCATATCAGCGAGACAGTAATTCAATTCCTTGTTTATGCCTGAAGTTTAAAAGAGCTACTGAAGATGTGGAATCTGTTTATGGATTAAAGCTCAATACTTTGGATATCTTCTTTAAAATTCAGGCTAAGTGACAGGGTATAATGCCCCAGCCTCAGGATTCAGGTGCAAGCACAGGCAGAATCCTCCCCAATAGCCACAACACAGAAACATGAATGGGACAGTACTTACTGCAGCCCAGCATAGATGAGAAAGGAGAGCCCATGAGACTCAGAGAATGTGTTTGAACTGGGCAAACAGCTGTGGGAGGCTGTTGGCTAATAAATACCAGGGATGAGGTGGGGAGAAATCCATTGCAGATAACTAGTATTACTGAGGGAAGCAACACGTTCTTCGTTTGTATCCTTGGCTCGTGTTCTTGGAAAACCTTGACCCTTGCTTTGTGTGCTGAATGCACTGCTAGATACTTGCTTGAAAGGATACTCTGAATTTATTACCGACTTGATCTGCTGAAACAAAAAACAGTAACCGACTGATAAGCTTTTGTAAATCTTGTTTGTGGCTGCTACAATAGACTCTGTTGGAGGACTGTGAACCGTGGCTAGCTACCTGGACAGGACTCAGGGTGGATTCAGTATACCACTGACATGGAAGCCACTAGCCATCATGGATATCAGCTGGTAGAGGAAAGAGGCTGAAGCAACAGTGTAATCCTTTGTAGTCAGCACTGCGTGCAACCATTTCCCTCACCTACTCTTAGCAGATTTGCAGAGATCTGTCAGTAAGTCCTGACATACGTTATTGCCCATCCTTGCAATAACTGTTGCTGCTGCTGGCATTGTTGTTGTTTTTAGTCAAGCACTAAGAAGCCCTTATACAGGTGATAAGTCAGCACACCATTTGTTCCATAGGGCCGAAAACATGCAGTGATGCAGCCCAAAAGTCTTCCAGAGAAACCACATCCAGAGAAACACAAAGTCAATCATAACCAGACATGTCCAATGATTCCTAAAACATTTTTAACTAAAATCCCAGCCCAAATCCATTTAAGAAGCAATATTTATGAAAGAATTCTTATCTATCATCAGTCAGCGAGACCAGTAAGTGGTTGAAAAATAGAGGTCATTTGAGGTTAGTACATCAAGTCAAGCATACAAAATATCTACCTCCAAACCAAAAAAAAAGAGAGAAAACCAACAAGAGGGGTTAAATTTATTTTTCCATTAATCTAGTTCAACAGCATCAGAGTGCATAACTGGTAGGAGAGCTCTTCTTAAAATCACGGTGGGAGACAGTCCAATTTGTCATAGCTGCTGTGGACAGGGCAGGATGAAAATTTCCATAAACTGGCCATTTGATCAGGCACTTCGTAGAAGATAAATATGTTCATCATACAATCGTAGCATAATTATACATACCCCAGGACAAGTCTATGTTATACGATTGACGACTGCAACCGAAGCGCCGGTCGCAAGCAATCAATGTTCCCTTTAGCGTGCACTCTCAAATTGATTCAGAGCAAGTTACAATAATAATGCAGTGATATAAATCATGCTGCAATGCTTTGAATGTATGGCTCCCTTCCCTGCATTTTGGAAGACAAATTAGGCTTTATCTAAGTTATGCAGTTGGAAGTTATTCATGATAAAATGGAAATGCACATCATGACTCAGTGGAAATGTACTGCAGGAAAAGCTCTCCACGTACATCGTCCATTCTTCTTGTTGAGCAGAGAGTGCATATGGGTTGAAATTGTCACCTGACTACTGCATTTCTCATGGCACTTATATTTGTGTTATGCATAAACCTTTCCCACTCAGAATCCAAAAAGAGTTAGTGCAAAAAGATGATTCATATGTCTCACATTTTTGGAAATGGGAAGGGAAAGTCTTTGATTGCAAAGGAAAGGAAGTAAGGTTTGAAATACTTGGAGACCACTTGTAGGGTGTTGTTTCTTGGAGATTAGCACCAGCCCTACTATTAAGCAAAGTGAGATGATAGCTTCAGAGAGCAGATTAGGGTCCTTTCACACTACACAATTATAGTGCTATGATTCCACTTTAATTACCCTAGTTCAGTCTTACAGAATTCTGGGATCTGTAGTGTGAGGAGGGATATTTAGCATTCTCAGTCAGAGAACTTTAGAATCTTACCTCAGTCTTTGCTTGACAGAAGAACAACAGAGAGGATGGCCTAACCTCCTTCAAAAGGAAGTTCCATAATATGGGAGCAGCTAATGAGAAAAGCTCTCCCCCATATCTGCAACAAATATACAGTGGGCCATTCTCTCATATGACCTCTGCACACATGAATGAGAGGTCATACGAAGTGTCACATCCCATTACAGTCAGTGGATGTGGCAGGCATGTGTCCACACTACCACAGGCACATATTCATTGTGTCCATTAGCTATAATGGGATGCAGTGTTATGTGGGGTTTTTTTTTTATTTGTTTTACATGGGAGTTTCTGGAATGGAACCTCACATATATGGCGGCTGCACTGTACCTCTGAAAATGGCAGAACTAAGAAAATGACCTCTCCTGCTAATATCAAAGCACAGGCAGCCTTATTTAGGAGCCTGTTTCACATTGTCATTTTGTTGGGAGTGGAAAAATGTGCAACCACATCTGCACAAGTGTATAGATGTGTATATGCCTGCCTGAGAATTGAGATCTCTCGGGGAGGTCCTCTTCTGTGTCCCACCAATGGGGACAATACACTGCAAGAGAACATGAGAAAAGGCCTTCCCTCCCTAGCACTCCAATTATGGAGTATCTTCCCCTTAGAGGCCTAATTGGCACTACTGCTGGTGCAATCGCAGCACCAAATTAAAGTATGTTTTTTATGAGACCCTTTAGGTCTTGTTGGTGTAATCCAAATGTGTACACAGGCTTAGTTATATATTGCTTTTTATAGTTTTAACTGTTTTGAAATGGTTTTGTTTTAACTTTTCATATCGCTTAATATATTTTACCCCATGTGAACAGTGACTGTTTTAAACTATTTCAAATTAATATTAATTCTACTTTACGTCACCCTAAAATCCTCATATATAAGGCAAGATAGATTTTTTTTTGTATTTCTTTTTTTTTTGAATAATTTTTATTAACATTTCATCCAAAATAAAGAAGAAAGCTACTTAAAGTAGTATCACATTAGCAATTGTATCTTATTTGTACAATGTTTCTTCCACTTATCTTTATCCGAACAAATAATTATTATTGTACATCTCCATCTTTAGTCCTTATTATCACCAAATGCAAAATTAAAAGTTTTATTCAAATTAGTCTTATCTTATCCTTAAACTTAAGTATAATTCTTGATCTCACATTGTATAATTTATCATCTTTATGTACATTATATACATTTATCTCTCTACATCTTTTTTTTCCCTACAACATTATGTGATTAAGATAGCTTCTGCTAAACATCTGAATTGTTTAATCCCATACTCGTTATTAACATTCACATCTGTTTCACCTCACCCTGTTATTTACAGTTATCTGCTTAAATTGTCTTTCTCCACTTTTGGAGAAATAGATTTATAGGACCCCAGTCTTTCTCTATCTTTTTATCTGATTGTCCTCTGAGTCTTTGTGTCAAATTGTCTGCTAATTTTATCTCATACAGTCTTTGAATCCAAAGTTCAATATTTGGCGTCTCTTCTTGCTTCCAGAACTTAGCATATTCTATTCTGGCTATAGTTATCATGTATAGCAACATTTTAGAGTATTTTTTCTTTACAGTTTGGTCTATAGTATGTAACATATTTAATAAATAGACCTCTGGAACTTTGCCAAGTTCTATTTGTAGTATTTCTTCTATTTTTTTATGTATGTCATTCCAATTTTTTTTGCTTTTTTGTGGGTCCGCTATAAATGGTACGTTGTGCCCATTTCAGCATGGCATTTCCAGCATTTCCCTGTGCCGGTCATCTATGGAAAATCTTCAGATAGTTTTCTTTTAGATTTTGGGCAGCTGTAAATTTTTGCGTCAGCTTCCAACTTTCTTCCCAATGTTCCAAGTTTATTGAATGGCCAACATTCTATGCCCATTTGATCATAGCGTGTTTAACCGTCTCATCCTCTCTCTTGTGTAGTAAAAGTGTTTTGTAGAGTTTAGCAATTGTATGAGGTGGATTTTCTCGCATGGCTTTTATTATTTCATGTTGGTCTCTCACATTAAATCCATACAGCTTCAGATCGATCTGGAACCTTTCCGTTAACTGCCTGTATGGAAACCAACTTAAGATTATCCCCTCCTCTTCCAATTCTCTTCTGTCCTTGGAATTCCAGTAGTTCTGTCTTTGGAATTCCAGTAGTTTGATCTTTGATTAGATCTTCATATATGAGCCATTTAGTCATGGATTTCTCTCATGTGACCTCTGCACACATGAATGCTTCTTGAGGTGAAACCCGATTTTTTTTCTTTTTTTGTATTTCAATAAATCAGTTAGTGAAGAAATCAATTGGTCAGTGACTATTGTCAGAAATAGTTTTACTGTGCCTGCAAAAAATTGGGCATTGCTAGTTGTATAAAATGAAATAATTGGTCTAAGGTAATCAGTCAAGTAAAAGATGTGTGGGAGAGATATATTGTGCTGAAAGTAAATTTAGTGAACTGGAAGATAATGTTACTGCCCTGGCTAGCCCGAGCTTTGGGGATATAAAAAGATATCTTTTGATATCGATAATTCGGCTTCACATATCCCTTCCACGTGCTTGCGAGGCCCCCGGACAAGCTCGCATGCAGGCTCGGCCGATTATTGCCGTAATATTCCTAGACAATACAGGCAGGCCAGAAAACAGCCGACTCACCGCTTTAGGGGACCTCAAGGCAAGTACCTCCATTAGGCATGCGAGCAACTCTCAAAAGATCCTCTGCCTCACGCTGGTGAGCTTGATGATCAAGCTATACAACACTCAAGTATTCCACGTTTGCATACCGGTTACTCTATTGATAAATTTGGCTCTAATTCAGTCATTCAAATTCTGACCTTTCGGAGGCTTTGTCTCCAACTCCAAATCTATTGTTTTCCCAAAGTCCGACCTAGCCAGGGGTCACAATTCTCCTTATAAAAACCCCTGACTTTGAGCGCTTCCTTGGATCGCTCCTGAGTTCCAGACCACCTTGCTGCCCCTTCGCTTGGCGAGCTTCCCCTCAGCTCCACGTGCTGAGATACATCGAACCCCAGCTTCGCTCTCCATTTTCTCCCGGACTTCAGGACAGGTTTCGTATCACCCGAACCAACTATCCCTCTGAAAATCCCGCTATACAACTCACACTTTTATTTTCTTTAGTTTTCTGTGTGTTTGTGTTGCTTACATCGTGTGCCTGTATTTAATAAAGATCATTCCTTATTTTCCAATTGGTTTGATTCTTGACTTGGCCTGACCCCATAGACACTGGGTTGCAAGATCCTGCTAAGTTACCCTGCCTATCATTTCGCCAACTTGTGCTCTGAACTAATTTCCCCAACTTCTATAATTTTGATAGCAATTTGGTGTCCCTCCCAGAACCCCTAGAAAACAGGGTAACAATAACTATGGCCACAATGCTGTGGGTGATATACATGGGTGTTATGTGTCAGTCAGTCTTTTTCAAGTAGTTGCTAAAGGAGGTACACAGTACCTCTCTTGTGCAGTGACCCATATACACATGCAGCCTACCTGTATGCTGCAGGTAGGCACCTTCCCACAAATCACTTAATGGATGCAGGAGCATGGGATGTAGAGGCAGCATCTCCTTTTTAGATGCTGAGAAAGCTTTTTTTTTAAAATCATTTTATTCAAAATTCTCATTATATAAAAAAAACATACATATTCAATTGTCAGCTTCAATAGAAATATATCTGATCTTCCATATTGATCTAGATTCCATTTTCCAGATTTCTAAAGACTTAAGATAGTGTACAACATTCTACTGTTAATTTGTCTGATAGTTCTTACATTTCATTCATCATATTTCCGCTTCATGATATATACCTGTCGCCCACGCGTATTATAACTTTAATCATGAATTACGTATTTCCAGCTGTCAAAACCCAGCAATTACGCATTACAATTTGCCATTCTTTCTGTATCACATTGTCTGATTTCCCCTTTAATCTCTGGGACACCATATCTGCATTTTTATTTTTGATAAGTGTAGCCCACCATTGTTCTATTGTAGGTATTTGCTGAGTTTTCCATAGCTTTGCATATTCAATACGAGCTGTTGTTATCATATACAGTAATATTCTCCGATGCTTCTTTATACCAACATCCTCTATAATATCAGTCATATTTAACAAATACAATTCAGGTGTCTTAGGAAACTGACCTTTCAATAATGTACAAATCACATTATGTACTTCATTCCAATATTTCTTAGCTTTTAGGCATGTCCACCACATATGATATATCGTACCAACCTCCCTTTGACATTTCCAACACTGTCCAGTACCTGTATTATAAATCCTTCTCAGTTTATCTGGTGTCTGATACCATCTGTGAAATAGTTTGTAATAGTTCCCTCTCAAATTCTGGGCTACTGTAAACTTCTGCGTTTTTTTCCAACTCTGCTCCCAAGACTCTAATTGAATTGAATGACCAATATTTTGAGCCCATAAAATCATTGTTTCCTTTATTGTTTCTTCTTGTCTCTCCTGCTGTAATATCTCTTGATGGATTTGAGCAAGAAGGTGAGGCGGATTCTCAAAAATCCATTTAACTACTCCAACTTTTTCTTTTAGTTCAATTCCGTAAGTTTTTATGTCCATATGAAACCTTTCGGTTAATTGTCTGTAAGGGAACCAACTCAATCTTATTCCCTCCTGTTCTAGTTTTTCCCTTGTTTTCATCTTAAAATTATTAGAAGCTGATCTCTCAATTATATCATCATAGCGCAGCCATTTATCTGTATCAGTCCATCTACCAAAAAAAGCCTCTTGCGGTGAGACCCACGTGGGGAGCTGCCTCATGTTTTTGACTTTATAATCATCCCAAATTTTCAAAAGCAATTTTCTGATATAGTGATGAGAGAAATCTTTATCTATTCTTGCTTTATCATAAAACATATAGGCATGCCACCCCATCCTCAAGTCTGCACCTTCCAATGCCAGCGTTTTCATATCTTGAAGGTCTATCCAGTCTTTTATCCACATAAAAGCTGCTGCTCTGTAATATAATTGCAAGTCTGGTAGTCCCATTCCTCCTCTACTTTTTATATCTGTCATAATGTTCCATTTTATCCTAGGCTTCTTCCCCTGCCATATAAATTTAGTTAACTCTCTCTTCCATTGTAAGAAAGGTTTCATATTTGTTATTATAGGCAGGTTTTGGAATAAAAAGTTCATTTTTGTCAAAACATTCATCTTAACTGCTGCAATTCTCCCCATCAATGAAAGCCGCAAAAAAGACCAATTTTGTAGATCTTTTGTTATTTCCTTCCATTTTTTCTCGTAATTATTTTTGAAATAACTCATTATTTCTTTTGGCTATCCAAATTCCTAGATATTTTACCTTTAGTCCTGTTTTAAATCCTGTTAGTTGTACTAGTTTCCTCTCTTCTCTTTCAGACATGTTTTTAGTTAAAAGAACTGTTTTATCCTTATTAATTTTAAAACCTGAGAATTCTCCATATTCTTGCATTATAGCGTTCAGTTTTTCTATAGATTTGCATGGATCATCCAAAAAAAGAAACAGGTCGTCTGCGAAAGCTTTCAATTTATAATGATATTTCTTAATTTGAACTCCTATTATTTCTTTGTCATTTCTTATAGCATTGTTAAGTATTTCCATTGTCAAAATAAACAACAAAGGTGACAAGGGACATCCTTGTCTCGTCCCTCTATGGAGTTCTATCTCTTGTGTTCTTTCGCCATTGATAACCAGTCGAGCTTGTTGTCATCTATATATTTCTTCAATCCATGCAATAAATTTCTCTCCTGGCTGCATCTGTTTAACCAGTGTCTTCATAAATGGCCAACGAATCATATCGAAAGCTTTCTCCGCATCAACAAAAACCATGGCCAATTTCCATTCATTAGGTTTTCATAATATTCAATTATGTTTAGAACTGTTCTAATATTATTTCTCAAAGATCTTTTAGGTAGGAAGCCATTCTGATCTTCGTCAATTATCTCAGATAAAACTTTCTTAAGCCTCTCTGCTAATATTGTAGCGAAGATCTTATAGTCTGTATTCAAAAGTGAGATTGGTCTATAATTCTTAACATCTGTCAAGTCTCTTCCTTCCTTCGGAATCAAAACCACATTGGCTTCCCTCCAAGTCTCTGGTATTCCATCCTTGATTATTTCATTTATAGTACTTTGCAAGGGCATTGAAATTTCATGTTCCAAAATCTTATAGTATCTTGCAGTAAACCCATCAGGTCCAGGAGTTTTATCATTCTTCAAATTCCTGATAGCCTCAACTACTTCCATCACAGTGATAGAATTATTCAAAATTTGTCTTTGGTCCTCATTAAAGCTCATTCTGTTCATCTTCTTGATGCTGAGAAAGCTTTTGATCAGGCAGAATGTAAATTCCATTATAGAGTATTATAAAACCATGATATTTATATACATATATGATTGATTGATTGATAGATAGATAGATAGATAGATAGATATGAATGATAAACCATGTGCCACACTTTGAATAAATAATCACAATTCTAAATTTGTCTCATGTATGCTCTGTATTTTGTTTTTCTCACTGAACCTTAAACAATTATGATTTCTTTGTCAAATGCAATATCTGGTATAGAAATGGGTTCAACTAATTTTAAAATAATTTGTTTGAAGATAATACTACGGTTTCTCTGACACACACAAACACATCATGTCTATATTAACACTAGATCAGTAGCAGCTTTTGGAAACATCAGGTTACCAAGAAAATGTCCAGAAAACTTAACATATAAGCACTTAACATTCAGCCAGAGGCTGAGTACAGCCATCTCCAATAATGCAGTCAGATGGAAAAATACTGAAATACTGGATACCTACTGAATCAGACAAACTGTACCAGATTTAATTATTAGTTGACTCTACTGTAGAAGTCTTCTGGATGGGAGGAATCTTTACTATTAAAATACATGTTAATTCAAAGATAACCTTTGTTTTTAAAATACGATCATACCAAAGTCTTTAAGTATATTAAACAAATGATAAACCTTCTTATTAGATTTTAATAAAGTTTATTTATAATGCCCTTTCCACCAAAGGGCAGAACATTTTATATGAAAAAAGAAGAAGCCAAGAGTTACAAGAAAACATTAGGAGAACCCTAAGATTAAAATAAACTTATAGTACCTAATTGGGTATTATATGATTATACCATGTGCATAAAGATGATGGCATAATGGCTCATTGTGTGCCCTGTAAGTGAGCAAAAATGACCTAAGGTTTCACCTGCAATACTGCCTTGGACTAGTCAAAAGAATATGCATTAGCAGTCAATCCATATACAACTGCAATAATGTCAGCTTGGCTTAATCGTAAGAATTGTCTCACTGCTAAAATTTGCTTGCTTTCATTATTTATTTATAATCATAATTTTATATTGGTAGTGAAGTTTCAAACCAGACTAGATGTACTATTCAAAGATTTGTGCAAGTGCTTGGTAGCAAGGCTGAGACTACACACAAATCAGTATGGGTGTCACTTTAGCTGCAATATCATAAGTTAAAAGTCATTAACAATTCTAACATATGTAATAATGTTCTCAATGCAGATATAACTGCTTTTGAGCAATTACTTTATGGACAAAAGAAGTGTATAGGTTTGCTATCACAGACAGACTTGTTAAACAGAAAGAAAAAGAAAAATAAAGATAATAGTGACTGGTCATCCTATTTAATCACAGATGTGTAGCAAATTATTTTCACAGGAACTAGTGTGTTCATCTTGTATGAAAATGAAAGATTATCACTGTGAAAAGTTATATCAATACTATCTGAAACCCTATCAGTCAAGTTATATCTGGAAGAACTGTAAGGGATCTGAAGACAACAATGCTGACTTCATGTACATTTAGCTGGAATGTTACCTTATTATCTGTTTTGTGCACACTTATACAGCATCAACAATGGTGTATGTCTATATACTCTGTGAGCCTCCAATTGTTCTGCTTGATTATGTAGACAAACAGGTAGTTTCTAAACATTAAAAATGGTTCAAAATTTGTTGATTGCTGCTGTAGTTTTGCTTGGCTAGAAACTAGAGGACCCATGCTATTCTTACTTCAAAGGAATGGTTGTGCAGCATTTTGAAAATTACAGAGATAACAAAGGTAACAGTGTGTGTTTATCCGAAAGGTGGTACAAAAATAAAAACACTGCCTCTTTTGCCAATGCTGTGCCCTTTTACTGAATTTATAAGGTCTAGATATAAATTGAGAGGCAGTGTGGTATACTGCCTTGAGCATTGGACTATCACCCTAGAGACCAGTGTTCAGTTTCCCATTCAACCATAGAAACCCAGTGAGTGACCTTGGGTGCATCACATGCTCTCAGCCCCAAAAAAAGCAATTATAGGTCTACCTTAATGTTGACATAAGTCAAAAACAACAAGATATAACTTGGATTTTAATATAGAAAAGTTTTTCCAAGTGGTTATCAGTTTGATGGATTTTTTTCTTTTTTTACATTGTTAAATTGTTTCAATGGATAGTGTTGAGAGTCTTTTTATATGAATGTTTTACTCACTCATATTAAAAATGATAAATAAAAACTCAAGCTCTTTGGCAGTGGTTACAGATGCAAACTCACATCTGTTGGACCAAAGTAACCACTTCTTGTACATTAATTGGAATCTTTAGATCCCATGTATGACTAGCCAATAATCATCCCAGACATTTTTTTAGAAATCAAAGGTTAGTGAATAGTGAATAGTAACTGAATAGAGCCAGGAACATCAATGTATAACTAGTTGCAATTGCTATGCAGTGGCACTTAAAGGCTAATTAGATAAAATAGAGATGCATCTAAAGAACAACCAAATCCCATCCTGCCATTAGGTAGAGAGGGGTAGCGCTTCAGGCACTATATTCTGAAAAGTGGTTGTGAGGTTTGGGGAAGAAAGCTGTATGTGCCATTCATCCTCCCTTGTACTCTTTAACAAGCTGGCTGCCTTCAAATATGCCTTCCTATCACCCATATCCAAGGAAAATTCCACTGATAGTCCTATCATCTTCTGCACATGAAATGCTAAAGAAAAGGAAGATAAGAGTTTGTCCTTTGCTTGATATTTGACAAGCAGAATGTCTTTGTCCAACTCTAAGTTTCCCCAAACCAGGGGCAAGAAACTTTTTTTAATCCAAAGGTTACACTTCCTCAGTCATAAATCTCATACTCTTGACAATGTACAATGAGCCGATCTAAAGCCAAAGTACACAGAAACAAAAGATTTGCTTTGACATATCTTTCTTTCTCCCTAAGGGTCACACTAGATGATGCATTTGTTGTTTATTTAGAAGAAGTGCTCCCTGTATGGTGAAAGACATGTGTTCGCCAAAACATGTACTATTCTCACCTACGTATCTTGTATTTACTGTGATACTTTGTGGTTGGTCACTGAAAGACAAACACAGAGGAAATGAATTGAATCCAAGTGGATACAGTATTCTCCTTGAAGTCTGCTTTCTCACATGCACACACAAATGTTCTCTCTCTCTCTCTCTCTCTCTCTCTTTCTCTGACCACAATCTCCTCCCACACTAAGTATTGCTCACCAGAAAAACATCAGAGAAGCATCTCATTTCCTTCGCTGTTTTCTATTCACAGTTGATGAGCCACTTTAGAATTTGGAATGAAAGAGGACCCAAAGAAGAGCAACACAGGGCTAGGAAGAGGAGGATGGTCAACCTGAAAACCTTGTGGGCCAGAATGAAAGCCTTTGTGGATCAGAGTCATCTGAGGAAAAAGAGGTTCCCAACCAGTCTCATAAACTGATAAGAAACTAGTAAATTGACTGACTGTATTTAAATTGTTTTATTTTTATTAGACCTTTGAACCCAAGATGTGGCAAAATGATACAGTCTTTTAAAAGAATTAATTCATTACATATTATGGCATAATTGTTTCAGTGGGTTATGCTAGTGCTTGTTATTATCATAAGCACTGGGTCTTGAAAGTGCTAATGACTTGGGGTCATTTGTAATTCTTATTTCGTTACTGAATCCTGCATAAATCTGACTGCTTAATGTCATGTGGGTTTTTGTCCACTTAATTCATCTGCCAACACAAAGCAGATTTAAGATACAAAATAATGATCCTGGAAAGTCTACTTGGCAATCAATTTATTCTCAATGCATCTCTGATTAGAGCAAGAAATCACACAACAGAATAATAAAAGACTGTATGAGCTCCTTTAATATCTGTGTTGTACTATTCAGAACCAGCTCCTGTAATTGGTGATTACAGTCCCATCTTCTGTACTACTAAGTTAATACAAGAAAAATTTACTGAACTGAACAAAAGCAGATTTTCCCAATTATTTTAGAGTAGTACATCAAGCTAGGCAATACTAGAAGATTTGTACATAAGAAACAGCTATGCTGGAGTTTATTTAGTTAATTGGTTAATCTATATATATCATTGAAAGCCCTCATACTTTATCAAGTATCATAAGAAAACAAACACATATTCACGCACACCTCTATCTCCGGAAAATTTACACTATAACTAGTCTAGCTTTCCTCAATGGGTGTTTTCAAAGGTTTTGCCCTAAAAATCACTTCCTTTCAATCGGCGATGTATCTAGGCTCAACAGTGCCTAGGGCAAGCACCAGGAAGGACCCCCGTGGAGGGGGACGGAGGGGGGTGGCGGCAGGTGGGGGCAGTGGGCAGTGGGCAGCAGGGCTGCTGCTGCCACCTCCACCTCTGCACCAAGCGAGAGGTGGGGGTTTGGCTTTTTTTGCACCATTGTGGCATTGGCACCCAAGGCATGCACCTCAGTTGCCCCACCCTAGATATGCCTCTGCTTTCAGTTGGCTATGCTGCTCAGGGCTAATGGGAGCTGTAAGCTAAAACAACAAAAGCAGTGGTTCCTAAAACTGTGTCCCCCAATGCAGTTGATTTTCAACTTCCAGAAGCCCCAACTAGCATGGTCAGTGGTCAGGGATTCAGGGGCTATAGTCCAACAGCATCTGGAGACCAAAAATTGGGAACAAATGATCTAAAGTGCCCAAGGTTAGTGAGAAAGAAAGCTCTTTGTCCTTGCCTATCATTGTGATTCCAGGAATGGCTGACTAACTAAAACTGACTAACCTTTGTGATATTCACAAAAAGATCAAAGTAGAAAGACAAGTTAATTTGATATTTAGTTTGTCATGATTTGTCAATAGCCACTCACATAAAAACCCTGTACACTGGGTCCTCCAGAACAACCTTGGCACAACTTGTCCCATACACACTCAGCAAAGAAATGCAGAGAGTAAAGAATTATCATAAAAGGCCACAGAATGGAATACCAGTCACATCCTTACTGGGGAAAAAACGAACAAACTAAGCACCAGTTTTTAAAATGGTTAAGGCAAAGGAGTAAAAACAAGCTACAGTAAGGAAGCCCATTCTGAAAGCTAGATCTCTTCCTTCCTTAGGGCAAGACATTACTTGGGTAGTGCTGAGGTGACAGTTGGGTGGGGCAGCTCCACCAGAATACCAGGAGCTACATGGTGGGCCATTTGCCAGACTGTTCTTGTTTCTCTCATCCTCCCTTCAGGGCAGAATGGGACTTGATGTTTTATAGCTGGTGAAACCAAAACAGGGTGAGCCAGCTGGGTGAAGTGAAGGATTTGTTCTGTAAAACCATAAACATGCCTTTTCATCTCTGCTGGAAAACAAGCTAAGGCAGGTCCAGGTGTTGGATTTTAATACAGAAAATTCTAATAACTTCTCACCTGTTAACATGGCTCACTGGCCTTAGGTGTGCCATTACCTCACAGGCTAAATGATATCTCAGGGTGGTTTTGAGGACACATAACAATAAAATTTAACTTGGAACTGGGAAGCATTTTACGCACTTAAAGGAAAGCTATATATACAATGAACAACTGTAAAATGAGGGCACACAAGCCTTTAGAAATGTACTTTAGAAATGTGGAAAGGCCTGTACATTCATGGCAGAGCAGGGACACTTTGCAACAAATTATGTCTCCACCTGAACTGCATGTGTGAATAGTGGAATGGCCCATGGTTGTATCAGTATTATTCTGGCTCAGGACTGAGTCTCTTCATTGTTTTGTATAGTCCCTAACTCTCATTTGGTGCCACGTAAATGTTAAGTGAGACACTTCCTGCTACATGTTGAGAGGGTTTATTCTCCATTTGTAGAATCCAGTTCCAGAACTGGACATGGCCAATCATTCCATCACACTATGCATGGTCTGGCTGCTCAGCAAGATGCCAGTCTATATTACATCTATCTGCCCACCAGGAAAAAAAAATACAGTTAGAATCATAGAATCATAGAAATGTAGAGTTGGAAGAGACCACACGGGCCATCCAGTCCAACCCCCTGCCATGCAGGAATACCCTCAAAGCACTCCCAACAGATGGCCATCCAGTCTCTGCTTAAAAACCTCCAAGGAAGGAGATTCCACTACACTCCGAGGCAGCATATTCTGCCAGACAGCACTGACTGTCAGGAAGTTTTTCCATGCAGAGCTGCTACTCTCTGAAAATCATCATTTCAGTGGGCCAGTACAATTACATTTTTCCTATAAATGTCAACCTTGTTGCATTTTCTTTTAAAGAAAATATTTGTCCTCTCAAGAAGTAAGCTCAACGAGCAAGCATTTATCTCTGGCTCCACATGTTTCTTAAGAGCAGCAAAAGGACACATCCATTTATCATTAGGGACATTTCACAGTTTCAGATGAGAGGATTGGTTAATATTAAGCAGTTACAACTTTCTAGAGATATGATTTTACAACTCGGTATTTGACTGAACAGAAGAAATGTCAGCCAGCAATATACAACTATAGCTATGCCCAAAATTTTCATGAAATTCTCTTTCTGAACTGGGAGAATGTCAGCTTCCTAGTCTTGGAGAAAATTTAACAAAATCACAACTAAGATGTTGAAATCCATGAGAAGGGTATAAAATTTGGGGTACATCTGAGGATACAGCCTTAACTATTATTTCAATATTGCTGAACTTCTCCTCTCTTATCTCATAGCTTCCTTCCTCTCCAGGTGAACAATAGATTTTGTATTCAGTATTAGCAGAGCAGAAACTTCACTGAAGAAGCTTACAGATATTTTCTGTGAATGTTGCCCATTCTCTTAAAAACACACATACAATTTTTGAAGAATTCTATTTCTTTGCTCAGTGGCAGAGCTTGGAGTGTGTGGAGGGGGGGCAGGAGGGCTATGGTACGAGGGGCATGGCCACTGTGCACAGGTGCTGTCTGCGGGGCATGGGGGCATGGCCAGGGCACGGAAGGACATGGCTACGGGGCCAGGATGCCCCAAAAACATTGCCTCCCAGGGCAAATCACCCTTCCCGCCCCCACATCCTTGCTCCCCAAAGTATATTCAGCAAAATAGCCATGACATTTTACCACACACAAATAAAATAGAGGATTTGAGAGGATATTTTTGCTCAGTTGTTCACACAAAGAGAGAGCTTGTTTTGAAAATCAATTTCCCACTAAATAGCTGATATCCCCAACAGATTTTCCATGCATTTCATAGGGACTCTTTAAAAAAAATGGATCAAGGGGGTTACTCTTTCACTGACAATTTCTCTCTTTGCCAAGCATCTCCCCACATAATCCTAATTAGACTTGCCAGATCTCAAGATGACTCATATTTTGCAACACATTTTGAGAGTAATAATAACATTCATGGAGAGACAAATCTGTCAAATTTGCTTTCCTATAGTTTCACTAATAGCTTAGATTTGCAGTTTGGTCCACCAATGATAATGGCAACTGTGGTAGTTTAGCAATTTCATATAGTAATTAGAACATTATCCACACAAAGATAGCTTTGCTGCACACATTCATGATCTGGCAACTTCTGTTGCCTTTGAAAATGATCTGTAATTTCATCTGGTCTAAAATATGGCAACAAAATTATCAACCGGAGCCATGAGCCAAGATAGTACGTGGGAGTTGTGTAGCATAATTCTATGCACGAGGAGTTATGTACTGATTGGTCTGCATGAACTTTTGTGTTGAGTAGCTGTATTATGTAAAAGACACATGGAGTTTTTATATGAAAATTGTGAAGATTTTAAGCAAAAAAAAATACTTTTTTTCACATGAGAATCTTTGTGCTTTTGTGTCAATTTTTTTGTATTTGTTTTGCACAAAAAGTCTGTCTTTGCACAAAACCCCCCAAATTCCCATGTGAAAAACATGAAATGTGAAAAGCCTCACAATTTTCATACAAAAAACCCACACGTATATATGTTTGACATAATTTCTCAAAACGCTCAAAACACTGTGCAGAAGTATTAATTTTCTCCCAGAACAGGGAGAAAACTAGAGAAATTATCTATTCCTGGAAGAACGTATGAAATAGTCAAAGTTTTAAGCCTGTAGTATAATGTTTAAAGTGCTGAATAGGAAAAAGCGAGGCCAAAATCCAAATCCTGATGAGTCACAGAATTCACCATGTAATCTTGGGCACAGGCGTTTCTAATACCGGTGTATTCTCATCAAATCACTAAAGTGTTGTGCTCTTTTTAACCATCAGTTTTTGTTTGGTAGGTTGGTTTCATTTGGTTTTTGTTGTTCTTGTTTTTTAACTGATGGCATTAAAATACAAATCTATGAAAATATCACCTGAACCCCTCAAAGTGACTGCCAACTGATTGACAAAGGAAAGCACAGAGGAAATTAAGGACAAACATACAAAGCACACCTTCTCTTGCACTTTGCCTCACTTTCTACCTACTTCTCTTGTTCCCACTGTGCCTCTTACTTTCTCTTCCCTCCTTTCCTCCATCTTGCCTCAGTGTCTGTCTTCACAATGCATTCCTTCTTTCTCTTACTCTGCAGTTGTGCCTCTCTCCCTTCCTTGTCTCCCCTGGCACATTTGCCATCCTCCCTTCTCTTGTTTTTTGCACTCTGTTCTTTGTACCTCCCACCTTTTTCCTCATCTTCCGCCACCTTCCCCTCTTGCACTTTCTGTCACCTTGTGCCTACATCTCCTGCTGCTTATATAATGCCACTGCATCTTTCACCCTCTCTTCACAACTTACTCTTGCCTTACCTCACAGCTTCATCATGCTTCCTGCCCTTGCTTCTTGCTCGCCATCACTTGCCCATCTCACCTTCTCTTCCCTTTCCTCTCACCTCATGCTGTCTTCTCTTCTGCCTTGCATCCTAACGTCCCTACCTTTCCCCCAAGCTCGCTTCACCTTGCCTCTATGCCATCCTTCCCTACCTTGCGGTTGCAGCTCCATCTCCAACACCTCCCGTCCATGCTTTATTTGCTTCGCTGTTGTCTTCCTGACCTCTAAAGAAGCATTGGCTGCCAGTGCTCCTTTAAGATGAAGCAAGCAAACCAGGTGAAGGCAGTGGTGCTGCCACTGCTGCAAGATAAGAAACAGGGATGGAGGGCGATCAAGGCGGGAGAGTTCATAGCAGAAGCAGAGGAAGGAGAAGGGCGTTGGGGAGGAAAGAAGGTGGTAATAATGTGGGTGGCTTTTTTTTCTTACTTCAACTAATGTGAGAACTCTATCTGCCCTTTATAAAATGGAACCCCACCCCACCCCCCGGATATCTAATGATCACTCTGTCACTGCATCCCTTTGGTGACTGTGGAGGCAGGACAGATTTGTGTGCCTCCTAGAAGAGGTGCGATCTGTGGGTGATACTGATGTGGGTTCAGAGAGCTAGGAATCTATTTAATCCTTAAACACCCTGGACTCAATCTCTTTCTCACCTGACGCTCAGTCCACCCATCCACTCATCCATTTACCCTAAGGGGCAGTACAAGCTTCTCCTATTTGCTTCAGGGTTGGATAGGGCTTTTTGACCATCTTTTACCTAGTGACAAATGCTAGAAAAGGGTGGTGAGGGAGGGATGGATGGATGGATGGATGGATGGATGGATGGATGGATGGATTGGCCTGTCTTGTACCATATTCCTGTGGAATATTGTAGTGGTATCTAAACCTCAGTTAGTCACATTGGTGGGATAGTGTGGAAAAGGGAGACTATTTTGGTTACCGGTGGGACTCTTGGGTAAAAGAGAGTCCCTTAACTTTCAGTCCATGTTGCTCAGGTATAGGGAGAGGAATGAACTTTGGGTCCAGTCCTGGCCTTCTCCTCACCCAGATTATAAATCATGAGGATTGAGGAGACAGGTCAGCCCAGGAGGGTTTTCCTGGTCACACTGATCGACCCAGCCAATGCTGGGATTATGGTTGTCATTAGGGCCTGAATGTTCTCCCATGTATAGTTGAGAAAGTAGATGGGAAGCCTCAACTGAATTCTGTACTACTCACTGCAAAGTTGGGTGTTAGCGTAATTAAATGTGGTCCTTAGTTTACTCTATCACATGTGTCTACCTCTTTATTTCTATGTAGATGGATGATAAAAACGCATAACAGTTACAGATGAGTAAATCTAGATAACAGTTTTATATTCATAATTGCTACTTACTCATGATTTTGAGACTATTGCTACAATCATAACTTCTATCCTAACCTACTTTACAAGTATCAGCAATATGGGGAGAAGGAGATTCATTCTGCCAGTGAAGGGGGCACATATGAATGACTATTCCATTAGGTTTGTTGGGGTTTGAGCCAGGAGAGGCTATTTAAAATTAAGTGTACCTTATTAAGCAGCTGGTAGAAAATACAGACCATTATTTATTAATCTAAAGAGATTCTTGATGTAGTTCCTTTAACTCTTATTTAAAAAAAAATTAACAAGGCATAGAATACAGGAACATGCAAAGTTATTCCATTTTGTTTTCTTTTAAAATAACAACAAAACATCCCACCCGCCCCAAACAAACCAGTGAAGCAGACCAGGTGTACTGCAAGTAAAGAACAAACACACACAATTCAGGATTCCATAGGCAAACAAAATTGAATATCTTGGATTTTCATTAACAGTTTTACTGTAGAACATCATCTCAGAGTTCAGCATTGTTCATGGCCACTTCAAATGAGCAGAGTTTGCACTACCCGATTAAATACAAAGCATCCCTTCCTCAATAAATGTATAAGATTTAATTTCCCATATCTGCAACCTCATTTTTGTGAAGTTTTTCATAGAGAACAACAATCCATCTCCTATTGAAGTACAATCCATAGGAGAGCCCTTTTAGGCATCACCAAAATTTGGCTATTTTTCACCTCACAGTTCCTAGAAGTATAAAGGAGTCCCTTACATGTGAATTTTTCAATTTATCCTTTAAAAATAGATACTAACAGTAATTATTTGCTTTATCCTTTGTCTTCAAGGAACAATCACATTCTCCAACAGCACGAGACTTTTGGACAATCCATCCATCTCTATTTGTGAGTGTCTTCCTCCTTGCAGCCCCTCCACCAATTGGCCAGCCTTTGATCTAATATGTAGGGAAATCTATCTCAAACTTATTTTTTTAGGAAATAAAAAAGATTTAGGTTGCAATAGGAAAAAAAAACTCCTACAGTGAGAATGGAGACCTTCTTCCAGCTTAAAAGCTGGATTCAAGTTCTCAGAACCCATCTTCTAGTAGAGGTTGAGGGCAAATATAAAAGGGCAAAAATACCAGCATATGTTAACTTAAAGTTCTGATTGTCAGTAACTCAGCCTTAGGAAAAATATTTCAGTCTTTTGGAGGAAGGAGAAAGCCATTCAGAAGCTAGGAAATCATTAAATAGTGGTGTCCTGGGGAAGGAGGATTGGGACCCCAGGTGAGTTGGATGAGGCCCCAAGAGCTGAGGTTGCCAGTCTCTGAACTAGGAAGTCTGCCCCATTGAACACTGTACACTTCACATCTGAGTAACCACAGATACGGCTGCACTGTGAAGTCATACACACATTATTCATCCGCTTCACGAAAATACAGAGGGTGGTTCAAAGTTTGGTTTTGATCTCCAGCTAAATGAACTGTTAAGAAACTCATGTTTGAAAATGTGAATGATTTTTTTTTATAGAAAAATCACACTGCATGCAAAGCAAGCAATATATTAACAACAGCTCAGGGCCATTCTATGAAAAATACTGTTAAGAGAGGAGGAAGCATATAGATTGGCCATCAGTATAGAGGGTCAGAACAGCGAAATCTCATGGAAACGTGCCGCCTTTCATTTCTGTTTGTCATTTTGCCTTGTCTCACAGCCTGTGACACAGGGGAAAATGCATAGGTATGGAAGTATTGTATGCAGCTTGCTTTTACCTCCCTACCCCCACCCCAACACACACACACACGCTGCACCCTCCTCTCCCCCCCCCCAATGGTTTTGGTGATAAAATTCAAAAGCTAATAAAATCAGACATATTATAGCTGCATTGATAAATGGCCTTGTCTGGCTTTTCTGTCTGGAGACCAGAGCAGCCAGTGTCTGGAGGTTGGGGGGGGACAGGGGGAGAGAAGAGAGAGACAAGGCGATCGGAGCAGAGAGAAAGAACATTGAGCAAATGGATTATGTCTGGCTGCTCCCATTATTAATACTGATCTGTATCAGAGTAGTGATGAATACGTGGAAACACTCTGAAATACTAATGGTTTCACCCTTTAAGTAGTAATCTCTCCCCTTCTATCCTATTTAAGATTAAAAATGCTCTGTGATCTCGTCATTGATGGAAATGGTTATAATGACCGAGGCAAAACTCTAGGGGTGAAAGAAAGATTATCATAGATTTAATGGAAAATATTAAAATCAGCTTTAAGGACAGGAAACATGCTGCTCCCAGCATTGCCGAACTGTGTTAATTCAGACCCCGTTTGTGTTCTTTATTCAGCACAGCCTGCAACGTGTTGGTTTTCATATTATCATGGAGGTTTTTCAACGAGAAACTGGAACTAAATAGCTGATATGGATGTCTGAATCCTCTTTGGGACACAGAATCAGAAAGACAGCTCCGTATGAAAAAGCCAAGACAAGAATGGTAACAAGCAGGGTGGGAAACTTCACTTAAGCCATTCAATGCTGGATTGTCAATGGTACATTTGGAATAAATGCTTCAGGGCTCTCACTGGCTACAGGTCCCTTGGTAGTGGTGCTGCTGCTACTATTAAACACATACACACATGCAAAATGCTGCTGTCGAGAGATATATGCTCCTGGGGAAAAGCGAGGTATAGATGTCTCCAAAGATTTGTAATATTAACTGCCCCATAGGGATAGAAAATTATTCATTCCCAGGCTGAAAAATGGGTTTCCTGGAAGTCTGGATGCTGTCAGGAAGGATAACAGACCAGTGAGAATTTTGCACAATTTTCTCCTGATGATATTTAATTGTCTTGCATGTCTTCTGCACTGAATATGGGTTTTCTGCACAGAAAAGCTTCTTACCTGTACAGAAACTTGTCTTCTCAACAGAAAACAGGGGTTAGGAGAAGGGAGTGGGGGGGTGGGTTCTTGTGTTTTTATTTCTTTTCTCTTTTCTTATTTTATTTTATTTGGTACACAGGAAAGCACATGCTTTTGTCTATGGAAAAATTCCTTCACAACCCTTTTTGATATTTGCATATGGGATAAAAACTGCAGAGCATCATCCTTCTTCTCCACACCATGGAAAAAGACTACTTTAATTATTCGCCCTGACATACAAACAGGAAATAGTTAAGGATTTGCATCCCTACTACCCACTCCTGCCTTCAAGAACAGGTGAAGAGATACATTAGATTCAATGCCTCTGGGACCTAACTGGAATCTGAACACCAATTTTCATCGCCAAAATTTCAGATTTGAACATTTCAGGTAGAAAATGCCACACCAATTTGCTTCAAGGACTTTGAAAGCAGTGGGGAGCTAAAACCCCCACTAATCCAATCACACGGCTTCAAGTTAAAAATAATAATCCAATGAAGCTTGGATTGGGCCTGCTGGCAGTAAGAAGGAACCTGTAATCTTTAGTCACATAGCAGAAATTGAGAATCAAATCCCATGTGGAAAAGTAGATTAAACGCAAAAAGATTCCTAGTCAGGAACCAGTGTTGATTTTCATTCCTCTACTTAAATTCTGGTCACTATTTAAAATATGTGATTTGAGGACATATCATACAGACTTCTATCACATTGTAGACAGGGCTTGATCCAGGATCAATACTGAGACTGCACAATATTTTGTCTGCCTTATGTTGGAATTATGGACTATGCAATAGTTGGACAACTCTCTCTCACACACATCCTGATATGATGAAATCTTTTATTCTCTGTTTTTAATTCCTAAAACTTGATTTATTTTTTTTAAAAAAAAAACTGAGATCTCCACTCAGTAGTCATCATTTTCATGACTGACCTCAAGAACAGCCATGTTCTGGAACTGAACAAACAGCAAGACACTAGAAAAGTACTGTAAAGTACTTTAAGCATGACCCAGATCATGCAAATTGTAAACTAACCCTATGACAGAAATGCAAAAATAATTATGTCCTCTGGATTATGCACAGTTAGGATGAAGCCACAGTGCAGTCGAGGGGAATGAGGAACCAGGACCTACTGCAGTTTGAGAGAGTTATGGTCAGAGTATCAGATCAAAAGTAGTACTCCTCTCTCATGATAGGTTTTCTCACCCAAAGCCAGCTAGGGCAATATTATAGAAATAGGTTCCCAGACATGAGCTATATGAGCACCCCCTCCCCAAAACGGGGGTGCTAGTAGTGTGTGTTTTCCTTCCTTCCTTCCTTCCTTCCTTCCTTCCTTCCTTCTCCAGCTATCATAATTACACTTATAGGCCCACACTACACTGTTATAGTGCTATTATTCCACTTTCAACTTCCTGTGGAATTCTGGGGCCTGTAGTTTACTGAGACCAAAGAGCTCTCTGGATGAGAATTCTAAATGCCTCTCCCTAACCTGCAAACCCCAGGATTCCATAGGATGTTGAAAGTGGAATAATAGCACTATAACAGTGTAGTGCAGAAATGGCCTTAGTGAGAACACCATCCACCTTTTCACGAGACTGAGCTAGATTTCTTTCCTCCCTTCATCACTTTCCTGTCAGGTGTCTGTTTGGCTGTTTCGTTCTTAATAGGGCATTCACTGCCCCAGTCGGTATATTTAGTAATCATATATTTACTGCCAGAAAAACAAAAGAATGCTTCACAGTATACGCAGAGAAGTTAGAGCTTTACAAAGGCAAAATCAGACTCTTTTTAAAAAGCAGTTTCACTAGCTTGGTGTGCCTTTTAAGACTGACATTATGCTCTTTCAGCTGCTTTAGTTTTGAAATTGCTGCATTTCCCGCACAGTCCGAGGTGCACACACTCCTTTCATTTGACACATCAGTGATGGCTGGGGGGGGGGCAGTAGAAGAATGCCATTGCAGAGTGATCCAAACCAAATGGATGGAGGGAAGGAGGGAAGTAGACACAAAGAAACAGACAGGTTGATTTGACAGTCTGGAATGTTATTAAAAAACAGCTATTGACAGAAAGATTGAAGGAGTCTTATCTGAAGTCTGTGAATGCAGGAGAGGTTTTGTTCTATTTTGTTTCCCCAGAGGGAGGAAAAAGCCATCCATTTGTCCCCAAATAACCTTCACAGACAAATAATATTCTTCTTCATCTGATAATCTACTGTGTAACACTGAATCTTGACAACAACGATAGCTTCCTAACTTTGGGTGGTTTCATGCAGGTGTTTTGGATCCTATGAAGTGACTTTCACCCACCAAAGTTCTCAACTGACCCCTTGGTCTTGTGAACATTAGTACAATTACTATTTTTGCTGCTACTGTTTTTGTTGTTGTTTTAGTCCTTTACATCCTTCCTTTCCACCAAAATTGTAACTCAATTTTACCTACAATTAACTCAATTTTTGTAACTCAATTTTAGTTACAATTTTTAGTTACAATTTAGTTAAAAAATTAAAGCTAGTATAAAAAAAATATAAACAAAGAAATACACTTCAAGAATTCAGCCACAATTCAATATCCACTCATTACTCCAATCAGCCTGTATGTGAAAGTCTGGTTCCAAACAAGATGTCCAAATACAGTTTAGCTCTGGGTGAACAGATGTGCTACTCACTAGGGTATGAGAAATCCATTCTAGTGGATGATTTTGCAACCTCTGCCCAGTTTCCACTTCACAGACTGTCCATCATCCAGAAGCAATGAGCACTTTACAGTCTATATGCTTATGGAAGGCGACAGACATATCCTTCCAAAAACTCCTTAGAAGAGTATGAATAGCAAAATACACATGATGCACTTGTTAAAACTGGAAGGAAATGTAATTTACAGTTTTTCAAATGTGCACATTTAAAAAAAAAGAATAAAGGGAATGATCTTACCCTATTTTTAAAAATAGACTGGGCATTGACTGTATGTAGAGACAGGAGAGGGAAGAAGTCTGTGGATGCAGATTTTTATAGATGTGTACATCCTTAGTTGTCACTGTATTTGGGGATGGCATGCCATCATATGATGAGTTTATACAACCATCCTGCCAGACTGAAGCACTGTTTATGGAGAGCTTGGACGATATCACAATCCCTTTCCATTGTACACCATATTTGATTACTTCTCAAAGCAACATGGTTCTGGTTATAAGCATACCCTTTTTAAACAAGTGTCCCCAACAAATATTACTGTAGATTGATATTGTCTTCTCTGCTTGACCACAGCTCTGTCAGACGATATGCAAAAATCTTTAGCAGACTGACAAGACTACTCCAGATTACTCCAGATTCCAGAATTTTTAAGGTGTGTTCTCTCACACTGTATATCACCGTCCTCTAGTGTTGTTAAAGTAGCCTCCAGAAAGAGTGGACTACTACTATCCTCAGTTAATGTGGTCATTGGCCATCCTGACTGGGAACAGTGGGAATTATAGTCCAACACATCTATGTAGCACCAGGCTCAAGAAGGCTGATTACAATTTCAGTCTACTTTAGAAAAGTGTCAGACATGCTATGAAATCTGTCTTTCTATTTCTGAAATATTTCAATATATTCGGCTTTCCATAGCTGAATGATGCCCCAGTCTTTACACTCACCACTATACCATTTACCTGCAATTCTTAAAGTCTATTTCTTGAAGCTTTGCAATATAAATTCTGTAGTGCTCTCTCTCTCTCTCTCCCTCTCTGTCCTTCCTTCTTCCCTCTCCTGATATAGATATAGATAATATAGATATTTATGCACATAAAATGTTTATGTACATGAATAACGTACATTAAACGTGTTTAATTAGCTTCAATCCTTAGTCTTTAGTTATATGAATAATAGAAGACTGTAACAAAGAACTATGGCTAAATGCTAGAAGGGGGAGGGGAATGAACCTACAACTTGATTGTCTTTTCTTTGTCTTGCCATTCCTGTTCTCCCTCTGCCACATATATAATGTTGATCTAAGCTTTTGCAGCGCCATAATCTAATTGTTCTACACACATAATAAATCACTTCCTCATTATTACATTTCATCTTATTCTGCTTTCATTTTGTTCTCATTAACAAATTCAGATTAACCATGGAGGAAAATGTATTTCTCTTCTCTCCTTCTTCAAAATTCCAAGTATTGATGTGAAAGAATAATTGGACAAAGACCGCCAGGGTTATAAAGCATGGAAGGAGTTATTTGCTGACATGAGTATTTTGAAACAGCTTTAGTGATGTGAATGGAATTTGTTTTAATAACCTTGAAATGCCCAGCAATATATTAAGGCTGTCAGAGGAGGTTATGCATTTTTACAGTTCCTCATCTTGTCAGTGTTTTTCTGATCTTCTGATGCAATATGGGAGTTAACTGTCTGGATTTCCCCGCCTCTGCATTTATAGAGTTGCATTTTCAAAACATTCCTTCAGAAACACTAAATCCTCTCTCTCTCTCTCTCTATCTCCCCCTCATTAAGCATTAACCACAATCCCAGATGTGCAAGTATAGATTTATTAGAGCCCTCTCTTGGTTTTAACTATCGTTGTAATAGACGGTGATGTGATTTTATAAAAACTTTAGAACAAGATCACTCTCCAAGGTCCTATTGCTGTAATGCACTCTGTTAAAATCTATTGCTCTTCTAAATATCCCGTGTGTTCAAAAGGAGGGAGGGGGAACAATCGTGGAAAATAAGGCAACCAGGATGATGCTGTTGATTAACGTTTGAGTTATACTTGAGTCTGATCTGAAATTACTGGCATTTTTCTGTTTCTTTTCTTTTTTGAAGAATGTACCATCCCTATCCAGATATTATCCGTCTATGCTAATGCCTCTATGATTATTAATTAATGAATTAAGTAGGAGGAATGGCATAGTGCACTTGGGCTCTAGTCTTGCTGAAACAATACCCTACCCTCTCCACTCTCCATATTTCACACATGGTCAAGATTCTGAGGGACAATCCTGTGCACATACATCTCTATGCATGTATGATCTCCTTGTTACCCTGATTCCTGGGGGTCCTGGGGGGGACACCTAAATGCGCTCTCAATTATATAAGTTGGGGAAATTAGCCAAGAGCACAGCCTAGCAATACAAGAGGCAGGGTAACGTAGCGAGATCTTGAACCTTATGTTTCCGGGGTCAGGCCGAGTCAAGGAGCACACAGAAGTTGAAACAATAAATGATGTTTTATTAAAACGCAATCAAACAGTGTATGCAGTACACTCACACAGATAACTAAGGAAATAAAGGTTGGAGTGGGATAGAGGGATTTTTAGAGGAGTTGTTGGTTTGGGTGATACTTCACCTGTCCTGAAGCCCGGTTAGAAGCGGAGAAGCCGGGGAGCGTGGATCTCAACACGTGGAGCTGAGGCAAAGGCTCGCTGGACGAAGTGACAGCAAGGCGGGATGGAAGCCAAGAGCGATCCAAGGAAGCGGTCAAAGTCAGGGGTTTTTATAAGGAGAATTGTGACCGCAGGCTAGGTCGGACTTGGGGAAATCAATGAGTTTGGGGCTGGAGACAAAGCCTCCGAAAGATCAGAATTTGAATGATTGAGTTATAGCCAAATTGTCGATAGAGTAGCCAGTATGCAAACACGGAGTACTTGAGCGTTGTATAGTCAGATCATCAAGCTGCCAGTGCGGGGCAGAGGATCTTTTGAAAGTTGCGTGCATATTTAATGAAGGTACTTGCCTTGAGGTCTCCTACAGCTGTGAGTCAGCTATTTCTGGTCTGCCTGTATGCTGTTGGAACATTACGGCGATTATCGGCCAAGCCTGTATGCGTGCTTGTCCAGGGGCCTCGCAAGCACGTGGAGGGGAATGGGTATGTGAGGCCGAATTATTGATATCAAGAGATATCTTTATATCCCACAAGCTCGGGCTAGCCAGGGCAGTAACATCCTTCCAGAACTTCAAAGGCACAAGGTCATAGAAGTTAAGGATCAAAAGAACACATAAAGCCCAGTTTTCTCTACCATGTATTTGCCTCACATATGGACTCTTGTGTTTCTAGCCCAGGCTCATCACAAGAAAGCATTCAAGTTGCCTTAACATCTATACTGAGGTGGACAATAATGTGTGGACTGAGGGGCCAAATTCCCCCTCCACAGCAGTCCCTCTCAAAATGATGGCAGGAAATGATGGCAGATCACTTCCTGTTTCCATTTCAAAAGGGGCTGCAAAGGATAATGAAGGTGTTTAGGAATGGTATGGAATTCTGAAATGCAAGTTGAAATACCTTGTTTTCTTCTTAAGTCCCTCTCAAAATGGTGAGAGGAGATGATGTCTCATCACTTCTTGTTGCCATTTTGGAAAGGACTGTAGAGGATAATGGAGGGATTCAGGGGTAGATACAGAATTCTGGGGTGCTGTGGGACTGAGTGGAAGTATGTACTCCTATTTGCATATATTTGGGAGCTTTCTGTGGGAAAATACCCCAAAAATCACATTTTTTAAAAAAAATAATGTCAGTTGTGGGGGCTTTGCAGAACAGGGGAAACAAAAATGGGTACAGGGGCCACATGCAGCCCATATGCTTCACCACATCCACCCTTATCAACGCTATGCCCACCCCATCTGTGATCAAATAGTGTGGGGTGAGCAAAGAGCTACCCATGCACCACTTGCAGACACTAAAGACCCCTTCCAATTTCTCAATCCCCCTCTCAAATTGGTAAATTATAAAAAATAAAAAAAAAACTCATAGGGAATAGGAGTGGAAAGAATATTTCTCATCACTCCCTTCCAGGATGAGAAAGGGGCTTTCTGAACCCCACTAGGAAGAATATAGACTACCACAAGGTTCTCTATTTTTCAATGAGTCTTTGTCTGTGAAGAAATACATTTTGTTTGTTTGTTTGTTTGTTTGTTTGTTTGTTTGAAGAGAGAAAAAATTTTGAATCTAAAACATGGTTTCCTGCACAGTGTCCAAAAACACAGGAAACATGTTTTCTGCACTAAAAAAATACATATACCACATGTATTTCTGCATAAACAAATGCCTACTGAAGTGCGAACAGCTATCAAGAACTGCATGGAAAGCTTTGTGCTCTACTCAGACAGGGAGAATGCTATAGGAATTGTTCTTAATTGTCTCCAAACATTAAGAATGTGAAGATTAATGTCCCTACTAATAAGTTTGATTTTAAGATTTCCATGTAATCATCCTCCCCCATCCTGGACATGCTTTAATTGCTCCATTTTCAACAGGTTCAGCAGTACCAAATTGCATCTACATGAAAAATCATATTTCCCAAAAGAACAATTTGTTTTCTGGGGGGGGGTAAGGGAGTCAGATGAAGTGGAGGAATCAGAAAAGAGGGAGAAAATACAAACTGCCAAGGTCCAAAGGATATCAAAAATGGCCCCTGGACTTTCAGAAGTTACCTATTCTAACACAGATGTACAAAGTTAAGATAAGAATCCAAGATGGTGGCATGCTGATGGAGCTGAATTGTGGGTAGCAGTCTATGAAGAGTGAGAAACTATGGGTATGTCATCTAGAACCAAAAAGGGATGGGCAGGGAACTCCAAAGCCGCAAGTTCCAACCAAAGGATCAAACAGCATGTCAGAGCAACAGGCAAGTCAGATACTGAGACAGAAGTCAGGACCAATGCCTGCAGTCGGTACCACTGAACAAACTGAAGGATAGAAGTACATGCCAGAACCTTGCTAATCAAAGAAAGCTTAAATGGAATGGAAATCTTCCTCTCCAAAATAATAAGAATGATGATGATAAGAATGATGATGATGCCATTACAAAAGCTGAAGGTATAAACTCAGTACAATCCCTGACCATGCTAAATTGCCTGAGGATATCCCATGCACCTCTGCATGGGACAATCAAACACAAAACTACTGGAGGTATAGACCCATGCTATCTTGTTTGTATAAGGCACTGATAAAGTAACAAAACTTTAAAAAAAAATCTGGTTTCTGGAATTTGAGAACTATTCTTAAAATTCAAACCTCTCAACAAGTCAGTGAAGTACTACTTATACATTAAATTATGAGGTGACAGTGTTCATTGGAAATTGTGTAACTATGTTAAAATTCCAGCAATGGTAACATTTTCAGCTAATGTGCTTTCTGACATTTCAGAACCCTACACATGATAACCAGTCTTTTGTTTAATAGCCAGTTTCAGAAATGAACAATGGCTATATACAGATGCAAATAGTATTGAATACTGGTTAGGTTTCACAGGTAGCAATAGCAATATAGCAATAGCAGTTACATTTCTATACTGCTTATCAGTGCAAAGCTCTCCCTAAGCAATTTACAGTGTGGTTTAGCTAATTGCCCCCAACAAGCTGGGTACTCATTTTACTTACCTACGTAAGGATGGAAGGCTGAGTCAACCTGAAGCCCTGCAGAATCGAACTTGCAATGTTGTGGCTGCAGTACCGCCATTTAACTACTGTGCCACCAGGGCAGAATCTGGTCAGAAAGTGTGACCTAGATTGGGGGGTGAGCCTTTGGTGAGAGGGCAGCCAAAGGGCTGTTTATGATACTTGTGCTTATATGAGAGGTTAAAGATATAAGGAAGCTGCCTAAAAGTACTCTGACAAAAATTTTAACCTGCATATGAACTCCAGTTCTTTGTTCTGTAAGTTATCTTAATAAATATTAGTTTATTTTTATAAATCCTGACTTGGTTGAGTGATATAAAGTCTTTAAAGACACACAGAAAATACACAAGCATAGAACCATTAAGGGTTCTAAATAACCACTGGAAGGCCTCACCTTTTTCCACAAGGGTGGTGTTATAAGAGGGAAGGCAGAGCTGTATGGAAAAGACAAGGCACCTTATCAGATTGAAGAACTGCTATAAAAATCTGGGAGAGAAAGAAGTAAGCCCTGTCGCCAGAATGGACCTCTTTCTTTCAGTGTTTCTGATGCTTGGCAAATAAGGTTTTGAGGGTTGGGCCTGGAGATACTATTTAGGCCCTTTCCACATCTTACCTTTTTCCAGCACTGGAGTGCGGGGATCGCGCGAGCAGACTACGGCAAGAGGCTCTCACATCCGGGATCCTTCGGCTCCACACAAGCTGCCTGCTGACGCGAGAGCCCCGCCTCTTCCTTCTGCAGTGCAGCCTGGGACTTTCCCAGGCTGCACTGGGCAGGAAGTGCGACCGGCACAGCTCCGGAGGCTCTGTATGCCAGGTAAGTGTGCGTGGGGCCCAGGACCAATGCGCAATCATGCATCATTTTCAGCTTCTAGCCGAAAATGAATAGGTGCGCGATCGGAGCCAGCCAGCCCCTGGAGCATCGTACAATTGTGAGTGCATCATGCAGATCGCTCCTCACAATTGCGCAATGCTCCAGGCGCCCTTTCACATGGAAAATGTCATGCGAAAAGGGCCTTAGTTATGCATATATAACTAAGTAGGCAATACTGGATCCCAGCCATCATCATCATCATCATCATCATCATCATCATTATTATTATTATTTCTCATGTCTAATCCTGCAACATTAGTCCTAACAGATAAAATGTAGAGCTAGTCAACAGGGCACATGACACAAGGAAGCCTGGGACTCCATCAATGAGAACGGTGCTGATAAACAAGGACAATGAAATGTAAACGTTTTGTTATCACATCACATTTTAAACATGCACCATTCTGCTTTGAAAAAGCCAAATGTGTTTTGAAACCATATGTTGCTGTTGCATGCCTGCAAGTTGTTTCCAATTTATGGCGACCCTAAAGAGAACTTATCATGGGGATTTCTTGGCCAGATTTATTCTGAAGGGGTTTGTCTTTGCCATCATCTGAGGCTGAGAGTGTGTGATTTGCCCAGGATCACCCATTAGGCTTCCATGGCTAAGTGGGGATTCAAATCCTGATCTCCCATGTCCTAATCCAACACTCAAGCCATTACACTATGCTGGATCCATAAATTCCCTTTTTCAGAACTCAGGATGCTCAGTTCACTATAATCTTAACAGAACACTGATCCATGTTTATTGAAAGGTGCATGTCTTCCACATTTTGCATTATTGTTGCAGGTATCACTGATGTAACATCAACGGTCACTTAGTACTTGTGTTTACCATGTGATATGTGAGGCTGTTCTGGTCACACAGTCAGACCAGACAACAGCCTATGTAGGTGAGGGACTGGAGCACTGTTAGAAAGTGGAACTGGTTGAAAAGCAGAATCCATGTACTGTACTGTAGGGAGCATGAAGGACTTAGAGAGGCTCACATGGGACTGACCATACAAATTGCTTGCAAAGTATCTCAGCTGGGTTGGTGCCTGTTTCCCCCTATCAGCTTGCTTTGCAAGCTGTTCACATGTGATCCCAAGCAAGGCTCCAAAGGCAAGAAGAACTGATGAAAGAGTGGAACCCCAACTGAATTAATGGAACTTGTCCTTAATTTGGAACCATCGAAAGAGCAAGTCATCAGACAATAAGGTGTCAAAAGGTGGGGTTTCCTGTATACTGAAGTCCAGATAAAAGAACAACCTCATAAGAAGGCAGGCCAATTGCACAGGTAACCCTATACTGCCAGTTCTCATTGGCAGCTACTTTTCAACTTTGTAAAAGTTAAAGTAATCCCTTGAATCATATGACATATGCAAGAGGCTACTGGTTTTCTCACTGATCTACAATATATCCTCATACAGTTATAAGGAATACTATACGTCTTCCTTCTGACATATCACAGCTCACATCACACCTCGTATCTCATGAAACATGGAGAAATCATAGGTCAGTGCCAGTCCCTGACATCTCCAGTTACCTCTAGAAACACATCAATCTGAAACCTCAGGGGACCTCTACTGGTCAGCATTAACAAAAGTTGAGCCTGAAGGACCAATAGCCTGACTCGCTGCTAGGCCACTTCCTATGTCAACATGTTATATAAGTGCTATAATATGAGATGTTACAGGAATACATAGTGCGGCTGACCCCCTAAACTTCCACTATGAAAAGTGACCTGTTGGAAAGCATTAGGAATAGAAAAACATTGGCTCCCAAACTCATTTTCCAAACTTAGGTGGGAAAGAAAACTTTCACATTTAGGTGGGAAACATGTCAGGTTCTCACAGGAACACTCCTTTCAGCTCTTACCATGAGGCAAACACTCCAGTTTCACAAAAATAATGAGCAGGGAAACTCTGGCACTCTTCAAGCAGTTCACGATAAAGAATGCTATTGGTAAGGAAAGACCACCCTGAGAAGATGATGTTTGCCACTCATGGCTGACCAAATATAATAGCCCTGGAAGGTGGCTGTGGTGCTACTACCCTAGAAGATGACAAATCCAATTATATCTTTTTCAGAAGCCCTCATTAGAGCAGGGGAAGGGGAAGAGATGGGAACAATTTTTTATATTCACTCTTGCTTTTCTTTTGACACTCCTCAGAATTCAACATATGTTCATTTTATTACTAGTCTCAATATGACAATTTGGGAATTCTGTAACAGCAGTATTGTCATAAACAGTTCAATTGGGCATGTGTGTGTGTGTGTGTGTGTGTGTTTTCTTTCAGACCTCTTTACTGTGGAGCTATACATGAAATTCTCATTTTTGCTTCTCATCCCTCCCCCCCCCCCCCATGTTTCAGGGTTTCTTTCTGCAGTTGAGATACACTAATCATTTGGCTTCCCAAGTGACGCAATCTATGCCATCAAAGCTGATTTGTTTAGGCCTGTTGAGCTGTATGAAATATGCAGTCCATTTATTAAACTGTAAAGAATTACAATGACCTCAACTGTGATGTGGGAAAAGAGGGAAACAATGAGTCTGGAAAGCAGAATTCATAACTTTGTCTTCTAGGTAGAAAATTTGCAAAGCCACAGAGGAATGGGATATTCTGCCTAAGATGAATGCAAACACAGCATGGGAAGTGCTATATGTGATCCATCTGTGTCTACGTTACACAACTATAGCAGTTTTCTACCATGTTAACTGCAATGGCTCCAATCTATGTAATCTTGGCATTTATAGTTTGGTGGGGTACTCAGAATTCTCTGTTAGGGACCTCTAGTGCTTTCTTAGGGAGCTCCACTAAACTCTAACAGAAACTACTAAATTCACTAATAGACGACAAATTCCGCAAGCTATGACAGTTAAAATGGTATCAAACTACTGTGATTGTGTTGAGTTGATAAATTTTGCTAGTGTAATTGTTTAAAATACAAAAGGCTAGTGTGGGACTGAAATGCATGCCTGTTGTAGGGGTGTAACAGATACTGACAAATTTTCTTATCCTTAACCAGCGAGGGCATCTTTTCATATCTCAAAATGTTATGATAGTTATTGTGCATTTCTTAATGATATTACGCATTCTGGGATTCTTTCTCAAAAATTTCATTGTGCGAAACAATTTATTTTAAATAAAACATTTTTGTGAAAGAAACTTCTCTTTCCCCAAAATACAATGCTTTGCATGAAAACATGTTATGTCATACACAGTAGAATATTTTGTGCAAATTAAATTTTCTCCCCAAAATCCTCAAACGTGAAAAGTCATTGAAAAAGAGATAAAGTGTCTTGTAATCTCAACCAGCTGGAAGAAAATCCTTGACATGTTTTATTCTCATGTACAAGAACAAAATATGTGAAGATGTACACCCGCAGTGTGTTGTCGATATTGAATACATTGAAAGGAACCATAGATTAAACAGGTAAGGACAAAAACAGAATCAATATAGGGCCTGAAGAAGAGAAAGAGAGAGAACTAAAGAGTAGTAGGGTGATGTAGCTCCTGTCAAAAGTGATTTATGACCTGTCAAATTTGATTGATTTATGACCTGTAAAATTCGATTGGTTATGACCAGTCAAAAATGACTGACACTTGTCAATCTCCCTCCCCCGGAAGTACTAGGGCGGGACATCCAGAATGGATTGTGTCCCCTCCCCACCCATGTGGTCCACGATGTCCAATGGGCCGATTTCCAATTCAGGTTCCAATTGGGCCCCAGCAGAGTCATGTGACCCCCTCAGATCCATGTGGTCCAATCAGGGGAGATTTCCAATTCATGCTGCCATTGGCCCAGTGGGGTTGTGTAACCCCTCTAATAGCTCGCCCCACCACCCTTGACCAATAGGGACGGATTCGGACCCCTCAGAATCACGTGTGTCAAACTGCCCAATAGGAAGACACCTTTTAAGAGATATATTGTGGGGAGAGAAGCGGCCATTTTTGCATGCCCAGACAAGTTCTGCGGAGACAACATGGAGGTGCCAAGCACTCCTTCCCAAGGTATGATGGTCTGTGGACTTTTCTATGCCACTTGCACCTTTAAATATTCAACCTAGAAGGCAGTCGCTGTTTAATGACCCTGAAAATGCATGCTCAACAGTCTGGAGTATGGATTCTGCTAACCACAACCCAGATATTGAATGTGATTGCCATTGTAATTTAAAAGCAGTTCTCCAGAGGATAGAGAAGATGGGAATTTCCAATACCTCCCAGAGCCCGGATGGTGCAGCCATTCAGACTGAACAGGTGATGGAGGTGGGAGATCCTGAGCCAACTCTACCTACTCTGGTTGAAGAGGTGATTAATGGAGGCATGGAAATTGATTCAGGCTATGAGAGCTCAAAAGTAAGAGCTTTTTTTTTTTTTAATGTTGATGAGTGGGTTACCAGTTGACTGGAAGAAAGATTAATATGTTGTTTTCTCAAAGTCACCCCCCTCCAAATGTGTATCTATATTGTTTCTCTCTCCTTGTTTTCCACACAAGAAGAAGACCTGCATGCTGATATTGCTGAGAAACAATCTGACAAGAGTTCAGTGACTGTAAATGTTCCACCTACTCTTGAGGAGTAGATATGTTTTCTGGTCTTTGCTAGAAAAAGTGGTTTGTTTTACACCTGTGTGTTCATACTTATTTAGCTGGGAAAATGGCAGGGCACGAAAAAATCCCAAGTGATATATATTATTCACCAGGGGAAGTTGGGAGCTTCGGTGGAGTGAACCCTCTACTTTAGGAAGCCAAAAAACAGAACAAAAAACTAAAGAGAGGTGAGGTTTCCCCATGGCTTTCTGGGCAAGATGCTTACACGCTACACAGACCAGTCAAAACTCATTTTAAGAGAAACAAGATTGTTGTATCTAAAGTGGATTCTTAGTGGTAGGTTGATCTAGTTGACATGCATCATGTTTCTAAGTATAACAAAGGGTATAAATATATTTTAACAGTCATAGATATTCTGTCTAAACACACCTGGGCTTTAGCTTTAAAGGAGAAAACTGGTAGAGAAGTGTCCAAAGCCTTTAACTCTATTTTCATGCAAGATGGAAGAAAACCTGACAAATTACAGACAGATCATGGCCGGGAATTTCTAAACAATGCTGTAAGTGGCCTATTAAAAAAGCATAGGGTTCATCATTTTGTCACCAATAATGAAGTCAAGGCAGGGGTTGTGGAACGATTTAATAGAACTTTAAAAGCAAAAATGTGGAGGTATTTCACAGCTAATAATACTTTTACTTATACTGATGTGCTTCCACTGTTTATAAAAAGTTATAATCAAAGTTTTCACCGACCAGTCAAAGCAAGGCCTGCAGATGTTAATGACTCCAATGCTCTAGCAGTGTGGAAAACAGTATATGGAAAGACTGTCCAAACACAAAAAGAGCTTCCGCTACTCAGTAAAGGAGATCATGTGAGGATTTCTAAAAGCAAGGGTGTTTTTGCCAAGGGATATGAACAGAACTTCACCACAGAAGTATTTATTGTGGACCAAGTCATCAGAAGTACAAATAGACCAGTGTTCCTGCTGAAAGATTATCACAGGGAGGACATACTTGGGAGCTTTTATCCTGAAGAGTTACAGAAGGTTAATGCAAAACAGGATCAAGTGTACAGGATTGAAAACATTCTAGCCACTAAAGGGCAGGGTAAGAGAAAGCAGCACCTAGTGAAACCACAAAAGGGTCCTAATGGATTCTCTGCTCTGTCAGAAGGAATGGATGTGTTATTATCAGCCAGCAAATTAGCGCACATAATGCAAACCTGCTAACATTTTATTCCTACTCAGGATTTGGAAAAAAGGACAAATAAAGCAACAGTAGATTTCTTTTATTCAACACTTTTATATTTACAGAGGTTAAAGCAGGTTTGTTTTTATTCAACAGTTATTTACAGGTGTTACAAATCATTTATAAGGTCTCTTTTTAATAACTGTTTGGACATAATCTAAATATTCTTTGTCAAATAGGCTTCAGCAAATTGTTGAGACGTTGGTAGGATTTTTCAATTCTCATCATTGTGGTTAGAGTGTTTAAAACCTGATTCACATTTTCTTGCTTTAACTCCAGAATATTTAAACCATATGCTATTATGATGATTTCTTGAAGTACATTTGCAAAGCACATTTTACTACATATTTTCTCAAATGTTTAGATATAATTTTTTTTATTCCACATTTGACAAGCGTGTGACTGCTGAGTCTCAGACCCATTCTGCACCTTACCTTCTTCCGGAGCTGGGGTGCGGGGATCGCACGAGCAGCCTCCAGTGAGAGGCTCTCACATCCGGGATCCTTCAGCTCTGCACGAGCTGCTTGCTCGCACAAGAGTCCCACCTCTTCCTTCTGCAGTGCAGCCTGGCAGTTTCCCAGGCTGCGCTGGGGCAGGAAGCGCAACCAGCATGGCTCCGGAGGCTCTGCATGCCACGTAAGTGCGCGTGGGGCCCAGGAGCAATGCGCAATTGTGCACCATTTTTGGCTTCTAGCCGAAAATGAAAAGGTGCATGATCGGCACCTGCCAGCACCTGGAGCATCGCGCAATTGTGAATGCATCGTGCAGATCGCTCCTCACAATCGCACGACACTCCAGGTGCCCTTTCACATGGAAAATGCCATGTGAAAAGGGCCTCAGATTTTTCTTGACAAGCCCAGCATTTTCTCTCTAGATATTCATCAAGAACTTTATTTATAATCACACAAAGGATGACTCTTGTCAAAGATTTCATTGCTGTCCATCTTTTCTTTGATGAAATTGGTGCTGCTTCCATGACCAAGATCCTTTGCATTCTGACATGTGCAGGTTGTGTGGTCACCACCTCTACAGAGTCCTAAAATTCAAAGAAAATAGTTTTAAAATATGTCCTATAAAATATGTCTCCCCTATTGACCCCCATATATGTTCACAAACCTGTACTTCTCCTATGGATGCCAGCTTCAGCAATGCTATCGTACATGGCCCCTGGACATTTCTTCCAGCAACCTGTACATCACCGCAGCGTGTTCCAGGTTCCTACAAATTAAGAACACTGATTATTAGTTTCTGGTCTCCACCAAGGTAGCCCCAAACTCTCCAGAGATGTTTCCCATTTTACCTGCACTATGGCATTCTCTGCTGAGAGAGAGTCCAACATAGTCTGCCACATTTGGGGCTCCACCTCTTGTAGAAACTCTGGTGGACAATTCACTTTATCAGAATCCGTGTCCATATTGCATTTCTGAGGGGTGCTTGGTGTTTCCATGTTGTCTCTGCAGAACTTGTCCAGGCATGCAAAAATGGCCGCTTCTCTCCCCAAAATATCTCTCTCAAAAGGCATCTTCCTTTTGGCTGGTTTGAAACATGTGATTCTGAGGGCTGAAATCCATCCCTATTGGTCAAGGGTGGTGGGGCAAGCTATTAGAAGGGGCACACAACCCTGCTGGGCCAATGACAGCACGAATTGGAAATCTCCCCTGATTGGACCACATGGATCTGAGGGGGTCACATGACTCCACTGGGGCCCAACTGGAACCTGAATTAGAGTGGAGAGGGGACACAACTCATTCCAGATGTCCTGCCCTAGTACTTCTGGGGGAGGGAGATTGATAAGTGTCAGTCATTTTTGACAGGTCATAAATCACTTTTGACAGGAGCTACACTACCATATTATTCTCAGGGCTAGGACATGAGACTGCTGACAGGCCCATGGGGTGGGAAAAGAGAAAAATAATCAGTAATAAAGATGGGAGCACAAAGGAGAGAGAGCGGAAAAGACACGTAATACATAGAGAGAGATGACAGTTATGTGGAATGCAAATATGCCTTCAGGTTAGGAAAAGGACACAGCAAGTGACTGATATGTAATAGGAAAAGGAAGGATATAGTTTAAGGATAGAGGCACAGAGAGACCTAGGTCATTTCCAGACTAGGCTGTCATAGTGCTATTATTCCACTTTCAACATCCTGTGGAATCCTGGGGTTTGTAATTTACCGAGGTCAAAGAGCTCTTTGGTTAAGAATTCTAAATGCCCTTCCCTAAACTACAAACCCCAGGATTCCATAGGATGTTGAAAGTGGAATAATAGCACTATAATAGTGTAGTCTGGAAATGGTTCTACTGACTGGTGGTGAAAACATTTAAAAAATAGGAGTAATGAACAGTGGTACAGGAAGATCTGAGCTAGTGCAAGAAGAGAAGATGAAAGGAGAAAGTAACTGGAAAGGCTGTGGAGAGAATTGTGAAAATATGCAAAGTCAAAAAAAGTCAAAAAAGAAAGCATTTCAGAGAAACCCTTGGTGGTACAGAAAGACAAAGATGGCTTTAAAAAGGATGGATTAAAAACAAACAACCTGGCTAAAATTGTGATGCTTTCACAACACAACTGAACTGTGTCAGAGGGATGGTGGACGATGGGAGCTACACAAAAACCTCGGTAGCACTTCCTTCTAGCACTGAGCTCTGGCAAAACAGAGTACCAGAGTCAAGTGTTTGAAAAATCACCATGTAGCAGAGTTTACTCACACAGCTTAGAAGCGTCCCAGCAGAGTAGCAGCAAAGCCCTGATGCCAGGAGGAAAAAATAAAATACTCCCACACAATGTTATCTTCCAACAGGAGGCTTTTACTTTCCAGTTACGATACACACACACACACACACACACACACACACACACACAGAGTCCTCCAACGGAGTTTCAGCACAGTATGCAAAGATACGTATCCAACATAGCCTCCGGCCACTCTATCAGACATCGAGAGGGTTCAGTTGGCTAGAACACACCCTCTTATATACATACATTTCTGATGCAACTCTAGCCAACCTTGCTAGATCCCTTGTATGATTCAACCTTCTTCCCTGGTTACACAACCCAATGACTCATGCAGGTATTACATGGGATTGCGTCATCCACTGTCTTCCCCAGGTGCAAATCTTAATGTACATCACATATATTTTATTTGGACTTAGGTTCTGTCCAACCTTTCTTCACAAACTGAGTAAGTAAAAAACAGCTATCAAGAATGATTTGAAGTATAAATCACCTAAATCTAAATCAGCTGGAAGAAGCAAAGTAAACAAATGTAAAAGTGTGCCTCATGCTACCCATCACTGTTTACAAAGACTGTTTACAATTCTGTAATGCAAGATAAATTAACTGAATACCGGGGTAATATAGGGGCAAAGTGCGGCCCTGAGACCATGTGCAGTCCTTCCAAATTATTTTTTCAGGGGGCATCTTTGGCAAACTGTACATCCTTCAGAGGTCCCCATGGGTTGAAAACTGGTCTCTGAACTTGCCACAGTGGCCCCACCCCACCCTGATATAATGAAAAGCAATATAGATACATTTATCATAAGAATTCTTAAAATATTTCTGTCATCAGTTTTATGCACCCTGAAGTATCTGGAAGCACACATAGTAGAGTAGCAGGGTTAGGGAAGAAGATAATAGAATCTGGTTTTAGAATGCAAAGCAAGTTATCGGTGACATCTCCACCAGCCTAGCTGGTCAATTAAATGCAGACTACAATCTATAATCCATTTCTTGGAGAACAGCAACACTTGTAGAAAATTCTAGTCGCACAGTACATGCAGTGTTCAGGAGCAGTCTCAGGCCATTTCTGCACTAGACTGTTATACTGCTATTATTCCACTTTCAGCATCCTATGGAAGCTTGGTGTTTGCAGTTTACAGAGGGACCTCAAAGGCTCCTCCCTAAACTGCAGACTCCAGGATTCCATAGGAATAGCACTGTAACAGTCTAGTGCGGAAATGGCCTCAGTCTACATTCCCCTATTTCTAATATTTATAAATGGAACAGAATGTGTACCTGCAGATTTTAAAGAATGGAATGGACTTTTGATTGTGTAGTGAATAGTTGTGTAATAGTGCAGACAGAAATGTGTATTGGGGTGGAAAATTCATTGAATATCCTTTTACCAACCATGCACTGCAAGTAACTGAATATATTCAAAGTTATGTCTACAGTGATGGTCAGCATGGTGTAGCAGTTTGAGCATTGGATTATGACTCCAAAGACCAGGGTTCAAATCTCCAATCAGCCATGCAAATCCACTAGGTGAACATGGACAAGTCACATTCTCTCAGCCTCAGACGATGGCAATGGCAAACCTCCTCTGAACAAATCTTGCCAAGAAAACCCTTAGGATTCACCTTAGGGTTGCCATAAGTCAGAAAATATGTTACCTTGATATGTGGGGGTCCCTTGGGGGGACACCTCAATGTGCTTCACTTGATGGGAATGGAAACTAGCCAGAGCACAAGCCAAGCACCATATGAGGGGCAGGATAACCTAGTGAGATCTTTCACCCAATGTTTACGTGGTCAGGCTGAGCCAAAAACCAAGCAAAATTGTCCAATAAATGATTTTATTAAAAATAAAGACTTGCGCATGTACGCACTCATGCACTCACTCACTCAAGAACTATTTAGAAATAAAAGAGAGGAAATTGGATAGGGGACTTTTGGAGGCTTACAGCTGGGGAATACTGTACCTGGTCCTGAAGTCCGGAGGTCCGAGACAGCAGCGGAGAGAGATGAGACTGAGCACGTGGAGAGCTGAGGGGATAGCTCAACAGATGGAGTGACAGTCTTCTGGGAAGCCAGGAGTGATCCAAAGAGCCGCTCAAAAACTAGGTCTTTTTATGGAGGAAAAGGTACCTGGAGGGCTAATCCTTTCCCAGAGAGAACAATAAGTGGAGGAGCTAGGACAAAGCTCCAATATGTCAATGTCCCTTGCATGATTAGATTTGCCAGGGTTGTCAAAGCCTCATCTGTATGTAAATCACCCCCGTTTGATGGGCTGTTTGTCAGATGTGTTAATCCCTTCAAGCTGGCTCCTCAGGCCTGAGGACCCCTTTTGTATTTTAGGTTTTATATGTCTGGAGGTCTCCCGGGGCTACGTGACTAAGGATTTACTGGCCTGACGGGGTTTTTCCTGTTTTCGGCCATTCGACCGTGCCTGCCTATGTGCTCATTCGGGGGACCTCTCAAGCACATGGAGATATTTTTAATATTAAATTGTAGACCCCAGGATAGGGTTTGTCAGGGTCAGAGACCTGGGTGGCAAGCCAGCCTGGAGAAGGGAGTGGAAGAGCTAGCAGAGTCCTGCTGGAAGGAGTCAAGGAAGCACTTACTCAAAGAAAGTCCATTTACCTAAGCCAGAGCGACAAACAAAAGCCATAGTCAGAGTTCCAAAAGCCAGGGGTCCAGAGCCAAGAGATCAATCCAAGGTATCAGGAGCCAGGTGCTGGAAGCAAGAAACAGGGAAGGCTTGTAAGAAGTTTGCCACAAGCAAAGGGAAGCTTCCAAGCAGGCAGTTATATAGCCCAAAGCACAGGTGTGCCCAGTCACCACTTCTTAAACTTAGCCAAGGAAGCCTCCCTTTGCACAGCTCTCTTGAGTCTCCACCTTGATTGGGGGCTGATTGAAGCAGGCTCCAGAGCATCTTCAGAATCAGATCCCTGTTGCCCTAAAGGAGCAGGCAGAGGAACGTCTGAGCCTGCTTGGTCCATGGCAGCAGGGGGAGCTCCTGAGCTACAGGACTCAACTCCAGCCAGAGCAACAGGGACCAATAGCTGCTGCTCGTCATCTCCTCCCTGAGCAACAGAAACCAACAGCTGCTGCTTGCCATCAGCAGCCCTGACAGGGGCTTCAGTTATCACAGGGTTATCTATTGCAGTAACAATTAACTTGAAGGCACACAACAAACAACAACAACAACATATGAGACACATATATAGAACTTGGGGGAGCAGAGTTATCATCAGAATCTAGCAAGGGATTGTCATGTTCCAGAAGGTTGTTAGTGCATGGGACATCATACTTTCTTATCAGTAATCCAAATGATGTCAAGAAAATTCTATCCATTTAAAATAGAATGGGTTGATGCAGAACTGTTTTTACATGTGTTTCCCCTTAGTCACAAAGTATCATTTCCGTTAACCTTGGTGTTGTGTTTGGTGGTAAGGTCACTGTGGGTGGCTTGCTTCTTTGCTGATTGCCTCTCCATCTCCTTCTTCTCTTTACACCTTTTGACATATGATTGCTAGTGATACAATGGGAATAACTGACAACTGTGGAATAATAAATTTGATGATCAGCCATGGAATAACAAGACCTGACACAGAAAACTGGGTTAAATAAGGGCCACTTTATTTTACCTTGACTATTTAAGTTGCATTGCCCTGGAAAATGAGCAAAAGGGGGGAAATATTTCAGGCAGGTTCGGTTTAGGTCAGGTGTCACCCTGTGACTACTTCTTCAGCCTTCCCTACACCTCAGCCCTGAGGGTAATCCAAATGCTTAGTTTTCTCCCCAGCCAGCCATAATTGAAAGGTAACCGAGGCGACTTCCACCAGGGCACAGAACTCTACAAATGAGAACCCAAATCCATCTTTAATTTCAAGGTTAACCTCCTTCCTCACCACAGGGACCTTAAAGAAGAAGTTTCAGAGCCCTACTCTACACCAAACAGATGCCAAAGGTGTACACAGAAGTCTTTTATTCTCTCCCCACTACCTGCCAGGTGACAGCCTATATATCAACATTACCCAAATCCAATTGTCAAAGTCCAGCTGCTATAGTATGGGGTAGGGGGGAAAAAAACTGGTAGAGGGGGGAAATTCCTACCTGGTTACAAAGTGACCAATAGAACTCTGCACTGAGAGTGGGATGGTGGGCCACGCTTCAAAAATCCAAAGAGGGTACATGAAGAGGTGAGCAGGCCTTAAATAGCCTCTGGCTCTGCCCCCATCATGTGCAGCATTCTGGTGCACAGTGCCAGACACAAGGCAATCTGGTCTCTCTCATAGAGGGCATCAAACTCCTACCCTCCCGTGCAGCATCCTCCCCTGGGTGGATCCAGGTACATATGAATGTCACATTCAAGTGTACATGCTCTGTATAATCTCAATACATCAAGTTCTTCAAGCAGTTGAATCCATATGTTTGCTTAGGAGCTAGGATGAGGCAGAAAAGGAAGCTGTGATTATCTTCTGCCAATGTAACATGGCATAACAGCCACAAGACAGCATAGTAGGATTTCATATCCTCCGTTTTTCCAAGTCCTTCCAGAATAACATAAAGTAAAATACGGCAGATACAACATTGTTTCACCTTAAAATATCATCGTGTGTGTGTGTGTGTGTGTGTGTGTGTACACAGACAGACACACACACAGGTACATATAGTAGATAGATAGATAGATTATATATATGTTACTAAGGAGATTAATCTAAGCTATTTAGAGTACTATACAAGCAAAAGGTAGAGAAAAAAGAAAAAAATGGAAATTGCTTTTGATTGCTTTTGATTACTTCTCTAGTGATTATAGACTGTTGTAAACTGAGTAAGTGCTGAGTATAGAAACTTATTAAATTCCCCAAGGGAAACATGGCTTCTAAAACTAGAAAGGCAACAGCTCTTGCACAAAGAAGTAGTTCATTAGAACTGGAGACCCAAAAGGAACTTCACAAGCCAATTCTGTTGTTGTGGATGAAATTAAGAAGTTAGGAATGCAAATTAGGTTGGAGATAAGAGATTTTAGAGTGGAAATACATACCAATCTGCGAGAAGAGTTGAAAGACAGTAGGGAGAAGATGGAAGTACTGACCAAGGATATGTCTGTGATAAATGCTAAGACTGAAGAATTACAATTAAAAGTACAAAAGGCAGAAGAACAAACTATTCAGGTAGAAGATACAATTAGAGAAGAAATATCTAGAACCAGAACTGAGACAGAAAAGAAATTTTGAGAGAAATGTCTGAAAATTCGTGGCTTGAGAGAACTTCCAGGAGAAAATCTAGCAGAAACAATAGTTCCTGTATTGGCAGAATTTATAGGATGGGAGATACCCCAACTTGATATGGAAGTGGAAAACCTGTACAGAATCAATTCAGTTATTGCCACTAGGAGGCGCCTTCCTAGGGACATCGCCGTTTATTTCATCGGGGAAAGGGTTAGATATCTAATCCTTCAACAGAGTTATAAAAATAAACTAATTGTAAATGGGAAAGAGCTGCAGATTGTTACCCTGATTTCTGGGGTCCCTTGGGGAAACCTCAATGTGATCCACATGATGGGGAATGGAAACTAGCCAGAGCATGAGCAATATCAATGCGAGAGGCAGGGTAACCTAGCAGGACCTTTTTACCCAGTTTTTATGGGGCAGGCCAAGCCAAAAACGAAACAAAAATGTCCAATAAATGATTTTATTGAATGCAAGTCTCACGCACCAAGGCAATCACTCACATATTCACTCAAGACCTATTAAGAAAAAAAAGAGAGGAAACTAGATAGGAGAATATGGAAGGTGTCGTAGCTGGGGTAATACTGCACCTTTTCCTGAAGTCCTTGGTCCAGGAAAAACAGGGGAGAAGTGGAGCTCAGCACGGAGAGGGCTGAGGGGATTACTCAACGGAAGGAGAAACAGTCTGCTGGGATGACCGGGAGTGATCCAAAGAAACTCTCAAAAACTGGGACTATTTGTAGGGGAAAAGGTACCTGGAGGGATAAACCTTTCCCGGGGAGAACAATGAGTGTTGCAATGAAAAAGAAACTCCACAGTGGTAACTTCCTTTGCATCATGAGATTACAAGGTGTTGCCAAAGTCTCAGGATCTTAAATGGTCCTTACCTGATAGGATTTTATTGCTATAGGTGCTCAACTTGGGGCAAACATGCTAATCCCTTCAAGTTGGCTTCTCAGGGGCTGAGGACCCTTTGTCTACTGTGGGTTTGCACAGCTTAAGGTCTCCTGGGGCTATGTGACGGGGATTTTACTGGGCCGACCTGGTTTTTGATCGTTCAACCATGGCTGCCTACGTGCTCATCTGGATGACCTCTCAGGCACACAGAATCATATTTAATATCAAAATTGTAAACCCGGGATAGGGTTTTTCCAGTAGAGTAACAAGATTCTGAAGGATATTCCTTCTCAGGTGCTGAGCAAAAGAAAAGAATATACTGACTTAACGCATTTCTTGAGAGAAAACCAAATAAGATACAAATGGACAAGAGATGAAGGTGTGTCCTTTTCTATGCATCATAGAAGGTTCCTGATTAACACAACATTGAAAGCAAGAGAGTTGTTAACGGATTTATTGTATATTGATTTATACGTATTGTGTTGATTTGTAATGACAGTTGAACTAAATAAATAAACATATCAACCCCCCCAAAAAAAAGGAAATTAAAAATGTAAATATGTTTACCCATGACAATAATCTGCATTTCTAAAAATGCCATTGGCCATTAATGATCAAATCATGTTTATAAGCTACAGCCTTTGTTTTGTTTCGTCTTTTCTTGTGGCAGTGCTCTAGAGCATCTGAAAATCCTGTAAAAATTAGTCAAGTTTTCTGTTTTTCAGAAACCTCTGTGTTCTCTCACATTCTTGGTAAAAAGAAATATTCAGCAGAATGTATTGGGCAGTTGTCTATTACTGAGTTAGTGTGCGACTCATGTTCTTTATATCACATATTCTTTCATGTTTCATTGTGCTTATGTATGGGGGAGGAAAGGCTGGTAGAAAAGGAAAGATTACATGAATTCTGTTGTACTGCCTTTCCATCATGGCAGCATAGTGATGTGACAGTCTTTCTGATCTTGTCTCTCCTCCCTCTCAAAAAAAAAAATCATACTGGGAGGGCTTGGGATCATGTTTCATTAACCTCTGTTTAGTTAACTACTTTCTGATTTGTTTTAATGACTTTAAACTACAAATCTACTTTTGATTTTCTTCACAAATCATGAGGCTGCCTTAGAAAGCACAGCCACTGGGGTGCAAGTCATTTTTCTCTGTAATGGCTCCTCCTTCATTTTGGAGACTAAAGCAATTTGGGAAGTGAAGTGGGCACTCATTTTTCAGGAAGATAAAACTGGCCCATATTTCCCTCCTCCTTCCACTGCTGCTATGCCACCATGGTGAGGTTTCCAGTCCTCCTTCACCCTTCCAAAAGCACTTAGAGCACATGGGGTGGAATAGGTAAAGTTGAGGGGAGAGAAAGGGTGGAGAGGAGGAAAGAACAGAGGGAAGAAGCCTGAATTGGGCTGAGAAGGGGCTGATAATCAGGAAAAGGAAAGGATGGGAGAGATGTGGGGCGAATTAAAAATTTTAAAAGGTGATGCCCAAGATAGTTTGTGGATAGTGGGATGTCACAGAAAGAACAGCCCCAAAACAACATTCATGTGCACAAACACACACATACACACCCACTAGAAAGAAAATGGAAAATTAAGCAGCAAGTGTTTCACCAGTAGCACCCCAAAAGGTTTCCCCATCCGCTTTTTCCCAGACATACTCTCAAACAGAGATGTAATTCAGCACTAATTTTCTTCTTGAAGGAACGAAGAATGTAATTTCAGCAATTTATTTTCCCACTGTGAGAAAGACTATGAAAACCACATAGTTTTGGAAGTTTATTTGCAATTTGGGATTTATCTTGGGATCTATCTTATTCACATGCAGTTTTTGTTTGTTTGTTTGTTTTGCAAAGGAGACAGCATTAGCCATACAGAAAATTCTGTTTTTTGAATAAAACAACGAAATGGGTCCCAAACTGCAAAGATTTTCCTCAGTCCAGGATTCCTCTCAGCAGAGTTTTTGATATTTGAAAAATATGGTTTTTAATAATTTTTTAACTAATTTGAAATATCTTTTCCATCCCTACTCCCAAAGCATTGAGACATGTAGTCTGAAATAAGAAGTGGAGAAGATAGAAGTTCTTCCACCCACTGTCCCAGAGGTATGCCCCTGCTTCACATAACAAGGAAGCTACGCTTGGAGCTGTTGAATCCCATGCAATTAATGCCAATGGACCTTATCCTTCTCTGTTGTACCCCACATATTGTGCAATAGGTATTGCTGTTGTTATTTGCCTTCAAGTCATTTCTGACCCTAAGGCAAATCTATCACAAGGCTTTCTGAAGCTGTGTGACACACTCAAAGTCATCCAGTAGCTTACCATGGATGAGCAGGGAATGGAGTTTTAGTCTCCAAGGTCATATTCCAACACTCAAACCACTAGACCACACTGGCTCTCACAAGAGATATACCACATGCTTAATTTGGTCCATACAGAATCCTTGCAAACATGAAACCCACAATGTAGTACTAACCTTCCCGCCTACATTCCCATGCCACTCTTTTATGACATACAAAAAAAGTAACAACCAATATTGGTGGAGTTTTTTTGCTTAGTCATCTGGAAGTAATAGTTATCCCAGGTGATTGAGAGAGTACAATTCCCGTTGCATTCCAAATTTTAAGGAAAATAGCTTTTGTTTGCTTGCTTGCTTGCCATATCTGTAACTTAACCTGCATATTTGTTACTAGTTATTATTTTATGCTGTTTCAATAACTGGTTCATTGCCTGCCAGGGTATGCCCTTTCCACTAGATTTAAAAAATCAATATACTTTGGGATTTCTGATTGTCCTGAAAGCCCTGTCTTGAAAGCACTATCAGCTTTAACAGGCTTTGAGAAAGAGTCAGTGACAAAGAAGTCAATAAGATAAATCCACATCATTCTGGGGTTTTCACATTTAGTCCCATATAAATAACTGTCAAACACAGTGCAAAACCTCTATCTCACCCCCTTACAACCCTTTCCCCTTCTTTTTACATGCCATCTCTTTTTATCTTCAAACAGAACCACCAATGGATTATTTATAGGTCTGAAGGTAGCCCTTTGAGTAAAAATAGAAAGGGCAAAGATTACAGAAGATTGATTTCCACAACTCATTACAGTCATAAACCCCATAACCCAAGCAAGTTCATGGGGAAGAATTCCCTTCTTGAGGTCAGCTGTCTATTTCTGGCACGTGCTTGCCAGCCCCCTGGGGAGTCCTAAAAGGGCATCAATATAGTGCAATTTGAAAGAAACTGGTTAAAGAATCATTTGGTCTGTCCTTTTCTCCTTCCCTCCCCACTCCCCCTTTGTCAGTACTATGAATTGTAATAGATCATTTGGAGGAAAGACTATCTTCCCCCCTACAGCTCAGCAAACGAACAACGGAGAAGTATTTTAAGAACACGGTAGGCACCATATTCACTATGTCTTCCATAAATAATTTGTAAATGTTGCAAAAACTGGTAGGATGTCACTTGCAGAGGGATCTTGAAATTCTCATTAGCATTCAATGAAATGCAAACATTTAGAGCCTTCCTCTCATTTTTCTGAACCAGTTCCCTAAAGTTGGTACATTATCTATCTATCTATCTATCTATCTATCTATCTATCTATCTATCTGTATTTCTAATAGATGCAGCACATTGCAGTCAATACATTCAGCCAAAGATTATTTATTATGAAAATATATAAATGGTCCTTTCAATAGGCAGCCATGTGAGGCTGGAAGTTGCATGCCATGGTCTTGAAATAAATACAGGGACCACCACACTCCACAGTCTCTGGACATATCTACAGTAGGGTACTGAATCATGTTTGACAGCCAATTCTCTTTCTTAAGGGACCCCAGAAAGTTGTTACTCTGTGGGGATGGGGAAGCAGAGCCTGCATGCCAAACTAGAGCTTTCAGCATCATTTTCTAAAATCCATGGTTGGCATTCTGTATTGCAAGCTAGAGTTATAGATCTGTAAACACTTCATATTCAGTAAAAACTACATAAATGCTTCCTTTCCACCCACCTTAACAGCTAGAAGCTGGATCCAGAGAAGGAGGTCTGTTCAGGCCTCAGTCAGGGCACAAGGAGGATGACATTTCCAACAAGAACTTGTGACAGGGGTCCTGCTTCTGATTGTTAAAGTGTTACTCACTGCAGGCACAGTGTGGCTCCCAAGGGGGAAAAATGAGGGCATTGCTTCCCAAAATAAGAATTCTGCCTTCCAAAATGAAATTTTTCCTTCAATCTATGAATCTCTAGCATTGTTCCTTCAATCTACAAATTTCTTTCTTGCAAAGGGTGAGATAGTGAAATGGTTCACACACAGCACTCTTCCCTTTGCTTTGTTTGCATTTCCTTGGTAACTATGCCTATCCTTTTTCTTTGGATGCCTAAACTATATTTCTAAATGCTTATGAAGTGTTAAGTTACTGCAGTGCTGGAGATCTGGGGACTGAAGGAAAATTTCATTACAGGGACAGAATTCTTATTTGGGTGTAATGGTCTCATTTTGCCCCTCCTCATGTAGGAGGCCCTCCAAATCAGACAGAAGCATTTTCAGAGAGCAGAGTTCTTGTTGGGTGGGAAGTGGTCTCTGCACGACTTTCTATTGCTGGCCCCCACAGCCCTCCCCACATGTTACCTGAAATGGGGAGCATGATCTACTTGTGCCTTTATTGTTTCTTTCTTTCCTGTCTTTGCTACACATGTCATAAAATCAGTTTCTCTAGGTAATGTACACAGCAATGCCAAATAGAAAAAGGGCACTAGAAAACTTCAGCCAATTGGTGCTATTTGAGTTCTGTTCATGGCCAAGCTGTCTCAGAGTACTAAAAACAGCTTACAGAGGAAAATAGAATATCAAAACCAAATTCAGACAAAAGAGAGGAACACAGCGTTCTTCCTTGTCCTCCTCGCAGTTCAAGATCACAAATTTACTAAGAATGGAAGTGAACCTCTGGCATCAAACAGGCCATGCTTTTGTTCCCTTATTACATCTCAGACATTGTCATAGGAAAGTTCATTCCCTTTATTGTGCTCAACATCTTCTAAACAAGTCACAACAATAGCAGCAAGGAATGCTGAACAAATGCTTTCATACAGCAGTTGCATTTGGGGTCACTGGAGGTTCTTCAATGAACCACCTGGGGCACTGTTCCACTCCACAGAGTGAGCCAATAAATTCAAAGCAAATATATTATCTTTTGCCCTTGTTCCCCATAGGAAACACAGCTGTTGCTTACATAGAATAGCTTCTTCAAACAAAGAATCCCAATGACAACAGCTGCTCATATGCCACAAACTTTTTTCAGGCACATGTGCACATTGCATAGTGCAACCATGCTTTATGGCATACTGATGAGCACATGTAGAATGGAGATGGGTGAATTGTTCTCCACTGTAGTTGATGCTCTAGAATAGAGCTCAGAAGAGTTGTTTGGAATGAAAACTCACAGCACCCTGAACCAGCATGAGCAATTGACATGCTGTGGTATGCTGTTAGCGTGGTCATTCTGAGAGGTGTAGTCTTAAAAAGTGACATTTCCAAACTCTGTCCTAGATCCACTGCCAGAATTTTTGTTGATGTGTACCTTCAAATCCTTTCCAACTTATCACAACCCTAAGGTTGTACCATATACCATAGGGTATTCTTGGCAAAATTTGTTCGGAGGGTTTTGCCTTTGCCTTCCTTGGTGACTAGGAGAATGTGACTTGCCCGAGGTCACCCAGTGGGCTTCCATGGCTGAGCAGAGATTCAAACCTTGGTCTCCAGAGTCGTAACCCAGTACCCAAACTACTACACTGCACTGGATTTCTGCAGAAACTCCTTGTAAGAAAACAGACATATTTTCAATAGTGCTACTGTATTCCTTTGAGAAGAAGTGAATACAGATCACGAAGGTGTGATGACAGCTGGTGAGAGTTTACATTTCAGTAGTAATAAGGGGCAAACAAACCATTAAAATGCCATCATATGTAACAAATTCCTATGAGATATTTTTAAAAGAAAAAAAAACTCAACTTTTACGCTAAAGGAGTTAAAAGGAAGAGAGGTGTTTCAGCCTTTCCCACCATTTTCTCTTCTCAAAATTACAAATCTGGAAGTCTGCAGTGGTGATGGTATCCTGAGTTCATTCCTGAGCATCTCCAAATAACACTAGGAAAATAAACTTTGGGCAACCCCAACAAGTTAGTGTTGACAAGACTGACCTAGTTGGATTTCTGAGGTACATCTCCCCACTTTTATTGGGTTTTTTGACATTCCACTATTTTGACATTTGCAAATTGCTACCCTGCTCTGTTAATTTGATGATGGGTCCACTCTTTCATCAATTCTTCTTGCTTTTTTGCCTAAAGAGGCTCACTTGGGACAACTTGCACACAGAAGTGTACCTAGGGTGGGGCAAGTAGGATATGTGCCCTGGGCACCAATGCCAGGGGGCACAAAAAACCCTACCAGAAGATTTAGTGGTGGAGGAGGTGGAGGAAGTGGTCCTGGAGGTAGAGGCACAACTTCCATGCTTGCCCTAGGCATCATGTATGCTAGATATGCCTCTGCTTGCACATGCATGCATGTGCTGCTTGCAAAGTAAACTGGGAGGGGAAAAAAGGCACCAAGCCCACTAGAGACTTTGCAAGCAGCACGCACACATGGAGGCAGTTGGTCGCAAATGAGCTTCCTTAATTCCCTCATGTTTCCTACATGAGTTTTGCTTTTTGACCAGTTCCATTTTCTGACAGTGCTTCAGTCTCTCACCTGTCAGGTAGGTGGGCAAGGCCTACATAAGGCCACTTCCTAATTTTATGAGGACATGCTGCAGAATGGAGCTTTCTCAGTAGAGCCCTTCTTGCAGAATATTACTCCAATTCATGGAATGAATTTTGGGGGCCTTAAAATGACCCCCTCCAGTTTCACCTGTTTACCATAGCCAATAAATGAGTTAGGTCTCCAGTAAGATCACTGTGGATATGCTATGTGGTTTTAACCATTAATTTTGCTTTTGCCACTGATCTTTTTACTGTTTCAGGATATTAGGTGATTTCAGTTATGCTCTGCATCAGCTTAAGAGTATTATTCTGAAGAGAAATTTGTGAATTTTTAAAATAAATAAATAAACCTAAGCAGGCTTGTAAAATTGTATTTGGTGATTTTTATATAGCCTTAAGGGTGAGTTTCTTTTAAGATTTGTTTCTAAGACAGAGAAATTCTTCTGACTTTACTTCTGCAGTTTCACACAGTGAACTATTTATGTGGTCAGGAAGCAACCTTAACATGGAGCTTTTCAAAATTTACACCATCAAACAAAACCTATAAGGGTTGCATTCTCTCTGAAGTAGTAAAAAAAAAAAAACCACCTGAAGTACCTTTTGATGTGTACAACGGGAACAAAAGCTTGAACTAGAGAATTATTGTGAGCATGCTCTGTTGCAATAGGACTTTTTTTAAATTAAATATGTTTAGGAAGAATTGAAATCAAGCAGGGAAAAAAGATACAGCAAGTCACTTCAGCTATTCCTGGATGTTGATTTCTTTTCTCATCAATGGTCTTTGTACCATGGAGACAGTTGTCCAAATGGATTGTAATAAAGGCTACAACAGTTTCCTCTAAATCAGCGCGCGCACACGCACGCACACACACACACACACATATATATGTGTATGTATATGTATGTGTGTATGTATGTGTGTGTGTGTGTGTGTATATATGTATATATATATATATAAAATATTGAATAAATCAACTGAACAGCACAGTTTTCAGGCAGAGCTAAGATCCTAGAAGGGTACTGTAAAATTGAGATTAATTCAATAAAATTATTGAAAATTATGATGATGAAGTAATAGTGATGATGATACGATGATTCTTTTTGAAGTTTCCAAGGCATGTTGCCATTCTTTCTACTTAAATGTAGTTTCCTAGTAATTCTGGGTGTTGTTTCCATTCTAAAGACATTTTATTTGTGGGAAGGATAACGATGAAAACGGCATGAAAAACTGCAGTCTGCCACAGTTCTGTATTTTTGGAAGGAAAGGTAAACTACTTACAGAGCCAGTTTTGGAAGACTAAACACCTCATGAAAGATGTTAACATTTGAAACGTTCCAGATGTCGGGCATGCGTAAAAAATGGGGCAATGCACATCACTCGAGCAAATTTCTTTTTATGTTAAGCCTAAACAAGGTGTTCTTAAATTAGCTCTTCAACAAGAGTGTAATGAATTTTAATTGCCTTTTGAATATGGTTCGAATGCTAAGTACAGGTGCAGCATGCTGTGCCAACCACTTCCATGACACTTTCCTCTTACATTTCATTTTGATCACCTTTTAAAAAGAAAGCTCATATGCATACAGGGAATCATTTTTCTTTTAAATTATTAATTAAAAGATTCATGCACACCTTCCAATCTCCCATAAGGGCAATGTGAGAGAAAATGGAGCTGTTTTTAATGAGGTGTTCACGAGAGATCGGAAATGATTATAGTGCTCAGCTATATTTCCTTTGTTATTAAAGAATTCTGTAGCCTCCACTAAAACACACAGGTTGAATCCATGGTTTTCAAGCAGAAGATCCAGACATCTAATCAGTTTGAATGAAGACCAAATTGTTCCTCAAAATGGACAGTCCTTGGGCACATCCACACTACACAATTCCAACTGCCATGGTTTATCCTATGGGATTCTGAGATTGGTAGTTTGATGAGTCACTAGAGAAGCTCTCTGGTTCAGAATTCTAAATGCCCCTCCCCCAACCACCAATCCCAGGATCCCAAAGGATGGAAGCATGGCATTTAAAGTGGAATCATAGTGTTATCACTGTGTAGTGTGAATGGGCTCCTGGGGCCATGTTTGTTGCTCGAAATACAGATGGGATGTATCTTTGCTGAGGACCAAGAAGGCAAATAAACTCTCAAAGGGTTTCAAATTCCACTTGCTAGTCTCAAATCAAGAAGGGTTACAATCAATGGAATGTATGCAAGTGTTGATTTACCAAGTCCCCACTGATTCAATGAGTCAATTTAGCTTAGGGCTACCAACTGGATTTGGATCTCTGTAATTAAGCAAGTTAGGGAAGCTGGAAATTGGATTGTTCCTTAACAAAACTGAGGAAAGTTGGAAAGTTGTGCGACACTAAGGAACATCAAGTGTGTAAGGAGAAACAGGGTTGCAAAGATCAGAGGTATCAGAGCAGCTCTGTGAACTGTGCTGGACAAATTATACCCCAACAATAATATCATCCATGATTTTATATTCCTTCCCTAGCTGCCTGTTTTAAGCTTGGAAGAGAAGGAAAGAGATGAATAATTTTCTGAAAACGCTATTTCTCATTCAACTGACCAAACACCTTCTCTTTTATAGCCTCCTCTCCAGATCCTTCTTCCCTTCCTTTAGCCTACTGAATCCCATGTGGATCCTGCCAAATGTCCCAAGGATAAGAGATTTAAAACTCTGTTTCCTACAGGTGACAGGGGTCCTCTGTACAGTGTCCAGTCTAAAAGAAAAAAAGGGAAATCACCTAACTGTCTTCAATTTGTTTCTCACTTATTATATCACATTTCTTTAACACATCCAAAACTATCACTTAAGTGTAGAAAGTCCTTTTCAGCACATGCACTCCCCTTCAAGTTTTTTTTTTCACAGACTTGTGGAAGGGATTTGGTTATTTATTAATTTCTCCAAGGAAATCAAGATGACAGATTATTTGCCCTGATTTATTGATGTCTAATCTATATTCTTTCCTTCTAACTGAAAGTAATTTCACAGTTTTACGATTTCCTTTCTGTGAATACTTTCTTTTCTGATATTATGGAGTGGCTGAGTTTTCTTTGTATGTTCTGTTAAACATCCCTTTTTTCTATTACATTTCTATCTCATTTTTCTATTATCCCACCTTCAAGGAACTAAGAGCAATGTACATGGGCTTTTTATCCCCAATTGTGTCTTCACAATAAAGCAGTCAAATGTGAAACAGGAACTGTCCCAAATTCACATACTTCGGGGCCAATAATTTTAAACCCAGCTATCTCAGAACACATATCCACTACAGTCAGGGATTTTGAATGTTTGGTTCTCCATATGTTTGGGCTTGAACTCCTAGCCAGCATGGACAAATGATGAGGAGTCATGGGACACTAGGGGAAAAATTACAAATTTATCCAGTATTTTCCTTATGTGGAAATTCTGTTGATGTTTGCTGCATCTTCATAGCACAAAATATGTAAGCAAAATATGTAATATGTATTAGAAATGGTATAAACAACTAACCAACTGAGCAAGACTTCATCAGAAGACCTTTTACACTACATAATTATAGGACTATGATGCCACTTGAACTGCCATGCTATAGGGATTCCAAGTTCTGGAGTCCTTGGATGTGCAGTTTAAAGAAGGATTATTTAGAATTCTCAGCCAGAGAACTCGGATGTCTCACCCAGTTACAAGGCCCAGGATTCCACAATGTTGCTGAGTGGTGAAAGTAGAATCAAAATGCTGTGATTGTGTAGGTTGAAAGGACCACAGGAACCCAGGGTATGACATGAAATTTCAGTGATACAGACGGCACAGAATCTGTACTGAAGACAATGAATACTAACCAAGGAAAAATTGCAGCTGATTTCAAAAAGGATGAGTGGAGAACAATGAACAAGCCCCCATTTTGTTTAATATAATATTTAACATTAAGCACTCCTTTGGAGAGTTTCTGGCTTCCATCCATATACCATTTATTTCAGAGCTTTTTCACTAAAATCTCATCCAGCTCTATTCTTGTATACATTAAAATGCTATAAAAAAGCTTAACTGGCACACCACTGGGAACAAGATGACACAGTAGGCATCGTAAGATAATTTAGAACAGAGTGATCTCTTGACTGTAATCTAACTATTAATATTTACCAGCATAGGCTGCCAAAGGATGGAGAAATTCTTCAAAATATTTGGAGATACTGAATTGTCACATTTTGCATGGTTTCAATTTGCCTATTAGCCCCAAGAATCTTCCATGATTTTTTTTTCTTTTTTTGCAGCTGCACAGGACATGCTGAGTAATGATATTTAAGTTTGAAAATTCGCCAACAAAAAGCTGTTTGTGTATGTCTTTTGTAGCCATCAGTGTTAGACTCTCCCATTTGGAATACTGAGAGCATAGTACTACAGTAAGTTTACTGATGTCTCCAAAACACGGTATAAACAAACACTTGCCTTCAACATGCCAAAATTCTTTCCTACAGCTGTACATACTACATTTGTAAGTAAATCCAAAAGTGCTGCATTTTGCAGCTGCTCCTTTATAGGTCACAAGGTCGACAAAATTTGTCCAGTGTTATACAGTTAGAGTGTGAGCTAAAGCATAACAGTATCCAGGGAAGAGGATAATCACTCCTTCTTCCAGCAGTTTAACTTTCTGAAAAGACACAATTAGCCTCCCTGGGATGGAGACATATGTGGAGCATCAGGGATGCTAGAAATATTTGACTGCTTGAAAGCAGCAAGGCAGTACAACAGATGCCAGGCAGGCTACCTGACACGCACAATTCTGCCTTCCAAAACTTGCTTGCTGCTTCCCAGCGTCCTCCCACCCACACTCTGTGCACAGATGTCAACTTGATTAAAGGATGAATCTTACTTCAGCATTGGCAATGGACCAGGTTCTTCTACTGCAGCTAGGGTGAATACAGGTGGAGGGGGCACAGGACGGGATATAAGGCACATTCTGCTCTGTCTTTCAACACCCAACTGCTGCTCCTTCAGTTCTTCAGCTCCTTCTGCCTGAGGCAGCCATCTTACTACCTAAGAATAGAGGCCACTGTATCCATCACTGTGAGCAATATAATTACATGGCAGAATCCAACCAGTATTAGGATCTCTTAAATTTTGACTGAAGTGGGAAAAGTTAGGAATATTCAACTTAACACAAAAGTCCTGAAAAGTTTTTCTTTGTTGTCTTGTTAATATTTGTGGTCTCTTTATCCATGCTCAGATATTTTCTCAAAAAACATCTCTGTGCAAATGATACAATCCCCTTGGTGAACTTGGTTTAGATCTTGCGGCTATAATATCAGTGGCAGCTGACAGTTCCCACATTGATGGGGCAGTAAATCCACTAACTACGGAGGATACAGTCAAGGTATGGAACCTATTTTGGGGAGAAGATTGAGCACCTTGGATAGCTCCTTTAAAGTTCAGAGTAAAATCCGGAACAGATTCATAAGCCCAGTGACCTGGACACCACCAGCCACCTGTCATTTAAGTCACATTTTGAAGTCTATGAAACATGTGATACTGAACATTTACCAAAATATAGTTTGGAAAGTCAGAATAGTTTCAATGAATCTACTAACAAGCCCCATTTCCAAAATGAACATGATGTTCAAGGTTGAACAGACTGAATGTTCCTTTAGGATCCTAAAGTAGGGATTTATACTGTAATCTTCTGTCAGGCAGAATGATAGCACATCTCCTCCTTCGCCCCCATACAAATGTTTACTTGCTTGAAGACACACAACAGCAAGAGCAGCAGCAACAAAAGCAACAGTATTGGGGGGATAGCCAGCAAAGAAGCATCCAGTTCTGCTCCTATAGCTGGATGTAGAGCAATAACATTACCATCAGTGCCGTGAACCACTCCCACAGATCCTCTCTGGTTCTGTAGATGTCAACCAGAAGATGTCCTTGACTTACTGGGGAGCTGCAGGCTACAAAACATACAGGAAAAAAAAAACTAGAATGTATATTAGTGATGTGCAAAATGTGGCCTTGGGCTGGATGCACCTCCAAGTTTGTTTTTCCAGCTCTTGACCTTTACAGACTCCCTAACAACACCTTAAAAAGAGATTGTGTCATCTCTCCTGCAACTCTCCAAAAGCTTTTAAACATATGGTACAGCTCCTTCACACAGTTTTTTTTTTTAAAAAAAAGTTCAAAACCAATGGCTCTTTCATACTGCATAGCTATAGCTTGTAAGGCCCCCACTTTGGGGGTCCCCAATATCAGTATGGTTTGGAGGGGCACCATATCTAATTGGCACCATATTGGATTGGTAACTATATTAATTGACTCTAATATCAAAATCAAGCCTGAGAGGTGACCGAGAGGAGTGAAGGAAGAGATCTGACTGTAAACAAGAGAGGCAGGTCAACCTAAACATCCCCCAGGTACGACTAAGTCATTTGTCAGGCAAATAAATGCCACTCCTGTGGATAATAGGCTTAAGCAGAAGCTGGAGTTTCCCTAGGGAATGCAACTGTGAGAAGCCCACCAGGACACTGATTGACAGATAGCCATCCCTGTGCACCTGGACTCCTTCCTCTTTCCTCATAGCAAGCACAATAGACAGCTATTACAACATACATTATGTCTTTGTCATCCAAACACTAAGAACATTAGAGGGCTGATAGTCCATTGTCTGTGCTGCAACTCCCATTGTCCACTAGACTGGGAGAGCAATCAACTCACACCACTTCAGGGAGGGAAACAGAGTGTATAAACCCTTGGTTTTGAGAAGTCAGATGCAGTCAGATGAAATGCTGAACCCTACTATGTTGCTCTGAATCCTGATCTGGTCTGCCCTTAGACGGAAGTCTAAGCTACATTTCAACTTTTTCACTGGTCTTCTGTGAATTATAATTATATTTATTATATAATTATAATTATATAATTATAAATCCCCCCAAAAACCTCAGCCTCTCTATCCATATTTTTTCTCCTCCTTTTCTCCTTCAGTTAGCTCTTGTGTGAAAATGTGACTGTTTGTATCTTCTCTGCATGCATGAGTGAATTCCCCCCAATAAAAACACATTTTTAGCTTACTTTTGAATCTCTGGCTGGTTCTTTTCCTGAGTGAGCAGGAAATTGGTAGAAAAGATCTCATTAAGTTACCTCCTTCTTGAAAGCCTCCTCTTTGAGCTAATTCATTCTCCACTTTTGCAAGGAGGTATTTGGCATCAAAGGGTGGCCCTTGCAGCACCTACATTTTGGGATAACAAGATCTATGATTCCTTTTTAATCACTAGGGTTTTCCAAGTTTTTTTTTTTAACAAACTGACTGAGTAGCAATTTGGTTGAGGTCTGCTATGACACGTTGGACTTTGTGCCGCATCGCTTATATTCACTTTATCAGCACCTACTCACCTCAACAGGGTGCTATTATTGATTCAACTCCTGTGGACATATCCAGGACACATTCTAGTCATGCTATGTGGAATAATATAGTGAGCTGGGCCTCTGCCACAAGGCCAATGGGTTTGGGGCTCCTTATTGGCTTCATGACCAGCTATCTGGTAGCACGAAAGAATAAATTTATATTACTGACCTTGTTTGATACTTTTTGCATTATCATGGCAGTCTGAGCCTGGGAAGAGATATGAATGCTGAGAACAGAATGCAGGAATGAGTTTTCTTCTGTTGCTAACCTACTTATCCAGTTCTGGCTGCTATTGGGCCAGGGGAGAGATCAGTTCCACCTGGTCATGTTTGTTTTCTTTCTTTGCTTCTGCATTATATAACCCTTGGGAGTCTATCTTCCATAGGCTTTGTCCTGGGGACAGTTGTATCACAGCTCAGGTGTCCCATATAGCCACTGATGGGGAATTTGATTGCTGACTGGGTATGGTCTGTATAGAATTAGTTTGAGTGCCTGCTTCTACCACTGGTTTCAAGGGGAAGCTGGACCCCATCAGTGAAATTAATGGAATGCTTCACTGCTGTATACCCATCTGCTGCATCATTTACCAGTAATAAAGTTTCTACTACAGCAGTTACATATATCAGTGTTTGACACCAAAAGAACTCTTGGGACAGCCTGGAATTACACCCAGTTCCAGCAAATAACAAGTAACATTTGCCTGGAAAGAAAGACTGAGTTCTTCAGAAGTTAAGTTTACCAAGGATAGAATCTTCTTGGTGACATATGCAGGTGTCACTTCAACATGCACCTGCATAAGTATTTTGGAGGAGTCTGTAGAAAGTAGTGTTCCATGCCTCTTTGCACAACACTCCTTGCTAGGGGCAGAAGCAGCTCCTTCTCCTCTAAATGTACAAGAACAATGAGAGTGTGGTTGGGTGTGTTACCATTGCATTTACCCCTACTCCAGGATATGATTGGCAATGGATATTATTTAATTAGCATAGAAAATATAAATCATACACTTCTGGCCAAAAAGCCATGCTGGCAAAGAGAACTGACCACACACATGCAAAAGTAGGTCAGATGGGACTTCAGGGCATGGCCAGGTCATAAGTTCAAGGGATCAATCGGGAAGCTCCAGTGCTAAGGAGCATGTGGCAATCCCCTCAACAACTCAACCTTCCAACACAATAGTGCACCAAATTGTTTCAATAGCAACTAATGGTCATCAAGCTGTTCCCTTTTCCTGCCAAAATTCTCCCTTGTTTCCTCACCTGCCCAGACATTAAGAAGCTATCATGATTCCCATCAGTGCTTTGTCACTTAATACTAAGGCCACTAGCCCTTTCAGGACCCCACTGTTTGCTCTGCCAGAGATCCATTAACATCTTTCCTTTCAGGGCAGAAAAATGGTATTTAAACCCTGGCTATTAGCCTGACAACTCTTAGTACATTGGACATAGTACACTGGACACAGGCCATCACTCTGCTGCTCAGATTCCTGTCCTTGTGCTACCTTTGGACCCCTAGTCTGAGCCATAACACTTTGTCTCTTCTCTTCAGGATAGGTAAATATTACCCACTCCATCCCAACTCCTCGCTATCCAATTTTCCTTCCTTTCCTTCAGTTAGCACTGTATTATTGTGAGATTGTTTGAATCTTGCATGTGTTTTTGATTTTTTTTCCCAATAAAACATTATTTTAGTCTCCAACTTGTGTCCCTGCATTAATACTAGTATACAAATGTGGAAAGGTTACCCCTTGTCTCACTGGCCTCCCTTTTTGAGCTATAATTCCCCACCATTCCAAGGAGGCACTGGCACCTCAGGTGGACCTCTGACTCACCCACCTTCTGGGTCAACAGGTAAAATTGCCCAGTTGATTGGTGGCCTAGTGAGACAGAGTTGTTCCTACAGGTTTCCCAAACTGCTGTTATACACCCACAGATTAAGTGGGAAAGAGGGAACAGACTTCATCCCTGAGATACACCGGAGACTTGCATTTTGCCAGAGTCCACACTGGATCTCAGTCTAGGAATTCTCTTGACCCCTTGTCCTTCTTGCTGTTAGTATCTAGCCACAAGGGACTAACTGGATAGCTATAGGACATTACATAACTTAAATCATGAAATCATGAGATTTCAAATTAATAATGTGTTAGCAATGATTGTTAGTCTAATATTTTATAATGTGTTAGTATTAACTTTTGCATCAGTTACTAGCTGCTTAGATTCTAGGGGTAACCCTGAAGCCAGAAGCCTTTCTATATGTGACTCCTCTGCTTCAAATTCCTCAGATTCTATGAGGTGATTATTACACTCCTTCTGAAAAAGGAGGCATATAGTTTGAAAGCACTCTTTCGTCAGCATGACAAAGATTGCCCTTTAACAGCCTTAGCTGGTTCATCAGCTGTGACCCCAGCTAAAAAGGGATAGTCTAGCCATTGTGAGTCATGTTCTAGAAACTTTCTAGTTGGATTACTATAATGCATTTAACATGGGAGTCCCCTTGATGAGGGCTTCAAAACCCCTAAGTAGAATACCAATGTAGAACAAGGTACATGGATAAGTGATCATTTTGCATGGCCAACAGACCATAGCACAAATGCAATGCATAACACCCAGAGGCAATTCACAATTCACACACTAATCTATGCATTTTATTGTGCTACCTTGTAAACAATGGCTCCACTTGCACAACCCTAGCTCTACCACCACCAACTGCATACAACCATTGTATTGTCCACAAAATTCACTCTACATGCTTAGCACAACTTAAATGGGCACCAGCAGGATTTTACTCATAAAGAACACTGCTAGCCCACATAGCAACATGAAGCCCAGCAGATGAATGGTCTGACTTGGTGTGAGGCAGCTTCCTATATTCCTGTGCTTTATAATGATACCTAAATGTATATAATGCTGTAAGACTAGAAATGACACACTTTGTTGCATGGAAACACTCAAGGTTTCTGCTTTAGAGCAGAATTGATAACATTGCATGAACTGACACACAAACAGAATTGACTGAACTATCAATTAGTTAGCAGCTTGATATTCTGCTGAAAATCACTCAAGACTGGCAAAGAGAATTGCAAATTCCCTCCGAGCAGCTTTCACTCATGCCTGCAACGTAAGTCATAACCTGTCATGGCTTTTTATTTCTCTATCCGCAATCATGGCTCCACTTGGATGATTAATAATATCCTGAAACATCTACATCTTATTTAAGAAGACAGAAGTCATATTCACCAGCTAGTTCTTCTTCTCCAATTGTCTTTTTTTGTTCATTATACCATTGACATTTACTGCAATTCTTCATAAACCCTAGAGAATTTATTTGATGCCTTCCTTCTGGAACAGAATGAAATATATGCATAGCCTGTCAGCAGGTCATATGTCTCCTGCCAACCTAGATTTCTCACTTTTCATCAGTGGGTTTCAAGACAGGGAGAATCCTGCCAGATTGACTAAAAAGCTTACCAGAGTAGCACAGTCCCAAAATGAGAATCCCATTGAACGAAAAACTCAAATATTGGCTACAGAGAGACATTTTTGAGAACTCCTTATTAGTCCTATTATTCATCCTATAAAATAATTTAATAATTAAACCCAGTATATGAAAAAAAAATCCCCAGTATATTTTAAGAGGGACAATAACTGATTTGGAGAGTCACATCTGCCAGCAACATATTTCTATTACTAAAATAAAAACCCCACCAATCTTAGCATGTTTAAAATGTAACTAGTTCACTGGGACAGAGAGCACAAGTGGGGGCTGGTGGTCCTATGCCAGCAAGGTGGTGAATTGTGTCCACTCCAGGTTTCAATCTCGAGCTATCCAAGGTCTTGAATCACAAAAAGTTGATTCAGCATCTTGGATAAATCCTTTAAAGTTCAAATTAAAACCCTGAGCACATTTACTGCCACACCAATATAGAAACTCACAATTACTATGGGGTCCATCTACCATGAAGATGAATCAAACATATAACATTAGATTCATTTTTTAAAAAAATTATGAACAAACCTTGACAAACTATACACTGTAGTTTGTACAATGGCCACTGGTGCCCACTGAGGCCAGCAAGGGAGAGGGTAGAGACACCTGTGGCAGTCCCTGGAAGCAGAGCAGACTTTTGAATCACCAAACTTCCACAAAACTGAAGGGGAAGCTGAGATATATGAATCTAAGACTATGAGTGGAAAGCAGAGGGGTCCACACAGCCATACAAAAGCAGTCCTTTGAACCCATATTTCAGTGACTACTGCCATTGCTCAGAAAACCATCAAGACAAAGATCATGGCCAACATTAGGGTTCCATAGTGTAAATCCCCACATGTGCATGATGATGATGATGATGATGATGATGATGATGATGATGATGATGATGATGATCTCATCAGAGCCACACAGCCAGGAGCAAATTCTTAAGAGTATCTCCAGTCCACCCTTCCACAAATAAATAAAGTGTCCTCTCAAACCATCCCTCTCGATACTTATTCAGAAGTAACAGTGAAAAGCAGTCTCATGCCCAAATCAAGCTTAGGCCCATCTGCTTAGAATGAGAACAACTGGGTTTCTCAGCAGTAACTACGGGCAGATATTTCTGACAGCATGCAAAACCCAACTGCTCTCAAAATAAGTGATGAGCCAAGCTTCGAGGCTCTGAAACAAACAGAACAATCTGCCTCCCCACTTGAAAGAGGGAAGTTGGATTGAGGTAGGGTTAAAAAGCAGAGAAGGCTAAACGGTTTGGTGCTGTAACTCACTTCTCTGCAACCTATTCTGGTCCTTACCACTTTTTTAAAAAATGTACATGTTTCTGCGGGTTTGAGAGAGTGTCTCTAACTCTGTCTCTGCCTGTGGTTTTTTGTTTTGTGAGTTATGCAATAGTTCACTCACACTCTCTCACACACAGCACACCAAGTATTTCCTTCCATATATTTCAGTGTAGTGTAATATCCCACCTGTCTTTGGCCATTTCTGCCCTATACTGTTATAGTGCTGTTATTCCACTTTCAACATTCTGTGGAATTCTAGGGTTTGTAGTTTGCTATGGTCAAAGGGCTCTCTGGCTGAGAATTCTAAAGGCCCCTCCCTAAACTGCTAATCCCGGAATTCTATAGGATGTTGAAAGCGGAATAATAGCACTATAACAATATAGCGAGGAAAAGGCCTTTCAATCAGCCCTTGTTGTTATGTGATTTCAAGTCAGCGCTGACTTGTGTCAATCCCACCATCGTGTTTTCTTGTCAAGATTTATTCAGAGGTTTGCTCCTGCCATCCTCTTAGCCTGAGATAGTATGACTTTCCCAAGGTTACCCAAGGCTTGCCAAAGGTTTCTATGGCTGAGTTGAAATATGAATGCTGGTCTCCCAGAATCTTAGTCCAGTAACCAACCACTACATGTTGCTGGTTCACCACCAGCCCTCAAATACTCACAACCCACAACCAGCTTTTTTGAAATTTTGCTGGAATTTACCTTGCCTATGTTGCATTGTTTGTTCATCCAAATTTCCTACAAATTTTGTTTCCTACAAATTTCTCTTCTTTCTACTCTTGTGTAAGAGTACATTCCATTAATTAGATAGCTATAGGAACTCAGGAATCTGCCTTGTATAAGGTCAGATTACTCACAGCCCATCAATTATATCCAGTTATTTAATATCTAGGACTCTCTTTCTAAAGTATTCTACTTTTATCACGGTATAAAATTTTGTGGTTTGATGGTCCTTTGTAGACTTGAAATCACAGAAGAGGCATTTTGCCAGACACAAGGAATGGCGTTTGCCCTGCCCTCAAAAAATTTAAAGTAGACAATGAAGACATTGAAATAATAAAAGATTTTCTGTTCTTCAGCTCAGTCCTAAACCAAAAATGGAGAGTGTAATCAAAAAATCAGAAGATGGCTAAGACTTGAGAGGTCAACTCTGAAAGAAGCAGAAAAAATCCTCAAGTGTAATGATATATCATTGAATACCAAGGTCAGAATTCAGACAGAATCAGGAGAAGGCTTGCATAAGCCTTCCTTGTTGCCTCCAGAGCTCCCACCTCCCATTCCCTTGCCTCTGGTGCCAGTGTACAAAAGGCAAGAGAATGGGAGGGGAGAGCCTCAGAATTGAATGGGAGGGGTATCATGGTGGAGTTACTCACATTTTTTGACTTCTGCAAGGGTTTGGTGCCCCAAAGGGGCCCCTGTATTTAGACATATCATAAGACAATTAGACTCATTAGAAAATACAGTAGCACTTGTGAAAATGGGAAGCAGTAGGAAAAGAGAAAGACCACACATTACAGATGGATAGACTCAGTCAAGGAAACTAGGGCCCTGAGTCTGCAAGAAGTTATTGATAACAGAATAACTTGGAGATCTCCCATTCATAGGGTGTCCATAAGCTGAAATTGACTCAATGGCAATTAGCAGCAAAAACAATGTTCACTGCACTACACCTTGTATATTATTCACATATTTGTTCTTGTTATGTGGGTTCAAGTCAATGTATGGCAGCCCTGCCATAGTATTTTCTTGGCAGCATTAATTCAGAGGAAGTTTGCCATTCCTTCCACTTAGATTTTGAGAGTGTCAGTTGCCCAAGGCAATTTGGTGGGTTTACATGACTAAACAAGGATTCAAATCCTGGTCTCCTGGAGCCTTAGTCTAACACTCAGAGCTCTACACCATTTAGATAGATGGATGGATGGATGGATGGATGGATGGATGGATGGATGGATAGATAGATAGATAGATAGATAGATAGATAGATAGATAGATAGATAGATAAATAGATAGATAATTCTGAATAGGAAATTCTTGAAAACAAGAGTCCTCTATCTAAAGAATCAGAGCTGAACTCTGACAACCATAATCCCCAACCCCAGCAAATAAAACACACATGAAGAATGGGATTGGGTTGTTAGCTTAAGAGACACTCCAAAAGCAGTTAAGTTTCTCTGTGGGAGGAGAGTTGTGAGCTTGCAGACTAAAAACCCAAGTAATACATCAAATCTTCTGTGGTTTGGACATTTGAGCTGCCACTGCTCAAAGGCACTTCAAAAAGTCAACCAGAATTCATCTTCCATAAACACCCTGACAAGTCAAAAACTTGAAGCAGAAGATAGATGGTGCTTCCTCTCTGACAGTACATGTGTTCTCAAAACTCATTGCTCCAAGTGCTCGACATCTGTCCTTTAAGGCACCCACGGATGACAGGCTGGAAAATTGAACTCCAGTATTGATGAGCATTTCAACAGACAAAAGCCATATGCCCTTGATATTTTTTTTTAAGTAAGGGAGTATAATAGCATCTTTAGATAAAACACCAAAACCTTTTTGTTTAGAAAAATGAAAGCAGTTTGACCAACAGTGAAAAACAGCACACTGTATACCACAATTTAGTAACGACAAAGAGCAGAGATCAGGGAGTGGCAGGACTGAATGCCCTTTCATATGATCAAATGATTGTATGTGTTATGTGAAAACACACACACATACATATTAGTAATATGCAGAAATTGTGGCTTTTTCTGGTATAGACAATAATACCAAAGCTTCCTTCTGTTTGAATCTATGCTCTTTACATTGCAGCTAGATCTAAACGTTTACTCTAGGTGACATGGCCAGAGGAAAACTAGAATATGGATGTATGTCAACATTTGGATGGGCCTCAGGGCTAGCCTTACAAGCAGGTAGAATGAGGTAGCATCATCACATACAGTAGATGCTGAAGAACAGAAAGGTGCAGCAGCAAGATGTTGGAAGCCATGCATTCTTCCTCATGATCCCTAAACAAGTCCCCTGACTTCAGGTGTGATACAGAACACTGTTCTTTCACACATGTTGAAATAAAATCAAATTATTGATGGAGTGCTATCTTCTCTGCCAGCTCAAGCAACAAGATATCTGCGACCAGACCTAATCACTTATGAAGAGATAACATATTGCAATGCGCATTCTCAACCACAATTAATGAAAGTACTCACCACATCTATGCCAGCCTACAATTATAACTTGCACCATTCTGCACAATTTCTTGTTCAAGGTAGGGAGACATTTCCATATGTGAAGTTGTTTGGAAAACCAAGTCTGTCCAAGATAGGTTGTAGGTTTTCCATGAATAACTAGGAACTAAACACCCATGGTAACGACATTTACCAGATACATGTGGTTTCCTGTTCAAATACAAAAGCAGATATCAACTTCCAATGTAAAAAAAAAAGGGGGGGTCTATTGAATAGGGAAGCAAAACTTGAGTCCTCCCCATTTTATTGGTTGTACTTTCTCTCAGACATGTTTCTACCAGATCCTTCCTCTGAAATATAGCCTACACCACTCGGTAGCCATTTGTGGTCTCCCATCCAAGTACTAACCAGGATTGATCTGCTTAGCTTCCAAAATCAGAGAGTAAGTAGTGCCCTTAGAGTGTTTAGACAGCTTTGTACTCTATTAACTTTGACCAGTTTCCCCCAGTACAGTTCCAGTATTGTAAATTATGTATGAGAAGAATGTCATTCAGTCCGTTCAACCCAAATAAACTGATTTGCACCTCCTGAATTTCTTAAATGTGGATTGAAACAGTATTGTCTTTTGGACTACACATTTCCCTGTATTTAGCAAAACCGTTTTAAGCTCAAAAAGGGGAGGGGGATAGAAAATATGCAAAACTAGGGGATAAGACAATGTATACAATGGGCATATTTAACAGGACTATGCCAATTCAATGGGCTGGATGTGCACAGTATAAAATGAAAGTTTGTACTTTAAACACTGCTGAAAACAGACTTATGGTGAAGCCTATCTTAAGCTGACATAGGCTGAAAATAGACTGATTTGTCCATCCCTACTGAAAGTTATAAATTGCAGAAAGCGGAGGTTCAAAATGTTACATTTTGGGCTACATAGCTCCAGAAATTGCCTACCAAGTATAACCACTAACCAGAGAGTTTTATAGGAAGGTAAATGTGGGAGAGAAGGTCAGGTTCACCCACACATCCCCAGCCAGGTGATTCTTTTTCATTCACAACTTAACTTTCTGCGTGAATGGGGCAAATATGAAGTTTAAATGCTCAAAGTACACGCAAATGTCTCATAGGTAGAGGAGGTGGAAAACTGTGCAGAAGCAAAGCGCTATGCTCTCCTCTTTTCCTTTCCTGCAACATATGCATATTAAAAATGTCCAGCTCAGCTGTTGGACTGACAGTGATTAACAATGTAACCGTTTATTTTTCTTGACAGTTAGAAAATGAAGAGGACAGAAGTTATGATGGACCCTGTTGATATAAACAGACACCGAATGTTAACATCCCAGGCAAAATATTATTTAAAAAAAAAACTTTGAGTCATAAACATGTAAATCATCATGTCACATCACTCAGGTGATAAGTACAAACAAACTGAGCATACAAATATTCTTGCTGCTAGACTGTGATATATTTGGGGTGGGGGAAATCTTTCCATCAGATTTCTGAAAATGACTGTGGATCAAAAAACAAATCCAAAGAAAATTCTTATCCCTCCCTCTCTATGCTTAAAAAGCCTCTCAAATGAGTTTTAGGAGACTTCTTCCCCATACCCACCCACCAATAGGCTGCCATCCTGTCAGTGAACAAATGCAGCTTACATGTCTGTAAGTCCTCTTTTGGACAGGGAGCAGAAGGTTATTCTCTTACACTCTCTCTCAGAAAAAACAACAAAAAGCCCATGCTTCACCAGTGGGACTGCTGCTGTTCCTTCATACCAGAGGGACGGGGAGGGAGGGAAGGAAGAGGGGATTCAGACCATGAAGAGCTGACTGCTCTGAACATCTAGGGGAATTAAAATGTAAGTGCACTTCATTTGAGAGATCACCTTCATTTCTTCCCCTCCTTGAATGAGCTCAGACCAGCTGCTTCTCTGTGGTGTGAATCACCTTCCCTTTCCCAAGCCAAGAAAGCCAGTACAATTCTTGGTTGCATCAATAGGAGTATGGTGTCTAGATCAAGGGAGGTAATAGTACCACTCTCTACTGCTTTGGTTAGACCTCATCTGAAATACTTGTCCAGTTCTGGGCACCTCATTTCAAGAAGGATATTGACAAGCTGGAATGTGTCCAGAGGAGAGCGACCAAAATGGTAAGGGGTCTGAGAAGCCATGCCCTATAAGAAGCAGTTTAGGGAATTGGGTATGTTTAGTCTACAGAAGAGAAGGTTAAGAAGGGACATGATATCCATGTTTAAATATTTGAAAGGGTGTCATGTTGAGGAGGGAGCAAGCTTGTTTTCCACTGCTCCAGAGGTTAGGACAAGGAGCAATGGATTCAAACTCCAGGAAAAGAGATTCCAGTTAAACCTCAGGAAGAACTTCCTGATGGTCAGAGCTGTTTGACAGTGGAATACGCTGCCTCTGAATGTGGTAGAGTTTTCTTTGGAAGTTTTTAAGCAGAGGCTGGTTGGCCATCTTTTAGGAGTGCTCTGATATGTGTTCCTGCATGGCAGGGGGTTGGCCTGCATGGCCCCTGTGGTCTCTTCCAAATCTATGATTCTATGATTCCATCTCTTCCCCACTGGTAAGTGATATTAGCTGGGTACCTCCCAGGGCATGACAGCTGCCAGGTGGTAGAAGGACATGGGACAGAGTATGCAGGGCCTCATGCACATATAGGATTTCACCCATTATGTGGTACGTTGCACAGGAAAATTCTGGGAAGAAAATTGGGTAGGAAACATCTTTTGGTGAGCTTCATGACTCCATTCTACAGAATCCTTGAATTTGTTGTTCAGTGAGGTACTTGGAATTCTCTGCTGGAGAAGTCCAGTCCATTTTCCTGAACTACAACAGAGAATTCTCAGTAGCTTATCAAGTCCCACATACCAGGGACCGTTTCACACTACACAATTTTATCACAGTCATGCCAATTTAAATGGCATGCTAGCCTACTGCGGGCCAAAGGGAGCCATGATTGCTACAAAATGCAATACACTTGCAACCAAGTTTGGAAGCCAGACTGCCACACAGAGCATTGAGCTCCTAAACATACTTCCCAGAAAGACCAGAATGAAACTTTTGGCTTCAGCATCTGGGAAGCATTTCCCTCTCCCACTACTGATCCCTCCCAGGCCTCTGAAAACTGTGTGGGTGCCTGGAAAGAAGCCAGAGCAGTGAGGAAAGATGGCAACTCTATGTAGCTTGCCCAGTACCACAGCAAAGCAAACTCTGTTCCCCTGTAAGTCTGAGGGGTCCCTCCATCCTATGGAATCTTGGAGTTTGTAGTTTTGGTGAGGCCCTGGTGCTCCATGAGAATTTTAAGTGCCCCACCCTAAACTCCCAAGTCCCAGGATTTCACTGGATGTTGGCATGGCAATTAAGACAGAAGCGTGCTGCGCAACTCACCGTGCGGCGCAATTTGCAGGGTGGAGCAGGGGGGCATAAGAATGGCGGCCCTTCCAGCCTCCTGTGGGTTGATAGGGTAGGCCATCTCTGGAGGGCCTGGTGGGATTCCCCGGATGCCCAGGAGGAGACGGCCAATAGGAGCGCACCTCCCACTCTGATTGGCTGCCCTGGCCAGGTGGGTGGCTGTAGGGGACAGCCTCCCCTGTGGCCGCGTGGACGACTGGCAGTGGGCATCCGGGCTGCTTCGGCAACGCAACAGCAATGCCGGTGGACAAGCAGCACCCGGACAGCTTTCTGGCTCCTTCACGCATCGGCAGCTCCAGAGCAGCAGTGGTGGAGGCGGCAGGCGAGCAGCGTCCGGTTGTTTAGTCGCTCTCCAATCACTGGCAGCTGCGGAGCAGCAGCGACAGCGGTCATGGTGGCAGATGAGCAGCAGCGATCGAGGAGCACAGTGAGACGGCAAGGCCTGTTGGCGGATGGGTCCCCGGGGGCCTGGGGGGCTCAGGCTGTCTGTTGGTGGCAGCGGTGGCAGCCACTCAGACGTTTTTGGGTGTGGCAGAAGGTGGCAGCAGCAGTCCCAACCTAGCCTGTTGGGGGGACAGATTAGGCCAGGTTGCTACTTTGGGTGGCCTGAAGGCCCAGGCCATGGTGCAGTGTGGCACGCTGCAGTAGGTCAGCCTTTGCCCCCCCAGTGGCAGGTCTCTCACCCTCCCCCGCGTCGCCGCCCGCCCCTCCTTTTTTTTGTCTTCTGTTGCTGCCGTCCTTCCTTGTGCCTGTTCCCTTCTGTCTCTGCAGCTCTAGGGAGCATGCCTTCCAAACATGCGCCTCCTGTGCAGGAGCCTCTGCCTCACCTTGGAGCCAGGCAGGGCAGCAGAGGAAATCCTGGGCCAGCCTGGCCCCGACATCCAGGCAGACCCTCCCTGCGGGGTTGGCTGGGCGTTCTTCTGCGCTGACAAGGGACCCTGCCTCGTATAGCGATTCAGTCTTGGCTGGTCTCACTCAGACCATTGAGTTGCTGGCTGAGAAAGTGGAGTGCCTGGAGACGCGGTTGGCGCCTGTTCCCATGCTCCCTGTGGATCCGGCTGTGGCTGCCACACCTTCCAAGTGACCCCTGGCACAGCAGAGCCATCAGCAGCAATCACCATCTTCATCACCCCCCAGCACCTCTTCCTCATCAGATTCCAGCTCGGAATCCTCCAGCCGGGAAAGGTGCAGTAGGAGCAGCAGGAGGGGTAAGAACAAGCGGCGCAGAAGGAGGAGCAGCAGGGATTCAGACAACGGCGGCACATTGGGTGAATCCTCAACTGGTGGATTCAGGACCCGGGAGTACTGGAAGGCTGCAGCTCATGTGCCAGGGCTTCCAGTCTGGGCTATCCACAGGCACTTGGGCGAGAATCAGGAGGGCGACGGGCCCAGGGCCGTGTGGGACAAAGCATCAGGAAGCAATAAAAGGGGCCTTCTTGCTACCTTGAGGGATCATGAGGATCCCCCAGGTATTCATTTAGACAGGAAGACCAGAGAGCGTATTCTGGATGGTTTTATGTGGATGTTTTTTCTCTTCTCAAGCCTGAGGGAGAGGAACGGTGTGTACCCAGATCCAGGAAAAAGCGGAGAAAAGAGGAGAAAGCTGAGTTGGTGGAACGCTCGTTCAGCAACTGGCTGGTGGGGTATAATGTTTTCATGGGGGTAGTCTCTACCGCCTACTGCAACAGAGGCTGGCACCTTTCCAATCATCTGGGAAACATGCTCAAGGCTGGGTCTCTTGTCGGGGAGATGGCCGCCATTGAATATGACTGTGCCTTCTGCAAGAGAGCCTCCGAGAATGACTCTGCACGTTGGGACTTGATCAATGACAAGCTCCGGCTTGTGATTGTTCATCAGAGGCAGGACGGAGGGTAATAAGCTTTTTTGTGGGCCAGGGAAGAAATATTCGAGGCAGTTGGTGTGCTGGGAGTTTAACCAGGGCAAGTGTCAGCAAGCTCAGTGTAAATTTGAACACAGCTGTGAAGGCTGCCTTGGTTCTCACCCCAAGGTGTCCTATCCTCGCCACGGTGGAGCCCAGTTCTCCTGCTTAGGCTGGGGTGATGGTACCCAACCCAGCCAGAAGGATGGTCCCCCATCTTCTTCCTCTGCTGGCGGAGTGGGGATCACCTGGCATTAGTCTTTTTCCCTCCCATTCCCCAGTCCGCCTGCCTGCGCTCCACCCCCTCTTGGCTCTTTACTCTGACTGGAGGGTGGCTCATTTCATTGAGCTTGGGTTCACTTCAGGCTTCTGCATCCCGGCTGTGGAGCCTTAAGTGGCCTTTGAGGCTGGCAACCTTAAATTTGACCGGAATCTTCCACAGGTGGTAGTGGAAGTAAAATTGCTAAAGAGGTGCAGGCAGGTAGGGTGGCAGGCCCCTTCTCTACTCCACCTATGCCCAATCTCAGGGTGTCTCCCCTCAGCGTGGTCCCTAAGAAGACCCCTGGGGAGTTCAGGCTCATCCACAACCTGTCCTTCCCGAAGGGTTCATCTGTTAATAACGTCATTCGCCGCGATCGCTGTTCTGTTCATTATTCTTCTTCATGGCCTGGCGTGGTCATGTGGCTGGGGGGTGCATTGACGGCCAAGTGAAATATTCAATCTGCCTTCAGGCTACTTCCAGTTCATCCAGAAGATTACTGTTTGCTGGGGTTCAAATTTGGCGGGTTTTGGTATTACAACAAGACCAGGCCTATAGGGTGTGCCGTCAGTTGTGCTGCCTTTGAAACCTTTAGCACCTTCTTGGAATGGGCAGTCAACCACCGGGTGGGCTCCCCCCTGGTCACCCATTACCTAGATGACTTTTTGTTTCTGGGGAAAGACAGGTCTAGGGATTGTGCCAAGTTATTGGAGGTTTTCCAAGAATTGGCATATGAGCTTGGGGTTCCTTTGGCCCAAGAAAAGACAGAAGGCCCCTCCACATCGCTTTCCTATTTGAGCATCCAGCTCAGTCCTCGGAGTGTCCCGCCTGCCAACTGACAAGCTTGTGGGCATCAAGGAGCTAATCACTTCCTTCTTGGAGTGGCCTCCTTGAAGGAGGTTCAGACCTTGTTGGGCCACCTTAACTTTGCTTGCAGGGTCGTTTCCCCCGGGAGGGCTTTCTGTGCCAGGTTGGCAAGAATTACGTCAGATGTTAGGGCCCCACATCATCACATCCGTATCAGCAAGGGTGTTAAGGAGGATCTTAAGGTTTGACTTTCCTTTCTTGATAACTTCAATGGGGTGTCGGTTTGGCAGGACAGATTCGAGCCTGGTCAGACACTGCAGATTCAGCCCGATGCAACTGGGTCAGTTGGGTTTGGAGTCTTCTTTCAGGGGCGCTGGTGTGCCCGGTGATGGCCACAGGTACGGATGGCAGGAGATGTGGTTAGGAACCTCACCTTTTTGGAATTTTTTCTGATCCTGGTGGCCGTGTCCATTTGGTCAGAGGAGCTCAGCAATAAGAAGGTATGCTGTTGGTGTGACAATCAGGTGGTGGTGGCTGTTATCAATCACCAGTCATTCAAGTCTAACAGAGTTATAAGACTGGTTAGGAGGTTCGTTCTTGTCTGCTTGTCCACTAACATATCCTTCTCAGCTCGATTTCTTTCAAGGCTGGATAACGCGACTGCGGACTCTTCATCTCGTTTCCAGGAAGAGAGATTTCGATGCTTGGCTCCAGAGGCAGATCCCGTGCTGGCAGCATTCCCGGAGGAGCTCTGGGACCTTGGGAATGATCAGTAATGGAAGGGTTGTTCCAGTCCATCACACTTAGCACCTTCCGGGCCTACTGTAAGGCATTCTGCAGGTTCCAGGACTTTCGTCGGTTCCAAGGATATCAGCTCACAGGCAAGATCCCCAAGTGGCACGTGCTGCATTTCATGGCTTACTTGTGGGAGCTTGGACTGTCTGTTTATCTGGCTGGCATCTCCTTTTTCTGTGAGGCTGCGGGATGGGGTGATCCCTGTGCTTCCTTTCAGGTCAGAAAGGTGCTGGTGGGCTGGGGGCGATCCCGTCTCTGTACCTTGGACACCAGGCGGCCTATTTCATTCAACCTGCTCAGAGACTTGATCCAGACTCTTCCCATAGTTTGCTGCACCCTCTTTGAGGTGGTCCTGTTTTGGGGTGCTTTCACTATTGCATTCTTTGGCGCATTCAGGGTGGGCAAGCTTGTGTGCAGCTCAAAGAGGGACACACGCAACAGGGCATTCTTGGTTGGGGATGCTGCCTTCCTGGGGTCTTCTCTCGCCTTGTGGGTCAGACGCTCGAAGAATGACCAGCAGGGGCGGGGAACCGCGGTGTGCCTCCATGCAGCATGCAGGAGTGGTCCTTGCCCAAGAAAGGCCTTGACTAGGTACCTGCATATGAGACCTAGGGGACCAGGCCCCGTGTTCATCCACCAGGACCACACCGCTTTGTCTAGGTTCCAGTTTGTGGCCATCCTACGGGCGGCCCTGACCCCCCTCGGGCTACCCCCCCACGCAGTTTGGGAGTCACTCTTTTTGGATTGGGGCTGCCACTGCAGCTTCAGAATGGGGGCTGTCTGACCAGGACATCATGAGGATGGGGAGATGGAGATCCAGGGCCTTTATGGGTTACATCAGGCCTGAATTAAAACTGTGAGCTTCACATGCCTGGCCTTCATTCCCAGCCAGCATGAGCGGGTGGGGGAGGCGTCCCTGGCCTGATACGATTCTTTATTGGCTGCAGCTGTGGAGTTGGCAATAGGCAGTCCCCAGGGGTGGGCCCTCTTTGTTGGCAGTCACATGAGTCTTGGATCCAGCTTGGTCAGGGCCAATGGCCTTTGTGGTTTGGAAGGGGGCGCAAGGCGGCGATGAGCATGTCTGGCTCATGGGGACATGTCTTGCTTGCACCTCCTGGTGGCAAGGAGTTCCAGCGGTGGGATCCCCCTGCTGGCCATTTGGGATTCTGACACTGGGTTGGAAGCTTGGGTACATTGGTCAGCAACAGGCTGATCAGTGCAGGGATCCAGACCCATGTTTTGGCCAACCCATTGTATACTGTAGCCAATAAAGTTGTGGCCTTTGTTTCCCAGTTTTGGTGTCCTGTTTCATTCTGTAGCCTCATTGCCCCTACCCACGCAATCAAAGTGTTATAACTGTGTAGTGTGAAAGTGCCCAAGTTTCCCAAAGGGTGGAACAATGACAGTTAAAGTGGCATCAAACTGCTATAACTTTATAGTATAAATGTTCTTAGATGTGAAGCTTAATGCCTACTCTGCACTTCATCCTTTAACAGACCACAGCATCATTTTGTAGGATGTTTGCTCCAAACCCGGGAAGGAGGTTTTCGAGGAGATGGAGGCACACTTTCTTTCCACAGCTGTACTGAAGGTAACCTATCAGTTTATCCATCATGCAATTTCTTAACATCTTGGATATCTCCCTTTTTATTCAAGAGGCATTTTAACATATTCTATTTGTGTTTTCCTTTAGGATCCACAACAGTATTTAGAAATGGGCAGGAATCAACTGTTAGACAGGTCTACATAGGGAGGATGAGAATATCATTTCAGTTAGTTTTTAAAAAGAATATATCTAAATTTGTAAATTTGTTCATATTTGGTAGGGGTAAGAAAATGTGAGTTTACTGTGGAATTATCTAATGTGGAGACCCTAAAATGGACAGATTTGAGGTTTGTCAGAGGGCAATGACAAGCATCATAGTAGTTACTTATACATGAGTAAGTTTTTGCTTGTATTAGCTCACTTTTGGGTGCGGCACAAAGAACCTGCCACTGCTGGGGAGAAGTCTCTGTTCTTACTGATAGGGAGGGAAGGAAGGAGGGAGGGGGTAGTTCAGCCCGGAGAAGGAAAAGAGAGTTCACTCCATTTGACAGAACATCCTCATTTCTCCCCCACCTCCTGTCTGAGCTGAGACAAGTTGCTGAACTATTTCCCCTCCCTTCCATTTCCACTAGTATGCCTCCTCCTAATGTGCAGTTACTGGCTGGGATTGACCAGGCTGTATCTCTGCCAGCACCATAACAGATCTGTAAGATTCCTGTAAATCCATCTGGAGCCCATCATCTTGGTTCTCTTCTTCTCCTTCTTCATCTGAGGCCTCATCCAGATAGAACATGATACTATCAGAGCCTGACAGTTGCCAGGCAGTGGGAGGACATGGAACTGCGCGTGCAGATCTAGGTGCAGCTGTAAGATGTTGGCCTTTGACTGTTTAATTTTTAAAACTCTAGTTTGGGAGCTCTGTATAGCTGACCATATTAGTACTGGACTGTTGCATCTTTTTATCTGTTTCTTTGGGAAGCTTATGACTTGCCAATTTTTTTTACAATTACTTGGCAGACAGATTCTATGTTAAGGTGCTATTCAAAGTGGTGGTCCATCAACTAGTGCCAATCCACAAACTATTGGCTGCCGGTCCACGACAAGTCTTCAGGAAATAAGCAGTTGTAGCCAGCAGCCACAAATATTGTGCCAGTCCATGGCATAGTGGAGAAAAACACCCTGCTGGTCCCCAGCATCAGATAGTTTAAGATGCAATGTTGCACAGCATATCTCTTTATGCTGAGACTAGCTGTCCCTATTAAATTAGGCTAGTATAGATGGGGGGGGGGTTTGTTTTGGTTTATTTTAGAAGGAATTACAACATTTTCTTCATATTCAGAATGGAAAGAAGCTGAGGTTGTAAAACATATAGGTGAGAGAGAGAAAAATGGGTGGATTCTCTCATCTTTAATCAGGACTCAGGACCAAACTGTCAGGCAGTTCTGGGCTCATCACATTTGAGATGAGACAGTTTCTCATCCCTGACTGAAGATGGACATTGCCAGCTATCCTGCTGCCTGTTCTTTCCACAAGGGAGCACTGAACTACCAAGGTGCAATGTTATGTGACAAGGTAGCTTACTGAGAATATATCCCCTGATGCAAGATGAGAAAGAGAGAGAAAAAGAGAGTCTAGCAAAAAAAAGAAGAAGAAGCTGCAATCTCACATTTCATATAAGTGCCGATTTACTGGCAAGATAATACTTCAAAGGGCAGCACCCAAGAGGACGAAACATGGCTGTTTGCAAACAAATAAAAGAGCACAAAGAAAGCAGGGTGGAGTCAAAAGAAAGGAGTATCACTGGAGCATCGTAGTTTCACATTAGCAACCTGACAGCATTTGTTAAATAAAGCAAAATTGCTCCCTTAAAACCAAACACATACACACAAACAGTCTCTCCATGGATTTAACATTTGAATTATCCCTGACAGCTAAGAGCCGTTTCCCTGCACCCTGCAGCATGCTTCTTTGCTCTTGTTGATAAAGAGGAGGACACAGTGCCCGTGACTGTACATCCTGCACAGGAACAGCTGAGACGATGCTCAATTCCAGCATATTTAAAAGCAGGAAGTTCTGCCTTGATAGCTATTCTCTGCTGTAATTGAGTTACGGGAAAGCAACATTATAATGCAGTAAATCCTAACAAAGGCATTCTAAACGATGCGGGGTTATGTATGTGTGTGTGTGTGCGTGCGTGCACTTGCGTGCATGTTCATGCACTTAGAAGCATCATCGTACGGCCTGGCCTATTCCCTCGACATTTCTTTTGAGAAGATGCATACATTTACTCTGGCTCTTTGACTGATGAAAGATTTTTATGACAGGAAATTCTTGCTCAAAGTGCACCTTTGTTCACTAGCTGTGTGCTAGGCAGATAATTCATAGCAAATGGAATAGGTTCCATTAGAGAAGGCAATATGGATGGAATCAGTCATCCGAAGAAGAAAGTCTCATGGGATGGCAGGCAGAGGAAAGTGGGCTAATTTTTAGAAATAAATGCTGGCCTTTTAAAAACACACACATACAAGCACACCTCTTCGTTTATAAAATATCCCTTCAAAAATGGAACAGCGATATAATACTTCAGTACCTATTCAGAAGCAAGATAAGAAATATGTTTTAATCATGCTAAGAAGAAAGATCAGATTGCCTTGTTGTAATGAAAGCATTTTATTAATAGACAGCTAACTGTAAGTCATCACATGTGGAACTTGGTACTTTGACTCAGGCCAAAATGCACAACCTAAAAGGTCATAATCCACACTTGGCACCCTGAAGCAGCTGACAGGTCTCAACAAGGCTTACTGTGCTCCTGACACCTGACCTGGACCCAAATGCTAGCAAGCTGGGGCTGCAAGCCTCCATTTTAAACTACCAAATTATTCTGCCCCAGCATAGAGTCAGTCCAGAGGGAATAGAAGAGATTATTCCAAAATGTCCCAACTGCTGCCCATCAATAAGTGGCTCAAACTTGTCCTGTTCCTAGTGCTACCCACCACTAGTGCCACCTAGCTTGAACCTGCTGGGTTCCAACAATGTTAAGAGAGGACCCATTGGGAGGAAATTGGTGGGGTTCCCTCAGATCTTAATGCAGTGCTGCTAAAATGCATGAGATTGCACTTTGAAAGAATTTCTATAGCTGATGGCCAATTACCCCATACTTTCCATCCTCTACTTCTCTTAGATTACTGTACCCCGTTGAGTCACTAGCTAGAACACAAAGATCACTGGAAGTGAGGACTGGAACATCTCCAATGTCTTCTAGTACCCAGAAGTCAAACCTTTGCACAAACTTTGAGCATGAAGGTTTGACGAGGGCTCTATAACCAGTTATGGTTGAGTATAGTTGTAAACCTCCCATATGTGGGTACCTGTAGACAGGAGCTTTCTAACTGCATTCAATCAAATATAGTTCCAGAGCTTTCTTCAGATGCTCACACCCAGGATGGGAAGATCTAACTTTCTTGTTTGGGGACATTAGCAAAGAAGCTTACATACCATGTGCACTCTGTCCCCAGTGTCAGCTGGATGCATGTTTAAGAGAATGCTAAACAAGACTTCCCTGTGTCGGAAGGAGACATTAATCAGCCCCCAGGTTCTAAGACCTAGCTATACATACTCTTTGCAGTTAACTCAGAGATTCAATATAGATCTACGTAAAGGGTGAACAACTGTGTCATGGGTGGGGTCAATTTTTACCAAAAACTCCAAATTCTCAGTGGCTCACATCATGCTACCATGCCAAAATCAGCAGAAATATGACACCAATTCCAGTTTGATTTTTAGCCGCATTGTCTGGTTTTGGAGTGTGTGGAAAACAAGGAGCATTGCCTCAGATAGTCCATATTTTTAAAAAAAATGATATCAGGGGGCTTGTAAAGATGTCTTGGGGGAACCAAGGGGTATATACAATCCATGGGCGGTATTTTCTCCAACCTGATTGAAGTCTATAAAAGTGATGCTTCCATCCATTCTGCATATACCATGAGACCACCTGCAGCTACATGTGATCCCTCAAGTAACCAGAAATGAACCATCACCTGCTCAAACTGAACAAATATGTATCTGTACACAGCCTGAAATCTCCTCCCATCTTTGTTTCGGAAACTTCAAACCTCTGTTACAAAAATTAATGTGTTTTCCAGTTTTTGTCAGAACACTAATTGTGTTTCCAAGATGATAATACCATGGTCTGATTGCTTGAAATGACCAGCATTAATTACAACAAAAATTTCTTCTGATACAAAATACACCAGTGACAGTTTAGTTAATTTTTTAATGGTTTACTTGTTTCCAGAACTTCAAAAATTTAGCATTTTGAACTACTACAGCAAGAATGTCACAGCTAGCATGGCAAACTCTGATTGTTTCCCAGTCTTAAGTAAACCATTGTTGAGCATTCTCCTGAATTCATTTTGTAGGGTGTCTGTTTTGGATGGAGAAAGCCCCAGATTCAATCTGTTCCAGTTCAGCAGAAAAGATTCAGAAAAGAAGTAATATAAAGGACCTGTGCCCCAAAACCTAGAAAGTCATTCTCAACCAAAACCAACAATATTAGACTTAGAAGGACAATTTATCATTGTATATAGCAACTTCCTAATATTGTTCCTGTGAACAGAATGAAAACCTAAATTCACTCTTCAAATAGCAAAGTCTTGCCCATGTGCTGAGAGGAGGAAACCACTAATCTGCCAGTCTTTTATTTTTTTATCAAATAATAATAATAAAAAAATTGGTATAATATATGTCAATAGGCTATAATAACAATGATTCTAGTTTAAGATTCTTGAATATCAGATGCAAACATGCAAGTGGAGTTAAATCCACAGTTGTCCAACCACTTCTCCCCCAACATGATTTTTTTTTTTGCAAGTTTTGTATCAGGGTTTTGTTTGTTGCTTTCTGTTTTTGCACTGCAGAACCTACATACTAAGGTATATGCTGTCATTTCCAATTACTTACATCTTATTGACTTGTTCATTGCATTCCACCTTGAGTATTCATGGGGAAGCACGTTGATGCTAGAGCTGTGGGGAACAGAGTTCTGAGTTACAACAGGTCACAAGAACTTCTTTTTTAAAAAAAAAAAAGAAGCAAGGTAGTAGATAAGTGCCCGCTGGGTGTCCTTGCCTAGGGAATAAAACACAGCGAGTGGTATTATTTATAGGTAAATACATGTTATAGCTTGTCTATATTTACAACATAATGCTGCTTCCTGTTTTGTGGACTTTATTTGCTAACAACTAGCAAAATGCCAACTCAGAAAAGGAGATGTGGTCATAAAAATGAGCTGAAGGTAAATAGCTAGCAGTGGCTTACCTGTGTTTTCCCACCTTATTTCATGGCCTTCTCTTTTACTTCTTTGTGTTTTGGTTTCTAAATATGCAAATAGGGCTAATGTGAAGTCAGAGATTAGTATGACAGCTGATCATGGTTTCCTAAACAGTAATAGTGTATAACCAGGAGTGTTGAACACAATTCCTTCAAAAGAAGGACTTTTGGGGTGCCAGGGTGGTGTAGTTGTTTGAGTGTTGGATTAGGCCTCTGGAAGACTGGGACTCAAGTCCTCACTTGGCCATGGAAACCCACTGAGTGACTTAAACATGTCACACGCTCTCAGCCTCAGAGGCAGGCAATGGCAAACCTCCTTTTGGCAAGAAATCCCAATGATAGGTGTACCTTAGGGTTTCCATAAGTCAAAAATGGCTTGAAGGCATACAACAGCCATAACGACTTCCTTGCTTAAGAGACTGAGGTACCCTAAAAACTGAAGAGGAAGAAAAAGCAGAACACTCTTTCAATGTCCGTTGTGATCTGTCTGTGTGTGTGAGAGAGAGAGAGAGAGAGAGTGTGTGTGTGTAATACCAGACTATTCCTGACAGCTCATAAGTACTCTGGCCCTCCAAAGCGCAGTTTGTTAAAGGCAAAGGAAGACAATCTTGAGGAACTAAAGGTCTGCAGTGCCTTTCTAGGCAGTCCACATACGCCTTGTATCTCTGAGTACAAAATAACAGAGGGAGGCAGATATAAAACCAAGGAAGGTAGGAAGCAGTGTGGGAAGCTACCAACAGAAAATGAATTCATTGGAAATGGTAGCACAAACTGAAATGGAGAACTTGAGAGAAATCAATATTTAAAAACTTGAATTTAGAGAAGGCATTTTCCCCTAAAAACCATTAAACTATGAGGGTTATCCAGGGTACTTGTAAGTTTGTCAAAACATAAAGGATAAACTTACAAGTAGAGCTTGCTCAAGGATTTTATCCCTTATGTTTTGACAAACCTACAAGTACCTAGGATAATCCTAAGAAGCACAGACCCTAGTGAGTATCAGTGGCCTATATCCTAAAGGCACCAAGTCCCATCTTGGAAGCTAAGCAGAGTCACCCCTGGCTAGTACTCAGATGGGAGACCACAATGAATATCAGGTGCTGTAGACTATGGCCCTTTTCACACAGCATTTTCCATGCGAAAGAGGGCCTGGAGTGTCGTGTGATTTCGAGGAGCGATCTGCACAACGCGCTCACAGTTGCTGGACATTCCAGGGGCTGGCAAGGGCCTATCGTGCAGCTTTTCATTTTCAGCTAGAAGTCGAAAATTGTGCACAATCACACATTGCTCGCAAGCCCACACGCACTTACCTGGGGTGCGGAGCCTCCAGAGCCGAGCCGGTCGAGCTTCCTGCCCCAGTGCTGCCTGGGAAGGTCCCAGGCTGCACTGCAGAAGGAAGAGGCGGGGCTCTCGCGGGAGCAGGCAGCTCGTGTAGAGCTGAAGCAGCAGGGAAGGGAGAGCCTCTCGGCAGAGGCTGCTCGCATGATCACCGCATCCCAGTGCCGGAACAAGGTAAGGTGCGGAAAGGGCCTATATTTCAGAGGAAAGAATTGGCAAAACCACTTCTGAGTATTCCTTGCCTAAGAAAACCCTATAAAATTCATGGTGTCACCATAAGTCGACAGGTCACTTGAAGGCCCATACACACATACACACAATGGACATTAGAGTGTTTACCTGTGTTCTGGTATGAAGCTGCCCTCTGTTGAGGCTCTGATGGCCAAGTACAGCATGCTTTGGTTGTTGTGGGCATGTTAAAAAGTGGTCAGGAGGAAGACCTTCATCTATTCTATAAGTTCCATGCTCATTGGATAGAAGTGGAAACCCCACCAAAAGAAGACAGCCCATGTGCATCTTTTTGATTAACCTGTATGCCTGTATTTTTGTTTGACACACTATGCTTCAGCTATGAGTTTCTAGAGTCAAGGCACTGGGAATATATTTAAAGCAGTAGCAAGGCTGAGCTACTTGGTAACAGATGCCAAACCATGTTATAATAGGAGGAGTCGTCTCTGACATGCTTGTTAGCATCCAGAAAAGAGGGCAAGCCCACACAGTCTCACCTTTAGCACCTTTATCTGTGCAATACCCACATCTACAAAATGCCTGAATAAGTCTACATTTTATAATGTCAGACAAATGTCAGTTCCACAGTGACATACCTGTCACGGAACTATAATGTAATCCAAAGAATTCTGAGTCACATATTAAGCCATAATTAGGCAATGATAGCCTTTAAGATTTACAAGGCCCTCCATTTACTCCCACTGCCAATACAAGAACTCTGCTGAAAACTGTCAACATTATATAAGGCAACACACTCTGCCTTGCCTGTCTTCAGCACTCTGTGGTATCAGAGGGCACTCTGGCCACTTTATGCTATTGCTGCTTAAAATCATTGAAGCAGTGGCAACCTGAGTGAACATCGAATTTTAGCAGTGAAGGAAGCGGTGTAGCCCCAGTAACACACACACACACTAGGAAGTTATCCAACTCTGTTCTGAAGCTTACAATCACTTCATGTTCATCCTTGCCAGGACTCTACAGGTTGCATCAACTAACAGCGTGGCCTAGACCAAACCTAATACACCTCTGCTCTTTCTGTTGCAATGACTAGCTATCCTTCAGGAACATAGGCCTTCATTACTGATCTTATATGAAGATCATACAAGCCTGTGTGATCAGAGTAGCATATTAAAGCTTCTGTTGAATCTCAGGACCATTCTTTTATCATGTGTAGTTGTAATTTCCTATGTGTATTCAATTATGGATTTGGATTTTTCCCTCGAATGGATCAACACAGCTACCTAGGCTTGCTAAAAGACTGAATAGAACACAAAATAAATTTGAGCCTTATGAGCCTATTCCTTCCATTTTGATCTTATCCTGCATTCAAGTTGCAGGATATCACATATAGCTTTATCAAAATTTTATCAACAACCCTGTAAGGTGGTTTAGGTTGAAGCAGAGAGATTTCTCCCAGGCTATTGAGCAGCAGTCATGACCAAACGACTTTATATCTTCTAGATGATACTGTCCTCTAGAGTTCAAATTTGTTAGTGAATCTGAACAGAATAGAACCATACCGTCATCTACAGCTCAGATTTTTCACTGGAACTGAACAGCATATTCCTAGTTGCCAAACTTGGAACTGTTGCAACCCAGACCTGATACCCCCACAGTGTAATGTTCTAGCCTATTGTCATAGTCAAAATGCCAAACAAATCATGTAAGCTGTAATTACATTACTTTAAATGTGGATTACAGGCTCATTAATATATCATTACAACTTCTACCCCCAAAGTAGACGAGATGGATATTAATGTAATTAGGTTAAGCTGCTCTGCAATTATTCATCCCTGGTGTAAAAAGCCTCTCTTATAAGCAGAGTTACACCAGGGGTGAATTTTGCCTTGTGATGCACTACTTCCAAGAAATGTGAAGCTGCTTGTAACAAGAGATCTCTGCTGACGTACAAATGGAAAAGCAGGGCAGAAACAACAAGGCAAAGTCAAGGTGGAAAAAACAAAATGTGGAGTCATGCCTATCAATTATCCAAATGAAAAGAATGTCACCAGCAAGGAAAATAAGCCTTAATATTGTTCAGGAACATTATGAAAATCTACATCGACAATAATGAATGAACAAACAGGATGGAGTTGAAGCAAACTAAACAGATGAGAAGACAAGTGGTTGTTATTTTTAATGTGGATATATTCAAAGCTGAAATTATGGGGCTTTTCTCTTAACTTGTTTCCACTAATAAAGAGAAATGAGGAATTGCACCAAATGTAATGAATCCAAAAGGATAAAAAGCAATAATGAATTTGTTTGGATGTTATGCTGAACCAGTTTAGTATTATGAGAACAAACCTAATCTCCTCCTAGCCTTGTCCACTGCCCCCTGCTTAACTGGTACACTGATAAGAAAAAGGTTGGAAGCTTCCAGTTTTCTTTGTAGCAAATCCCAGCTTGTCATATGATCCAAATCCAAACAAAATAAGGTTGATCTCAATTGTGATTGCTAAAAACCAGTGGCAGCTGATGCATCCCATGGAGTGAGCTGGTAAATACGCTCTGGGTTTTCATTTGAATTTTAAAGAAGTTATCCAATGTGCTGAACCTATCTATTTTGGGCATAGTGTTCAGCAACTTGGCTGCATCCCTTGAAATTCAGAGTAAAACCTTCAGCTGAATCTGCACCCCACTAACACAGAAGCCATCAGCTGCCACTATTTGAAGCCAGCCAGCTTCAAAATATAGTTTATGAACTCCGATTGTATTCAGTTACCATTGTTAAAACCAACCACAGTTTAGGGTTTGCAGAACACTCTAAACTCTGAGTAATTTAAAAGGGAGGGTGAAACTTTCAATCGCTTCCCTATTGCTGGACTAGAGGAGAAGGAGAAAGAGAGGGTGACCCATACTTTAACATTACTTTTAGTAAATAGAGCCAAGGACTTTATGAAACAGAGCAATGTATACCTGGCACATTCTGAGCTTTCATAGCCTTTTGTCAAAGAAATATCAAGACGAGTTTTTATTTTTGTTTTCACCCAAAAAAGCAGCTATCAATCTGTCTCCAGCAACAGCTTAACTGTGTATAGGGCAACAGTAAGGAATGTAATATAGACAGCCCTCCCACCAATGAGTTCTGCATTTGTCCAGGAACCTTTAACATGGCCCCTACTCTGACAAGTTACTGTCAGTGGAAGTGGAGAGACAAAACTTTGCTGCTTGGGGCCACCACAGAAAGTCTCACAGGCTTCTCCACCAGGTGCTATAAAGAAGGGAAGAAGCATGGTATTGGTCCACGCTTATAGACATAGTGAAAGCCTTCCTTACTCAGACCTACAGAATTTCTCCAATTTGCCCAGCAAGTAGGGATGTGAAAGCTGTCAGTCTTGTTCTCCTCAAGTTTCTTGGTTTCCACCAGCACTTTCGTTCCATCACATTTCTAACACAGCAGTGAGCATATGGCTTTACTTTCCACATAGATATCTGTGCCTATTTTTATCTACCTTTTTTTTTCAATCTATGAATATTTACACTGACTATAGCAACTTTGTGCACACCTCTCAAATGTACAGTTTTTCATGCCAGTACTTCTGGCATAGTTTTCCAGAAAACCATGTGCATCATGTGCATGTTTTTCTTTTCTTTTTTAACCTCAAAAGCATAACAACTCCACAAATATACACATTACAAAGGCAAAGCTGTGTTTTGTTCCATAGGCATTAAGGACAAGCAGCTGTGTCAAGCCTTATGCTACAAACTTCCTCCCTTTCTGAACTCCCAACATCTTATTTCATTCTCTAAGAAGGTTTTCTCCCTACTGGATGACATTACAAGAGAGTTTGTGCATTTTCAATGATATTTCACTGTTCAGAGCTTTTTGTGGGGAAAACTGTGTCAAACTCTTTTGGTTTTATGGGAAAAAAATAGTTTCATGCAAAAAAGCAATATTTTTCACAGAAAACAGTGTGTTTTGTGGAAAATACACTGCTTTCTGCAAAAATCTTGCTTATGCATGAGAACCAACAGTTTTGTGGAAATATATATTTCACTTTAAAAATCTTGAAAAAAAGAAAAATCAGCAATTTTGAGAGCAGGGTGTTCTGATGTGCTAAGATAGCCTTCCTTTCTGAGGACAAGACAGTTGGCGAGTATTCTTTATATGCCTGTTGCAAGGTCTTTTCCAAGGCCTGGGCAAGTTCTATGTGTTTTTGCGTTGGGGTTTTTTAAAAGAAGAAACAAGAGAACTCTGTACATATTTTTGTGCACATTTTTCAAATGGATGGATACCAGAGGAGATTTCTTGCATGTTCCCAAATCTTGGCCATATTTGTACTCTGTGCTCACTACTTGTAAACAAGTAAGAAATTCCTGACTCATCTTTGATCAGATAGGCTCCAAGATGAAAAGCGAGCACTTAATGGGGTTCGTATACAATCTTCTTATTTTTAATATAGATACCAAACAATGGGGGAAAGGAAAGTACCAGCAAAGACAGAGCTAACCTTTGAAGCACTAGTAGTTCCCAAAAGCAACAACATCCTGTTGTTCTCCTGTGCTGCTCTCCTTCAGCCCACTGTAAAAAACACATTGATTTGATATGATTTGATTCATACCCTGCTCTTCTCCCAGCATGGGACCCAAAGCAGCTGACAATAATTTAAAATAAATGTTTAACTAAAATTTTATTTTAAAAACGTTTTTTAAAAAATAAACAATTCCATTAAAAAGTACATGGTTACAAAACAGTTTAAATTACATTTAAAAGACAATTTAAAAGATACAAGATAAAAATAATAGCACACTAGTATTATACACCCTTTTGCCATACACTTAAAAATCAAAGGCCCCCTAAATAGAAAAGTGTTCACCTGCTGGTAGAAAGAGAACAGAGAGGGGGCTAAACAGGCCTACAATGGAAGGAAGTTTCACAGGTTGCGAGCATCCATTAAGAAGGCTCACACATATTTCTCCTACACTAAGCACATTCAGAAAGGAAAACGGTTACCTTCATCACTCAGTCAGTGTTATTAACTTTTACTCCAAGGCCATTTCTGCACCCGACTGTTATAGCGCTATTATTCCACTTGCAACATCCTATGAAATCCTGGGGTTTGCAGTTTCGGGATGAATGTGTTCTGGATGAATGTGTTGTCAGGAAAGGTTGGACAGAACCTGAGTCCAAATAAAATATATATGATGTACATTAAGGTTTGCACCTGGGAAGACAGTGGATGATGCAATCCCACGTAATACCTGCATGAGTCATTGGGTTGCGTAACCAGGGAAGAAGGTTGCATCATGCAAGGGATCTAGCAAGGTTGGCTAGAGTTGCATCAGAAATGTATGTATATAAGGGGGGGGGGGGTGTCCTAGCCAACTGAGCCCTCTCGATGTCTGATAGAGTGGCCGGAGGCTATGTTGGATGCATATCTTCGCATGCTATGCTGAAACTCTGTTGGAGGAATGTATATATGTATGTATCATAACTGGAAAGTAAAAGCCTCCTGTTGGAAGAGAACATTGCTTGGGAGTATTTTTTTCTTCCTGGATTCAGGGCTTTGCTGCTACTCTGCTGGGACGCTTCTAAGCTGTGTGAGTAAACTCTGCTACATGGTGGTTTTTCAAACACTTGACTCTGGTGAGCTATTTCTGCCAGAGCTCAGTGCTGGAGGAAGGTGCTACCGAGGTTTTTGTGTAGCCACCATCATCCACCATCCCTCTGACATGTGTTATAGTACTGAACCAAGGGCAGCAAGTCAGTCACTAAAAATATACAAGTCTCAAGTCAAGTCAAGTCAGTGCATCATTTATTGCCGAGTCAAGTCCTGGTCAAATCACTGAAGTGATTTAAGTCTGACTTGAATCCGAGTCAGTCAACTCAAGTCTACATCACTGGTTATCAGTCAACCAGCAACCACAAGCTGTCAAAAGCCACTAAGTTCCACTTACGAAGCTCTGCTTATGGCACCCAGAAGAAACATGGCCCTAAGAGCTACCCATCTGGCAGGACTTTCTCAGTAGTGGTCCACCTCAGTGATAATCCTGCTTTAATCTCCTGCTGTCCCCTACACTTTTTGCCTTTTAGGTGCAAGTTAAAAACATAAGTTCTACAGAAGCAATCAGGTTGCAACTTGTTGTTAACTGATACTAGTTTATATTGCTTTTATTGTGTTGTAGGATCTCAGGTCATGCGTTCTCTATCGCTGCTGTGATTCTTTAAGGACATAGTGAGGAAAAATTATGATCCAATGGCTTTACAACCTCAAAACTGCAATTTGTTTTACACAACTCTGTATATTACCTTTAGACTCCATCTTTCTAAAGTGTGTTTGCATGCACATTATAGATGGAGGTTTTGTCAATATTTCTTCAAATGCCAAAACAGAGTATTTTACTTTCACAGGATCTGAGAGTATGGGACAAAGAAAGCCAGAACATTTTGTTTCTTCTTTGTAGGTGATGAATGGTCCCCATCTACTCAAGTGAAACATCTGTCCCAGAATTTTCCTTACACAAATGTAGTCATTTGCCTTTGATCATTTAAGATAACAGAGAAACATTTCTCTGAATCACAAGAATGTATACTGGCTTATTGGAAGAGGTGAGTAACGTGTTGCGTTCCAGGTATTCTGTACATTAGACAATTGGCTCACATAGTTTGTGATTCAACCCCAATTCTCTTTCCAGACAGACTCCAATTGACATTATGATGACTTGACTACAAATCATCAGAAGCTGCAAGAAAAGAGAATTTAATGAGCTGTGTTCTTTAAACCTCTTTAATATAAGCCCAAATACAAATGCCCTGTCTGCTACCATACTCACACCCCTCGTCCTGTGAGATGTGCTATTTTCATAATGAATATATTTATGGCTAGAAAAGATAGAAGTTACTCTGACCAGAAGAGTATGTTGCCAGGTCAGGCTGACCTTAGACATGGCCAAGTCATATGTTCAGAGAGGATTGGGCAGGAAACCCAGACTCTAGTGGGTTTACACTAATCCTTTCAACACCTCAGGCTTTGTGCACACCCAAAAACAATGGAAACTGCCCAGGTGAAGCAATCAGGGACCATCCTTTGATCTCACCCTACAGAAATTTTCCCTTATACCCCCCTGCCTGACCAAGACATTAAGAGAGTGTCATGCCTCCCATCAAAGTTTTGTCACCTAGAGTTAGGGCAATCCTGTGAGAAAACCATTACTGTTTTGCCAATGCATCCCCTTCAAGATAGAAAATAGGAAATATAGACCCTATCTTTTATACCTTGCTTTCTGATAGCCTTGTATGTTTCTTAAGAGTGTCTGATTTCTTGCGTATATCCCAATCCAAACGTCCTATCTCAGTCCTGACACAGCTGATAAAATAAACAAAACAAACTGAATAACTCCCGGCTCCTTACTTACTTCCAGGCAGTAAGCACAGAGTCATAAATAAAGTCCAACATAAAGTCTGGGTTCCATTGTAAAGGAGTGTCCAAAGTCAATCCAAGAATTTGTCAAGGCCTCCATCAGGGTAGAAGGTCAGATAAGCTCTGACAACTTCTGGAGGGGAAGGACATCAGCTAAATAGGTCTGAAGCCTAGCACAGCTGTGACTTGATTGATTGTTGCTGGTTATAAATCCTGAGAGAGTGATCCTGGGTTTCTCTTTGCTGTCTGAACTCTGCAAAGCTGGGTATAGATAAGTGTTTTTCTATATCTGAAGAGGTAGGACTCTCTGTTGGAACTGGCACTGCCCCCTGTTCTGTTTCTGGCACTGTAACCTCTCCCTGTACAGCAGGTCCTAGCATGCACCCTGTCTCAGCCTCTGGCATGCCCTCTGTTTCAGACTCTGAGTCAGAGTCCATGCTCTGGAAGCAGGGCATGACACCAAACAAAATACTTTGTTTAACTTTTAACTGGAGTCTTCTTTACAGTATAGTGTACATGAGTGAAAAGCTCATGCCATTACCCTCCTTTCACAGACCTCCTTTCATCTATAATTCCCACAGATTCTAAGGAGATGCTGACATTGTGGGTGGACCTCAAATTCCCCCTCCTCTTAGGGTAACATATTTCCTGTTGACGTGATTAAAGGCAAGGAACATAACTTCCCTCAACTGTTGGAAGCCACCATACACCATCCAACCATTGATCCATCTAGTTCAACAGTGAAGAACCTCTTCCAGCCCAAGGGCTCACAACTTCAGAGCTGCATTCCAATGCTGGAGAAATCAAAGCCAAAAAAAAGGAATAAGACCAAAAAAAAAATCAGCATACTTTAGCACACCTTTACAGAATTTGGGAAACCCTTGACTTGTGGTATCATGGGAAAGGAGGTGTAATAATCTGAAGAATCTGAGAAAGCTGGATCCAAGTGAGTCAGATTTGCACCCCATGGCCTGAGATTCTCCATCCCTAGCTTTACTGCCTGTTTTCAAGGTCGACAGAGGAGACTTTCGGGTCCCTAACAGAAGATGCTGAAGGTTGAGCCTGAAATATCCTATATGCAAAGCATGTGGTCTACCAGTAAATTACAAGTATTTATGAGTGAAAAATTTATTTGGTGTGGTTCTTTTTTAATTATTTGAACTTTCAAAAATTCATGCATTTCTCCATATCTTTGATAGAAGTTACTTCGGGAGGGAGGGCTTTAAAAAAAAAAAGCAGATGTTACAGAAAGTAACAGATTAACCCATCCATGGTGATTCCTGGAAGAACTTTTTGATCCCACCTTCTTCCCTATTAAGTAGGGGTGGGTAAGTTGTGGGGACAATTTTTCCAGCTTCTAGACCTTCCAAGAATTCAGTTCTGGTTTCAAAAGAAAACCTACTTCCTGTATCCAAAAAGTTAGTTTTCTGTTTTGATTTTTTTTTTCTTTTTTGTTTTGCCACCACCTGACATGGTTCTCCCTTTTCTGAAAAAACACTTTCCAATATTTGTGGGGATTATGTTCTTTGGAGGGTCCTGGGGGCCACAAAAACATCTTCATGAAGCCCCCAGGCCATACATATGTGCGCGCGCGCGAGCGAGCGCACGCACACACACACACATTAACCAGTTTCAGTGGTACTTCCACAGGCACAAACCCATTTTCTAACAATGGCAAAGGAGAAGCAACAAAGGACAGGAAAGAAATATTGGCAGATCCAATCCCTGGATTCTTGTGGAGTGATTATCCAGTAAGATACTCAGAGAGACAGTAAAGGACTCTGCCTCAAGACAATGACCTAGGGTATTGGTGCTTCCAGTATGTGAACTGTTAGGCTGTTTCAGTTTCATGCATAAACTTCATGCTCCTTTGGCTCTTAAGAGGAAAATAATTCTGTGTGCAGGACAGTGTTTATAGAAAAGGAACTTATGTACTGAATTCTCCAAAAGACAGGACTGCTAAATTGACTGAGGACGAAGCTAACATCCACCTGGATCCAAAATCCCTCCTTAGCAAGTGCGTTTAGCTCTAGAGTCTGACGACTAAATTCTGAAGTTAGTCCTGAATAGAGTAGACGCACTGTATCAGTGTGATTCACACAAATGTTGACTTAACACTGAGCAGTTGATTCAGTGGGTATCCTCCAGCCCTGGGCTGGCATTGCATTCATTCAAGGAATACTTGTCCTTTAACTTTCCCCATTCAGGCATCGGCACACAGCCAAAGCAATTCATGCCTTATCTCTATGATAGCCATCAGAGAGGGTATAATTTTTCATTTAAATTAATAAAGTACTTCTATTATATGAGTACAATAGGCATGCAAATTAAAGAAGTCAGGGAGATAAAAGCATAATAGAGATTTTCACTCCTGAAAATATGTGCACATAGTTTCACCAGCTGAGACTTAACGTTAAGTTTTCCCCTTACGTTCTAATTAAAATGTCAGTCCTTTTTCTTGGAATTCAAGGAGTGCTTGAGTTGGGACAGTCAAACAGGACGTGAGTGTAACATTCCGTCAATGAGATCTGAGCATTTTAAAGCAGAAGACACCTGCCGTGTTCAAGGATAGCCTTGGAAGGACATCTAGTGGACTCTTATACAACTGGACCTTTTGCTATCATGTTAGTACAGCCCATGAATTTGTGTTCATGCTGGTCCCTAATACATCACAAGAGGAGAGAATGACATGCAAAACAGACAGACAAAAGATAATGCTGCTCACTCTGGAATGGAAGTCCTATTCATCCTGCCTGTGATTTAAAGCCAGTGAACTGGTTTCCGACACTCAGCCATTTGAAGATACAGATTTAAAATATTGGCCTCAAGCATCCCAACAATAAATTTGTGTATTTATAGGATATTTAAGTCCCGTTCTAAAGCATGTACACGGATTTAACATCCATTCATTATGTTGAGAGTTTATGGGCAAGAGATAATGGTGCTTTAAACATTTCTTTCCCAGCATGAAATACTTTGGAAGGATTGATGCTCTTCTTCCAAATTTGGTAATGTTTAGGAGCCTCGGTCCAACTAGGAAGCTTCTGCACATGTATCAGTAGCTACTTTTGGATGCAGACTTTTGAATACAGAATGTTAGGGTTTAAGAAATACTGTAGCTGGCAGAGTCAGTGGGAATGAGATCCCCTGGTCATGCTGCCTGGGTAATTGCAGAAGCTGTTGTTCACAATGTAACTGTGAAGAACCATGTCTCCCTTTATGAGGCCTTTAAAGCTCTGAGATCATTTTGAGAGGCCCTTGTCTCTATCCCACCACCTTCTCAGGTTCATTTGGTAGGAACAAGGGAGAGTGCCTTCTCAATGGCTGCTCCTATACTTTGGAATTCCCTCCCTAGAGAGGCCAGAATGGTCCCATCCTTGCTCTCCTTCTGTTGGCAGGTCAAAACACTTTTCTGCTGTCAGCCTTTTACAAACTGACTAGGGTTCAGCTTTTAATGCTGTGTGGCACTGCTCTCAAGTTTTGCATATAGTATCTTAATGAATTTTAATACTGTTGAATGTTTAGTGTTTTAATTTTATAAATCATTTGTTTTTTAAATCTTGTATTTATACTTTTATTAATGCTTCTGTATTGTTTTTTACTTATATTGTTTTAAACATGTTGTTAGCCACCTTGAGTCTCATGATTGGGAGAAAGGCAGGATACTAAATACATACATACATATATACATACATACATGCATACATACATACAATTTCCCTCTGTCAGCCATGCACACAGCTAAACAATACATGGGATGTTCCTCCCTAGTTTCAGCACAGCTAGTAGTGGCTGGTAGCTTCTGTATCAGACAGGTAAATCCCCTCTGAGGTTTACCTTTACCTTTAGAGAACCAATGCATTCTGTTTCATCCTATCCCCAAAATATGTCCAGCATACTAGATAAAGGATAGTGGATTCACCATTCCCCTTTGCATAGAAACCATGAACCAGTACTGTACACACCTATATTGGGCAACTGGGAATTGTATTGATCACCTAATCAGGAGAGGGAGTTAGGACTTGGGCCTGAAATTATCATTTTATCCAGCCACCCTCCCTCACTCTTCTGGCTGCCCTCCTAAAAACAAATAATCTTGTTTCAGTTATCCAAAGTTATTTTTTTATACTTACCCTTTATGCAATATGTCACAGGCTTCTGCTCTGAAATTTAAAAATCATTCACAGGGTTTTTTTAAAAAACGCAGTCCTCACACAGAATACAAATAGGCATTAGATAAAGGTGCACATTTGATTAAATACAGTGAGATATAATAAAAGGTTTGAGAGGAAATGTGGTACCGATTACATCAGGAACTTACTGCTATATATGGACCAAACTGCCTGTGATGCTTAAAGCTGTTCATTAAAAACTTCTGTGTATCATCATAGTTTTTCATATAGCTACTAAATGGTGATGAAACTGGGATAAAGACAATAGTATAGGGCATATACTTTTCATAAGTCCTTAATAAGAGTAATAACACACACACACATACACACACACACACACACACACACACACATTCACATATACATATATGAATTCAAGCATTTCCAATCTGTGGGACATTGTTTTGCTTTACAAATTTGTTGACAGATTTTAGTTAGAACTAGAGTTGATTCTGTCTCTGTACCTTGCAGTCCATCTGTTCTTGGTGATTTTGTTTGTGCTTGCTCATGTAAAGTATCCCCCTACTGGTCATAGAGCATCTCCACTGTTGGTTTAAATTTCCCTTTGATTTCTTGGAACTTGTAGAGGTCTCTTCATCTTTTTTTGTTGTCATCTTCTCTTTCTGTGCATCGATTATTATAGTGATTCCCTTTGTCCCTGTACACAAGTTGCTGAACAGTTGCTTTCAGCCTATCTCTGTCATCTTTGACTTTTGCTTCCCATCTGTCCTTAACTGTTTGAAGACTGTCATCTGTCATCCATTAAGGTTTTCTCTTTGTTTTTGACTGCAGACAGTGTCCTTTTGCATTTCTCCCACACAGTGTCCCTGGCTTCAGTCCAGAGTTCTTCTAGGTCCCAGTCAATTAAGCTTAATAATGTAAATCTATTCTTTACATTAACTTTAAATTCTATGGGTATGTCCTTCAGGTTATATTTTGACACAACGGTTAGTTTAGTGTTCTTTTTAGCATTACTCCAATTTCTGATATTAGCAGTTCAAAGCCTGTGCTACAATCTGCACCTGGTCTTGTTTTTGCAGACAGAATGGAAGTTCTCCATCTTCTGCTTCCAATTATGTAGTCCAGTTGATTTCAGGTGATGTGCATATATACAATCACCACTTTGATGATACAACAAAAACCTTTACCATATATGTAGCAAGAATGCCAGATGTCCACGCTACATTCAGGAAAGGAAGAAGCATTAGAGATTATATAGTAAATATACATTGGATAATGGAGTGCACCAAAGAATTTCAGAAGAAAATCAGTCTGTTCTTTATAGATTATAACAAAACCTTTAATTGTGTAGATCATGAAAAACTATAGATTGCTCTTAAAGAAATGGATATGCCACAACAGTTGATTATCTTGATGCATAATCTTACACAGAATAAGAGGCTACCAGCAGGACAGAATGTGGAGAGATGGGATGGTATCCAATTGACAAGGGGGTCAGGGAAGGCTGCATTTTATCAACTTATCTATTTAACTTGTTAGCTGAAAGCGTCAGATGTAAAGCAGGATTAGACTCAGAGGAAGGAGGCATGAACATTGGAGGAAAGAACATCATAGATTTAAGGTATGAAGATGACACCATAGTGCTAGCAGACAATACCAAAGACTTGGAATGATTACTGAAGGAAGTCAAGGAGGAAAGTGCAAAGGCAGGTTTACCACTGATCATTAAGAAAACAAAAATAATGACCACAGGTGATTTACATAACTTTACAGTAGACAACGAAGACATTGGAATAGTTAGAGTTTTTCCATACCGTGGCTCAGTCATTAATCAGAATGGAGACTGCGGTCAAGCAATCAGACGAAGACTGGGATTTGGAAAGGCAGCTATGAAGGAACTAGACAAGATCCTGAAGTGTAAAGACGAATTGTTGAATACTGAAGTTAAGATTGTCCATGCCATCATATTTCTAATTTCTATGTATGGTTGTGAAAGCTGGACAACAAGAAATCTGATAGGAGAAAATCAACTCATTTGAAATGTGGTGCTGGAGAAGAGTTCTACAGATCACACATTCTCCTAAAAAGACAAATAAATGTGTCCTAGAGCAAATCATGGCTGAAGTCTCCCTAGAAGCCAAGGTAACTAAAATTAGGCTGCCATATTTTGGCCATATCATGAGAAGACATGACTCACTAAAAAAAGACAATAATAAAGACAGGGTTACATTCCCCCTAAAGACACAGGTCCTCAGTTTGGGTATACTTATAGACTCAGCTTTGGACCTAGAGGCCCAGGTTTCTGTGGTGGCCAAGAGTGCTTTTCCACATTTAAAGCTTATGGCCCTTTCTGCAGCTTACCTGCTTCCAGCACGGTCACGTGGGGATCATGCAAGCAGCCTCTTCCATGAAGTACTCGCATCCCCGCTGCTCCTGCTCTGCAGTAGGCCTCCACCTCTTCCTTCCACAGCGCAGCTGGGTATCTTCCCAGGCCACAGCTCTGGAGGCTCCACATGGACAGTAAGTGCATGTGGAGACTCGAGAGCAATGCGTGATCACGCATCATTTTTGGCCAAAAGCCAAAAATGATATATTGCCTGATCGGCACCTGCTGGCCCCAACAGCATTGTGCGATTGCAAGGACATCATGTGGAACTCTCCTCGCAATTGCATGATGCTTCAGAGGCCCTTTTGCATGACAAATGCCATGCAAAAAGGGCCTGTGTGCCAATGACATCTGTTCCTTGAGATGTCAGATCTGGTCACAGTGGTACATGCTTTAGCTATACCCTGTTTGTACTACTGTAACACAGTCTATTTGGGGCTGCCTTTGAAGAGTGTTTGGTTCAAAGAGCTGGAGCTAGATTGCTAACTGTTCCCTCAGGGCGGAAGAGACCATCTTGTCTGCATAGGCAAGTTTAGCCTCAGCCTCTGAAGCTGCAACTTCTAAAACTTCTTTTTGTTGGCTCATTATCTAATGGAAACACTATTGTTGAGGAGTAGTTTTCTTCCCACCTGGCACTACGTTTTGTGTCTGGGAAGAATACTAAGTTTTGGAAGATTACTGTAGTTCATGTCATTTGTTTTGCTACATTTGTGATATTTTATATTTTATATTTCATCTGTATGATAGGCTGGATTTACATACCTTAATTCCCAAAATATTTTTTTATTGTGGGCTAGCACTATTCTTGTTAACTTAGTTTCTAATTTATTTATTTAAAGGTCCCCTGAGGTATGTTTTTAGAGATTTATTTATTTTTGAGTTTGCTCTAATAGTTAGTGTGCACTTTTTGCCCTAACACATAGAGTATAGTCTATGTTATATTTAGCTGTTTATATCCGTTTGTATACGGGTCCTATTTTATTGCTTTAAGAAATTATGGTTGTAACCAGGAGCCAATCAGGTCTTTTAAAGAAAGTTAGAAAATCCTCCAAACTCAGCAAAAATACCACTCTCAATTCAATCTGGCCTTTTATTAAAATAAAGAGAGGGAATAGAGGCAAAGTGGCCAGGTATTTAAATGGCTCGCAAGACAAAGAGAAAGAACATCAGGGTCTGCAAGGAAAGTCTCTTGACATAGACCACACTGAGAATACTACTTTAGATAATTCTGTTACTACATCTAATTTTGAACCCCACTTAATTTCAGAAGCACATAGTCCACCCAAGAGCACAGTTCAGGCCCCCAGTCTGAGTTCGAATTTGCTTCTTGAATCCAAAAATGTGGAATTAGACTCTGACAAGGTCCCTATAGACGTCTCTATATCTTCAGATCAGATAAGCGCCCCCCCCCCCCAAATAATGAGGACGATCTTTTATCCTTCTTTGAAAATACGCCATCCCTGGAAATTTTACGAGAAAAGGAAAAGAGGGCACTGGCAGATTATCGTAAGCATAGGGAAACTATCTTCAAACAACTTAGTGTCATGGAAGTCGATTTTCTTAACCAGCAAATGAACCCGTGCCCCTTAGTACATCCTGATATGGATCAAAAGGTGCTAAAAGAGAATGAGAATGGTCATTGTTCAATTTTATTCAATATGTTAAAAGACCAGTATGATTTAATAACTACTATCAAATCTAACATTGATGTAATATGCTGGTCCATAGGGGAAGGGATATTACAGGTTGCCCCTCCAAAAGCCCTAGATCTATCAAATATAAATATTGATACAGGCCATCTTGATGATCCTTTACTTCAAGATGACACTAAGTCAGATCCAGTTGTTTTACAGTTAGATAAAAGATCTAAGAAAAAGGGCAAAAACAGAAAGAAAAAAATTAAAAGGAAAGTTGTCTGCCCAAATTTGGAGAAGGAACTATTTAAAACTAGAAGGGTAGTAAACTTTAATTTTAAGAGACTGTTTAACCTTTTAGACAGCTCATCAAAGACTTATATAAATTCGGGTTGGACAGGGGATGTAACAGTACATACTGTGAAGAAAGATCATAGAGGAAAGCTGTTGGCAAAACCAGCAAGCCCAATTCAGGCAGACTCAAATAACCCTTTAGGTTGTTTGATGAAGGGCAAGTTACCAGATAAATCAGAGGAGATTGGTAACAATAATATGGCCCAGCCGAATAGAAGGGAAAACAAGCAGAACTCATATACCCCTCAATTAAACCCCAATATTCCTCCTTTAGTCCTTAAAAGATCTCAACTGGCTTTTATCAATTATCCCAAGCCATATGGCTTTATTTCTCAATCTTATAGAAAACTCCATTTCCTCCAACAGGCTAAAGCCCTGGGGATATCTTTTCTAAAAGAAGAGGACATAGAGAATATCCAATATTTATTTTATAATTATTTGACAGCCAGAACTTTAATAACTTTTAAGGACAATACTACAGCTCTAAAGCTATATAACCTAAAGAAAACCTTTCTTCAACAACATATAGAAGTTACAAGAGTTTTTTCCCATGTAGCACCATACCCTTTATTAGTAAATACATCAGCCTGTAGAAAAAAGTTACCATCTGAGAAAGCTGGTAAGATTGCTCAGATAGCTGAGGAAGTTGATTTAATCTGTTTAGATGATATACGGCCAAATTTTGAAACCTCTCACGACATACAGAATTCCCCAGATAACGTACTAGTGGATGAAATGCATGAATTCAGCTTAATAGAATCATTCACAAGACTTCCTCTTTTAGATAAATTATGCATCATAGGTAGATTGAACTCGCTTCAAGCCAGATTGAATAAATTATATGAATCTGAGTATATAGCTGATAGTATGATTACACAAGTCGATGAGCCAGTCGCTACCCCAATTAACCGTCCGGTGCTTGATAATGATGATAATTTACATACTAATTTCTTGTCCAATAACTTTAATATTCCTAAAACAGGTGATATTAGGAATTTCTTTAAAGTGACGGATATCACTAAAACATCAAGGAATTATCTCCAATCAAATCCGATATCTATAGATCCATCTTGACCTTTTATAGACTCACTTAAAATGCTCTCTTGGAATGTAGCAGGATGGTTTAATAAGTTACAGGATGAGGATTTTCTAAAATATCTACAGACACATGACATTATTCTTCTCCAAGAAACATGGGTTCCAGATGGATGTATCCTAAACCTTCAAGGTTTTACTTCCTATGCCATTCCAGCTAGGAAGGTTAAGGAGTCTGGAAGGCCCTCTGGAGGGCTTGCTATTTTGATTTCGACCTCGCTTAATGCTGTTATTTCTCAATCCCATTCATTAAGTTCTTCTAATTTTTTAGTCTTAACAATCTCTAATATACTCCCTGAAATATTGTACATTATTTGTGTGTATATCCCCCCAGGTAAATCGGGCATTAAGGAACAGTCACCCTGGGATAAACTGAGTCAAATTCTGGAGGAACTAGATACTCTATCCCCTAATCCTTGGGTGATTATAGGAGGAGATTTTAATGCCAGGATTGGATTGGCTTCTCCTGATAACACAATTTTTGGATTATGTTTGGATAATGTGCCAGAAATTTACCACAGGGTGGCTTTGGATACAACTGTTAATACCTCTGGGAAACATTTTTGTGAAATAATAATCAAATACAATCTTCAACTCTGTAATGGTCATGGCCTAGGAGACCCAAAAGTTTATTATACATTTATTTCTCCTAAAGGACATGCTAGTACTGTAGATTATTTTTTAGCCACCAGCCCTGTTCCTATACTTCGTGACTCATTTGTAATAATGCCTAGAGCTGAAAGCGATCATCATCCTTTAGAACTGCTTCTGGTTAAACCTGGTCCCTTAATCACCCCCAGTAGAGAGGATGGGTCTAATTATTTGGTCATGGGAAGCAGGCGATTGAGGTGGAATGAACAGCTTCAAGATAACATTATTAATATTCTAGAATCTCCTGAATTTGTTAATCTGAGAGTGAATGTACTCTATAATTCTGACAATGTCATTGAATCATACGAAACCTTATTATCCTCTTTAAAGCCAATTCTGACGTCATCCTCTATTCCTAAAATTCTTAGGTTCAAACCCCGGACGTGGTTTGATGAAGATTGTCGCAAATCCAAGAAAGCATTAGCTAAAGAGTTAAGCAATTTAAAAGCAAAGTCCACAAAGGAAGCTACGAAAACACAGTCACATATAGCACAGCTGAAAAGTGACTATAAAATATTGCTAAAGGAAAAGAGACATAATTACTATGTAACACAATGGAAAGAATTAGGACATGCAGCCTCCCAAAAAGATTCACAGAAATTCTGGCATATTATTGCACAAGCGACCAGAAGGGTAGATTACTCCCTGGAAGCAGTTATTCAAGCTAATGTTTGGGAGAAATATTTTGCTAATATGTATAGTTGTAAATTTATTTCACTCCCTCAAATACCCCTTCCTAACTTATCTAAACTTCCAGATTGGTTAGAGGTCACTCCGGATTGGGTTAAAAAAATTATGGCCAAACAATCGTCTAATAAAGCTCCTGGGGAGGATATGATTCCCCATGGAACTACTCAAGGTAAAACAAGAATATTGGGCCCCTGTTTTGCCCAAGTTTTTTACATATATAAATAAATCCGGATGTATACCTGAGGGTTGGAGATTGAGTATCATTGCTCCTAAATATAAAAAGGGAGATAAAAAAGATCCCGCTAATTATAGGCCAATTAGCCTTTTAGATACTCCCTCCAAATTGTATGCACGTTTTCTTTTGGAACATTTGGAGGACTGGGCTGATAGGTTAAATTTGATATCGGAAGCCCAGGCTGGTTTTTAAAAAGGGAAATCTACCATTGATCTGTGTTTTGTACTTAATTTTTTGATTTGTAAATATACTCTAAATATGAAACAAAAACTTTAGGCTGCTTTTATAGACCTAAAGTCAGCTTTTGATTCAATTTCTAGGGACTTGCTGTGGCATAAACTTGAAATCGCTGGCATTAATTGTCATCTCTTACATCTTGTTAAGGCTCTGTATACTGACACCTCAATACAGGTCAAAGTTGACCTGGCAGGCCACCTCACTCAGAAGATAAATACTTCTGCGGGTGTCAAACAGGGCTGTATTTTGACGCCCTTTTTGGGTTTTTTTACATCAATGACATAGTAAAAGAGTTAGAGGGCCTACAGTTCACCCCAGTTACTATTCTTGATCAAAAACTTTCTTTGTTAATGTACGCAGATGATATCATTCTTATATCTAGAACCCAGGTGGACCTGAGACACTTACTTGCCAAGCTCTCATCATACTGTAAGAGAAATGCCTTAACAGTAAATTATAATAAAACTCAGGTCATGGTGTTTGGTAAGCGTCCTAAAATACGTACCTGGCACCTAGATGAGTATACAATAAAACAAGTGAAGACTTTTAAATATCTGGGCATGACTTTCTCAGAGACATCCTCTTGGAAACAACATCAGGTAAACACTGAAATGCAGGCACATAGATCAGCCAAAGCAATCTTGAGCTTCGCTGCTAATAGGGGAGGGAAGCTTGTAAATCCAGCTCTAACAGTTTTTAAAGCTAAAACGTTGTCACAGATTCTTTATGGGGCAGAGATCTGGGGCACATCCAAGGTTTCTGGCTTAGAACTAGCTCAGAACTACTTTCTAAGGTCTTCATTAGGTGTTCCTAGGGACACCCCTACTGCCATGATCCGTTTAGAAACCTCTGTTCCGACCTTAGAAAGTCAAATAGATAAAAGGTCTCTATGCTACTGGTTTAAGGTTCAAGAGATGCCGCTTTCCAGACTCCCCAAAAAATGTTTGCTGGAACTCAATAATGGGTTACCTGTCAAAAATTGGGTACATGCGGTAGCCCAATTAATTATTAAATATGGGCTCTCAATTGAAGACCTAAAAGGACTTGATCAGTTTGCAAGGAAGAAATTAATTAATAATACAATACGGGAGGTTGCTATGCTTGCAGATTTGCACACTTTCCAAGCTTCCCCGTGTGCTCCTCTATATTACAGACTTAGACAATTCGGTGACCACCCTGACTATTTTAACAACTTAACTTTTATTCAATTGTGTCGTGCGTTCACAGAACTAAGACTAAATATGTTTGAGTCATCTGAAAGAGATGGGAGGCTTAATAACGTACCAAAAAACCTCCACAGATGTTCAGCTGGCTGCCCTTACTCAGAAGACTTAATCCACTGTTTAGTCTGTTGTCCTTTGTACAGTGGTCCAAGGGAACGATTCATTTCACTGTTAATTCGGAATAGATTTTTCTTGAACTTTCAAGAAATGGTTCTTTACCTTCTAATGGACACAGACAAATATGTGTGACTTGGCGTGTGGCTTTATTTCCCACTGCTGCAAAAAAAAATTAGAAAGAAACATCTGGCAGAGATAGCTGTATCTTGCAATGGTGACAATTTTTTATAAAATACTTAGTTTCTGACCCTTTTTATGATTTTATCCAAAGTGTACCACCTATGTTAAGGTTTTTAACTGTAAAATTTTATAGTTTGTTTACTTGTATTTTTGTATTTTTAAATGATATTGTTGTTTTTTTTGTTTTATTGTACTGTTCAATTGTTTTATTGTTGTTTTTGCAACGGCCATTGGCCAAAAGCAATAAAGTAAGTATAAGTATAAGATTGCTAACTGGGGCAGATTATAGAAACCACATTACAGATGAATTCATGTGTATGGCTGTTCCTTGGCAACCAAACAGCCTCCGTTCTTGTTTCTGGGCAACCATACCACTTCCTTGGTGCACAAATGATGCTGGAACTCAGTCCAAGTCAACATCCAGCTCTGAAGTTAAGGACAAAGGCAGAAAGTGGAAGGAAGAGAGAGAAACTAAGACATTTTTAAAGTGGGAGGGGCGAAGATTAATTGGGACTGTCCCTGACAAATTGGGACACTTGGAGTTTACATAGTTCTGACTCAGGAAATCCTGGAGTTTGCAGTTTAGGGAGGGATATTTAAAATTCTCAGGCAGGGAGCTCCAGTATCTCACCAAAGTACAAACCCCAAGGTTCCACAGGATACCACTGCGACAGCTGAAGTGGAATCATAGTGCTACAGTTGTTATGAAAGGCCCCCTAGTTCAGCTTGCCTTTTTTTTTTCATCCAATCTAATTCTCCCAGAGGTGAGATACATAGAAAGATAGAGACAAAGGTTATTTTATAATTAAATCTGGGAGAAGCATTTTAAAAAACACTTATTGTTAATTTAAAAAGTTGTTTTTAAGTGGCTCCCGTGCTAACAAATGGAGAAGTAGAAAAATGGGAACATCAAGATTCAAATTTCTAAATAGAAACAGAGTGGGCAGAAGGATAATAAATGACAGCTTGTATATTATAAATGGGCCTAAATAACCTAAAGGCATCGGATCTTGGAAGCTGATGTTGGAAGCTTCCTGATTTTGGAAGCTCAGCAGGGTTAGCCCTGCTAACTTGAATGGGAGACAGCCAGTGAATACCAGGTGCAGTAGACTATATTTTTGAGGAAGATAATGGGAAACCACCTCTGTGTATTCCTTGTCTAAGAAAACCCTATGAAGTTCATGGGGTTTGCTGTGAGTTGACAGCTGACTTGAAGGCACATACCCACACACATTTTATGAGTAGTTTTTAGTTGCTATTCACCCCCACCCTTTATGGTGTGTCAGATTTTTGTATAAATAATATGCATATAATATAGTGCAAATATATCAGATGAGACCACCAGGATTAATACTTACATGTAACAAATTAAATAGCAGCTGAAACTTCCTCCTTCTGAGATCCCACGTCCTTCTATTCAGCTATTCAGCTATTAGCTGACATGTTTATTCTGTTATGTGTACAGGGACAGAAAGTCTTCACAAAGGAAACAGTAAAATATTTTTGTCTTATTGCTTTCTTGAACAAATACACTAGACACGTTTATCATACAAATGATCTTCCTGAGTTCCACGGTATTTTCTCTTTTGTAGAGCAAAGCCCTTTCTGCACGAGACGAGGGAATCACTCCGTGCCATTACTCACCTCTTCTTCTGGGGCCTGAAGCAACGCGGACTGTCCCTGAAGCCCTTCTGCAGGGCTCCTCCTTGGTCCAGGGTGAATCGGAGCAGTGCAAGGTCTGTAGATCCACACTGCTCTGGCTTCCAAAATGGCAGCTTCCAGCTTCCAAAATGGCGGCTTCTGGCTTCCAAAATGGTGGCTTCCAGCTCCGAAAATGACGGCTTCCGGCTTCCGGTTGGTCGTGGGTCCTGACCAACCGCTGAAGCTCGCCAAGCCTAAAGCCCGCCCTCCACAGATGGCAGGCTTGCAATGGTGCGAGCCTGCAAATCTGCACAAGAGAGCAGAAACGCAATGGTGCGTTCCAGGAAAATAAAGACCTGTTTTTTCTGGTCTTTCAAAAACACGCTGGAAGACCACTTGGGGTCATCTTGGAGCAGACTGAGGTGTGGATCTCCTGTAAGTAGTCCGCTCCTAGTCTGTTCCAAGGTGCAGAGAACCTCCATGCGAGGACGCACTGCTCTGTTCTAATTGCCTAGTGAAAAAAGGGTCCAAGTCTGGGAAAGAGAGAGTTTATTGTGTAAGTACAGAGAGGAGAGTAGGCAGCCTTCCAGAAGTTGTACTATATCTCCCACCTGCCCTGATAAAAATAACCAATGGTTGAGATGATGGGAGGTGCAATCCAGCAACATCTTGTTAGCAACACATCCCCTGTCCCTGGCAGAGACCCTGATATTTGATCTGAGTACACCTTATGTCTTCCATATTCATCATTCTTATTACTTTAAATTCCCCAGATGACCAGATGAACCTCAATCTCTAACAACTTTTATACATCAGCCAGTATGTAAAAATATTGTCAAGGACTGAACACCAATATTTATACAAGTGTAATTTTTCAGACTGAGCACACGAGGGCAGTATAACATTAACCATCTTTCATTTCACATACATGGTCAAATTGCACCCAAGAAACCTCTGGCATTTTAAAGCAGATATTACAAAAATAAACAGTTTAAACCAGTGATTCCCAAGCTTTGGTCCTTCAGGGGTTTTGGATTTCAACTCCCAGAAAACTCAGTCAGCTTGGCCAACAATCTGGAATTGTGAGAGCTGAAACGCAAAACATCTGGAGGACCAAAGTTTGGGAGCAACAGGTTTAAACTAACCTCAAAGCCACAGGCTCAGCTCCTCTTGTACATGTAAAACAGATGGGTGATATATAAAACTGGAGACAACTGTGCACTCAACCTGCACACTGATTGCTGCCACTCAGTTTAATTGTGCCTTTGCGCATGACCTCCAAACCAATACTACATTGGCCCTGGAAGCCTGATCTTCAAAACAGGCAACTTAAGCTTGACAACCAGTGGCTCTCTAGATGTTGTTGAACTCTATTTCCCATCACCTCTGGCCAACAGCAAAGCATGAAAATGAAACCAAGCTCATAAAAGTCACTGAAGCTGTTGTAGACCATGGAACTGTCATTTAACTATGGCCATTTCCACACAGGGTAAATAAAACGGTGCAGTCCACGGAGGACATCTGCACCTTGGAGCAGACTGGGTCCAGACTACTTCCCGTAGATCCACACCTCAGTCCACTCCGGAGCGACCCCAAGTGATCTTCAATAGTGTTTTTGAAAAACCTGGTTTTTCAGGTTTTTCAAAATGCTAGCGCGCACCATTGTGTGCCTGCTCTCCAATGCAGAATCGCAGGCTCACACCAATGCGAGCCTGCGATCTGCGGAGGGTGGGCTTTAGGCTGGCGAGCTTCAGCAGTTGGTCGAGACCCACGACCAACCGGAATTTGCCATTTTGGACACCAGAGCAGTGCAGATCTATGATCACGCACTGCTCCTCCTCACCCCAGACCAGACCAGACCCACAGAAGATCTGGTGAGTAGCGGCAAGGAGCGATTCCCTCGCCGCGTGCGGAAATGGCCTATGATTGCTGCATGATGCCAATGATATAATGTGATGCCACGTTACATAGTGGGCTATGCCCACTAACACTGTGTGTTAGTGATAACACGCTCCACAAAGCTAAGAGATCAGCATTTTCATCCATCAGCATTCTTATTCTTCCTTAGTTCTTTTTTCCTTCCCACATGGGATATATTTTGGTATACTTTTTTTCTTTATAGGCACATCTGGAGTACATATTTTCCCATTGACTCAGGAAGGTTTGTGTGCAGTTTTCATTATAAACAGTTTAGCTCTGAACATTTTCCAAAGGTACCCATGGTTTTGTGTGCATTTGTTTAGCTAAAAATACACATCTGGCCCCTCCCGAAACTGCAAACCCCGGGTTTCCATAGGATGTTGAAAGTGGAATCATAGCGCTGTAACAGGCTAGTGCGGAAATGGCTTAGGTCTCACATTTTGGCCCAGAAATCTAAGGGCCCTGAATGATCCTGAACTGACAGGCTTATATAAGCAAATGTAATTCAAAGTTATGTTTTTGCAACTTGTTGCTGCCACTGAAAGGCCTTGTTTTCATTTCCCACTCCACCTTACCCTCAGAATCTTCTTAAAATGCCTTATCACTGACGTTTTTTTCTAGAGTAGGTTCCTCTTACCTATGAAAGCCACCTTTTCTTTCTCAGCACTGAACCATATTAGCTGAGTGCTAAGTTAAATGCCACTGACTCCAGGGGATTTTAAGAGACGATTTTCATAAGACTGTGCCCAGTTCCTCATCTCATTTATAAATGAAGATAAGAATATCACAAAGAGGAAATCCCATGGGCACAGTATATAATAAACTCACCTACAGCCATCTTCAAAACAAACAAGGTGAAGGAAGCACTAATTCAATTTCATTAGAATGTTGAGTTATCTTTAGACCTCGCTCACCTTACCAAAAGGCTTGGTAACCCTTGGCTTTCCAGTTGTTTTGGCCTACTAATCCTTGAAGCCCAACCCAGCCCAGCATGACCATCAGTACAAAATTGTTGCATGATGGTCCAGCACACCTGAAAGGCCCAATTTGCCACCAGACTTCTGTTGGAGAACAACGGTCTAGGACAAAATTACCCAGACGATAGACTGAGATATACTACTACAACAGCTAGAAGCAAAAGAGAACAGGCCTTGTGAATATTTCATTAATCTGTTGAAGAAGGAATTTCAGCAGATACGGTTTTTAGAGTGGGTTAGCACAAGGCCATCCAATTATTGGCAGATTATGTAGAAAATTCGCAATTTGTATGGCTAAAACAGAAACTGGAGGAAGAACTATGAGTGACCAGCAACTTATTATTCAGTCCTTCTTAGAAAAACAAAGATCTAATTCAGTTGCAGTCCATCTGGAGCTTAACAAGTAATAACATCGTTCCCTTTGTTATATGACTGTAAATTTACTTATTTTTGGGATGCCTGTGGAGCCACAAAATGGAGGTGGCACATGTGACCTGTGGGCTGTGTGTTGCCCAACCATGCTTTACAGACTGGAAAAGTTTGCCTTAAATTACCCTTGCCATTTTCATCTGCTTACTGGCTTAGCCTCTGGCCTTTAATAGCAAATGTGACAGAAAAATATTATATAGCAAAAGTTTTTCAGATATGAAGATAATTAGTAGAAAAGGCAAAGTTTCTGGATCAGGCTGCTATCTGGGTCAGGACCAAAAAAAAGGTCAATGACAGTAGCTGACAACTCCAGAGGAAGGTCATTGTATCTTAGTTTTTTCTTCACAGCTCTAAAAAAATCTAGCCCTGTTTAAATCTTTCCCACTTCACTTCCAAGCACTATAAAATGAGAAGCTGCAATGTGGGTGTTGAAGTAATTTAGTACGGCTCTATACCTAAGCTTGGATTTCATCCGATAAATCCATATTTTTTTTTCTTTTTGGAACAAATGCAAATTAAGGTGTCAAACTGAGACCTCAGATCAGAGTTCAGTTAGATAATTCACTAATTCATGGGAATCACGTGCAAGCTCTGATTTTCCCAAATATTCCCCGCCACAGCTAAGAAGCCTCCTGCTTAAGAAGACTCAGCACTTTCCAAGAAGAAAGAAATCCCCCACCCACACAAAGAGAGAAAATGCCAGCAGGAAATTCCCTAAGCTATATAGTACAGGATCAGGCAGAAGGTAGATTGAGGTTTTTGTGATTTGCAGTGGATCAGTAAGTCTTTAACAATAGCAAATAAAACTGCCACTTTTTTTTAAAGTTGACATTCTCTACCATGTCCAGTTTTGTGGTGATTCTTTATCAGTCAGCTTTGATATTCCCCACATGTAAAATCGGAGTATTTATAGTTGACTTTGACTACTTTTGGTTCAGCTCTATAGGTCATTTTTAGGAGTGTTGTGATAGTAACAAGAGAAGTGCTGATTTCTTCATTTGTACTTCTTTACTTAGTCCTGGAAGGGACAACAGCAGCTGGTAATTGATCCAGGACCAGAGCCATCATTTTGCATCTGGTTCTACTCCCAGCTACCATTTTACACTTGTCTGCTGATTGTTGATGTCAGGGATCTAGCAAAAAAAAATGTAAATTTCATAAGCCTTAAATCTTCTTACTTGTGTCAGGTACAAACAGAGTTTTTCTTACATCAGGACTGAAGAGCCTGTGGCCCTCCAATTATTATTGACCAGACTGGCTGGGGCTGAGAGGAACTGGAATCCAAAAATATCTAGAAGGCCAGGAGTTTCCCATTCTGATCTTAGATACAGGAGGGATGGGAGCATTACTTGTTGGGAGTTATAGGATGACAGGACAGGAAGCAGGATGAACAAGACATGGTTGTTAAGAACTGAATAGTATAGGTAAGCAATAGAGCTTTTAAATCAAAGGTTTATCTAATTGAAGGAAGTTATCCTAAAATATAAAATATGCCAATAACTTATGTGTCAGGAAAGATATTCACATAATGTATGATATTATTTTTTAGTCAGCTGCACCTAAAAGAGCACAGTGTCGTTGCATCTTAAAGCAAAGATAGGGAAGTCTATGGTCCTCCAGATATTGTTGGATTCATCAGCAGTTTTCAACCACACTCCCATGAAAGGCCTGCCAGTGTGCCACATCCGTGAGCCACAGGTAAATGATAAGAAGGGACACGCAGATTGAAAACCACTAAGCTCAGCATTTGTGTTGTGGGATTTGCATAATGTTAATATTTGCTGTCAATAACAAATAAAGGGATGTGAATGAGAGTGAGAATGGAAAGAAGCTCCTCCTCCTCCTCCTCTTTTTCCTCTTGTACCTTCCTTTGCTCTTCTGTTCCTCAGTCAATGGCAGTGGGAAGTGTGTCTGAGCCTGGTGCCCATTTGAATCAAGAGGGTGCTACCAAAGGAGTGTGGCTGCTGAAGAATCAAAGATCACCCACTCTAAGATGGTGGTGGATGACCCCCTTTTACCTCCGCCTCAGCAATTCTCCATGGTAGAGGAACAGGGCAGGCATTATGTGGGCACTGTCTCTATGTACGACAGGGAAAATGTGATGAGAAATAAACCAGTGAAGGGAGGCAGGTGGGGGAGAGAAGCATGTGAGGGGTTAAAGCCAACTGAGAGCTTAACATGAGAAATACTATTGGGAGGACACAAGACAGCACTTTGCCCTTCATGGGGAAGTGCGGAGACTAAGGGAAGAAGCTCAACCCTGCCACTTGGCATGCCAAGTTTATTTCAACAGCCATTCTAACACAGGAGCAAGAATGGATGGAAAGGAGAAATACTGAGTGAGGGTGTGTGATGTGTGGGAAGGGGAGGAAGTTGTCTCACCTTCTAACTCAGCCTCTGGTTGGTCACAGACTCCTCCAGACCAATAGCCAGCCCCCCCCTTCCTGTTTCCCACCTTTCAGTGTATTTAAAAATGCCTTAGAAAATTTCCTGATTGTACCTCCATTCCTCAGATTTGCACAGGTATGTTCTGGCCTCCCCTGAACCCAGAGAAGAAGAAGAGGCCTCCAGCCTCAGCAGCAACCTGTAGGTGACACACATCATGATTCCCCTCTTCCCTCAGTGTCTGAGGACAGCTGGAATTTGCCCAGGCACACCCCTGCAGGAAAACAGTGGCCTGGGTGGAGAACACAGCGGTGACCAGGAATTCCCTGGCTGCTGCTGTGTAGCCATAATAAGGGGCATTCTTCAAGGAGGTACAGGACAGCTTCTTCTACAACATGCCTCATAAGGCATACTCTGACATAACACAGGCTTCATTGATTGCAGATATTCCACAGTATGGATTTCTCCAGTATTGCACCTCCATACCAGCTATAAAATCTGTAACAGGTGTGCCCCAAAGAAAAAAGAAGATAGTATCCTCTCATAATCCTACAGAAGTCCATGATTTTGTTCAAAAAAAAATTCATATTGATATATTCCTTGACTAGGATTACATCCTTTAAAAATAATGTGCCGTCTTTATCAGCAGTCTCCTGATGCACTAATCTGAGCATCCACAACCACATCATGTCTTATAACTAAAATGGTGGCGACATGCATGCATACACACTGAAACATACACATACACATCATCACTATTGAATACAGTCGGACCCACCCGTGCATGCATTTTGCCATTTTCGGGAGTTCCTGGAAGAGAAAACCCACATATACAAAGTCACACTGAAAGAATTGTTATTTTTCAACTCCTGTTTAAGCACTAGGACTATCAGCCTTTTAACCACTGAGGCTGTGTCATTAAGAACAATGAGATTGCAGACATGCATTGGCTGGCAAAAATAGATGTGCTGTCAGTAAGCCCTTCCCTGTATCAGGAGAACACCCTCAATCAGTTGAGGGTATAGTTGCTCATGTCTTGAAGATCCAGGCTCATAATGGGTATCAGCTTGTCAATTGCCATTGATTACTTGCTAATATGTGTCAGCATAATCTAGTTGGGACTAAAAATTGGATTTTGACCTATTAAATCATGCACTTACTTATTGTATTTACACCCTGCTTTTCTCCATCAGAATGGAACTCAAGGCAGCTAACACTAAAACAAATAAAGCCAGTGTAGTTAAAACATAAAAACATGCATATTAAAATAAATGGCTTTTTAAAGCCATTAAAAACTAATCAATAAGAAAAAAGGAAAACACCCATGCAGGAAAAAGTCTCCCTTTTCCAACTACCCAGTCTAACTGCCAAAGGCAGGTAAATAAAATGTCTCTCTTGAAAGTTTCACCTTGTGAGTTCTGCACATCACTGGGCCAAGAAAGCAAGCCAAGCTGGGCTTGGTTCAGTTGTTCTGCCAACTGGCATCTCTGAATACTGCACTCTACTATGCTGTACTGCTAAAACACAAATATGTCAGAGAAAGACTCTTGTTTGTTTATTTCCCATCGTGTGATAACAAGCACAGTCTGGGAAGGAATTGCCAGGTTTCATTTTGAAGAACTCTATTCATTGGCCCAGGTTCTAGAATGTGACTTCATCAGATGAGTCTTTGAGTAATTATTGCTACTTGATGAAAACTGAGATGTGATGAGCCTAATGTACATCAAGGATTCACAGCCTGAGCTGATGCAAAAAGTCACATGTTATGCTATCAGGTGGTAAACACTCTGTGAAACTACCTGGGGAACCACATGCATGCACATGCGTGTGCACACACACAGACATGCCACCTCCAGATTTTTAAAAATGTTTTTAAACTTGAGCATTTATTTCCTAGCTAAACAAAGCCCCCTGGTGGGCTTAAACAGATTTGGATGGAGGGGCAAAAGCATGGCAAAATTACCCCACCCCTTTAAGGTCACAGAGGCACTTTAATACAAAATAAAAATAAAAATGTGGGCCCACTAGAATTAGCAAAAAATGGACTGAGGGTTGCATGTTGAATATGGACCACACTTTTCTTTCTCCTGTACTCCATCGTACAGGATTTCCAGCTGAAATCCATTGCTAATTGGAATGGATGAAAATTTCATTTTGGTTCATTGTTGATCAGAACTTACCAGATTTTCCAAATTTCTTCCAATTTTGTTCATATTCTGGGTTGAAAAGACCTTGAGATTTTTTAAAAAATGAGAAAGTGAAGGGAACTAAAACTGACAGATTCAATCCTCTCAGAAAGGGTCTTAACTCTTAAACAGCTAGATCTGAAACCTCTATGTATTCAGCCATATGAGGGCTACCATTTAAGATTCTTACCTCTTCTTATTTATGTATTTTTCTAAGAGGTTCCCTGACTTTAACACATGTTTGGAAGACAAGTTCAACACAGTAGTCTGCATGCTGAGATTAGCAGAATGCATTGAATATGGCCAGTGTAAATAGGAGAAAAACAATTGTTTCTGTTCATTTTTTGAAGAATTTTCCAGAAGCTGTGCATTACTTCATAATCAGAACACTATTAGAGGACACATAAAACTCTGCCCTGCCCATCCCATGCAATGTTCTTACATGTGTACAGTTCAATGCATGTAGGTTAACCCCCTTTCAGATTTGAAACATTAGGATGTAGGAGAAGGCAAAGCTGACAGATTTTTCCCATAGTTGAATACGAAGATTGTGTTGGATGTAGCATGGGAACAAAAACTCATCAGTAATGTTAAGGATCTTACTGATTCCAGTCAGATATACAGTAAAACACCAGCCTTTGACAGAAATGAATCTAGCATGGGCCAATAAGGCACTAAACTAAATTGGGCTCTAAATTAAATTGGTTGGAAGAAAAAATACTACGTACATCAATCACTGAAGACCGGTCATGAAGTACATGAAAGTATAAATGGGGGAAAATACAGAACATGGGGTTATAGAGGAAACAGTGTGGGCTAACACAGGTTATGCAACAGTCAACACACCAATAGATCACTTCCCCCTGTTTCCCACAAGTGTTCTGTTAATAGTTTCCTTTGTGCAATAAGGGAATAGCCATTTGTTGCAAACAGAGACTCTTTGTCTGAGGTTCCCAACCTAGCCGCTGAAAGGAGTTGTATAACTAATTGCCCTCAGGAGAGACCTCAGTGGCATCAGGCAGGGAAGATCAGAGCTAGAGAAAGACGATACCTTACTGGCAAAGCACAAGCTTTGGATGCAGAAGGTCTTAGGTTCATTCCCTGGGAATGTTGAGAAAGACCTTGCTCTACGACCCAGAGAACTAATATAGTTGGTTTGGGGAATTCTGTGCAATGAAGACTTCTAACAGTTTGACACAGAGCTTGCAAAATTTATATATTTATTTGGACTGTGATTCCCCAAATCTCCTAAACAGTATACCCGCTGGACTTTCATAATCCCCCAACCAATGTTTCCAAGAGCTGGATTCCGACTTTGTACCAGGAAGCTTACTAGTCTCCTAAGAAAGCTTCTGGCTCATACACCAGGATTCTCCTCAGCAAGAGTGGAAGTATGAATCAAATAAATGTCTTTAAACCCCTGTACCCGGTTCCTTGGCCCAGACAAGGTGGCACAGGTTTCCTGTAGATTTGCTGCAAAAAAATGTTAGCATACACAGAGCTGCCCTCAGAAGTGCTCTTCATAAACACAACTTTTCCCCTACTACCAGTCATCAAAGGTTCATTCTGACTTGATTGTTGTATACTATAACAGTTCAAAGTCCTGAGTTACTCTGAACAAAGCCAGTATTGCAAGCAACTCTTTCTCTTGAAGAGGAATACATTTATGCAAGAATGCATCAAGTGATCGTAGACTTCCTTGAGACTGTATATGGTTTTGTATACACCAAATACAAATTCTGTGCATTTTGTATATGCAGAAAGTAAATTCTGTAGCCAATTTTGTGCTAGGAAACCAGCTTTGGGAAGGTGGCACTGGTAATGTAAAACAGAAATGAGGAGCTGTGTTGAATGACTATCTCCACTGCTAAGTGATTTACATGGAAAAGAGAGAGTGCGTGGAATTCTTCCCTGTCTTTATTGTTGTGTGCCCTCAAGTTATTTCTGACTTACAGTTGTTAGAAGTACAACAACACTTAAAATCGAAGAGTCAAGAATGACCCAGAGAGGACAGTAGCAATAGGGTTGGAAAGTCTGAGTGACCCAAAGTGTCTTCTCTTCCTGTCTACCTACCCACTGACCCCTCTGTGATGTGAACTTAGGGATGTTTTCCACCTCTTCTCTTCCCAACTATCCTCTCTCAGCTGTTCTCTTGAATGAAGCTAAATGAGATTAGCACCCTGAGTAACTTTCTTATTTTAGAATGAAGTTCCCACAATAAAGTCTTTAATTTGTTTCTTCACGCTATTGGTGTTTTTACTCTTTAATCAGGATCTCTAACTGCTGCATGCACTCTCTATCAGTCATGACCCTAAGGTGAATCTATCATGGGGGGTTTCTTGGCAAGATTTGTTCAGGAAGAGGGTTGCCTTTGTTTTTTTCTGAGGCAGAGAGAGTATAACTTGCCCAAAATGATCCAGTGGGTTTCCAGGGTTGAGCAGGGATTCAAACCCTGGTTTCCAGAGTCATAGACCAATGTCCAAACCACTACGCCATACTGGTTCTTGTCCTCCCTGTCTGCCCAGTGTGAAATCCCTGCACATGTACCACTCAGTGTGTTTAAGTGAACCACAGTACATCCTTGTAGGAGAATATTGAACATTCCATTTCCCGTGTACACGTAGAGCCAAATGATGTGAGACCAAAACTTGGTGGGGGGAGTAGACCTGATCATCTTCCCTCTATCCCATGGTATTTGTCAGACTAGAAGACACATATCCAATCAAACCAACCCCCACAGCATATGCTTCACACAGAGGAGGTGCCCCACTTTGACATTTTAGAGTAGGGCACCCATCTCTCTGATTGGACAATGGGCAGCCCTTGCAATCAAGAGAATATGTGGCCTTCCAAATGATGCTGGACTACGGGTCCCATCATCCCAGATTATTAGCTATGCTGGCTAGGGTTGATGGAGTAGGACAACCTCGGAAGAACCCCAGCTTCCCACTCATGATGGAAGCAACTGATTTTATGAAAAATCAGTTATAACACAGGTATACATCAGGTAACAGAGTAGATGTATTCTTGGACATTACTTCTTTAACAGAAAATTTGATACCAGAGCCAGAAATAACGTGGAAAGAACAAGGCTAGTTTCCTATACCCCCAAAAAAGAAGAACAACACGTTTCACCAACATTTTTATTCAAAATTGACAGTAGGCAGATGTGAAATGAAACAAACAGATAGGAAAAACTTGGATAACTTGGGTAACTATACAAAAATATTTCAGACCTTTGTTACCGCTGTTTCTAGCCCGAGCTTGTGGGATATTAATATATCATTTGATATCAATAATTTGGCCTTCTGTACCCATTCCTCTCCACGTGCTTGTGAGGCCACCAAACAAGCACGCACACAGGCACGGCCAACAATAGCCAAACCATTCAAATCCCGATCCAGGCAGGCCAGTCATTGCTGAATGCAGCTTTAGGAGACCTCAAGGCAAGAACCACATTATGTATGCACGCTGCTTACAAAAGATCCCCTGCCCTGAGCAGGTAGCTTGATGAGCGGACTATACAACTCTCAAGCACTCCGCGTTTGCATACTGGCCACTCTATTGACAACTCAGTCATAATTCCATCATGCAAAGTACTGACTTTTCAGAGGCTTTGTCTCCAGCCCGAAACTCATTGTTATCCCCAAGTACGGACTAGCCTGCGGCCACAATTTTCCCTATAAGAACCCCTGACTTTGAGCGTCTCGTTGGATCGCTCGTGACTTGCCTCCCAACTTGCCGTCTCTCCATTTGACGAGCCTCCCCTCAGCCTCCACGTGCAGAGAACCCACTCTCCCAAGCTTCTTTGCTACTACCGGGCTTCAGGACAGGTGTAGTATTTCACATACCAAACCTCCTCTCAAAATCCCTCTATCCCACTCCTACCTTTTATTTCTATAGTTCTTCATGTGAGTGTGTTGCATACACGTGTTTGATTATATCTCAGTAAAACATTTATTATTATGAACTTCTGCTAGATCATTGACTCGGCCTGACCCCATAGACATAGGGTTCAAGATCTCGCTACGTTGCCCTGCCTCTCGCATTGCTAACTAGTGCTCTTTGCTAATTCCCTCCCCATTGTTTTGAGCACATTTAGGTGTCCCTCCCGGGACCCCCAGAAATCAGGGAACACCTTCCAGAAACCACCAGAAAGATTCTTCCAAAAAGCATCTAGAGATGACTTTTTTTTTTCATTCAGCAGTCTTTCGTTCAGCAGTCTTGCAGTTTCCATTTTGGTGGCCAAACTTATAGATAGATGCTTTAAAAAAAAACATGCTGAGGGTAGCTGTGAGGCTAATTCAGTTCCCCCTTTCTCTCTGTAAGGGATTCTAGAGGAAGCTGTAGTTCTTATGCCTGTTGTAGACAAGCACATGCAGCAAGAGGAAGATCAGCTGAGGAGTTTCCCACTCTTTATTGCTTTATTGCAATAAAATAAAGCTTTATTGCATTCTCTACTGTAGACATACTGCTGCAACCTGGCAACTGAAAAACCTGTGTTTCTCCTGTCCTTCACTACTATCTCAACACCAATGCTGTTAAAAAAAAACAGCTGTCAACTAGACAGAAGAAAAGGAGAAAAAGAAGAGAGGCTGGGTGGGCAGAAAATGACTTTGTAAAAAGGAATTTCTTTGTCAGAGGCTTTGATAACTGAAGTACGCTTGTATGTTTGTGAGAGAGAAGCTAGTTTTTCTCCAGCAAAAATATGTCCTTCAAGCAATATACTTTCTTCTGCCAATCAATTAGCAATAGCATATGTATTTCTATACTGCTTATCAGCTTTCAAGGCATCTTTTCTTTACAAGGGTGGATGACTTGTAGTTTTCAGGTGGCTGCTTTGGCCCCTAGGGGACCTTGGAGGACATAACTCCACCACCACATCTACACCTCAAAATTAAAATCTCACATATTCCAAATTCTCTACATGTTTGGCCTTCTTTGGACCATTTTTGAGCCAGGAGAGGCTTTTTCCCAAAAAGACACTAGACATTAACAGCACTACAATTTCACTTTAAGTGCCATGGCAACATCCTAAGGAATCCTGGGACCTGCGATCTAATGAGGCATAAAAGATGTCTGATTGAGAACTGCAAATGTTCCTCCCAAAATTGAAAGTCCCAGGATTTCATAGGATGTTACCATAGCAGTTAAAATGGAAACAAAGCTTTATAGCTGCATCATGTGAAAGAGCCTCTCCTAGCTCTAAAAATGGCCCAGAGGCAGAAATATGAGACATGTAGGGGACATTTTGAACCAAAAAAAATGCCTCCCGAATCAACAGGGAGACCTGGGGACCACAACAAAGTCCTTAGGGGATGCTTGCAGGCTGTACTTGTTTAAAATGGAAGTCTTAGATAGGGAATCCTTTTTCTGTAGCTTTTAGTGGTGGCTAGTGGCTTCCATGTCAGTGAGGTGTAATCTTCTCCATGTTTTAACCAGAACTTTTAAAGGAACTGTCCAACTCTATATCCAAGATAGGTTTGGAACCCTGAACAGCTCCTTTTTAAGTCTGGATGTAAACTCAGAGAGAGAGTCAACTTCTTCTCTGAAATGGGAGCCACCAACTGCTGCCAGCAGCTTTTACTGAGAAGCTGACATGAGAAGTATTCACACCAGGGAGATGTTATTCACCAGAAAAATGTATTATTAGATGTAGTTCCCTCAGAATTTGTGTATTCCTGCATGACAGAGGGATTGAGCTAGATAGCCTTTGAGATCCCGTCTGACTTTGTGATTCTATGATTCTGTGATTTGTGTTCTGAAACTGTGTGCCACCAGCTGACTCCCTTATGTGTAAATGGGAAACTGTTTAGCTCCTTTATCAGGAGAAAATGCAAATCTATTCCCCTTGAGAAGCAAAAGAATGCATTGCTGATGCTGGAGTTTTGGTAAGACATGCAAATATGCTTTCAGCAGCTCATTCAAGGAACAACTTTGGTATCTTGCCCAAATGCAACAGAGGTTGAAACTGTGCTCTAAAAGGAAATCTGGAGACCCATAACGGTCACTTTACTGGAACAGGAAAAGACACAAACAAAGAAATGAGTTTATTAATATACACAAACATACATATACTCACACCTCACTGAACTAATCTGTCTGGCTCTGCCAACTCCACTTCCACCTCCTACACAGTTATTGTGCATTATTCTCTTTACAGTTGCAATTTGAAACATATGAAACATGTAGGAATCATATGAGTCTGAGTCAGGCTTATAGCATTGGTCTGTCTAGCCACACTTTCTCTACTCTTGTCTGGTAGGCATACCTAGCAAAGTAGTTTCCTCTCATCTGCTATCTGAAACTTTTTTGAAATAGATATGCCTGGGATTACACCTGAAGTTTCAATACTGGAAATCATGTGTTCTAACCTTAAGCAATGTCACCATCTCACTTTATTTTCCCCATGGCTTATAAACAAGATTCTGTGTTTCCCAGACTACAGCAAGAGCACAGAAAACTTGCTGCACACAGGGTTCAGAGGAGAATTCAGTTTCCTCAGGTTCTCAATTTCCTTTAAAAGAGAAGTTTGTACAGTTGGAAAGAAAGCATGCAGCTGACAGACCATGGAAAAATTTACTTTTATTTTTGATGTTTTGGATTACAATGCCCAGTATAATCTACCCAAGGAAAACTAGGACCTGAAGTCCAAAAATTTATATTTCTGAGCTCTGAGCTGAACTAGGTTAAACACTGCTACTCATTGTCAGTTCACACAATTAACTCCCTATCTAAGCAGGAAGTAGGATATGGATTTTCCATGTCCAAAGTTAGACCTCTAACCACTATGCACATTCCCTTTCCATACACTTAGTACATTGACAGACCCTTCAAAGTGGTGAAATGTGTGGGAGCTTAATGGACAAAATTGTCATGTCTTAGGCAGAGCAGACAATTAATGAACAAACAGCAGAGCAGGGCCTACTCACAAGGCAAGAGCAGGCAAATGCCCAAACAAAGTTCAGACTCCAGAGCAAATAAATCCAAAGGGCAAATCCAAGTCACTGTCAAACAGGCAGAGATTCAAGACAGTCCAGATGCAAAAGAACACAGCACAAAACTTCAACAACCAGAAAAATCAGTTGCTGATCCTGAAAGGAAAAGGCCAGCTGAAAGCCTTTTATCTTACTGATGTTGTTGCCACAGGTGTTCCTTCATTAAGGCTCATTTGTTACTTAAATGCACTGAGCGGCACAGCCCCTCTCTCTGAGATCGTCTCTCTTGCATGGTAAGTGTCTGTGTTGTCTTCTCCTCTGATATTTGTTCCCCTTGCTCAGGTCCCTGCTGTTGCTTGTTAACTTCTCCTGAGCAAGCTTCTGGGGAAACTTCTGCCTCTGAGGAAACTTCTGCCAGAGATTCAAAATCCCCCTCCTCACAGCCAGAGTCTCCAAGGCAGGGCATGACAAAAATTGCACTTCTGATTGTTTTAATTATGTCAAGTTTCAGCCTTGTCATTGTTTGTTAAGAACAACAAAGCATGAACGATGATGTGGGACAACTTAGAATTACCCATGAGTCTCACCTGAACAGAAATGGTCAAAAACATCTAAACCAGTGATGAACAACTGGCACTCTAGATGTTTTTATACTACACTTCCCATAATTCCTCACCAATGGCTATGACAGCTAGGGCTGATGGTCAAGAAAAACCAGAAGACCACTGTTGCCTACCCTTGGTTTAAACTAACAGCATCAGTTGTACATCTGGACATCAGCACTTCCAAAAGACCATCAATTAAAAGAATGTCCGTAATATAGTCCCTAATTAGCTAGATAACAGCAGCTCTGTAAAAACAGCCTTGGGGCTGAAGTACGCTCTCAGTAAAACACAACAGTCCAAAAAGGGAACAGTCAAAAAGCCAAACCAATAATCTGAGCACAGTGACAAGGTCCAAGGTCTAAAGCACACAGGTAGAGAATGCAAGAATCACCATGGCTGTCACCACCAATAGCATCAGTAGTTTCCAGCAACCTTCTGTTGTTGAGGCCTCTGATTATATAACCTCAGCATGCTGTCTAGCTGTGTCCTAACTAACAAGCCTTTCTCATATAAACACTGGCTCTCCCTTTACCTTTTGCACTAGCTGTTGTAAGTACTGCCTTTTCATGTTTCTGGGGTGTGGCTGCTGGGAAGGTGTTACTGTCCTTGCTAGCCTGAGCTTCTGGAATATAAAGATATCTTTTGATATCAATAATTCGGCCTCCTATATCCATTCTTCTCCACGTGCTTGCGAGGTCCCCAGACAAGCTCGCACACAGGCTCGGCCGATAATCGCCGTAATATTCCAACACAATACAGGCAGGCCAGAAATAGCTGTCCCGCCACTTCAGGAGACCTCAAAGGCAAGTATTCTATTATGTATGCACACAACTTTCAAAAGATCCTCTGCCCCGAGCAGACAACTTAATTAGAAGAATCCTCATCTGCCAAGCACTTCGCTTTTGCATACTGTCCACAACATTGTCAATTCGGACATAACTCAATCATTCAAATTCTGACCTTTCGGAGGCTTTGTCTCCAGCCCCAAACTCATTGTTTTCCCCAAGTACGAACTAGCCTGCGGTCACAATTTTCCCTATAAGAACCTCTGACTTTGAGCACTTCCTTGGATCGCTCTTCGCTTCCATCCCGCCTTGCTGTCACTTCATCCAGCAAGCCTTCCCCTCAGCTCCACATGCTGAGATCCACGTTCCCCAGCTTCTCCGCTTCTAACCGGGCTTCAGGACAGGTATAGTATTACCCAAACCAACAATTCCTCTAAAAATCCCTCTATCCCACTCCAACCCTTATTTCTTTACTTATCTGAGCGAGTGTGCTGCATACGCTGTCTGATTGTATTTTAATAAAACAACATTTATTATTTCAACTTCTGTGTGCTCCTTGACTCGGCCTGACCCCGTAAACATAGGGTTCAAGATCTCGCTACGTTACCCTGCCTCTCGCATTGCTAGCCGTGCTCTTCACTAATTTCCCCAACTTATATAATTGAGAGCGCATTTAGGTGTCCCTCTCGGGACCCCCAGAAATCAGGGTAACAAAGGGACCTGTTTGGGTCCTGGGACAAGGTCATAAGACCTGCATTCTGTGCTCATCCCTACTACACCAAGCCAGAAACATCAATAATAAAAAGACATTCTTCATATAAACACACCCCAAACTGTGGGAAACTGTTGTACAAACTGCAGTCCTACCTTGGTCTGCTGTTATTACCATGGTCCTATGTTTTTACAGGATTTGAAATTAGGGGAAATGTGTTGAATTTTTAGGCATGCAAGATGAGGGGTTGAGGCTCTTCCCTCTGGTTGCATGTTGTCTTGGGCTACCATCACCAGAACAAAACAAGTTGAACATGTTTCACCAGCCTGAGCATTTCAATGGACGTAAGCAGTTTTCATCAGTGTTCATATCTTTCTCAAAATGTTGAACAAATCTGTTAATAAGATTGTCTGACATGTACAGTTTGAAATGTTTTTATGAGCCAGATGCAAAGGTTTTAGACCTTTGGTTGATACACATATTAGTCCATTTATTAAAATGAAGCAGAAATCAACCTCTTTCAGAGCTTCAGATTCTGTTTGGATAGTGAAAAGGGAAGGGAAGGCCAATACATGCCCCTTCCACTCCAGATATAACAGCTGGACATTCTGTTCTTTACCCAAAGGCAACGGACTGGCTTAAGGACAACATAGCACAATGTAGACCACATGAAACATAGAGTTCACTTTTGAAATCTCATTATTTCACTTCCTGGTATCTCTTATCCATTCTGAATAGTAGCACTGTCAGTTCTGTGGGGAAACAAAGCCTTGAATATCAGTTTATGGCTGTGTCCCCAGAAAAATACGCGCTTCTCTTTTTTATGAATGTTCCAATGTTTTAGAATAAAATGTCTAGGACACTGTTTTGTTTTAAAAGACTGTAGACGTTCACATCAATTATAGGAAGTAGCCTCTTTGTTCTCATGATGTATAGTCTCCAAAACCACATGAATGTTTAGTTGTCTCAAAATGGAAGTGGTTGTGGTGTGAGTAGTCCTCTGTAATGACCCCATGGGTGTGTTGCTCACTTCTTGGCTCCCAGATCATCACAACATCCAAGATGTACAATGACTGAGTAACTTAATGTCATCCTTCTTATTTAGAATAAATATTTACTTTCTTCCATATCACTTTTAAATGATTATTTTCAATGATACCTAGCCTTTTGAAGATTTGCACAGTACAATTCAAGAAAGGTCTACTCAGAATTAAGCCCCACTTCCTTCAATGGAACTTAGTCCCAGATAAATGTTGTATGCATGTTTATTCAAAAATAAGCCACATTGACTTCAATGGAAATTCCTCCCTCCTGCTCTCAGAAATTCTGCCTCCTCACCTCCTCTCCTCCCCACAAAGAAAGGCACAAAAGTATATAGCACTGACAGAATCATCAAAAAAATATTCTGGTTTGGGATAAAAATAAAAAATCTATTCTTTCCTCTATCTCAATCCATGTCTACTCAATGGGGCTTACTACATTGCCTTTTTTCAGATAGGAAATTTCTCTCTCTCTCTCAACTTGCACACTCACCTGAACAGACTCCCTTCAATTCTTTTGGAGCTGCTGACTCTCAGTGGTGATTGGAAAGAGGAGTCAACATAAAAGGGCAAGGAACTCTGGATTGCTAACCCCCTTTCCTCCAGATAGCATGGCATCCCAGTTCAGCGGGTCACTTAGCTTGTATTTATTTGATATTTTCTCTGAGTCCTTATGTCCTTCTTCCCTGCAGAATAGCACTGACAACACAACCTATTGCAAAGTGGCGGTGGGAAGGAGAACAGCTTTAGCAAAGTGCTCAAGGCAATGTGTGAAGGAATAAAGAGCCATCATGACAAGCTTAGGAATACTGATGAGGGGATGGGGAAAAGAGGCCCGGGGAGGTGCAAAGGATAAATGTGCAAAGAGGTACAATGGGGAAAAAAATAAAAGGGCTGCACGTGCACACATTGGTCAGAAAACATAGTCAAAAATGTGGCCAGAAGTGGGGAAGAGGAGAGGCAGCACCGTGATAATGAGGCACAACATCACTAACATGGGGAAGAACAAAAAGACCAAGGGACTGCATGATGCCAAAACGCAAGTCCCGAAAGAAATGATTGCTGTTGGAACACAGCACTAAGAAAAAGGTGCAGCTGATGGTGGCAGGCAACAGGAACAGCAAGAGATGACTTTGGAAGGTTTCTTGTGTCACTAGGCACAGATACTGTGTAACTTTAACCCCAACCTGGATTAGCCCCATTTAGAGATGAATGCCTGTTTTCTTCATTCCAGAAAACACGAGTGGTAATGTGAGATCCTTAAGAAGGGATGTGACCCTTCAAAAGGGAGGTTAAGAATTCCCAAGATCTGTGTACAAACAAGGGACGTGGGCTGGTCAAAACTGAGCCATGCATAGCCTATGGAAGGGGGACGCAAGGACTAGTGATTTGTGTTGCCCTTTAGTGTTCACTGGGGTTGGAGAGCCCTTTGTGACCAAGGACTGGGCTTGATTCAAGAAGTCATCTTCTGGCGGTTGGTCTCCAAACTGATTACCCCTATGCCATTCACACATACCCACTGAAACTATGCTTTTTTTAAGCTTCCTTTGCCAATAACGGAAACTTTTTAGCAGTTTGATTGCAACAGGGAACAAGCGATTTACCAGACTTTTTTTTTTTTTGTAGTTGCTTGTTTTAAGCACTGAGAAGATGAGAAGTTGTCTTCCAGTAATCACACATCCCCGCAAATGCCTCCCATACTACCATTAGGCCTCCAAAAAAAAAACACCTCTCAATTGATACCTTTTTCAAAGTCTGATGTGCTTTCCGCACTAGCCTGTTGTAGTGCTGCTATTCCACGTTCAAGATCCTATGGTATCCTGGGGTTCGCAGTTTAGGGAGGGGCTTCAAAAGCCCCTCCCTAAACTGCAAACCACAGGATGCCATAGGATCTTGAAAGTGGAATAGCAGCACTGAATCTCTGACAGGGCGTTGTGCCATTTTAGTGGTGATGGGGAAACAGGGGAAATTATTGATACATAATTAGCTAATGAGAAGAGATTTTCAGTCTGGTTGGAATAGGGAGTGAAGCCTTGGGAGCAGGGACAGGGTCTAAGGGCATTTCCACTCTACACTGTTATAGTGCTATTGTTCCACTTTCAATACCCTGGGATTTGTCATTTACTGAGGCCAAAGAGCTCTCTGGTTGAGAATTCTAAAGTCCCTTCCCTAAACTGAAAACCCCAAGATTCCATAGGATGTTGAAAGTGGAATAACAGCACTATAACAGTGTAGTGCAGAAATGGCCTGAGACTGAAGCTTACGGGCACTTATGCATTATATCCAGGTTATGGGATGCTCTCCAACCTGCTGCTTATTTCCAACTTTCACAAAGCAAACATAAAATGAAATCATAGTTAGTATACTAGTCTGTAAGAGCCACTATGCTGTAGTAGTTTGAGCATTGGACTACCACCCTGGAGACCAGGGTTTGATTCTCTGCTTCACCATGGAAACCCACTGTGTGGCCTTAGGCATGTCACACACTCTCAGCCCCAGAAAAACCCTGTGATAAGATCACCTTAGGGTGTCATACATCGGAAAATAACTTGAAGGCACACACCAACAATGCTAATCTGTAGTATCAAAGAATAATAAAACTTTAAGATAGAAGCTAGTAAAATAAAGAAAAAAAAGTGGCCATATGCACAATATTTTCTTCCATTAATCATAGGGATTTTCTCACTAGCAGTCTGAAGGATTCTCAGAGGGCCACCACATAATAAGTTTGGAAGAGGAAGTTCCACTTCCTCACATCACACCCGCACAAAATAACTGACAGCTGTGGCATTTGCTCAGGCCCTGGTGTTTGTTATACTCATGGTGTTATCACTTTGTAATTTTCATCATGTCTGGCAGCTTCCCACAGTGTGGCAAACTGACCTCCCTCATCTTTTGTAGTTGAAATATTACAAGGAAAAGTCTTGGATTAGACTGACATAAAGGAGCAGGAAACATCAACACTTTCAGGGAAAGAGGTTGGGTGCAAATATCAAGCTAGACTTTGCAACAATTTGCTAAAGGCAATTTCTCCTGGCTGGCTTTGAATCCACAAAAGCCACTGCATTATTTGCATAACACAAACCAGTAACCCTTCCTTTAAATTGTTTTGCACAAATGATAAGGAACTTTCTCTGTTCATAGCAACTGTTTGATTTTAGCAACTCTTCATGAAAAACACCACTGACTGAGAAACCAATGAAGCTGCCAGAGTACAGAACCTTTGAGAGGCTTGTGAAATAAAATCATCTTCTGTCATGGCTTACACAAGGCTGGCAACAGAACATTAGGGCCATTCCTGCACTACACTGTTATAGTGCTATTATTCCACTTTAAACATCCTATGGAATCCTGAAGATTGTAGTTTACTGAGACCAGAGAGCTCTCTGGCTGAGAGTTCTAAATGTGCTTCCCTAAATTGCAAACCCGAGAATTCCACAGGATGTTGAAAGTGGAATGATAGCACTATAACAGTGTAGTGCAAAAATGGCCAATGTCTCTGACCCATCCTGCCACCACGTGCAGCACCAAAGACTTTGGCTTAAAGTTCCTTGCAATGATGCAGAGCACTATGGGAAAGATTCTTTGTTTATATATGTTGAAAAATGTTAGAGATGGTTATGAATCTGTCAAGCAGAATATTCAATTGTCAAGTAGAAGCTGAACTGCAATCAGTTCCACACCCACCCCTGCACTCACTCATGCAGGGTCTACAGAAGAAACAAAGTTAGACTTCTTGCTGAAACATACAAAAGCAGCTGTGCTTACAAATACTTCTGCACATGGTCTAATGGAGAAGAGAGGGGAAAAATGAAAACAGTTGTAAGATAGAGTGATGCAGGAAGAGAGTTGGTATGGAAACAAAAATCTAACAAATAGGAATATATGCTTAGTCTAACCTAACGTACAAACTAGCGATTGGGGAGTATAGGCATTCAAATGTTGCTAATTTTAACACTATCCAATGTGTTTTTGTTCTTCTGTAAATGTGGTATTCTCCCCAAGCATACTGTTACCCTCCTCTTGTGTGAATGGTGGCACTTGTGAGAATGGTGGCATATTTCCCCATATCAACCTGCCCAAGTCTACAAACTTTGAGGAGGGCCTTTTATCCCTTCACTCTCACAGGATCATTCAATGAAAGTTCGATGGTTGCTCCTAAGCTATTGAACTCATTCCCAAGGGAAGTTCGATTGACCTTTTCCTCTGCTCTTTTCTCAATCAGGCCTTCAGCCTTTAACTGGTTATGACAGAAGGATGTGCAATGAGTGTGCTGCTTTTTAATTTATAACATGTGTCTAATGCTGTTTTTAAGCATTTTAAATTAATTGGATTATTTTTTTTTAACTTTTGTACTATACATTGTTTTAGATAGTTTGTTTAAGATATACCGTAAGCCATTTTGAGTTCCTTATTGGGAAAAAGTGAGATATAAATCAAATAAAGAAAGAAAGAAGTATTGTATACCAAAAGAGTAAATAAAGAGTACTAAGTGCGAAGGCAAATAAAGAGTAGTAAATACTAAGACCAAGAGCATTTCCGCACTAGACTGTTATAGTGCTTTGAGGCCCCTCCCTAAACTGCAAACCCCAGGATTCCATAGGATGTTGAAAGTGGAATAATAGCACTATAACAGCCTAGTGTGGAAATGACCTAAGACAAAGACTTAAAAAACTTTGGAACCAGGTGTCTAGCAGGCTGCCTTCACCAAGGCTGTCCATTGATGGTTGTCCCACAGCCTATAGAATTCGGTTGCTCAGCGTTGTGAAACTGGACCTTTTCAATAGTGGCACTGAACACTCACCCCTACATAATATGAGCAACAGACAGTAGTCTTGAAGTTTAAAAACCTCTGAAAAACATACATATTTATGTAGCGTTTCAGTGAAAGTCAATTCTTATTTCCTGTGCCCCACTTATAGATTAAGTTTTGATGTGTTTTGAATTTTTTTCTTATTTTTACAGTTTTTAAAGTGTGTTACATTGTATTATATCGTTATTGCAGTTGCTATTAAAACTGTTGTTGTTATGCATTATTTCTCACCTTTGTCTCCAGAAATATACTTCACAATGGCTTATAAAATTTAAAACAGTTACAAAAAAAATTACATGAAATTTAAAAAGTGGACAGAGTTACTGCTAAAATATAATGAAACTACTTCAGCTATTGGTAGAATTAAGACAACTGTAAAATATTCTTATAAAAAAAAAGATATAAAAACTGTACAGCACACTACTAAAAACTATTTCCTTAAAAATACGTAGTTCTCGAAAACCTCTCAGAATTTTTCCAAAAAAAGGCTCCACCTACTATAAATAGTACAAGAAAGCATAGTTAAATGGTCTCAGGATATAGGATACCAAATCATATTGGAAGATTGGGTTAAATCTTGGAACAATATCCTAAAATTTATAAAACCAGCACATTTGAGATAAAATTCTTATATGATGCTACATAGATGCTATATATCCCCTTCACAACTATCTAAAATAACTAGAAGTAGACATAATATTTGCTGGAAGTGTAATCAAAAGGGAACCTTTCTCCACTTAAAACAAGTGAAGAAATTTTGGAAGAAAATTCATGACAAAATCTCTGAAGCTTTTAAAACTAAATTTCTAATGATACCCAAAATATATATATTAAACATGACAGAAAAAGTTCAACAAATAAAGAGTATACAAAGGAAAATCTGACTTTACACAATTACTGCTGTAAGACTAATATATGCACAAAGGTGAAGACAAAACTCAATCCCAACAATAGACAAATGGTTATTTACTAAGAATTTGGTGAAAATTTAAGAACACAACATACAAAAGGATCCTGATGTGGATATCCTCACATGAAGCTTTTTTTTTTCTTTTTTTTTTTGGCCAATGGAAAGCACACAGAGAGAGATGGATACACTACAAGGACATCTGAATTGAAAATGGAGATTTCACTTTAAAGTCAAGAGCAGATTTGCAGAATGAAGGATTCATATTCAGCTAAAAGAAAGATACAAAATGGACCTAAAATTAGAAGGGTTTCAATCTGGAAAAGGAAAGAACAAATTTGAAATTGCAGTATTTGAAAAACCCAATCTGAAGTGGTTAAAGAGGCAATGATTAAATGGGACCAATGGTAGAGAGGTACAGTTGGAAGAATGGGAAGACAGAAGAAGACTCAAAAATTTGCATTATTTGAAAATTTAAAGGAAAATTACTTGAAAATGTTTCACAGATGGCATCCAAGCCCTTCTAAATTGTGTAAGATGTACAAGATGGGCAACATCTATTGCTGGAAATGCAATGAACAAGAAAGGTCACTTTTTCACATGTGGTGGCTGTACCCAAAGGCTAAGAAGTTTTGGAAGAATGTTCATTATACTCTAAAAATTCATCTTCTCTTGACACCTGAACTTTCCTTACTAAATATATTGTTTCCTTTCCTTGATACAGGAAAGATTCGGGAAGATAATACTTTATGTGATCACCACCATCTGAATCGTTTATGCACAATACTGGAAGAATAATCAAATACCGAATATGGATGAATGATTAATCAATCTATTTGAAATGAAAGACTATGACATTTTAACCAAAGTGCTAAATGGAAGACCAAGAGCAAGAAAGAATGGCTTCCAATTCTGGCATATATTAAAGGGAAATTCAGAAATCACACTGTTATAACGGAAGGATAAAATCTTAGAGCTATTTAAGTTTATACACAGACATAACATACAATCATTGCTGAACATATTCTTTGGTTGCCAGAGAATTGACAATTTTGATGACATTAAACCGCAGATAATCATAACTTAGACTTATTCTTGTTTGAGTTAAATTTTAAGAAGGAATCAGAAATATGGCTAGATCAATATAGCTTGTTCTTTTATATATTTTTTTGAGATACAGTAATTGTGCTTTAATATGTAATATTATGTATTATGTAATATATCTCCAAATGTACCTACACATGTTTAATTATTGCTGTTCTGGATCTTTTTTTAAAAAAAAATAGTAATAAAAATAGATGAAGGGTTATTAAAAGCTATGGTGTGATGGAATTAAGTTATCCATACTGCTATCAGAAAAAAAGCACGTGACCAATTCAATAATGAATGGTAAATATTATGACCACTATGGGAAAAAAATTGGAGCAATTCTGCAACTATAGTGATGTCAGAATAAGGCAAAATTGTACTTTGAAACAAAACTGGAAATTTGATAGAAAAATCTATAGAGAAAATATACAAATGTATATATACATATAAGAACTATCGCAACAACTATTAGTTAATTAACACCTACACTGATAAAGAAAGAAGGAGATATAAAAATTGAAATCTCATGACATTTATTTAAGAAATAGGAAAAACGAAGCCATAGAGATATTTAGATAATAATTACACAAATTGAAGGAAAGAAAGACAGGTAGTAAGGCAACCAACAATTTTAAGAGAAGGAAGCAGGAAGGTTGAAAATTTTGAACTCAGATATGAAGTAGTGCCATTGGTATAAGTTATTTATATAAACACTTCAAGTACAGTTATACAGTTGTGATACATACGTTCATGAAGAATTTCTATATTTGTATTAGTAGATTGTAGACTGGTGAAATAACAGCAATTGTTATACAACATACTACAATACTATATTATTTTTCTTTTTAATAAAAATATTATGAAAAAGGTCTTCACCTACTGATGAAAGTACAAGAAAGCATAAGATAATCTAACTTCTCCTGGAAGCAAGTTCTAGAACCCAGGAGCAACCACCAAAGATGCCCTTCCCTACATACCCACCAGCCATGTTTTTGAAGACGATAAGACAGAAAGAAAGGCCTTTCCTGAAGATGTCAAAGCCTGGGAAAGTTCATATTGGAGAACATGGTCTTTCAGATCAAAGCTTCCTCCATTATGGCCATGAATAACTGGACTCTTTCGTAGTGACTAAAGATACACTCTTATAGCCCCTCATAAGTATGGCAGTACCTTGTTTTGGAGACCTAGAACCCTTACTTATAGATTGGCATCTTTTGTAGCTGAAATCTGGAATCTTGTCTTCATATTGTTGTGTGCCTTCAAGTTGTTTCCAGCTTATGGAGACCCTAGGGAAAACCTATCAAGTATGTTTTTCTGCAAGAATTGATCAGAGGGAGATTGTCATGGTCTTCCTCTGAGGCTAAAAGAGTGTGACTTGCCCAAGGTCACCCAAGTAGGCTTCCATGGCCAAGTAGAGATCCAAACCCTGGTCTCCAGAGTCCTTGTCCAACACTCAAACCACTACACTGCACTTTCTGTTCTCATATACTGATCAGAAACAGTCCTTGTTGCTGGATGCCACTGTCTGCAGCCCCCTGTACATCCTTAAAGCCTTCTCTGAAAAGACTGAGATGCGCATGTTCTGTGGTGTTGTGTTTAGGCCACATGGAGAGCTGCAGCAGGAAAGGGAGAGGAAGAATGTACTATTCTACTTGCACTGGATACCAAAGCAATGTTGGCCATCATGTCCAGACTCAGAGATACTCAAGTCAGACATGCTATTCCACAGTCAGCCATCAGTGTTATTTTTAAAAATGCCTTCAATAAATTAAAATTTTGCCTCCATTCTTCTTTTCATGTCTTATAGTATGCTGACAACACAATATTACTACATCACATGATCAAGAGCCCCTAAGGACAGTGTTTTCTCATTGCCCTCTTTTTTTAAACATCTTTTATTTCCTACTTTTTGCAATGTGTTCATGACCTGATGGATCAAAAGGCTTTCAGTCATGCTCCCTGGAATCAGAATGTGGACAAGTTATTTTTGGGGACTACAAATGTCAGAATCCCTCAGCCAGTATGGTCTCATATTTCCCAAAAGGAATATTCACAGACTGTGCCTAGAATGTATTATCAGTTTAGCAGTTCACCAACGGGATAATATCCTCTAGTCTCCTTCTGATAAGCTGATAAGCTTCCTTACTTTTCCCCTTCCAAAACCTCTAGGCAATGGAATTCTCCAGAATGTTTACATGGCTGTGGTAGGTATCTCTGGAATGTTGGCATCTTAGGCCTCATTTGCCTGGTTTCCTTCTGGCCCTGTGCTCCTCCCTTCCAGTATTTGCATTTCTTGTCGGTAGTAGCTGTTGCCAATAAGAAAATTAGGTAATTTGTGGAAAGAGGAATGATAGTGATCCTTGCTTTGGCAGCAGGGAATTACATGTCATCCTGATCCATCTAAGAGTGAAAGTTCTCTAGATCTGCGTAACGTTGCTGCATATACTCCATAGATGCAGTAAAAACATAATAACAGATATTTCCTGCTTCTTCCTCTCCTTGCTACCATTCTCCTCTGAGTCTCTTGAATATACACAGTAGACTCTAGGTTGGGGGCAGGGGGAGAGACCTCTTGCACATATTGTCCTTTTGTTCTGTATGTTATCATGCCATATATCCCGACTCCATGTATTGAAAGGCAATGAACACAATTTAACTGGCATAAGATATGAATTATACACTGTTACAGTTGAAAAGGCATGCTGGGAAAAAGGACAGGCAGAATGCATACAAAAATAAGTCAGAATGTACCTCAGAGCATGGCCAGGTCATAGTCAAGGGATCACCTGGGAAGCTCCAGTGTTAACGAGCTTGTGATAATCTCCTCGATCACTCAACCTTCAAAAACAATAGCACCCAGAATTGCCTCAACAGAGCAACTGATTATCTTCAGCCCGTTTCCTCTTCCCACCAAAATTCTCCTTTGTTTTTTTCACCTTCCCAGACATTAAGGAGCTATCACAATTCCGATCAGTGCTTTGTCACCTAATGCTAAAGCCATTAGCCCATTCCAAGCCCCATTATTTGTTCTGCCGGAGAACCATTAACACCGTCCTCCTCAGGGCAGAAACAGGGTATTTAGACCTTGGCTCTGAGCCAGACAACTCATAGTACTCTGGACATAGGCAGACACTCTGCTGCTTGGATTCCCATTCTTGTACTACCCTTGAACCTTCACCCAATTCCCCCCAACTTCTTGCTACCCAATTTTTCTTCTTTTCCTTCAATTAGCCTTGTGTTGACGCGAGGCTGCTTGGATCTTCCATGCGATTGTGATATTCTCCAGTGAAACATGCTGTTAATCTCCAACAGATGTCCCTGCATTAGCACCAGTATACATAGGTGAAAAGATCCTGTAAGGTTACCCCGCCCACCCCACAACAAACCTCTCCTTGAACTAATAATTCCCCACCATTCCATGGAGGCTCTGGCATCATGGGTGGACCTCTGAGTCACCCACCTTTAGGGGTAACATATCCATGTTAGAAGACCTAGAGATACTGGAAGAAGTGGGGCAATGATGGCTCTGTCATTCATTCAAGTAAGGCAGCTACTTCAGGCAGCAGGTCTTGGTGTCATGAAATAGCAGTAAATTATTGGCAAATTCATATGTTATTATTATACATTTGCTGCCAGGAGGGGGAGAGGGATTTTCTGCCTCAGAAACCAAAAACAACCTGATGGGGGTGTCTCTTTTTGCTTAGTTCAAGCGGCAAAATATGTTGTCTCTGCTCAAAAGATCCAGTACTCTCTCATACATATCCCAACAGGTTTGAAATATATTTGGTCCTATCCCAGGAAAAAGTCTGGATATATATAAAGTAAATGAATAAATAATTGACTGACTGTTCATACAGGGAAGCAAATAGGCACAAAGGGACAAGACTGAAGTGAGATATCCTGGAAAAAGGTACAGACAGATGGAAAGGAGAGTGGAATTTTGAACAGAACTATACTACCATATTGCAAAATGTCCTGCGGGTCTCACCGATATTCAACAGAGTTGGAATCTGGAAAGTTCTCTCAGATATCTATCAACAACCCACTCAACCTTGGTGGAAGCTAAGCAGGGTGGTGCCTGTTTAGTACTTAAATGGGATACCACTGAAGAATACCAGGGAGGTCTTCAGGCAGAGTAGGAAAGAATTCCTTTTCAAAGACTGGAGAGCCTCTGACAGCCTTGAAAATACTTGGCTAGATAGACCAATGATATGAATCTGTATAAGGCAGTCTCTGTGTGTTCTCCAGATTTAAATGGCACTTAGAACCAAGAGAGTGTTGCAGTGACAGCAGAAGCTGTCCCTCAAGAATTGTTCTGGTTCACTATAACTGTTTAAAAATCTAAAAATCATGCAGTCATCAAATACCATACACAATGTAGTACTCAAAAAACAATGTCCTTATGCCAATTCATTGTTAAATGTTAAAACTTGAATCAAATACATGGTAATACCTTTGGTCTTGGATTCTACAAAATAAACAAGACATCAGAACTGATTGAAAGGGCAGACAGGGTGATTCAATCCAAACCAACAGTGCTTTACATACATTAAGGAAATAGTTATCTGGTGACACAGTGAACTAATAGCATGGCACATTTTCCCTTCGGAAAAGGACACAGATGGCTAAATGCCAGCTGCCACTGAATGATCTATTCTAGCACTTTGTTCTATGCAAAATACCACCTATTGTATTTTTATTAAGCAATAGGGCTTACAAGGGTAATTATAGCAGCAGACATGGAATGTATGTAAATCACGAGGCTGAGAGAAGAGTAATCCATTGCCAGGTTTAGACAGGGGGCTTCATCTTTAGAAAGAAGCAAATAATAAGCTGTTTCCTTGTGCCAGGAACTGTGTTATCACACAGCAAGTAGAAGAACAAGGGTTTGTAGGAAAGGTATGTTGGTGTCTGAGTCTGCTTATCCAGAAGAACCAATGAGCATAGTGTAGAACCAACGAACATGATGCCACAGTCAGAACAACCAAGGCAGGATTCACATTACCTCTGCATAAAATCACGTTAGCTTCCCCTGCCATCTTGCCTTTCCTATTTATATTCTCTGGTCCAGGCTCTCAGCTCAGAGCAAATAGAAATACGCTTGAGGAGATAGAAGGTCGCTGAGAGAGTAGAATGGAAGGAGGTAGGACACCTCCAAGATACCCATACCCAGCACCTGTTTCAGGCTTGGGATGGGTGGGCATGTGTCCTATTTCACAATCTTTTTTTTTTTTTAATAAGATGTATCAGAGGACAGTCCTTTATTTGATGGTATGGTCTGTTTCAAGGACTGTCTAGGCCAGTCTAATGGTAAAGAATGCTGAGGAGCAAGAGCTAAAGAGGGTCTTTAAAGTTGTCCATCAAGAGTAAAAACTTGCACAGTGTCTTAACAGCCACGCAGCCCATCTGGTCACAGTTTTCCTCACGTTGGTGAAATATACAGTCAGCACTCCACATTTGCGAGTTTAACTTTCAAGCCTTTCATTATCTGTGAGTTTCTCCAATGCCTAGCCCCTCAATTCAGGCATTTCTTTTCCAGGGGAACCTTGACTCTTGGTGGCTCCAATCAGGCCATGCAGCCCTTTAACAGCCTGCCTCTGGTTCTTCGCATCCTCCACCACTGCCTGGCCAGGTAAGGATGGGTTGCAGCCCAATTTCTAGCACCACAAACCCTCTCCCAATGCCCCAGGCACACCCAAGAAAGGAGATAAGCAAGAGGGGAAGTATAGGGCCACCACGCTGACCCACCTGCTTTCTTTCTCATTTCCCTGACCTGATATGGACTCTGGGTGCCCACTGTCCCCGGCCTGCTCCCCCCAACACACACACATTTTGATATTTGTGGGTTTCTTCCCACTTTTGTGGGCCTATAACCCTAGCAAATGTGGAGGGGCAACTATGTTGTCTTTTTATCTAAATTAAAGTTATGCCTAACTGTAATACCCAGTGTTGCTTGAGAAAGTTATTAACCTCTCAGTTCAGTTCCAACTTCTCTGGAGGATGATGGCTAACTATTTGGATGCTTGTACATTCCTCACTTTGTACTTTAGTCTCAGTAGCCATTTGAAAGAGAATTGGCCAACAAACATACTACTACCACTTCAGTCCAAGTCTCCCCCTGCCCCAAACCAATTTTCTCAGCAACTTCATAGTCTCCAAAATTTCAGAGGTGAAAATGGGGACACCTGTAGCTAAGCAAGTTGTAACAATAAACTGTTCAGTTTGGCGGAGATGTCTGCTCCATGCTGCTGTTTCCACAGATACAATCATGACTCAGTCCATGATAAACTTGTACTTGAAAATTGCATCCCTGCAGTGCACAGCTAGAAGGGAACTCTATTACTGAATAAACATGTACAGACGCTTCCTAGAAAACAGATTTTCGTAAATGCCTCAAGTAGTGAAAGCACATATGTGAGCATGACAGTTTGAGGGACATTTTGAAATGATTAGAAAAAGCCTTCATGGCTACAATTACACATGTAAAGAGATGCCAGAGCTCCAGTGTACACAGAGGTCACTTGCTATAAGACAAGGGTAGACCACATGCAGCCTCTGTCTTCTCAGTGTGCAGATTCAGGAAAATCCTGAAGCCTTTGCAATTCCCCCCACAAACAAATCAGCTCATCTTTTAAAGCCAAAATGCCCCAAATCATCACAAAACTTGGGTTTTTCTTTACCTTTCCACCCACAAACTTAAAACGCCTAAGAAAAATCACCAAATCAGCAATGAGCAGCAGCATCCTGTATCCTATTGGTCAGCCCCAATTAGAGTAAAAATTGAATCAGTTGTTGGATGGTAAGTCAACACACAGGTAAATCCTCTAAGCTCAATGGATCTTCTTTAGTTGAGACTAAAAACCGAATTCAGGTAATTATAATCATCATCATCATTTGCAACTGAAACCAGAAGTGACATTACATCACTTCTTGTCACCCCAAGGAGCAACTCTACAGCCTGCTCCTTCACAGTTGCCCACCCCTCCTAGAAGAGATAAAGGTCTTTGCCTTACCTTTCATTCCTTCATTGAAGGAGAGATGACCAGTATATTTGCATATTCCTTGGGCCCCATGACACTGGAAAATTAAAATACACTCCTATCCCCTGCTGAGCCCTTTAGCTCTGTTTCAAATTATAACCTAAAACAAGCCAAATTCTTTGTCTTGAATTCCGCTTCTTTGTGATGTAGGAGATTAGGATGATGGCAGGGGGAGCCTGCTGTTTTAAAGACTTTTAATGCACATTTAATCTAATAGTCTTTCTGGATTTGATTATCCATTCAGAAAGTCTACAGACATGCCATCAGACCAACATTTTGGACTTATTGATGTGATGGTCGGTAATAAAAACACAAGCCAGATCACCCAGTGATTCAGTTTGCTATGTAACAATGAAGCAAGAATGAAGGAAGGATGGAAGAGTGTTTCATATTGTGTTGCCTTGGGGCCAAAATGCCTCTTATGTGAAGTGCGTGGTTTTCATTTGTATCTTTTTGTGTGCAATTGCAATAGGAAGGCAAAGTGGTCCAGTTCACTGTAGGGTGGAGAGTGAGTTAAACCTTTACCCTACCACCAGAGTTCTAGCGAAAATCCCTCCTTACCAAATCCGCAAGTTGCCCAGAGAGGAAAGCTCTTATGGGTGCGTTGTTTGTTTGTTTGTTTTGTTTTCATTTGTTTTCAGTAGATAGATGCAGCCTTCATAGGCAGGCATGGAAGGTTGCTAACTGTAGTTATTACCAACCCTTGCTCCTGTACCTGTACAGTCATCATTATCAGGAGATCATGCTTGTCTCCATTGGGGGGGGGGCACTCAGCTGTCATTATTATTGTTGTTGTTGTTGTTATTTCAACTGGTTTTAGCAGCACAAAATTGTGTTACAGCAACAGTTTTGTATTGAGGAGGCGGAGAGGGTGTGAGCTGACAATTATATGCAAAAATACACTCTAACATCACTATTGTGTTGGGTTTAAGCTTTGGCCATCTGGACTTGAATTTCCACGGATGCTTTTGAAGAGATGTCAAAGCATTCAAAATGCTGGGGAAACTTATAAATAAAACATCAAAGTATGACATGTGTTGCTTTGTGTCCTCCAAAAATGGAGCTTTGAAAATTAACTGGAAGAGGATTTATTTACAAATTGATTTTCAAATTGTCCAGCACATTTCAAATATCTGTATTCTTCCTCAGAGGGAGCTATCAGACACAAGACAAGACCTTGGAAAGCCATTGCTGGCCAGACCAGAGCAACGGTCTGCTCATAAGCCAGTTTCCTATGTTCATAGATACACTGCAATTAAATAGTTGCAATGAGCACTACAGCAAAAGTGCTACCAAATATAGTTAACTCACTTAAATCTTTATCTCAGTGGTCTACAACAGCTCTCATACAGGCCCCTTGACAGACAGGTTGATTTGAATTGGCCTATTTAATGACCATTTCCGCACTATACTATTATAGTGCTATTGCGTGATCAGGGGCGACAGCCGCCCAAATAAAACACAAACCCGAAATTGGAGAAAAAAAGGCCACAACTTTATTGGCTACACATGCAGATAGGGTTGACGTACGCATGGGTATGGATCCGGGCATCGATCAACTCGCCTGTTGACCAATGAACCCAACATCCCAGTCTGGAGCCTAGTGCCTGCCCGATGGACGAGGCGCTCCCACCACCAGGGAGTGCCTGTTGCATGCCCACCCAAGTTAGGCATGCTTGCTGCAAGATGCACCCCCTGAGCCTGATGAGGACCCAAAACGTCTCCCTCCATGTGGCAGAGCAACCAGCTGTCCCGGATCCAATATCCCTGCAAGCACCAAAAAGACAGGCGAAAACCCAGCGCCTGCCTCCGCCAACCCATCGCACCCATAGCCAAAAAGACAGGACAGACCTGAGATGACTGCCCTCTGGACTGGTTCTGGGGACCGTGAGAGCCCGATGCGTGCCAAGTGGCCCGTGGGGGCATGCATTAAGGCCCAGGGAGGCACAGGTCCAGCCGATGTATACTGCATATGCCCCAGACTTCCATCTCCTAATACGTTTTATGACACCGGCAGGCAGGCTGCAGGCATCCGCATCGGTGGCAGCCCCGATGCAGAAGGAGTGGCTCCCAAACTCGTGTGCTGGCAGCCCCGGCCTCCTCAATGCCATCTGCAGTATGGCTACAAATTGGAACCTGGAAAGGAAGGAACAGTCCTCATGGATGAATAAGTTACTGGGGCCAACCGGATGCTTGCTGAGGAACCTGCGTAAGACCCTAAAGGGGCACAGTTTTCCCCTCAGATGGGGAGGAGGCGGACAGCCACCCCTTTTGCCAGCTGGTCGCACTTGGACCACCTGACCCGGATGACCACAGCCAGCCCAGAGAAAGAAACATCCTCCACCCGGAGTGCTCATCCCAAAATGTCCTGCTTGGATCCAGCCACCAGCTCACCCACCCAGAGAGCCCCGAAGAAGGCGATCACACATGAAGTTTTAAAAAGTCTGTACTCAAACACAGAGCTGCAGATTGCTGGGAGCTGGAGCACGATCTTCCTCAGAAGCTGGAATGAAATAGGCCTCCTGTTGTCCTTGGCCCGAGGCTTCAGCCGCCTCCACCCTTCCACAGCCTTCCTAACCAGGAAGCTGGCACAGCTTGTTGCTGAAAAAGGAAACACCCGCCTGGTGGACAGTCATGGAGCGGGGGGCTAACCCCCTATTGCACAGGTGAGCCATGAAGCCGAGAATCTGGTCTTCCAGGATAGGCCAGTCTTCTTGGTAAACTACCTCCTTCCGGAAACTCCGGAAACTTTTTACAGCCCGGGAGTATGCCCTGGCGGTAGAAGGGGCGATGGAGTGCATCACCCCCTGCATGATGGAGAGCTCCCAAGCTGCCACAGGTCCTCAGGAAACGGCTTCGGCATGGGGTCTGTGTCTGGTGCCAGGGATCGGAACCTGTCTTCCTGGAAGCGAGACAGAGAATCGGCAATACCATTGTCCAAACCTGGAACAAAGCAAGCTGAAAAGGTGATGTTAGTGGATAAGCATTCTAATACGAATTGCCGGATGAGAGCCATGACCTGGCTCGACTTGGAAGACTGTCTGTTGATGACTGCCACAACTGCCTGGTTGTTGCACCAGAAACACACCCTCTTGTTGCGCAACAAGTCTGCCCAGATGATGACTGCCACCAGGATCGGAAAAAACTCTAAGAATGTGAGATCTTGGAGAATGCCTGTGCTGGACCAGTTGGGAGGCCACGTGGTGGCACACCAACGCCCCTTGAAGTAGACCCCGAAACCTTGGCTGCCCACTGTGTCCAATTGGATCTGCAAGTCCACCCCTGGGACCAAAGAGTTCTGCCAAACCACAATCCTGTTGAAACTGTCTAGGAATGACAGCCACACCTGCAGGTCCTCTTTGATGCCCTGTGTTATGCAGATGTGGGGGGGCGGGCACCCCTCATGATCCTTGCCAATCGGGTGCAGAAGGCATGCCCTGGCAAAACCACCTTGCAGGCGAAGTTGAAGTGGCCCATCAAGGACTGCATGTCCCTGAGAGTGGCCTTCCTGCAATTGACCATCCAGTGGAGCCACTCCTTGAGGATCTCCAGCTTGGCGAGTGGCAAGCAAGATACCCCCTGCACCAAGTCAAGCTGAATGCCCAGATAGACCAAAGATGTGGAGGGACCTTCAGTTTTCTCTTGTGCCAGAGGGATACCCAACTCTGCTGCCAGTGCCTGGAACTGCCCCAGCAGGGTGGCGCACTCATCCCTGCCAGCCCTACCCACCATGAAAAAATGGTCAAGATAATGAGAGAAGTGTGGGGATCCTGACCTGACCTTCACCACTCATTCAACAGACATACTGAAAGCCTGAAAGGCAGCACAGCTGACCAAGCATCCCATGGGCATGGCTTTGTCGTAATACCAAAAACCATTGAACTTGAAACCCAGCAAACAGTGATCCTTGGGGTGGATGGGTAGCAGCCTGAATGCAGATTGTATGTCACACTTGGCCATGAGGGCCCCAGGATCACAGGCCCGAACCAGTTTTATGGCTTGGTCAAAAGAAGCATAGTAGACTGAAGCGAACTCCAGGGGAATGGTGTCGTTGACCGATGCCCCTCTAGGATAGGACAGATGATGGATGAGCCTGAATTCCCCCGGGGTTTTCTTGGGGACTGCTCCCAATGGGGAAACCTGAAGGTTGGGGAATGGGGGCTCCGTAAAGGGGTCTGCCACCCTCCCGGCCAAGCGTTCTTTTTCAATTTTGGCTGCAAAAACATCAGGGAGTTCCTTGGATGACTTGAGGTTGCCTGATACATATGCTACCCAAGGACCAGCTGCTGGAATCCTGAAACCCTGAGAAAAACCCTCCCTGCTGAAGGTGGCCACCCGCCAGTCAGGATAGGCCCACAGGAGGGGCAACAAAGCAGCCAGCTTCACAGGAGTGTTTGCCAGCCCACCCTTACTGCTTGAGCATGCTGGAGTTGGCTGAGAAGCCCCCTTCCCTTCTGCCACCTGTCAGAGTGGGGACCCACCCAGGGCAGGAACCTGGCTGGCCAGAGGCTGACCACGGGCAACGGGGCTTGGCATGGGGTCCCAGGCAGGATTCACAGGAATGCTCGAACCTGCATCGCACCCTCTGGCACCTCCCCTAGTTGAACTCCCAACAGACGAACTTCCTGGCATTTTTTTACCATACTAATGAAAAAACCATGGCCCATTGCCTTGGCTTTTGATATCAGGTCCCACAATGACAAGCCACAGCTTGTCATTGATAAGATCCCAACGCGCAAACTCGCTGTGAGATGCTCTCTTCCTAAAAGCTACATCGTATTCAATGGTGGCTGCATCCTCCGCCAGGGCCCTAGCCTTAAGCACATTCCCTAAATGGTTGGAGAGATGCCAGGCCCTCTCTGGATAAGCTGCCTGTACAATGCCCATGAATACAGCATACCCTGCTAGCCAGTTGTTGAACGAGTGCTCGATGGAAGCTATCTTGTCCTCTTTTTTCTGTCTCCTGGGCGACCTAGGGATGTACCCCACGTCACCCTCCAGTTTGAGAAGTGAGAAAATGTCAATGAAAAGCCCATCAAGGATGCACTCCCTGGTCTTCTCACCCAGGTGGATGCCAGGTGGGTCCTCATGGTTGCCAAAGGCAGCCTGGGTGCAGGAGCCCCCAGGCTGCCCTTGGCCGGCCCAAGTGCTGCTGGGGACAGCAGGGCCGGAGCTAGCCCCTTTCCACCTCCTGATGGCCCACCCCGGAAGGCCTGGCACGTGGGCAACTGCCCGCCAGTAGTCTGGCCTGCTCTCCATGGGGTTAGGAGACCCACCTGGTGATCCCGCACTGTCTGAGTCCTCCCTGTACTGTCTCCTGCACCTCTTGGCCTTGCCTCTCCTATGATTGGACCTCTCACTGGAGCTGGATGAGCCCTCCTCCGACTCAGATGCACCGCTGGTGCTGCTGCTTGAGGGCAATGGGGACCTCAGCCTGCACCTGGAGCTGCGAGCTGCCCACTGTGAAGTTGCAGCTGGAGCCTGGGTCGGGGATCCCACTGCCGCTCTGGATTCCAGATGCTGGACGTGCTCAGCTAGCTTCTCTAAGGACTGCGGGATTCCTTCCAGGACCAGGTTGCTGGGTGCCGCCGATGCTGGCATCGGTGGACCTCTGGCTGCCACCTGGTTCTTGCTTCATTTGCTCACTGGTGCCAGATCTGTCCAGGTTCTGCGTGGCAGACCTACCTGGCTCCTGGTCCTGGGCAAGGACACTTCCACTGCTGGGGCCTTGGATTTTCTGGAAGGCATACTCCTGGAATGCCGTGCCGGTGGCAGGGGGGGTGCGAAAGAGAGAAGTGGTGTGGGGGTGAAGGCAGGGATAATCTGGGGCTACACACCCCACTGGGTGCCTGGCCTAGCTAACAAGGGTGCAGGGCCCAGAAAAGCACGCTCGTGCTAGTGATTTTAGCTCAAAAGCCCAGCAGGAGGCTTCTCTTTTTTTCCTTTTTTTTTCCTTTCTTTTTCTTTTTTTTTGGATCAGCTCAGCAAAGAGGTGGCACCTCCCCACATGCTTGGTGCTGGCACAGGACTTGCCGCTACCACCTTTGACGCTGCCACTGCCACTGGCACTTCCACAGTTCTGGCCTCACTGCTGCCACACCACCTGTTCTACTGCCGCTCTGAAGATCCGCTCCAAATTCCAACCCAACTGGACTGGTACACTGCCAGAGCCTGCCTCAGCTAAACGCCATGGGAGCGGACCTGAGGGAAACCCACAATCTCTCACCGGCCCCCTGCTCAGTCAGCCAATGAATTCAAAGCCCTGTGCCTTGCACTCATTGGCTGACCTTGAGACAGAGGGGGGAATCTTCGGCCATGCACAAGGGTTTGCCTGCCCAAATACACGGCTGCCACAACCACACCAGGAATGGAGAGGCCGCCCAGCAGCCCCTCGCGCCCTGACATGCAAGAGCGCCGAACAGTGAGTCATTCAGCGCAATTATTCTACTTTCAGCATCCTGTGGAATTCTGGGGTTTGTAGTTTACTGAGGCCAAAGAGCTCTCTGGATGAGAATTCTAAATGCCCCTGCCTGAACTGTAAACCCCAGGATTCCATAGAATGTTGAAAGTATAATAATAGCACTATAACAGTGTAGTGTGGAAACGGCCTCATGAGGATAGCCAACACAGCTAAATGAAAAGTAGATCAAGTATGAGTCTCACCTACTTATGATGGACATGATAGCTATACATCTTCCAACAACAAATAAATCTTCACACAGGCAAGAGTAGCACAGCCTGCTGAACTCAATTACTACCCCCTCCATACTCTGGGATGGGAGACCAGAGTCACTGGGGAGAACCGGTCTCCATGGTGCTCCTTTTCATTGGCTCTAGGCTTGTTCAATTATGGAATGGAAACTGGATATTGTTTCACGCCCTACCCCTCGCTGACTAATAACACAATGTTCAATACACAAGAGAAAAACCAAAGTCCTGTTTCATACCCTTCGGCTCTTTCCGTTTGCCAGGGACAGTCCCAATTAATCTCTGCCATACCACTTTTCAGCTGCTTTTGAAAATGTCCCAGTTTCTTTCTCTTCCTCCCACTTTCCCCCTTTGTCCTTGGTTTACTTTCATAGGTGCCAATTGAGTTCAAAGTGCAAAAGCAGTTTGCACGCAATTAATTTAGCAGGGAGAGAGGACAGGAAGGGGCAGAATCTTGCACTTCCCTTTAGACTCAGGCGAAAGCAAACTTTCTAACCTCTCCAAGCTATGTGTTTCTTCATTTTTGCCATCTTGGCCATACTCAGAAACTGCTTGGTCACACGTTCCAGTTTTCATCTGTGCCATGTTGTACAGTATGCTGTTTGGATGGTATACCACACATTATGAGCAATTGTTCAAAGACAGGTGGGATCATATCCACCATCCCCACCAACGTTCTTACAATACAAACACTGAGGGAATACCTGAAGATGATAGCTTGTTTTATGTTTGTAGCCTCTCCTCTGCACCCCAAACCCAATTTAGAACAGAGGTTGGAAAAGGTATTTTTGGACTACAGTATCTCCCAGCTATAACCATGCTGTTTGAGGGATTCTGGGAAGTGTAGCCCAAATCACTTTTTAAGGTTTTGTTGGAGTGTAAAAACAAGGGGGGGGTACAAAATAAGAGTGCTGTCCCTGAATGAGAACTCTGCCCCTACAACTTTCCTTCATTCTCCAAATTTCAAGCATTGTAGAAAGTGAGACTGAAAATTGTTCACGTTTGAGAGCTCTTACCTTTGCTGTGTTCACATCATGTTGGTAACTTTGCATACTATTCCTTACCTTTGAAGAACTAAAGTGTATTTCTAAATGTTCATCTGAAGTTTTAAGGTACTGCAATGCCAGAAATTTAGGACTAAGGGAAATCTGACTGGGTGTGAGGGGACAGAATTTGGATTTGGGGGGGCACTGCCTTCATTCCTCCCTTCTCCCCCAGCTCTGCTTTAGTGACTTTTTAAAACTCTAGTTTAGAAACCCAACCAAACAGCATTCAGAGTCAAAGTGGGAATCTGTGTATTCCCAACACAGCCCTGCCTCCACATCTGCTTTCAGGTCACAGGAATACTTTAAGGTTTTACTTATAAGTTTTCCTAACATTCTGAATGCTTTGACATCTCTTTAAAAGCATTGGTGGAAATTCAAGTTTAAACCCAACACAGCAGTGATGTTAGAGTGCATTTTCATATATAGTTGCCAATTCACACTCTTTTCACCCCTTCCTAAAAAGCGCTCTTGCCCTGGCCTGCTTTTGTGTCATTAAAAGCAGTTTGAAATGCAGAAAATTACAGCTTGAAGCTGCCCCCAACAAAATGGAGATAAGCCAGTGATGATGACTGCAGAACATTAAATTGGCATAGGAGCAACGGCTTATAATAATAAAAGTTGACAACTTTCCATGCCTGCCTATGAAGGTTGCATGTATCTACCAAAAATACAGTCAGCCCTCCACATTTGCGGGTTCACTTTTGTGGATTTGATTATTCACGGATTATTTGCTGTCACCTCTGCTGCCTCCCTATGCCGTTTTTGATAAGGACTGCAAGCCTCGTGAGACTGAGAAACTGTGAACAAGTCTTGCAAGTCCCTATTAAAAATGGTGTGGGGCAGCAGTGGACCTGGCAGTAAGCCCCACAAGCCACCCACTTCTGCCTTGTGAAGGAATCCTAATGCCTCAAAGGAATCCATGGTGGGTTAAATATGGTGATCATACTTTTTTATGTGTTAAATATGGTTTGGAAGGGCCTAGAGTTTTTCCACTTTCACGGGGATCCTGTGCCCATAACCCTAGCAAATGTGGAAGGATGACTGTATATAAATTAAAAAATGCACTCATAAGAGCTTTCCTCTTCCTCTTCTTTTAAACTAGTTCATGAACATCAATCCCCAGCCTTTTCCATCTTCTTGGTGGTCTTCTGTGCCACCATGCAGCAAGAGACAGATTTATTTGTTTATTCACTGAATCATTCGTTCAATTTATACACAAATTTTTTTGTGCCAGGGGACCCAAGCCAGCTTATAAAATTTAAAATAAAATTTAAGCTTAAAGTGTACTATTACAAAAGTGAAAAACAGTTAAATCTCAATTCTATTAATAATGCATAGTTTAAAACAATTTGAAAATACTTTTGAAGCATAATTAAAAACATAACAAGATAAAACATCTTTGAACACTACTCTGCCCTACAATTAAAATCAGCCAAAACCTGCCAAAGTAAAAAGGTCTTGACCTGTTGGTGGAAAGAAAGTAGGAAGAGAGCTAACCAAACCTCCCATGAGAGAAAGTTCCACAGTCTGGGAGCAGCCACTAAGAAAGATCCCTCCCGTGTGCACACCAATCACATCTAGTGAAAGCCCTCCCCAAAAGCTCCTTGAACTTTTATTGTTGGGGGGATATGTTCTTTTAGACAGTCTGGGTCCAAGCAATGTGTGGCTTTAAAGGTCATACCCAGCACTTATAATTCTGCCTGGAAAAGGACAAGTAACCAGTAAAACTCCTTCAAGAGGGGAGTTTCATGATCCCTATAACCAGCACTAGTCCGCAGCCTGCCTGCAGCATTTTGACCTACCAAATCTCCCTCTTCATAATCCCCACCAGTACGTGTTAATTTTGTGCACTCAGAGTTCAACATTTACATCTCCTTAATAAAACCCTGAAGGCAACATGTGTTTCAAGAGCATCAGTATGCTGTGAATGTACACATTCCTCCAAAATACGCCCTCTGAAACAAAAGAGAGACAAAATTTCATACAGATGGAAGAGACTTCTTTGTTCCCAGGACTCTCATACTCTTCTATCACTTTCATCTTTTCTGGGCCCCTATGTAAACAACTCCTTGACTAAATTAACTACTCCCACATGGTTTCAGACCCTGCTATTTTCATGTCTATTAACTTCACTCCTTGCTGTGCATCAGAAATAATGTCTGACAGAACTTTGGACTAGGCTGAAAGAAAGAAATGACAAACATTTGGTATTTTTGTAGAGTTCATGCTATGATTGTTATTTGTGAGTATAAGTAATGGCAGTTGTAGATAATTAAAAAAAAAAAAGCTCCTTCAGATTTCTAGTAGAACTTAAGATTTCAAATGGCCAACTAACAGCAGGCCCAGATTCACTTCATGCAGGGATAGGCACATGCTCAAGGTTGGAAGAACATTTTTGTTACCTCTCAACACTTGATGGGCTGCATTGCCAGAGTTAATGGTAACCATAGGTGCCATTTCTAGAGACTGAAAATCATTTCTGACTACCTTTTCATTTTTTTTAGGGGGGGGTGTTTTGAAAGGAAACAACAAAGCATGATTTGTTGTCCAAACACCACCATGAGTGAACAACTCTGTTGTATGGCCGATGTTTTGAAAATTCAGTGCTCAACAGGGTCATGGGTACAAAGAGACATATGGAATTCCCTCAAGGGCTGGGCACAGTTCACAAGCCACATGAGTCCCATTTCTTCTTCACAGTTTATAGCCAATGAAGGGATTTCCCTGCCTACTACAATGAAGAAAAGATATATGCAATTTGTATTTTAACTGGAAAAAAAATTCTTTAGAAGCTAATATCTTGGCTCAATGTGTTTTATATGCCCTTCTGTATTCTATAGAAATATTTTTGGCTCTTCAAAACTACATGACTGGTTTTATCTGGAAAGAGGCAGTACGTGTAGCAATAATCGTACCAACCATCTCTGGCCCGCCCACTCCCAAAAGCTCTGTTTTTGAACATATGATTCTGACCAAATAACCTGCAAAACAAATGCCTCCCACTTCTTATCCAGATAGCTAGTAATCTCACATACATTTCTGCAGACCACTTACATGAACCTTCAGGTTCCCTATTGGAAACGTAAGTCTTTGCTTGTTTTGTTCTTTCATTCACGAATCAACATTTTTATAGGAATATAATTCCTCACTAAGTTTCTCTGGGTAGTTTTAGCAATTTTCTTCCAACTGTGAGAAAGTCCTTGAAAATCACAGAGTTTTTGAAGGCTAGCTGCAATTCAGGACTTATTGTGAACAAAATTTTTATGAGCTTGTTTTGTCTCCTGCATTTTCTGTACAGAAAATGGGATTTTCCATGTGGAAAATAACATTTCAACATAGAAATATTAACTCCTGTGCAGAAGACACTGCTTTCTGCACAGAAAATGCTGTTAGTCCAGGATTCTTCTCATCAGTGTTTCTTAACACTCCGAAAACATGTTTTCCACCATTTTTCTAATATTTTTGCATATTCTTTCCATCACTACATTGTCAAAGGTTTTCTTCCCACTGAGTGAGCACTTGAGAGTTCTGGTACATTTTTCAATTTTTTTTTATGTTTTGTAACTTTTTTGCAACAATTTTGCAAAGTTATTTTTATATATTGAGAGGTTGCTAAACACAGTGTTTTCTGTAAGAAAAACATTCTGCATTGCACAAAGAACCATTTCACTGTGTGAAAAATGCAAGCTTTTGTGGGTGATTAAAAAGGAGCTAGTCTTTTCATTCTCACAAGGTGGGATCTCATAGAAGTTGACAGGGGTTTTTTCCCAACAGATTTATCAGTAACAATGAGAAATACTTGTGAATATTCTTTACATCCATATCTTTATGTTACTTTATGCATATATATATTTATATTATATAAAACCACAGAAACATGAGAATGCCCATCTCAGTCCTTGTCTTTGTTCATTATGTGGTGTTAATGTTTTTTACGCTATTCACAATTTCTGTCTCATAAACATGGTAGTCATAACTAATAGTGGCCACTGGCACTACAGTTGGCCTGAGTAAATACTGAGTAAATTGGCCCTTTTCTCTACCTGCTTCTCCTACAAACTTTTTTTTTTTTTTGCTTCCTCTCAAATCATTCTCACACACTGATCTCTCCTTTTTCAATACTTTGTCACAGCTAGCAATTATTGCCCTGTCAGACATATGACATTAAAAGTATTAAACCCAGAGCTTGTAAAAGTTACTTTCATGGCCTAGAATCCTCCAGCTATCATGGACACAGCTGGGCCACAGACATAGCCAAATAGGTTGCAACCAGTTGTAATCCAAAAGTGTAACTTTCCTAAGCTGTGCTTAAACCCTTTTTATATTTATCTCTGACACCATCTTTCCTGAGCACCTCTCCTTGAATCATCTTTTTGCTTCTCACTACCATTACACTTATTCAAACATCTTTTCTAAGACATTGACTAAAATCTATGTCCTGCTGCCATCCTTTCTTTTGCGTTCCTTGATTGCCCAGTTATAGGAGAGGGGAGTCCTAAATAAAATAGAATTCCTGTATATTGTTAGGTCACATTAGGTTAGGTCATGTTAGCTCAACAAAGTTATCCCTTGTGCAATCTTATCATAGAATCATAGAAATGTAGAGTTGGAAGAGACCACAGGGGCCATCCAGTCCAACCCCCTTCCACGCAGGAACACCCTCAAAGCACTCCCGACAGATGGCCATCCAGCCTCTGCTTAAAAACCTCCAAAGAAGGAGACTCCACTACAGTCCGAGGCAGCATATTCCACTATCAAGAGAATCATAGAGAGCCACTGTAATATAGTGGTTTGAGTGTTGGACTAAGGACTCTGGGAAACCAGGGTTTGAGTCCCTGATTAGCCAGAGAAATCCACTGTGTGACCTTAGGTAAATAACTCTCTCTCAGCCTCAGAGGAAGGCAATGGCAAATCCACTCTGAACAAATCTTCCCAAGAAACCATGTGACAGGTTTCTCTTAGTGTTGCCGTAAGTCAGAAATGACTTAAAGGCACACAACAACAACAACAACAACAACAACAACAACAACAACAGAATCACAGAGCTAGAAGGGATCATGAGGGCATTTCAGTCTAACTTTCTACCTGCGCATGTACACTCAAAAGGAAGCTCTATTATGTTGAGTGGTACTTATTCCCATATACATATACATAAGATCACAGCCTAATTTGTTTCTGAGACACAGTTTAATTTAAGTACAAGGCAGGGGGAGAAAACATGCAGACCTTGGGCAACACATGGCTCACAATGCTGTTTTCCCCAAAGACTGTGTGCTAATAATTTATAAATGTTCTGAGGCACTGCTGATATTGGACCTCACTCCCCCTTACTTCTGCTGATCTTCTTGCTTCTCCCCCTCCCCATCCTAATATACAAGCAGCAGGAGTCCAGTTTGGATTCAAGGTGGGGTACAAGAGGACTGGTGAAGGAACAAAACAGCATGTAGTAGCCTCAGTGTGATATGAGGCCTCTGAACGTATTTGAAGGTACCAAGGACCTAAAGGAATAGCTTAAATTTTAGGGCCATCACAAGCACAGGTTACTAATCTGTAACAGCATCTCACTGATCTATGGATAAAAATTAAGAATGTACACATTTAATGTGAGTCCTAAGAGAATTCAATAGACCTCCTTTCCTGGCCAGTATGCTTAAGACTTGAATTGTACAAGCATCCCCTGCTTTTTGATGACTTGTTTTTTTGATGTTCAACTATTGTAAAATAAATACATGTACCTTTTTTTTTTCTTTTCATTGCAGGGTCCACTCTTTCATCATTTCTGCTACTCTTACCTTCTTTCTGTAGGGAACATGAGGGAATTACAGAGACCCACTTGGGACCAGACATGGTTCCAGCCAAAGCTTCATGATTCCCACATGTTCCCTACAGGAAGAAAGCAGGAGGAGAAGAACAGAAAAAAGATTGGTTCCACTTTCCAACCAATTCCACTTTCTGACAGTTGTCTGCTCCCTAACCTGTACTTAAAATGCATGCAGCTGTCTAAATGCAATACAGCTGTCTAAAAAACCTGAGAGGCATCTGAGGTTTAGGTTTCTGTCCATGGCAGAAATACAAGTAACAAACAGAAAAGTACAAACAATTGAACATTTTTAAAAAAAAAATGATACAAAATGTCTCCCACTTAGCAACTCTTGGGACAACCTAAGTTCTGTTTTTCTTTTTTCTTTTTCTTTTTCTTTTCTTTTTTTACAAAAAGACACATTAGAAATGAAATGCGTTTCAAAAGTACACCTCAACATACTGAACAACTGCACACAGTGGCATTTTTTAGGTACACCTTACACATTACAGTAGCATAAAGGAGCTGCTTTTCCACAGGCTCTTCCCATGGTTCTGCTAGACAGTCCACAACAACTGTGCAGTCAGGGACGATTGTAGATCTCCTTCTCTTTGCATTGACAAAGCCATCAGGTGAGAGGGAAAGTGCTGCTCATTCTTTAGGAAGATCAAGGCTACCATCTCACCCTACTAGTTAAGGGTATTCAGGTGCTTGCAGTAGCACACCATGGGATGAAACCATGGAGAACCAGCTCTCACACTCTTAAGAAGAAATTGATTGCAGGAGTGTTTTTTCATGTGAGGATGGGAATGATGGGGTTTGTAGTCATAACACATCTGGAAGGTAACAGCTTGAGGAAGTCTGGTACAATGAGAGAGTTTGGTCTGTAAAAACATGACCTTGTGAGTAGACTTATTGAAGCCAGTAAGGATTCCTGGCATGTGAGAACTGTCCACATAAGTAACAATTTGGAATGAAGAAGTGTCCCAATCTCCTTAGAAGGTTCGTGAAGAGTCAGAAATTCTGCTAAGTTCTTTGCTTTCCTTCATCAGTGCAAAGGCTGGGTGATCTTCATTCTGAAGAGGAAGTAAAAGAGATATGTGACAGGTCTATTTTTTGAAAAAGAAAGTGAGCATCTCTGGCCTTACCAAGAACTAGGCCTGCCAACTATTTTCATTGACCCATGTTACTGTGTCTGTAGGAACTTCATTCATCAATAATAGTAGGTGTGCATGTGTGCATGTGCCTTAAAGTCACCTGTCATCTTACAGTGATCCCATAAATTTCATAGGGTTTTCTTAGACAAGGAATACTCAGTGGTACTTTTGCCATTTCCTTCATGAAATATAGCCTACAGTACCTCGGATTTGGTGGTCTCCCATCCAAGTACTAACCAGGGCTGACCATGCTTAGCTTCCAGGATTAAACAAGATCTACTGTCTTTAGGATATTTAGAGCTCCACAGTAGCAGATAGGAGTCTGTATTCAGATGGGTGCTTCTTAAGTTATCTGATGCAGAGGATTGGCAATTTTTCTCCCAATGTGCCAGAAACCTATACCATATTTTAGCCCACTTGGCTACGATTGTTTATTTCTTTTCTGTAAGCTTTCCAGGGACCAGAAGCAGATGGCTGGTAGCTTGGCACCAGTCCTTAGATGACTACTTTGAGTAGCAATAATTTAGACAAGTTCATAACTCATAGCTTGATAGATGAAGGGAATGCTGTGGATGTAGCATTTCTCGATTTCAGTAAGGCCTTTGACAAAGTTCCACATGACATTCTTGCAAAGAAGCTAGTAAAATGCGGGCTGGACAGGGCTACTGTTAGTTGGATTTGTAATTGGTTGACTGACCGAACGCAAAGGTGATCAGGAATGGCTACTTTTCATCCTGGAGAGAAGAGACTAGCGGGGTGCCACAGGGTTCTGTCCTGGGCCCAGTGCTGTTCAATATCTTCATCAATGACTTGGATGAAGGAATAGAGGGCATGCTCATCAAATTTGCAGATGACACCAAATTGGGAGGGGTTGCTAATACGCCAGAGGACAGGATCAAAATTCAAAATGACCTGGATAGATTGGAGAGCTGGGCCAAAGCTAACAAAATGAAATTCAACAGAGAGAAGTGTAAGGTCCTACACTTAGGTAGAAAAAATGGGATGCAGAAATATAGGATGGGGGACACGTGGCTGGATAGCAGTACGTGTGAAAGGGATCTAGGAATCTTAATAGACCACAAGCTGAACATGAGTCAGCAGTGTGATGCGGCAGCTAAGTAAGCCAATGCAATTCTTGGCTGCATCAATAGGAGTATGGTGTCCAGATCGAGGGAAGTACTGGTACCACTCTACTCTGCTTTGGTTAGACCTCATCTTGAATACTGTGTCCAGTTCTGGGCACCCCAATTCAAGAAGGACATGGTCAAGCTGGAGCAGGTCCAGAGGAGGGTGACCAAAATGTGAGGGGCCTGGAAGACATGCCTTATGAGGATAGACTTAGAGAGCTGGGTATGTTTAGTCTGCAAAAGAGAAGGTTAAGAGGGGACATGATAGCCATGTTTAAATATTTGAAGGGATGCCATGTAGAGGAGGGAGTGGGCTTGTTTTCTGCTGCTCCAGAGACCAGGACAAGGAGCAATGGATTCAAGCTGCAGGAAAGGAGATTCCACCTGAACCTCAGGAAGACCTTCCTGACGGTCAGGGCTGTCCGGCTGTGGAATATGCTGCCTCGGAGTGTGGTGGAGTCTCCTTCTTTGGAGGTTTTTAAGCAGAGGCTGGATGGCCATCTGTCGGGAGTGCTTTGAGGGTGTTCCTGCATGGCAGAGGGTTGGACTGGATGGCCCGTGTGGTCTCTTCCAATTCTACATTTCTATGATTCTATGATTCTATAACTTTCTGGTTGTCAAAAGAACGCATCAATAACAATACTTATTTGTCATTAAAATCCTGTGAAGAAATCCATTTTGACAGGCTGCCACAAAAATAAAGAGTGTCACCCTTTCAATAGCATTACTAGCAGCATTTGAAAGCAGGATTTCCATTTCGTGTTAATTTGACCAATGAGAAATTCCTCATGGAAAGATGCTCCAGACAAGTATGTCTCCCCTCAGTAGAAACAGAGCAGCTCAACAAATAATGGGGAATAGTTCAAATCAGGGGTGAGTAGACTGTGAAGCGAAATCCATTGATAGTAGATCTGCAGTAGATCAGCAAGTGTTTCCATGGGGGTACAGTGACAGAGATAACAGACTAGATAACAGAGGTCCATGTTTTGATATAGGACCTTCTTTTATTTTATTCACAAACAAGGAGATGTCATAATTTGGCTTGCCTAAGTATGAGAAAAAGGTTTCTAAGTTTAGCTGCCTTCAGATGGAAGGAATGTTCAGTACTTTTCTTGTAAGAATAACTAAATTACTAAAATGACTCTTAGATATCAAGGTTATCTAGACATCAGTATATTCTTTCTGGGTTTTTTTGCCCCATTTTGCTCTTTGTTCATATTCATATACTGGTTGCACTTTTGCCTCTGAATTTAAATAGTAAATTGTTAAACTCTTAATATTTGTCCCAGATTCTAAAAGAATGGTACCGCTTGTAAATCAATATTTGACTTACAAATAGTGACGTGTACATCAACATTTGAGCTTCAAAAAGAAGAGTCCACAGAATGTTTGCTGTTGTTGTTGTGTGCTTTCAAGTTATCACTGTCTTATGGCAACCCTAAGGCAACCCTATCATGGAGTAAGGCAACATTAAAAGAACATATGCCCACCTCTGTGTTTTGTTATGTCCTGTGTTTTCCTCTTCATTTCTCTTCCTATGAAAAACTGCAAAACAATGTTATCTGTTAATGCCCTGCTTCAGCGGTTTAAGTTATCCATCATACTGATAGCCTTGTCCTCCTTGGGTGAACTCTAAGCAGTTTCCCCACTTCTCTTCCCTTGCTGTTTTATCTTCACAACCAACCTCTCAAGAAGTTAGCTGGAAGGATGGTGACTACACAGAGGTCACTCAATGAAGTTCTTGACTGAGTGGTGATATGAACTTGGGTATTTCCCAGTCCAAGTCTGACACTCTCTAATCTGTACAACAGAGATAGGCAAAGTGTAGCCCGTGGGCCAAGTGTACCCCAGGACCATTTATTTAGCCCCTAGTGGGGCATGGAGGCACTTCTGCCATTTTTTTTGCCCCAGGCCACTCCCTGTTGTTAAAAAAAAGAAATCCCAAAATAGCCCAGGATCCCTAAAGTGAGGAAAATACCTCCCATACCCACAGGGGACATTTGGGGAAAAGACTGGATTTTTGCTAGAGGATTGGGAGTTTAACTCTCCAAGGCCTCTGTGGGGGTCTCATGCAGCCCCCTACCCTGTGACAGCTTCCCTCGCACCTACACCAAGAGTGGCCAGGGGAAAAGGAATCCACTATCAGTTTTGCAACTGTCCCTCCCTTAGTTGCTTCAGGATGTACAGAAGCCATCCAGGTGCTAGACCCTATTCCCAAAAGAGGATCAGGATGAGGAGAGTTCCCATATAACCTAGAGTAGCTGTGGGGAGGAGTGTCTATAAAAAAAACATGGATTCACTCGCCCCACACCAACAGATCCACTTCATTCATGCTGCTTTCCTTCTAATCTATGAGAAACCGAGAGAGAAACAGACAGCCAAAAAGTTGTAGGAGACTTTTATGAGTGGGTCTTAAACTGACACTTGATTGAGCTATATCTAGGAATCTACTTGACATGGGATCCATAATGGGATAATAAAATACTTTTTTGTATTATAAAAGTACAGTGATTTCAGTCATCCCAGTGTATCACACAACAACTGCAACACCCAGTGACAGCTTGGACATGTGCAACAGCCACTGCACAATAAATGTAGGTAAAACATATATATTTCCACTCCTTACTTCAAAGACAAAATGCTCGCTCGCTCTCTCTCTCTCTCGTTTTCTTTATTTTTTTGAAAGATGGAGGAAGTTTGCAAGTCAGCTATGAGTCCCAGGATAAATCATCAAACAATGACTTGCAAGAAGCAGAGCGCACATGCATGACTCAGTCTATCATTTATAGTTATAATCGGATAAATTTTAATTTCCTGAATGACAATTCACTGGGAAAATCTAGGAGACGATGTCTGGAATGTGCTTTCACAGTGGCATATCTGAAGAAACATGTTTTATTTAGAACAATCATTTGGCAGTTGTTTCACACATTATGAGCTGATGCATATCTTGCATGTCTTCCTTATGAGGATGTAAGATTACAATTTGACATCTCATTTCCGAGATATGCAAATAAAATGCAGCAAAGTAATATGAGATGAAATACAGGGGTCAATTTTGCAATTCCTTTATCAAAAAAAGCTGTGCGGTATGTCCTATGCTAGATCTTGGACCCATTCACACTGCACAGCTATGGCACTATTATTCCACTTTAACTGCTATGATTCTGGTCTATGGAATCCTAAGATCTGGAACTGGGGAATTGGTATTTAAAATTCTCAGCCAGGAAGCTTTAGTACTTGACCAAACTATGAACTCCAGTATTCCATAGACGTTGCTACAGCAGTTAAACTGAATATAGCACTACAATTGTGTAATGTGAATAGGGCACTGTGAACAACCTGATGGGAAGGAGTCTTGACAACAGAGCCTTCTTGGCAACTGAGAGTGTTTAAGTTGATTGGATGGTGAAATGGAACCTTGGATAGCCCAGGGGAGGGGCTGGTGGAAAGAGGAAAAATAACGGATTTTAACTGTCTGGTGTGTATTTGAAGAGGAATGTGATTTGTGGTGTGTTTGGGAGAGGTTGGAGATTTGAAGAGCTCTGTGGGAGAGAGAACTGAGAAATTGGGTGTATGAGAGATAGTGAATGAATTGAAAGAAAGAGAGAGAGAGGGAGAAGAATGGTGTGCTGTTTATAAACATTTAGATACAAAACACATTTAAAGCAACAGTGTTACAATAAATGTTTGAAGTTCTCCTTAAAACAGTGTCACAGAGTCTTATTTTGAATCCTGGAATATACACGCTACCAATAATATCATCTTGACCTTAGTGCCAACAGTATCACCGTCTTGGAAAATATAAATCACTGCTGATCCTTACATCTGAGAGAAGGGCAGATTCAGGGAAGGCAGTAAAGGGGAAGAGTCGTGAAAGGAAGAAGCAAGGGGGGACAAGAGTGAGGAAGGGACTGTGTTCTCAGAAGGGGAGAACTGAAGCAGACCCATTTGTCCTGGCCCTGGCTTGATTCAGAGATCTCCCTGGCTGTTCAGGTCTGATCACAAAGAGGTGTCAGGCTGGGCAGGCCTTGAGCACAAGGCTTGGGTGCACCTTTTGCACTCAGCGGCACTGACGAGCAGTGGTTTTTTCCCACGCATTACAGGCACTTCTTTGGAAACTGACAAACCCTTGATCACAGTGAATTATATTACTGAAATTGTGTGTCCAAATACTCTTCTGAATCAAATACTTTCAAGCAAGGGGCAGACAAAAATACTACCAATCTGTGTAAATCCTCTTTATCATTGTCATGAGTTATAAATATGGTAGTACCCTCTTGTATGATCCTTCCAAGAAGTCGTGAGGTATTATTAGTTCACTGCTTCTAATTATATGCCAGTCTGTTAGGTGATGTCTTACGATTTCTGCTCTGCCAATTAAGCATCAAAGAGAAGAAAGGAAAAATGGGGGGATGTAGGCCTGTGGAACTGGACTATTTTGAATAGAAAAGGGCTTAGAACTTCCAATTCCTCACTTCTCCCTTTGGCATGACTGTCCTAAGTCAAAACATTTCTAGCTTGCTAAAAGGCTTAGAGGTTTTTGAAATTTTTGGACAAAATCATCAAAACCAGAGCTCATCACAGAGAAAAGAGTTTGCTGCCTGTTGAAGTTATATTTAAACTGTTCAAAGTTGTTCTTGATACGATTAATTTAGACTACAGAAAAAGGGAGAGTTTTTATTTTCATTTGGAAACCTACTGTCTTTCAAAGTTTTCTACAAATCCAGAGTCAGTGGAAATGAAATTTGCCCAAGGACTTAAACTCATTAGAGATAACTAGTAATTTCACCTGGCATCTGTCACTCAGTCCTCAGGTTATGACCCAATCATCCTGAAATCATCTTTAGACTCACCCCTTCACTTTCTTGTGAATATGTATGTGTGTTGTGTTAACTTCCTCAATAAAACCAAAGCTGCTTTTATTCTCAGGACAGTGACTGAGCATATTTGTTTTCTGTTGCAAATGGCTAAGACTACAGAGCTCAGACGTTAAGCACTGCCAGACAGAGCATATATCTTCTACTACAGATGAAGACAGCTGTCATTCTCTGACATTTCCTCTGTTTAATTGAAAATTTACAGCAGGGAAATATCATCATAGGATAACAACCGCAATCCTTGCCCTCTACTTCCTCTTTCTTTATATAACACAGATTTTATATCTCACTGAAAGACAATAAAGCATACTATAAATAGACTTCATGCAACAAACATAGTTACAGAGTAATTCAAAAGAAAGAACACCTTTGAGCAGGGCATAACACCAGAGATTACTTGAAGCTCTAGAAGGTGGATGACTCATGCTATCATTGTAATGTCCCAAGGAGAACTTACGCGACAGAGACGTAAAAGCCACTTATTTTCATAAAGCGTACACATAATCTCCCTGATGCAAATTGTATTTTGTGTATTACTGTGGACCCACAAATGGTAGGATTGCAGGGCACTAGCACATCTATGTGATAACAAGTCTTCTGCTAACAGCCCAAGTCATTCTGAGTCAGACTGGAGTATTCCCAGATTGCGTGTGTGTATGACTTCAAGCTCCCTGTCAACTTATGGTGACCCCATGAATTCCATGGGGTTTTATTAGGCAATGAATACTAAGAGGTAATTTTGCCAATTCCTTCCTCTGAAATATACCTTGCAGCACCTAGTACTAGCCAAAGCTGACCCTGCTTAGCTTCCAAGATCAGATGGGATCTGGTGTCTTTGACGCAGAAACCCTCATCAGGTTTGCTATAGCAATCCGCCTTTTATTATTTCTTTATTATAATAAACACACTGAACCATCTTTTTTTACTTTCCCCCTAAGTTCTACATGCTGCAACTTCTTTCTTTACCTCCCTCTCTGCCAAAATGTGAATTCATTCCATGCCTCATTTTCATATTTTCTTGTACCTGATAAAAGCTTGTGTCCAAGAAGAGCCACCATAGTCACAAGTATAGCAAGCAATGCTACTAGATATAGGATACTGAAGGAATTTTCATAAATCTCTTCACCATGAGTAGAAGCGGCTGCAGGGGAAAAGTCCTCCTTTAGTATTCAATAAATGTATCTGAGAATAAGCATTCCTGTGATATCTGGGTTCCTTCTATTAAATCATTAAGTGTAGTGATTTTCTTGTATCTTGGGAATACCAGATACAATAGGTAAGAACAGAAATACAGGCCAACAGTTTTAATTACTGAACAGAGCTTGCATCGGCATCTGACACCCCAAGTCATCTGCTCCCCAGCACGTCCCAATATTAACATGAGTGCTGGCCCACCCACATGGGACACTTGGATTTGTGAGCTTCACACTATTTTATTTACCCAAAACGCTCCAAGATGCCATGACACGGGGGCTGACAGGTGGTTACATAAAGATGGCAGACAACTTGTAACTCTCCCCCACCATCACCAAAACTGAAACACTACTGCCAGCATGAAAACCCATCAATGAGAAAGGGATCAGCAATACATGAAGAGGTTCACCAGAAAAACTCCCTTAAATTTTCACTTCTTCCTATCAGCAAATATCTCGTTATTTCCTTTGTTTTCTCCCCTCACTTTTTTTTTCAAGTGTCCAGAAGACTTTCTACTCCCTCAGTTATAGAATGGGAGATTGGAGGGTAAAAATAATCATCGTATGAGTCTTGGGCCAAACCTGTCTGCCAAGGCTTCTCTGTACTTGCAAGCAATTTTTACTCTTTTTGCCTTCAGTTCAACTAGTTGATAAACCAGATGTCATGCAACAATACTGTGATCCTCTACAAGCCAGAGGGAGAGGCTCAGGGACTGTAATTCATATCGCAGTAGTACAATTTGTTAGCTTTCCTGAGTTCTTTATTTCTTCATTCCCAGCAAGCAGTTGGCATTTCCAAGTGACAGAGGGCTGCATGGATTTGCTTTGGTCATTCTTGGGCCTGCTCCATATTTGTGACCAGGCCATGCTTGCTTATGCGCAGATGCTATTTGTTTGAGCCAATCCCTCTTCCTATGTGGTATATACCAGGTAACTGAGATGTTCATGATGACAGAAATAATCTTCATGTTAGTGCCATTGTGAAAATCTCAGCAGCAGCATACATACTACTCATGGAGCCACAAGCTGATATAACATTTCAGTTGTGATTCCTCACACTTTGGGTGGAAACATGTTGAAGTCCCCATCTTACACCTACATTTTGATGTAAAGTCTAAATCTTCAGACAAAAGGATAATCAAAGTACTACACTGGCCTCCAAAATCCCATCTGTTTACCCAGTTACCACTTTATATGTTTCTAGGGTACAGATGTATGTTATCAGTACTTACTGCAAGGCAAATCGCAGATGTATGAAGGGATAGAATAGTCCACATCTGTTCTCCATCCCTTGTTAAAGAAAAGAAAAGTAAATGTTATTTGCCTTTGAAACAACCGTTACAGAATAGTTAATGGAGGTTTGTTTTAAGCTCATATCCAAAGATTTTTTTAAAAAAAAGTGCAGCTTGTTAGGAAATGATCTGTTTAAAAGCGTTATATTTATATTTGTGTCAAGAACAATAATCTGCAAGGCTTAGACTTTTTAATCAAATTTGTGCATTTTTGCCTCAGGTTGTCTCTGTTCTTTTTCAATAGTGTACAATAGTTTTAAGCCAATCCCAGGAAACAACATTCTCTGGGACTGGTGTTAATTGCAGATAATTCAACTGATTTTCATGTGATTTGGGAACAAACAGCATTAGCCTGTCATATCTACTCAGAAGTTAGTCTTATTAACTTTACTGGGACTTACTCCTAAAAAGGCACATATCAGATTGAAGCATAAATCAGCAAGATTAGCAGGACATTTGTTTTTATATTACTATAGATAATAAAGACATACACTAAAGGAATTTGACTGTGAAAAGAGGTGTATACACACTTAGAATAGATAAATAAGACTGTGAAATGGGCAGATAGTAAATTCAATTACTAGCCTGCAGTGTATCTAGAGTGAACAGCACCTAGGCCAAGTGTAGAAGTTACACCCCTATGTTCTTATCTCTGCCCCACCTGCCACTTCTACATGCACGGCCTTTTTGCACCCAGGGCACATACCCTACTTGCCCAACCCTAGATACACTTCTGCTAGCTCTTGTTATTTTCAGAACATTTGCTTCATTTTTGTTTCTGGCCAAAGCAACCAAGATCTGCTACAGGTCCAAAGAATGCGAACCACACTGTAAACTTCTTCTTCAAAGACTTTTCATCTGGACACTTGCATTGCCTGATTCTCAAGGGCCATAGACACTGTTCACACACCTCAGGCATTTTCTCCCAAACTGTGGCACTATCAAAAAGATTTTTAGACCTCTCCTGTTTGCTTTTAACAGCACTAGACTCTGGCAGAAAGTTTTTCACACTGTACACAAGATGAAATAGTAAGGGCATTCTTTTGAATACTCTTTTGAATATGTCCATCTTCCATATGCTACTTGGTGCCCATTTCTTATTTATCTTCAGCTGCATTTTAGGATTCTCGGGATTAGGATTAGAACTTTTTAGATCAGCATAGACATTTTTAGAATTAGGATAAATGATGAGGCCTAAATACAACTGGTAGCCCCAGCTATAGCTGACAGACTGAATCAATGGAACTTACATAAATATTGACATACCACCTTCCAGTTGATTCCATTAGCCTTTTCTAGTTGCTACTAACAACTGCATTTAGGCCTGAATATTTAAAAGTGAAAAGGAGTGCCTTTTCCTTTTACACAGAAAAGGAATTTTAATAGAAAAAAATAGCATTTCATATAAAATAAAAGCAGCTATGCACAGACAATGGTGCACTGGAGCTGGAATTCTCACAGCAGAAAACAGTAGGAGTTTGGATTAGCAGGAACAAGGATGTCATCTACCACCTCCTCTGAGAAGTTACTATACCCTCTGGGTTTCACTGCAATCTTTACAATGTATTGTTCTGACCCCTTGCTTTTGTAATGCAAAGTATTTTTGAGTCATTTGGCCTTCATCGAGCAATTAAGACCAGAGTTGGAAGATGGTTTCAAAACCCAATGTTATTAGCAATAGCCTCTACTTTAAACCAATTTAATTTACCAGTGTTAATGTAAGTTGTTATTTTATGAGTAACACATAAATTATGTTAATGATAAAAATTTTGATTTTTAGAAAGCTTGAAAAATAAAACAATAGCCAAAAAGATTAGAAAGGAGACAGCATCACCTTAATTTCTTGCAATGCTGCATGAGCTAACTAGAGTGACAATTAAACATGTAATGACTACCCATACATTCTGTGTTCTGATGGTTGCTCTCTTTGAAGTTCTCTGGCTTGTTCAGCATCCATCAATTTAAGTTTCAACACTTTTTGATAGCTGAAATGACCTTTTCTGTCTCTTTCAAACTGCAGTTATTTGACTATGGGATTATGAAAGCTTGTAATGTTTAGCACTCATGGGTTGTTTGCCAGGTAATATCTGATTAGGACCACAGTTATGAAATGCACTGTTTGGATAAATGGTAGCACATTTAAACAACTCATGCTGCTGCTTGCAGATTCCTGCTGTACCACAGTCAGAGGCAATAGGGAAGGAGGGAAACCTGCTGGTTTTTATTTGCAGTTTGCCACAAGGTAAATCTGAAAAACAGAAGATGTACCTGAATGCAGAAGTTGGAGCCACATGTTTTCCCTGAAATGTTGACAGACATTGACTTTAGGCCACTCTAGAAATGTCAAAATGAGAAACAGGTCAGCCTCAAGGCAGCAGAGATGCCAGGAAATTTCGTATTTTCCTTTTTTGACTATGATGTTCATACTACTGTCTCACAAAACACAATAGTTTATGTTAGTGGAAATTTCCCTTTTATGGCATGTCCATGAAGCAGCTTCAACACTGCAGTGCACAATAGGAATAAAAGGGTCTCTGTGAAAAGCAAGTACAATTTTATTTCTTATGGAATGTTGGTTGTGTTGATCAGGCAGGTGCTATTAATGCTGTGACTGTCTTTTGCTATCATTCATCAGTTTGTATCCCACAGTTCATTAGAAGAGTTTGAGGTGGCTATGTTTTAAGCCACATGGACTGTCAGAAGGCAGGAACAGCTTGAAGCATCCACCTAGTTAGGGGACACGGTTCAGGAGCCATCTCGTCTCTTAGACTGATCTAAAGCCCAGTTTCCATGTACATGCACATCACTTGACCACTTGTGACTGCATTACAAATTGTATTTTTTTCTCATATTCTAAAGCTAATCTTGCAATTTCTTTAACCTGTTAAGTGGCCACATTGACACTAAAGTATACTATACAATAGTTGTTGACAGCCTTCCCCAACCCAGTGTCCTCCAGATGTATTGGAATACAATGCTTATCTTTCCCTACTCTATGTTGGCTGAGATGATACCTACTGTAGTCCAATAATACATCTAAAGGAAGCCCACGTGACTAAAGGTCTTCTAGACTTTCCCAAGAAAGATAAGAGGGAACACAATCTTCTATGAAAGACTTGATTGACAGACATTATTTTGATTTTCTCTTTCTCACAGTTAAGAAGGGTTCTTTTCTGTTTTTTTTAATCTATATAACTGATAAAAATTTAGTAGTAAATCAGTTTTATATAAAACAGTGTGAATTCAGGACCCAACATGTTCTGCACTTCTCTTTAAAACCAAAGGAAGAATTATTTGGCCCATCAGACACTCTTGAGATGCATCTCCTGACACTCCTCACTACTGGCTATACTGGCTTCAGCTGCTAGAACTTGTGGTGAAACAAGTTCCACAAGATTATTATTGTTGTTATATGCCTTCAGGTCAATTCACCTTTATGGTGAGCCTATCCTTGGGTTTTCTTGGCAAGACTTAGGCCATTTCCGCACTAGCCTGTTATAGCACTATGATTCCACTTTCAACATCCTATGGAATCCTGGGGTTTACACTTTCGGGAGGGGCCGGCTGACCCCTCCCTAAACTGCAAACCCCAGGATTCCATAGGATGTTGAAAGTGGAATCATAGCGCTATAACAGGTTAGTGCGGAAATGTCCTTATTCAGAGGAGGTTTCTCTTGAGACTGGAAAAGTGTGACTTACTCAAGGTCACCCAGTGGATTTCCATGGCTGAGCAGGGATCTGAGCCCTTGTATCCCTCTATCCTAGTCAATCCATCATTCACCCTCACTACATCATTCCCATCCTGCTTTAAAACTACATTGAAAATCTGTGTGTAACAATCTCTAGACAGTAAAGCTTTTAAGGAGAAATATGGGTGTGTATTTTTAAGAAATAAAACTTCACCAGCAATATTGTACAAAACGTGTTCCTCCTTAGAACTGTTTATAAAAACAATTGTTCATTATTAAGTCACAGTAAGAAAATGTGGAAAAAGCTGCTTAAATATCAAAGATAGGAAGCTCAAAATGTACATGGGTTTCCAAGATAATGTAGCTGTACAGAACATATCAGTTCTATAATGTCACATGGGCGTTTTGTTCTTTAATTTGATGTTCTGTTTCACAGAAAAGCCTAGCTATAATCTGATTTAGTTGTTCCTTATTGAGAGAGGAGGAGGAGCTACTACTGATAAACTCTGACCTTTAAAAAGTTGTCTCCTCAGATTTAGATATATCCATACAGAGCAACATGGGAACCATACTGCCTCCCAGACATTGCTGCATTGCAAATTCAATCAGCCCTAACGAGCAATGATGAACAGTCCAACAATATCTAGAGGAGTGGTAGGCAAAGTGAGAGCTGTGGGCTGCAAACCACCCAAGGGATCACACTTTTGTGGCCCCTGGACCCCCTATCAGTTTTCCAAAGTCTCCCAATTTCCTCCCCCAATTTAATTTTTTTAGTATAAAAAGCTGCACAAACCACTGAAATGGGGTGGTGTACTCCACTAGCGTTGCATGAAGATGACTCAGTCCTGTGACATACAAGAACTGAAAACTGTGCTTCAGTGTCTGACACAAAGGAAACTTCTATGTATTCTTCCATCACAGCAAGTCTCATTTTCCAAGCTGAAACAAGATGAGGATATTGATTTATGTAATTGAGATCTGATCCTAATTCAACAGGTAATACTTCTATTATCATGCTTTAATACTTTCTGGATCCATAGACACTGTCATCATTGCTCCTCAAAGCTGATAACAAAATGTCTGTACTCTTAACAATGCAGATCCTTATTACTATTTTCAGACATAAAAGGGAAATGGCATTCTTGTACAAAATTGTTGCATCAATCTGTATGTGAGGTAGGACTTGAACACACACCTTTCAGTTCTAAACTCAGCACTCAATTTCATGTCCAGCCAAAGATCTGCACCCCAAAATCCTTACATTTCCAATAGCTATCCTTCACAGCTTCTTTTATAACTGAAAAACAACCAGTGAAAGCTTACTGCAAATATCATACTGGAACTGATGGAAGGATGAGTGCAGACAAAAATAAAAAATCCTTCCAATTATGAACATGTTATGCTTGTACTCAAAACCTGGTATTTTAATCCATTTTAAAAAAAAAATTGCCTAAAAAAATTTGCCAAATATTGCCAAAGGATCACACAATTCACCTTTCCTAATGGCCCTTTCTTTCACCTTTCTCCAGTCCTCCTCCTTTGGCAGCTCAACTGTCAGCTCAGGCTTAAGAGTGCCAATGTTCAGTTCTCCTAAGAAATAAGTAATATAACCCTTTGTGAATTATTGCTTTGGTCCAATGGGCAGGGAAACCATAAAAATAGGGGCTGTTCTTACTACCTGAATTCAAAAAATGAGGGAGAGCTGGAGAAGTCGGAGCTGCACTTACCAGAAATAAGGATTAGGTCTTTTCACTTTAAATAAAGTAGCAGGATTTTCAACCAGGTATTTAGGAGGGGACAAAAGAGTAAATTTCTAGGGGAATTTCTGTTGTTCATTTGCACCTGTTATATGTCTTCTATTGAGTGTTTTCAAGGTGCAGCCAAGGTTACTATACTACTGAACAACTACTACACTACTGAACAACATATATATAGAAGGATCCACTGTTCCTTGCCCTCCAGCTGCTGAATTGGCTTTTGTACAACACAATATAGCCAATTCCAGATGAGGGCAGAAAATGTTGGTAGAAGTGTCAAAATCAGCTATTGGAGTGGTATTTTTTTCAGTTCTTGAAAACTTTCCTCTGCAAAAAGCACATTTTTAATTTAGTTCAGCTATAAAAATCATGCTGTGAGATCAAAACTTCTTCTTCATTGCAGATCATACAATACAGTCATGGTTACTCTGCCTATATTTAAAAATATATCCTTTTAATTCTATGTATGTCCCAGAAATGGGAACCAAAAATTTATCAAGGCTACAATTGGATGAATCCTACCTAAAAACCCAGCCCCTCATACACAGCACCAAAGTCACCAGCTAACTGGAAAATGATCTATATTAGCACTGGACCACACTGTGCCATGATGTTCCATACTTTAATATATAATGTACCTTCTCTCCTTTCTTAAAACTTAAAACAGTGGGATTATTGGCCTGCATATTGCAACTCTGAAGATCATGCAACCTAAGAGTTTCCAGAAACTGGAGGTATAATAAAAACATAAAGAAGACTTCAACTGCCTCAAGCTTGAAACAATTACTTTTTTGGGCTACCATTCCCAGAACCAGTATGGAGTTCAAATCTAATTTCTCCTAAACTTTGACTGACATACTCACTGGTAACTATGCCAATTGATTCTAGAAGTCATATTTTTGCATCAAGTGTAACCAGAAACATCCTGAAGTGTATTCAGTCGCCATGTGTGCTAAATGCAGGAAGGTATGGTCTAACTCTGTCTCATAGATGCTGATCCATACATTGGCCATGTCTCCACTTCATTTACAATCAGCGTCAGTATGAAGAGGATGATATGCGCACATTCTGGGGCTGGTGGCTTTCATGTCAGTGGTGTGGTGAATCCGTTCTGGATTTTCATCCAAACTTAAAAGGAGCTGTCCGTGGTACTGAAGCCTATCCTTAAAATTGTTTCAGCACCTTGGATAGCTCTTGTAAAGTGCAGTAGATTCAGCAGCCTGCTGACTTGGAAGCTCTGAGGATCTCTGTGTGAGGTGGGAACTCTAACAAAGGTAATTCCCTATGGAGGGAGTTTTACACATATGCATCTATACGTAGATAGAGTCCCTCATCAGACTGACAGTGATGCTGTGTTGACTGGGGCAGGGTCAGCATGAGTCTTATCATCATACATGTAGAACCCACAAAATGTCCAAGAGGTTTTAGATAAGTATCTTATTTTTATAAACTAGCTTTACATTTTTTTTTATTTATTCTTGGAGGGAGAAGGTTTTATGATACACCAAGGAAAATATGGCAGTTCAAGGGATACATTTCCTCATTTTTCATGACACTTTCAATCTCTTTTTTTTTAAAGAAGAACACACAACCATTATATTATGACCAGCATACAGCAGAAGTGGGCAATTTATGGTCTTTCTGCTGTTACTGGACTACAACTCCTATTAGCTCTAGACAGCACAGCCCATGATGGATGGATGTGCAGTCCAACAACATCTAGAGAGAAAAAAGTTAACACTCCCAGTACAAACTAAATCTGATATACTGTGATCTAATTAATCAATTATGAATGTAAGAGCTTTATAATTTTAAGTGTGTTGTTTTGGAAGCTGATAGTTTCCCTGGGCTTCTGAGGCGAAGGAAAGGATTCATATCTAATCTAATAAATAAAAAATAAGGTCATTTATAAACATAAACTGCATTTTACCTCGGAAATTTCCATGGGCAAATGGGCATCTCACCCAGGAACCATGTTTTGTTGTAAACTAGAAATGATTTCAAAAGAAAAAACATGTTTAGGAAACCTGAATCTTTCAAAACAATCTTAATTTCTATTTGCAGTGGAGTAGTGCAAGAATTTTGTTAAGCTGCAGCTTTATCTCTGTAAGACTGTCACACGAGTTTCTTTTTTATCAGAATGCCAGTGATGTACATAGGATCAACTGAACCAATCAAACAATAAGCTTTGGCTGCACTCCTAATCACAGTACTAGATAGTAAGACCACTGAATACAAGGAGACTTTGAAACAAAGATACATAAGTTTGTGGTGTGCTTCAGATGTTTAAATGAGTGAACAGTGGGAAAAGAAGGTTAGTGAGATTGAAACAAAATGCTCTACTTCCCTCACCAAAGCACATTCATTGCAATGGGTGGAAATCATATGGCCCTCCAGATATTGTTGGACTGTAATTCCCAGCAATCCTAGCCAGAACAGCTTATGGGGAGGAGCACTAGGAGCCATAGTCCAAAAAGGCCTGGAGACCACATAATTCTAGCCCCTGCATCCTGTCTCATCTATAGAAAGACACACAAACATATAGTTCCTTATGCAGCAGCTCTATTCTGATGACAATTTCCTTCATATAACAAATGGGCTATGGCAGTGGTAGAGCTAGTGGCCACCATTCTGTATCCTAGAGTTTTCCTTAGAAAGTTTGAAGAGGGCTTGCTCAGGGCCAAAGTACACAATGTGCAAGTTCTAAACCATTCATACAGCATCATAGGGGAAGGGTGAAACAGAGCAGGTAGAGAGTGCAAATTTAGTTCTTTCATACTCTGCTCCAATACTGAGGAAAATCCTTCTTTTGTAGCTGGAATTTGCATTGGGAAGAAATCCCCTATTGGCACCAGTGCAGGCTGGCCCCTCAAAGAAAGTACTAGGGACCCATTCACACTACAGAACTATGCCACTATGACTCCACTTTAACTGTCATAGTTCTTTTCTATAGAAGGGGCATTTAGAATTCTCAGACAGAGAACTCTACTGTCTCACCAAATATGAGCCCCAGAATTCCATAGGATGGAACCATAGCAGTTACAGTGAAATCTAAGCACTATAATTGTGTAGTGTGAATTGACCCCAGGTTTATCAAAGCTATCTCTTCCTCCAGGAACTCTGCAGGCAGGAAATAGTTAAATTTAATGCTATAAGCCCAATAACTATCCTCTGTTTCATCCATATATTGCTAATTGTATTTTTAAAAGGTGAGAAGCAAATGCAAAGATATATTTAATATCATGTTTCATTCGCCTCAGATACAGGCAGATCAGGGAATAGGGACTCTGCCTGTGCTGGATGGGGTTACAATCCCCTGAAATCTCAGGCTTGCAGCCTTGATGTTCTCCTGGACTCAGCTCTGAGCCTAGATGCCCAGGTTTCAGCAGTGGCCTGGAGTGCATATGCACAGTTAAAACTTGTGCACCAGCTGCAACCATTCCTTGAGATGTCAGATCTACCTACAAGACACATGCCTTGATTACATTTCGGTTGGATTATTGTAATACACTCTACATGGGGCTGCCTTTGGAAACTGTTTAGAAATTTCAGCAGGTTCAAAACATGGCAGCCAGAATGCTGACCAGAGCCAGTTACAGGGAGTACATAACTCCCTTGTTCAAACAGCTTCACTGGCGACGTGTTCATTTCTGGGCACAATTCAAAGTGCCGGTCGTGACCTATAAAGCCCTAGACTGTATCTCCCTATAAAAGAATCCCTCTCAGTCCCTCTACCATCTCAGGCTCATCTGGTGGAGACACAGAGAGAGCCTTCTCAGTGACTGCTCCCACCCTCAGGAACGACTTTCCTCAGGAAGCTCAGTTGGTCCCCTCCTTGCTCTCCTTTCACCAGCAGACAAAAACATTCTTATTTAAGCAGGCTTTTAATAGGTAAGCAGGTAGGCTTTCAATTTATCAAGTAGCTTTTTTAAAAAAAAATGAGGTTTTTATAATTTTATGTTTTTAATGTTTTTAATTGTTCTATTGTTTTTAACTTTTTGGAAACCACCTTGGGTCCCACTCTGGGACAAAGGTGTCATATAAATATATTAAATAAATAAATAAAATTCATTTCCTGCCGAGAACACTGAAACGAAAACAATTATGAACCAACTCATATGATGTTGACTTGAACCACAGCCAATGATAAATCAGAGTACAATCCTTATTCAGAAATAAAGTTGTCTGTTTTCAATGAGACATACTCCCATCTGTCTTTAAAATTGCCACTTTAGGACTGGATAGATTTTCCCAACAAGCTAAATCATTTAAATAGAATTAATACAGTACAATATTCACAAGTCCAATGCTTCTTCAACTTTTCAAACTATCTTGTAATGCTTTACTAATTCTGATAGCGCTACTAGTTTAACAGAGCCACTGAAGGGGAAAAGGGAACTGATGTAGAATATATTTTGTCTTTCCACGGTTCACAGCTTTTTTAAAGTTTCTTCATGTTTCTCTTTCTTCCCTTTTTGTTAGCAAACATGTGGTAATGAGAAGGAAACGACAGGGAAGGATATTCTCTGCCTGTTGCAATAATAAAAAATCATCTCTCATTTAAATGCCTTTAATAAAACTAGCAAATAGGAAAGTTGGATGATTTATTACAAAAGAATATTATACCTTCATGCAAAGTCTTGGATGTGGATCAACTCGAGAATATTTCACCTGATTGGGGGAAAGAAATCAGTAGTTAGCTACGGACAAACACTTAAATGCCAAACTTCATACAATGCAGTTTTATGAGATTTTGAAAGAGTGGTTATTAAAAGTTTGTGTGTTTCTTATTGAAGTGAACATTGAATTCAACCAAATTCCAAGTTTGTTTGTCGTAAACCAGGAGTTGGAATTGTGTGGTTCAGATGTTGTAAGACCATAATTCCCAGTGGCCCTATTCAAAATAGTTAATGGTGAAGAATGCTAGGAGTTAATCATCTCTTACCATTAAGAAATCTCTCCTAATGATCAGCCAAAATCAGATTCTATGTGATTCTCTCTCATTATGGCATAATGCACAAAGTTTGAGAAAATTACTTTGAGATATTCTTTGAGATATTCTAGCGCGGTGACACAGGGTTCTGTCCTGGGCCCAGTGCTGTTCAATATCTTCATCAACGACTTGGATGAAGGAATAGAGGGCATGCTCATCAAATTTGCAGATGACACCAAATTGGGAGGGGTTGCTAATACGCCAGAGGACAGGATCAAAATTCAAAATGACCTGGATAGATTGGAGAGCTGGGCCAGAGCTAACAAAATGAAATTCAACAGAGAGAAGTGTAAGGTCCTACATTTAGGTAGAAAAAATGGAATGCAGAAATATAGGATGGGGGACACGTGGCTGGATAGCAGTATGTGTGAAAGGGATCTAGGAGTCTTAATAGACCACAAGCTGAACATGAGTCAGTAGTGTGATGCGGCAGCCAAGAAAGCCAATGCAATTCTCGGCTGCATCAATAGGAGTATGGTGTCTAGATCGAGGGAGGTACTGGTACCACTCTACTCTGTTTTGGTTAGACCTCATCTTGAATACTGTGTCCAGTTTTGGGCACCCCAATTCAAGAAGGACATGGTCAGGCTGGAGCAGGTCCAGAGGAGGGTAACCAAAATGGTGAGAGGCCTGGAAGCCATGCCCTATGAAGATAGACTTAGAGAGCTGGGTATGTTTAGTCTACAGAAGAGAAGGTTAAGAGGGGACATGATAGCCATGTTTAAATATTTGAAGGGATGCCATGTAGAGGAGGGAGTGGGCTTGTTTTCTGCTGCTCCAGAGACCAGGACAAGGAGCAATGGATTCAAGCTGCAGGAAAGGAGATTCCACCTGAACCTCAGGAAGAACTTCCTGACGGTCAGGGCTGTCCGGCAGTGGAATATGCTGCCTCGGAGTGTGGTGGAGTCTCCTTCTTTGGAGGTTTTTAAGCAGAGGCTGGATGGCCATCTGTCGGGAGTGCTTTGAGGGTGTTCCTGCATGGCAGGGGGTTGGACTGGATGGCCCGTGTGGTCTCTTCCAACTCTACATTTCTATGATTCTATGATTCTATGATCTGAACAAGTCTGTGAGCTGTAATCACCCAAAAAGGAACTTTTCCAAGTTCTAGAAACTTTGGCCAGTGATGCTCTCTATTCTGGCCCACAGTATATCCAAAGCCCTGGCGCAGTCTGCATAACCATCACAGTACTCTGGACAGTGAGTGTGAAATCTCTCTTTCCAGTGTATTCTGTGGCTTAGCTGAGGAGGGATGTTCATCCCCTTTACAGTGTATAGGTCAGGGCAATGGAAGCTAGCTACTTTGGATAGCCAATCTGGGGGACTATGAAAAGGCAGCAGAGTGGTCAACATGCTATTATTCTGTTTTCACTAAGAGAAATGAGGACAGAGACCCTTGAGGGATTTTCTACCTTGAGTGCTAGAGCAAGTTAATGAGCAATTTTTATTGATTGATTGATTGATTGATTGCATCTTGACTTGGATGAATGAGGAACTGTCTTAAGAAGGGGCCCTTTCAAACTACATAGTTGTGCACTACGATTCCACTTTAACTGCCATAGCAACATTGTACAGAACCCTGGGATTTGCAGTTTGGCAAAGCACTAGAGGCGTCTGGCTGAGAATTCTAAATACTCCTTTCTAAACTGCCAACCCCAGGATTCCGTGGGATGGAATCATAGTAGTTAAAGTGAAATCACAGTGCTATAAATGTGTCATGTGAAAGGGACCAAGATATTTGTTACTCTGCCTCAGCCAGCTAAATGGGGTGGCTCTGGTTTATTCTCTCATCTTAGCTCAGCTAAATGTATCAGCTGAGGGTGGGGAGGGGAGATGAGTAAGTGTTCATAACAGAAAAAACTGGAATAGTGTGAGGGGGGAATAAATGATCTGAATGGAAGGGTTGAAATTTCATTCAAACTCAGGGACCATGCCAATGATGAGACCTATAATGACAGCTAATGGTGTTGTCCAAATTTGGTCAAGGAGGGCATCTGCACACTCAGTGAATCCAGGAACAAATACTAAGCCCAGGATATGTCTATTATCTTGAGCACTTACTTTCTCTAAAGCAGTACTGGAAGTGTTCTCAAGATCAACACACTCATCATCTGTCTTCATCAGCTGACAAAGGCTGACAGAAACATGAACAGGACAGGCAGCTTCCCATGTCAGTGTTTGTGTGACAGGATTATAATTAATGTTGTCCCACAGGGCTTTAGTATCTAAAAGCAACATATAAAGAGAAGGAAGACAGTTTCAATATACAATACATTCAAATGCAAATGTTGGCCACGAGTACAAGCCATTACTTGGCCACAAGTACAAGCCATTACAAGTGCAAGCCACAAGGATGGCCCCACTGTGAGATGAGAGAGTCGGGGGCAAGTTAAGCATCCCTGACCTCTAGACATGCTGGTTGAGGAAGACAGGAGTTGTAGCATCCATAGATTGGGGAGGTTGGGCAGGCCTGCATAGGGATGAATGAGAATTTTGTTCAGTTTATTCTTTTGAGAAGAACTTTCTAAAATGTGAAAATTTCTTTGCAAAACTGAAGGAAGGAAGCTTTTATGGTAGGTAGATACAATATTGTCTTGTCCATGTTGGAAATAGCTGTGCCTATTGAATTTGGCCAGGATAAATGGAGGAGAATTTATTTTGTTTCTGAAAAAAAAAATACCAGAATTTGCTAATTTCTTCATATACTTTGGACAGAAAGAACGTGCGGCCGAAAAAAATCAGATGCCGTAAAAGGCAAAATTAACAGATTTTCCCATTCCTAGTCTGATTACATTCACAGTTCTCTGGACTGAAGTTTCCAGGCACAATTTTCCTTTTTTAAAAGAAAGCCAACTTATTGTGATGAAATTATCTACACAGGTGAAAGCCCAACACAACAAGTTTTAAGAAAAGAATCAAAACTTTATTCTTAGTCTAAGTAGATTTCAGATCACATACTCCCATGGGCTTTACTGAGAGTTTACAAATTGCATTTTTATGAGTATGTATGAAATATTTTGTGCATATCTTTTAAAAACACAGTGTGTATGTAGCAAATCTATTCCTCAGCATCATTAGCACCAAGACCCTGGCATTGAGTGTTCTCTTCCATAAATAAATGGAAATACAAAAACATAAGTGTCCCAAAAAGTATGAAAAGAGTTGCCTTGCACTATATACACACACATATGTACAGACATACATAAGTAGAGTCTAATGAAAATTTCATCTGTTGCACTTTTTTAATGCAGGAAGTATACAGTTGCTACATTTGCTAGGATTAGAGGCACAGGACCCCGTGAAAGTGGGAAAAACGTGAATAATTCTAGGCCCTCCCAAACCATATTTAACACACAAAAAAAAGTATGGTCACCATTATTGAACCCACCATGGATTCCTCTAAGGCATCAGGGTTCCTTCATAAGGCAGAAGTGGGTGGCTGGTGGGGATTACTGCCACCTGCAGTGCTGCTCCACACCATTTTAAAGAGGGACTTGCAAGCCTTGTTCACAATTTCTCAGTCTCATGAGGCTTGCAGTCCCTATTAAAAATGGCAAGGGGGGGGCAACAGAGGTGACAGCAAATAATCCGTGAATAATCAAATCTGCAAAAGTGAAACCCACAAATGTGGAGGGCTGACTGTACACAGAAATCATGAACAGAGGAATGGGAGATGGGGCCAGTGCAGGACATGTTCCGTCCTCTATCAAAGAACAAGATGGCACACCATTCATTTCATGTAAAGACAACATATGTGAATTTCGGTGTAAAACTAGAAAGTCATGGCCTGAGTTTGCAAGACCAGTTGAAGAACAGGGCTCTTGGATATGTTCCATTGGGTCACTAGAAGTCAAAGTCAACTTGATGGCATATAAAAACAACAAATGTCATGCTATTTTTAATTTTAATTGTGTGGTTTTACAGTTTATTATGTATTTAAGTTGTTTAAGTTTAAGCTACCCAAAGAACTTTATATTATGGGGCTGCACCCAAGTATCGTAAACAAATCAGTGATACCTCCCTTTTTACAGAAGCTGAAATTTCTAGACTTTGGATAACTTCTCTTGGCAATTATTCTACTGAATGAAAGTACAGTGATAGAATTGAGGACCAGTGGCACATAAGGGAGATCAGAATTATTTGCATAGAGTGAATCAACTCTGAACATTTTGGCTGTTATGCCAATATGTATACATATCTGTGGAAACTTCAGGCAAAAAAAAAAACCCTGAGGGATAACCAATATTTTTTAAAAAATGAACAGTGCCAACCTGTTGTATTATCCTTCCCCCATAATATACCTTTCTCAAACAGCATAGCAAGCACTCAAAAAGTAGGAAGCACACTTCACTTGCCATTTTTAAATGGGCACACCTGCATTCTTCGTGCATCTGAAATTGCCGGCCATGCCTGTAATCCAAATGTCAAGTTATTAATTCAATGGACCAGTTACTTATAAACCTAATTGTAAGTCAAGTATTATCCATATAACCTCTCTTCACTAAATACTAGACCATCAGGGGGCAATCTTCAAAGCAGGAATGGAGCCCTGATGGCTGTTTAGATGTTGTTCAACATCTACTAAAAATCAGCCCTATCAGCACAGTTAATGGCCAGGCATGATAGAAGCGCAGTGATATCTATAGCAGAGTGGCCAGCCACAGAGAACACAGGGAACAAATTTTACTCACACAAGAGGCCACGTGGCATTATTCTGAGCTGCAAAACTGGCCAAAATCCCAACAGGAAGTCACTTCCGATTGCATCTTCTGAATCTGGTGCAAATGAACAGATGGGGATCTGTGGGATTCTGTGATGGTTATGCTGCTACTGGAGGCCTCTGAATGTGATAGGTATCCCCCCAAGAGCCTGTTCTTGCTTGAGTGGCTACCATTGTATTTCTACTGGCATGTCAAAAAGTAAAAAAAGGAGGAGGATGTTTCTATCAGTCTTTCTCACTTTGGTGCTATCAAGCTCCCATCTAGGCTGGGCATCTAGGGAGCTGTGATCCATCAGGTATGGACAGCACCAGATAATTTACATAAACATATTAAAGAAGAATAGTTGAACTTCTAGATGGTGCACCTTCTCAATCTGGAAGTTCATCCTTCCAATCCTAGTTATAAGATAGCAGAAAATGGAAGAACAGTCTGCATCCTATCGGTTAATCCCAATTACCGTTAAGTTCATTGAATGATGAGTCAACACCTCAGTAAATGTAAACTTATTTATACCCTGATTGATCCATTGATTTATTCAGTCTACTCTAATTGGAGCTAATAATAGAATCTAGGCTACTGGGGTATATGCAGTTGATCTGAAAAAGTCATACATTTTATTTTGCACTTGTTCACTATTTTTACTCCTTCTTTTTATCAAGCAACATTCAGCACAAACTATAAAAAAGCCTAAAAATGTATCCAAAATAAAATAGCTGTGAACACACCATTCAGGAAAAAAATTACTTTCTAACAGCAGGCACAATTAATATTGCACTTCTCTGGAGAACATGATAAAAGGAAATGAGAAGACCTAACTCACTGAAATAATCAAAAACAAACAGAAAGAGTTAGGGTATGAATATTGTCTGTGTGGGTGGGTGTTAAGACATACATCAAATGTAATAAATCTCTAAAATAATGAATTGTTCAAATCAAAACTACACAGTTCAAACTATAAATAGCAATATGGGAGAAAGTCCATAAGACATAAATCATTTGTCAAAGGAAAATAGATGGTCCAAAGTCTCACCAGATTCATCATACAAATAAAAGTCAGATGTATTTTGACTCACAGTCTTCATTGGTGGCAAATTAAATTCTTATGTTGCCCAGTGTTTCCTCCAAACAAAAGGCAACTCTAGAATGTAGATTTTTAGAAAATATAAATACTGTTTCTTCACTCCCCACAGCCTCACACTTCTCTGGAGGCCATTCCAAATATTCTTTATGATTATCTCACATGATTTGGGCTTTATTTGATTCTGAGATCCAAATCTAGCACAAAATACTTCTTTGGAAATAGTTCTACATAAATGCTGCTCTTTGTGTTAGAAAGCATTACCCTTCAGTGAGCTGCAGCGTTTTGAGCTAGGCTATGCATTGAACCACAATGGAAACATTTACCTCAATACACAGGCAAGGCAGCAGCTGGGTGTACTGGAAAGAAGCTGATTTCACCATATCCTTTCCTGGAATCTGAAATTGTAAAACAGCAGGTGGGATATGTCACGCTTGTGTGTCTCTACAGGCATTTTGCTTGCTCTTCAACAGAACAACACTTCAGACCGGCTCCAGATGATTGCTTGAATTTTGCTTTCACAGTGTTCTTGTAGCATTATGAGCTTAGAGTTTCAAAAGCCCATGATTGGCTCAGGTTCATTTAAGGGCCATGGCAAAGCAATACAGTTAAACTAGCAATGTCCTTGGACTGACTTGCAGCAAATGTATTTACATGTGGACTTGAGTGACTAAGTGTGAATTTAGAGAAAGCTGTTATGATGGTGTCACCTTGCTATGTAGGTACTTCACTTAGCTTTCACAGGATGTTACATTCAGCCCAACCGCAGGTTGGAATTAAGTCAGAATCATTGAGTGGCATCTTGTAATCTGAAAACATCACTTTGTTTCTTTCTTCTTTTTAAAGTCATTGTGACCTTTTCTGCATCCTACTTTCTTGCATGGTCCTCCAGTAGTGATCCCAGCAGAGGCTCTGCTGTGGAAGGAAGCGCAATGGACACACCTCTTCCCTCCGCAGTGCAGCCGGGTACTCTCCTAGGCTGCACCGGGGCAGGAAGCACTGCCATCACACTTCCCACCCTTCCACAAGACAGGTAAGTGCCAGATCATGATTCAATCATGGGTCATTGACGGGAAAAACCCATCAATGATTTAATCTGCAGTTATGCTGCCTGGGGATGGGAGAGAAGCAGGACCACAATGACATGGAGAAGCATTGCCACGTTCCTGCTCCCCTCCCATCTCCATGCCAGGATGGGAGACTACTGAGGAAATGGCCTGTGAATTAAAGGTGCCTAGTGGTACCTTTGATCCAATGTAATCTACTATTTTTGAAGGGCAATGTTTTTGAACATGCTCTTTTGGTTCCTCCTGGGGAAAGTAAGGGGGCAGTAGAAACACTAGCAAGGCCAGTGATAGCTTTAAAAAGGGGGAAGCTGTTCATAAATTTCGAGTTTGCAGATCTGGACCAAGATAAACTAGGGATGGAACGGATATTTGAAAATGTTTGGAAAATGGATTTTTTTAAAAAAATGTCTATTGAGTGTTAGGGAAACCCTGATGAGATTAATAACTTAGTGGATGACAATATTCGCAGATCAGGACTTATTCTGTGAAAAATCTGCATGTGAATTTTGTGTGTGTGCAGAAAATAGCAATGTTCTCCATGAGAAACAGCGGTTTTTTCCACAGAAAATAATAATTCTGCACATAATGTTATTCTTCTATTGAGAAATTACTGCTTCCTGCACAGAAAACGTAAAAAAAAACCCCTCCCACATGTGAACTTTATGCAAAGTCCTAAACTACAAATAGTTTTTGAAAACTGTGCAGTTTTCAAAGATGTTCTTGCAGCAAGAGGGAAATTGCTAACATTACTCATTGCTTCCTTCAAGAATGACTTCAGCAAAAATAAACAAATAAAAAATGCTTGCTTAGACAAAACTGCATTTCAAAGTAATGACCCCATCTAGCAGAGCTCAGAACCTAGAGAACCTTAAGCGCATTAGAAGAAGGAGGAAGGAAAATTGTCACTTTCCTGTCCAATAGTTATGACCTCTCCCACTGGGACAAAGCAAAACATAGCAGAATATAGGCCAAAGCAACAAGTATGTGTTTGAAGGTCCATGACAACTGGAATTCCAATTGCACCCCACATTAGAAAAGCTATCACTTGGCAATGGAAGGAGTCCTTCATCAGAAAGAACCTTCCGTGTAAAAGAGGACAATGCTTTTGTGGTTGTGTAGAAAAGAGAATCTAATCAGATGTAGCCTCAGAGGGTTACAACAGTTACACTCACAGAAATTCCTCCTCCTATATGACTAAGAAAAAGTATGTCTACAGCACCTACTTCTCTTCATTTGAAATGGTTTAAAGAAAAGTAAAGAACGGGCATAGACAGGTATAGTCCAACAATCAACAGGGAACAAGCCAATATTTATTTATACATAAAAAAAATAAAATGACTTCTGCTTAGGGTTGCCAGATCAGAACTATGATAGGTTCTGAAATTTTGGGGCCAATACCTGAGTCCTATAGATGACCTCTTGGGCAGCAGACCCTGGTGATCTTAAAGGTTACTTTTGTAAAGAAGCAGTCTCTGATGATGTCATTAAGCATAAGATGTTAAGTCTGAACTGTAATCACATAAAGCAGGGCTTTCCAAAGGGTGTGCCATGACACGTTAGTGTGTCGCCTGAAGTGTTTAGGCATGTCACCAACAATCTTGGAAATGTATAAATCATATATTTTTTAAAAAATATGAGAGGTTTTCATGGGATATGTTGTGTCCCCACACACTTCATTATTACAATTTATGTATATGTTCATATCTCTTATAAGGGGTTAGTTTAATGTCCCATTTGCTAGTAAAACTGAATTACTGTGTCACGAAATTATGCCTGTCTAAAAAGTGTATCACCAATATGAAAAGTTTGGAAAGCTCTGGCATAAAGTATGTAATTTAAATTTTAAAAAACCAAGTCTAAAAAATAAGAAAAACAGACATCCACATGCCTTTCCAAGCAGCGCTCTCTCCCTGAGATCCCTCCCTCTCTCCCTTCTCATGGAGAAGAAGATAAAGGCACTGAGATCAAGGTCATACCCTAATTTTCTTGGGTCAGACCAAAGGCCTGTCTAGACCAGGGGCCTATTCACACTAAACAGTTATAACACTATTATTCCACTTTGACTGACATGATTCCATCCTAAGGAATCCTGGGATTTGTAGCATGTTGAGCCGCTCTATCGCTGAGAATTTTACATGCCTCTCCTTAAACTGCCAATCTCATGATTCCATAGGACATAGCCATGGCAGAAAAAGTCGAATGTTAGCAGTATAATTCCGTAGTGTGAATGGGCCCCAGGATTTTGTTCCAACAGGCACCAATCCAGTGCCTACGGAAAGTGAACAAGCAGGACATGAGCACCACAATACCTTCACATGTTACCCTGCATCTGTCATTCAAAGATACGCTGTTTCTTATATGGGAGATAAACTACAACCATTGTGACTAGTCACTACTGATAGCCTTATCCTGTATTCATTTATCCACTTCCCTTTTAAAGCTCTCTCTCAGCAGTTTTCACTACATCTTCTAGGGGAGAATTTCCTAATGTGAGGATGAGCTATATGAAGATGTAATTCCCTTTGTGTGTTTTGAATCTCTCCCTCCCCATTTGTCTGTATTGGATGTCATGTATTTTGAGGGAGGGGAATAACTTCCCCTTATCTATTTTCTGCTTATAATGCTATTATTTCTCCCCTTTCTCACTATTTGCTAAGCTGGGAAGTCCTATTCTTGCAACACAGCTTACTCATTAACATTAACTACATGGCACTGACTACAGATTCATTTCCAATGGAATATCTTTTACAATCATGAGTATCAACCGCTAATCAACCTTCTGCTATCTGAGGCAAAGAATAAGACACACACCGCATTCCTTGTTCAATAATTGACTGCCAGTCGAAACTTCCTTCAATACAGGCAATGCAACAGAGTCTCTGAGAACATTAGACCAGTTCAGAGATGTGGAAGAGACTATGTGGTACCACAGCAGATAAAAAGTCAAAATGCACATTTTAAAAAAAAAATCTGGATAATATCACTGCTACCTCTAGTAGCAGCTTCTTGAGGCAATCAACTCACTTGCCTAATGGTGAGACCTGTCTTGAGCAGTTTATACCATCATTTGTATTTGGAAGAGGTTTCTTTCCTTTTAGAGTTTTTGAATTATGACCCTCAGGACTAGACCCCCAACACTGCTGATGGGATTAGAGCAAGGAAAAGAAACAGATGAGAAGACAGAACAAATTCCACATTTTTCTGTCAAGTTAACCATTTTCAAGTTAAGCATTTGCAGATTTTGGAAGGAACTTACCAGGACAATTGGCCCTACATCCTCACACACAAACCACTGATGGCATAAACGAGCATAATAGTCCGTGTCTTGAGCAACTTCTGAAATGTTCACCAAAATGGTATTTTTCACTCCATCCACATCATAAGCCATTTTGCCAGCTGAAATTTACAAAACAACAACCACAACAAAACTCCATAAACAAAGACTTTGGCTTGCAATTTGAACAAACAAGGATTATTTTCTTAATATAAATTAATATGTTTAAAGATTTGCCCTTCCATATTCAAGGTGAATGTGGCCTAGGCAGAATATGGGGTTTCAGTGATCCTACAATTTTATACAAGGCTGTCTAGTAATATGTCTCATTGAACACAAAGGGATATACTTCTGTATAAATATGCACTGAATTACATTGTCAATTTTTCTCAATGTGTCAGGGACCAAGAGCATGTTTGTGTCATGTTAGGATCATGTTTGCATAGTTTCCTAGAAACTTACCACAAATCAACAGCCAGTAGCTCATACACTGGCACCAGTTTGCTGTCCACTACTTTGAGTAGCACTGGCTTACAACACAATTCTGTGCATGTCTTCTCAGGAATTATTCCTTAGTAAGCATGTTGAGGACTGTGTCCTTACATAGCAGCATGACTGTGATATTGCTCCATGAGACCAAGGGTCTTTCCACACTACACTATTATAGTGCTATTATTCCACTTTAAACATCCTGTGGAAATCCAGGGTTTGTAGTTTACTGAAGCCAAAGAGCTCTCTGACTGAGAATTCTAAATGCTCCTCCCTAAACTGCAAACCCCAGGATTCCACAGGATGTTGAAAGTACAATAATAGCACTGTAACAGTGTAGTGCGGAAAGGCCCCATGACTTTTCATAGAACATCTAGTACCTTTCCCAATATTTTGATTAGTTTTCTTTTATAATATAATGTTTGTTATTCATGATTAAAGAAACGAAAAACTGAAAATATGCAAGTTGTATGTGCTACAGCCTCATCAAAATAGGAATGTAAATCTTTTGTTCCATTCTTGCAAGCAAGAACAAATAATTTCAAAAATTTACTCCCCAATGGATGCAGCTGGGGAAATCAGTGTTTATTTTTGCTGTCTTTTCACACGTGGGAAGGGGATGCGGAAATTTGCAAAAAAAAAAAAAAAAAAGTGAAAGATTATGTCGCACCAAGACACTTGTTTTATTAAAAAAATTCATCCTATTTATGTAAAAATAATTACTTTTATACAGCAAAAAATGTGTATTCTGTTTTCTGCGCAAAATTTTTTGGGGGAGGGGTCATTTTTTTCATGAAAAGAAGTCCTGTATTATCAAAAGGAAAAAAAACTTTACAGTGGACGTTTTTCAAAAGGGTGTCTCAATGAGTCATGATACTTTTTCTCATTCAGGATGAGAAAAGATACAATTTGTCTTTATCTCCTAACATCAAACACTTTCAGAGATTTAGGGGAGGAAGTTCTACCACCTGCATCACCCTCATCTCTGCTGTTCTTCCACTTACTTATATGTTCCTACTCAGTCCCCTGATAAAACCCTACAAAAACTCTTAAAGTAAACCAGCTGCATTTCATAGTAGTGATGTCCTATGAAGTTTAGAATCCTGGATTCCCAATTTTAAGCTTTTACCCATAGGATTCCATAAGATAGCACTGTTTATGGCCATTTCCACACTATACTGCTAATAGTGCTATTATTCCATCCTCTGGAATTCCGGGGTTTGTAGTTTACTGAGGCCAAAGAGCTCTCTGGCTGAGAATTCTAAATGCCTCTCCCTAAACCGCAAACTCCAGGATTCCATAGGATGTTGAAAGTGGAATATTGGCACTATAACAGTGTAGTGCAGAAATGACCCATGTGACCAGTGTTAGTGGACTGAAAGTGAACAGGAAGAATCAAAAAGAAAGCTTTGCTTCCCTTCCACATTTTCAGTTGATATTTGTATGGCCCCCAGTCACTGCTACAAAACCAACACATGTACAATCTATGCATGCACACTCTATTTCTGCAAGCAAACAAATATGTACAACAGGGATGGAGAACTAGTGTCCCTCCAGAAGTTGTAGGGCCAACTCCCATCAGTGTTAACCAATGCTATCAGTGGTCAGGCATCTGACGGGGCAATGTTTTCCCATCTCTGACGTTTAGGGTGGTGCAGGGTTCAGTCCATCAACAAACCATAATTAAAGATAAACCACATTTTGTCTGATTTCGACAAAATGGCAAGTTGTAGTTAATCTAAAACAGAAGCTAATGTTTTAGTAAAACTATAGTTTCATCTAAGCCAGCTCATATGGTACATTTGGATGCATGTTCCATCAGTTTCAATGTGTACATATACATATAGTGCCAAGGGACAAGTTACAGTTTACTGTGAATAGATCAGATTATTCTTTGGACTAGAATTTTTTTTAATTATGCAGGGAAAACATCTCAGAATGTACCAGGTATACCTGAGTATATATGTATTAATTCACACTAAATAAAATGTTTTCTGACATCTTCTCTCTGGCTACCAGCAGTTTATCAATTGATACATTTTGTATTTCAAACTAGTTGCAAATTCCAGATAGACGCACGATCAGTAGAATTCAGAAACAAAAGATGCATTCTACATGTAGGGCTTGGAGTTTAGACTACTTGAACCTTGGCTTACCGAAACAGACTGGAATATTCTTTGCCACATCATTGTTTCTGCAATCTGTAAAATACAAAACAGGACAGGTTTTTCTTTATCTTGTTTTATTTCCTTGAGATGTGTGTCAGTTTATCCTCTTGAGATTTAATTACATGCCAATTGAAATGTAGTCACAGTAAATCAGGTGAGTAGCATTTAATAGACGAAAATGTGGGAGAAGCATGGGATGCAACAGATGGACTTTCTTCGCATTGAGAACAGATTCACACAATATATGGTTTGCACACTCTCTAATTTGCCCACTACACTTTTTTGGGGGGTGGGGAGGGTACTGTATAAGCGTGCTCTTACATTCCGTGAAGTTTCCTTCTCATGCACACAAAATTGCTATCATTAATGGAGTTCTTTTCTTAGTGGGAATGGCTAGGGGAGGTAGGGAAGGTACGAGAGGGACTGGTTGGTTCTATCTTGCCACATCCCGTGCTTTTTTGTCTCCACATTTCTTATATCTCATCATGACTTCAAACTGTCTGGGAAATACAGAGCAATGACATTTATTGCCACCAGGTGGAGCACCACATTGCTGGCTGTTCTGCAGGTATTAGATGGAATATAAATTATTTTCCCTGACCTGGTACAAGACTGTGGATTCCATGAAACACAGTGACTGCAATACCTCCACCCTCCTCCTGTGCTCTCTTCAGGATTTGCAGAGATGGGATGTAGCCCTTATTTATTTGCACTGGTATAGTGCATTAATGAATCCTGTTCATGTTCTTGTATAAAAAAATCAGATGGTGTGTGTGTTTGTGATCTACTGCATGTAGTAGTTTATTTCACACACAGCTCTGCCAGTTATGCAGGCTGGAGTTATAACTTACCACAGTTTATGGGGGCATCCATTCAAGCAACAGCTGCAGTCCCTTTCAGCAAAGCCATTTCCACACTACACTGTTATAGTGCTATTATTCCACTTTCAACACCCTGTGGAATTCTGGGGTTTGTAGCTTACTGAGGCCAAAGAGCTCTCTGGTTGGGAATTCTAAATGTCCCTCCCTAAATAGTAAACCCCAAGATTCCACAGGATGTTGAAAGTGGAATAATAGCATTATAACAGTCTAGTGCAGAAATGGCCCAAGACAACTGGAAGCCATGCAACTAATGTCAGAAGTCAGGCAAGAGGACAGAGTGGAGGAAGGTGTTTCAAAAATGAACTCATAGCCATGCCACCATGACATTGCAATAGGTGTGGGGAGAAACAACGCATGTTCACGGTATGGCAAAACACACAAACAGGAAAGTGGCTGTAGTTAAATTAAATCTTCCATGAAAAGGATAAAACGCTAACAACGTTGGGAATGGCTAGGAATGGTTACTACTCATGTGAGTATGTGCATGGTATGAATCAAAAATAAGAAGGCAGGAATAGCCATATACAATCAGCCACCATCAGCGTAATATTCACTCCACCTGAATCTGCCTAACTGAGAATAAGGAAAGGAAACTATTCTTTCTAACTCCACCCTCTTTTGATTGTTCCACCCACATCCTAAAGTAGTTCCATACAACTTTTCTTCATTCTAGCTGTATGATTCCAACCTCTCTTTTCTTCTACCTTTCTTTCCTTTTCTTTTTTAGCAGGGGCACTTTAAATTATATTCTAAAAAGCACTTTCCACATTGTTTCACTGACATAACTGTCTCCAGTTTTCAAAAAGCACAGCAGGTTCAGGGGAGCTCCATCACCTCACTTATAGAAGTTTCCCATATTTCTATAGATGTTTTGAGAATGCTTGGAAGGAGGGAAGCTGCAGAGAAGAAGAGAATCACCATACACACAGAAGAACACACTTGTTCCATCAGCAGAATAGCCTTACTGAAAATTACCCTCAGTAAGGTTCTAGAAAGTGTGGCCCTTTCCACAATGCACCTTTTCACGGAGCTGGGGTGCAAGGATCACGTGAGCAGCCTCCAGTGAGAGGCTCTCACATTCTGGTTCCTTCAGCTCCGCAGCTGCCGCCTGCTCGTGCAAGAGCCCTGCCTCTTCCTTCCACAGTGCAGCCTGGGAGTTTCCCAGGCTGCACTGGGCCAGGAAGCGTGAGCACGGCGGCTCCAGAGCTCCACATGCACAGCAAGTGCATGCAGGGCCCCGGAGCGATGTGCAATCATGCACCATTTTCGGCTCAAAGCCAAAAATGGAAAAATGTGTAGGCGACGCCTGCCAGACTCTGGAGTGTCGTGTGATTATGAGTGCACCATGTGGACCGTTCCTCACATTCACGTGATGCTCGAGGGGTCCTTTTACATGGCAAAAGCCATGCAAAAAGGGCCTGTGTTTAGGCATAACTGCTTTCATTTGTGGAGAATGTTGCCATAAGTCCTCTCTGTGTTAATCTTCACTTTTGTGTTCAAGTGTAGACCCACTATTCAACATCAACATTTTTCTCAATATATATCTTACCTTCAACATAATATTCTTGACTGAGTTGAACTCCACAGTAATTTGGAATTGTTTTCATAGTCACATAGAGATTCTGCCCTGCACTGACTTCAAAGCAATTAAACTGTACTTTCACCTGTATTGGGGAATACATAACAAAATGGAGAAGCCTGTAAATTACCTCCACATTGTTCAGGTAGATTACAAAAGGAGAACAAGGTTAAGTGTTTCTGCTTTGTTGTACTGGGCCACTTTGTTCAAATTCTGCCACCATTAATAATCAAAGAAGTAGGTATTTTCTCAGTGCTTCAGGGGAAATTTCCAAGAAAATATTTACTTACATTGGTTCATCCCAAGTACTCTTCCATTTAAAATGCCACTACAAAATCATGGTGTCTACTCTACAGTAGTCAGTAAAAGTGTTGATAAGTGCTCTAATCCAGCGATCCCTAATACCCACCTACATCAGAATTGGGAACAATTTTCAAGATATTGTTGGACTGCACTTTCTATCACTCCTAGCCAGCATAGCTGATGGTGAAGAAAGCTGGGAATTGCAATCCAAAAACCCCTGGAGAGTTGCACATTGCCTGACCTTGAATTCCACAACAGCTTATAATGAGGGAAAAGTTCTTGTCTACATCAGTCTCCCTCCCATCACACACTTCATATCTGAGACGTTGATTATTTTCAAGGGTCAGCATGGTATAGTGTTTTATAATGTTGGATCATGACTGGTGAGCCTCAGATTCACTTCCCCATCTGGCCATTCAGCCATGCACTACATCTCCACCTAAGCCACCACTCCAACGTTGCTTAGAGGAGCATCATGGTGCCGGGCTATTTCCAAGGCCATTTCCTCACTAGTCTGCCCTCCCTAAATTGCAAAGCCCAGGATTTCATAGGATGTTGAAAGTGGAATAACAGCACTATAACAAACTAGTGTGGAAATGGCCCAAGATGCATAGGTGTATTAGCTTCATGTACCACCGCTTTGCAAATTTCTCTCTTGATTGAAGCAACTGTCAAATCTCCAGCTACAATCAGGACAAAGGTGACAGGTTCCCCAAAGAGATGTAGCCATTTCATCAATGCCCTTTCCATAAACATATTTCGCTCAAAATAAAAATAAATAGTCATGAAATGCACATGGCCAAATCCACATTTCTAGAAATGGGGGAATGGTTGAAGCCACCACTTCCGTAATGAAGGACATGATTATGCATAAGGGAAGTGTGAAGTGACTTGCATGGGCCATAATTAGTTTTTCATGGACTGTGGTATTTTGTTTTGTTTTCATTTTAACTTGTCCTTTTAACTGAAAGCATCTGGGAGGAAAGGCATGATATAACCTATGCCCACACAGAGAGAGCAATTAGAGTGGTTTCCTGATGCAAACATAAACCACCATGTCTTTTCAAGACAGGTATTCATCAGTCAACTAATCTGCTAGCAATTAGAATCAAATACTTGTTCTTATTTTACTAGCGCTATAGATCATATTTTAATAGTTTCAATCCCTCTTTGGACTTCCAGCTCTTTGCCAGTGTCATTATTACTTTGGCAAACAACCAAAATATGGGGGCTGCCATAGTAGCCAAGGAGCATTCTAGCCCATATATATCTTTCAGAGCCAGGTCTCCCCAACATGCTTCATCTCACTTTTCCCAAAACAGAGTTCAAAAAGAAAATTCACATTAATTGAAATTTTTTCATCAGTTTACTCCACTTATGGCCTGCAAGTCTATTCATGAACCTCTGCATATTTCTTTCACTCCCTTATCATCAGTACAATAAGATTCTTTATTTTCTTTTTTGCTCATTGAATTATATGCCAACAAATGTAAGACACTAATGAAATACAACTAATTATCTGCCTAGAAATATAACCTGCAAGGCCAAAACTGTGTGTCTTTATAAAATGCGCACCAACATATTTTAATCAATGGTATCTAAAAATGCATTCCTTAAGGGAGAAGAATGTGTGTAGAAAGGCAAACATAAGGAAAAGTACAAAACAAAATATCCACAAATTTCCACTTCAGAAATAAAACTCAGTTTTTGCAACCCAATATACAACAAGGATGGAAAGAAACTGCAGATCAGAATTAGGCCCTTTCCACAGGATGGCACCCTCCTGACATGAGGACGTGAGAGGAGCAGGAGCACGATGACGCTTCTGCAAGATGTCGCACTTCTGCCCTTCTCGTGTCGCCAGCTGGCATGATCGTGGGGTATATCATTGACAGAAAAACTCATCAATGACCCCTGATCATGCAAGCCTTCCATTACAGCTGGCCACAAAGAAGGGCCGGAAGCACAGTCACACGCTTCCTTCCCCACTGCAACATGGGAAGATGGCCAGTTGCAATGCAGAAGGAAGAGGCATGCCTCTCACTCTTCCTTCCACAGGCAGTCTGTCGGATATGGAGGGGAGTGCTGGAGACACACTCCCATCCCAGCAGAGGTACTGCCAGGATTGCGACATGACGACACACAAGAGTGTCATCTTGCGGAAAGGGCCTTAGAGAACTAGTATGAAACTAAAGGCCTTTCTGCACTGCGCTGTTATAGTGCTGTTATTCCACTTTTCAACATCATGTGGAATTCTGGGGCTTGTAGTTTACTGAGACCAAAGAGCTCTCTGGCTGAGAATTCTAAATGCCTTCCCTAGACTGCAAACCCCAGGATTCCACAGGATGTTGACAGTGGAATAATAGCACTATAACAGTGTAGGGCAGAAATGGCCTAAATCTGAGAGGTTTTTACATATGTATCCCAAACCATGAATTTGCTAGTTAATAACAAAGGTGATGGATGGGTGCATTTGAACAAAAGAGTCCTCAAGAAGGAAGCAAAGTGACAAACCATCCCACACACACACACATATCTCCTCTGTGGCTTTCTCCTTTCCTCTTTCTTGTGGTCTCATAGCCATCCTGGGGGATGGAGAATAGGAAAAACAACTGAGGGGGGTTAAGGGGAATCCTTGAGAGGGAAATGGTCAAGATGCTTCCACAATTGTCTTCTGCAAATGTTCCTCAAGATTACAAAGTGAATGGATGTTGTGAACTTCTTGTTTCCTTTGAAACATGTAATTCTGTTCAGCAGAAGGTTATTTGATTCTGGGTTTCTCATATGCAGACCCTGTATTTACAGCTACCATATCATCCTTTGCTTTGAAAAACCTTCATTGGACTTCAGCTCCCAGGATTATGGAAGTTGTAGTTTAAAAAAAAAAAAATCCCAAGCTCTTTTCCTCATATAACTTTCCTCTAAAATTTCAAAACCTTAATGGTTTAGCATTATAAATCATGTAATTATTTCATAACAACAAAATGAAACTTTTACCTTCTTTCCAGCAAGCTTTACATGTACGTTTGTAGAAATCTTCACAGTTACACAGTTGGACTTCTGAGTGTCCAGTGAGAGAGAACATATTTCCATGCCACGGATATTTTCTGAAAATAATTCAGACGTACGTGCTACTCCTCTGCTGTACAGTGATTTTCAAGGAAACAAATATACTGGCATATGAATAAAATACATCAGCTATATCTAAGATAATACAGTGGAAGTGCTGTGAGAAAATGATTTCTCAAGATAACTTACTCTGTTTGAAATCAGACGAAGAGATACACAAAGAATGGCAAATTGTAATGGGTAATTGCTGGGTACCATCAGATGGAAATCTGTGATTCATGATTTAAGATAAATTATGAGGGGGCTACAGGATATATATCATGAAGCGGGAATATGGAGATGGAAATGCAGGAATCAACAAGTAATAATAGCACTAAAATGTAGTACAATATTTTAAGCATGTTAAGAAATATTGATAATGAAATCTAGATCAGTGTGGAAGATCAGAAATATTTCAAATAAGTTGACAGTTATAATTGTTTGTTTTATATCTGAATTCGAATAAAATGATTATAAAAAAAAAAGATAACTTTGTTTGTGGGGACACAATTTCACCAAATCTCCCCACGGAGGCTAGAAATTCTCCAACAGTTTCTCAGAGCCCATGTTTATCATTAGCAATGGCTGAAGCTCAGCTTCTTATTTTATAGCTAAACGATTTTCTTTCTTTGTACTGCCATGGCAGCCAGATTATCATTGTGCATCCTGCACAATGTGCCACACCTTGTGCTGTTCTGGGGCATTGTGTGGAACAGGGAATGGAAGAGAGGTATCCATCACACATATAGATGGGGATGAAACTGGGGGTCTAGCAAAGTGCTCCCAGATATAGGAGTGTGGGGTATTTGTGGGTGGTTGGGTGCATGTTAAAGTACTGCATACACTCTGCAGATTTGTTGGCTGCCTACACTTCCTAAATTATAAAGACCCCATGGGAAGAGTTACCTTTGATCTCTTCCTGGATTTTAACTAAACTGTGGGAACCTTGGAGTTACCAGATAGTTAATTGTACAATAAAAGGCAGGGGATTCTGACACATTCCTTGGCTACCTCACAGGCATGATAAATCCAATAACCCTGAACCCTCGCTGATGTCTCTGACATTAACACCTCCCCAAACCTTTTTCTTCAAAAGATATTTCTGTTTTATCAAGCTGAATGAAGACGATCCAAAAAGGCAGAAGACATTTTCAGCACAATGCTAGTGAACAGCATACACTCAGATCTATTGATTTGGCATGAACAGTTCCAATTAATCCTCTATCATCCCACTTTTTCAACTGTTTTTACAAATATCCCAATTTTCTTCTCTGCCTCCCACTTTCCTCCTTTGTCATCAGCTTACATGAATTGCTGCAAAATAAGTTTAAAACGCAGCAATAGTTTTCATTCAGTTAATTCAGCAGGGGATACTGGAGAGGAAGGATATAATCTTGCCATTCCCAGCAGGCTCAGGGAAAAGCAAACTGCAGCAATCTCTCCTAGTTCGTATGTTCTTCCTCATGAATAACTTTTCCCATCCTGACTAGACTTCGAAGCTGTTGGCCATACGTATCCCAGTTTTCATCTGTGAAATGTTGAAGGGTAAGGAATAGTTTGTCTCGACACAATCTTATCACACTATGGCCATTTCCGCACTGGACTGTTACAGTGCTATTATAGTGCCGGCTGGACCCTCCCTAAACTACAAACCTCAGGATTCCATAGGATGTTGAAAGTAGAATAATAGCACTATAACAGTGCGGAAATGGCCTATGACGACACAGCAGGGTCAGATCTGATAGGTGAGTTATCTCCCCTCCTTTCTATCATCTTCTCACTGATTACACTGTGATTTGCTTTCTGTCTTAACCACACTTTGACCAACCTGCTATTCAGATTTTAATTGAGCTAAGTAGAACACCACAGAGATGAGAAGAAAAACACACAAGGCTGACTCCCCACATAGTCCTTCCCACAACCAGTTTTACTGCTGAACTGTTACAGGCTTGCAAATGGAACTTCAGAGGTTTGGGATGCTGCCACCAAAGCCTTGCCCTCATGCCTACAAGTTGCTCAATTGTGGCTCTCCAGGGTTTCAGACAGGCCTTTCTCCCAGCTCTGCTTAGTCAGTTGGAGGTTGAACTTGGGCCTTCTGTATGAGCTCTGGTCCCAGGCTTCAGGTCTTTGTCATAACTCAGATAACACATAGATTGTTCTGACTTACCATCAAGATGCAGTGTTCCTTTAACACTTAAGTGAAGGGAACAGCCATTTTCAGTGGCACAGTTCATGGTGGTCCAGAGCTTCATACTTCGCAGAGTAGTAGGAGGAAGAGAGGCAGGAGCACGGTGGCAGAAACTATTAAAAATACTAGCTGTAAATATTTTTAAAAAGAAACACATAAAAATGTTTTTAAAAGCTCAAATAGACAGTATCTTAAAGCGCTTAAGGAACATTCAAAAGAATACAGAATTCCATACAAACATATGTTCTCGTATAGACAACGAAAGCAGAGAATTCCCAGTCATCACACACCCCACTGTCAATAAACACATGCAGTACTCTATCCCATCAGTTGTGTATTTGCTCAGCATATTAAGCACATGTAGACACATAGGCCTAAATCCTGGTTTTAGTCCTGACTAAAATCAATGGATCTTGCCATTGTGATTCACTGTCCGACAATTGATTGAATGGGTCTACTCAGCTGGGACTAAACAACAGGATGCCAGTCACCGAGACTTCATGTTAGGAGGATTCCTGGGCCAATCAGGAACCCCCATGGGTGAAGTTGCTCTATATGGACAAGGCTGGTGTACACTTACAGCCATTTCATGTTAAGCCAACATGAGGCATGATTGGTGTGGAGATTGACAGCAGGATGATGGTATGGCCATGCTCCCTCTCTCAAAGGCATAAAGGATGCTTGCATGAAAGGTTTTTACAGAATCACACAAGTGTCTGTGGCAAGAGTTTGACCAAACACCTTCACATCAGATCTCACAACCATTACTTGGTTAACAATTCCCAGAATACCCCTCCCAGAATGGCTGAAGGGCCTCTGAGCCAGTTCTCACCACAAGATGCAACACTGTATTTGTTAAGTAACAAATGCTTTGAGACATCACAAAATCAGCTCAGACTGGAAGACGTGGGCGACTACTTCTAGGTAGATTTTGGATAACCATGTTATGTGCAAAAGCAACAAATCTAACAACTTGACACCTAATTTCATTGTTGTTTGCCCATATGCAGTGTGAAATGAAGCATTTAACTGTAATCATTTGATGGTAAACTGTTCTGCTTGAAACAGAAAACATTCTTTCTTTACTGAGACTGTTAACTGTGTTTACTGCAATTACAGTGTGTAATTTTTGCCACCTCTGATCCAGTCCTTTCTTCTGGATCAATTAAAAAATGTCCCCAGGCAGGCCTAGAAATATCTTGTGGGAAAATTGAATCAGTAGTACACACTGACATTAGGGGTTCTTTTTATGAATATCAGATTCAAAAAATATTTATTAGGGTCCTTTCTAGATCCAGGGTTCTAATTTCCAAAGGGCAGGGCTTCTGCAAAGCTGAATAATAGTTTATACCAGGGGGTACCCCTATCTTCCAAAGTGTTCAAATTAGATTTGTGCTAATTATCCTATGTAAACAAATATTTTTACCCCTCTGTTCTTATTTCACATAGCACTGAAAGCTGAGAAGGTTTTCTTTTTTAATGAAGGTTGAAGCCAGAACTGAGCAATGTGTGGCCTGGGACCACTTTGCAGCCCTTGGGATCCCTAAGTGTAGCCCCCGAATCCCTTCAATGCCCTCATACACCCACAATTTTGAGATAATTTTTTGGCCCCAAACCAACCAAAAGCCCCCCAAACTGCAAATATAGTAGCTTGTTTTCCCAGTCCCTCAGAAACCCTAAAACCTTTCCCAAAAATGAAAAAACAACCAAAAATCTGCCAAAGTAGCATCTGGAAGTGACATTACATCACTTCTGAGACAGTCCATTGGGCAAGAAAGAGAGGAGAAAAATTTTTCCTACTCCCTCTGTGACTGCCACCCCTGCTAATTCAATACCAAAAGGTTGGCCACCAGGTGTCCAGCTGACCACAGAAACTATGACAACCTTAATGATTTAAGAACAATGAGAAAATCATACTTACTAGCAGCTTGAGTTTTGCAAAGAAATCCCTGGGGGGAGGAAGGATAAGAGTCATTAATTAGAATGTTACATTTCTGGAATAAAAGATATGTTTTCCAAAAAGAGTTAGAATTAGCAAACAGTCATCATGTACCAGCAGTAGGGAGGTTTACACTAGAATCCCAGATTACGTATTTATATATTAAATGAATACAGAGAAAATCACTTATTTATATATTAAATGTATACAGAGAAGTAAATGTATTTATAATCCTTCAGGTATGTCATGCCTGAGACACATAGGCCAGTCATCATTTGATAAGATGATGAAATGATCAGTTCTTTTAGGACAATTGAATTCTGTGGTACGTATCAAAACCACCACTAGGTATACATCATCACATTAGTTTAAGATCGTTCACCCTTGCATTAGGTTGCATATGTCTAAGATGGGCAGATAGGCTGGAAGACAGAAGAGTATACTCATAAATGTGAACAAGGAGATGTTTTTCTCCTTCACTCTCTTTAGATGACCTAAGGTCAGTCACTGAAGTTAAATGATCGGAGATTCAGGACAAATTCCTGAAGAATAAAACTACCAGTGGCCCACAGTAATGATGAGCTATGCATTGCCACTAGTGCCAGAAGCAGAACACCTTTGAATACCCGTTACCATATAACCTTCATATTCTGCAAGGGTGTAGCTTTACGGAGATGTTTCTGCCCTGGCTAGCCCGAGCTTTGGGGGATATAAAAAGATATCTCTTGATATCAATAATTCGCCCTCACATACCCATTCCCTTCCACGTGCTTGCGAGGCCCCCGGACAAGCACGCACACAGGCTCGGCTGATAATCGCCGTAATATTCCAACACAATACAGGCAGGCCAGAAATAGCCAACTCGCAGCTTTAGGAGACCTCAAGGCAAGTACCTTCATTAGGTATGCATGCAACTTTCAAAGGATCCTCTGCCCCGCACTGGCAGCTTGATGATCTGACTATACAACGTTCAAGTACTCCGCGTTTGCATACCAGCTATCCTATTGACAATTTGGCTATAACTCAATCATTCAAATTCTGATATTTCGGAGGCTTTGTCTCCAGCCCCAAATCCATTGTTTTCCCCAAGTCCGACCTAGCCTGCGGTCACAATTCTCCTTATAAAAACCCCTGACTTTGAGCGCTTCCTTGGATCACTCTTGGCTTGCATCCCGCCTTGCTGTCGCTTTGTCCAGCGAGCCTTCCCCTCAGCTCCACGTGCTGAGATCCACAGTCCCCAACTTCTCCACTTCCAACCAGGCTTCAGGACAGGTGATGTATCACCCAAACCAGCAACTCCTCTAAAAACCCCTCTATCCCACTCCAACCTTTATTTCTTTAGTTATCTTGTGTGAGTGTGCTGCATACACTGTTTGATTATGTTTTTAATAAAACCACATTTATTATTTCAACGTATGTGTGCTCCTTGACTCGGCCTGACCCTGTAGACATAGGGTTCAAGATCCTGCTACGTTACCCTGCCACTCGTAACGCTAAAGCAGTGCTCAGAGCTAAGCTTCCCCACCTATTGTTGAGCACATTTTGGTGTCCCTCATGGGACCCCCAGTAAACAGGGTAACAGAGAGAATGAGAGCATGTCCCCCTCCAATTAAGAATTCTGCTCCCCCAAATAAATTTTCTGTCCCCAAATTTTGATCATTACTGAGTGCAAAACTGAAAATTGTTCAAACCTAGACTCTTCTATTTCCTGTGTCCACATTTTCTTCGTAACATTGTCTGTCACTTTACTCTGGATGCCTAAACTGTATTTCTAATTTTTTTAATAATTGTTTTTATTAAAAGTTGGTTCTTAAAATATTTACATAAGCATTTTTACAGATATACATATAATACATGGCATAGACAAATTTGACAGTATACAGTAAACAACATACATTGGGCAAAGAAAAAAGAGACAGTTACTTACACCAAGTGACTTGATGAGCTAATACCTTACTAGAGAACTAGTAGAACAAAAGATATAGAAACCAAGGGGAGCAAGAAGAGAAAAGACACATAAAGAGGAAAGGAAAGGAAAGGAAAATAGAGGGGAGCCAAAGATATGTATTTCCCCATATGGTGGGTAGATAGGTTTAAATAATTCAAATAAAGATATTGACCTTCTTTATATGGGAGGGGAAAGAACAAGAAAATAGCATAAGAGGAAGAAAATGAAAATCTCTGCTATTGGTACTGAAAATACTTAACATGTTAACTAAGTATTTATTCCCCCACCACCACCTTGCTTTCCTCTAAATCACAGTGGCCATAATCTTTATTTCTAAATGTTGAAGGGAAGTTTTGAATTAACTAAAATCCTATAAGTTTGGAGACTGAAGGCACTGAGAGACCACAGTTCTTATTTCAAGGGGGCGATGCCCTCATTTTGTCCCTCACCCTAGAGCTACACCCCAGGCTCCAGTTTAGCCACTATAGGAACAATGCACTAGGATGTATAGGCCTTGAGTCTGATCCAGCAGGACCTTCTTGTGCTTTCATGCAATTTGTTATTTTGACGGAGACTAGACAGCTATCCATTGATACTTGGCAGAACACTATCAGATATTTCCAGAAATGGTCTCCCCTCCCCCTTGACACTGTTTTTGGATATTGCCAAAAATAATCTGAAGTTACAGGTGCTGTTTCTGATGAATGCTTACTTTTCACGCTTACATAATGTAACATGACCAAAGAATAAAGATGAGCAAGGTGGTTGAATAATTTCTGGCTAAGTTTAGAATCATAGAATCATAGAAATGTAGAGTTGGAAGAGACCACACGGGCCATCCAGTCCAACCCCCTGCCACACAGGAACACCCTCAAAGCACTCCCGACAGATGGCCATCCAGCCTCTGCTTAAAAACCTCCAAAGAAGAAGACTCCATCACACTCCGAGGCAGCATATTCCACTGCCAGACAGCCCTGACCATCAGGAAGTTCTTCCCGAGGTTCAGGTGGAATCTCCTTTCCTGCAGCTTGAATCCATTGCTCCTTGTTCTGGTCTCTGGAGCAGCAGAAAACAAGCCCTCTCCTTCCTCTACATGGCATCCCTTCAAATATTTAAACATGACTATCATGTCCCCTCTTAACCTTCTCTTCTGCAGACTAAACATACCCAGCTCTCTAAGTCTATCCTCATAGGGCATGGCTTCCAGGCCTCTCACCATTTTGGTTGCCCTCCTCTGGACCTGCTCCAGCCTGACCATGTCCTTCTTGAATTGGGGTGCAGAACTGGACACAGTATTCAAGATGAGGTCTAACCAAAGCAGAGTAGAGTGGTACCAGTACTTCCCTCGATCTAGACACCATACTCCTATTGATGCAGCCGAGAATTGCGTTGGCTTTCTTGGCTGCCGCATCACACTGCTGACTCATGTTCAGCTTGTGCTCTATTAAAACTCCTAGATCCCTTTCACACGTACTGCTATCCAGCCACGTGTCCCCCATCCTATATTTCTGTATTCCATTTTTTCTACCTAAGTGTAGGACCTTACACTTCTCTCTGTTGAATTTCATTTTGTTAGCTTTGGCCCAGCTCTCCAATCTATCCAGGTCATTTTGAATTTTGATCCTGTCCTCTGGCGTATTAGCAACCCCTCCCAATTTGGTGTCATCTGCAGATTTGATGAGCATGCCCTCTATTCCTTCATCCAAGTCATTGATGAAGATATTGAACAGCACTGGGCCCAGGACAGAACCCTGTGGCACCCCGCTAGTCACTTTTCTCCAGGATGAAAAGCAGCCATTTGTGATCACCCTTTGGGTTCGGTCGGTCAACCAATTACAAATCCAACTAACAGTAGCCCTGTCTAGCCCGCATTTTACTAGCTTCTTTGCAAGAATGTCATGTGGAACTTTGTCAAAGGCCTTACTGAAATCGAGAAATGCTACATCCACAGTATTCCCTTCATCTATCAACCTAGTAACTCTATCATAAAAAGAGATAAGATTAGTCTGGCATGACTTATTTTTGAAAAATCCATGTTGACTTCTCGTGATTACCGCGTTGCTTCCTAAGTGATTAGAAACTGACTGCTTAATGATCTGCTCCAGAATCTTTCCGGGTACTGATGTCAGGCTGACTGGGCGATAATTATTTGGGTCCTCTTTTTTTCCCCTCTTGAAGATGGGGACAACATTTGCCCTCTTCCAGTCTGCTGGAACTTCTCCTGTCCTCCAAGATTTCTCAAAGATTATAGCAAGCGGTTCCGAAACGACCTCTGCCAGTTCTTTTAATATCCTAGGATGCAATTCATCTGGCCCTGGAGACTTGAATTCATCCAGTGTGGCCAGGTATTCCTGTACCACCTCTCTACCTATTATGTGCCTCATTTCCCCTGCTTCCTCCCCTGCTCCCCAACAGCCAGGTTGAGTGCTTGTACCCTTCTGGGAAAAAACTGAGGCAAAGAAAGTGTTAAGTAGTTCTGCCTTTTCTCTTCCCCCTGTTAGTAATTCGCCATCTTCTCTGCGCAGCGACCCTATTGTCTCCTTCTTTTTCCTTTTGCTCTGGACATATTTAAAAAAGCCCTTTTTATTGTTTTTGATGTCTCTGGCCAGCCTAAGTTCGTTCTGTGCTTTAGCCTTTCTGACCTTCTCCCTACATCTCCTGGCTACTTGCTTAAATTCTTCTTTGGTGGTTTCCCCCTTCTTCCATTTCCTGTACATGTTTCTCTAAACACTTAGCTCAGCTGAGAGTTCTTTAGTCAACCATTCTGGTTTCTTCAGATGCCTTCCATTTTTCCTCCTTATTGGCACAGTTTTAGACTGTGCCTTCAGTATCTCCCTTTCAAGGAACTCCCATGCCTCCTGAACTCCTTTCCCTTTGACTATTCTTGACCACTGAATTCCAGCCAGCAGCTCCCTAAGTTTACAGAAGTCTGCTTTTTTAAAATCTAAGATGAGTGTCTGGCTACACTTATCTTCTCCTTCCCACTGAATGCCAAATTCCAATAGGGCATGGTCACTCCCCCCTAAAGATCCAACCACTTCTACCTCATTAACAAGGTTATCCCTGTTGGTCAGGATCAAATCTAGAATATTTGATCCCCTTGTGGCCTCTTCCACCTTCTGGACCATGAAATTGTCTGCAAGACAAGCAAGAAACTTGCTGGACCTTGCTGTCTTGGCAGAGTTTGACTGCCAGCATATAGCCAGGTAATTGAAATCTCCTATTATTACTGCATCTCTCCTTTTTGAATGTGCAGTCATTTGGTTAAGGAAGGCATCATCAAAGTCCTCAGTCTGGGTTGGAGGTCTGTAGTAAACCCCCACCAGATTATCCCTATTGTCTCTCGCTCCCTTAATTCTTACCCAGATGCTCTCGACCTGGCTTTCTGGGTTTAAGTCATGGATCTCTTCACAGGTGAAAACATCCTTGACAAACAAGGCTACTCCTTCTCCTTTCTTGTTTGGTCTATTTCTACAAAATAGGCTATACCCCTCTATTCCTACATTCCAATCATGAGACTCATCCCACCAGGTCTCAGTGATGCCCATCAAATTGTATTTATTTTGTTGTACTAGGAGTTCAAGTTCATCTTGCTTGTTTGCCATACTCCGTGCATTAGCGTAGAGACAATTAAGTCCCCGGGCCCTTCCTGCAAGTCCTGTACTATGGTTTCTACTTCTCCCGCCACTGGCCGCTTGCACTACTTGTCCAGTATCGTTTGGGCCTTTTCCCCCTGCACTGGCCGAGTCCTGGCCTTGAATAATATTGTCTCCCTCCCCAGCGGAACTTAGTTTAAAGACCTCTGAATCCTCCTTGTGAGATTGTTTGCAAAAACATTCCTGCCAAGTTTCGTGAGGTGCAGCCCATCCCTTGCTAGAAGCCCACGTTCATGGAAATTCAGGCCGTGTTCCAAGAACCCAAACCGTTGCCAGCGGCACCATGTGCGGAGCCAGTTGTTGACCTCTGCTATTGCCCTTTCCCTACGTGCGCCATATCCTTGAACAGGGAGGAGAGACGAAATAACCACCTGCGCACCAAGGTCCTTAAGCTTCATCCCCATAGTCCTTTGCAATGTGGTAAAAGCTGCTCCTTGCAGTGTCATTGGTTCCAACATGAACCAAAATAAGGGGCTTATGGTCAGTGGGCTTGACCAGCCTGGTTAGCCTCTCCGTTATGTGGTTGATCTTGGCCCCAGGAAGACAGCAGACCTCTCGATTGAGCTTGTCCGGTTTGCAAATTGCAGTTTCGGTTCCTCTGAGCAAGGAGTCACCAACAACCAGAACTCGCCTTCTCTGAGGCTTCTCCAGGGTTCCTCAACAAGCGTGTTCTTCTAGGACTGCCTGGGCATTCTGTTGAGACTGGGAGTGTTGATCTAGTTCCCGTTGCCAAAGTTGGATTCCTTCTCATGGACATTCTGTTCCCTCCTCCTGGTGCTCCTCATCATTCGTAAGGCTGCTTTAGTCTGCTTCTTTTTCCCTCAATGTACAAAAGTGGACTGCATCAAAGAAAAGTCACAGAAGCAGAAGTTCCAATTATAGCCTTCCTTCCTTGCCTGCTTTCTAAAAATGTGTTATGCATAATGTTTTTTAAAATCAAAAGGATAGATATTTCATAAGCCAAACATTTCTTGTTGAGGAATAGTGAATGATCCACAAGTAGGGTTAATAAAAGGGCAAATAAATGAGTCTTCAACTAATTAAAGATAAAGGCTGTTTTTTTAACATTTGGAATTGGTGAACTTTATTTAGAATTATGGCAAAACACACACACAAACACACACACACACACACAAAACTTGGATTTCTTCTGAGAAAAACCAAGGGTCTTGTGAAAAATAGATGTTCTAGGCAGATCAAAGGAACTATTCTGCTGCACGTACAAGGAATAGCTGCTGAGGATCATTTTATATCCCACTCATGAAGTGACCATTTATTTTGTTAGTGCTATGCCTCAGAAATGTATTCACAATTTCAATTTCATCTGAGCTGCCACATTCACTTGGTAAAACCCAGATAATAACGATTGTGTTTCTCTGTCTGTTGCACCAATACTAGCTGGTGGCTTCAATGTCATTTGGATGGGGAGTCCATTCCAATTTTATTCCAGACCTTAAACAAGCTGTTTCCAAAACAGGTTCAGTACTTTAGATAGCTCCTTTAAATTTAAGACTAAAACCTGGCATACATTCACTGTTCCACTGACCCTGGAGCAACCAATCACTATAGATTGGTAGTCATTACCACCTTTCCCATAGCAGCTCCCTGGAATATCCTTATTTTGCCTACCTTGCCACATGTCTGGAAGTATTAGGTTAAAATAGCCACACTAACAAAATAAGGCAAACGTATATGCTCTTTAACAACACCCTACGTATTCATCATACTTAAAACATACTGTAACTGTTATCATACCAATATTGTCAGCAAATAAAATATGATTAACTTACAGGCTCTGTTTATGCTTTACATTATCAATATAGGTAAGGGTCATGCGGCTTTGCTCGAGCATCCCCATCCATAGCAGCTCCCAGGGTACAGCTACTGCTAGAAATTTGGAAACTGAAGGAAAATTTCCACTGGGACAAGATTCTTAATTGGAGGACATTTTGCCTCTCAAATAAGAATTCTGAGCCCAACTGAAATTTTCCTTCACCTTCCAAATTTCTAGCTTTGCAGTAACTTGGAAAGTTAATTAAGCATTTGGAAATACAAAGAAAAAATGCAGGCACATTTACCAAGGGAATGCAAACAAAGCAAAGTTTAGAGTGCTAGGGGTGGAGAGTTTGACACTAGAAATTTGGGGGCAGAAGAGAATCTTAGCTGTTTGGGACTTATTCTGCAAATAAAACAAATGGGACCTTTGCACAGGAAATTACTTAATCCCTATATAGGAAAGCAAGTTTCCTGTAGAAAACCTGATTTTTCTACACAGAAAATCACATTTTCTGAAAAGAAAATCCAATTAGTAGAGATAGAAATATGCAGTTATTTTCACTCTTGCCTACAAGAACAAAGAGCTTCTAAAGGTCTTCCTAGCTGAGCTTTTGATGATTTGCAGGCTTTTTGCAAATATTATATTTCAGGGGGAAAAAATGTTAGTGATGTAAGTCAAATGTATGCCTGTATATGATTTCTTGTTTGTCACTACAGAGGTTATTATTTTGTTCCTCCCTCCACAATGACCAGGACCACCACTCCAATGTCGGTTGAGCATTTTTAAATACAGTTTAGGCACCCAAAGGAAAGAAGCAGGGACAGTTACCAAGGGAATGCAAACCAAGCAAAGCTGAGAATGCTGGGAGAAAATGGTGAGATTCCCAGTGGATATCAGTGGATAATGTAATTAGACTGCTTCTAGGGTATCCAGTCAGATGCTTCTCAAATTCCTCCCTCTGTTCTCCATTGGTCATTGAATGGTTGCAAGGGGAAAATGCAGTAGCTAAAGTCTGAGTCCAGAGGATTGAGAGGAGAGAGACAGGCCCTTTTTGCAGAATGTTGTTGTCCCACACCGGGGACTGGAGAAGGATGGGACCCGGATCGGACCCAGATAACAGTTCTGCATGACATCATCTGGGTCCCATCCTTTGCCGGTCCCCAGGCAGCACAATCACACAGTAGATAGTTGACAGGTTTTCCCTGTCAATGACCAGCATGCCGCCGCCCGCCGACACTTACCTGGTGTGTGAAGGTCCTGGAAGCACAATGGCTGCACCTCCCACCCCAATGCAGCCTGGGACAGTACCTGGCTGCGCTGCAGAAGGAAGAGCCAGTGCCATTGCACTTCCTTCATTTGTGAAGGCAGCAGGTGCAGCAGAGAACGCTCCTGTCTTTCCCAAGGATGCTTATTCGGGACTATTATCCACCCACAGTACTCTACTGCCTGTAGGATCTTTCAGATCCATTCAGCCTTTTGTTTTGTTCAGCCCTTGTTCGAGGTGCTTACTTTTATTACTGCTACATTTGCTGCTCTTCCGCTATTTTATTATATTGTTGCACTCATTCCTTTTATATTTTGACAGTTTGTTAGAGTTTCTGTTTGTTTTTGTTTGTTTGCCCGAAAGGAGTGCTTTGGACTGAAGAGACAAGACTTGGAAAAAGTCCAAATAAATAAACAAATAAATCTGGCTTCTCTCTTTGCTTTCCCCTCCCCCTTCCCCCTCTTCTCTTTCTTTCTTTCTTGTTCATAGATGGAAGTTGTAAAGAGAAAATTTAAAAAACAGAAATGACCACATGAGCAGGCACGTGAAAGACTGGTAATGAATTGCAAAAAGGTCAACTGAATCATAAACTGAGCTCCCATGTGCTTACTACCTGATTTGCGATGGCAGATTCTATTTCCTGGTACAGAAAGAAGGAAATTGGTCTGAAATTTTCTTTTACTAGACAATATGTAAGTATTCAAAATATTTCCTATGAGTAAAACAAATTATTTTTGAATTACACATCTTTAAAATGTGTACCTCAAACACCATATCATTACTTCATATTTATAATGCCTACACACAGAGCCTCTGTGGAGGAAGTGTAAACTTTACCAGGACCCAGGGATCCAGAGGGGTCGAGTATGTGGCCTAGGCTAAAATCTCCATCATTATTATTAGGGAAAAACAGAGAATAAAATGTAAATCCTGTCTGAGTTTATTTATAGCAACTTTCTGTTTATGTTTCTATCATCCAGCTCTGATGAGATTTGCTTGAGCCAATCAGAAACAGAAAAAAAAGTCTCAAGCAACATTCTGAACTAGTGAGCATGCTGGTTCCAGCGCCAGCTTAAGTCTATCCTCAGAGGTGGTGTGCTTTTTGAGTTTACCTAGGACTATGTGAGACTGAAGTCCTTCCTGCACTACACTGTTATAGTGCTATTATTCCACTTTCAACATCCTATGGAATCCTGGGGTTTGCAGTTTAGGGAGGGGCATTTTGAATTCTCAGCCAGAGAGCTCTTTGGCCTCAGGAAACTACAAACCCCAGAATTCGACAGGATGTTGAAAGTGGAATAATAGCACTATAACAGTGTAGGGCAGAAAGACTCTGAGTCACATAGCCTATCGTATATTTTTTTAAAAAAACAAAACACAAAGATCCTTGTATCTAGGTCTAGGCAGGAAGGAAGGAGTAACAACTTGTGGCAAGGGCAAAGCATCACAAGACAGTAGGACCAAATGCTGTTGCTTCTCCTGACAGGATTTGCAAGTCCCTGAGTAAATGCCAAATTCATATCCAGTCAGAGTTCCTATACAACTTGGGACACATTGGAGAACATTCAAGCAACTTGTAACATTTCTTTTACATTCCATTCAGCCCTAAAATACATGAGACCAGAGCCTGAGGGACAGGAGGACGCTTTTAAATGTCTGCTTTACAAGTATTCTACAGATCTGAGAACTTTTCTTGCGAAAGTGCTGCACCTGGAAATAAAAACACCTTTGAGTTTACTTTTGAAAGAGTATGGAAACCACTCCCACTTGTATACCTGCATCTAATTTACAATAAAGTGTGCATAGCCTTGGTGAATTTTGCGCACTGCCAAGAACTTTGGCAAGAGCCAAAAGAAATGCGAGCAACCTAAGCCGACCATCAAAATTTGCAGGTGTTCTACAATGGGACAAGATGGGCTAAGTCATCTAGTCATCTTGACCATTGAGTGCAGCCTGAGAAATTGAATTTAGATAAATTCATCATTTTACAATGAAAAAGGTCAGAAGAATAATGCTTTACAGCTTAGTTGGTCTAACATTTGCAGCTGAAGGCACTGACAATCCCTTTATTAATGACTAAAATTTACATAATAATTAGCATAAAGTGACAGACTCTAAGACCAGGAGCTATTAAACAAAAACAGCCAAGGTGTTTTTCTGAAATGTAGACTGTGTAACAGCAATTTCAGAATACAAACTCTTTTCATGGTTTATGAGATTGTAAAGATGGGATAAGAGACGGTGGGATTGCTGTAGGAAAGGAGCCAACGTTAAAAATTCAGACCAGGTCCCATAAAAATAACACTTGGTGCTGCACCTGCGCGCACGCGCGCGCACACACACACACACGTTTAACTGTCTGTGCTGATTTTTCTTCTTTTTTCTTTATTTCTTTCTTTTTACATGCAAGTCTTCTGCCTGCGTATCTATTTTAACCCACCATTATTTAAACAGATGTTTTCAGCTTTTAGGAGCATCTAAGAGAATCTCTGCTTGGCCATGGAAACCAACTTGATGACCTTGTGCAAGTCACATTCTCTCCGCTTCAGAGGAAGATAATAGCACACCCCTTTGAACAAATCTTGCCAGGAAAACTCCATGATAGATCACCTTAGGGTCATTGTAAGTCAGAAATGACTTGAAGGTCATTTCAACAACAACAGCAATAACAAAGAGAGGACTGGGCAAAAAGATAGATCTTCATCTACTGGGATATTATCTCTGGGTAGTTTGTAGTAGATTGGTCAAGATTTCTGACTCCCAGTTATTTCACAAAGACAAGTAACAAAACAACCCCCACCTCCACCCTAACTTTTCTGCTAACATGAAGAAAGTTTAGGGTAACCAGACAGTGTACAGTGACTGGTGAGTGGGTGGGGGTGAGGGAGACAAGGAGAGAGAGAGATGAGATGTTGTATTCTCAGAACTAATTTTTGGTCTCAGAATTCTTTAATTTTGTGTGCAATTTAATGCTAAGTCTTTCATAGTAGGCTCTAGTTGACAGATCTCAGGATTCAAGTTAAAAACAGAGTAGATCCTACAAGTCTGAGGTTTTCCTTCCTAAATAGAGTACAAAATGTGAAAGAAAATTAAAAGCATTTCAGAGGGGGTAACTGTATTAGCTTCTTGAAACAGGAACAAAATCCTGTGGCGCATAAAGAATTTTAAGACTGAAAATGGTGTTGTGACCTAGAGCTTCTGTAACCTAGAGTCCACTTTGCTGTTGACAGGACATTCTTACCTAGTTGGCAATTTTATATACAGCGAGAGCAAAACATTTAAAAAAAAAACCACCAAAATAAAACATAGAGGGCACAAGCAGATATGAATCACTTTCAGCCAACAGCCACTGGTCAAAATTAGTCACAGCAAGAAACAACATAACCTAAAATAGGGCAACTGATTTCTATTGTAAGATAGCCAATCCCCGTGCTGAATTAATCTGATACCTACAATATCATGCTTAGGAAGGAATCTTGCAACTTTCCTGAGACAGTGTGTGTAATTATGAAATGGATTGCACAGTGGGCTGTAGAATGCATTTGTAGAGGAGATGGACAGTTTATGGACACAGCGGAATCCAGAGGTGGGTTAAGAGCCAATCAGTGTTCAGATCCAGATGAAATTCCTCATTATAAGGGCTTAGAGAAATTGCTTTTGAGATGACAGCTCCCAGAATCCTGAACTGATCATGGCCATAGTTAAAGAAATGCTTCAGCTGGGCTTCCACATAAACAATCTTCACATGGCCATCTTTTCCTACAGATAGCAATATTAAAATAGTTACGAATAATGAAGTCACACCATACACACATACTATACTACATTCCACTATGAGATCAGCCATTGACACGTGTGCATTGATAGATGAACTTTGAACTTTGCTGATTGGAATAATGAACTCATACACATAATGAGTAATGTTCAGTAGCCTGAACAAAAGTTTCCCGACTCCTTAGTGTGGCTTTATCCACCACTTATCTGTCTCTCGATTAACTGTACCAGTGCAGAGTCCAGGGGAAAGAAAAGCAAATTGATACACAAACATTATTTTCTTACAATGCAACAACAGAAGCTTGCATGAATGTTTCTGCTCTGGATGGAAAGAATACTCATCACTATTCATTTCCTGGTCAGAAAGGAAAAATTGGTTTCCTGAGTCTCTGGGAACCTGGTCAGAAAGAATAATACAGTGGCAAGAATTTTGTGTAGTTTTCGCCTTGTATTCATACATTCCAATGTGTTCCAAGAAATTATTCCGCAGAGAAATTTTTTTTCTTTTTTTGCATGAAAATTTTGGTGTTTTGCACATATTTAAAAATGTCCTCTTTCCAGACCGCCACATCTGTCATTTGTGCAAGACTGCTGTTTTCTTTTTCTTTTACCAGATTTTGTTGTGCAAGATGTCTCTTTTCTAGGCAAAAACAGCAGTCTTGCACAACAAAAATCTTTCACAAAACCCAGTGATCCTGCATCAAAAACATAATCAGGTGGTTTGTTATGGAAGTTTGTTTTCTGTGCAAGATTGAAGTTGTGCAAGATTGAAGTTGTGGGGGAGTAGCACAGTAAAAACAAAACAAAAAAATATGTGGCTGTCTGAAAAGTGTCTTTGCACATAACACCCATGCCTCAAAATTTCTCAAGCAAAAAACCATACTGCACATGATCATTGCCTGAAACACTAGTGGACGTGTTACTACTGACTGAGAATTTCATAGTAATATTTGTCTTTTTTCCTGCAGGAAGGAGAAAATTATTCACCCTTACTTCAAGAAAATGAAATTGTTAAATATTAACACCCCTATTTCTGCTATCATATTCTTTACCACATACTGAGGTGCTTTACGTATGAACAATACATTCCCATTGTATTTGTTTTATTTATTCTTTCCTCGAAATTTCTTTCTGACTGGTGGATTGCAGTTCTCAGCACCCAAGCTGACCTAAGGGTAAACCATACCCTATCCCTGGTTCCATACGGCCAATAATCCTATATCAGAAGTGGAATCATGAACTCCTCCAGATGATGTTTGACTGTACATCCTATAATCCTAGCCAGTACAACTAATAGTGAAATGCTGGGAACTGCAGTTCCAACAGCATCTGAAGACTGCATGATTATCACTCTATCCTACAATATAGGAAATAAGTCATACTGAAGTAAATATATTAAGTGCATTTGCTAATTATTGCCTGTAAGGGCCAATAAATTTTTAGAAATTCAAATGGCTCTTAAGTAAGGTTAAAAACCATTTGATGTTATGGTCTGATCCTAATCAGGTTTATTAAAAGTCCCACTAAATCCTGTATTGCAATCTTTGTGGAATCAGGATGATCATTTGATTCAATTATTACTTGGAACTGCCTTTTAGTTCAACCTATTATTATATCAGGTTTTATATATAGCCTTAAAGTAAGTTATATATAGCTAGGTTGATACTGAATTACAGAAGTGCAGCGTACAAATAAGGAAGAAGCTTGAAAGGAAAAGAAAGCAAAATGTAAGTCTTCCTTATTACCAGTTCTTAAACCACACAAGGAAGTAGTGACTGCAACATTTACGGTAATAAGGATTTTGAAGCTTATGAAAATGTTTTGACCAAAAGATTATTTTCATTTAAAAGAAGAGATTCTAAAAGATACAACCCGGTAAAGTTCACTGGGCTGATCTTCCCATTTCCAGAAGGATATATAAAAGGTCTAAAGCTCTATTCTGGTGTTCAGGGAAGGGGGGTAAAATAAGCATGTGGAGAAAAACAAACACATTAGCTCCATCCTACTTGTTGTCTCTCTTTTCAGATATAGCCTCTCCACATGATACATGTAGCCTCTCCACATGATCAAAACCTCTTGCTTTTCTAGGTTTCGGAGCATGTGGAAAGTCTCCATGCATAGCAAACACTCTCTTTTTCAAACCATCACTCTCCCTGTGAAGAGAGTGGCATGGAAGGAGTGAAACCAAGCTGCTTCTCCTGCTCTTGTGTTCAAATTACTCCTTCTCAATGCCTAAATAGGGTTTAAGTGTTTTTGCCAGGATTCCAATGTGCTAGATACAGCCTACTATATAATCACATCCAATTCTTCAATTATCCAGTATGAATCAACACACAAACAAGGGAGCGCTCTATCCCTACGTCTTTCATGGCTGCTTTCCTTGTATAGAGAATGACAATCTGAAGACTCTGCATCACCTGGAGGCTCATCACACAAACGAAATCTGAGTTCCCAATCATGTGGAGAGCCTGCATACATAGAAGAGGCTTCCCTCTTCACACTATTGCTCTACACATAAAGAAAATGATGACTGAGAGAGAAGAGCTAGCACATTTGTCTCTTCGAACGTTCATTTAGAACATGAGTAAAAGAATACATGAGTAGGATTTATCTCCACAAGCTAACTTAGGAAGCGTGCTGGTTCCCCAGACTTAATCCACACAGTAGATCACTTAGTCCATACAAGATCTGAAGGGGTGACGTAATCTATACAGGGTAAGATTGCTCATTTATGCTGTTTTTTTCACATAATATGTTAGAGTGCCAGTTGGAAATACCAGATCCAGCCCTATTATTAGGCTAAGGGCATTTCCACATGAAGCTGTTATAATGCAGAAGCTGTGCTTCTGCACAACGTTGTCACTATCCAGCTGCTATCCCATCCCCAGGCATCGCCAAATCACGATATTCTATTTCCAGAAAAAATCTGTCAAGAGCCTCCTATAGTGCTTCAATCCCATCAGCCATTGTAGTGTGGTACCATTATAGCACTTGATAGTACTTCCTGTTATGGCGAAGTCAGCAGTGGGTGGGCTATGGGCGTGCCCAGTTCCTCCCTCTCTCAGCTACTCCCATGGCGTGGTAATTTCCTATCACCTCTCCCTGTTTATCTTAAAGGTCTCCTTTGAATCAAAACTTTTTATTTTTTTAATACACTTTTAAACAGTATAGAGCAAAAGGGCGATAGTGTACCGGCATGTTATACTGTTACAACATTGCTGTGTTAGTACAGCTTCCAAACAAAACCAAAAGAAAAAAATCACCACCCAGTCAGGGGCAGTGGGGCAGAGTGAAGGCAGAACACAGGAGTGGTCAAGGACGCTATAATGCAGAAGGAACACCAGTGGCAATACCGCTACCCATCCGCTTAAGGGGATGGGTGTGGAAAAGAGTGTCCCTAACCCAACAGCATCACACAAATGACAATGCCACCATTATAACGGTATAACACGCTAATGGCCTCTAGTGTGGAAATGGCCTAAGTGGAGCAGGGGCATCAGGAACCACATGCTGAGGGACAGACTATCCAAGCCTCCCAAGCCAGCTTGCTGCCCTTAGATGAGGTAGAAGATCTCCCATCAATATCACAGAAGTAACATTTAACTATCAGTCCAGACAGTATTTGAACACTGAAAGGTACCATATTGTCCTTTGCTTCAGGTGGTTAAATGTGGTGGACCAACCTTGGAAAAACCTCACTTCAAAGGAGGAGGAAGAGAGCATCAACAACAGCTAGGATCTGAGGCTGTTGTGTGGTACTCCAGGTGCTCCAAGGGTGAAGTCCTCCAGAGTCCCACAAAGGAGGATGTTCCCCCAAAGCTCTGGCAGTTGCCCCCCCCCCGCAATTACCAGAAGCAAAGAAGCTCAGTATGTTCACAAGTAAAGTAATCCATAGCCTTGACCACACATCACAGCAACATAGAGGTTATATCAGATAACAACATATAATAGTTTATATAGCATCAGAAAAAGAAACACATAAATTGGCCAGCATAGTATAGTGGACTGAGGATAGGGTCACAATCCAGGAGATCAGGGTTCAATTCCCCTCTCAGCCATGGAAATTTATTGGGCGACCTTAGGAATGTCACACGCTTTCAGCCCAGAAAACCCCATGATAGGATCACCTTAGGGTGACCATAAGTAAAAAAAAAAAATGACTTGAAGGAACATAGCAAATAGAAATCTGCTTACGGAATTCTAGATGAGTCTGATGTAGATTTACTACTGGAAAAATGAGTAGAGGAACTTTTTCTGCCCAGTGGCTGGTGACTTTTCTGTCAGTAAGAGTGGTGACTCTGCTTTGGGTTTTAGTCTGAATTTTAAGTGCTGAACCTCTTTAGGAAATAGGACTCAACACTGTAGACAGCTGCTTTAAAATCTGAACTGAAACCTGGAGCGGCACCATAGCTCCAGTGAGAAGGAAGCCATTGCCTGCCACCGGCCAGATAAAAACTGTCCTAATGTAGAGATTGGGTTCAGTACCTTGGCCAGTTCCTTTTAAGTTAAGGCTAAAGCCTGGCATGGATTCAACATCCCACTGAGATAGAAACCACCAGCTCTCTTTTGTATATACACATTGTACACTTTATGTCAGTCACTAAGATCTCAGGGGTTTTTTTTGATTGATTGGAAAAATGTGTTTTCCTGCGTGATATTTTTGGAAAGAGGAGTTCATGCTCTGGTTATGATTGTCCTAATCATTATTTATACTACTGATTGTTTTGAGATGTATTTCTTACTTATGCACATAAAACCCCTTTAGTGCTCCATCAGTGGTTCAGCTAGTTAAAGAAATTGTTAGACTGCATCCAGAATGAGGAAGAAGTTGGAGAAAATATGAAGGAAGCTTCAACCCATCAAGATGAAAAGGGAAATGAAACCCAAGAGGTTCTCAGCAAACCTGGCTGAATTTTGAAGGCTACTTCCTCAATGTTGCTCTAAGAAAAGATAATGACTATATAGACACTTTGTACTGATCAAGATCACTGTGGTGATTCAAATAGCTTGGAAATATGTGGACAAGTAAGGACAAGTCCAAGTAGTCATTCTTTTTTCCAGGACTAGTTGTGACTTATAAGAGAGCACAGGGCAGAGAAAGTACACATATTTTTCCTTTGAGTTAGACAGTTGTAGGTCATTAGCAACGTTTGACTGCAGTAAATATGTGTTAAGGAGCCCAAAGGGATTCTTTAAGGTATGTACCATCTCAAATTATCAACGAGAATGTAAGACCTTTTTCCCCTCCCTGGAGGTCTTCATAATTACATCTAATACAGCAAAAGGTCAGGAATGATCACCCCAGAAGTTTTGACCTCACTGGCTTTCCTCTAGAATGCAAAAAAAATGTAAACAAGATTTCAGATTGGAGGCTGGAAAAGATATCAGTTCACTGATGAAGACCACAAAATAATTGCCCTATATCCCACTATATTGTCACCAGAAAAAGGATAGAGCTTGAATCACAACGAATGCTTGATTCTGTTTGGAAAAAATGATCCAATGATCAAATAGCCCAGAACTATACAAGTGAAGAATGTGGTTCGAAATGTTCTTCATATCTCTATAAGCCTTTTTAAAGAAATGGTTTAGACCTTAAAGAATTGAGACCTTATGATATCTTGTTAGCCAGCAGGTCTGAAAAAGCAGGAATGGTCCTCAGATGAAAAGAGAAGGGAAGAACTGAAGAGACCATCAGTGGTGACTGGTAGCTTCCATATCAGTGAAGGAGTCAATGTGCTCCTGGCATTAGTCAAGACTTCAAAGATGTTGTTCAAAGTGCTCAACCTGCTATTGTGCCACCCTCTCAGATAGCAGAAGTACAAGAGTGTTTCGGAAGAGGCTTGGCACACCTGCAGCTCAGGTGGTGCTGCCTCAGCCATTCTTAGTGAACTGTCAGCCTGCCCAGATGACATGCAGCAAACACTTGGCAGCCATTGGAAAAAATGTCTGTCACCTCCTCTGTGAAAAGTTACCCAAGCCAGCTTGCAGACTCTGGCCTGCTTCAGGGATCCCTGGAAATGGACCTTGGCTATTCTTTTGCACATCCCTCTGCCTATCTTGGTTTTCTTGGGTATTGACTGATTCCTCAGCTTCTTCACTTTTGGACTGCTAACTACCTACGCAGCTTCTCTGCTCTACCAGTGAATTACAACACTTGTTTTGGGGAAAGTGTTCAGCACCTTAGATAGCTCCATTCAAGTTCAGACTCAGTCTCAGAGCAGATTCACTGCCCCACCAAGATGGAAGCCATGAGTTGCCACTGCAGACCACTGGAAAGCATGAGAAGGAGAGAAATCTGTGGGCTGTAGACTGGAAAGAGCTAAAATGAGACACAGAAATGTAACTGTCAGAAAGAACAAGGTATTGTGATGGGACAACTGCATGAAAAAGAAGGAAAGCTTTATGAAGAGGCATGGATTTTGCTTGTTACCCACAGACACAAAGAGACACTTGTGTAAACCCTGATTAGAAGACACTGTTATAGCCTATTTCATAGTATCACAATCTCCTCCTGGCCCAGTTACTGACTGCACTTATAGAAAGAGGATGATGTGCACCACACATTGAATTTCTCATAGCTCTTGATAGGCCACCATGGCAAAAAGCCTGGGATCACAATTACATAACACTCAACATTTCGTAAAGCAGTTAATGTCTGTAAAGAGGGCTGCATGTGAGCAGTTCTAAGATCCATTTCAAAGAATATCATTTGGAATAATCAAAATAAATGTATTTTTTTTAAAAAAAAAAAGTTGCCTCTTCCCCTCTCCTTCTTTCTTACGTGTCTAAATGATCATTTGGGTTCTTTAGCACTTTGAAGAACACAAAATACAGTAGTCAGTTATCTTTCCACTATTCACTTCCTCCAACATGTTTTGCCTCAGGCCTAGTGCCTGAACATCTTTCAAATTGAAACAGCAAAACTGTTTGAGCCAATACTGAGTCAGTTTACGGTATCTCAAACATTCAAGCCAGAGCCCTGAACTGCTGTATGATATTACAGCTTCACCCAGTGTTTGTACTGCACAGACTAGAACACAGAGAAGTTTCTAAGGTGAAAGATACGAAAGGTTAATGAGCTAAAGCGTCATCAGATAAGGAGAGAACTCCCTCATGATTCACTGCCCGCTGTTTAATATACTTTCCTTTAATAGGAAAATCCCAGATTAAGATGTTACTACTATTTCCTCCTCCACATACTGACTCAGACATTTCGCTGAAAAAGAAAAGGGTAAAGAAGAAATCCATATCTGTGGATATGTATCATTATTATTGAATCCAAAATACCAATGAGCAATGACTCAGTTTCTACCATGGATCAGAATATGGTTGAAACTCTTCATTCTCCACAGGGTTGATGCAAATGAGGAGTAACTTGCGAAATAAGCAACAAAAGGAGGACATAAGTAGAACAAGGGAATTCCCCTGCAGGTTATACTTATGAAAAGCTTTAAGTAACATAGCTGACGAACAAGTAAGTAAACAGAACTGTGCTGCACACCGAAAGCCAAAAAGCTTCCAAAAGAGCTCAGGTTGTTAACCTACAAGGTCGTTAAAAGAAAATGGCTGCCAGATTTTGCAGACGTTTCATTTTGTCACATGAATGACTTCCAGAAACAAAGACTTTCCACAAACAAAAGCAAGAAACAGTCTAATAAAACACACGAACTTGAAAATAAGGATCGGGCGTTGTTCCTCTGCCTGACCTACATCACAGCGTTGTTGTGAGGATCAAGTGGGAAGGAAGAGAATGGTATATATATCCTTAAGTTCATTGGAGGAAATGCTGGGATTCATGTAACTACATGAATGTAAAGAACTATTAGATAAACTTAGGATATTATGAATTCGGTAACACGTCCAACATCTAAATTACCTCATCGTGGCTCTCTTTGAGACTGAAAAATGTCTTGTCTATTCTAAAGAAATTCAAGATGCAAATTGGTGTTGAACAACAAGTTTAAAATACTGGAGATGATTATGGAACACAGTTAGGGGAAATATGTCAGTGTCTTAATTAGCAGATTAACTAAAGAGTGAGAATGGGCAACCTGACAAAACTTCCTGATATTCTACTGCCAAACTTAAAGCACTTCTGCATGTCAGTTTATATCCTAGTAACAAACCCCTTTGTGTCCTTCTGTTGTTGCTGAACTGCAAATTCCACCCCCTCCATTATTATGCTAACTAGGGGTGAGGGGAGTTGCAGTCCAGCAGCATCTGAAAAGCCACAGGTAGCTCACTCCTGTATCCAGATATTATGTACTCTTAGGGCACTTTCATACAGACCCAAATCAGAAGCTTCCCTCATATATGATCAAATAAAAGAACATGGCATGTTTACCATGTTGGGCCTGCCCCTAGTATCACTGCTAACCCTGCCCTAAACATTCATGCAGTGACACAGACATTGGAACTGAAAAAGGCTACACAGTAGCACTGTCACTACAAACCAGCATCATTGGCAATTTAAAAACGAAATTTTCATTTTGGCATGCACTTTTACAGCAGGAACAAACAACTGGGATGGGCTGGGGGTCAGTGCCCTGCCTTGGAGACCCCCCAATGGCAGCATAGAGGGCACAACTCTCTCCCCCAATCTCCTTCTGATTTTGAAAAATGGGTACTTTTTGATCTAAAACAGTGCTAGGAAGGAACTACACTAAATGGCAAATTACAGCTCCAGGAATCTTGGCCTATAGAATTATAGAACTATGATTCCATTTTAACTACCATGGCTACATCCTATGGAGTCCTGCAGTTTTCAGTCTAGTGAGGCACTGGACAGTCCGATAGAGAATTCTAAATACCCTTCCCAAAACTGCAAATCGCATAATTCCATAGGATGAAACCATGGCAACTAAATTGGACTTATAGTTCTTTGAAAATTGTGCATAGTGTCCAGCTTCCAGGAGAGACAATTGACACCCTGGCCATTTCCGCACTACACTATTATAGTGCTACTATTCCACTTTCAACATGCTATGGAATCCTGGGGTTTGCAGTTTAGGGAGGGGCAGTTAGAGTTCTCAGACAGAGAGCTCTCTGTCCCCAGTAAATGACAAAACCCAGAATTCCACAGGATGTTGAAAGTGGAATAATAGCACTATAACAGCGTAGTGCAGAAACACAGGAAAAGAGTAGTCCAGGGAGACTGCAGGTTCAAGGACCACAAAAATAGCCTTTGGGAAGTCACATGCAGCCCTAAGATTGCACTTGCCCCACCTTTCTTTTATTGTTGTTGTTGTTGTATGCCTTCAAGTTGTTTCCAACTTTGTGACCCTAAGGTGACTCTATCTTGGGAGTTTCTGGGACTGAATGTGCATGACGCACTCAAGGTGACCCAGTGGGTTTCCATGACCAAGCGGGGAATCGAACCCTGCTCTCCAGGGTCATAGTCACACATTCAAATCACTACACCATACTGGCTCTTCTCTTTGATAGGCTAGAACCTATTTTGTCTGATGTGTGTTGTCTGTCCTTCAGTTGCATACTTTCAAGAGGGAAAAGTACTTCGCACATGTCCAGAGGCACTCTATTTGGGAATTTTGAAATGAGCATTCTACCACTTACAGTGAGAAAAATGCACATACATGAAATAGTTGTGTCCATTAAGAGATATTACATGTATTTACAAGTTTTCTGTGTGTAGCAGTGTGTTCTAGTTGAATTTTAACCAAAATAAAAAAAACACTTAACATTTTCTTATCAGTCTTCTCATAAAAAAATCACCTCAACAACCACGTGCTTTCCTTGATGTGTTATGCATATGAATCAACACAGAGATTTCAACATATTGCTGAAAGTTATCCCATCATGATACATTTCAAGGGTAGTAGTTCAGATATTCAGCTGACAAACTCATCAGGTGATGCTGACACAGCTCACCCCATGAATGGGTGTGTGAATTTGCACACTTTGGGGGCAGGGTGACCTGGGGTCCTCAGAGTGCCAGATTAGGTGCACAGACCTTAAGACCCTGATGCCTGAAAATCACATCTTTGAAATATATTCTGTTATCCAACAAGTATAATCAATTCATGTTTGAAATGTTATGCTCACATACAGACATACAAATAAATTAACTTATTCCAGACTGTTAGTCATTAGGGGAAATGGAAAAGTATGGGTTTGGAGCAGAGGAGAGTGGGAATGCTCTATTATAGATAGAAGTAATAAATGTCTAGATCCCTGAACAGGAGCAATCCCTCATGATGGAAGGCAACACTTGGTTACAGGTACGTTTTGTTAGCAGTCTCGTAACACTTTGTGGCTTCCAGCTGAAAACTCCACTTTCACAAATCATTCAGCCTTGCTTCACTAGATGAATCATATTCTAACTCAGATCATCGACAAGACTGCCCCCAAGTGGAGTTACCTTTACGAACCAACATTCTCAATGAGAGAATGAAATGACAATGTGGTCCGAGTTTCCTTTTTGGCTTGTGTTTTTAATCTTCCTCCAGTACACACAAAGGCCACAGGCCAAGTGTGCAGAGTGCTTAAACCTACTGACATAGATGGCACCTCATCTGTTGGATTGCAACTTGAATTAATTTGCTATATAACTATTTGAAACAATTATCAAGTTATCTCCACTCAGTTTATAGACCTTGATGATCAAATAAATTCGAGATTATTTAATATTAACCCAGACAGTAGATGAAGTTGTTAAAATATCTAGTGCTCTGTTAAAATGCAAATAACCCCTCACAGTGCTATTAAATAAATTTTGATCAGTTTTGTGGTTTTAAATCAGTTTTATCATTTTTTGAGACAAGATCATCAGCGTGAGCATAGCCTTTATTATACTTATTTCTGATTTTTCTCTGTCTCTTTACATATATAGCAATAAGCTGGAAATATTATGCTAAGAAGAGGTTCCCACTAAATATAACCAATATAAATTTAACAGCTTCAAACACAACAAGGAGTTATTAGGATGGAGAAATGAGCTGTTTGCAGTCATAAAAATGTATCTTACTGAATCTTTGGAGCACTGTATACGTTTATTTTCCATTTGAAGGGAAACAACTTCAACAGGTTATTTCTCTGAATGCAATACAAAATCCAGGAACAATATGCACATGTGAAAAGCTGTTCAGTAGCACATCAGGTGCAATTATTATTACATGCAGCAGATAACAGATTAAATTATAACATACCTGTGAACATGTGACTCCACATTCTTCAATCCTTGGAAGGAGCTGGTAACCATATGTTCCCCAAAACACTGCAAAAATAGACATCTTAAATAACATCTTTAGTTTGTTTTTTTAAAAGCTTTTCTTTTACAGAAAACAAATGTTTTATTTTTTTGGTCTATTATTATTTTAAAATAAAACACTTAGACTTTTCCTGTTGTAACAGTTTTTCCTATCTGACAAGTCACCCTTTTGTACCAAAACTTTTAAATATGAGTTAAGTCCCACCCCAGCACTTCTGAAATTAGCTCCTCCTCTTGTCAAGCCCTTTTTTTTTAAAAGTGTGTTGCTTGTCTCAGTCTAGATGACTCATTTAAGACAGCTAAGGTTGTTACAGGAAGCTGTATATACAGTGCATCACTTTCCTCTATATGTAATCAAAGTTGCTGAGTCAGAGCAATTGTTCTTGCCTGATTTACTAAACAAATGTAAATATTTTCTCTGGATAAATCTCAAAATTGGTTATCATCCACTGATTCTTATGAGTAATGAGATATGATTGTGCAAGGTTGCTTGTTATGCTACAACAAGAACAACAAAAACATCCATTTGGTGTGCTAATTACTTTCATGTCAAGCATGCTGATGATTAGGAATACCCTAAGATGTATAGACAATAGAAGCCTCCTTCACACTGGAACCCTTCATAGTGCAAATCTGGGGCTGGTTTTTTTTTCGTCCCCACTTCAACGTTAATTTGTGATTGAATTATCAGGTCTTTTATAGTCAGTTTTTCCTCCAGTGAACTCAAGGCAGTGTACATGGTCCAACAACAACAACCTCTGCAATTTTATCCTCATTACCACTGACAGGTTGGGCTGAGAGATAAGGGCTGGCTAAGGTCAACCAGTAAGCTCATGGTTGACTGACAATTTTGAATGTGGGTCTTGTTTTTCTGAGGAGTGGAAGCAGGTAATAACAAAAGTGTAGAAAATAATAAAGAATTCCTTTCTATGTAGATGGCTTTTCTTTACTGGAATTTCTAGGCCATTTCCACACTACACTGTTATAGTGCTATTATTCCACTTTCAACATCCTATGGAATCCTGGGGTTTGCAGTTTAAGGATTGGGTATTTAGGATTCTCAGCCAGAGAGCTCTTTGGCCTCAGTAAACTACAAACCCTAAAATTCCATAGGGTGTTGAAAGCAGAATAATAGCACTATAATAGCATAGAACAGAAATGGCCCTAGTGTGGGACCCATGTCTGGAAGGATCTTGGAACGAGGCCCTCTAGTGTCCATCTTGCAGACAGCTTGTCTTTTGTTCCCACTCCTATTTTGTTGTTGTTCTGCGCTTTCAAGTTGACTCCAGCTTACAGTGATCCTATTATGGAGTTTTCTTGGCAAGTTTTGTTCAAAGAAGGTTTGTCCTTGCCTTCCTCTGAATACAGCGTATAGCAGCTGGTATTCCTTGGCAGTCTCTCTTCCACGTACTAACCATGCCTGACCCTGCTTTAGCATCCAAGATCAGACAGGATCTTGTGCCTTCAGGTATTTTATCACTTCCTAAATGCAAAAAAGGTGGATCTGCTAAGAGGAGTGGGAGAAAGTGTCAGCGTTAAATCAGAAGGATACCAGCAGCTGGGGCTACAGGGATAATCTCATACAAAAACCTACAGTCACATGACTGCAGACTGCTGTGGGTAATTTCAAAAGCATACATTTAGCTTCCATTCGGGGAAAGGCAAAGGGAGAACAAAGGTACATGCACTCAATCAGTCCTAATTCCAAATCAGCCGTCTGCCAAAGGTTTGGCCATGGCTATTTCACTTTCCCCATTATTGATCAAAAGTTTAGGATCACAATCTTTTATGGGTTTCAGCTATAATTTATTTTAATTTATTTATTTAATTTAATTATAATTTATTCTACTTCAGCACTGCCAGCAGTCTCTTTTTCCCCCAGAATGGTGGGATATAAATTAATTCATTACTTTACCTAAACATTTCATTCAGTGTACTCCCATAATTCTTCCACATAATTATTTTTCCCACATCTGTAGCTGAAGAGTTATAAATGATCTGCCAGGGGGATTTGGTCCACTTTAGGCCTAAAATAGATGCCCACTTAAAGCATTTTGTCCACCTAATTCACAAGCAATGTAGACTGATAAATATGATACAACATACAGTGGCTCCTCCACTTTCGAAAGGGTTCGGGGTGCAGAACCTTCATTAAAATGGAAAAACTGCAACTCTCCCTGTGATCCCCCTCCCAATTCCTCCTGGAGCTCCCCCCACCACCAATTCCCTTGCCTTTGCACGCTGCAGCCAGAGGCAAGGGAATGGGAGAGGGAGTTCTGGAGAGGGGAAGGAAGGCTCACACGAGCTTGCCCCCAACCCCATTTCCTTTGCTTTTGCCTTGGCATGAGTTCTCAGTATCAGGGTCAGAGGCAAGGGAATGGGAGGGGAGTTCTGGAAGAGAGAAGGAAGACATGCACACGCCTCCCCCCATTATTTCCTTGCCTTTTGTCCAGGTGCTTGCCTTCCTTCTCCGCACCCAGAAGGAAAGTGTTTACCTTCCTTCTCCTCCCCCCATTCCCGCAAGAGAAGCCGGAAGGCACACTCGTGCCTTGCAAATAATCAAATTCATGAAGGTCAAACCCACAAATGTGGAGGAAGGACTGTAATACTGTCACTAACACTGTGAAATCCCAGTATGGGCTTTAAAGTGGAAAACTTGGGGGAGAGAGGGTGATACAACAAGATGTGTGCTTTGAAGGAAGAGGAGGAGGAGGAGGAAGCTTTATTATTTTAAATATTTTTCACATGCCTGCACAGAAAACTATCATGAGGCTGCATACACAGCCACAATCAGAGTTGGCAAGTATATCTTTTCCAGTTTTAGTCTATCTTTTATACAAAGGTTACTTTTTTCTTTCAGTAACAACATAGCGTGTCAGACTTTTTGCTGTAGAACATTTGTATGTATCACTTAATAGCAACAATTGTGCATATAAACACACACACATTATCCTACTTTTGAGATCAGTATCTGAAGCCTTGCTTCAGATCTCTAATCTCCATCAGATCAGATCAATCTGGCCAGCTGTTCTCCCCAACTGTGGAATGATACCAGCACATAAACTTGCAAAATCTGAGGAAATACTGTAAATGAAGGAGGGCATTTGGACAACTTCAGCTGTTTCTATAATTCCAAGAAAGCTATTATAAGATACTCTGGTAGGACAGGCATCTAAAATCCCTCAGACCATGTTAAAATTGAATGGCAGCCAATAATACATTTTTGATAAAATAAATAAAGATAGATAAATAAACAATTACATTTTTTAAAAAAGCAAGAAAACATGGGAAAGACATAAAGATTTAGCAGAGAAAACAGCTTGGTAACAGTGTGTGTGTTTTGCATGTAACAATCCAAGTTCAGTCCCTGGTATCTTCAGTTTTGAAATATTTTAGATTCAAGATCTAGAAAAACCTACTACCTATGTGTTACCACACCATACACCCCCACTCTGCGGGATGTGCTATTTTCATAATTAGACATATTTATGGCTGATACATATGTTCAAAAGAGCTCTGGCCAGTAAGGAGGTTGCCAGGTCAGGGTGACCTCAGACATGACCAAATCATAAGTTCAGAGAAGATTAGGTGGGAGAACCCAGTGCTAATGGGCTTGTGATAATCTTTTCAAAAACTGCATGCTACAAGTACTCTTGAAGACAATATAATACAAAACTGCCCAGGTGAAGCAATCAGGGACCCTACTGAGAGCATATCCTATGGAAACTTTCCCCATTCACACTACCTGACTAAAACATTAAGAGATTGTTAAGACTCCCATCAATGTTTTGTCATTCAGAGTTAAGACAATCAGCCCTTTCCAGACTCCTTTGTCAACCCTGTGAAAAAGCCATTACCACTTTGTCCATCCACCCTTCTTCAGGGTAGGAAATAAAGTATAAAAACTCCAGCTACAGCTCTAGTAAACTGTAGTATGTAGGGCATGTTCCACTGCACATGGTACCCCAGATTCCTGTTCCTCCATGATTCCCTCAGATGTGCTGAGCCATTCGGCTTTGACCATCTCCTTCAGGACTGGTAACTATCACCCTTTCCACCCAATTTCTCTGTATCCAGCCTTTCCTCCCTCATTTTCCAATAACCTCATATGGTTCTTGAGAATGTCTGGTTTCCTGTATGCTTGTTAATTCTCCCAAACATACTCTGTTTAACCTTTTAACTGGAGTCTTCTCTACAGTTAGTACTGGTATACACAGGTGAAAAGATCTTGCCATTACCCTCCTCTCGCAGGTCTCCTTTAAACTATAATTCCCCCAGATTCTAGGGAGGAGCTGGCATTGTGGTGGATGTCAAAGTCCCCCACCTTTTAGGGTAACATTTGATTTTGAAGTGTTGCTGCCAATCTTGAGGCAAGACTGGTTTAGACTAACCAATGAAACCAAAGTAAAAAAGAATGCTTGTAATCCAGATATGAAACATCTGTCTTTGTATCTCAAAAACTTCTGTGAAACTGTAGAAGTTGGAGGGACTCACCAGAGTAGAACTTGCTGATGCACCTGAGGGAAACTGGGGAGATAATAAGACCTTCTGTGTCAGACAGGAAGAACCAATACAACCAGGAAATGTTGAAGAATAAAAAGGGCAATTCACCTGCCTGTTGGCTGCAGCAGGGCAACTTGCAACAAATCGGAGAGTATGGCTGTATCAGGCTGCCTTGAAAAAGCTAGGCAGGAGAGTGAGTTAAAAGGGCGGGGGGAGGAGAAAAGCAGAACTGAGAAGAGGAGTCAACTTGGCTACACAGGCAAACTGGCCAGGCTGAGAAATCCAAGGCCTAGCAAACCTAACTGTGACCACTGTGCCAGAAGTAGCTATAGGTAGTGTGACAGAGGACACAGCCAACAGAGGAGGCCCAGGAGTTGGCACTACCCAGAGGTAACAGTCTTGGTGAGCTACTGGGGGGAGCTGAATCATCATCATCATCATCATCATCATCATCATCATCATCATCATCATCTAAGAGACTAGGAACTTTGGAGCCCAAGGAATGTTTACTGCAGTGGTTCTTTCCCTTAAAGAAGGAAAGGCCAGAGAGCTGCAAAAGGCCGTGACACAGTGATGCCTTTGAAAAAGCCCTGCTTGAACAGGACCCACTATTGTCAGCCTAGCAGAAAAAGCAGACCATCAAAACTCCAATGTCACAAACAAGACACCTGTCAGAGCACAGCTATGTGACGCTAGGGCTAATATCTCCTTGATCCACCTCCAGCTTCATGTCCACCATGAATATCCTCAGTCATCAGTATGATGCTGTGACAAGGAGTGAAGAAATATTTATTTAAAGTGTACCAGTTTCCTATTTACAAATAAATACATCATAAGCTACAGTCCTATGTATACCAAATCTTATTGAATCTACTGCAATATTATTTCTAGGTAAACAAAATTTCAGCAAATCTGCATTACTGCAATCCCAAACATACCTAGAAGCAAATCCTGTCAAAAAAGAAAGGTCTGTAGTTTTGTGGAAACTCACATCATTTGCCTGTAGAAGACCTCCATGTTCAATCCCTGGCGTCTCAGTGTAGGATCCCCACCACAACTGCCTGAAACACTACAGAGCTGCTTCCAGACACTGTGGATCAAGAGAATCATGGGGTCTATAGGCTACATGCAATCCCCAAGGCCCATTCTGCACTGTCTCCCAATCTCCTCCACTGGTGTTTTGTTTTATTTTTGTTTTTGGTTGCTTAGGCTTGCCATCAAATTTCAAGAGCAACCCCTGGTACCCACAACCAAATCTTCTCCATCTTCTTCTTTGCTGCATCTCAGCATTACCTCCTTGTCCCGCTTTGCCACTCCCTGTTCATCTTCTTGCTTTTGTGGAGCACTACCTTTCTCCTGGCAGCATTCAAAGGAAGGGGTGAGGAGGAGGAGGAAAATAACAGCAACTGTAGCAACAGAGATAGTGGTGGTCATAGTCATAGAATCCAACCCCCTGCCATGCAGGAACCCACATCAAAGCACTCCCAACAGACTGCAGCATTCAGCCTCTACTTAAAAACCTCCAAGGAAGGAGACTCCACCACACTCCAAGGCAGCATATTCCACTGCCGAGCAGCTCTGACCATCAGGAAGTTCCTCCTGAGATTTCAGTGGAATCTCTTTTCCTGCAGTTTGAATCCATTGCTCCTTGTCCTAGGGCCTTTCCGCACTACACTGTTATACTGCTATTATTCCACTTTCAACATCCTATGGAATCCTGGGGTTTGCAGTTTAGGGAGGGGCATTTAGAATTCTCTTTGGTTTCAGTGAACTACAAACCCCAGAATTCCACAGGATGTTGAAAGTGGCATAATAGCACTATAACAATGTAGTGCAGAAAGGCCCCTAGTCTCTGGAGCAGCAGAAAACAAGCCCACTCCTTCCTCTACATGGCATCCCTTCAAATATTTAAACATGGCTTTCATGTCCCCTCTTAACCTTCTCTTCTGCAGACTAAACATACCCAGCTTCCTAAGCCTCACCAGGCATGGCTTCCAGACCCCTCTGGAAGGTGGCAGCAGCTGTAGTGTCTCCCGGTCACCAGAAGTGGAAGGGTCAGGGGAACAGCTATGAGCTGTTGTTTAAATTCCTTCTTTACCTCCTGGACCCCTTGAGGGAAGAGTACTTGGGAGTGTGACCAAGACAATGTCTCTTCACTGAGGGGCCTACCAAAAGCCAGAGGGGAGCACCACTTCTAATGTAAACTAGACATGGGAAGAATGTGTGGAAATGATCAAAGAACACATTTCCTGACTGTCAGAAAACCCTGAAGAGGACAAATCTGGACCGACCAAGATATTCACAGTTTAGGACTTATTCTGTGCAAAACATGCGCAACTTTTTTGCCCAGAAAGCAGCATTTTCTGCTCAGGAAGCAGCAATGTTGCAGAGAAAATAATATTTCTGCACAGAAAAACACTACCTATATGTCTCAGAGGATATTACATGGTGCTTACAGTTTGCTCTATGATACTTAAATGTTATATGATACTTCAATCACATATGAAATGCACTGTGCTCTTATTACTAGGCTGTCTTTTCATAAATGTGATTTTATTTTATGACAAATTCTGGAGAATCCACTTGTGAAACTTTCATGCATATCACTTGAGAGACCCCATAACATCAGAAGCTTAGCCTGAAAGTATGGCACAGTTATGGGATGAGATAACTTGATTTAAAAAAAAAAGCATTCCATATATATGTAGTTCTCAATGAGGTTTGATTTAAGACAAATATATGCCAAATTCTTTTAAACGATACAACTGGTTCAGGCAGCTCTCTCCTATAGGCAGACTTTTTGTGCTTTTAGAATGCTATGGGAGTATTGCAATAAATTATTCTGTTTCTGACCCAAAATTCTTTTTTCTCCAAGAAGTGAAGAATAAGTATTATGCCAAGGTTGGCCATTATCTCTTTCCCCAATCACAGTTGATAGTTGGGTAGCATGTTTTCAACTGACTTGCTCCTGCTTCTCATTCCAAAGGATTTGCCACAACTGATCTACTAAGGAAATTGCAACCTCATCCAGAATTACAATTGTCCCCAGTGGAATTTTAAAGAGCTGCAATTTTCTATCCTTTGTGTAATGATGTGGGATCTTCTGCTGCTAAAATCTGTATCATGTGAAAGAATGTAACTAGTTGGTTCATGAAAAACACCCCCCCTCAAAAAAAGGGAGAGTTCATTGTCCTACCACTACTCTTGGAAAATATGTAAGATATAAAAAAAGGAACAAAAACCTATCCTTCCCCCACCAAAAAAAAAAAAGAATATTGTTTGTGGGAACTATGGCCTCATTTGGAGAGACTTTGTCTGAAGCTTGTCTCATCTTGCTTTCAGTACAAAAACTCTCAATTGGATAAAAGCTTTTCACCAACTTAGGCCATTTCCACACGAGAGGGGAGGAGCAGTTCATAGCATGTCAAGAGCGGTGTTTTTATACTCCGAATCAGAAACTGTGCTGTCTGCACACACCCCACATACATGGTACTACCTTGAAGAAAAGTGGTTGCTGCACTCCCACAGCAAGACCCTGGCCACTCTCATTCCCCTCCCTCACCCCGCCCCACCATTGCTGATTGGTCTGTTTCTTAAAGAAAAAGAAATATATTTTAAAGGCTGGGTCAAAAAGCAAACATCCCCAAAATCCAGGTTAAACCATATCTATAGTCCAAAATGGGAAGAAAATCAATATCAGTATCAAAAAGATCCATTGGCAACATCCAAAGAGCAAAGCCGTACAAAACAACTCCAAACTGGTCTTTCAAAGTAAGCTGTCAAATTAGTTGTCAATAAGCTGTCAAATTAAACTGTCAAAATAAGTTCGCTATTTCGCAAAGCGAAAGTTAAGGCTGCAGAGTGAAGGCCATTCCTTGGAAAGCGAGCAGCCTGAAAGAGAAACTAAAAAGAAAAAAAGTTGCTTGAGGATCTCCCTCTAATCAATTAGCTGTCAAATTAAACTGTCAGCCACTTCTGCTCTGTGAATTAATGTTACAATTCTGCATGTTGGCAAAAGTGAAGTAGAAATGGTTTGGGAGATTTGCATTGGAGTTTTGCCAGTTTTACAATACAGTGGTTTCCCGTCGCATTGAACCATGCTAGGAGCTGAAAACATGCAGAACCACAAGGAAAACTATAGCCCTTTTTGCACCTTACCTTTTCGAGGTGCTGGGGTGCGGGGCTCACGCGAGCAGCCTCCGGAGAGAGGCTCTCACGTCCGGGGTCCTTCGGCTCCACACGAGTTTCCTGCTCGTGCGAGAGCCCAGCCTCTTCCTTTCACAGTGCAGCCTGGGACCTTCCAAGTCTGCACTGGACAGGAAGAGCAACTGGCCCCGCCTCAAGTCTCCGTACACAAGGTAAGTGCGCGCGGGGTCCCAGAGCGATGCACGACCACACACCATTTTCAGCTTCAAGCCAAAAATGAAAAAATGCATGAGCAGTCCCTGCCAGGCCCTGGAGCATCGTGCAAATGTGAGTGCGTCATGTGGACTGCTCCTCACATGCGCGCGACACTCAAGGGGCCCTTTCACATCAGAAATGCCATACGAAAAGGGCCTATGAAGCTAAACCAGTACAATGTGGAGATGGGAGGGTGAGAATTCGAGGCGACTACAGTGCATTGACCTTGTGTAGAAATGGCCTTAATCTAATTTTGTCACATTCTATCCCCACTGTTCTTCCCAATGCAAGTGTGAAATTCAGGGAATACTTTAACAAGAGCACCAATAATCCAGGATTTCCAAAGAGTGAAGCTCAGTTCATTTTGCCAGCAAATTCAAGGGAGGTGCAAATTCCTTTTCAATCTCAACATATAATGAAACTGAGCAAGAATGTTGATTTATAATGTTTTTCAGTATCCTAAATGGAGTAACACACAGGTGGTTGTGTGCTTTCTGCAAGACAAATTGACTGACTGATGAAAGTTCAAGAAATAATCTCTTTCATCTTAGTATCATAGTATCATTGCATGTGGTGACCCTTTTCTGTTTAAAAAGTGGCACATTGGGTAATACAAAAATAAAATTTAAAATGGTGAAGCTTGTATTAGTAGCTGAATTTACATTATGTTCACAGTAGCTGCCACAGAATTTGCTAAAAATAATTGTTAATAAATTGGGCTTTTCAGCATTTTTTTGATTTGTTTTATATATAGATATATGTATGCACAAGGAAGCTGCTCAAGCTCTGTCTTATCTTTAGGGAGCTGGATTTAAAAAAAGACTTTCTCAAGGCACTTTGAATAGAGTCAAAGGTATTTTGGAAACCCGTAATATGGGACAGTCAGCCTGTTTTTTGTCATCTTTTCAGGGGGAGAACACGGACTCATAGGTAAGTATGAACCTCCTTGTAATACAGTTGCACAAAAAGAGCTGCAGTGTTTACAAGCTTTCTCTGGCTGGAAACCATCTCCACAAATTAGGCACGGAGTCTTCATGTTCTTGTTCTGTAGACCTTTAAATAAAGAGCAGACAGCCACATTTCATTCCATGGCTTACAAAACAGCTGGACAAAAATTTCATCAGAGGTTCCAGTCTACATACAATGGCCTGAAGGTTTTAAATCACATTACATAGGTTGACTAGTTCACCTATACAAGAAAGCCCATTTTACTACTCACATGTTCAATTCCCCATTCAGGCCCTTTTCGCATGGCAGTTTTCAAGCAAAAGGGCCCCTTGAGCGTCGCATAAATGTCAGGAGTGGTCTGCATGACACACTCCCATTTCCACCACGCTCAAGGCCTGCAAGCACAGCAAATACGCATTTTCTTATTTTCGGCTTTTAGCTGAAAATAAACTGCGCTTGCACAAGGTTCACGGGCCTGGGCCGCACTCACCTGCAATGCGGAGCCTGTGGAGCCAGGCCGGTCGTGCTTCCTCTCCTCAGTGCAGCCTACAACTCCCAGGCTGCACTGTGGAAGGAAGGGGCAGGGCACAGGTGGGGCTCTCACACGAGCAGGAAGGAGCTGCGGAGCCCGAGCAGCAGGGAAGCAGGAGGCTTGCAAGAGCCTTGCTGCCTAGGCTTTTCATGGAAGACCCACACTTCAGCAGCGTTAGAAGGTAAGCTGCGGAAAGGGTTTCAGTTGTGGAAACCCACTGGGTGACTTTGGATGTGTCACACAGTCTCAGCCCCAGAAACCCCCATGATAGGTTTGCCATAAATCAAAAATAACTTGAAAGCATACAACAACAAAATCTGTCTCATTAATCTACTAAATGTTGTAGCCTTACAACAAGCCCCATTGTTCAAGTGAAGCAGGACAGGAGCCAGAATTCTTTTAGGGACATCCATACCTGTACATTTTCCTTACACATGTAGGCATCCTTTTTTGGATGCTGCAGGGGTCAGCGTTCCCTTCCTCTGCAGCACCCAAAGTGCTACCCACCCAACATACTGAAAAGTTCCTGAAGCTGTTGCAGACAATCATTCCATATTTCACAGTGAACAGGCAGGCTCGGAAAAACATCTGGCTACATCCCCATATCCAAATGCAAAATGATGACATTAGCAGTGATATCTGCCGGGGTCTCCAGGGGTCTCAGTGCTGTAAATCATTTCACAATTGGCTACAGGGAAGTAGCCAGACACTCCTTTGATCTTGCCTACTTGCTGCAAAACACAGAATGGGCATGCAGGATGGCCTGAGCAGCTTATCAGTAAGTCAAAGGGAGTGTGTTGGTTAGCATGCAGATATTTAAGATATGTTGAGGAGATGTATGATTGAGGTAAAGTGAAGCTTGCAGGCTTGAAATATGACTGTTACCTCCAAACCTATTCACCTTGCAAGGAGACCATTGAAATTCATGGGGTAAGTTGCCTATCAGTCTAAAAATATAAGTGAGGGTTGCAAATTTAGCTGCCCTATGAATAGGCCCATTGAAATTCATTGAGCAAGTTGCTTATCGGTAACTTGAATGCAACTGATTTCATACTGGAGTCTGCTATGACTGAGTCTAGATTTTAACTGATGTTTCTGTCACAAGAAATTTCCAATCCAGGGTGCAGGAAGAATGTCCTAAATTAAGGAATAATAAACATAATGAAACTACAGAACTGGCAGCACTGAGGTCCAAAACAAATAGTAAACCTATGGCAGAGGGAGATGAAGGCCTGTGATGCTGTGGCAAGCTTGAAAGTAACTAAGCAAATTACCTCCAGGGATGGACTGATCAGTGAAATAGAGAACTGTTTTACCAGCCATCTTCTCAGTGGCAGATGGTTGAGTAAGTGAATGGGAAAACCATAGAATCACAGAACAGAATAGTTGTGTGAGTAAATAGGTAAAGTTTAGAATTGTAAAATTGGATGAGAGCCCTATATCAGCCCACTCATCCCTTTGCTGATGGAGGAAATCCACAACTAATGCGTACTTGGCAGCTGGATACAGCCTATGCAAGCAGAAAAATGAAGTGTCAGACTATTATTGTAGAATCCAGATCATAGTTAAAGTAGTGTTATCCATGTTGCATAGTGAGCCTCTGAGGAGACTTTTCCATGCAAAAAAATTATTGCCTACTTTATTTAATAGAAGGAGGATACTGTATTGCATTTTCTCATAGGTGAAAGACTCAGTCAAAGTAGGAGTGGCTGGAGAAACCCTGCAAATGGATCCTCTCTGCTTTTAAAAAAGAAGTTGAAAGTCACAGGGAAGCCGAAAACAGATCAGAGCTATAGAGACTGGAAAATCTGGTTAACCTTTCATACACGCAGTTTTCCAAACTGGAATTCTCCCCTTGGCAATTGGCCACCTATTTTGACCTACTGAGAGAAACTTAATATTTATATTGTACCATTATTCCCATCCTTGCCACAGGGCAATTACCTATTGAGGGGGCAGGCATTTAGGTGAAGAAAACTGGCACAGGTGGGTGTTAACCCCTCTCCTCTAATCCTGCTGTCCCATGCAATTGGGAGGGAGTTATAGGTAAAGGAAAACCTTTAAAAAAAAAACAACTCTGGACTTCCATTATCTATGAGCCTTTCCCCACTACGCTATTATTCCACTTTCAACATCATGTGGAATTCTGGGGTTTGCAGTTTAGAGAGGGGCATTTAGAATTCTCAGCTCTTTGGTCTCAGTAAACTCCAGACCCTAGAATTTCACAGGACATTGAAAGTGGAATAATAGCACTATAACAGTGCAGTGAGGAAATGGCCTTAGTCTGGTATTTAACTTAATTTAACTAGTTTAACAGTCATTTCTCTTCCAGTGCAATCAAACTTCTTCTGGGAAAGCAGAAATGAGAATTTTCACACAAGCTCATTTTTAAAAGATTAGGTGATGAAAAACAAGACAAACTGCCTCAGATCCCAAACAAGTTTTCACTGAGACTGCTACTAAACAGTCTGGCCTCAAAAGGCAAGATGCGTGGAGTTTCTCATCCCCCACCTCAGTACGGTATGTTTAGATTTGCTCTAACTACCTCATTAGTGAATAAATTATTTGTCAGCTAGTGGTCACTAGTGGTGTAGTGGTCTGAGCATTGGAATACAACTCTGGAGACTAGGGTTTGAATCCCCTTTCAACCATGGAAACCCACAGGGTGACCTTGGGCAAGTTACAATCCCTCAGCCTCAGAGGAAGATAAAGGAAAAACCCCTCTGAACAAATCTTACCAAAAAAACCCATGATAGGTTCGGCTTTGAATCGCCATAATTTGAAAATAACCTGAGGGCACATGACAGCAATAGGTAATGTGTTATTGTAATGTTGTTTTTATGGCTAGGTAGAAAAAAATATCAAGTTTATATTATATAACATACAAGATGTCAATATTCATTTTACCTGTGTCTTTAGAGGGCTGAAGTAATGCCCAGTCTAAGGCACTTGACTTTGGAAAAGCAGAGACAACTTGACTCCCAATCTGGTGGCTGCTTGGCACTTTTATTGCTTTGGTCTTTTTTTTCTCAAGTGTGGCTGTTGCTTCAGGACCATCAACTATGCGAGGAAAGTCAATGGTTTTGACAGGTTTTTTGTGGTTGTTTTTTACTTTATGGCTTTTGTCTTGCAACTTCTTGAGAGTTTTTGGCAAGGCAGATGGAACATTGTTTCCATTTTTCACTTTTACATTTTGCTTATCATTGATAGGTGTCACCGGATCATCTTTATTTTCTTGATTGGCTGCAGGTTGTGTTACATTCACCAGTGGTTCAAGGAAATTAAAATTACTGACAGGGACCATATGCTTTTTCAGTCGCTTAACATTGATTCCCTCCACAAAAAGTTCAGCAGAATTAAGCGGTGAAAGATCCAACAGGGGCTATAGAAGAAGGAAAGGGGAAAAAAGTCAGTTTTTTCAAGTTAGTTTTTTTTCTTACCAAAATGCAAGTTAGGTGAGACATCTTTTTTTTTCATAATTATACACCGAAGGGAAAGCTCTCACAAAAATAATTTGGATTTTTTTTCCTGGATGCCCTCTTAGATGTGCAATTTAATACTATTCTAGACTTACTTTATTTTTGAAAACATTTGGAAAGTTCTCCCCTCACAATACCCCTCATTATTTTTATATAAAGGCCTGAGGGAAACACACTGGGTGACCTTGGGCATATCACACACTCTCAGCCCCAGAAAATCCTGCGATAGGTTCACTTCAGGGTTGCTGTAAGTCAGAAATGACTTTAAGGCACACAAAAACAACAGCAATGCCTATGGTAGCACGCTATGCTTCATACTAAGGCCCTTTCTGCACGAGGTGAGGGAATCGCTCCGTACCGTTAGATACCACTTCTTCTGGGGTTCGAAGCAACACGGACTGTCCCTGAAGCCCTTCTGCAGGGCTCCTCCTTGGTCCAGGGCGAATCGGAGCAGTGCGAGGTCTGTAGATCCGCCCTGCTCCGGCTTCCAAACTGGCGGCTTCCAGCTTCCAAAATGGCAGCTTCCGGCTTCCGGTTGGTCATGGGTCCCGACCAACCGCTGAAGCTCACCACACCTAAAGCCCGCCCTCCGCAGATCGCGGGCTCACATTGGTGCGAGCCTGCGAATCTGCACAAGGGAGCAGGAACGCAATGGCACGTTCCAGGAAAATATAGACCTGTTTTTTGCGGTCTTTAGAAAACACACTGGAGGACCACTTGGGGTCATTTTGGAGTGGACTGAGGTGCAGATCTCCAGTAAGTAGTCCACTCCTAGTCCGCTCCAAGGTGCAGACAACCTCCGTGAGAGGACGCACTGCCCCGTTCTAATTGCCTGGTGAAATTATATACTGTTATATACTTATACTGTTATAGTGTTATTATTCCACTTTCAACATCCTTTGGAGTCCTGGGGTTTGCAGTTTAGGCAGAGGCATTTAGTATTCTCAGTCAGAGAACACTTTGGCCTCAGTAAACTACAAACCCCAGAATTCCACAGGATGTTGAAAATGGAATAATAGCACTATAACAGTGTAGTGCACAAAGGCCCTATGTCAGTGTGGTTAAAAGAGCTAGGCAACTACCATCACTGCCATTTTGTAAATTCAAGAGCCTTTTCACACTATACCATTACATTGGTATGATTCCACTTTAACAGACATTCTAGTTTATAGAGACCCCATTTTTCTTGGCAAAATTTCATCAGCTGAGGTGTTCCATGCCTTGCTTTAAGGCTGAGAGAATATGACTTCTCCAAGATCAGCCAGTGGATTTTCTTAGTTGATAAAGCATTCAGCTACTGGTTCTCCTAGAATTCTAGTTCAATACTCAAACTACCATGCTGGCTCTTCCAATTTGCAGTTCAGGGAGGAATGTTTAGAATTCTCAGCCAGAGAGATCCAACATCTCACTAAACAACAAACCTCAGCATTTCATAGGGTGCTACTGTGGCAGGTAAAGTACAGTGATAGAACTATAACTGTGTAATGGGAAAGGCCTGGAGGCAGTCCTTCTATTATGTCTATTGTAAGCCACCTTGGGAGAAATGGATACTAAGTAAAGAAATAAAGTAATATAACACAATATAATAACTATTCATTCCAAATTTGCATTTCAAACTCAGCATCCAAATATACTAAGCTGAACATGTAAATATTTAGAATCCTATCCAATTTAAGAACAAAATTAAATGTTTCTTACCTGTCTCCAGAGAAGTTCAAAATTTCCAATGTCACAATTTCTCTCAAGCTTCCGGTCAATAACAACTTTGATTGTGTCTTCTTGAACCTGAGCACATAGATCAGATGTAATTGGAGTAGAAGGATACATAGTTGGACTACTATTGATTTCAATCAACCACGGTTTATAGTCATTCCCAAGAATGAAATCTGCTCCGTAGAGTTCAAAACTGCTCCTCCGTGGTTCCACTTGGTCCTGGGCCATCTTCATGGTATAGATTAAAATTCTTTTCATGGATGGGTAGATCACATTCCGCCAGACATGACCAAGGCCCCTCTTTTGCAGATAATCTTGGAATTTGCTGCTTGTCCACATATTGTGATAGGGCAGCTGAGAACTACGGTCTGGAGCATTCTTATAATTTTTCTGGATGGAATTATTACAAAGATGAATGGAGCTGTGAACATAAGATGCAAGAATTACTACTGGAAAACAGGGGGCACTGGAATGTACAATGCTAATTTTTGGAGAAAAAATTAGAAGGAAAAGCTGTTAGAATGATGCCTTTCGCTTATACTTTCCTCCTTCTACATTCTCAGGTTTGACCATTGTGAATTTGATTGTTTGTGAGGTGCCTGCTTGCTTCCTGCTCCTATTCCCTTGCCTTTTCCCCAGGTGTGCTGCCTTCCTTCTTTAGGCCCCAGCAAAAGGCAAGCAAATGGGAGGGGCAAAGGTTTGTACCTTCACTTGTCTTTCACCCAGGCACACAGAAAGAAGGCAGGGCACCTGAGCAATTAGCGAGAGTACAAGGGGGGAAGGTGCTTTCTCCACCCAAGGGGCTGCCACTCCCATTTGCTTTCCTTTTGCCTTGGTGCAGAGAAGGAAGGCACACCTGCCCAGGCAAAAAGCAAGGGAATGGAACATTGGAGCCCTGGAAGGGAATGCAAGGAGAAGCGCTCACTTGGATGGAGGGAGTTATTCATGTTTTTGTTTTGTTTTTTACTTTTGTGAGAATTCTGTGCCCCAAACTCTAGCAAAAGTTAAGGGTACACTGTATAATATATACTTCTTTTACTGACAATTTTTGAGATGATAGTTATACACCAGATAAAGCATTGCTGAACCTCATTGAAGAGTCCATAAATGTTTCAAAATTGCTCTGTAATACAAACTAAAAAGTTGGGGGGAGGATTGCACCTGATGAGCCTATGGAATGCCTGTCTTCCATTCTTAGCACTTGCATTGATTCCTTATGGCTTTTCCTATTTGTTTATGCCCAGCAAAGTTTCCCTCCAAAGCTTTTTGCAACTTTTGCAGTCCTTTGTAGAAATATTTGGCATTGTTGCTAGCATGAGCTCCATGGACTAGAGCAGGAGTGATAATCATGTGGCCCTCCAGATGCTGGTGGGCTGCAACTTCCAGCATTCCTCACCCTTGACTCAATGGGCTAGGGCTGCTGGGATCTGCAGTCCAACAACAATGGGAGGACTTTCCCCAGCCACCACATTAGTACAATGAGCCTACAGCTAAACAGAAGTAATTACTCTGGATGTTTGTAGCAAGGAAAAATAAAACCTTAAGTTTATTCTTTCTGGAAACCTGTATAAGGTAGGGCAGGTGAGAAGTCCATAAACTCAGTTACACAAGCCTCTATGTGGTGGCTCCTATGCAGGGTGTAGGCTGACATCCATTACAGAAGCCCTCACATAAGACAATTTCTTCTTAACAAAAGACTGACTTCCCTGAAGAAGGGATGAGTGACCAAAGAGTAGCAATTTATGCATCAGACAACGGGTTGATGAAGGGATGACCGAATGCCCACACCACCTATTTTTCTGACTCTTTTTACACACACACACACACACACACACACGAGCGCGCAGAGGCTGCTTCTTACGAGGTTGTTGCATTTCATGTATACAGTATTCCTCATTATGGCCCTTTCCGCATGAGGTGCGTGAAGTGGTTCATACTGTTTTGTATCCGATCCAAATAACGCGGGCTTTCCCTCATTTGCTTCCGCACAGCTCCTCCGTATGTGTCCTTTTGATTTGGAGAAGTGCGAATTCATGCATCCGCACTACTTTGGCAGTGACCACTCCCACTACTCCCCTCACCCCGCACCGGTGGCTGTGATTGGCTTTTTTTTTCTTTTAGGTTGGTATGTCTGTATGTACCTATGTACCTATGTAGGTACATATTTGCCAGTGTATAAGAGGCAGTTTCCCCGCCAAAATGCCTTCTGAAAATGAGGTGCCAGTATGGTAACTCCCTCCACCCAGGCAGATCACCTGGCAGAGCAAAGTTGGGAGAGCGATCTCACGCTGCCAACTCATCTTCACCCCGCGATCCTGCCCCAGGAATGGGGGGAAGGAGCTTCTTACACACACACACACACACACACACGCACGCACATGCACGCACGCACGCTCCCTCCCTCTCTCCCTTTCAAACCTTGGCAGGAAAGTTTCCTCACGAGGAGGAGAGGAATGGGGGGAAGCAGCCTCTTACACACACACACACACACACACACACACACACAGAGCCTCTTCTTTCTGCCTGGGCAGGGAGGTCCCCCCACCCAAGCAGATAAGACAGGAACCAAGAACAGAATACTAAAATATTTTTTCCTAAATAATATAGTCCGAAATTAGGGTGCTCTTATAGGGCAGTGTGTCTAATGCCAGCAAATACAGTAAAACATTTATAAAATAGAAAATAGCTCCCTCCTTTTAACGTGCCTGTGCTGTGTTTTGTCCGGTTACTCCATTTTCTAAAGTTTGCTGAACAAAACAAAAAATGGCACCTGCCTGTCCTTTGGTGGGCGGGGACAGTTGGAGAAGGTGAGTACACCCACAGCCCACCCTCCACTGCCCACCAATTCACATTGGTGCGAATGTGCGTATCTGCACCACTGCGAAAGTTCGAATCTGCTCGATCTTAAAAATTTGTTTTGAATTTTTTCCAGTTTTCAAATAGCACGCTTTCCCACCACATGAGGGAGCATTAACTTGGGATTACATGTGGAACAATGGTAAATAAAGCAACTCTAGTTCGCTCTCACGTGCAGAACAGCTCTGTGCCAAAACACATTGACCCATGTTAATAACCCCATGCAGAAAGGGCCTATGTGTTGGCTTGGGCTCATGGGAGCTGTAGGTGAAAAATATCCTGAAGTTATTCACCACACTGTAAATGTTATTCCTCAGAGCATAAGTAAGAGGATGGGCTCATGTGAGCAAGGCAAGACCTACTGTTAGAATGAAATGGCTACCACAAACATCTGATATAGAGGGTCAGGAAAGGACAGCAAATTCTTAGTTAATTTAGTATTTTACCACAGGGATGAAAAGATCTGCCCGCAGATTTTTCTGCTTCACGTTTCAAAATAACTTAGCATGGGAAATGCTACAGTATTTGTTACCTGTGCAGATTATCTAAGGAGAAACGTTGAGTAGAAAATCTCAGATAGCTTTCTTTGTAGAACCATACTGTCAAAGGGTTCCAGTCTGTCACGAGAAACCATTGTCTAATATCAAACTTTGTATCATAAATCAGTAATGGTGTCTCAATGTACTTTTGGACAACCCACTTGTGATCTTTTATTGGAAACTGATCTGTTGGTTCAACCAGTTTTAATATTTCATCCAGTCGGTTCTTGCATACTATTTCTGAAAAAGAGAACAACATGAGAATAAGGCCATTTCCGCACTACACTGTTACAGTGCTATCATTTCACTTTCAACATCCTACGGAATCCTGGGGCTTGCAGTTTAGAGAGGAGGATTTAGAATTCTCATCCAGAGAGCTCTTTGGCCTCAGTAAACTACAAACCCCAGAATTCCATAGGATGTTGAAAGTGGAATAGTAGCACTACAACAGTGTAGCGTGGAAATGGTCTAACAATAATTAATGTCATTAGCTGCATTTGGACATAACCGTAAACCAGCACTGCTGAAAATTCTGACTTATCATTCATGAGTAGCATGCTTGTATATCCTATCCAGTCATCCATGCAAAGTAGTGAAAACTAACCAGCAACTAAGAAAACCAAAAAAAATCTCCAAATCCAGATCTTGACTTGTTCTTCCCCAGCCGAACAGGAATGAGAAACTAATTTCAAGCTTCAAGCAGAGCTCCAAGCTCTGATTTGTTAGCAGAGTGACAAAGCAGGAATTTTGTAATTTCTTGCATTAGCTCTTGCATTATTCTCACGCAGGCACAAAAGCCCCAACATTATCCTATCAGAATGATTTCAGTGATGGGGGAAAGTTATATTCACCTTTTGGAAGCAACAACATTATCAGTTTGAATAAAGCACCATTATCAGTTTGCAATTTTTTAAAAGAGTTAAACAACTTGTATCTCTGTCTTCTGAAAGAAACAGGAAATTGAGATAGCATTGTATGGAAAGTATAGACGGAGGTCTTCACTCATGACAATGGAACTAGATGATATTTAAAGCTGAAGGTTCAGTAATCAGGCCCTTTTTGCACAGCATTTATCATGCGAAAGGGCCTCCTGAGAGTCGCACGATTGCAAGGACTGTTCCACATGATGTCCTCTCAATCGCACGATGCTGCTGGGGCCATCAGGCACTGATCGCGCAATATATCATTTTTGGCTTCTTGCCGAAAATGATGCATGATCACGCATCACTCCAGGGCCCTGCACACACTTACCTGGAGTGCGGAGACTCTGGAGACGCGGCCCTCACACTTCCTCCCCCAGCGCAGCCTGGGAAAGTACCCAGCTGCAGAAGGAAGGAAGAGGCGGAGCCCTCACTCTGCCTGCCAGCCAGCAGGCAACTGCTATGGAGATGGAGCAGAGGGGATGCGACTGCCTCTCGGAAGAGGCTGCTCAAGTGATTCCCGCGTGCCCACACCGGAATCAGGTAAGCTGCGGAAAGGGCCACAGAATGCTACAAAACCAAACTTGGAAAAAGGGCCAGTACATAGAGACATGACAGAGCTTTATAAAATTATGCACAAGGGAAAAGAGCATTTAGGAGAAGCTCTTTCCCCTTTGTCATAATATTAGAACCTGGAGTTATCTTCTGAAGCAAAATGGTGGGGGACTGAAGCAGAAAAAAGGAAGTATTGCAGCAAAATCCTGAGTCCTAAGAGGGCTTTGGTCGTTGTGTAGAGTGGAAGAAAATACCAACCTTCTCAATGACCAAAAAAGACATACACAGGTATAAGTTGGACCTAGACTTGTATGAGTCACTAACAGGATCCCAGCCAGTGTATAATTAAACTCTTGAACTGATTACCACAAGATATAGTTACAACTGTCAACTTGGGTGCCTTCAAAAGGGAACTGAATAAATATATAGAGCATGGGGCCATCAATAGCAACTAGTCAAGATGGCTATATATCACCTGAAGTATGAGAGGTAGTGTGCCTTTCTGTTAGAGTTGGTGGGAAGAAAAAGATGGAGGCTGCCACTGTATTGATGGCATGGTTTCCATAAGCAACACTTTTGTCACTGTCAGAACACATGTCCAGTCCAACATGGCTCTTCTGATATTTTTCATCATTGTCATTGGTATTGCATGTGTTTAGTACATATTTTTAAAAGGGGCAAGCTTCCTCAAATTTACCATATGGGACACTGGTTATAGGTATTTATCAAGGGACATTAGTCCTACCTCTTCCACGGGATTTTGCTCCAGGTTTAATAATCCAGATGTTGTGGAGACCATTGATATCTTGCTGCGGGTCTGCTAGCTTAATTTTGTGCAAAATGTTTTGACACTGAAGGAAATAACTGTCTGCATTACAAATCACTGCATCCTCACTGCAAATAACAACACATTTTAAGAATATAACCAATATTTTACAAACATTTCTTGCAATTATAATAAGAGGTAACAAGACTTTTTGAAAGAGTCTTATCGAATTACCCTAGGCCAGGCCTCATACACAGAACAGACACTACAGCCATACTATTGGAAAATAAATAGCATGGAGGTTGAAGTAGAGTCTAGGTTCTTTTTGCATTCTGCCCACCCAACCCAACTTTTTCCTTTGCTAGGAGGAGTCAAGTGACCTGGGATGTATCCACCCTACATAATCACAGTAATCTAATAGCACTTTTACTGCCAACCAACAGAATCCAACTTAAAAGCTCACAACAACAACAGAATGATGCTTAGCTGCAATATTCAATCAACAGAGTTAGAAGTGAATACTTACTGAATGAGTGTGTAGTACTGTTCAATCAACTGACTCCATCCTTTTTCTGATAGCACAGGTGCACTGTCGATGGCTGTGTCAATGTCATTATGCTCAATTTGCTCAAGGTAAGTTTCACACACTTTGCATGCCATTTCTACTATTTCTCCAGGAAGCTTCTTCACTTGCTTTACGTTGGGATCTATGAAATCCAATACAACGTACTTTCAGTATGGTACACTCCTTACCGCACGTAAAAATTTCTCTAATCAAGATTCCTTCCTAAGTGCCTTATTTGGGGAACTACAACTCTCCTCAACAAGAACATGCAATACAACCCCCAAAAAGACATGTGCTGGCTTCTGTTCCCAGATAAACAAATATAAGTGTCACACATGTACACCCCACAGTTTTAAACGGTAATATGTCTTACATTATACTAGGCAAGGCTGTGTCAAAACTGCTCTTACCGTTTTGGCTCTTTTTCATTTTTTTCTGAAACTCACGCCGCCTTTTTGATCTTTTGGGCACCCGTTTTCGAATAGGTTGAATGTGTTTTGCTGTTTTAAAAAGATGTGATGCAATGAAGTCACCACACAGAAGCAGCAGCTGCAGCAATAGGAAAAATGCCTCCACAGCAACAGGAGGAGAGGCACAACGTGAACAACATCCCAGAAGCATTTTTGTGGGAATTTTGCAAGAAAGCTCAGAATGTGAGGGACAAGAGAGGAGGGAGCATGAATTGTAGTGTTTGTGGAGAGCACTGAAGCACATACTGAGTATTTAGTACTCAGTGTACTTGGAGTGTAATCTTACCAGACAGGGAAAGAGCACTTGAGCAACAATTTGAGAACAGAAGAGGGCAAGAATGCTAGCTTTTGTGGTCAGCGAACACTGAAGAATACAAACTAGATAAATGGCACTCAACTGATCTTTAAACTATAAAAACAGATAGACAATGTTTCCAGTGAAAATGTATTTTCCTTTAAAACCAGCACTTTGATACTAACAAAAACTGAACAAATGTTACTCTACGGTTTCAAGAGTAAACACTGCATTCAGGGAAAGGGTAGAAAAATATTTATGAAGACTAAAGCACTGTTCAAAACAGCCATTTGTATTATTTGTATATTTTAAAAAACCTCACTACTGGACTGACATTTTAAAGCATTTTGATGCCATTTAAGTCCCCTGGCTCTAGACTATGGAATCCTGATTTCAAGACAAGCCTGGAATTCTGTGCCAGAGAGCTCTAGTGTCTCATTAAACTGCAAATCTCAGGATTCTATAGGATTCAGCCATGGCAATTCACATGGTATCCAAGTGCTATACTTAGGTAGTGTTAGAAAGACCATAGTATTTTTCACTGGCCTGTCTCCCATACTGTATGAAGCAAGTATGAAGCATTACTTGACAAATTTAACAATCAGAGCAAGTGTTAACATGAACTGTTTAAATACCATACCAAGGCTGAAAGAAAATATTACTGCAATTCCCAAATACAAAGATGGCAGAGTTGGGTGACATTTCAGTGGAGCTAAAGTTGTGAGAAACAAATTTCACCACTGTCTCCCAGAGTTCCTAACAGCAATCGCTGGCTACTAGCCACATATAGTGGGTCTATATGATGACTATGTTGTATTGTTCCTACAGGCTGCAATGAAGGGGCAGAACACCTACCAGGAGAAACCCTGTGTTTCCTTTTCCCGGATTTCATAATTCTCTCCGTCCAGATTATATTAGATGTTAAGAGGCTGAGACCATCCCACCCCCCTTGACTTCACAGTTCTAAATTTGAGTTCCTAGTTTGCTAAAAAGACTTCAAGATTGTCAGCATTTTCTGTCAAGGACTTCTGTTTAATCAATATCTCTTATTTAAGCAAAGTTAAAGGTTGCATCCCACCAAGACTGGCTCTGGCATTAGGCAGAGTGAGGCAACTGCCTCAGGCAGAAGTAATAGTTGTTAGCTGGCTGTTCCTCCTGAGCTCCCCAGCTGTCACTCTCCACCGGAAGTGGAGAGCTGGACTCTGTCTGCCACAAAACCTGTCCTGATCCCTTAAACAGGCCTTTAGCCAGTAAACTCCAACTGGGAATCCAAACAGATATTGCGTGAGAGAGTGGAGGCATTATCTTGTCCTCTGCTTCTGGCAACAAAATGTCTTGGACCCATTCTGCATCCCCACAGACATTGTTCTACTTTCTGCCAAAGAGCCAAGGTTTGTTGTCTGCTATAGAGATAGGTGTGAAACAGTGATTTGAAGATAGCATTTCTAGTTTAAGAAAATTCATGAAAGAATATGTGAATGAAAGCTCATGTGTTTCCAAATGTGCTATGAACTCAAGGACAAATAAATTATAAGGAATTCAGAAGTTAATAGATCTGTGTTGGTTTATCATACTACCAGCAGTCTTATCATTCCATCCACAGACCATGAGCAGTTATGATGGACCCATCTCTGGCTTAACTCCCTTTCTCCTGCAGGTATCCATTAACCTAAAGCTGTCTTTTCTTTGAGAAAAATGTCCGGACCATTGATGTGGTGAAGTATCACCAGGTACTCATCATGGTAGACCCCACAACCATGGGTATGGAGGAATATATGGCATCAAGGAGAAATGCCTCAATCCATTCCAGCTACTGAGAATTGCATCTAAGAGCACAGCAAATGGAGAAGTCTGATTGGAAGACAGATAAGCATCAACAATCGTAGAGTCCCAGCATTTCAGTCTCACAAACTCTGGCTTCACTACACCACTGATCTGAAAATATCTGTTCTCCTTCACTGACTATTGCCCTTAGCTCCAGACAATCCATAGCAATATTTAAACTTGAATTCCAACTTGCCTAGTTGGGAGCTCAGGCAGTCTATAAGCAAGAAAAAGCTTCATCTGCATACAGTGTTTCAGCACCTATGTGTAAATATCTTCTAGATTACAGACAAAATGTATTAAAATGACATGCATTCAGTTTTCAGCTTCCTGTTCAGATATGTGTTTGTGTTTTCCTTTCTGGTTGATGTAACCTAACGTGTAGTACAACCACTAACAGCTAGTAGGGGAAAGAGAAACTCTGTATATGTTTAATGCATGTGTTAATCATCTCAGATTCAAGAGAGGGCCTTCATGTTTGCATGCTTGTGTAGCATTCTTGCTTCAGCCCAATCCTGAACTGTTATATCAGTTTCACATCCTTTGAATGGTTATGGTTCTATTGTACAGAATCCCGGGATTTGTAGTTTGATGAGTTATGCAGTTACGCAATTTGATGAGGTATGCCAATTTGAGAACCCTAAGTACTTGAACAGACTATCCAGCATTCCACAGCAACAAAGAATCCAACATTCCACAGGATAGAGCTTTGATGGTTAAAAGTAGAGGGAAACTCATATAACTCTGTAATAATGATACAACCAATTTTAACCTCCACAGAAATGAACAGAGAGGCTCAGTCTATCAGGAATATATATAGGTCTTTCACTCAGAGACCATAGGAATTGATTTAGTGTACACACCACCTTTCTGAAAAAATACCCAAGAGGATTTATTATTTTAAAGTATTAAAACAAATGAATCTATTTTATTAGATTTTTATTATTTAAAATTGATAACTGATAAATTGGTTTAAAAGGTACAGAAAAGAGAAAAGTTGACAGTAACAATATAGCAGATATATTCAGAAAACCTGATAAACAATCACACGAACGTTCTCAAATCTGTCCCACAACTAAGATTTCTGGACTTCTCTTCTGCCTTTCTTTTAGACGCAGAGGTTTTAAGTAGGCCAAGGAAAGGTGGCAGGAAGAAAGAAACACACTGATTCAATCAGCTTCCACTCCCTCCCATACTTTCCCTGATTAGTTTGGTCAGTGGATTGCATGACATTTCTGATTGTTGGAACTCAAATTGCTTCGAAGAGAGAAACCATTTCCATCTCTATTTTCTATTTTCTATTTTCCATTTCTATTTTCAACAGATATAGATCCTCTAAAAAAGGAGAGCACGCACTGGACTGCAACATCCAGAATTCTTCACTATTGGCTATGCTAACTAGGAATAACAGAGTTGGAGTTAAACAACAATTGAAAACCCACATATTGCCCTGCCCTTCTCCAAAATAAAAGCTGAAGTAAGAAAATAGAACTATTGAATCAGCTTCTTCTCTCAGCTTGTCCATAGAATGTCATTTGTAGTTTTTTCCAAAATTCAGCCACACATAGATGGACATGTTTAAAAACAAATCAAGTTCTGTAATGTTCACAAATCTGAATAATACCTTTAGTTTCAGTTGTATCTTCTTTATCAGTGCTTGCTGTAGATGTTCGGCTATACTTGTTACCAGAGATATGTAATTCGACAACCCATTTGATTATGGAGGATGCTACTGTTTTCCTGAAGTCATCTGAAACAAATGGCATTTTTTTTAGCATGTCTATTTAAAAAGGCACATATTAATTGGTAGAACAGTGGTGTGGTGTGGGAGTGTATAAGAATTTGGTAAACCCATCAATAAACCCATTAAATCCATATCAGTTCAGTGAATCTAAACTCAGTTGCCCTACTTATTCAAGTTCCAAGAGAAATTCCAGAAGATTTAGATTTAAATTACATAATGAGCTTGTGACCATTCAAATGTTGGACTATAACTCAGTTTCCCTGACCACAAGTCACACAGCTTAAAGTATGGGGAACTGAAGCTGAACCACATCTGGAAGGCCACAGCTGTCCTGTCCCTGGTTTAGATCAAATTTGACATTATATGGAGATATGTAACTGCATGATCACCTTCTGTGACCGTTCGTTAAAAGCAATCATGGGGGCTCCTTTGAATCAAGAATACAATGTACAGAGCTAACCTTTTCCCCTGTGTGTCCCTGTTCTAATTAACAATCCTTCTTCTAGAGATAGTGTTAACCATGGAGGAGAAAATGTGATGCAGAAAAAAATTAGTTATTCTGCCTTCAATTTCACAATTAATTTTTGGAATAGAAAATTAAAGACTTCCCTTATATAATCACACTTTCACTCAAACTGAGTTTTATACCAGAAAATGTAAACGTCATAGAATATTTTAGGCCTTAATAAAATAATATCATAGGCTAAATCAGCACCTCTGTAAAGCCCAACCAGCAATGGAACACGAATATCCTCCCTACCATACTACAGCCCTCTGCATCACTTGAAAACCTGCTCCAGAGAATTTCCAGTCCTCTAAAGACATAGAAGTAGCTGTAGGGTAAAGTCATGGTCTCTCTGTTCCGCTGATGGAAGCAGCCCTATTGACTGCCAGTCAATGCGTCAGTAGAGAAGAATGCAGAAGAAAGGGGATGCAGTCAAGAGCCACGAAATTACTCACAGAGTAAAGGCTTTTTAAATCAATTTCATGTGTTTATGAAAAATGATTAGTAGACAAAGGGGGCTAACAATTTCCATTAAATGGAGTACTAAAACCACCATGGGTTTTAGTCCATAGTTTAAAGGAGCTATGCAAGATTCTGAACCCTAGCCTCAATATAGATTCAGCACCTTGGATAGTTCCTTAATAGCTCACATTAAAATTCTAGGCATTTTCTCCACTTTATTGACATAGGAAGCACAAGCACCTAGTGGGAGCAGAATATGGTCCTTGGCTATCAGGAGACTGTGGAGAAGTCCTTTTATTCTTCTGGCCACATGAAGTTAAAACAAAAAGTGTGTCCAAATGGACACCACATTCTGAGGAGCCACTTTAGGAACATCCAGCATATCATACATATCTACTGAGAAACTTAACATTTTCTCTGCGAATGACAGATCAAGTCATACTATAAACCACTTGGGTACTTCTTACATGTTCAATAGTATGATATCATGCTCAGTGATGGCAGCATTGTTAATTTTTAAAAAATACCATCTGCCTCCACAACTGGCATAGGGCTTATCCAAAAGGGGGAAAAAGTCTCTGGATGTATTGAGAGTTACCTGTACTTTTTGTTTAGCTTTACCTGCATATTCCAAACACTTTGTTAAAATATCCTGGGTTTCCCTCACTACCCCCCACCCCATCCTTTGTGTTCTTCTTCCTCTCCCTCCAACTGACCATGTGTCATATCTAGATTCAAGGAACACTTCAGAAATTGATTTTCACCAAATTCCACTGAGCCTTCTTTATTATTATTCAGGCATTACAGTCAAAGCAATAAAGTGCTTTAACAAAAGAACACTACTTAAACATTAGGTTATTTTTGTTTTCATGCAGACTTTCCATTTTCCTTTGCTTGATTTCTGTTGAATCTGCATTCTGGAAGCAACTGCTATGTTTACTGGTAGTGGCCATTTTAGCTAATTCTGGCATAATACAAACAGACAGGAAGGCAGACGTACCTTTCATTTTGAAAAATACAGTACTGGGTTAATTTAAACTGACTGGAAAGTAAGAAGGGTAGTGCAGGGGGCTCCCGGGAAATCCTTCAGGATGAAGAAAGCATCATGTGGATCCAAAATAAAATGTGTTTGTACAGGAATAAAGCTTGAGACTTTCAGAGACTTTTTCTCATCTGGAGAGGCTCATAAAGAGCTAATTTGTATGATTGTAAGAATGTGGGATATAATTTGTGAGCCAAATAATGTCAGGCTAGCCAGAATTTCCATTATCATCACTATCAAAATCACCACAGTTGTTAATCTCTGTGGTTGCTTTTCCGTAGCACATTATGTTAACACAATGACCCATGTAACTTTAGGGGTGTTGCCTGTTGGGGTGGAGTATCAAATATGTCCCTATCAATAGACTTCAGTGAAGTAAGTTCATGTCCCCAAGGGAATGTTTAGTCTTGCAAGCATATACTCTCTAAAAATTGCTAAATATTTTCCAAAAAGTAAGTGTTGTACTCTTAAACATGAGCATATGAAACATCCTTAATATTCCAACTCAAAATGAAAAGTGGGTCACCTGCAGCACCTTATTAGCATGTGTGTGTGTGTGTGTGTGTGTGTTTATCAAGACAACATACAAGGATCCTGACAAAAATTATCTTCCCTGCTTTCCCCATCCTCTCCATGTTATAGTTGGAAAAGACAACTTACCAAGATGAAAAAGGAAGAAATGTAAAGCAACTCACCTATAAAATCTTCTCTTTCATCATCCATGCAAATGCCATAACACCGAGGAAAGAAAGAATTTGAGTCAGCTGATACGTACCATGGCAAACTCCTCATGTGCAAACAAAGGCCAATCTTTAAATAAAATAAGCATGTTACCTGTGGTATGCTGTTTTAAAATACGCATAAATAAATGAAAACTCAAAATGATGGGATTTCATGAAAGTTTGACTTAACATTAAGTTTGACTTCCGATTAATCATTCTCTTTTGGTGCTTGAGAGGGTCCATCTGAGCCCCAGAGTTGTTATTGACCTTCAGTCTATTTCCTGGATCTCAAAAGTTATTCAACCTGACAATTGCAGCTCAATTAATTTTGTTAACAAGCTTCTATCTTTCTTTTCCCACATCTGGATCTTACCAGCATCAAATATACTCAATCTCATTAAAACATCTTCTTCTTAGTGTGCTTTTATAAAGATGAGCTTAATCTGATATTTATGTATCTGATATTTATATATTGTAGAGAAATTTGATCTTTATATATTGTAGTGATTTGAGTGTTGCACTGAGACTTCAGGAAACCAGGGTTCAAATCCCCATTCAGCCATGAAAACCCACTGGGTAACCTTGGGCAAGTCACACACTCTCATCTTCAGAGGAAGGTAATGGTAAACCCCCTTTTAACAAATCTTTTTTTAAAAAAAAAAAAGAAAATTAAAGAAAAGATCCTCAGCTAGAGTCACCTTAGGGTCACTATAAGTCAAAAACAACTTGAAAGCACACACTAACAACAATGAAAATCTCATATATGGTATAAATTTTATACACACACACACTTGCACACATCTTCCACTCAGATGTAATCTTTGATATTTCAAATATGCTTCAGATTTTCTGGAATGCCAAAATGTTTTATTTCCAAAACAACAATGGCTCCTTGGCCTTTAAGGTTCGAGCTGCTTATCTGGGGCTAATGAGGTGAATCCCCATCAAAAAACAATTTATTTGATAAGACAGAAAACCCATAAAATGGAATCTAGAGAACTGAGGCAGCAGTAAAGATTAATAGAGAAAATGTTCTAATCATTCCTTAGGGTGATACCTTCATAGCTGGTCTGGCTGAGCTAGTAGAAAGTACCATATAGCACAGGGTAATGCTGTGCATGCAGATCATTTCAGATTCAGCCACCACTTTAAAGGATCAGGAGAGAGGTGAGTTGAAAATAGACTCTGAGACACTAAAGGGTTTCTACCAATCATAGCATATAGTACTAGGCTAGATAGATGAATAGTATAATCAGGAAAAAGGCTGTTTCCCATGTCCCATTACTATATTTCTGTTCTACCACTATCAGCCATGACTTCCTTAGCAAACCAGAAACTTGGAAAGACTATGAAGAAAGCACACACATGCACCCAGCTATCACATATGACATGGTGACTAAGGAAGCTAAGTTCAGCAGTCTTCTAATTCTGTATATATGTAAAGGCTAAATAGTGTCCATGCTTGAACGAAGTAAAAAAATGCTGGTGATGATTTTTATTCAACAACAAAATCCAGTCAAAGAGTCCAAAATTCTAGTTTTGAACCAACCATTCTGACAATTGCTTTAGGTGTTAATAAATGCACACGGGACTAAATCCTGTTGTTAGTCCTGGCAAGAGCATACCCACTGATACAGTGGGATTTACCTATCTGTTGATTTATCATTCAACAATTGATTAACTGTGTCTCAGGATAATCAACAGCATGCCTGCCATAGTTGGGTCAAATTTTCCCCCTTTTTCACCAGCAGTCCTATAAGTCATGTAGTCAGAGCCACTTAGAGTGCCTGAGTGACGTTGCTAAACTGGGGAGCCAGGCCAGCTTTAAAGGGCTAAAGTGGAACCCTTCTGGGCTACTTGGTCACTACATCCTTGCTTAAGGTACCAGAAATACCACTTTCTGGGAATCTGTTCCAATGATGCAGCAGCATAGCAGAGAGCAAGCCAGCAGCTCCTTCCGTTGGCATTGACAACATCTTGGTAGTATAAGCAACACAACCGGGCCCTACTGCTTTAGTTGGAGCACAGCACTCAAATGATCTGTATCTGTATCAGAGATACAAGGGGCTTGATCATAATTTTTTACGAAGCCTTCTAACCGAATTTGTACTCTACACCTAGCACCCCCTTTTCAGTATGGTGCCTCCTAGCATGGCTCTTCAAGCTGTACTGGGATGGAGTTATGATGATGTCATGGCTAAGAATATGTGCAGTGGCTCTTCATCAGCTTAGATTTGGAGAGCCTGGTTTACTAAACTGGAAAAGGTGGCATCACTGATGTGCTGATAAATCATCCTCTCCACTATTTACAATACTTACTTTGGTTGTAAAGGAGCCAGTTCTTGCATAATGGTTCAGCATCTGATCAACATGGAGGTTACCGTAGTCCACTGCATCTTTTTTAATAGTCCAATAAAAGGAGGGTTCTTCATTTCTTACAAACCTAGACTGGCCAAAAGAATGCTGTATTATGATTCCACCTGGAACATCTGTGTCCTGATATTTTACCTGGCAACATTGCCCTGCGAACTGCAAGTCACATTTTAAATAGGTTGCAGGGAGTCTTGTATGCTATTTGAAAACACAGAATGCTATTTGAAAGCACAGAATTTCTGGACCGTTCGGACAACTACTATGTCAGACTACACAGAGAGGCCACTGAAATCCATAAACACCTGGACAATTTTAACAGGAAAGAAGAAACTCGGAAAGTAAACAAAAGTTGTCTACCAATACTGAAGAACACTAAAATCAAGACTGAAAAACATGCCAATGAACACCACCCAGAATTAGGAGGTCTCTCTACAGGAAACAATACAATGGATTCCTAACGAGTACTTAAATGCACACACAAATGTTATGCATATCCCCTGACTAACAACGCAACCGTGGGGGCTAGTCCACTCAACAATGGGCTGTCTCACAGGCTACCTGCATCACTAATGCATCACAAATGAAAATCCCTCCCACCTGGGGATCACACAAGTATATATACTCCATTCCACCTCCATTTCTCCAGATCCTTTGAAGATGCCAACCACAGATGCAGGGGAAACGTCAGAAGCAAATACTACTAGACACAGCCTCATAGCCCGAAAAACCCACAACAAACCATGGATTCTGGCCACGAAAGCCTTTGACTTTACATCGAGTCTCATACTGTTTTTAACATTTTCCTAAAAAATGTAAACACCAGAAGTTGACTTCTGGTCTCTCGCAGGCTACTTTTGCTTGTTGTTTTACACAAGAGGATCCTAAGGGCAGAAAATTGGCCTCTGGTCACAGTTTTGCTACAATGTGCTAGTACCCTTAGGCACATTTGCCTCGGAATAAGATCTATTGAATGCAGCAGGCTGTCTGAATGTTTATTAATTGGTTTGCTTGGTTATTAAATTGATGTTCCACTTTTCCTCAAAATGTCTTCAGATTCTGGTGTCAAACAGGGTTTGGGAATCACTTACTGTCCAGTAAAGGCCCTGTTTAAATACATGTGCTTAATCTTTACCTTAGAAAACAAAGCAGTAGTGGTACTCAGGAGCATATTCTGGATACGCCCCACGTTTTTTTCTGCATGGAAGCCTGTGATGTTCTAGACTTCTGTATATGTGTTGTGGAAGGTATATTAGATGAAATAAGGTACTGTTAGGTATTATGTGTATATTAGCAATATTAAGGTGAGTGGTCTGCTGGGAGAGGGTGAGAGCATGAAATGTTGGAGGTGACCGACATCCATAAACACCTGGACCCATTCAGTGGAGGGCCCATTCACACTACATAATTATACCATTATAATTCTTTTTTTTCTAAATATTTTTATCAAAAATTTAATTGCATAAAAAAATACAGGGTGGATATACCCCGTTATCAGATGTATCACACCGCCCCCCCCACCTTCCATATTATTTTACTCCAGTTGGGTCTCTTTGTTTCCATTTACCAAAAGAAAAAGAAAGAATAACAATTACATTTCCATTTTGCAGAAAAGAAAAACAATTACATTATCTCTTTCTTGGATTTCATGTACTTTTATATTTTTATCCATTTCAAAACTCCTTTCCATTCCCTTTCAAAGTTCTGGATAGGTTTATTTTTCAATGAAAATACTAACTTTTCTGTCTCTACCATATCCAGAATTTTTAATTTCCACTCTCCTAAATCAATATCTTTCTTTTCTTTCCAATGTTGCACGTATATCAACCTTGCAGCTGTTATCAAATATAACAATATCTTCTGATGACTTCTAATCTCCTTTTGTTGTCCTAACATATTTAACAAACAAAATTCCGATATCATTTCAAAGTTCATTTTACCGATTCTTTGAATTTCATCATGTATCCCCTTCCAGAACTTTCTTGCCCTTCCACAAGTCCACCACATATGAAAAAAAGACCCAATCTTTTCATCACACTTCCAACATTTTGTATTCCCATTTTTAGTTATTTTTTGCAATCTTTCTAGGGTCATATACTATCTATGTAACATTTTGTAAAAGTTTTCTCTTAAATTTAAGTTTGGGGTAAATTTTATATCAGTTTTCCATACTTTCTCCCAAACTTCTAATTCGATCAGGTGTCCCACATTCTGAGCCCATTTAACCATTGTATCTTTAACTACTACTGATTTCGTTTCTCTTTCCAACAATAGTTTATAGAATTTTGAAATTCTTTTATACCATTATAATTCTACTTTCACTGCCATGGTTAAAAATAATGGAAGAACAATTCCTATTCTGAACAGTCTGAATGTCAAACTAGGCACAATTTAATCACATTATTTTATATCTGTGCTTGGAAATGAACATGTTTCACTCTTGACAAAAAGCAGCTGTCAGGATTCTGATTCAGACAAGTAGCCTGATGCAAGGGACAGGATTATTATCCTGCCTTTCCATTTTCTAATGTAAAAACTCTCTGGGTGTCATTTCTTTTATATTTAATTATTTGATTTCATTACAACTGGAGCAAATAGCATGTTTATGGACATTTTAGGGAGTCAACTAGCACTTTTCCAAAAATTAGCTTGTTAGAGTTGTTCACTATTTGCTATTTAAAGAATAATTTGCTGCTTCTTAGTTACTTTATTAAAAGAAAATGAATACATTTTATAAATACAGTGCTAGCTACAATTCCTTCCAAAGCAACATTCTCTACTTTGAGCTCAGTTTGCAGCAAGTTAAATAAGCAGAAGTTGAATGGGAAAGTGGGAGTAGGAGAGAGAAACTCGGACATTTTAAAAGCAACTAAAAGAGGGAGATGACAGAGGATTAATTAGGATTTTCCCTGCCAAACTGGGACAGTTAGAGGATAAGCGTTCATATTATAAAGGGCAAAATGTAAGGTTTTGTTTTGTTTGAAAGATGTAAGTAAAACAAAATTGTAATGCATTGCCTCCAACCATTGCATGTCCTGAATCAACGCATCTGAGGCTAAAAAAATGAACATGTTTAGGTTGGAGATACTGAAGCTAAGGCCATTCCCTGAAGCCTCCCCATTCCACAGACAAAAGCCAACTGTTGAATCTTGTTTACTTCAATGTCAGTGAAAAGATCCGGTTCCATTGCACTTGAGGGGAACAGCCTACCTTAGGAGACTCAGAGACATGTCTCATGGTAATGTAACTGTCCCATAATATCTCCCCGCTCTTCCCCTAACCCCTTCCTCAACATCTGCTGCTTAAGGCAACTGCCTCAGTTTGCTCAATATTACTGCTGTCCCTGTTTGAAGCCAACGATATGGAGGCTAGCTTTTCTCCTAATATAATACCAGACATGGCATGGGTATGTCAGCATCCTATATATTTTACCCGTTTCTTAGCCTATAAGAATACACATGGAACAATCATTACCTCTGTAATCTTACCATTATATCGTGGATGTCATTTGGATTCGTAAAATGGTTTTCCTCTTCTCGCAAGGCAGTTTTGCTTTCTTCGAAACAATGTGTGCAAAAGAACAGAAGTGGAATAAGTAGATAGCTTTAAAACAACTCAAACCATGGGATTCAGGAGAGGGAGGCAGTACTAAATCTGAACCCCTATTCACCAGGCCTAAACCTTTAGAGTTGCCTATCAGGATTCAGTCTTAGATTTTGAATCAAATTTTAACCATCATACACTAGGACAGAATATTTTAATCCCACAGGGTCACATTTTGTTGCACACGTCCAGTGGCGTACCTAGGCTCAACCACGCCTAGGGTAAGTGTTGAAGTTCCTTCCCTAGGTGCTGCTGCTGCTGCTGCCCCCCCCCCACACACACACACTGGAAGGACCTCGGTGGGGGTGGTGGCAACAGGGCAGGCCTGGGTCAGAGGGTGGGGGGGTCAGCTTTTTTGAGCCCCCCTGGCATTGGTGCCCTATCCTAGATACACTTCTGCACATGTCCATATATGACTAGACCTATGGCATACACTTCTGTGACTTTGTTACCTGTCCAGTTCTAAACCCAAGATTTCAGCCACTTGCTACATATAGTCCTAACAAATTTATTCATTTTGCCATCAAGGTACTTTTTTGTACCATGTAACATAAGGCATTTGGACTAAAAAGAAAAGAAAAGTCCTATGCCATTTTTCAGTAAAGTATATGCAGTGAAGCACAAGTAAGACACTGGAATTGACTGAGATGAGGAAATACTCATAATACAAGAAGAATATTCTTTATTTCACTTTTATTCCACTATGTGTGGCTTCTGATACGTGCAAACGGCTTCTGGCACATGCAAATGCTCCTTTCATACTCCTTCCCTGTACACAGCAATACACTAGAATTCTCCATGGCATGAAAAATAACTCCATAACTCACACTGCAAGTTTTTCTTTTTATTCTCCCAGCTCCATGAACCTCTTCCTGTCTGGGATGAAAAGGCAGATTTTGCCAATCTGAAGGGTCTGCTTCTAGGCAGATCTTGACACTACTACATATTAAGCAGTGGAGAAAGCTAAACATGCAGCTGAACTCATTGCTTTTATAGTCCTATAGCCAACTAATAGGTGAAAAGGTGAAAATCCTCCCTTTCCACTAATAGCACTATAAGCCACTATAAGCCTCTTTTGCAGTTGGGTGAAATTAATCTTTCTTTTTCTAGAAAGCTGTACAGATTTTCAGCATGTCGTGGATGATCCTCCTCCACAGCAAGTAGAATGTTTATGAGGGCTCTATGACATCATAGCATTAGTAGCTAAATCTAAGGGAGAATCACAGAAAGGTGACAGCCTATTAGGGAAAGAGAAACAAGCCGGCAAAAAAGCAAGTGAATGTCATGCAGATTTCAAAGAATTTTCTGGCTTTTCTTTCATGACAGCAAGCATAACCATTACAGGCTGCTTACTCAATCTACACACTTGCTTTCTCATCTTAACATGAGGATAAAGGAGAGCTTTTCAGCCAACTACTATACAAATGGAAAGCAAGAAAAGGAGATATAAAGTTTTACCACATCTAAAGAGCTGTTCTTACCTGTTTTGCCAACATTGTCATGCTCTGTTTCGTTCCCTTCATCTTTATGGTCCTGATTATCACTTTTATGGACATGCTTTCTTTCTACCCATCCTCTCTTCCTTAAAGCTGTGCGGATTACTGGATAAGGCCCACAGATAGTAAAAATTCTCTTTTCCTGGAGGAAAAGAAGCCAAATACATTGCAGGACCAAATTACCAATGCAAGAAATCCATTATCAGAATCTTTATTTGTAATCATTGTCTGCCTTACACAAAGGGAGCATTCAGCAAGTGTTCCTCCCCACTTCACTGTTGACATCGTTGTCCTGGTCTCCTTTTTCCAATGCTCTAATGAGTGCTGGGCAGCTTCCATTGGAATTGCACAGTGCCCTGAAGCAATTTGATGTCACTGAAAGGCCTCGGGGGCCCTTATAATTACAAACTTCTTCAATTCATCCAATAGGTTTGGGGGTACTCACGGATTCAGTTCTGAGCCTGGATGCCAAGGTTTCAGCAGTGACCAGGAATGCTTTTGCACAATTAAAGCTTGTGTGTCAACTACACCTGTTCCCAGAGAAGCTGGAGCTGACCACAGTGGTATACATCTTGGTCACATCCCGTTTGGACTACTATGAAGCACTCTACATGGGTCTGCCTTTGAAAAGTGCTCAGAAACTTCTGTTGACTCAAAGAGCTGCAGCCAGGCTTTTGACTGGGGCTAGCTACAGGGGCACACAACTCTCTTGTTGCAGTGGCTCCACTGGCTTCTGATCTGTTTCTGGACACAATTCAAAGTGCTGGTTTTGACCTATAAAGCCCTATACAACTTGGGCCTAAGTTATTTGAAAGACCATATCTCCCTTTAAGAGCCCAGTAGGGCTCTAAGACTATCCAGAGAAGCCCTTCTCTCTGTCCCACCATCCTCTCAGGCTTTTTTTGGTGGGAACAAGGTAGAGGTGCTTCTCAGTGGTTGCTTCCAGACTTTGGAACTCTTTCCCTAGAGAGGCCAGGATAGCCCCATCCTTGCTCTCTTTCCATTGGCAGGTCAAAAATATTTTTGTGCCATCAGTCTTTTACAAACTGACTAGGCTTGGGCATTTAATGCTGTGCAATTCTCCTTCTAAGGTTTGTATAGTCTTTCAATGTATTTTATTATATTTAATGTGCAATGTTTTCAATTTGATAAACGATTTGTTTTTTTAAAACTTGTATTTATGCTTTTGTTAAAGTTTTGTATTGTTCTTAATTTGTATTCTTTTAAATTTGTTGTTAACCACCTTGAGTCCAATTATCAGGAGAAAGATAGAATATAAAAGAATAAAATGATGATGGTCATGATGATGATGATGATGATGATGATGAGTACTATTACCCTAACTGTGACTATCACTACTGCTTCTTCTTTCTCCTTTGCTAGGTCCCATGTTGAGTGAAAATAAACAGAGGAAGGGCTGCCTACTACATGGGGGAGATTTAGGCCCTTTCCGCACCAGGCAATTAGAACGGGGCAGTGCGTCCTCTCACGGAGGTCATCTGCACCTTGGAGTGGACTAGGAGTGGACTACTTACCGGAGATCTGCACCTCAGTCCTCTCCAAAATGACCCCAAGTGCTCCTCCAGCATGTTTTCTAAAGACCACAAAAAACAGGTCTTTATTTTCCTGGAACGTGTCATTGCGTTCCTGCTTCCTTGTGCAGATTTGCAGGCTCGCACCAATGTGAGCCTGCGATCTGCGGAGGGCGGGCTTTAGGTGTGGTGAGCTTCAGCAGTTGGTTGGGACCCACGACCAACCGGAAGCCACCATTTGGGAAGCCAGAACCAACATTTTGGAAGCTGGAAGCCGCCATTTTGGAAGCCGGAGCAGTGCGGATCTACAGACCTCACACTGCTCCGATTCACCCTGGACCAAGGAGGAGCCCTGCGGAAGGGCTTCAGGGACAGTCAGCATTGCTTCAGACCCCAGAAGAAGTGGTAGGTAACGGCACGGAGTGATTCCCTCGCCTCATGCGGAAAGGGCCGTAATCATAAATTCTGGGGTGCAGCTATTCATCATGACAGTCTCTCATAGCCACACTTCTCAAGAACACTCCAAAAACATAAGTATCTCTGTGTATTCACAGAAAAGCAGTTCTAGCAATTTTATCTCCAATGGGAGCTGTTATTTTGGAAAGCTAAGGGCTCTTATTGACTGTTCAAGATCAAAGTTCAAATGATTCGTATTCAAAAGGGACAGCTCACAAGAATATAGCAGGTCCCCTGCCAAGACCCCGTCTTGCGGGGAACTGACTCTGTCTTTGCTAGTACTTTAAGCAGAAGAAAGGTTTGATTATTTCCCATGACATGGTCTTCCTAATATAAATGCCCCTGTCCCCGAATCCTGCTTGACTGGCCACTGGCAGAGGGACTATTTGCCCTCTGAAGCTGAATCGAGAAAACAATACGTGTAAGGAAAAGATTGCCTACCTACTATACAAATGCTATCTTATATCAAGAAACCTCAGGGCTGGGTACAAGAAAGAAAAACAAAACGATCTAAACAATTCAACATAATTAGGCAGAATAAAACAAGAAGAAGACAAAACCATAAGCCTTAATCACTGGTCCTCAGGCACTTGGATGAACAGGCAGGATTTAACTTGGCAAAGAAATGAGTCCAACGTCTGCCCTGCATTAGTCTGGCCTCCAAAGTAAGGTCACGCCACAACCACAGGAGAGAAGTTCAATTTTATAGAAACCTCTACTGTCCTCCACTCCCCAACACACTCACACAGATCCTTCCCTTTTTTCTTATTTCAACAATAGCTTCATCTTTAGAAGAGGATAGAAATGCAATCAATAGTAGTAGTAATAATAGCGTCACATGTACCCTGATGGCCTTGTCTGTTAAAAATCTTGCAAGTTTGTATTTGTCTATTTTCGGTGGAGGAGGCAATTCACCCACAGGTCTTGGAGTTAGCTCTAAAATATAAGGAATAATGTCATATTATATAAACTTTAAAATAAAACAAGGGTAATACAAATGGTTATAAACTGACTACGAATATATGCCATAGCATCCATAACCTGGGTAGTAAGAAAAAAGGTTAATATTTTACCCCACAACTGCATCAACCAGTGTTTCCTAGCTTGTGAGATACCTATTTATGTACTCTTTTGCATGTGGTACTGTTATTTCTAATTCTTCTCCTCCATTCTTCTACAACGAATTGGTATTGCAAGTGCAACCTACAATATATTAAATGCTACAGACATGAAGTTCCACCAAGCTTGAGTTAGATCCAGATTCAGGTATATGTAGAGTAGACCCATAAAAATCATGAAGATTTCATAACTTAGTCATAACTAAGTAAAGTCCCACTGATTTTAGTGGGTTGATTTTATGCTTTTCTAACTCTGGATTGAACCAAAAAAAAAGTGAGCAATTTTGAAAAAGCAAGCTTAAGCTATCCATGAAACTAAAGTAGATATGGAGTAGCCTGATGAAGAATATACTTCTAATCCAGCTAGGGGGTTGGAGCCAAACTCACACTCAAAATCACACTTCATGAGCAGCTGTTTCCCCAGCCAGTGTTTTGTTTTTGGGTTTTTTTAATCACTCAGTGGATAAGAGGATTTGGTTTTTATTTGGAAACTGGAAAAAAAAGGTACAATAAAAACTTTATGCAGCAAGGATACACTACTGTTTAATCTAGGGAACCATACCAAGAAGTACATTTTTAAATTTGATAGTGCTATATTATTTCATCCCCTATCCCAACACTATTACTTTGTTCTTTTAAGAATTTATTATTTAACCAGATTGAGTACCAAATAAAACAGGAATTAGACTAACACCACTTAAACTTCACAGAAACACACAAGCTGCATATTACCCAACAAAGTTATCAACAAAATAGTACGAATCAACAAGTCGACCACACTGGCTTCAATGAGAATATTCCTAGTACCTACTTTCCTCTTAAGTATGTGTCCACATAGAATGAGTCTTTATTATTTCTTGTCTTGGAATGTTGCCAAGGGAGAAAATTTGGCAACAAATACATTTACAATGGGCAGCATTCCATCCAAGCAGAACCAGATGAGGATCCCGTGTAAGGGATAGTGCTATTCAGAGAAGGTGAAACAGCAGTGGGGAAATTTGGCACCCCAACAGTGAATCAACAATCCTTGTGCACATGGACAGAAAATTGTCCCTCCTACAATTTAAAGTTGTGCCTGCTGATTATTGGATCACCATGGACATAGAGTGAACTGTAAGTTTTAGTTCCCTGAAATGTTAATCTTACTAACAAGTGTTGGCATTATCTAACAGTCTCAAGTTTCCAGCTACCTGCCCACAAGAAGTTTCCTCATAGACCATGTAAGCTGAAATAACTCTTTAGCTATTTCACTTAACTTTCTAATAAGATGCGGAGTAGTCGCCCATATCTATTATCCAGTTATAGTCGCTATAATATAATTGTGTGTGTTATAATTGTGTGTGTGTGCGTACGTTCTCTACCCCATTCTACATCAAAAGATCTCAGGGCAGTACAAGCAAATGCATCCAAGTTAAAACAGTCATGTGGTCCACAAGTAAAAATAAAAAATAAAGATGGGTATTAGGCTCAGTAAAATGTTACAGAAGTTATATATAAATGGCGCAAGACTCCATATTCTCCCTGAACACTTCATCAGGTATGATGGATAACCAATTATCTCCTGATTTTTGTTTTATTTATTTTACTTTACATTCAGGTCTGATGGAAAATTCTAGGAGAACAGCTTTTATCATCAGTCTCTCATTTTTATTTTTATTTAATACAGTTTCTATAACAATTTTCTTCCAAAAGCTTGTACCATTTTCACTTCCTATCTGAACGCACTACAAGTACTAATACATTGGTTCATTTGAACCAAATCCTCCTACTTGTTTTTCAAATAAATATTCAAGGCTGCAACGCAAGACTCCAAAAACATACCAGGAAACAGTCCCTGGTGGCATGGAACTACAGGAACACAATTATCCACGGCAATTTTCAGGATTTTTTGAGGAGGGAGTTCAGCCTTTGCCAATCCTGCTAGAAGGAAAACAAACACAACAGTACAGAACCTAGGAATCCAACCCAGAGTTAAAATGGTGTTTTCTTTTTGTGATATTATGCTGTATTAGTTTATGAGTTTGCCAGCTCATCTACAAGAAAATCTCCTTTAAAACAGAAAGAATATACCCACAGCATCCCCTCCAAAATGTCCTGATTTGGCAGGGACTGTACTAATAACCCTTCTGTTGTCACACTTTTTCAGCTGCTTTTAAAATGTCCCAGTTTCTCTCTCCTCCTTTCCACTTTCCCCCTTTATCCTCAGCTTACTTCAGTTGCTGAAATTGCTGAGTTCAATGCACAAAAGTAGTTAGTGCTCAACTCAGCTGTCAGTGAGGTGAGGGAGGCATCAAATCTTGCCCTTCCCAGTAGGCTCAGCCAAAGCAAACTGCTGCAGCCTCTCCTAGCTTGCCTGTTCTTCCTCATTAATAACTTGCCATCTTGACGTTTCTCGGCCACACACACCCCAGTTTTCATCTTAGGAATTTTGGAGGGTATGCTACAGAAGAGCACAAACTTAATATGACTATTAGTGACTTATGCTCTTTTAATACCTTTCTTAAACCCATAGTACACATTACAATTTTCAGATGTAGAACTAAGATTTTTTTTGAACTGCTACCCTAATGTTGAGTTAGTGTTTTCAAACATATACTTCACAGCTTTTGGGGAAACCTTCACTGTACTAAGTATCTAGAGAGCATTCAGCACTTGATGGTGTACAAATGGGTGCACCAATTGTGTAGGTTAAAAAAAAAGCACCAATACGGGTGCTTTTTTTAACCTACACAACTCCAGAGTGAGTACAGAAAACATTATTTTAATTCTAAGTTGACTTGACATGATACTGTCTGAAGCCAATTCAGAATCAAGGCAATACTTCTTGCACTGATTCTGCTGTCTTCTTGCAGACCTTCATGTTGGTCAACTCTCAGGCTCTGGAACTTCCTTCTTATGGAGGTTAGACTCCCTTCTTGCTGTCATTCTGTAGATAAGTGAAGACTTCTGCATCTCTGAGAGCTTATTGCTTAGACGTAAAGGGACTTTCATAATGTGGTATATTAACTACCTCCATCCGGCGTGGTCGCACGGGGATCACGCGAGCAGCCTCTTCCGTGAGGCACTTGCTTCCCCTCTGCTCCTGCTCCACAGCAGTTCCCTGCTGGCCGGCAGGCAGTATGAGGTCTCTGCCTCTTCCTTCTGCAGCGCAGCCAGGTATTTTCCCAGGCTGCGCTGGGAGAGGAAGCACGAGGGCCGCGACTCCGGAGGCTCTGCACAGATGGTAAGTGCGTGTGGGGCCCTGGAGCGATGCACGATCGCACACCATTTTTGGCTAAAAGCCAAAAATGATATAGTGCGTGATTGGTGCCTGCTGGCCCCAGCAGCATCACGCAATTGTGAGGACATTGTCTGAAATGCTCCTCACAATTGCGCAATGCTCCAGAGGCCCTTTCACATGACAAATGCCATGCAAAAAGGGCCTATGTCAATTTTTTCCCATTTTAATGGTTGTGCTTTTAACTATTTTCAATTCTATTGATAGTTTATTTATATTTTTAACTTTAGTCTGTTTAACCGCCTTTGTAAGCCACCTAGAGTCCTGGATTGGGAAAAAGGTGGAACAATAATAATCATCATAATCTCCTCCTGGCTAAAAAAAAATGTTGAAATTTTTATTATCAGCTTCAGATTTCATCTCGGTTTTACTTTCTGCTGCCTTTAGTCATTGTTTTATTGTATTGTATTTTCTATTTCATCTTTAACTGACTGAATACCTAACAAGTAGAACTTGTCAGTTGCTAGTTTAAAAGTATAACTGATCAATAAATATTATGATTCAAACTGGTACCTAGAGACAACTGAAGATAAAATTGCCAGTACATAAAGGACTAGGAAACAGGAAAAAGTCAGTGGAGGGATGATCAGGAGAACTCTGCTTTTCTAAGTTTTATAATAGCATATCTCCCATTTACCCTTAAGAATACGAAATGTGATTAGGACAAGCATGTGCATCATACAATTATATACATCAAGGAGACAATACTGAATGTGGTTCCGCATTGAGCGCACATGAATGGAACAAAGGATGTAAGGTTTCCTTTACATTAAACTGTCAGAGTATGTATGCATAGGACCTATTTTGGTATAGTGGGTTTGGTATAAGACTCTGGGAAACCAGGGTCTGAAACCTTACTCAGCAATAGAAATCCACTGAGTAACCTTTAACAATTCACACTCTCCTAGCCTTAAAGGAAGGCAATGGCAAACCTCCTCTGAATAGATCTTTTCGAGAAAACCCTAAGTCTCCATAAATTGAAATCAGCTTGAAGGTACAGAATAACAATAAAAATGTATGGCCCTTTCTGCACCACTCTCCGAGCCCACCATAGGCATGGGAGAAGGATAGTAACATGATGACAGTTCTGAATGACATCATCGTGGTCCCGTCCTTCTCCTGTTCCCAGGCGTCATAGTCACGGAGTAAATCATTGACAGGTTTTCCCTGCCAATGACCAATGATCACACCATCATACAACACTTACCTGGTCTGTGGAGGGCCCAGAAGTGCAATGGCTGTGCTTCCTGCCCCAGTACAGCCTGGGAAAGTACCCGGCTGCGCTGTGGAAAGAAGAGGCAGGCCCATCACACTTCCTTCATTGCGGAGGCAGCCTGTGCAGAGGGGAGCACTCCCGTCACACCCCACTCCCAGCAGAGCTGCTGTCAGGATCCCCCCCAGATGCCGCCAGGAAAAGGTAAGGTGCAGAAAGGGCCTGTGTGTAGACTCAGCTAACGACCTCTGTGAGAAAGCAGTACAGAAACTAAGTCAATTCCACAGTTTCATCAGTGCATATGAATTGTCTCCCTAATGAAGCAGCAAATAAGATCATGTCATCAGTGGTTCAACTACTATAGGAATTTCTTCTTTGAACACCTGTAATTAGGGGCATTTCTTCTCCATTGATTCCCTTTCTGACTCAGAGATTTTACAAACCATTTATTGCCTGTATAGTAACTTGTAACAATTATTCCTGTCATGTTAATCCCTTCTCTTCTCCCTGCAAAAACATTAACAATATGCAAACACTAACGATTGTCTCCTTCATGCTTCACTTCTTCATTTATAGGTATGAGGAGTGGTTTTCTGTCTACATGAAGCCGGTTCATCCTGTCATCGTTGCTTCACTGCTTTGTAGTAATCCTGTAGATTAAGAACATTATATATTGTTGCATATTAGTGTTACAAATAAATAGCTACCTGTCTAAAACTATGCAGACAGTGAAAACAATTATGATTTCTTATTTTTTACCACAAGGTGAATGTGGTGAATTGAATTGTATTCACCAGAAGGGACAGAGAGGATTATTAAGAAGAATTAAAAGGGTGACAGTATAGAAATACAGGATAATGCCATTGCAGGTAATTGACATCTTAATGTGTCACTTTTGAAAAAAAACATTTGCTTTGTATATACAGTATTGTTTCTTTCATAGTAGTGACTTCCTTCTGGCAGGAAAAATCTTTCTTGCTGAACAATGCTTGATAAGATTCAGTAACCCACTGTACAGCCTGATCCTATATATTTTTACAGTCTCTCATGTGTTCTTCCCAACTAAGGTGGGAATAATTGAAACACAGAAACATTTCTAAGAATACATGGATCCAGCAGGGTTCCCAGTACAATGGTGTTACTCCCATTGGTATCATTATTTAAGATCCTGTGTTTCCAACTATGATATTATAATGTGCTAATAACAACGTTACCCCCAAGCATGAGTGACTCAGGGGTCCCCCTGCAATGTCAGTACCTCCATCCAAAGGTGAGGGGTTATTAGCTCAAATCAGGAAGTCTGTGAGAGGGGAAGTAGTCTAGAGAGATCTTTCTACCAATGTTTATGGGGTCTCCACAGGGAGAAACCAGCCAAAGACTCAAAAGTAAACTAAAACGTATTTTATTTGGGGAGTTATCACACACAAGAAGCAAGCATCTACAGAATCACACACACACAATCACACAAGGCTAGTTGAAGGAGAAAGGGAGGTAAATTGTTGATAGTGAGTTTTCAAGAGCAATGAGGGTGGTATTTACTGATCCAGAGAGCAGACAGCAAACAGCAATTTGGCTCGGATTCACACCTAAGGACAGTACTTGTTTGGAAATCAGAGTGACAGTGTGGCTACCAGCAAGTGAAGTATTGCATCTAACTGCTCAAAGCTAGGGGGTTTTATACCCACTTTCTACCTGGAGGGCATAAGTGTGAGTGGCTCTCCAGCCAAGTAAACAATGGAATTCGCAAAGTGGGCAATGAGGTCTGGAATGGGCTAATGATCTTAGTGTTAGGTGACAAAGAGTTAATGGGCATCATGATAGCTCTGTAATGGTTGGACAGGTGTGGGGATAATGGAACAATTTATAGGTCAGTGGGAAGAAGAGTAGAAGCAATCAGTGGTTTGGTGGGAACTTCTCTGCCACTACTGTCGTAATGACTCTGCTTTCAGACAATAGTGGCAAAGAAATTCCCACCAAACCACTGATTGCATCTACCCTTCTTCCCACTGACCTATAAATTGTTCCATTATCCCCACACCTGCCCATTAAGAAAGTCTTAAGCTTAGCTTAATGACTCTCTAAAATTACCTGGTGATTTTCTGATTAAGACCTGGCTATGCCTAGAGGAGGTCTCTGACCTACTTTGCAGTGCATGTGTTCAGCCAGGATCTTCTTGTCCAGCTTGGCCATACAGTCACATACATTTTATATCAAGGCCAATTGATACATCTTGCCAGTTAAATCATATTTCATCATTTAACTCATATCAAAGTGTAGGGGTATACGGCCTAGTAACAACAACAATGAAAAGAGAATCTTAAAAAAAATGCACAGCTTCCTTTTTCAGTGAAAAGCGCACATGATATTCTGTTCAGTACTTAAATTCCTATAGGAACAGATGCCAGAATTAAAATCTAATCCTTTAACTATCACTAACAAGATAATATAAACTTCAGGTAAGGAAAAATTATCTACTCATTCCAACTTTAAAGTGGAAAAAGGGGGAATTAAATATCTGGGAGTCACAATTATGTAGAAAAACAGGCTATTGTTTCAAAATAACTATGAAAAAGTCTGGAAATAAATTTAAACAGACCCAGAAAAATAGGAAATGTTAAATTTATCTCTTTTGGGGAGAATTACAATAATAAAAGCAAATGTTTTGCCAAGATGTTTATTTTACTTTCAAACAATTCCCATCATAAGAAATGGAATGCCCTTTTGTACAATGGTAGAAAGAAATTTTGAGATTTGTTTGGTAGGCAAGAAAGCCCAGAATAAAGCTTAAAACACTGCGTGATGTTAAAGTCAGAGGTGGTCTGCTGATTCCTAATATTAAATTGTATTATGAGATCAGTTGTTCTGTATGGTTGAAGGCACAGAAAATGTTTACAAATGAGAGACTCTGGGGACTTGAAGGACATGATTGGGTGGTGTGGTTTTCTTTGGTATAATAAAGTGAAGATTCATGCTGAATTTAAAAATCATTGTTATTAGAAAGTCTCCTCTATGAGTATGGTTTAAACATAAGCAGCAAGTTTTTCCTAGGATAATATTGGCCATTTCACCACAGAAAGTCTTTTTCAGGAAAGAATGGGTTAAAAATCAGAGGTGGATGCTTTATTATGACGTTTTGTATTATAAATAAAATAACTGGGAGATTAAATCAAGTGAGATGCTTCTTAAGGAAGGTGGAGACCTTAATTGATTTGCTTATTTGCAAAGTAACGATAGATTTAACCAAGATAACAGAGCCACGGATGTTGGAGGAAATGTGTTTTGAGTCTGCAACTGTGTAAATATGATGATAAATGAATTTTGAAACTAGGATGAATCTGTCAAACAGCATATGATTACGTGGGCTTTTATTTAGAGTTTTATTTAGAATTTTTTTATTTAGAGCTATGTAAAGACACCAACAATGTTATTTAAAAAGTGTATAACTGGATTATAAAACTAGAAACAGAAGATGAGCCTGCACATAAGATGGGCCCAAAATTTTGGGCACAATGTTCAAATGGAAGAATGAGAAAAATGTTGTCTAAAACATAAAATTTACTTTCTGCAGTAATCTAAAAGAAAATGTGTAGAAGATGATATACAGATGGTACCTAACCCCAAATAAGTGGTCAAAAATATCTAAGAATATTTCAAATCATTGTTGGGGATGTCAAGATAAGGAAGGCTTCTTTTTTCATATAGATGAATTTTGTAATGTTTTTGCTGGATATTATGGACAAGAAATTGGGTAGTAAGTACGGACTACTTCCTTATAACAGCCGCAAGAATATTGTTTGCTCAAAACTGGAAACAGACTGAAGTGCTGGCAATGGACCATTGGATTGTTAAGGTTGCTGAGTTAGCCCAAATGGCCAAATTAACATGGATCTTAAATGATAAGCCAAATGAAGATTTCTTGAAAAATTGGAAACTGTATGTGGACTTTTTGAGCAACAAGAAATCTAACAATGCAATAATCTGTGTTTATGGTTACTAGTCATTCTAGTAAGATTGCCTAGTTGGTTCTGTAACGGTAGGATTTTTTTTTTTCCTTTTTAAATCTTCTCTTTCATTACAGTTTTGGTCAGGGGAAGAGTCAGAGTCCTGTTGCATTTTAGTAAGTTAATAATTCAGTTAGTTAATTTAGTGTTTTAGCATTGTGTCCTAATTTTACTTTACTTTAAAAATATCAGTTTCTGTGTTATTTTGTGTTAAAATTAATAAATAAATACATTTTTTTAAAAGCTAATCCTAATTTAACTGGGAAGTCCATCTCTTTACTCTTAGGGATGGCAAGGCTAGTTGTCATTCTCTAGTGACGAATTCCAGAAACAACAGAATTATTGCAAATCAGGTGCATATCAAGGAATGCCAGGCAATGTTGCCTTAGTCCCTTCTGCTGTTTTTTCCCCAGTATAATTGTCCTCAGGGATGATTTTTCTGCACAGAAGAAGACAGAATTTCTCATTCTACCCTCTAGTTAAACCTTGACGTTACCATTATACTGGAATGCAGCAAAAGTCCTCCAGACATGTGCACAGGTCATCTTTTATTACATCATATGAGATAGGTGCTAGAGCTGAGTTCAAGCACGGAAGTCCAAGAGTGTCTTGGTTCAGATGAAGTTCTACTCAGGATAACTGAACTAACCAGGTTATCTGGTAGATCATGCCTGATTAACAGAAAGCATGTCAAATTTCTCAAGCACTCCTTGAAATTTGGCTGAAATAGTACAGTATTAAGGAATAGTCCAATCGCTGGAAAAATTTCAAGTGCCAGTGACAGCAAGGTGAGAAATATGTTGCCTAAATACTTCTTCGGTTTAAAATTTTTCTTTATTCTCGCCTTCTCAGCCAGACTAGGATACTTCTCTAAAGGAAAGAATTTTCAAATAATAATACTACCAAGTGATATTATTCATAGTCCTGTGTTGAATTCTTTCATTGCATCTCTCTGTGTATATTGGAATATAGGTTGGGTTTTAAGAAAAGCAATGTTCACTTGTGGAAGACAACGTTTCCTTGTGGAATCAACATGCAACAAAACACAAAGAACCAAAGTGACAATGTCTGCTGTTATTGCAACAACATAAATGAAGCCATGTTTGTGCCTTACACACATATTTATGTAAATTGACAGTAATTTTTCATGAAAATCTGATCTTCCAAACCAGTGTTAGAGGATATTAAAACATATTATAGGGCTATGTTAGGAATGAGGAACATGGGGTTTCTGGATGTTGCTAGACTGCAACTTCTATCATCTATGGGCTTAATAAACTGTAATCTGAGCTGCTTTCCAGTAACTTCAGATAGGCTAAACATTTCCCCACTTCAAGTCTACCTAATCCATCTTCTTCTCTCTTCCTTTGATCCACTTACTCTCAGTGTCAAGTATTTGTATTGTACCTGGACATCTCAAACATTTGGTTTGTAGACATTGAAAAGGCTCACCTTGACAATGTTGGCATCCTTGGCTCTTTGCTTCCAAATTCCAGTTTTACCTTCCTGTGAAAAGCAGAGCTCCTCTACTTGGTGACACTTGAAACTCCTCCCTTAATCCATCACTAACAAAGACCTGTCCATCCTCCCTCCCTAACTACCATTGTGACCTTTGTGGGCAGGCAACCCTGTACATTCTGGGAGCTGTAGCTAAAGCAAGTTTATCCATGTTTACTGCTGCCATCTCATCAGTTTTAAACCAGAATATTTAAAAAAAAAAACTTCTGTGATTTGGAACTTGCATACAATTGGTTGCATATTTTGAAATTAATTCTTCTCAGATAGGGAAAATGGGAAGTTAGGACAAAGGCTCCAAGAGGGCTAACAGGCCTCAGTTCAAAAACATGTTGGTCCCTTCCTGTGTTGAAACTAGCCTGCATTATTCTTGCCTTTGTCCTGACATGTTTTCTGGCTGCCCTCTCATTGTTTGGGTCAGGTCTCCCTCTTGTGGTAAGGTACTAGGAATGGTTTCCAACACTGCAGGGGACATGATGCAATTCTAGAATCTGACTTGAACACTTAATTGGCTTTTTGACTAGCAACTTGTTGAGGAATTTCTGTTTCCATTGGAGAAATCTCTTATTCTTACTACCATAACTAGAGAAGTTTATGTTCCTTGTGAGCACCCTGAATCCCATCTTCTGCACCAGGATTTGTACATCTTTATTCTTCTCTTTGACAATTTTAATTCAGTTTTCAAAGTTCATTCACCGTAAGAACAAGACTTTTAGGCTGCTTGGATGCACCAAATTATTTTTGACTGTGTGTATATACACATACTGTTGGATTTTGTCTTTTTTTTTCTCCCTGAAGGAATTGTCATTTTTGGTATACTGTGTTCATAAATCTAATAAATTTTGAAAAGTAACTGGTATATTCTGTTCAAACATTTCTCTTCTTTATTTTTATGTTTGCATTGTAACAGCCCTTCTGTATCTTTGTTCTATACTTGCAGGCATCATTCATCTTACTGTTCATGTTCAACTTCTGAGGTCTATTGCTTTTTGGTTTATTTCTCAGTTGAGAGAGGTCATGACCCTTAGGAATGATGTCTTAGATTATCCATTTCATTAGAATAAATGTAGATTTGGTGCCAAAATGTTTAATAATCTCAGTCAGACATTATGCCATTAGTCCTTTCTATTTAGCATACAACTACCACTATAGAACATTTTAGCTTCTGCCCAGTCTCATCTGGTGCAGGACGTACACACCACTAGATCTACAGTGTTCACATTTTGCAAATTTCAGCCACTTACCTTGTACAGTTTGTGTTTTTTTCACAAAGAAAAAACAATTAGGATAAATAATGTTTGAACGAATCAATACCACTTTGCCATGCAAGCACTTTTTCTTTCCAGCCAGAGTGACATATTTAAACCAAAAAAATGGAGGTATGCAGCTTTCTGTTTCTTTGCTTTTGACAAATCATGATGCAGTGAGGCAAAAGTGGTGCCCTCATTGTCATTTGGATAATCCCCATTCAGTGGGGAAATTGTAGTTTTCATTGGGGTTGGAAAAGCAAGAGTTACAGGTGAAACCCTAGTCCCAATACTAAAAGAAATCCTGATCCTCAATGCATTAAGATTCTTTCTGGGGTGAAAAAATCTCCCAAAATTCATTCAGCACAAATTTTTGTTGTTTTAATTCTGGAGAATTAATCAATTCAGTCTGGTTAATCTCAAGATTCATTTCAGATAATACGGTTATTACCTGTAAAGCCCTAGTCATATGGATCTTTTTACATTACACAGTTATAGCATTATAATTCCATTTTATGTACCATGAAAACAGCCTATGGAAACCCTGGTAAGGCACTAGAGTTCTCTGGTTAAGAATTCTAAATATTCCACCCTCAGCTGCAGCATGGGCCATTTCTGAATTAGATTGTTATAGTGCTATTACTCCACTTTCAACATCCTATGAAATCCTGGGGTTTGCAGTTTAGGGAGGGGCTTTGAAGTCCCTCCCTAAACTGCAAACCCCAGGATTCCATAGCATGTTGAAAGTAGAATAATAGTACTATAACACTTTAGTGCAGAAATGGCCTCGGTGTAGTGGTTTGAGCACTGGACTACAACCCTAGAGAGCATGGTGTTACTGCCCTGGCTAGCCCGAGCTTTGGGGGATATAAAAAGATATCTCTTGATATCAATAATTCGCCCTCACATACCCATTCCCTTCCACGTGCTTGCGAGGCCCCTGGACAAGCATGCACACAGACTCGGCCGATAATCGCCGTAATATTCCAACACAATATAGGCAGACCAGAAATAGCCGACTCGCAGCTTTAGGAGACCTCAAGGCAAGTACCTTCATTAAGTATGCACGCAGCTTTCAAAAGATCCTCTGCCCCGCGCTGGCAGCTTGATGATCTGACTATACAACGCTCAAGTACTCCGCGTTTGCATACCGGCTATCCTATTGACAATTTGGCTATAACTCAATCATTCAAAAGGCTTTGTCTCCAGCCCCAAATCCATTGTTTTCCCCAAGTCTGACCTAGCCTGCAGTCATAACCCCCGACTTTGAGCGCTTCCTTAGATCGCTCTTGGCTTCCATCCCGCCTTGCTGTCACTTTGTCCAGCAAGCCTCAGCTCCACGTGCTGAGATCCACGCTCCCCAGCTTCTCCGCTTCCAACCAGGCTTCAGGACAGGTGAAGTATCACCCAAACCAACAACTCCTCTAAAAACCCTTCTATCCCATTCCAACCTTTATTTCTTTAGTTATCTCGTGTGAGTGTGCCGCATACACTGTTTGATTGTGTTCTTAATAAAACCACATTTATTATTTCAATGTCTGTGTGCTCCTTGACTCGGTCTGACCCCGTAGACATAGGGTTCAAGATCCTGCTAAGTTACCCTGCCTCTCATAACACTAAAGCAGTGCTCAGAGCTAATCTTCTCCACCTATTGTTGAGCACATTTTGGTGTCCCTTGCAGGACCCCCAGTAAACAGGGTAACAATGGTTCAGTTCCCCTCTCAGCCATGGAAACCCACTGGGTGACTTTGGACTTGTCACATACTCTCAGCCCTAGAAAATCCCATAATAAGGTTGTCTTAAGGTTGCCATAATTCAGAAATGACTTGAAGGCACGCAATAATAGCAACCGCAAATCCCAGTATTCCACAGGATGTTGCCATGGCAGTTGAAGCTGAATCAAAGCTCTATGACTATGTGGTGTGAAAGGGCCCATAACATGGCAGCAAAATATTAGTAAACCATAAACACTACTAATTTTCTTTGTCATCAGAGGTCTTCCTCTGTGTCTCATTTTCTTTAGGGGTATATTTGGCTGAGATACCAGACATAGCCTTTTTTGGTAACATCAGCTATGCCATGGAATTTCCTCTCTCTACAGGTCTGGCTGGTCCTCTTTCTTATGGTATGTAGGCTGTACTCCACCTAACAGGGTTTTTAAAACTCCTCTCTGCCTTTTATCTGATTTTTTAAGAAACTATATTCACTGCTCAGTCATGTTTTGAAATAGCAGTTGACTGAAATGGGTTTTATCTAAAATAGTTCATATTTGGTAAGATTTTATTTAAATGTTTGTAATATTTTTGTGCTGATGTACATTGATGACACCCAATTTTATCTCTCCGTTAAATTTGATTCCAAGGAAACCTTTATTGTACTGAACTTGTATCCTCTGTCAGTAATGACTGGATGAGGGCAGACAAAATGAAACTTAATCCAGACAAGACAGTCATAAGGCAGATCAGGGAATAAGGGTTCAGCCTGTGTTGAACAGGGTTACACTCCCCCTGAAATGTCAGACTTGCAGCTTGGGGGTACTCCTGGACACAGAACTGAGCCTGGATGCCCAGGTTTCAGCATGGGAATGCATTTCCGCTTAAAATTAGCACGCCACCTTTGCCCATTCCTTGAGATGTCCGATCTGGCTATGGTGACACATGCTTTAATTATATACCTTTTGGATTACTGTAACGTGCTCTACCTGGTACTGCCTTTGGAAACTGTTCACAACATTCAGTGGGTTCAAAATGTGCGGTCAGGCTGTTGACTAGGGCTGTTTACAAGGATTGTGTGACTCTTGTTGAAACAACTTCACTGGTTACCAGTTCATTTCTTTGCGCAATTCAGAGTGCTGGTTTTGGCCTTTGAAGCCTTATATGACTTGGGTCCAGACTGTCTGAAAGACTGTAGCTCCTTATACAATCCAGCACAAGCCTTAATATCTCCAGTGGAGGGCTTTCTTTTGGTTCCACCACTTTCACAGACAGGTTTGGTGAGGACACAGAAGAGAGCCTTCTCTGTAGCTGCTTCCAGGCTCCGGAACTCCTTTTCATGGGAAGTCTGATTAGCACCCTTCCTAGCGGGTGGAGACTTTTTTATTCAGATGAGCTGGTGAGCTGTAAATTACAGCAACAGCATACATGAAGCACTGTGCTCTATTTTGTTTTACACCTGCTATTTCTAATTATGTTTTACAGATGTTTTTACCTGTTTTGATCATGATCTTCCCCTCTGAGTACAGAGAGATGTCTATTTAAAGAATGAGATCTTCCCTCAGAAACACACACTCAATTGTCATGGGAATTGTGGACTTTCTGGGCTTTGAGGTTGTGTTCTATTAGTATTTTCTTCTGACGTTTCGCCTGCATCTGTGGCTGGCATCTTCAGATCCACAGATGCAGGCAAAACATTAGGAGAAAATACTAATAGAACACAGCCTTAAAGCCCAGAAAACCCACAACAACCTATGGGTTCTGGCCATGAAAGCCTTCAACTTTATGTCATGGGAACTGCTGTAGCTGTTTCTGTTTCCAGAACACCACTCCAGTGTGGGAGAAGATGGCAAAGAGCCATGCTAGAGATGTAGCAATAAGATGCTAGGTAAGGCTGTGTATCTACATACACATACATAACACAGCAGCGAATCAATGATATCCCTGTAGCTTAGTTCCCTCTAACTAGCTTCAGTGAAAGGCAATTCATAGAAACAAAACTACAGAGGAGAGAAAATTGCAAAAATACTTCTCCTTTCTCACTTCTGCCCAGCTCAGCAGAGCTCTGGATTTCAGGAGCTGCCTGAAATGGCATGTAGGATTGCCCTGCTTACAGCCCAGGTATCTGTGCCACTGCAGCATTCCCAAAACTCCACAATATTCTGGCATCACACCAAGAAACACTAGTCACTGCAAAAACATATAGATAAAGCAGGTCTGGAGAAGCTGTGACCCACCAGATGTTGTTGAACTCCCCACTGGCTCTATGCAGGCTGGTCAATGGTGAGCTATCATGTCTGTGTCAATCAACATGTGGAGAGTTGCTGGTTTCCCCTGAGATAAAGTAAAAGGGCCAAGCAAATGCAAACAATCTTAATTCTCACGTACCCACTTAGGTCTATGATAACAACAGAAATGGGTTGGGGGGGGCTGGTCCTTACACTGGACACAAGTGTCAGAAAACAGATTTAGCCCACTTCAGTAGTGGGCTACTTCTACAGGTATACCTCCTTACTTTTCCTAACGTACATGATGGCTGGTATTCACTCTTACAGAGACAATGATGAAGGGCAGCAAAGCCATTTCATCTGGCAACAAATGACGTGTCCTCCAAGAACAGAACTCCCACTATGGACAACGTTACGCTAAGTTCAGATTCTTTGCAAGACACCTATCAGAAATCATGCTTATTTTATACATCAAATCAACCAACTCTCAATCTATTTTGTGATAAAAGCTTTTATTTTATACAAAAGTAAGAAGACATTCTTAAGAACTTTACAATCTCTATAGAAGTAAGGGAAGTGAAAAGCATCACTGATGGTACATACACTACAACTTTGCAAACTTGATTAATTCTCAAACAGGTATTTCAGTCTCTCAGTCACATTTTTTGTGGAAGAATTCATTGCAGAAGTATACATGTACATTAGGTATTTTATACATAGTAACCTTCAGAGTTGTAAACAGTATACTCATGTTTCAGCCACATGGCCCACGCTTTTTTCTTTTAACAACCAGGTGGGAAAAATTTGTCCCAACAAATCTATTGCATGTTGCCATTCAGGGACATTTTGCCCAGTCAGTGTAATACATTCTGGGATTCTAAAAAATGCCCCGTGCTTGTTTGTGATCAAAACACAATGAGAGAAGCTGGCATGTGTGCTTAGATGAAACACACCCTTTCCCTTGTCCTAGCAGAAAAACACTAGGAGACAACTGTGTTCTGAAACCTCATCTACATAAATAATCTACTGTCCAATAAGATATAAAAGTATTCTGTTCATGAAGATGAGAATATGTAATCAATTGTTTCATAGCCAGGGTAGTGCTAGTGTTCTGGATTCCCTGGGAGAGACAGATCTTTCTAGAACAAAATCTATGGCAACTCATGACCAGTAAGTGTGACTCGACTTCCAGTAGGCCAGCCTGGCAGATACTTTTCACTGCAGCTTTGCAGTGGGGAGACCTTTCACAGTAAAGTACTGGCCAAAGGGATCTCTAGCTCAAGTTTTTACCCCATCTTCAGATAAAGGGGAAGAGGATTACCCATTTGGGTCTGGAATTCCTATTATATGCATTTACTTATTTACATATGCCCATTATATCTATTTATTCGAAATGGGAAGAACTCAGGGAGTAACATCTTGCCCTTGCTGTGAAAGACAGCTGCTTAGATCGTAAGATCTGATGGCCTTACACCAAACTTCAATGAACTGTTATCAGCTGGTCCTGTTTGTTTTGGCAAACTCTAGCCACATTCCAGAGAAGTGAATTATTAACTCCACAAAAGCTGGACCTAATGAAAAATAGAATCTTCCCCAGAGCAGGTAGATGGTCTTCTACAATGGATAACGGAGCACATACATGAAGATTTTAAATGCATGATTGACTTTATGAAGCAAGAATTCAAGGAATTAAAACAAGAGATAAGAGGGAGACACACTGATAAAGAGATACAGAGAAAGATATGAAAGTGAACATGGAAGCAAAACAAGATGAGAAAGTAGATGGCCAGACAAGAAGAAACAGAAGTGGAGCTCAGGGGCAGAGTTACTGCTTTAGGGGTGACTTATGACCACAAGGATTTGGCTGATGGAACGGAGATCAGGCCTCAAGGAGGGGAAAAGGTAAGGCTGAATTTAACTGGGATCTCTATGCAAACTGAACAAAATCTAACCAAAAAAACAAAAACAAAAACAAAAAAGGGATGCTGTTTCAAGATTGTGATTTTTTTTAAAACCATTTTATTCAATTTCACATTATAAAAAACATACATAGTAACTGACAGTTTGCTTGACATATTTCTGATCTTCCACAGAGATCTAGTTTTCCATACTATTTTTCAGATATATAATATTGTACTACATTTTACATCTATTTTTACTCATTGATTCTTGCCTTTCCCTCCCATATTCCCGCATCATGATATATATCCTGCCGCCCACTCATATCTTATCTTACATCATGAATTACAAATCTCCATCTGTATACCCAGCAATTACCCACTTCCGTTTACCATTTGCCATTCTCTTTGTATCTCTTCGTCAGATTTCCCTTTTAGTCTCTGAGAGACCATATCAGCATTTTTATTTTCAATAAGTGTACCCCACCATTGTTCCACTGTAGGTATTTGCTGAGTTTTCCACAACTTAGCATATTCAATCCGAGCAGTTGTTCATATAAAGCAGTATTCTCCATTGTTTCTTTACATTAACATCTTCTATTATATCAGTCATATTTAACAGATACAGTTCTGGTGTCTTAACAAGTTGAATTTTCAATAATGCACAAATTTTATTATGTATTACATTCCAATATTTCTTAGCTTTTGGGCACGTCCACCACATATGATAAATCGTACCAACTTCTTTCTGACACTTCCAACAGTGCCCATTACCTGTTTTGTAAATCTTTTTCAATTTGTCTGGTGTCATATATCATCTATAAAAAAGCTTATAATAGTTCTCTTTCAAATTTTGAGCTGTTGTAAATTTCTGTGTTTTTTGCCAGCTCTTTTCCCAAGACTCTAATTGAATCGTATGTCCAATATTCTGAGCCCATAAAATCATCGTTGTCTTCACTGTTTCTTCCTGCCTCTCCTGTTGTAATATTTCTTGATAAACTTGAGCTAATAAGTGAGGAGGATTTTCAAACAGCCAAGATTGTGATTTTTTGTAGAGTCATATGTGAGGGTTGATTTACCCTGTGAAATTGAGAGCGAAGGAAATATGGTTAAAATAAGAGCGCTGATTCAGGATCATGTTTTTAAAATGTTATGCCAGAAGAAATCAAGCAAGGGGTATTGTTCTGTGAAGTGAGGGATCAAATTTAAAATGTAAATTTGGATAAAAAGGTGAGTATGTTATGGACTAAGAATGATAAATGGATTGCTCTATGAATTCTGTACTGATCTTTAGAATATAAAATGGTATAGACATATTTAGAATATGGACTGAAGTGGGGAATTAAATTTAAGATGAAAATTTGGATCAATAGGTTAATACATTAACAGATTCAGGATGATAAATGGATTGGTCTGTGAACTCTGTAATGGTCTTTAGAATATAAAATGGTACAGATGTATTTAGGATATGTGGAACTATTAAGCAGTGGAACTATTATGTCAGTCAGCCATATTAAAAAAAAATTGGAAAAATTGCATTATTATTTAGCAATATTGAAGTTATTTACAATGCAGTATTTTTATTATGCAATTATGTTGTCAACAGAATGTAACAGAAGCTGAAAGAATATGGATATGGTGTTAGGCATGTTAACAAAAAACAGAAAGTTTATGTTTTCTCTGTTAGAAATAATTAATTGAGGGAGGAGGGAAAGAAGAAAAGTTTAATTCTATTTTTGAGAGGCTTTGAATGGGGGTTTGCTCTATTCCATCCAAAGGAAGGGGGAAATCATTCCTTTCTGTTCCCTCTTCTTGCCTTGCCTTGCCGTTCTTTCTCTTTCTCTCTGCTACTTTTTAGTTCCTATGTTAATTCATAGGTCTTTTTGTGTGCTTAGATGTTGTTCTTTTTGTTTTACTTTTTTATATATACTTATTCATGCTTTTGTAGTGTTTGTTTTGGAAAATATTTATTTTTAAAAAATAACAGTGTGTTTGCTCAGACTTCAAAATTATTTTGCCTTGTTCTAGACAGGCAAATGAGGATGACAAATATAACTCCATGTTACTCTTGCTTCATTATCAGGTAGCAGTGGGAGAAGTCAGTTCCTACTGATAGGAGCAAGGATTGGGGGAAGCAGCAATTCACGACACTTGGTCATAGATATTTTTGCATTTCATGTCCCACAGTCTGGAAGTGCAATGTAATGAAAATGTTGTACCTCAGAGTAAGACATCCTTTCAGAGTGATTCTGAGAATGATCATTGCAAAGATGAAGATGAAGACATTGTGCTATCTGCTGAAATCTACTCAGAATCTGAAAATGATATGCAATCAGAGCATTTCTACAAGCATAGTTGACAATCTGGAATTGTCTCCAGATACATGTGGAAGAGGGAGGCCTCAAGGCCATGGTCATCCAAGGGGCAGAAGACCTACAGGCAGGACAGAAAGTGTGCATACAGTTCCCCTGATCCCCTACAGGGAGAACCAAATGTAGATATTTAAGTCATGAAAGGCAGGAATGGAAGCACCTGGTGTAAACATTTGCAGACAAATCTGAACAACATCCAGAAACATCATTTGTTAAGCCTAGGGAAAAAGAAGGATTCAAATGAAGAAACATGACTAAAAACCTTTGAACCACTCCTCACAGAAAAGGTTCTTTATCCCGCAGAGTCCATGAAACAAATAGATCAATGCAGTGAGTATTCAAGACACAGAATGAGAGGAACCCTACCAAAGTTGAAGTGTGAAAACACTTTGACATCATTGAGCTAAAGCCTTAAATTGGTGTATGGTTCCTGAAGAGGGTGTATGACAGGTAACAAGAAGCCTTGGAGGAACTGTGGCAGGCAGTGTCAGGGTGCTACCCCTTCAAAGCAATGATGAGCCTAAAGATATTTTGTAAACAAGGTGTTCGGAGCTCAATACAAAAACAAGAGCGATGCATAATCATTGGTAAATTGGATGCCTTTTGAAATATAGAGACTATGTTTGTTGAGCAGCTTCAAAAGTATTTCAGACCAGGGAAGGAAATAATCATTGATGAACAGCTGGTTGAGTTCAGAGGTAAATGCCTATTCTGGCAATATATCATAAACCAGCAAAATGTAAAATAAAAATGTGGTGGTGTTACAATGCTAAGACATCACACCCTCTCAAAGGAGATATTTACTATGGCAAATAACCTAGTTCACCAGAGGAAATCCATGTTGGTTACAATGTGTGACAACACTGATTAAATAATACTTCTGCATTGGATAAAATCTTCTGCCATCTTAGAACTGGAACTTTGGTCTGCCAATCAAAGATCTAATGGATGCTGGCAGAATAAGATATACCACCCCCACCCAGCTGTTACTTTTGCAACAGGTCAGCAGATACGAAAACCAGCACATGATGAGTCAAATCTGTGAAATTTGTTTCCAAGGACCACTACAGCATTGTAATTACATGCTTTGGATATCGGTATAGTGGCTGGCACAGAGTTAGATTTCATAAGAGACACTTCCCTAAGTAGAACTATTTTGTTATTGGAATAGAAAATAATCCCACACCACTATTAGCATCAGGCCTTCCTGCAATTAAATAACACCAACTGTGTTCCTTCAGGGTTTATTTCTGGATGTTTGGCCATTCTAGAATATCCTTTATTCTGCATCCACAAACAATACAAGTGAATAAGGCATTGTTATACTCTGCAATATACTGGGATTCACATGGGATCAGGAATACTACAGTAGTCAGTCATTCAATTTTTTTTAATCCATCTGGATGAGGATTAAACAATTACACCAACTGAATGCTGGCAATTATATTAATATCTTGTGATAAACAAGACCTACCACATAACCACACGTATTTCAGATGGTCTTAATTTCTAATTAACTATGCCACTGCTGTAAAGCCTCTTAGCTCACAAAAATACTACAATTTGATAAACTACAATCAGATACACATTCTACTGGAACAAGCTGCATTACTTTAAAAGAAATATACAATTTATTTATTGCTAATATCCTGTTATTTTCAGATGACTCTGAAGCACTCATTGGAGATGCTATGAAATGAGTTACTCTGTGACCATGACCACAGCAGTTGCAAATGCAAAGGTTAACATGCCCTAATGGAAACATTTTCTTGGTTCAATTTCTCCAGTCCAGATTACTGAGCCATCTGTACTACAACAGCTTTCCAAGCCTTCTCTTTGTCAAAATCTTTCATGCTGTTACTGGAAACCTAAAATAAAAATGATTTTAAACATTTCAATGGATAAAATACACCAATGGATAATTGCATCAATGTTAGACAAGAAAGAAATATTTTATACTTTTGTACATCTTTAAGGATATAATTTCCAAAAGGATTTCTACTCCAATATATTGACCTAAACATCCACTGATAACTATTTAAACAGAAACACCAGGGTAGATATAGCTTACAAAAAAGTGTTCCTGGCTGATGTGACTTACAGCCTAACTATGGACAGTATTAGAAGAAGGCAAAAGGTGGGGGGGGGGGACAATGTTATAATGGGATAAAGTTCCAAGTTCTGTTGGTTATTGGAAGTAGTGGGTCCAATTTAAAATCTACTATATAAAAGTCAGTGAGTAATCTTGTCTGTTTGTCTGCATTAGGCAGGCACAGACCTCATATGATTGGCTGTGTGAAGCGAGAAGACCTCATATGATTGGCTCGCTGTGAAGATTCTATGGACTCCTGGGGTTGGCAGGTTAGGGAGGGGCCTTTAGAATTCTCAGCCTGAGAGCTCTGAATAGGCTGGTTGCTATGGAGACGAGGCCTAGCAGCAAGTCCCCTCATGAACCCAACCTCTGCATGTTAACAACTCTAAATACAGACTGGGTTGGGGAATATGGGCAAAAGTTGCAGGTACCCAACAACACAGTTTGGGGAATTAGAGACACAGGATCTCAAATCTGTGTATTTTCATCCGCATCTAACTCCTAAGGTAAGGTAAGGTAATTCCTAGGGTATTTCTAACAAGTGCTACCTATGACAAAATAAAACCCTGGGCAATGCCAGGAAAATACGCTAATTGATCTATAAAAGATTAATATGGAAGATCTGTGCCAAAGAGAAGCCCGTCCAGAAACAAAAAGCATATGAACTTAGAAAAAAAAGCCTTTCCGTCCTAATGGAGGCCTATGTTAAAGTTTTGACACCTCCCTTTTGTAGTATGCAGCCTTCAAAAAAATTCCAACCAGATGGATTGGTCTGGACAGTACATTTAAGATTAACAATAAATCTTTCAGTATAACATTTACTTCTAATATAAAGAATGATATCTTCCATATTTTAAAGAATCATAGTGACAAAGAGATCTAAATTATGATGATTATTCAAAGTATTTATTTATCACTTTTCTGTTCACCAAGCAGATGCATGCAGACACACTGGAGATGTAATTCTGCTTGAAGGAAACAAGGAGTAATTTTAGTGATTTTCTTCCCACGATGAGAAAGTCTATGAAAAGTGTGAAGTTTGCAAAGACTATTTACAAATCTGGACATATTCTGTACAAAATTTGCATGTGTTTTATTTCCTGCAGAAAACAGCATTATTCTGCACACACAAGAAGTATAGAGTTCATACAGAATAAGTCTTGAACCACAAAGATTCCTTCTAGTCACAGATTCTTCTTGTCAAGCTTCCCCAAAACTTGAGAAACATGTTTTTCAACCATTTTTAAACATTTTGAAATATTCTTTCTATCCCTAATGTACATGCACACATGCGTAAAGACTGATCAGAAACATTCATATTTGGACAAATGCTAAAAGGTAAATTATAACTTACCTCTGTTGTTTTGTACCCTTGTTTTTGTGGCATAGCCCACAGCGCATCACGCATCTGCATTTTTGCTTTGAAGTTTACACACAGTATAACAGTGCCAGTGGTCAGGAAAGCTTGAATTAACAGCATCAGCATTAGAAGTAGAAGCAACACATCATAAGACTGCTGAAAATTAATGCATACACAGAACAGATTTTAGGTATGTCAGGTCTGATTAATTATATTTTATGAGATATTTATACCCAATCCTATATCTTAAATTCTCAGGGCAGTGTACAACAATCAACCAAAAACAAATTTAAAATATTTAAAAATATAAACTATTTAAAACCATACAACTATACAAAGTCAAAGCAAGACCCTTAGGGCTTTAGCACAGGAGAGAGGTAAATCACATTTATAGCAGGACTAGCATATTTACCTGGTGTTGCCCAGGATTTCATTTTCCTCTTAAGAACTCACCAAACTGTCTTCTCCAGTACCTGTAATGTTTCCCCATATTTTCCAGTGTAATCTGTATGCAGAATTATTTATACACACAGTTTGGGTTCACTGTCTTCCTCCTTGCTGCTAGGCCTTGTCTCCACAGCAACCGGTCTATTCCAGTACCTGAAGCTTTTCCTCAAAGACCCCAATCCAAACTGTATTCAGAGTTAACATACAGAGGTTGGATTCCTGAGGGAATACACTGTCCTCCTCATTGCTGCTGGGCATCATCTCCATAGCAACCCGCCTATTCCAGTACCTGTAACTTTTCCCCATAGTCCCCAATCCAATCTGTGTTGTCTGGCGATGTTGATGTACTGGCTTTTGATTTTTTTGCCTTCTATTGAATTTGTGCAATGGTTTTACGTTTTTCTGGAAGCATTTTTTGTTTTGAATTTCAACCTTAAGATTCCTCATGTATGGAACCCATACAATCTACTGTGTGAGGCAAGAACACCTTGTAACTATGTTGTGTATGTCACTTTAATTTTTCTCACACATGCCTCCCAAATGTTTTCTGGCATCCTTATTGATGGTAGGCCTCATTTCCACAGCAACTGGCCTGAGGCCCAAGAGTTCTCAGCTGAGAATTCTAAAGGTCCTTCTCTAAACTGTCAACCCCAGGATTCCACAGAATCTTCACAGCCAGCCAATCATATGAGATCTTCTCACCTCACATAGCCAATCGTATGAGGTCTTCGCCTGCCTGATGCAGACAAACAAACTCACAGACAAACATTGACTTTTATATAGTAGATAATAGTGTCTTTGGAAGGGACTTATCACATTGCCTCATTCTCTTCTGTTGTTGTCCTAGGGAGAGACCATTTGGAAAGTGTTTCTTTTACATGATTGGATTAATTCATTAATTACCTCTTTTGTAAAATAATCCACCTGTAGTGCCGGAAAAGAGTTCTATGGATACCTTGGACTGCTAAAAGGACAAATAAGTGGGTCCTAGAGAAAACCAAACCTGAACTCTCCCTAGAAGCCATGATGGCTAAACTGAGACTGTTGTACTTTGGTCGTATCGTAAGAAGACATGACTCACTAGAAAAGACAATCATGCTTGGTAAGGTAGTAGGAAAAGAGGCAGAGCATATTACAGCTGGATGGACTCAATCAAGGAAGCCACGACCCTGAGTCTGCAAAATCTGAGCAGGTCTGTTGATGACAGGATGGCTTGGAGGCCTCTCATTCATAGGGTTACCATAAGTCAAAGTTGACTTGGTGGCAGATAACAATAACAACTATATCTGAATAGTAGCAATACTGCAAGAAATACAAAGAATACCAATGTATGTGCATTTTCAATCTCTTATTTTAAAGTGGTTGAGAAATTTATTTTGGACATCTGTAATCAGATGTACTAGCACATTCAGTTACCACAGCTGGCAAGAAGAAACTTATCATGCTTTCCAGTGTGACTTGACTGAAAATATTTCCTGAAAACTGACGTCTGTAGCAATAGGCAAATTGGCAAGAAAATGTTTTCACTGTTGAAACATAAAAAAATTCCAATCAACTGATAAACATCTCTGAAACATCCCAAGAATTAGAAATTGCACAAGCGGCACCACAGCCAAAATACAATATGCATTCACTAGCCTTGACTTGGTTTCTATTGTGTTTGTACATATTCTATGTCAAAGCATAAATGTGCAGTCCAAAATCAGCTGGTTAGCTTAGATCAGAGCTTTCCAAACTTTTCATGTTGGTGATACACTTTTCAGACATGCATCATTTCGTGACTAAGTAAGTAATTCAGTAAGTGGAGGCATCCCCTCCATGCAAGCCTGGCTTGCACTACCCCTGCCGGAGTCTTCATTGGCCCAGAATGGCGAGAGAGGCAGCCCCTCCACCTGGGCCTGGCCTGCTGCCACCGCCCTTGCCAGGGTCTTCATCAGCCTGGGGTGGCAGCAGCAGTGGCCGCGGGAGAGGCAGCCCCTCCACTCAGGCCTGGCCTGCCACTGCCATTCTTGCAGGGTTCTTCCTTGGCTTGGGGCAGCAGCAGCAAGAGAGGCAGCCCCTCCAGTCATTATGTTCATGCAATACATCTACCCACTGCAGCCGACACACTAACTTATCGTGACACACAGTCTGGAAAGCTCTGGCTTAGATCAACATATGCTATTTGGCTTTCCCCTCACCTCTTTGATGTTGCTGCTCCTTGAGCTCCTGGTTCACAGTTTCTCATCTTCAACCCACAAACCACTCCTCCCTATTTACCCTATTTACAACCTAGTGCTCCTACGTGTTTCCACAACTGTTCCAAAGTCAAGTAAATAAAAAAAAAGTACATACTTTAACTGTTGGTGGATAGTTTTTAAAGATGTCAACAATGCGCATTATACTGAAGGACAAGTATCCTGTAGCTGTGAACAATAATGGAGACGTAACACTGCTTATGGCAATCAAGACTTCTACCTAAATTAAAGATAAAATAACAATATAGATTAGATGATAGAGATGCACACTGTTAAGCAAGGTACCTGGATCTTTGTGTATCTTCATAAGTTTGTGCAAATGAAGTTCACAATATTTTATTCACAGAGAAAAACACATTCTAACTTTAATCTTCCCCTACAGAGAAATTAACACTAAATATGAAATACTAGAGATCTACATAAATGAATATTTTAACCCTGAAATTACTAAGAATATGTTATAAAATACATATTGTTAAGTATATATTAGAGCACCCAAGGCATTTCAAATATCGAAGCAGACACAGAAGGTTTACTTTAAAATAACACATACTGAGTTCTACATGAACACTGGATTATGACAGAAGCCAACAGAAAATAAAAACAGGGAGAGTAAAACCTATATGTGCCAAGACTGGAACCAAATCTGACAACAGAGTCATCTTGGTTGTAATCCTGGGATTTACTTGTGAGCAAACATGGATAGGATTGCATTGTTAAATGCTTTCCTTACTTCAACCTACATCATGATATAAAACTGACAGATAACTGGGGAGGTATATTACAAACCTTGTAATAGAGCCATGAAACAAAACAAATGAGAATTGAGAACATGAAATCTGGTATTTTTGTGAGCGGATGCCAGCAGAGAATTGTTGTGATCTTTGTAGTCAGTGCAGTCGGCAGTAACATTTTGTATGGAAGGGAGTATACCAAATAAACACCAATGAAATGTTTTAGATACAGAAATACAAAATGGTTTGTCCATTATTATCTTTACTTAAATAGGGTTTTCAAACAAAAACTGCAAAAACATTTTTTGTGATTATTGTCTGATCAATGTAAACACAGTAGATAATAACGGCTCCATTATGACACCTTCCTTAAATGTGTGACAATGCTTTTTCTCTTCCTCCCCTCCCCCCATTGGCTTGAAGAAAAACAGCTGAGGTAGAAGTAAGATAACAATCTGGTTACTGTTTTGCTTCCACTAAGATCTACTTGGTTTATTATCATTATAATAACAAAAACATGCATTGTGATATCAGTTCAGTCAAGTGCTATTAAGAACCGAACATTTTAATAACAGACTTACCAAGCATTTACTCGGGTACTCAGCAGCAACATGGCTTGCAATGGCACTGGGGAAACACTAGAAGAAAACCCAATTTGAGAAAAGGTTCAGATTCAAGGCAGACTATGAGTCTGGATAGAGCGCTTAATACTAGCCAACATGTTCATTTATCAATTGTATTTTCTGTTTGCATATAGTTAATTTGCACGGAACTTCCATACATGTTTCCTCAGAAGTCCTGCTCTCCTTAATGAAACATACTCCCAGCCTTTATATGGAGATATTATTTCTTCTTTGCACAAGTAATTATGAATGTTATTGCAATTTATTGTATTTTACATGCTACTTTTATGTATTTAATATCCTACTTTTTTTTCTCTTTGATTTATAGTGCTTTATTCCTACACATTTACACTGTTTCTGAATCCAGAGTTTTGACTACAAAAGAGCAGACAGGAAATGTACTGGGTCCCTTTCCACAAGATTCCTGTACTTTGGGATACAACTATGTCTCCAATATGTCCTGTTTGTGGAGATCACTGCTACTGGAAAGCATATAGATGTGGTTAATAACATTTATGCATAATTCATAAATAACAACTAGAATGTCCAGTTTTTACCTCCTAATGCAGACATCATAGTTTTTTTAAAAAAAATTAAAGTGAACTGAGCATAGTATATTATAAAAAGTTATGTTCATTTTCACAATACTTACTGCCACCAAAATCCAAAAGAAAGTTACTGAAAGAGATGGTCCTGAAACCAACACATCCATATTCAAAGCGATTATTCCACCAAACACAGAAGAGATTCCAATAATTAATTCAATAACCTTTTTTAAAAAGAGAGAATTTATTTATATTTTAGACATAATAACCAATTTATGAAAGATTTATAGTAATTTACCAAATAAAGACTTCTTACCGAACAGGACTTTAGAATACGTGTTGGAAAACTGATATTATTCAATGTGCTGGTGCTATCATATATAGTTGTCTAAAAGGGGAAGAAAATACGACCAAAGTAAGGAAAAGTCTTGTCATGTGTTAGCATTTAATCCACAGAAGCTCCCTGCAGATGGAAGTAACTATACCGCACCTTACTAGTTTGTGTCTGCATTCAGAAATGGGAATGCTCATATTTAAACTTATGCCAGTCACTACATACATATATGGTTTACATGAGAAAGACTCCTATTCCCTGTGTTAGTAATAAATTGTTAATTACTCTGTCATTAAAAAAATTAATGACAGCATCTGTCTTCTCATATACACACCTTTTTATCATCTACATATAGAATCACAGATTTGGAACAGACCACAGTGGCCATCCAGTCCAACGCCCACCATGCAGGAACACACATCAAAACACTCCCAACAGATGGCCATCCAGCCTCTGCTCAAAAACCTCCAAAGAAAGAGACTCTACCACACTGTGGGGCAGCATATTCTACCGCCGAACAGCTCTGATGTTCAGGTTTAGGTGAAATTTCTTTTCCTGTAGTTTGAATTCATTGCTCCTTGTCTTAGTTTCTGGAGCAGTGGACAACAACCCTGTTCCCTCATTGATATGACATTCTATCAAATATTTAAACAAATATCATGCCCCCTCTTAACCTTCCCTTCTGCAGACTAAACATACCCAGGTCTCTAAGCCGCTCCTTATAGGACATGGCTTTCAGACCTCTTGCCACCCTCCTCTGCACATGTTCCAGCCTGTCAATATCATTCTTGAAATGAGGTGTCCAAAACTAGACACAGTATTCCAGATGAGGTCTGACCAAAACAGAATAGAGTGGTACTATTACTTTCCTCAACCTAGACACCATACTCCTATTGATGCAACCAAAAATTCTGTTGGCTTTCTTGGCTGCCACTTCACACTGCTGGCTCATGGTCAGCTTGTGGTCTACTAAGACTCCTAGATCCCTTTCACACGTACTGTTGCCCAGCCAGGTGTCTCCCATCCTATATTTGTGCATTTCATTTTTTCATTTAGGTGTAGCACCTTACATTTCTATTGAAATTCATTTTTTTCACCTTGGCCCAGCTCTTCAATCTGTTAAGGTCATTTTTAATTTTGATCCTGTCCTCCAGGGTATTAGCAACCCCTTCCAATTTGTTATCACCTGCAAATTTGATGAGCATGCCCTGTATTCCTTCATCCAAGTCATTGATAAAGATGTTGAATAGCGCTGGACCTAGGACAGAACCCTATGGCACCCCACTAGTCACTTCTCCCCTTTGCCTTTTTAGAATTATCAGCCCCAACTACCTTTGATTGTGCATTCCTGCATGGCAGGGGGTTGAACTCGATTGCCCTTATGGTCTCTTTCAACTCTTAACATTTTATATCTTCTTTCTCCTTCTTTTTGCTCTTCTGTTGAAGGGGAAATTGCTATTGTACCCTCCATCTCACTTTCACCTGAGGTTATGAAAATCGGTATTAATGTGCCTTCTTTCTTAATGCCAGAGCCTTACTGGGTAATTTTATTTCCTTGGACACTCACAATCTGCTGGGTAGCAATCAATGAGTTGGGTTCACTCCCCAAGTTCAGCTGAGTATCTTTTTTTCCCCCTCTATAATGGAATTCACATGTCCTTTGCCTACTGCATCCTCAGCTACCCTTTTCTTTTTCAAATTTCCCTCCATTTTTAGGAATTAACTAATCTAAATCTTAGTATTAGCTAATGAAAGGAAAAACACAACCATCTGGCAAGGCAGGAAACAAAAATGTTGGTGAAGGGAGCGGAGTCAATGGTTACAACAGAAAAAGAACTTTGGACTCCTGCCTGGCCAGCTAGTGCATGGGGAAACTCCAGTGTGCGGATTACTCCTCCTGCCTATCCAGAGAAAGCACATTGCAACAGGATGACTTGGACTATCAGAAGCATACTGCTGACTGTGGTTCTTTTTATTTATTCAAAATCTTCTGCTATAGCAGAAAAAGCCCTTCTACTGTCAGAAAAGGCTTCTCACATTACAGAAGGGCCTACACCCTGGGGTACTTAGGTAAAGTAAACAATCTGAGGTTTGTAGCTCTATTTTTCTATTAAACTGAAGAAATTTCATTTCATGCTAGCAGAACTATAAAAAGTATAGTTTCCTTGTTATCCCTTCAGTATAGAACTTGAGTTGGAAGTGACACTATTTCATTAGTGTCATGTATCTAAACAAGATAATATTTAGCACAGGCAAAGATAATATTCCATATGTAGACTTTGCACTGTTTAGAGCTATAGTTACACAGGACCAGTTTGCACAGTTAACAACAAAACTATAAAAACTGAAGCTATGTTTCTTTATTTGTAGAATATAATAACATGGAGATTAATTTTATCTTTTGAAGATAAAATTACACTTGAGAAGGAATAAGACAGATCCTGATCTTACTATTAGCCATTCATCTGTATACAAAGATTTAATGCCGATATAAAATACAGAAATAAGAAAGAAAAGAATTAAGGACATATCCAAATTTATTCCCTGACTGAAATGGGCCACAAGGAACAATATCCAGCAGTACATAGACTTTGAAGGGGTTGTTGTCATCCTGATGTGGATATATTCTGGCTGAGGGCCTAAGCGCATATGAAGAAAAGCAGAGGTTGTTGTTACATAGGAAAAGGGATAAACGATACATGCTGAAACAGTCTTTATAGTATTTTAAAAATAGTAAAGAAAAGAAAGCTTACTTTCTTCCTCTTGCAGCACTCCTCATTTGATCTAGCTGAAATTATTACAGTAGTTGCCATGAAAATTTCCAGTAGAATTAGGAGAATTAAGTTGAAATTTATCTGTGTAAAAATTTATGTAATAATTTAGATTTAATATAGATTTATTTGCAAAAATATATCAAACAGTCCAATGTCACAGTGCTATCCAAAATGAAGCCAAACACTCAGTTTGCAGTATCTCCTAAAACAAGAAACTCACAAATTTCATTCCAACTGGCAAACGAAAAAAATACACACTTAGTAAATATCATTGTGATGCAGATTCCTGGCAGTGTGCTTAATTTTCACAATGCTAGCACACCATCTTTTAAACAGATAATTTCCACTGACATATTTAATACTGTCTATATGGCATAGCAAACTTCCCATATGGGATGGAGCCACTTGTGGTCTTGTTTTTTTAATGGTTGTGATGTTGCAAATGTGTTTTTAAATCAGGACGACATTAAACTCAGTCACATACTTACATTTACCATCTATAGAGGAGGAATTATCAGCAGAAATTAGAAAAGTTATGAACCCAGCGAGAGGACTGTGGGAGTTATAGTACAAAAATAACTTTCCTAAGCTCTGTATCTTGAGTGATAAAAAAAAAATCAGTATTTCTGATCACTCATGGCTTAAACTCTAAATATATATTAAAAAACAAAACAAAATATAGTGCTGAAATAAGCAGAAATGAAATGCCAAAACATGTGACATTTTAAAAATCAGAACTATCTTCTTCCAAGTGTCTTCAGTTTGAAACATGGAGATTGCATATACACACACACACACACACACACACACAATTTCATTCTATATGTTGAAATAATTTTTAATGTTCTGGAGTTCGAAGCATTGCCTTGAAAGAACAAGAAGCAGGGGTTCTAAAGACTCCTCAAACATAATGCTTTTCAAAGGAGTTTGTAACCTTAAGTTACAAATTACTTGGGTTCTCCTTGTGCCCCATCTCATGTGGAAGGCACAATATTAAATAAATAAAAAAATAAATGATGAGTTCTGAGAAATGAAGTTATGTTCATATATGTATGAACCAGCCTGAAGATAAAAGAGCAAAACCTTCTGTTTTGCAAAGACATTGATTGCTAGGTGGTAGCTTTGGACTAGATCCAGAGCAAGTTAGCCTTACTTAGCACTAAATGAAGTCAATGTGAAGTTTGTCGTAACTATCTTAAGTTCCAGTAACTCAGTGAAAACTGTGCTAATAATTTGGTCTCAAAGTATTCTAAAGACAAAATTTTTTCTCATACAGATTAACAACAAAAACAATACATTATGAACTGTTCCAGCAGTGACTGATTAAACCTGATTAACTTGTTTAATGACTGTATGTACACTTTACTAAAGAAACAAGCTAAGCATCTGTGGGAGTTTTTCAACTCACATTTATTGCTGTAGGATTCAGGACAAGTTTACATCCAAACCAAATTAAGCATGTTGTTGTAACTGCAAATGTGGATACAAACAGAATCTGAAAATTGGGTATCTGTAAATAACAACAAGAATAATAACTATAATGTTTTACTGTAGTTAAGCCAATGAAATGGTAACAGTTTCCAAATTTAAAGCACTTACCACATTAATTTTGTTTCTGGCTATGGCAAAACTCACAGCTGCTGAGGGAATACACTGAGAAAAAGTAAAATTAAGAGAACAACTTAAAAACCAGAATTCCAGGACCATAACAACATCCCATGAGTATAGCACACAACAGGCCACATCAAGTTAATGGCACAATCTGAAAAAGACCTACTCAATCAGTGGAACTTATGTAAGTGTTGACTTATCAAGTACCTATTGATTCAACTGGTCTACTCTAGCTGGGACTAACAACTAGATTCAAACCCAAATGTTCTTTTTAAACCCAGTAAGCCACTATTGAAATCCTGTAATGCTCATGAAACCTGCTGCGTGGAATAGGCAAATCCACTAGGTTTCATTCTAAACAATAACGCACAGTTTCTGGGACAAAAAGTAAGATCTGAATAACTACTTTAGATGTTTCCAAGAGTTTCATAGATAGCAGGAAGACTTGCACTATTTCCACACAACAACACTCTCCTGTGTCATCCTGTTGCAATCCTGGCAGTGCCTTCGCTGGGAAGGGAGTGTGACAGGAACACTTCCCTCTGCACCCAACCAGCTCCCTGCAGAAGGAAGCACGAGCGACACCCATCTGCCTTCCCCAGCACAGCAGGGCTCTTTTGCATGCTGCTCTGAGAAAGGAAGCACCTTCATCACACTTTCTACCCTTCCACATGGCAGGTAAGAACAGGAGTGTTGTGCGATTGCATGCACCTTAATGGATTTAATCCTTTAAGCAAATATCCTACGATTGCAATACATGGGGATGGGACAGCAGCAGGACTGCAATGTTGCATGAAAGCACGACCTGCAGACCACCATCCCATCCCCACAGCGGGACTGCAACATGCAGAAACAGCCTCAATATTTTGTTCTTTTAACAGATGACCCTTGACAACACAAGTTTCTTCTGAGGCGCCCTGATTCTATTTCAAAAATGATACCCCACAGAGTAAAGTGGATGTGTATGGCATTTGTGGCCCCTCTAAAAGCCCCTGGTCAGATGCAAAGTTCTTTGATCCTGGCTCACTGGAAAGCACAATATATCCTGGGAAATGTTACATACATGAAAAATAATTCTAAAATAAAATTAGAATAGTGTTTTAAAAGCCCCACAAATGCCACTGTTCAGTGCAAAGATGAACAGAACACTTACTGAAATAAATGATCTTAAGAATGCCTAACTATACAGGTTATGGCCAAACACATAACTGGTGGAATTAGTGTGGGGTGGGAATTTAGAGAGTCAGCAATGAATGAAGGAAAACTTCATGAATATAAACATTAGATGTTAAAGTTATCCTTTTTGCTGTAAATAGCAAAAAGATAACATGCCTCTGAGAGAGATTAAAACCTGATCCTTTCAGTTAGCTGGCCCAGGACAGACAGATCCGTGACAGACAACTGCATCACCCAGTTCAGAATAAACTGGTCCTTAAGTGGCCACAGCGGAGTCCCTCTTGGTGATTTCCTCACTTTCTTCCTACTAAGAGCAGCCATGTTTCTTTGATTCTGTCCCCTTTCCCACCTAGGCCATCAAGACTAGCAGTAAAGGCCTCTGACATCTTTATCTACCACTATTCCAGGGCAAATTGGAAGGGTACCTTGGAGCCGTTTCTGAACCTTTAAATCTTCCCTAGCCACTATCATTGTTGGACCTGGACAATGGAAAGAGTGTTCAATGGCCAATTCCACTTATATCCATTATCTTGGGTTTAGCCTATGTGGCTCTGGACCTCTATCTCCTCCTTGCCAAGATGGTTTGCTGCTTAGATGACATGGAGTCCTATTCTCTCTGCTTTGTTAGAGAATTTACTTTCATTCCAACTAAAGCCATCTTCCTCTAAGTCTCATTATAACTGATAAAACAAGGTAGTCACAATGAATTCAAGTTCCCCTGAAGTCAATGCAACCTAGTCATAACTAACAAAACTGAAGTAAGGCCTTTTGGGTATGGGCTCACATGCAGACTCAAAGATCAGTAAGCAAATTACACTAGCCCAACATACAAAATGCATGATCAGATTCATCTTTCCCGTTACCCATTTGTCAGGAGAAAACATTTACAGGATTATCTCCCCCTCCCTGAAATTTGTTTATGTGGCATTTCACTGCAGAGTTTATCTGAAAATAAACAGCATACAAAAATGCATCATGGATATAATTGATTGGTTTCATACTTAATCCTACTTAGACTTACTGAAATCAACAGTACATAAGTTTACTTATGACCATGTCTGGATCCAGTATTACATCTTCCACTGCAATTCTTTTTGGTGAAGAAGGACACAAAACATTTCAAAGAACAGGACTGAACTGTGCCTTTATGGTGACAGAAGCATTTTTGTTAGCTGAAAAGGGGAGGGTAAGCACCTCTTCCCTATCACATAACCTCAAAAATTACTCCAAAAGCCTGGGAAACCCCCTGGAACAGATTTCTGCGTAGCACAGAGGGCTACAGGACAAAGGTGAAAAGAAAATCCCCACTGCATTAGTAAAAGTATGCTGCTACAATGTTGGATTTGATCCATAAGTGTTTGAGTAGGAAAATGCCACCAATTATACTTTCTGGGGAAAAAAATGTAATCAACAGCAAAAAAAATTACATAGAGAAAGCATTTCTATGTTGGTAGTTAAGTTTAGTTTATTGCAGTCCATAGACACATCAGTACAACCAGAAAAGATATTTTTACAGTATTAGATGAAAATAGCAAGAAATGTAACATAGAATAAGCACAATAAACAGTCATATTAATTGTGGACATTCTAAATACTCTGACCATACGAAGGAGTCGCCTTCTCTCCTATCTTAATCACCAGTGACAGAAACTTGGCAACCAACAAATTTGCATCGGTCCACTAACAGAACTTTACCATAAAATTTATCTGATCGACCAGGTAAATTTCTAAGTAATGGATGAACCAACAGTTTGCATATCTGATCATAAAAAACACAAGACAATAAAATCTATGACATAGCTTCAACCTCCTGTGGGCCACTGGTACAAAGCCTCAAAGAAAGGGGAAAACTAGCATATCTGCTATGTTGCTAGTTTAATTATGACTATACTGATAGATTTGAAACAAGACTTTTGAAGCATAGCAAATACGAACTATTTCACAGCAATAAAATACAATGCTTACTGAACCTGCTGCACAGCGCAAGTAATCCATTTCAGATGGAAAAACATTCCCCAAATAAAGTGAAAATCCAGAAGTAACAAGTATGCAAGTCTGAAACAGAAATTTGACAGAAGGTGAAATATTGGCAAAACTTATATAACTCAACAACTGTGAAAGTTTGCAGGATTTTTAAAGAATATACGGACCCTTTAATAATGGCTTTTCAGTATTAATGATAGTGAAATCAAAGGTTAAAAAAATGTGTTGTTGCTTCCAAGTCTTAAAGCTATTATGCAATGACTTGACAACAACAGAATAGAACAACAACTTTGGAAGTATCCTTATGTAACGAAAGAAAAGTTGGTGTCGCCAAGCAGACTGAGATAATGAGGAAGTTCACACAAACAACTCATTGTCTCTTCCCTGTGGGACTGTGTTTTCAGGTGTACAACCATGGTGGGGAATTTAAGTAGAAATTTCCTTATTTTCATCACAATTGTGTATATGTGTGTATATATGGAAAATATATACAAACATTTTTCTTACACCTAATTACTACTCTTTAAAGGGTACACATATACATATAAAAAAAATGTCCAACAGTTGCTTTTGCTAACTAAAGAAAACAAGCTTCCTTCTTGGCATGCATATTTAACCAAAGACAGACAGTATGTCTACATCTTGTGGCTACCCAGTGGTGCATTCCAAAGGTTTTTACAAGAATTTTTGGTTAATAAGGTACTGAGGGAAAAAAAAGTCAACAGCCGCAGTTATTACATCTCCTTTATCTTGTGGCAAGTATGCTGGACGGTCCAGTGATCAAAAACACCTGTGAATAGGCATTTTACATTCTTCAAAAGGATTACAGTCACATTTATAGTACAAAACAGTTCCAAACAATAGCGAAATATTTAGCAATACAGACAAAATGCAATATTTTTTTAACAGATTGTAGGACTTACTGGGATAGGTTTTGGGCCCAAGTGCTAAATCAGGAAAGGCTGGAAAGATTCTAACAAATAATAATCTCAGTATCTTTTGCTAATTTTACTACTGATACTCTACTTGATCATTCAGGATGTAGAAGGCATAGATCTAAACAAGCTGTTTACCTTTCTGAATGATTCTTAACAACAGGCTCACAAAGATGATGAGATGAAAATAAACAGGAACAAATTGTAGCTAGCTTTCATTACAGAACTTGGAATTGCATATAGCATGATGACATTTCCATGAAAAAATAAATGAATAAATCTAGTTTTCATTACTAATTTTTATTAGTTTTATTTTATTACTGGGCATAATTCACAGACATGATTTGGTGTCACTGCAACAGAGTGAGTAGGCTTTGTGTCTGGCGGATCCAAGCCACTGTCAACAGGTTACCAGAATATTGTTACTGCACCTCTTTCTGCATCATCTATCTACATATACAGAACTTCCTGTCTCAAGGGTGAAGGCACCAGCTCACCAGTGGAAATTTTCTCTGCATGTCACTTTCACCTCACCCAAAGTTCTTGTAAATGGCCTCCAGTGGTGTTAGCACTATTTTGTTTGTAGATAAAATTTTTGTAATTGATAAGGTACATTGTCTACATGACCAGTTACTGTTACTGTTTTGGCTGCTAGAGAGCTTAACCTATTTAGTGGCAAATAGCAATTTATCACAGCAATCAACTAGCATGTATTCAAAAGTTGGGAAATTTATTTTAATTTATTCTCTGTCTTGATAGTAATCTTGGCCTAAAATTGAAATCTTATACCTCGACCAAAAAGGGACTTACTTCTGAGCAGATACGCACAGCACACTGCTGCAAGCCACCTGAAGGAACAATATTATTCTGATATTTTCAGAATCTTTTGTTAGAACACTGAGCAACTGTTTTAAAAACACGGAAAAACTCTGCTACATAAGGCAAAAAAAAAAGGTATCAGAAAAGTTAGCTAGTGGTGACTAGTGCATCTAAAGTCAGTGGAGTTGTGAATGTGTCTTGGGTTATACTCCACATTTTCAAGGAGCTATCCAAGTTGTTGAGTCTATTTTGGAAATAAGGTTCAACAAAGCAACTTCATATGACCCGCTGTCTTTTATATCCCACCTTTCTTCTGGCATGGAACCCAAGGCAGATTACAACAAGGTCAAAATTAGTTAGGTTTAAAACCTGATTTAAATTATCTTAAAACAATATAAAATCATATTTATCCGAGTTTTGTTGGAAGCTTCCCAGCAAATAGCATTATGCACCATGTACAATATTTACCAAATAAATATATTTGGTAGCTTTGACCTAATCTCCCTTTATGAATTTTAGACTTAAAATATTCTGTGTAACAAAAAGCTACTTTTGTTGTTGCTCTTGCTTTCAAACAAAAACAAACAAACAAACAAACAAACAAACTTTTCCACCTAGTTGGCCAAAAAATACCAGCCCCCAAATTTGCAGGGTCTGGCTACTTTGGGGGGGGGGGTCCATGGGCTGCATTGTAGCCCACAGAATAGTTATTCTGCACACCTGGTTTAGCTGGTGTGCGGTGGGAACGCCACTATCTAGTTCAGTAATCAACAGAGTCAGTGGCGCTAATCATTTATTATGTTCATTTGGCCCACATTCCTTATAACTGATAAATGCAAGAGAAACAAACTACTAATGAGATCCTTCACAGCTTCCAAAAGCTAACATAAATTTCTCTGAATCTGGACAAATGAACCTTTTCCTGGATTAAGTTCTTTTTTCGGTTGTGACAGAATAGCAAAGAGACACTTCTTGTTTTGTTTTATATCCAACTTTCTCTCAAATATGGGATTCTACATGATTTTCAGAAACCCCTAAGAAGAAATTGACAACATTTGAGGCATGTGTGCTGTCTGTGACACCCTAATTCATTTTTATAATGCAACTATATAATTTAACTGACATTACCTAACCTGATGTTGATGGTTTTGATTATGATCTGAATGAAATAAAAGTTTTACTGGCAGCATCTACAATCCTTAGAATTTGTTTCATATTATATACTGGCTGAACAGGACCAAAACCCATTATTTTAAAAAGCCAAACTTTGCCAATTGGTCCCACACCTTCAGATAAAAGTTTGGAATAACAAAATCTAAGTATTAAGTTTGGCCAAAATCAGTTCACAAATGTGCAATGTAGAGCCGAAAGAAAGAAATCCAAAGTGTGTGTTTGGGATGTATTCAGGTTGTTTATGGATTGAGTCCAAACTCTTACTATGGTGTTTGTTTTGGTCCCATTAGATCACACAAGTTGGGTATAACTGTGACACTTGAACAGCACAACAGACAGGCAATGAGACATACAGGCAAGACAAAATTGAAACAAATTAATGGATAGATTCAGATACATCGAGGATTATGCCTTGCTGAATACAGAAAGTCACACTTCCAAGGACATAGGCATATTGTGCTGCTAACACCATAGGAATTTTAACCCAAACTTTCACAAAGTTCAAATATTCTAAGAACTAATTCCAAATATTTCTAACTGATTGCAATATTAATAGGTTTTGCCCTACCCTTTCCGGCCTGATTGGGCCACTATAACAATTCATACTTACCCCCATCAGCAAAGAATAGATCCATGCTCTATAAATAAAACAAGGATGAAACCTTTTTGATAGCTGAAGGTCACTAGATTTAGTATCAGGAATGTAATTCCCATTTTCTTGTTTCCCACGCTCCAAAGTTGGCATCCTGTCATAGCTAAATTCTTCCTTGTAAGATTCTTCCTTGGTCATAATTCTTTAAAGAGAAAACAAACCTTATTTCTGAAATTAGAATCACCAGTAAATATCATGTCATTCTCCATTTCCTCAGCTGTTTTTTTAACTTCTCATCTTTCTACATGATACAGTACATATTTTCAGGTACTTAAGTGTCACATACATTTCAATGGAATTGTCATATAATGTTGTTAGAATCAAGGGGTTAAGGCACATTCCAACACAGTTGAAGAGACTGAGTTCCACAATAAATGTGTTCAGGACTATAGTACAAATTTTCAGTAAAAACAGTAGGTAATTTTAGTTACCTCTATTTTCAAACTACTGCACAGTTATACATTTTACATAAACTAACATAAGTCTAATGAATTCAGTTTGAGAATATTCACAAAATATCAAAATCATTTTTCAACAACTTTCAACAACTTCTATAACTTGTATCAAGAGCTGAATAAGTGTTCTTTAATAGTTTCCTTCCATTTTAGTGAAACAATCAGCTAAGAGTGGAAAAGAGGCGAAGAGAAACACCTGAAAGAATGTTACATTCTGACACTTTAGTTGTCGCAAATTTTACTACATGACAACATAGTTTGTTCTATAAATGCAATTTGCCAGTTTTTAATTTTTCAACGCTTGTTCAGAGTAAACTGATCAATCTAGCCACATGTTTACAAGTTGTTAAAATCTGCCATACATACCTTAAATGATGAAATAGCTAACTCTGAATAATTGTGTGAGCAGAGTTGCCTGTACACTTTGTTATAGTCTCACTGCTTAGTGATTCATGTTGTCTTTGAAAAGTTTGCTCTTCCACTTTGGCTTTCAACAAGATCTATTCATACATGGAACAAAGGCACAGCAAAAACCACAGTTAAGCCAGAGAACAGGGAATGCCAGCTGAATTTTAATGAGGAGAACACACTAGAAAATTACTGTACCATATTCCTACAAGGCTATTTCCATCATTGCCCTAGGACAAGCAAAACCTGAGGCGGTATCTTTTAAGTTTTGAATATCTACTTCACAGTTTAATACACGCTTTCACCCAATTATATATTACAGCATTTCATGACTAAACTTCCAGTTCTTCACGAAATTACTAGAATTCAATGGGGTTCACATATGAGTTGAAATGTGTAGGATTATATTATTAGCTAATCTTGAGAAATTATTCAATATTTAAGCCAACAAGCAAAAAATGTTGTAACATGTATTATCATAGCAGTACAGAAGACAGATGAAGAAGAAGTACAGAAGAAGATGTGAACCTTTCAACTCATTCTGGTACTGAGATACTAAACGTATGCTCTTGGAAATAAATCTCACTGATTTAAAATGAGTTAGAGATTTACAGTGTTTCAAAAATAGTATAAAAGTGCCATCTTGATAATATTAGATTGGTTTTTTGTTTGTGACCTCATGTAACAATGTTACATAAACTCTGCACTCTCCTTTTTTTATATTTGATTTTATACAAGAGAGTTTAAAATCAAATAAAAAACCAAGATGAATTAAAGCTTAGCAAACAACAAAATGCAGTGGTCTTGGCTCCATTTAACCTCATTCCCTTATTAGGAAACCAAAGCAAAAAAGAATGCCATCTACCCTGGAGATATTGGCACACTGGCAACTCGTCTAATGGCATGGGGTTTTTGTATTGTCCCACAATTCCTATGCAGTGACAACACAACTTTAGCAGCACAACATTGAAAAAATCACCTCATCGTAATAGAAACTCATCTGAAACATTTTTTATTCTTGGACATATAAAGGGATATTTGGCACCTCTAGAATTATAATTGTTTTGCAAATAATTAGGACTTCACCAAATAGTAAACAACCATGTTGCTAAATGCAGAAGTCTGAATGTACTCAAATCCTTACACCATTTTTATTCCTAGAAAAGTTAAGATGGTTCAAACATTTATTTCTCTTTCTAGTAATATGCTACAAAATAAGTGAAATAGTTTATGAATTTTGAGCCGACTGCTTACAAATTTAGAAATCAATTTTACTGCAAAGCTGAACTGTGAAACCTTTTTTATATATATACTGCAATATTCCCATCTCTCCATTACAAATCAGAGAGGCTTACTATAGAGACTTTGTACTGTAGTCACCCGTGCCTTGAAATAACAGGTTGGTTACCTGTAACCATGGTACTTTGAGTGGTTTTCTACATCTAAACAGTGCATCACTCAGAACCTTCTAGACCTACTAGCTGAGAGTTCTGGTGGTAGTCGCTTCTCCACTGGTACGTGTGACCAATGGAAGGTCCTCAATAGTTGATTTGGCTTGGTGGGATAGTCTAGATGAAGGCAGCCATGCATGTTTCTGCAATGAAATGGCTCTTGCAACATCTTGCCGCTGCAGCGGGCAGCATGTCTTCCCATATTTATATGCTAGGCTGCCAAACTGTGGGCCTTGGCCTTGCCAACAAATGAGGACTTTTTTCCCCACATGAACTGTTAGTAAGCTCTCCTGCAAGATTCATAGATGGCAATCCTAAATGAGAGGGCAGCAGTCAAACAGATCTTAAGTGCCATGACACCAGGTTTCTTGCCCTCTCTGTCTGCAGATGCTATGTGCTTCTTCTGAAGGGACGTGTACTGGGCTGCTTCCATGATTACTGAATTTGGCTTAGGATGGTGTAACAGCCAATCTGATTCCACTTCTATAACACAATACAGCCCATCTATTTTTTAGAGGTGTATTGTATTGATGACAGCACAGTCCAGGATTTCTGTGCCACTTTCTGCAGGGACAGCAGCAGAGGCAGTGATGCTGTCATTGCTACCTTCATCTGTATACAGGATCAGAAGGCTCAGTCTCTTGCTGCTTTACTTTCAAGTCCAAGGCCTTTGTCATCTTCAACATCTCCACAAAGGCCCTAATACTGTCAGTCAGCAAGGCAATGTTACCCTGATTTCTGGGGGTCCCGGGAGGGACACCTAAATGTGCTCAAAACAATGGGGAGGGAATTAGCACAGAGTACAAGTTGGCAATGCGAGAGGCAGGGTAACGTAGCAAGCTCTTGAACCCTATGTCTACGGGGTCAGGCCGAGTCAAGGATAAGGCAGATGTTGAAATAATAATAATTGTTTTATTGAAATACAATCACACAAGTGTATGCAACACACTCCCACAAGAAGCTATAGAAATAAAGGTAGGAGCGGATAGTGGGATTTTTAGAGGAGGTTTGGTAAGGGTAATACTATACCTGTCCTGAAGCCCGGTTAGAAGCAGAGAAGTTGGGGAGCGTGGATTCTCAGCACGTGGAGCTGAGGGGAAGGCCCGCTGGACAAAGCCACAGCAAGGCGGGATGGAAGCCAAGAGCAATCCAAGGAAGCGCTCAAAGTCAGGGGTTCTTATAGGGAAAATTGTGGCCGCAGGCTAGTCCATACTTGGGGAAAACAATGAGTTTGGGGCTGGAGACAAACCCTCCGAAAGGTCAGTACTATAGATGATTGAGTTATAGCCAAATTGTCAATAGGGTAGCCAGTATACAAATGCGGAGTGCTTGAGCGTTGTATGGTCCGCTCATCAAGCTGCCTGCACGGGGCAGGGGATCTTTTGAAAGTTGCGTGCATACATAATTGTGGTACTTGCCTTCAGGAGGTCTCCTGAAGCTGCATTAGGCAATGACTGGCCTGCCTAGATTGGGATATGAATGGTTCGGCTATTGTCGGCCGTGCCTGTGTGCATGCTCGTCTGGGGGCCTCGCAAGCACGTGGAGAGGAATGGGTGCAGAAGGCCAAATTATTGATATCAAAATGATATCTTAATATCCTACAAGTTCGGGCTAGCAATGGCGGTAACAGCAAAGTCATGTTCACCCAGAACTATGGGAGGAGAATGCATCAGCAGAACCCCAGAAGAAGCAGATAAAAAATTTGGGTCCAACTCCTCAGATTCCCTCATGAAACTTTTGCCTGGATGAGCTGGTGAAGCAGAAGGAAGCAATAGTGTCCTAGGCTCTGGAGATACTAGTGGCTGGGATCAAGGTGGCAAAGATGGAGGCGAGCAATGGTAGAAGGCTTGGGTTGCAATGAACAAACTCTGGTTCATAATACTCTGGAGTCAGAGACTGTGGCCTGCTCAGTACCAAGGTGGATGGTACCGAGGTAGGTTCCAATCTACAATAGCATCCACTGTGATAATCACAAAGATCAAATTCTCTAGAATGCTACCAGACCTGTTCTAATTCCTCATAAGTGAACTCTTGAAACAGATGGCATCCATACCGATAGCAGAGAGACCAAATCTTATAGGTTGTATACTTCTCTGGATCCCTGCAGCCATATTGCCCAAAATCACATCCGTATCAATGGCACTCAGATTCATAATGGTACCAGCCATGTGATGGAGACCTCAACCAAGGACTACAGGATCTTGATGGAGAGGACCCCAGTCCTTGGAAGCTCCTTCATTCCAATCTGGACATTGAGCACTGACACTGAGCAAGCGTACGAAGTAATGGAAAAGGAGGAAGGTCCCTCACTGGTGGTGGAAATGGAAGAGACCACCTCATGCAATCTGAAGTTCATTGCAACACCATTGGTAAAAACTCAATTATCTTGCCTTTGGACAAAGTACTAAAACAAATGGCCTTTTGAGAGTCTTCTCACACTGGTTCATGAGTTGGAGGTTTGACATGGAAAGTCAAAAGACACTGGTACCAAAGGCTCCCATTCTTGGACCAGCTCCACCAGAAGAGGCTTCAGGAATTGCTCAGGTCTCTGGGATGTTGAAAACTAAATCTGAGATCACGTTCCTTCAGCATCCTTCACCTTCTTCTTCCTATGGTGCTTCTTCTCCTTCTGGTGCTTTGAAACCAATAGATTCAATCTGCCTGGTGTTGAGGGTACCCCAGATCAAGTGCAAAATACCAAGAAAGGACAATCAGTGCTCTCCTTGGCTTTCTCAGGGTGGGGTTCAGACTCTTGAAGAGGTCTCTTTACTGCCACCTGGACAGAGGAGCTAGAGACAGTTGGAGCTGAGGAGGACTTAGGTAGTCCAACCCCAGCAGAGGCCAAGTAAAGCCTATTTACTGCTGCATTGTCAGTGGCCTTCACAGTGTTCTCCCATAGGAGAGCTTTGAGCCTTGAAGAACAATTCCACCACACCTGTAGGGTGAATGCTTGTCAATGAGAGCAAGCCCCTACATTGTGACATTTTCCAAGGCATAACAGGCAGTGCAAGTGATCATCTTTCTTTGGAATCTTGGCCCCACAAGATGTACACTTTTTAAAGGAAACTGATGAAGCCATATTATAGCAACACAGCTAATCAGAACAAGTCAATTACTGAAGTACCAACAAGTCCATAATTCAAGCCAAATCATAGTCCAGAACCAAGACAAGCTATAATCCAAAGAGCAGTCAAAGAGTCCATAATAAACTCAGAAATCAGAGTCCAAAAACCAAGCCAAAATCCAAGCCAAAGAGAAGACAAGAAAAATCCAAGCCAAAAAACAAAACAAAAACAAAACTATAACTGTAAGATAAACCAAACCAGCTCACAAACAGTTCCTTCGATGCTACTGCTATAGTGGAGAAAAAGGAACTGAGATACTGAGTGGAAACCGCATTGGTCACATGCACCAGTGGAAGAGGACTACCACTAAAATGCTTAGCTAACAGCTCTAAAAAGTTCCAAACGACACATTACACAGATACAGATAACCCTATTTGTGCAAATCACAGGTCCACAAAGAAGAGCTCAATAAATATTACACCATCCTGAGATGTAGCCATATTGTACCTACATTAGGTTCATGCAACTTTAACTACCAAGGCCTGTGGAATTCTATAGTTTGAATGAAGAACTCTAGTGCCGGAGTTCATGGACCGAACTAGAGTTCTCTAGCAAAATTGCAAATATGGTGGCCTCTCTGCTTTCATGAGGGTTTGGGTTGCAGAATCCTCGCAAAGTAGAAAAAGCGTGAATAACTTCCCCCATGTTCTCCATCCAGGGCTTCACACTAGGGCAAAATGCATGGGAATTGGAGGGGGAGCTCCAGAGAGGAGAAGGAAGGCAACATGTGCCTCCCTGTCCCATTCCCTTGCATTTGGCTCAGTGTGCATTCTCCCGCAGGGGTCAAATGCATGGGAATGGGAGCGGGAATTCCTGAAGGAAAGAACACACACGCATGCTGTCTTTCCCATTCCCTGCCTTCTGCCTGGGTGTGCTTGCCTTCCTTCTCTGTGCCCAGCAAAATGCAAGAGAATGGGAGGAGGAGAAAAGGGGGAGGAAGGCATACATGCACCTTGAGAATAATAAAATCCATGAAAGTCAAACCCATGAATGTGGATGGAGGAGTGTACCTCACCAAACTATAGAACCTAGGATTCCATAGGATAGAGCCACAACGGCTATAATTTCACACTGTGAATACATCCCTGGATGCAATTCTGGGTACATAAGAAATACTACTTGCTACAACACATGGAACAGCTTTATTTGTGCTTCTCTTTCACATGAAGTTCCCCCAGGGTAACTTGCACAAGGAAATACATGCACACTGGCAAGACAAAAGCACTGTCAAATTAGATACAAGAGTTTGGCTCTGCAGTATGGTGCTTTAAATTATGTCCTAACAAAGTCATTGGGATGTAAATTAATACTAACTCCGCAGTCATACCACACTTATGTCATTGATTACAATAATAATGCCTTTCCTCTATTTAGATCTACACATCATATACAGCTCTTTCCATTTTATCTTCACCAGCAAAGTTTACCAGGTTAACAGTGAGTGGCAACCCATGGACACCAACTGCCCTGGTTTGGCAGTGATGATCCCATTTAATCCTTTGCCAGGGTAGGGTATAGACTGAGAAGCTATTTGTTCAGGCGACTACATGAATGTTATGTTATGGGGAAGCTGAGACTTCACATGACTTCACATACATATTGATCAGAAGGGGTCAGTATGAATACAGAGTTTGTATAGTAGATCTGAAAGAAAATATAACTTTGAACCAGTCTGATAAAGTATTTTTGAAAATAATATTTCATATTATATTGTTAGTCATACTATTCACAGACAGAGAATATTATTTCATTGTTTGGCCTTTCTTTTTCCAGGCTTTTCTAAACTCAGTTTCACCACTTAAAATAATAGTTTTATGTGTTCTTCCTCATGTACTTTTGCTCTCTTGTTGCTAGGCAAAACCCTTGTTGCTTGTGAAAACTCTGATGCTGCTGAGCTATACATATCCCAGCTTTCATCTGTGAAGGTTGGAGGGTATGCTGGCCCAAGATCAGCCCATGAGTTTCATGGCTTAAGGGGAACTTGAAACAGGATCTCCCAAATTTTAATCCAACATTTTAACAGCTGTTCCATTTATCTGAAACTAAGCCCCATTGAATACAACTAACTTCTGAACAGATACACACAGAATTGCACTACATTTTGTTCAATTGAACTGGCTGTTCAACTGTTCAACTGGAATCCTAAAACAGCTTCTCAGAAATCAGATTCCAATTTTGCAGCAATTTAGATCTAAATCCAACTATGGGTCCCAATTAGGGCAGACCCTTTCAATAAATGAGAATTTGTCAACAGTTGTGTAAATTCCACTCATTCCAGAGGTCTGCAGTGGTTTATACTCATCACAACTGGATTTAGGTGATTTAAGATTGACGAGTTTCTCGCAACAGAATGCAAGTGCAAAACAGCAACAGTAGGTGCAGAGGTGTAGTTGCAAAGAAATGAAGAATGAGGGCATTGCCTCTCCAAATAATTCTGCCCTACCGTCAAAAAATTCCTTCCCTCTCCAAATGTCTAGCCCTGCATTAATTCAAAACTTCAGCTGATCAATGATACAGGCCATTTGCACACTAGACTGTTATAGTGCTATTATTCCACTTCCACGGCAAACGCCAGGATTCCATAAGATGTTGAAAGTGGAATAATAGCACCGTAACAGTCTAGTGCGGAAATGCTTATAGTTTGGGTATCCAAAGAAAGCAGGCAGGGAAAGGTTATGCGAACACAGTATATAGCCAAGTTCTAGCTGTGAACTTTTGTGCAACGCTCCAAGTTGCCGGATTGAAATCTGGAGAGGGCTCGTGTACCTTTGTTGTGCCAAATTTTAACAGCCGTTGCTTGCAAGAAAACCAGCTGCACCTGCTGAAATCCCCTCTCCTACACAGTCTTTGAAGGTACAGGTCCAGTTTCTTCTGTGGTTAAGTCTAAAATGGTAGAAACTTGTGGGGGGAAAGGAAATTTCATTTGAGGAGGGAGCATTCTCAACGCCCCCGCCCCGAGGTATAGGTAGCGTGGAGTGAGAAAAACAAATGAAAATCCTGTTTCAAGGTGTTTCAGACGCCCTCGGAGGCAACTTCCGAAGAAGGCCGCTTCTCTTTGGGGTTCCGGGTTCCCTTCGACGGGCACCACGGACCCGGGCGAAAATGACCCTCGAGAAACGCCGGCCTGGGTCGCCATAATGCCGGAGCTCCCAACAACCTTATTATCAGCCAGACTGCTCAGAAAGGCTTTTCCACACCACAATCGGTATTAGGAGTCGGGCTTGAGGGGCGAGGCGGGGTGGGGCGGCCGCCCGCTACCTATAAAGGCGACCAAGGGGGGGGAGGGGGCGCGGGGCGCCTGAGCGGCGGTTGGGTGTGGCTGTCGGTAAGCTCAGGAGGTTTCAACGGCCCGAGTTTGAGAGGGAGGCCGTTGACGAGGACGACTTCGGGCCTGTCGATTACTGGAAGTCCTCCGTGCCTCGTGAAGATGTTCCAACTCTTCTCCAAAGGCTTCTCTTTCTTTTGGCGAAAAGCCGAAGCGGAAAGAGCAGAGCCTCGGGCAGCCGAAGGTAGAAGAGACGACCAGCTTCGTTTCCCGCTCAATTCGGTTTTGTGTTGGGTGTGGGGGGGAGATGGTCGTTGTTTAAGCCGTGCGGCGTTTAGCCTCCTATTAGCAGGTCGAATGAGAACCTGGCGGCATCCAATGTTCCGCGTCTCTTTCTGGAAGTACGGTCTCATTCTGTGGGATTTACTGCAAGGAAAATGGGTGTGAGGATGTAGCCGAGTCTCTTTCGTCGACTTGTGTTTCATTCCTTTATTTCTCACATAAATTCTTTTCTTCAGATTGCCCGTTCAAGTTGATTGACCTTGAATGATAAACAGAACATTTGAAAAACTAGGTGGAGTTAGAGACACCAGGACTCCTGTGAATGTATAGCATGGGCTTGTTTTAGGCGTTGTTTTTTTAGAAAGACAACATCCTCTTGTTACCTTTCACTTAACACCTCTCATGTGCTTGTTTTGCATCCAGATTAAGTACTCAAAGTAGCTTCAGAATTAATCTGAATATGACACATGAATAATTTACGAGTGATCCATAAAGTGTAAAGAAGTGTAATGGGATTGGCATGTATAGTCCATTTTTTAAAAAAATCCAGTGTCTGTAATAATATAAGTTGGATAGTCTCCATCCATCTTGCTTCGCTGTTGCTTGCTATGTTTTACAAGAACCAAGACGCAACCTTTTCGTCATTCAGGGTTATTTAGTATTGCCTTAGGAAGACTATTGATGCACTGAGATATGGTAAGCATCTTTAACCATAAGTATCTTTAAAAAGAAATATTTGGTCTCTCTCTTCTTTCCAGGTTATATTCACTTGTCTACTGGTTATTTCTATTCGGAAAGCAGTTAATAACATAATTACAGTTCTGTGGTGTGTCTTTGGGTGTGACTGTGTTACACAAAAAAGCCCAAAGCATTGGGATTGGAAAAAAAATACTACTTGTGTCGTTGTTGATACAGTCATTTGCCAAAAAAAATTGATTTTTATACTATTGCCATGTATGCTTGTGGTCAGCATTATAGAATTCATCTTTCCAGCAATTGCCAAGTAACATTTTCTAGTACTTCCATAAAACATGGTGAGGTATACCAATGAAATAAAAACTAAAAATGTTTACTTTATGGAAGATATTCACAAACGAAAAATGTTTACTTTATGGAAGATATTTACAAACATTTTCATTTCCTATCTTCTGTGTATGGATGAGTTGTATGATTGTTGGGGTTTGCTCATAGGTAAAGGGACACAGGAGTCTAAGCTAGTTGTGGGTTTAAGATTAATACTGGTTGCTTTTTTAAACACACCAGTAGTACAGATTTTCCAGTTCATTTTTTATCTTATGCAGATAAGGACTATTTTTAGACACTGATTTTCTCTCTTCTCTTTTAAAGAAGGGGGCTTTTCAGAGTGATTCATGATGCTTTCTGTGTATGGATGTATGATGATACAAGAAAACAACTTCTCCATATTGGAGAGCACACTGTTTTTGATAAGGCCCCCAGAATTTTGGGGAGGGGGTATACAGACTCATGTTCTGGAATTGAAATGGATATAATTTGCATTTTTACCACTTTGATGTATGCAGAATACTCAATATTGTGAAGGTGCCAATTTTTTTTTTATTATGGTACAAAATAAGTAAGTAAACTGGCACTTGTTGCTTGCAAAATTCTGATACAGTAGATTTCTGCTACTAGATCTTCGGCTGCAGTTATACCAATTATCTTTGGTACATTTCTATCAGCTTTGTGCATCTGGATCCTCCAGTTTCTTTTTGGCAGCTATCAGATTCTTATTTTTAAGCCATTTCAGTGTTACTTTGGCTGTGTGTTTACAGTTATAGCCCTGCTGGCAGAGGAATTTCTGCCCCTGTTCTAAGTCCCTTCAGATTGAACCGCCCCCATTATCTATGTGGCTTCTTCTAGGTTATCACAGTTTCCTAGCCCTTGCCAAAGAACATGATACTGCCAATAACATGATGCTGCCACCACCATGCTACACTGTGGGCAAAGTGTTCAGAGGGCAGTGAGAACTGTTGACTTTGTACCACATATGTTTTGCTGCAAAGCCAAAAAGTACAGTTTTTGATCTTCATACATCTGAAAGTCCTTTTCCCATATTTTGTGTGCCTCCCACTTGCATTATTGCAAACTCCAAATAGGCTGGGATGTGGGTTTGTTTCAGCAGTGGATTTCTTCTTGTTGTTCTTCCATAGAGCCCAGCTTTCTGGATCTTCCATATGAAAGTTGTCTCGTGGACAGTAATTCCATTCTCAGCTGGGGATCTGTCCAGCTCCTTCATAGTTATATTGGTTCTTGGTTGCTTCTCTGACTAATGCGCTCGTTATTTCTGGTCATCAAGTTTTGATGGATGGCTTTCTTTAAAGAGAGGTGCATTTGGGCCATGTTCTTTTTATCTTGTAATCAGGAATTTCACAGGACTCCAGGGGGTCTTCCTTATCTGGAATTTTTTTTGATATCAAAATTTGTTTGATGTTTCCGCATAACTTCCTTGGCAGATTTCTTTTGATAGATCTTTAGTCTTGATCCTTTTTTTTAAGGTATGCATTCATTCCAACAAATTCTGAGTATTCCACAAGTAGGCATCTGTAGCCAACAAAGAAAGAAAAGCCTTATTGAGCGGCAGATGAAATTCTTCAAGCACTTAAGGACAGATGAGAAGCAAAAGTTAAAGATAACAGAATGCGCAAGTTCAATGTTATCCCTGTGCATAAAGACAAAAAGAAGTATTATAATAATCATTGCAAAAAAAGTAAGACAAAAAAGATAGAAGAGACCTGTTGCACAAGATCTGAGAAATTAAGAGGAAATTCGTTAATAACTGAGGGTGAGAAGAACACATTTATGATCAGGACCAAATAAAAATATGGTGGAAGAAATACACTGAGGAGCTATATAAAAGAGATGAAACAATGTCATATTCCTTTGTGGAAAAATCATGAAGAGGCCACAGTCTTAATGAAGTGGGAAGAATAAATAACCAGGAACAGATGGCGTATCCAGAAGACTGCTTTAGGCTACAGTGACAGAATCCATTCTGGTTGTAACAAATTTGCCAGCAAATAGAGAAGACCAAACTGTTCCATTGTCTGGAAGCAATTACTTATTTTTCCGTCCCCAAGAAAAGAGACACCAACGACTATTACAACCATTGGATTATTGCGCTGATCTCCTGTGTAAAAAAAATGATGCTGAAAATTTTACAAGAAACTTTTACCATGGAGTGAGAAATGCCAGCTGTCCACCCTTGGTTCAGAAGAGGAAGAGGCACTGGCAATCATATTGCAAACATACATTTGATAATGGAAAGAATTTCAGAAAAAAAAATCAGTGTCTTTTGTAGATTGTAGCACAGCCTTTGGTTTCATAGATCATAAGAAATTATGGTTCACTCTAAAAGAAATGTACACAACATTAGATTGTCTTGATATTTATTCTTTAATGTAAACAAGAGCCACTGTCAGGACACAATATGGAGAAACAGAATGATTTCTCAGTGGCAAGGGGTAGGATAAACCTGCATTTTATCACCCTATCTTTTTAATTTACAGTCCTCCCTCCACATTCACAGGTTTGACCTTCATGAATTTGATTATTCACATGGCATGTGCTTGCTTCCCCCCTCCCCAATTTTCCTCCTCCTATTCCCTTGCATTCCTCATCCCTGGCTTGTGAGGCTTGTGTTTAAAATGGACTTGAACTTATTTTTGTTTGGGTGAGCAAAACCCACACCCATTGCTGAATGTGTGTCCTCTCTGCCATGTGACTGCCCATTCTTCAGTGTAATGGCTGCCGATTGGTCAGGTGCTCTCTTTGCTCCTGCTCCTCCTTTTTCAAGATGGCTACTGGAAGTACCTAGAGCCCAAGAATTCTGCTCCTTTCCCTCTGAGGAAAATGTACTGGTAAGCCCTTTGCCTTGTCTTTTCCTTTCCCCCTAGGAGGGCTGGGCCAGAGGCAAAGGAACGAGAGAGGGGACTTCTGGAGGGGAAGCATGAGGTGAGGGAGTTATTTGCAGTTTTCTGTTTTCATGAGAGTTCTGTGTCCTGAACCCTCGTGAATGTGGAGGGGCTACTATTTATGCAGAGCTTATTGTAAGGAATGCCTACAGAGGAAGGAAGGGGGCATGAAAATTGTGGAAAGAAACATCAACTATTTTAAGATATGCAGATGACACCGTATTATTTGCAAAAAAAAATAGCAACTTAGAATGACTGTTGGAGGAAAATTAAAGATGAAAGTGCAAAAGGGTTGCAGCTAAACATTAAGAAAGAAAAAAATAATGGCCACAAATGATTTACATAACTTTCAGATGGGTAATGAATTATCAAAGTATTCTGTTTGCTTTGGCTCATTAATTAATCAAAATGGAGACTGTAATCAAGAAATCGAAACAAGGCTTACTTGGAAGGACAGCTATGAAAGAACTAGATAAGATCCTGAAGAGTAAAGATACTTTGTTAGGTATCCAAACCAGAATCATCCATGCTCGAATATTTCCAGTTACGATGTATGGATGTGTAAGCTGGACAGTAAAGAAAGCTGAAAGGAAAAAAATCGATTCATTTGAAATGTGGTCCTGGTAGAGAGTTCTACAGATGCCATGAGAATGCCATGAGAATTCTACAGATGCCATGAGAAAGTTGAATGGTTCCTACAGCAAATCACTCTTGAATTTTCCTAGAAGCCAGGATATCTAAACCAAGCATGTTGTACCATAGTTTAGATATGTCATGAAACAACATGACCCACTGGAAAAGATGACAGTGCTTGGGAAAGAGGAAGATAGTAGGAAAAGAGGAAAAAACCTATTATGGTGGATTGGTTCAATCAAGGAAGTACAGCCCTGAGTTTGCAGCCCGATGACTGGGTAGTCACTTGTTTGTAGAGCTAACATAAGTTGAAGTCAAATATCAACAATAATCTGAGATCATGCTGCAGTAGAATTCCTGACAGATGGACTCCATTCAAGTTCCCATGTGATTTCTGGAGACAGTGTGTTGCATTAGATCTTATGTAGCCATGTCATAGCACAAGAGTGAATACTTGCACATCCAGCAAAAGCCAGTTTGTTTTTCTTTAATTAACTTTTGAACCACAGTAAAATATATTTTTCACCTTCATAGTGTTGAGTATCTTGTGTACATCTTGTGTCAATAGTGCCAATTAAATCCGTTTCAATTCCAGATTGTAACACAAAAATGTGGGGGAAGAAAACAAAGGGGGATGAACGCTTTTGAAAAGTAGTGCATATGTTAACATTTTATCATAACCAAAACATGTTTAAAATTAAAACAACACATTTTCTAGGAAATCTGGAATGAATACATTCTAGGCTTGATTCTTCTTGGCTTCTGAGAATACTTTCTAAGAACTATTTTCTAAGAAGTACTTTGACATGTTAGCTTTCAACATTTGTGAGCATGATTGCTTTTTATTGTGTAATTATGCTCACATTTTTGTGTGACTATTAGTAGTCAGGTTTCTAAGAACTACAGTTCTGTGAATTTGTTTAGGCACAACACCACTTACTACTTATTTTGAATACTACTTATTTTGAAAGGAAAGCATAATAGTTAGTAAACCAATATAGCTTTGGACAAGTTTTTTACTTATATTACTTAGAAATACTACTTATTTTGAAAGGAAAGCATAATTGTTAGTAAACCAATATAGCTTTGGACAAGTTTTCAAGTGATTTGTGGATAGTTGGCTTCAATGTCTGTCAGTGCAGATTGATTGACATATTTCTTAATTGTGACCCTGTGTAAGCTTTATTCAGCACCTCGTATCAGATGAGTTTGAGAATGGTATCCTAAACCTCTTTTCTTGTTCTCTAAGAATGTGTAAAGTGAATCCCCAAAGTTCAAGGTACATAGTGGCTGCACAGTACTAGGTGATTTTTTTCCCTTTTGTCTCCCTTCTTCTATTATTGGCCTGCTAAGCTGTTGAAATTAGAAACTAGAGAATAAATCCCAAACTAATTGTGCAGTATGTACAACCCAGTTCCAAAGGCATTGTTTGTAAATTCCTGGTAAGATATTCATGGTTGAGATTTCACGCACTGAACACTTAATAAACAGTGCTTCACTCATCTCTATCATTACTTAAGATTAAAGTCTGTGTTACATTTAAAAAATGGACACGAGAGGCATGGCTGGTAACAGTCTAGTATGCAGGAGAACAAAATGCAGCTTATAAAGAGAAAACTTTTAAAGAGTTTTCAGTCCTAGCGTTCCTCACTATTAGCTATGCGGGTTAGGGCTAATGTAGTGAAACAACATCTGATGGAACATACCTTGCCCATTTCTGTCTAATGTGATCTCATATAGTGGGTTTTCTATCTTTGTTGCTCCTGATGTTTTGGAGTTCAGTTCCTGACTCCCGGACAAACAGCCCAGCTGTCTGGGGCTTTTGAGAGCAGAAATCCCAGGTGCCAAACTTCCCGTGTTTGAGAACCGCTGATCAGATGGACTTCATCGCCACATTTATGATGTCAAGAAATATATGGGTCAGCTAGGTAAACACTGAAACTTCAAAGGCTGGGATCCGCTTGTTAGCTTCTCAGACATGAGCTACTCACTCCTGCCAAATGCATAAATTTTTTGGGACACAAGAACATTTCCCCTCTCTGATTGCAGCTGAGGGGGATCTCTGGTTCTTCAGCAGAGATAAAAGATTCCTGCTCCCCTAGATGTTTTTTACATTTAAATTTGCAAAAAGCCTCAGTGCCACTGGAGACGCTTCAAAACTCTATTTGGACTGCATGGGGGGGGTGCTGCTGAAGAGGGAAGAGCTGATTCTGCCCTTCCTAGTACTGTGCCATCCCTTTAAAATGCTGCTATCAGTCTTTTCAAAACCTGCCATTTATGCCAGCTGAGGTCTTTTAAAAGCCTGATTAGAATGCACAAGGGGGCATTTTCTGAGGTAGCCACTGCATTCAGAGACAGGCTAACACTCCCCATTGCTTTGACTCCCCCACAGAAAAGTAACATGTGCCCCTAGTGACATTGCAATGAAGCTTTAAAGTGAAGACTAAGTTCAGGGGCCATTCTGGGAAAGAGAATGTGTGTTGTCAAGGGTAGGAGTGGCCTTACATATTCGCTGGCATGCAGTCTCCATCTTCTGCTTGCCCATCCTTGTCTGTGAATTGCTTATATGTGCTATGCTTTTCCCTACTGTAAGGAAATATAAAAAGAAGAGTTTTACTGGATTATTTCTTCACATCAGGCATGGTTCTCCAGATATTTTTAAACTGCGTCTCCATAATTGCTCACCATTGACTATCCTGGACAGGGCAAATGGGAAATAAAGGCCACCGGTTTCCCGTCCCTGATAATGATTTATATTAAATCTTTTTGGTTTTTTTTTAAGGGATGTTACATATATGACTTTGTTTTTCCTGTTTGCCTTTCTTAACCTCAGTCCATCATAGTTGCATCTTAATATTCTAAAGAGCGATTGGATTCTTGTGGGCGGCTAGTTAGAAAGGAAATTGGTTTAACTATATTGAAAGGTTGACTTAATATTTTATTTCATTTTGATTTTTTTCCTGAAATGTGATGGAATTAGGGTTGTGGTCATACAAAGCGGATGGCCCCAGTGTGGAGAAGAATATTCTACACTGAACTGTAATATGTAGTGAACTATAGAGAAATGTCAGGACTAGGGATGGGCCGACCGGATCCTCGAATCCTGGGTAAGGGTTCGAGATTCCTGAATCTGAATCCCTGTGCCAAAATAGGCAAACCAAATCTTTCAAATCCGCCAACTAAATAGATTGTTGGAGACAGGGATGCCTGAAAACCAGGGCGACCAGGACACCTGAAAACCTGGGAGACTGGGATGCCTGAAAATCTGGGAGACCATACATACAAGGGAAGATGTGAGTGAGGTTTTCCCATGGAGTAATAATGGCCTTTGCTAACAATTTCAGAAATTACATCTGGGCTTGTATTCTAAGATATTTAAATTGAACATTTCATATTGAAGTTCAGTACTTGACTGGAAGCTACAGGCTTGAGATTTCAGGGACAGCTGAAACATTCCTTTGCATAGCTCCCTTGCAAACCTCTTTCAGACACAATTCTGGGGTTTGGAGTTTTACAAGGTATCACAGCCTTCTGTGACAAAGTGTACTGGTGCATCATCAAACTACAAACCCCATGATGCCAGAAAGAGCTATGCAAAGAAAAGCCAATTTTGACCTGAATTATCTCTCTACTGTAGTATGTGGCCCTGTTTATACAGGCAGGAAAATGTGGGATTAATCCACATTTTCTTGCTTGTGTACAAAGGGCCTTCATGTCATTTTCAATCTGGGGAGATCCTGAGGCAAAACTATGACAATTGTCTTGGCCAGATTTCTTCAGAGGGAGGTTTACCTTTGCCTAGGCTTTTGCTAAAGCTGAGAGAATGTGTCTTGCCCAAGATTATCCTTCTTTCCTTGCTTCTTAAACTTTTTTAAAAAAAGGATTCAAAAGATTCGAGATTTGTGGATTCCCAGAACCTTCCAGGGATTCAGATTCAGATTTAGAAAATTCTAGATTCATCCCATCCCTAGTCAGGACACACATAAGACCAGAAGCCAGGGGGAAAGTTACTGAGGACAAAGTTGTAGACTTACTTCTCTTGGCAGTTTACGAAATAGATGAGATTGAATTGAAGAGCATTGTTGTGGAGAACTATAACACTGTTGTGGCTCTCCGCAGGCTGTTCTTAACCTGAAACTGGTTGTTGTATCTGATGAAGGCTCTTAATGAAATATGTTGCTTAATGAAACCAGCATGACTCTTTGCCTTCTGCCAAGTGGTTGCTCAAGGCAGATTGCTTAATTCTGACTGTGATCATAAAAGGGAAGTAGTAGAAATGTGAACGACTGTAACGCTTCTCATGTTAGCCGTCTTCACTGGCAAGAAACTTTTTCAGATGGTGATCTGCTGGTGGTGCGTTTTTATATATATATTTTATTACCAGGTACATCCAGAAGATTAGGAAAAGTTATCTTTTTAATACATTTGCAGATCTTGAAGGAAATACAAGAAACACTTTGTATTGGCTTAAATATGTTTTATCTTTTTTTTTTTAAGATGTCAACCAAATAAAAACTGTACATGGCGTAGTGACGAGATTTTGCCTGGATTATGGGATGATAGATGATGCAGTTTTTTTCACCAATGATGTTGTGATGAGTAGTGTGCCCTTGCAAGTTGGACAGAGAGTTGTAGCTCTTGTTGAAGAAGATAAAATATCTAATGGGCTAAAGGCAATCAGGGTGAGTTAAAATTAGTGTGCAAGTTACTCAAGTTTTTTTTGTAAACAGTGTATAAAACAAAAATTTGTTTGCCTAGCTGGTCATATTAAAAGCCCAACATGTCATTTCAGCATATCTTTCCAATATAGTTATTATGTATCAGGAGAAATACTAAGGTTTTTGGGTGTGCCCTCATAATGGAGGGAAATATTATCTGACTCAAATTGTACATATTGTTTGAATTTGAGACACGTGGAACAGAAAGTGTCCATTCTTTTTTGAGACAGTTGGAAAAAAGACATTGTTTTCAAGTGAAGTGAAATAACTAACAAGATCAGGTAAGAACCTCTTCTTGACAGTGAGGAGGTAGTTAAAATAAGCTGTGGCTAGTACCATATTTGCCAGCATATAAGACACACCGGTATAAGACGCACACCATTTTTGACAGTTATTTTTGAGAAGAACTTTTTTTACTACGGCAGCGAGGCTTCTTTATCCCCAATTCTCTTCCATTTGCTTCCATGGGAGTTCTCCTGATGAAGACAAAATGCAAAGAGGAAGAGGTCTAGGGAAGCCCCTTAGACTCTCTCCTGCCTTTTCTAGCCATTAGAAAACTGCCCGGAAAAGACCGTCCAAGGATCTGGGGCAGAGCCAGCACCAGTGCCAAGCTGTCCAGACCCCCGGCTGTCTTTTCTGGGCTTTAAAAAAATGCCCAGAAAAGACCAGCTGAGGGGCCGAGGATGGAGCCTCATGGGAGCCTTCCTTTCACCTCCTCTATTTTCATATGCATTTGGCCTTGGAAGAGGGGATGAAAGGAGGATTTCCAATGAGCACGCGGCATACAAGGGGTATTCTGGGGAGAAAAAAGTGCATCTTATACGCTGGCAGATACAGTACTTGGATGGGAAACCACCAGTGAATGCAAGGTGTTGTAGGGGATTTTTCGGAGTAAAGAATTGACAGAACCACCTCTGAGTATTCTCTGCTTAAGAAAATCCTGCATACAACTTAAAGGCACACACACAAATATACATACTCATCTAAGGGTACAAGAAATGTCATGTTTAAGTATACTTATGTAGAGCAGAACTTTCCAAATTTTGCATGTTGGTGACACACTTTTTTTAGACATGCATCATTTTGCAACACAGTAGTTTAGTTTTACTAGCGAACTAGCAAACTAACCCCATATAAGAGATACAGAGACATACATAAATTGTAATAACAAAATGTATGGGAAGACAACATATCTCATGAAAACGTAAATGTTATTATTTATAAATAATAACATACATTTCCAAGATTGTAGGTGACACACCTACACACTTCAGATGATGCACTAACATGTTGCGGCACACCATTTGGAAAGCCATGATGTAGATAATAAGTATACTTATTATGTACAGTTGTTGCATAGATGCCTGTTCTGGTAAATTTTATGTAAAAACCTTTATTGTCAGTGTCCTGCAGAATCAGCATCTTTCTGAGAACCTCTGAGAACATAAATGTGCATATTTTTAATGGAGTGCTTGTTTTATTTGCGGTTCATTCTAGGTCTCACAAAAATGACCAACACAAAAAGGCTACAAGTGGAATCAGGGGCTGAATTGTACTAAATACAACACACAAAAAAGAAACTTCACATGAATGGTATGTATAATGGGGAAAATCATTTGAAACAAATACAAGACAAATAGCAATTTAGAGAGCCGTCAGATGTTATGAAATAAACCATTATTAGTATTTCTTGTTTCAAATAATTTTATCCCCTGCATATCATAATCTTTTGGAGTTTCTTTTATGTGCATTGTATTTAGTATAATTCTGCCTGTGAGTCAACACATGCAAATTGAGGAATTCCTCCAAGAATCCAGCAGATGGCAGACTTACCCCACTGGTTATAGAATTTGATTGACAAGGCTGGAAGTGGTGTAATGGGCAAAAGAAAACAACCCAGTTATTGAATCGATGTATACCTCTAAAAATTTACTGCAGTCCTTTCCTACTGTGGAAGTTAACAAAAAAAAAAACAAGTTATGCAATGTATTGGGGATGGAGGTCACAGGTAAAGTTTTTGTGGCTAATGAAAATTAAAATAAATGGTGCCAGTGGTGGCTTCATTCTGTTGTGAAGTTAAAACATGGCTCTTTATTGAAGACTTAGGGCATAATTTCACCCAAATCTGTACAAATGGTTTTAAGCTATTTTAACTTGATCAATTGTTTCATGTGCTTTTAGTCTGTTTAAAATTTTAGCACAGTAAAGATAATTTAGATAGCTTTCATTGCTTTTAATTATAAGCTCTGAGACCCTGTGGTATAGGGCAGGAGCCTGTATGGTACCATGGTTTGAGTGTTGGACTGGGACTCCAGGAGACCAGGACTCCAATCTCTGCTCAGCCATGGAAACCTACAGGGCAACTTTGGCCAAGTCACATTCTGTCCGTCATGAAAGGAAGACAGTGGTAATGCTCCCGCCCAAACAAATCTTGCCAAGAAAACCCCATAGTAAGTTTATCTTAGGGTCAGTATAAGTTCGAAGTGAATTAAAGGCACAGTACAACAACATAGAAATAGTTTAATAAATAAGCTCTGCCGCCTTGGACCTTTCTTACCTTGCCAGTGTTTACAGTCAACATTCCTGAGGAATTCTTACCATGATTTTACCTGTCTCTTCCTGTATCAGAAGAAGTTACCATAATTGTAACAAGTTTCTGCAGTTGTTTTGAGGAGTATGCAAAAATGTTGCCTGAAATTTAACCCTTTGCATACTTAATTGCTTGCATAACATAGGTAGGTTTCATGGAAGAAAAATAGATCATTTTTAATAAATGAATTACAATGAAGGTGATGCAAAAAGTCGCAAACAGGAACAAATATTATGGGAAGAGTAATAGCTGAAGCCCACTCGAGGATATGAATTCTCATAGCAGATATTAGGACTGACTTTTCTTTTTTTTTTAAATAATTTTATTGTGATTACATCGTATAAAACAACATTTCTCATTGTACATTTTACCAAACTATTACGGCTGTCTTCCACTCCTCTCTGGATTTCAGTAGTGTTATTTCATTGACATATCGACATTATGCATCGCATTGCATTTGTTAACATACAAGATAGATCCCGCTCTTCGACCCAACTTTACATGTTCCATGATATTCCACTGATTTTTACTTCTAACTACTCATGCTACCATGAATTAAGAATTATTACCTGTCAACACCCTACCCATTTCCAGAACAATTTGCCATTCTTTGTTAATGTCATCATCTGATTTTCCTTTTAATCTCTGAGAGACTATATCTGCATTCCGATTTTCAATAAAAGTTACCCACCATGGCTCTATTGTAGGTATCTGCTCAGTTTTCCATAGCCTTGCATATTCAGTACGGGCTGTCGTAATCATATACAGCATTATTCGCCAATATTTCTTTGCAACAGTTCCATCTAACACATGTGTCATATTTAATGAGTACAGTTCAGGTTTCTTATCAATTTGAACCCTCAATATTTTACATATCAAATTATGTATATCATTCCAATATTTTTTAGGCTTAGGACATGACCTATGAAATAGTGTTCCAACATTCTCCTGACACTTCCAACACTGACCTGTTCCCGTATTATATATCTTCTTTAATTTTTCTGGTGTCATGTACCATCTATGAAAAAGCTTATAATAGTTCTCTTTTAGGTTCTGAGCTGCAGTAATTTTTTGTGTCCGTTGCCAGCTCTGTTCCCAGTGCTCTAATTGAATTGGATGTCCGAGATTTTGAGCCCACAGTATCATTGCTAATTTGACTGTCTCATCTTCTCTTTCTTGATTTAAAATCTCCTGGTATACCTGTGATAATAAATGAGGGGGGTTTTCCCACAGTAACTTCAACATTCTTCCTTGCTCTTTTTGTTCTGTTCCATAAGTTTTCACATCCATCTGGAATCTCTCAGTTAACTGTCTGTAAGGGAACCAGTTTAACTTCATTCCTTCTGATTCCAATTTTTCTCTTGATTTCATCTTAAAAAGATTCAGATTTGTCATTTCTAATATGTCATCATAACACAGCCACTTATCTGAATCAGACCATCTTCCAAAGAAGGCTTCTTGAGGGGAGACCCATGTAGGTAGTTGCCTGATGTTCTTATTCTTGTAGTCAGTCCATATTTTAAGTAGTGAGTTTCTTACAAAGTGATGAACAAAGTCTTTGTCAACCGCAGCTTTCCCATAGAACATATAGGCATGCCAACCCATCCTTAAATCAGCTCCCTCTAATGTCAGCATTCTCGTATTTTGAAGATTCATCCAGTCTTTTATCCATGTAAATGCCGCTGCCTTGAAATATATCTGTAAATCCGGTAGACCCAACTCTCCTCTTCTTATTGAGTCTGTCATGATATTCCATTTTATTCTTGGTTTTTTTCCCTTGCCATATAAATTTAGTTAAATCTCTTTTCCATTGTATAAAAGGCTTAGTATTTGTAATAATAGGAAGATTTTGGAAAAGGTAATTCATCTTTGGAAGTATGTTCGTTTTTATGACTGCCACTCTTCCCATTCCCTAGTCCATTTCTCCAAATCCTTGATTATCTCTTTCCATTTTTTTTCATAATTATTCTGAAATAGTTCATTATTTCTTTTTGTAATCCAGACACCCAGATATTTTGCTTTTTGAACTTTATTATAATGACCGTCTTCAAGAATGACCAATTAATCATATCAGAGGCCTTTTCTGCATCCACAAATATCACTGCCTATTTTCTTTCATTATGTTTCTCATAATACTTAATTATATTTAGCACTGTCCTAATACTGTCTCGCATCATTGTTTTAGGTAAGAAGCCATTCTGGTCCTCATGTATATTTTCTTGAAGAACCTTTTTAAGTCTTTCAGCCAGAATTGCAGCAAAAATTTTATAGTCTGTGTTTAGTAATGAAATTGGTCTATAATTCTTGACATCTGTTAAGTCTCTTCCTTCTTTTGGTATTAGAGCCACATTAGCTTCCTTCCAGGTGTCAGATATTCCCTCTTTTCTTATCTCATTCATTGTATTCTGCAAAGGTATCGAAACTTCATGTTCCATTATTTTGCAATATTTTGCAGTAAAGTCATCTGGTCCAGGAGATTTGTCATTCTTCAAATTCCTAATAGCTTCAACTGTCTCCATCATCGATGTGGGTTTGTTCAGAATCAATTTCTGCTCCTCGGTGAATCTCATTTTGTTCATTTTTTCCAAATATTCTTCCATTTCTTTTTGTTTTTTCGTTGAGGAGATCAAACTCATTAACTTCATGTAATATTTATAAAAAACCTGTTTTATCTCCTCCTGTTTTGTAGTTGTCCCGTCACCGACTCTAATCTCAGTAATAATATTTCTAACCCTTCTTTTACGAAGTAAACTGGCTAAAAGTTTAGAAGATTTATTTGCCTGCTCAAAGAAAGTATATCTCACTCTTCGCATCTGTTCTATTTCCTGCAAATTTAGTTGATTTAATTCAGCTTGACAAACCTTCATCTGTTGTCTTATCTTGTTGTCCATCGGGTTTTCCCTCATCTGTTTCTCTAGTTCTTTCATCTTCCCCAGAATCGAATCTTCAGTCTGTTTCCTCTCTTTCCTGATTTCCACGGACCATCTGATAAAGTTTCCTCGCATCACAGCTTTACTTGCATCCCAAATTATTTTCATTGGTAATTCCGATGTCATGTTCTCCTTAAAATAATTATTTAATTCTATTTTTGCTTGTTTAATGTACTTCTCCCTCTTGAATATCTCTTCATTCAATCTCCATGTCCTCTCTCTGTCTGTAATCTTAAGTTTCATTTGCAAAGGATTATGATCCGAACATAAATTTGGAAGAATGTCTATATCCACTGTTTTCAACATCAAATCCTTAGATGTCAAAACCATATCAATCCTAGACATTGATTTATGTCTGTCTGAGAAAAAAGTATATCCATCTAATTGTCCATTTTTATATCTCCATGTATCATAAAGATCTAAATCATCCATCATTTGGAAAAAACTCTTAGGCAGTTTACCGTTGTTTCGGGGGACTAACTTCTGTACTGTTCTATCCAATTTTGGATTAATAACTACATTAAAGTCCCCCAGAACGATAACTTTTGTGTTTCCTGTTTCTTGTACATATTTCTGTATCTCATTGTGTATTTTGGGGAAGAATTCTCCTTTAGCTCCATTAGGTGCATATACTCCAACTATTAATAGCTTGTCCTGTTTCATATTTACTTCTATCGCCAAATATCGCCCGTTATTATCCTGAAATTTTTGTTGTGCACCATATCTTGAATTGACGTATATCAATACCCCCCTTTTCTTCTGATCAGTCGTAGCTGCAAAGCAGCTACCCAGTTTCGGATTTCTGACATATTTCAAATCTTGAGTCCTTATTTGAACCTCTTGTAAACAAATTATATCCAATTTTTGTTTTTCCAAATGATGAAATATCTGTCTTCTTTTATATTCAGAGTTAAATCCTTTAATGTTCCAAGAGTATATTTTTAGCCCCATTTTATCAGTTTTATATTAAAATTATTTATCCTAATTTTCCAATTAATCCTGTATATTTTCTGCCGCCAGCTCTCCTTCCTCTCCCAGTTCTTGTTCTTGTACTGTTTCTTCTTCCACCTCTTCTTCTTGTATCTGTTCTTTTTCCTCTTTTCCTTTTTCTTCTTCCAACGATTCCTGTTCTTCATCTTTCTCTCCAGCTGTACGTCTTTGTAAATCTCTCTTTAACCTTTCCGTCATTTCTTTGGCTTTAAAAACAGTTAATCCTATATCTCTGCTGTTTATACGTAAAAGAAATGCCTTCAGTCTTCTCCCATCTGTAATTGATCTGTAACTTCATCAAAAGATTGGCCAGAGGTTTATAATCTTGTCTCTTCTTGAGTATTTGATATGGTATGTCTTTAAAGATTCTTACATCTTTATCGTCAATCTTAAATGTTCCTTCATAGCTCCTCTGTAATATTTTGTCTCTGAAAGCTGTCCGAATGAAGGTTATTATAATATCTCTTGGTAATTTTCTTTCTCTCGCTATTCTAGAGGATACTCTGAACATTCTGTCAATACAAGCTTCCATCTTATCTTCATCAATGTCTAGATATTCTGCCAAAGCCAGAACCATTTTTTCATATAAATTTTCACTGCTAGATTCAGGAACAGCTCTAAATCTGAGACCTCTTTCTCGATATCGTAACTCTTGCAACGTTATCTGGAATTCCTCTTGTTGCTTCCCCTTTACTTCAGTCATTTCTGTCTGTACTTGTGTAACTTGTTCCTTTATTTCTTTGGTCTCAGTCTTTATCTTTGTAACATCCTTAGTTAAGGTTTCAAATTTCTTCCCCAGTTTATCGATTTCATGCTTCATATCTGTTCTCATCTCTTTTTTTGTCTCCTTTAAATCCTGTCTGATGTCTTTCTCTGTCTGTCTTATGTCCTCTCTAGTGTTCTTAAGTTCCTCCATCATCTGCAACATTAAATCTTTTTTGGGGTATCTCTGTTGATGTTCTCCTTACTGGCTGGGTAGTCGTTGTTGCAGCTGCTGTCACCGTTCCCTTCCTTGTTCTTGATTCCATTTGTACTTTCTTGACAATAGAATTTTTCTTCCAAAAGTCTTGACCTTTATCTTTGTTGTCCTGGCACTTGTCAATTCTATAAAGTCATCTTAAATCTCTTAAGAAAAATATACAATAAAACACAAAAACACACAAAGCAATATTGTCTATATCAGCCTATACCTTGTTGTATGCACTCTAAATTAATCCAAAAGGAATATAATTTCAAAAGATAAGTAAATGAATAAAATCATATATATAAATCTGAAGATTATAGCTCAAATACTTCAAAGTAATTATTTCTCAAAATATATATACAAGAATTGTTTTTGGTACAAAAGCTTTCCTTTAAAAACAAAGCTTACTCCAGTTCACTCCAACTCCCCCCTCCCAATTCTTCTAGGCTGGCTTTTGAAGCTTGCTCTCAACTTAGTAAACAGCTAGCAAGACCTTGAATATAAAATCCAGCGGCTTCTCTGCATGGGAGCGGGTGTTCCAGTAGCCTCTTATCTTCAGAAAAGTTCAGTTTCACATGAACAGTTCAGCTCAGTCTGTAATCCTGCAGCCAATATTCTGTAAATGTTAATGTCTTGTAGTATCCTAATTTCGTCCAATTCCAAGGTTCATAAAAAGTTCATAAAATTCTTAAGTTCTTAAATGTGAAAAATCTGTAAAGTTCTAAAACATATGTTCATGAAAAGTCCCAAAACAAAAGTTCAGTTCTTTAGTTGCTTCTAACTTACGCCTTGTTAAATCCCATGGCATCAATAGGTCTATTCATAACAAAGAACCACTTACACATAGGTAAATCCCAAGGCATCCATAAGTCTACTCGTAGGTAAGAGCCACTTCCACCAAGGTAAATCCCAAGACATCAATAGGTCTCCTCATACGTAAGATCCACTTACATCTGGGTAAATCCCAAGGCATCAGTGGGTCTACTTGTAAGTAAGAATAACTAATACCTCTGTAAATCCCATGGCATTAGTGGGTCTACTCATAGATAAGAACCAGGTTACTTCTTTTAAAATCAGTTTCTATTTAATTCCATTGTCCACTAAGAAAAGGATCCAAAATCAAAATCCAGGTGCCAAAGACAACAGTTAGCTTCAAAAATCCTTGATGAACTGAAAGAAACATGGAGATTCCTCTTCATCAAACCACTACACCAAAGTACATTTTCTAACAAAAAAACCAAGAAAACAATTCACAAATCCAAGTTAGTTCCCAAAAGAAGTATTTATCCAGAGGAATGTATTTATGACAGCATATAAATCCACAAGTCTCTCTGTTTTGCCAAGCAAAACTAAAAGGAAAAAAAAATAAAGTTTCTTTAAGCAAGAAAGCTGAATCAGTTACTTGAAATCTTTACCTTCCAATGTTAATCCCAGTCTAGTCCAGTCCAAAAAAGTCAACTCTTTAATTATTAATTAATTAATTATTAACAATTAATTAGTGCTGACTTTTCAGCGTTACAGCACCAGTCTGTTTCTATGTGAACTGTGGTGACCAGTACCATATTGTGATAAACAGGTCCTGGGGATCCACCAGGGGAAATCTTTGTAAAAACCCAGATTTTTTCTGTAGTTCAGAGCCATTATGGGGGAAAAAAAGTGCCTGTGACTCATTTCTCATGAAGAAAAGATAACAGACTATTTTTCTTGATATCCACAGCACTTTTATCACATATGAAACACAACAACTTGGCAGCTTTTTGTTGCTATTTTGTCCTCTTGTATGGCATTAGTTATGTTCATGAAGTGAAAAATGTTGGACCATACATCAGTTTGGTGCAGTTGAAGAAATCTCTCAAAAGGGCCATAATATTGCCAGAGTCTGTAATCATAAACTTTTCCTGGTTTTCCATGAATTTCCCTGTCTGTTTTTCAATTTCTTATCTCCAGGGTGAGACACTTAGATCATACATACCGGTATTCATGGAAGGTTGCCAGTTGTGTGTGTATATGAGTATACTTAGTGCAGTTGTGCAGCCTTTGTCCTCTGCAGGGGATTATCAACCATTGGCATTGCATTTTCATCGCATTCAGTCATAGCAGAAGACTGTAAGAAGCTTTGATTTGTTCACACTTGTAGGTAGATATCATATCTGATAAATGGGAAGATAACAGCACATGCCACTGTGAAGTTGACTCAGATATTAAGACACTAATTGGCAAGATTACATCTCTAACTGCAGCTGGTGGTTACATCAATCAGACAACTTATTTCTCCTTAAAAGAAGTTTGTGAAGGTAACTTGCATTTTCTTTGATTGTTTGGAAGAATGCATTTTTTTAAAATATGTGTGAATCGGTAAAATTCCTTTATCACCTCATTAATTTAACTTTAAACATAAGAAAAAGATATTTTATCTGTGAGCAGCTCATGTCCAGGCATACCTAGTTATCAAAGCCTCCAACAGAGAAGCTCCTTTTAATAAAATCTTTTTACTTCCACACAGTCCATTTTCTTCCTTGCCATCTTGTCTAGCGGGAAGATTTTTAGCAGTGTCAGCATTGGGAGGATGTTGAAGCAAGGCTAAAGTAATAGAGACTTTCAATTGCAGCTCAGTTGCAGCAGTATGTTTGCAGTCAACAGTACAATAAAGCTTAATATGGAAAAGAACAGGATTATGCTCTAGCTGATCCTACTGTAACTGTGTGTGCCTGCCTGCAACAGGCCAGGTTAACAGCAGTTGCTTCTTGAATTCCTTGTTGAGAATGTGAACAGCAAAAGTGAGAAAAGGGGAGAGCAGCTAAGCCTACCTTATCTGCTACTTCCACCCTATTTAGAAAAAAGCAAAACCCTTGACCTATATGCTTGGCCACTTAAATTGAAAAAACAAAACTGGAGCATATTGAAAGAAAATCATCTCATCTCTGGGTACGTTTCGAAGAAGGCTTCAAGTGGTTTCTAGAAAGTGCAAAATTTATGCAAGGTTTTTTTATTATTATTTCACATGTGCATATTGTCAGTTTCGAATAAAAAATTTGCTGAAACAGGTTGGAAATGCTCTTATTGCATTTTGTTTTTTGTTTTATTCATAATACAGGAACCCTCTCCCTATTTTTTTCCACGTTATTCCACCGCCCCCCTGTCCATGTTAACAAACTTTCTATTACAGAAGTAAAGCCCAGGAACACAGCCACTTTGTCAAGTGAGGTATACCTGTAATTTTTAGATTTGTGTATGGATCAGTATTAGTTCTCCTCTTTTCATTTTGAAATTTTATTTTTGATATACAGTGTTGAAAATGACTATCCAATTTCAGATATAACAACTAGATACAAATTGCCTTTTAAATATTCTGATCTGTTATGTTGTGATGAAAATGAGTCAATCTGATATTCAAGCTTATTGAAATACCTTTAATTTTATTTACAAGGCTTTGACCCTTGCAAAGGAGATTGGGTGCAAGCAGAATATGTTATTAAACCAACAACCTGTACCACTGAAGCAATTTCTGTGAAACCTTTGAGGTATAAAAGAATTGATAAGGTACATCTAACATCTGGTTTAGTTTTGAGATTTCTTAGATTTTTAGTCAGGTATTATTACATAGTAGAGTGAATGATGGGTAACTATAACCTCAACTACGCTACTAGACAATGTGTATCTAAGATCATTTTAATTCTAACTTGATAGATATGAAACTGTTACATTTTAGTTAAATATAACCTGAACCTGAAAGGCTGCACTGTATATTTCAAGCAGTTTAGCTATGATAGGTTTCCTCTAAGGAATTCTTATTTTTAACTTTTATACCTTTTAAATTATTTAATATTATTTTAATATAATGGTTTTCAAATATTTTTAAAAATGTATTTTTAGGTTTTTAATTTATTCTTTTTGTGAGCCACCTCATGTTCCCACTCCAAGAAAAAGGAAAATGAAATCAGATAAATAATGTCCTAGCAAGTTTAATTCAAGGGAGTACTAATTATGTATGCCTAGAAATTACCCCCAGGTCCTCATAGGAAAACAACTGCTAAGTTTCTTTCATGCAGGCTGTAACAATTAAATTGTTTTGACTTCGTTATTGTAATGTGGGTAACATGAGAAGAGTCATGCTGAATCAAACCAAAGGGCTATCCAGCCCAATATTCTGTTTTCAAAGGGGCCAACCAGATACTTGTGGGGCAAGCTCAGAAGGAGAATCTGAATGGAGTACCATATATACTTTCATGTTTCCCAGGACCTGGTATCTATAAACATGCATCCCCTGTTAATGAAGAAAATATGTTATGATTAGTATTCTTTGGCAGCCTTATTCCCTGTGAATTTGCCTAGTTCTGTATGAACACTGTTGTTTGCAAACGTCATTACCTCTTGCTTTAGCATGTTGCGATTATGTGCTATGTGAATAATTATTTCCCTTTGGTCTCACTTCATCTTCCACAATTTATCTGAAATACATCATCAGGGTATCCTTATTTAATATCACAACCAACTATCTTTATACCATGCATAATTTTTTATACCTCTATCATGTTCCCCTTTAGTCACCTTTTTAAAAAAGCTAAAATGTCTCGAACACCATTCATAGGGCACTTGCTTCAGCTCCTTCATTGTTTTAGTTGTCCATTTCTAATCTTTGTTGCTTCTGGACTCACATTGCTTTTTTCTATATAAGAAAAGTGCTAAAATTTTTCCCCTTAAAATCGATGAGTTCTGTTGAACATAATTGGGATTACATCCTCATGTTTAAAATGGTGAAATTGGGAATGGATTCAAAGCATATGCCTGCTGTCACAGTACATAGAGGTGAGAGATGGCAGTAGCACTTGAATGGAATGTAATCTTACTGCAGTTTAGAAATACTAGTCTTATTTTTCAGGAGACAGTGTAATCATTTGCAGATATTGTCCAGTGCCAAAGTAAAGGTTAACCAAACAAATATTTAGATCAAACAACTAACAGAAGACTTTGAGAATAATCGGTTACACTGGTTTAACATTTGACAGTAGTTAAGAATGACAGTGTGCAACATAATTTAGGAGATATTAGTATATTGTTTGAAACACAATTGATCACCTCAGGAGTGTTCTCCAGAAACTCTAAATAGCTTAGTGCATGCTTGGATTAAAGACTTAAATTGATTATTGCATTTTAACTTTTCATTGCCAACTACAATTATTACAGGCCCATATTTCCAGTGTGTGTGGAAGAATTGGTGTGGTAGATGACAGTGTATTTTTTACTCTGGATTCCCTGAAACTTCCTAATGGTTACATACCTCAAAGGCATGACTTGGTCGATGTAGTTGTTGTGGAGAGTAACCAGTCGTGTTACATATGGAGAGCACTTTGTATGGCTCCTGCAGACAAAAATAGGTAATGAAAGCAGTTTTTTTATTTCCTGTAGATTTAGATGGGTTATGCTTGAGAAGATGTTTATACTCAGAGGAAGCAAGTGTGGTATTGAACAGCAGCTGGAAGGATAATGTACCTACTTGAACTGTGTTTCCCTTTTGGCTTACTACACAACTGTGCTAATGGCATGAAATGGTAGTGTGCAGAGCTATGCTTTGTGTCTATCTTACTTATGTCTGTGAGATATATATATATAAAGTTTTTTGTATATATAGCAAACAATTTAATTTTTTCAACATAGAAGTACAGGGATACCTCAGTTAACAAAGGCTCTGATGAAAAAGCTACTTTTTGTAGAGTCTTTTATGGCGGTGTAGCTCCCCTTTTCTTCCTTGTCCTGTGTCTGTTTTAACAGCATTAGCTTGGGGAAGATGGTGACAGACGCTGTAAAGAAACAGGCTTTCAGTGTCAATTTACAACAGTGTGTCTGCAGTACTAATGCACTCAAGCTTAAGCTGGGAAAGAGTAGGATTCTGCTTTAGCTGATCCTACCATAGATGTGTGTGCCTGCCTAAAGCAGACAAGGTAAGCACAGCTGTCTCCAGAATCCTCTACCAAACATGTATGAACATCAAAGCAGAGAGAAGAGAGTAGATAAACCTGCTTCACCACGTCCCCCCAATCTGTTAAAAAAAACAGATGCTTAAATTTGGCCACCAAAATTGAAATCATAAGAAAAGTGAAATCTAGTGAAAGAAAGAAAAAATCATCCCTAGAGGCATTTTGGATGAAACTTTTAGGTGGTCTCTAGAAAGTTCAGCATTTTTTTTATTTTTTTTATTTATTTTTTTTTTTTGAGTATGAAAGGTTGACCTGACCTTGTTGTTTCATTTCATATGTGCTTATTTGTTGGTTTTGAATTAAAAGTTTGCTAAACTTTTGCTAACCCTTCGGTCATCTTGGAAGCAGACTTCATCTTCCTTCTGTTCATGGTCACCTCGCCACCACTCTCAGATATCTACCATTTCATCCTCTTCTTCCTGTCAGACCTACAAACAGCACATGGCCTCCTCAAAAAAGTCTTCCTCCACATCGAAGATAAATTCTTTGAGTGGTCATCTGTGCCCTCACACAAACCCGCCCTGCCTCCCCTCTTTCAGGTCCTCTTTTCAACAACCTTAGAAACTGAAGAGGAAGTAGCATGGCAGGCCTGAGCATGGTCAATGCTCAGGAGACCTGCATACTTCCTCTCTCAGTTTCTAAGGTTGTTCGAAAAGCAGCGACCTGAAAGAGAGGGAGGCAGGGCGGGTCTTGTGTGAGGGCACAGATAACCACTGGAAAAACCACAGTTACAGGTAAGCAACCTGTCCTTATTTACCTCAGATCTCTCCCATATTCCAAGGATTATTTAGTTTTGGAGCACATATTTGCACAACTCCTTTTAGACAAAGTCCAGAAATGCTGCAGCTTGATTCATAGCTGCCTGTGTAAACTTTTGGTGGCTGAGGAAAAGTGCATTGCAGAGTTATTAACACTGTAATGAGACCAAAAAGGCTGCAGCATAACCACTGTCTGCTTTTAAAATCAGCCTGGTAAGTAAGTTAATGAAATATTAATCTAATACTAATTAATTTTTTGAAGGCTGAATTTCTGTAATGTCAGTTTTTAGAAGCAGCTTTTTACCTTCTTCAGTCTTTGCTTTGGGAAGTACAGAGTTAAAATGATAGGGATGAGTGCCTTCCAGATATTTTGGATTATAGCTTTTGTCATCATTGGCCACTGGAAATGATGACGAGAACTTTTAGAAGTTATAGTACAAAATATCTGGCAGTCACCAGGTTGCCTAGTCCTTACCCAGCTGTTCTGGAATTGCCAAACTGAAGTAAAGAAAATCCACACAACAAGTGAAACTATTTCTACTTTTTGTGAAGGTAAATGTTAAGAAGTTCCCAAGGAAGCATATAAAAAAAAAAATAATTACAGTAACCTTTGTTGACTACTGACCACAACTATAAGTGAGGAAATAAAAATTACTTTTCCAAACTGATACACCAACATCATTTTGCAAGGTGATTCTCAGGAAGGCTTCAGGAGCAATCCACAATGTATTGGGTTATCCTCTCACGCCAGCTGATTGACACAGGAGACAAACATTCCAAGACGGTTAATAACGTTGCCCCTCTGACTCAGGTTCAGTTTTTGTTCTCCTGCCTTTCCAGCTGGTTGAGAAAATAACCCCTCTGATTATTTGCTGAATTTAATAACAGTTTAGTTAGGAATTAGAGTGTAAAATGCAAGAGTCAGTTGAGGAAAATGGGAAAAGAAAGAGGAGTGTGGAATTTCAAGGGCAGGACTATAGTCTGTCACTTCCGGACAAACACAGGAAGTTAGAGAAAATAATGCCGCTCAAATTCTGGCAGGACTGTTGAAAAAGGAGGAAGTGGAAATGTTTAGAGAAATCTCAGATGATTAGGTCGACCTGGACAGGTTGACAGTAGATCAGGACAATGGTGGCGCAATTTTAAGAAAAATATTTTTAGTGTCGAGTGAGAGCGATGCAGAAGGGAGGTCTCCTACGCGCCACTCTAAGGCAACAGTCAAAGTTTCTAAAGGCCAAAGGCTACTAAGGTAAACAGTAGTGATCCAAAGAAGACTGGTAAAGATAAAACTTAAGAACAGGACTGCAAACTTACTGGATGGTAAAGCACAGCAAAGTAAAAGCAATGAGAGAGCTCGCATGACGGCAACTTTTGGTCGCCATATTGGAAAAGGGCATTCCGAAGAGGAAATGGACAGAGGATTGGACAAATTTATATGCCAGTCACAGCTCACTAAGGAAACAGCAGTTAATCCTGGAAGGGAAGAGGAACTTCAGAGGAGCATTGAAGAGTCCAAACATCAGGGAGCGACGGCTCCTATAAGTGTTGGTTCTGATTTCCCCTTGGATAATACAGCAGCTTTGAGAGCAGCTTGGGTATTGTCTCAGATGCAGGATATAAATTCCCTGCTTAATAACGTTACAACCCAGGAGATTCTTGTGACTTCTGTACCGGGACCATCTCATATATAGTCATTAGCAATGTATTAAGACAATTAGTGGCAGAGGAATTAGCTTGTCAAAGCCTAATGCAAGCTAGCAAAAGTATGAATTGTTTCCCTGGATTTCTCAATCTGCTACATTCTTTCCCTTCAATGAATGTTTCACACATAGTTGACCATTAGGTCAAGAGTCAAATTTATTAAAAAGTGTCCAGTTAAATAATAATGCTGGGAAGGTGACTGATGTTCATTAACCGGAAGTCTCAGGGCAACTATCTGAAACCATTGTAGAGTCTCAGGGTGCAAAGAAATGCAGTAGAAAGTTAAAAAATTTGGAAACAGTGAAGAAGATCTGTAGGATTTTAATACACTCATGATAATCAGTCTGATTTAAATTCACACATAGAAAACATTACAACAGGAGAGAATGAAAATATTGAATCAGAGGAAGAGGAGGTTAGATCCTCTGAGGAGGAGGAGGAAGATGATAATAAAGTAAGGTTATTTGAGCAGGAAGATTTTAGATCAGTTCTTAAAAAAGTGTCATTAACACTAGGGTTAGATAATACGGTTGAGAATTTAAAGAAGGAAATAAGAAGTCAGTAGCAGCTATAAGAAAGAAACAGGTAAAATCTAACGTTATCCCTATGCCTGAATTATTTTTAGATTTGGTTGAGGCTGAATGGAAAGAAATAATTTCTTCAAATAAGTTTAAAGGGTATAGTAAAAGTTTATATTCTTTCGATAACAGTTCAATGGAGTTATCAGCCACTCCCCTAGTGGATGCTCCAATTTCTGCACTAATTTCTAATGATGTGGTTCCTAGGGAAAGAGACACGTTGTTGAAGGATTTAAATGAGAAAAAGATAGATTCGGCCTTTAAAAGGTCGCATGAGTCATCAGCAGTTTCTATTAGGGCTTTGCTAGCAAGCTCGGTGTTTGCTAGGGCAGGCCTCATGTGGATACAGGAGGTTTTGGAAACTGATAATGTGTCCGCTAAGACAATTCAAAAAGTGTTAATGAAATTGGAACAGGTTTTAAAGTATGTGGCAGATGCAGGCTATGATACAGCAGCTTTTTCAGCTAGGTCAATTGCAGCTACTTCAGTAAGCCATAGGGCGCTATGGCTAAAACACTGGGAAACAGATGCTAAATCCAAGGCAAATTTGGCTGATGTTCCATTTCAAGGAAAACTTCTGTTTGGCAAGAAAGCTTTGAAGAAAGTATTAGTAGAGGGTAAAGATAAGACAGGTACTTCCTTCTATACAGAGAAGAAGAGTTGAAAGGAAATGGTTCAAGGGGGACAATTACTCCTTTCAAACCAGAAAATATTTTCAGAGGCAAAGAGATAATAGAGGTTTCAGACAGCAATGGAATAGAAATAGATTTCAATCCAGACATCAAGGCCAACAGCAACAAAAAAGAGGTACTTCTCAATCAGTTCAAGGTAAAAAGCAACAGTTCTGACTCAAAAATCGTGCTGGTGGGGGGAAGATTGATTCATTTTGGACATCTGTGGAAATCAATTATGTCAGACAAGTGGGTGCTAAAGAGCGTACAGCAAGGTTATCAATTTTTTTTCCCAAGATGTCCAAAAGGAAGATATTTACCCTCACCAGTGCCAAAGAATGAGATGAAAAAGAACATAGTGCGTAACAAAATGCAACATTTATTGCAAATTGGAGCAATAGAGACAGTTCCTGTCAATCAAAAATTTCAGGGAATTTATTCAGTCTTCTCTACGGTACCAAAACACAACGGTGGGTACTGCCCAGTATTGGACCTGAAATATTTGAACAAATTTGTTCAGTACAAAAGGTTCAAAATGGAAACTTTACATTCAGTTCTCCAGAATTTGGAGTTGAACAATTTCTTTTACTTGCAAGAAGCTTATTTACATGTGCCTATGAATGTCAATTGCAGGAAGTTCCTAAGATTTCATTTCAACAGCCATTACAAATTTCGAGCGTTCCCGTTTGGTCTGGCATTAGCACCTAGAGTGTTCACGAAGTCTGGTTCCTGTAATTGCTCATCTAAGGCAGCAGGGGATACATTTGTTTTCCCTATTTGGATGGTAAATTGGTAAAAGAGGACACTATGACCAAAGCAGAACAGATTCTCAGAGTGGCAATACGAACTTTTCAGAAATTAGGATTTCTAATAAATTTCAAAAAGAGTCAGTTAATTCCAGTTCAGAGAATTCTTCACTTAGGGGCAGAAATAGATTCCAGGATAGGGAGTGTGTTTCTGTCCAGAGAGAGGATATTGAAGTTAAGAAACAAGATATCGTTATTCTGACAGTGAAAGGTGGCCCAGTTGATGAGCCTAGCCACCAAATTGTTGGGAATTTTAGTGTCTACCATCCATCTAGTTCTTTGGGTGAGTTTTCATATGAGGCCTCTGCAAATGTTCTTCGAGCTGTTCCAAAGACGGATCATCGGGAAAAAGAGTTTGATGATCAGAATGACAGGGGCTTTGAAAAGGAAGTTGAAATGGTGGATGAGTTTAAAAAATCTGGAGAAGAGAATATCTTTTGTTCAACTGGAAAAAGTTTCAGTAACAACAGATGCAAGTTTGCATGGCCGGGGGGCACATTGTCTCCAGAAGTCAGCCCAGGGGAAATGGTCAGAGTTGGAGAAGACACTGAGTAGTATAAATGTATTGGAAATGGAGCAGTGCAATTGGCATTGCTGGATTTTGCCAGTGTGTTAAGGGGCAAAGACGTGTTGGTTAAAGTGTACTTGAACAGAATTAAGATAAGACAAATTCAGTTCCTGACAGAGTGAGTTCAAATTCAAAGTTCAAATTCTGCAACATGTATCAAAAAACTGAAGAAGAACCCCTGGAAGAGGCGGCAGTCGGCAGAGTCACCGAAAACCCAGGTGGTGAACAAGCTGAATCCGATGAGCAGGACCCCAGCCGGGCCCCAGATACATGAGCCAAAGTGTGGCCCTCGCTTCCTTTGACCACCCCAATAACAGGCCAAAGTTGGGCCTCGGGGGAGTGACCTGACACGGTTCAAAGACAACGTCGCCAAGCCGCGAGATGGGATACTTCTATCAGCAAGACAAACCTGTTGGAGCAGCTTATAGCCAGAGAAGAAGAAATGGAAAGACAATGAGAAAAGCTATCCAGATTTAGAGCCCAGCTAGCCGACTGGAGAATCCTGATGCCCCAGCTCGGTCGTACCCTACAGCAAATGCCCGCAGCAGCGGTTCCTGCAACCGCAGCCCCAGCACCCCATGGAATACAGGTACCTCAAGCAGGGCCTAGACCCTTTCAAGAGATGAAGGCTACATATGATGGAAATGAGACAAACCTCACTTATTTCCTCAATGTGGCTTCCAACTACATGGCTGACTACAGAAACAGCTTCAGTGACGATGCCACCAGACTAAGATATCTGAGCCAACACCTCAAAGGTGAAGAAGTGGAGTGGGTTGCCAGTCTGTTTGAGTCTTGGGCCAAGGAAACAGCCAATCTCTAGCTGTTCATGCTAGAACAGAGAGAGAGAAACCTCAGAGAGAGGTTTGAAGACCCCTTCCTGCAAGAACAAGCCAGACACCAAGTCAGGAAACTGCACCAAGGAAAAGGAACCTTCAGGGAATACGCTGGTGAATTCAGAAAGCTTGCTGCCAAGGTCCTGGAATGGAGAGATGACATACTCAAGCAATTTTTCCGAGATGGGCTGAACCCCACCATTCTGAACCATTTCCTTTCGCAAGGAGACCCAGCCAGTCTGTTGGGATGGATGAAATTGGCTGGGGAAGTGGAAAGTATACTGAAAAGTGTCCAACTTTCCAGACAAAGACAAGCCCAAGGAAATGGTCACTGAACTCTGAGACCCAGAAAGTCCACTTTCCTGAGCAGCAAAGAAAGGAAAAAATGACTACATGAAGGAACCTGTTTCTTGTGTGGAAAAAGGGGCCACATCGCCAGCAATTGCCAAAGCCAAAAGAAAGCTGCAGAAGAAAAGCCTGCAACCCCTTCCACCAAGCCTGCTTCCCGAAAAGCTGACACTCCAAAACCACAGACCAAATGCCCCACTGATGGAACCTCCGCTCAAGCTTGCAATGGTGAGGACAGTCCCTTGACTACCTCTGACTCGGACAATGACAAGTGGGACACAGACCAATCTGCGAATGTAAGTACTGCTAAAACCCATCATGTATATGTTACAGTGACTTTACAAGGAACAGATTGAAAGTTAAGAATATACCAGGCACTGGTTGATTCAGGCTGTACCACTAGCTTACTGAACCCCATAGTGGTCAAAGAACTTGCAGTAAACTTTGAACCTCTTAAGAAAGCCGTCAGAGTATCTCAAATGGATGGCTCGCCTGTGGCCGGGGGCCCATAGGGGAAAGGACTGAACCCATACTTGTTCAGGTGGGGGATATACAAGGGCACTTGAAATTCCTAGTACCCAACAAAATTGGATTCCAAATAGTTCTCGGGTACGATTGGCTAAAGAGACATAATCCCCAATTTGACTGGACCCGAGGATTACTTAAACATGCTGTAAACGCCAACCAAGTGCCAGATCTATCAGCAGCCGGCACAGCACTTAAACTAGGCCCCAAAGACCTGCAGAAAATCCCACAAGAATACTGGGACCTGCAGAAAGCATTTGAAGACCGTGAGGCAGATAAACTACCCCCACATAGAGACTTTGATTGTAAACTGAGACTGGTAGATGGCGCGAAGATCCCCAAGCTCAAAATCTACCCTATGAACAAACAAGAGCTAGAGGCTGTGAAAAAATTCCTGAACAAGAATTTGCAACGTGGATTTATCAAATCTTCCGCCACCTCCACAGCCAGCCCGACATCTTTCCACAAAAAGAAAGACAGAGGAGACCCAAGGCTCATTGTGAATTGCAGCTTAATAAAACAGGCTGTATTGCCTAATGTGTGCCCAGTTCCTTAACTGCTGGTGTTATGAGTCAGTTGATTTAAGGGTAAATTCTTTACCAAACTGGACCTCAAAGAGGCTAACCACCAAATAAGAATGGACCCAGACAGTGAATGACTAACTACCTTCTCAACACCATTAGGAAATTACCAATGGACAGTGCTTCCCTTCGGATTACAAGCTGGGTCCACTTTCCAAATGTCCCTCAACTCAGTTTTGTCTGTGCAAACTGGAATATGAGTCTTTCAGTATGAAAGTACTTTACTTGCTTAATTGTTAAGAGGTTTTTTTATTAAAATTTTTTCATTCAGAGTTTATTTTTTGGACTGAGATAGACATTTAAACCAGTGGTTCTAGTTTTCTTTTCTTTTTCTTGTTCTTTTTATACAAAGTAAAGTACTGCCTGGAAGTACATTTTTGATTTTGAATGTTGAGTCTACACATGGATACACATTCTAGTTGTTCCAATGACTAGTCATAGTCTTATGCATAACCCTGTTTAAAAAAGCTGAAATTGCCAAAAAGAAATCACATAGGCATGATAACTGGCTGTCACACATTTTTTTTCTGACACAGCTTCAAGAACTTGTTCTTCATAGTGGCTGTTTGCAAAGCATACCTGCAGTCTTCATTACAGTGGCCCCTCCACATTTGCAAAGATTTGAGGTGCAGAACCCTTGTGAAAGTAGTAAAAAACAACTCCTCTCCCACCATTCCCTTCCAGAGCTCCCCCCTTACATTCCCTTGCTTCTGGCCCCAGCACTTCCTGAAGGGAGGAGAAAGACAAGGTAAAAGGGCTTACCTGTACTTTCCCTTCAGATGGAGAAGAGTGGAGCGCTGAGTTCTGGCGTTCTAGATACTTCTAGTCACCATCTTGGGAAAGCAGATTCCTCTCAGAGGGGAGAGGTAAGACAGAAAGAGCACCTGACCAGTAAGTGGCCATTACACAGCAGAATGTGCAGTCAGTGGCAGAGGACACACTTTCGGGGGGGGGGGCTTTGCTCACCCAAAAAGAAAAAAAATCCATTTTAAATTCAAGCCTCACAAGCTTGGGGTGTGGAATGCAAGGGAATGGGAGGAAGAGAATAGAGGTGGAGAGGAAAGCGATATGCCTTGCGAATAATCAGATTTGCAAAGGTCAAACCCGCGGAGGACTGTACTAGTTAAATTCAGATGTTCCTATATGCTGATCTTCATCAGAAGGAAGAGATTGTTTTAAATAGATAGGAGTCTCAATGAGATTTTGTTGTGTATCTTTTGTTGTTACATATATTTATATTGCTGGACACATTTGCTCCAGCAAACACAAGGTTGTATCCCCCCCAAATAAAACTCTGATGTAAGTTGTAGTGAGACAGTGACTGGCCCATGGTCACTTGCTGTGTCACACATTTCATAAGAACTTGAACCTAGATCCCACATGTCTCAGTCCAGGTCTCTGATTTGTACCACACTAGCTGTGCTCATATTTTGTCTGTTCCTTCCACCTTTTCAAAGTTCTGTCAGTTTTAACTTTCTAATGCGAGAAAATTAATGTTTCAAATGCATGTTAGCTGGTAACTCTCATACATGTCAGAAGTTAATTAGATTATTTTGCAATAGCTATCTTTCATAATTCCGTATGGAATTTTGTGGTACAATGGTCCTAATGATGTATTCTTCCAGGCAGTCTGTAACTCACGGATTCAGCCTCAATGAGCCATATGAACACTTACTGAAAGATAAAGGAGGACTTGAGGTATCAAAAGTTACAAACTTCGGCGAGCTCAAATTAGGAGTGACTAAAAGAATGGAAGTCTGGATTGAGTGAGTTGTAATTAATTTCACTGCCTAGGTTTTTACTTTTAAGGCCTTTTCATACCCAAGCCACACTGTATTTCTTCCCCATGGTATGTTTCTATTGCTGGGCTTCCAAGCTTTATTTGACAATGTGTATATTATGGCATATCACATGATGTCAGCCCCAGAAAACCACATGATGTGGATGCCTTAAGGTTGCCATAAGTTGGAAATGACTTGAAGGCATACAACAACAATATTATGGCAGTAAGAGTCTCAATACCCTGAAGGCACCAGATCCTGTCTGATCTTCAAAGGTAAACAGGGTCAGTCCTGCTTAGTACTTGGATGGGAGACTGCCAAAAATACCTGTTGTTGTAGGATATGTTTCAGAGGAAGGAACTGGCAAAACCAGCATTCAGTATTTCTTGCCTAAGAAAACACCGTGGAATTAATAGGATAGCCATAAGTTGGGAGACAGCTTAAAGGCACACACACAAATATGATAGTATGTAGGCAGGGAAAACTGATACATTTTTTGCAAACAGCTGGAGAAAAAGGTAAATAAAAGACCTATAGAAAACATAAATATCTTGTGAAATCACATGTCATAGTGAACTATATAAGCCGCATCTGTCCTGTTATTTCCTTCATTCTGCACGATACTAAGTATGCCTGTCATGCCAAAAACTTCATCAGGTCTCAAACAACTTATATAAGAAGTTGTATCTTTTAAAAGTACAAGATTATGAATGAGAATCCTGATGTTTAAAAAAAGTGTTCTTTGCCTTCTTTTTCATTTATCTCTGGTTTTTTTGAGCCAAACACAAGGCTGTGGAAATGCAGCACACACAATGTAATAAGTTGTCAGTGGTGCCAAGTGGGGAATGTACACAGGGATCAAGGTGAATAGGTCTCTGTCTGTTATTTTGCACTTATTACACTGCGAAAATCAATGAGTTGGTTTTTTGATCCACTAAGAAAAGTAATGTCTTACCTCGTTAATGTTTGAAAATAGTCGAGTAATTATGGACCATAACCAATGATGTCTTTCTTTGAATAAAAGGTGCACTTCTGTTTCCATTTTCATCTAGACACAATGAAGGGAAATGTCCTCCAATCGTTATTAGACTGCAGTTCACAGAATGCCTCACATTGTTTGTGTTGGCTAGATGTAGTGGGAGTTCCAGTCAACTTTTTGAAGGCTGTGTGATTCCCACTGCAAGCTAGTAGAAGCCCTTGCTATTTTTGCCAAATCCCACCCCCCGCTGCCCTGGAGTGCCTTCTGTTAGTGGAAGCATCTGTTGGACCAGAGAGTGCCTGTCAAATGGAAAGACTCCTTACATTTGCAGTAGGCACCCTTTGATATACCCTCTTCTCTGCATGTTAATGATTGCTTGAGGCTGGAATGTGACAGAGTCTCATCTCTGTTGAAGTACTCTTATCTTGAAACATCATGAATTTTTACACACACACAGAGATTAAGGTTTAAGTGCTGTTTTTTTTTCTTATTTTTAGGAATAAAGGAAAGACGACACATGATTTAATTAGCTGCAAATTAGGTGGCTGGGATAAAGAGAAACAATTCTATCTGCAGGTGCCAGGAAGAGGCCAAGAGAGTTCAGCAGCATTCACGGCATCATCTCTTATCATTAAAGGAGTTGATCCTGGTAAATATAATTCATCCACAGGTTACACTTCATGCAATTACAATTGCTTAATTTGTTTTCTTTCCTGTTTGAAAGGAGTTGAATCTGCAGATTTGAGTAATATTGGAGACTGCAACAGTTCTTCTGTTGGTCAAACAGAAAAGCTGGGCTATGAAAAAGTGGAAGAAAATATGGTTGAATCCAAGAGGGATGTCTCTTTGCCTTCTGGAGAGAAGATTTCTATTATGGTTTTTTGTACAGCAAAGTAAGCATATGTTCTATCTCCTACTGTTTAAAATTTTACAAAGTAACAGTAGATTATGGTTCTCTGCATTGATGGCAAAAGGAATTACAGTATAATATGCATATTAAAGTAACAACTGTATCAGTCCAGTTTATGACACTGCTTTGGTGATTTTATATGTGCCTATTTTTATTTCAGAAGACTTGGGTTTTTAAGAATGGATAAACACATACATCATTTATGTTTTATTATTCTTCCCCTTTATCTAGAAATTTGAGGAGGAGTGATAGTTCCATGCAGTGTTGGAAATGGAATCACCTAATTAGCAATTGATCTCATCAGGGAAGTAGCTGCACCCAAGAGGGGATTCTGGCTTTCTGGGGTATACACTAATTATCCTGAATGGCTCCTGAATTTATTCTTGCCTATAGTCAGCCCAGAGAGTTTTGTCTTTCACAGCAGTTGTTATACTAAGGCAGTCTGTACTTGTAAAGCAATGAAATGTATTTAGAATCAAAATTTCTCACATCATATAAAGTAGCTAAGTAGCTAAATAATGTTGGCTATGGCTTTGTGTCATCCTAGGGCAGTGTCCTCCAACCCAGTATGCTTCAGATGTATCAGACTAAAAGATGTGAGTGTTAGCTGGTACAGTTCAGTACCTTTGGAGGCCACAAGCTTGGTGAAAGCTGTTGCAGGCTGTGACACTGGAACAGTCAAGTAAAGAAAAATGAAAACAGATGAGAAGCAGTGGCAGAAGAAGAAGAGAAATCATAGTAGGGGTTCAATGACAATTGTGGCTTACAGTAATAAGAGAACTGTAGAATGTCAGGTTACATGTTATTTCCTTGAATATGCAAAGTCAAAGTTAACAGTAGGGATGCTTCTCTCTGTCTCTGTAAATCTCTTTTATGTAAACTAGTTGGAAGTTTTACCTCTTCTAAATTGATTTACAGAGTGATATTGGCTCATTTTCCTTCATTCGGATGCATGTGTACTTTTTTTTTTCTATGACCTTCTGGCTCAATCCATCCAGGCTTCTATCTCTTAGTTGGCTGGACTGAAAACACCAAAAACCACATGTAAAACTATTCACGTACTCTTCCTGTAGCCATCTTGCTCACCGGCACCATGCATTGTGGAATAGGAAAAAAAACTTCCCCGTGTACTTCCTCTCTTAGAAATCAATGGAAGTCTTATCTTTATTTTATTCCTTTAAAGAAATCCTGGCCACTGTAAAGAACTTCTGTTGCTCTGTTTTTCCGACTGTATTATTGGTCGCTACCTTGAAGCAACGGTGATAACAGAGGAAGAATCACTAATAGCAGCCACTGCATCATTTTCCCAAAAGAAATATCAAATCACTTGTGAGCATGAGAAGATAAAGGCAACAGTGGTTTTATCAGATTGGAAAAGGTACTGTCAGTTACACCAGGATTATTCCACTTAAAGAAATTATTTCTTACTGCCAACGATTGTGGGGAGGTTTAAAGATTAATCCCATATGAATGTGTATGTATCTCCCTAAAATCTCATTGGCTTATTATTTCCCTTTTGCTGTAGGAATAAGTATATACAGTTCTCTCTCCGTGTTCATGGGTTTGACCTTTGTGAATTTGATTATTCGAGAGTTGAGCACATGCCTCTTCCTCCCAATTGTCCTCCTCCCATTCCCTTGCATTTTGCCTGGACAAAGGAGGGAAGCGTGCCTGGGCAAAGGACCAGGGAATGAGGAGAAAGAGGTACTCTTGCACCTTCCTTTTCCCTTCCTGTGTGTCCCCTCATTCCCTTGACTTTTGCCTGGTGCTGAGATCATGTCCCAAGGCAAAAGGCGAGGGAAGAGTGGAGAGGTATATGTGCACCTTTCTTCTCCCCTCTGGTGCTTCTCCTCCCATTCCCTTGCCTTTTGTCCAATGCTGAGATTGCACGCGTAGGCAAAAGGCAAGGGAATGGGGGGGGCACGTTCCTGTCTTCTCCCCTCCAGTGGTTCCCCCCTCCCATTCCCTTTTGCCTGGGGCTGAGATTGCATGTCAAGGCAAAAAGCAAGGAATGCGGGGGGGAGCCCTGGAAGAGAAAGGGGGAGAGAGTGCAGTGGTGGAGTTGTTCACCTTTTTTTTTTTTTTTGCTTTTGCAAGAGTTCTGCTCCCCAAACCCTCATGAAAGTGGAGAGGCCACTATACATGGAAGTAAAACCAGAATAAAAAAAATGTAACTAGATGAGTCAAAGTTAATGCTTTTAGGGCTACTCGTTTGAATGGAAGATATTGAGGAGACAACAGCGGTGGAGGCAGAAATGCTAAAATTCAGATCCAAAACCTATCAAAAGTGGTCGTCTTGACCCGTCAGGATGCAGAATCTGTCAGAACCAGACTTCTGGACCCAAAGAACCCTGACTTTGGATGTCCAGAATCTGCATCCTCAGAGTGCCCTCTTATCACAAAGCCTAACCCTCTGTATGCTATGTAGCTGCATTTCTATATTGGTTTTGTCATTTGAAGCTATGAACCTGGATGACATTCTTAGGAGAGAGTTTGTGAGCACCAAATGAGACACCTTTCCATTTAAGGTCTTGTACTTCCACAACTAATATATTAACATGAAAGTTTTCTATCAGGAACTAGAAGTCTGTGGACCAAGTTGGTGAGTTGGAGCTTTCCATGGTGCTGCAGCTATTGGTTTACCTGTCTTCATTATGTCCCTGGAAAGTTAAGGACAGGATAAAAGAAGGAATAGGGCAGCCTCTAGCACATCTAGTTCTTCTGGTCAGTAACTGGACTTAGGCTGTCCCTTGTTTTCGACTGTAAGGCAATAAGTAATTGCAACAATGTTCTTCCTGGAAAGGAATAAGAATTAATTTCTGGTGCAGCACATTTTGTAATCGGAGCACTACAGTAAGATTGATGCCTTTGAACTCACTCTTTCCTGTAGACATCTGGATTTCCCTTTGCCCACTAAACTTCAGAATATGATTATAAAGAATGTTGCATATTTGTGTTACTATTAAAAGCATATTTCTCACATTTCAGGGTATTTATTTGCCATATTTTGTTTGGTCTAAGACTGATGCACCACTTGTGCAACACCCTACTGAGCCTTTTCCCAGTGTAGATTTGGAACATAGGTGTTAACGTGCTCTTTGTAGAAGTTTGCAGTTAACACACAGGCTCCTACATTTTATGCTATCAGCAGCATCAAGCCAAGTCTTCTAGGACAGAGTACATTATAGAAGTTCAAACAAGATATTTTGGCTTTGCCTGAAATGGTCTGCCAGGAAAGCAAAGCATCTGCATTAGCTTTAAAATGTTGAGTGCTCAATTTGCTTTCCTCAGTACTTTATGTCATCAAGCCTGTTAAAGCTAATAGTTGTGATGCTTCAGTGTAGTTAGCGATTTGCAGTCATCTGTACATAACATGCTATTTATGTCAGTGTCTGACTCTCATATACGTGTGAGATGTTTATTATAAGTTTTCTTCATCTTCTTATTTAAAATCCTATCATAAAAATCACCTTCTGCTTTGATTTTTCTAATAATTTAGAAACTCAAGGAGACAGATACCAAATTTCATTCCACAGTACCCTATTCCAGATAGATTAAGGAGATGTGTGGAAAATAAACTTGACATGCTTGTTTTTCATCCACATCTTGGAGAGGTAGGATGTTCTTGAAGTACATATTTTTTTCAAACATTTTGATCATAATCATTGTGCTGAACATTTAATCTATGTTGTAACCCACGTTGGGCCCCGTATTGGAAGAAAGGCAGGATATAAACAAAATAAATCCAGTGGGGCCTTGGTAGCCATTAGGGATTGTTTTCACGACCCCCATGGATACCACTGCTGAATCAAACAAAAGGCTTATCTAGTCCAATATTCTTAAACCGTGAATTGACCAACCCAGTACCATAGAAAGCTCAAGACACTGTATAAGGGCAACGGCATACTCTTCATAGTAGTCTATATTAATGCCTTTTCCCTACACAATTAGTACAAGAGGTATATTACAAAATTTCAGTATTCACAGGCTTCTGTAATCTTATTTCAAACTTTCAGCCATTACTAGACTTAATCTTTTTTATTTGAGTAAAGCAATGAAATTCTATCAGGATAAATCATGAGAAATTACTGTTATTATTGTTAATAATAATAAACACATGCAAGACTGCAGCTGTTATCTGAGCTATAGATTTGTGTGTTTAATTTGGTAGAGATTTTTTAAATCTATTTACATTTGGCCCTCTGTGTCCACCAATTTTGTATCTACAGATTCAGCCATCCACTTGAAAATATTCTTAAGAATCTGAAAAGCAAATCTTGATTTTGCTATTTTATATAAGGGATGCCATTGTATGTAATAGCACTTGAGCATCCACTTATTTCCTTGATATCCATAGGATCATTCACCTGGAAGTAGTTGTATAGGTTGGGTACATCCCATAAGTGTGGATTGCTGCTTCAGTCTACTTGAAAATGAGAAGTTGATCCTTAGGAAGGCTGAAAGAGCAATCCACCCCCACCTGGGAATGTAAGAAAAAACAGGATTCTGTCTAGGCTGTTCTTTTGTTGATCAGCAAGGTTATACAGTGAAACTGAAGGGAGAGCATACAGGACATAACAGATCCAATGGAAAAAGAACTTTCACAGAATTCTGCTGTGATCAGGTTGTCACGAGGAGATAACCCACAAGTGTAGATTGCTCCTCCAACTATCCCAGAATTCACGGTAAATACCAACCTCTCATTTTAACTATCTGTGTTTAGAGACAAAACTTGCAATTTACTCTAGGGTTAATATGAACCTGCAAAAACTTCAGTTTATCAGTACTCAACTCTGTGTAATACATTGATGTTTGGACAGGATGGTTCTGTCCAGTTTAAGCTCTGCCCTAGCAGCAACTCAGCTAACAGATGAAATAGAAAATGACACCTGTCAGGCATATTTTGAAAGAAATATGTATTTAGTATTTGCTGTATAGAAGATAGAAGATTCTTTGCCTGGGCACAGTTACAGAAAATTTGATTCGGTCTTTATCTTTCTATTACCTTTGACAAAAAGCTGGGGTAGTTAGGGGTAGTTTTAGTACTTCAATAGGCTAATGTATGTTTTCAGTCGAATCATTCTGTGCTTAACCTATTCATGTGAAAAGCCTTAAGCCTTCCCTGACAGACTTTCCACATGATTTGAATTACAGCTCCCATCAGCCTTAGCCGTCATGGCCCAAGGTTCTGCCCTAACAACTGGTTTTTCACGGACTTTGAAATCCACTCTCCTCAAACTGGTTTGCTCTGTTGTGCTGGCTGGGACTGATGAGAGCTGTAGTCTAAAACATTTGGAAGACAGCAAATTTGGAAAGACTGCTGCATACTATTTATTCATTTCCCTTTTTCATAGCCCTTTTGTCCCTGTTTGTTAGAAGGTAGAGAACTGATCCTTTTGTATTACAAGGGAGTCTCACTTACAGTTTACAGACCAGACAATTGTTTTACCTCAATAGTAGTGTCTCATTACATTAAGTTCAAAATTATGTGGTACTTGATTTATTTTTATTTATTTATTTGTAGGCTCTAAAGGTTCTATAATGGAAATGAAGTCAGGGTTTCTTTTGTTTCAGGGCCTAACTCTAGCTAATTATAAAACAGTTTTTTCTACTTTGCTCTGGCTTGAGGAAATCAATGAAGAGATAGAACTGAAGGATTTCTCCATGTGTGGAGTCATCTTGAAAAAAAATGGAGACTTCCTGGTACTTGAGGTACCAGGTGTTTCAGAGAGGCGCCCTGCTTTATGTCCAGGTATGGAATTTCTGACATCTTGTCAGTATTGTACAGCAACTGGAATAGAAAGAGGCAGTGTGACATAGTGGTTTGAGCTGTGTTTCTAGAGAAAAGATCCCTGCTCAGCCATGGAAACTCACTGGGTAACCTTTGGCAAGCCACATTCTCTCAACCTCAGAGGAAGACAAAGGCGAGTCTTCTCTGAACAAATCTTGCCAGTAAAACCCCATGATAACATTCATCTTACATTCATCACCGTAAGTTGGACATGATATGAGGGCACACAAGAGCAACAACTAGAATAGTATTTTGTCCATATAAAATGTGTTAAGTGATCCTTAAATAGCTTTTGCCACAGGTCAAAGCTAGTGAAACGTTTTAGTTTACTTGCATTTTCCAAGTTAAATAATCCACAGATCTAGTTGTAAATCTAAACTTTCTTTTGATTATTATTTTCAATATCCCAGATGAGCAGCATTGAATATCAAATGGCTGCTTTTCAGCATCCCCTCAGTGTAATATAAATACTTGCAAGTATAGATACATTGCACCACCACTACACAAGCTCCATGCAGAATAGCAGCATTGTACAACACATGTCAGTCACTAAGTGCTATCGCATAGTGAGTAATGTGCAGCATGCATTTACAGTGCACAGTACATGACCACAGTGTACAACCCCATTTCTGCTGCTGTCAGCAGGACATGTCTGTGCCCTAAGGTGAATAATACGGCCTTGCATGCATAGCATGACTAACACAGCACTAACAAAATGCCAGCCAATGTCTCATTGTTTCATTTATTTTCCAAGTTGACCCAATTTAACAGATAACAGAAAAGCTTAATGTTGTTCACTAGAACCCTGGCTAATAGGAAGCCTTTGGAACCACGAATCAAAATAATTTGTAAAGTCTGCCTTTATAATGAGAGATGATATGATACGCAGGTGGTCTTGCTTATGATGTAGTAACATGCTTATATTTCATTCAGTTTCATACATAGAGGTTGCCTATCTAATTGCTACAATTATTACACGGGAAAAGCCCTAATGTATATATCTTCAATTAGGTGACAAAGTGATATTAAAAACCCAAGGCTACTCGGAGCAGATAATCCACTATGTTGCATATATTACTGAGGTAAGTTAGCTAGTCATTTTTATTTATTTGGTTTTATGTATCTCTGTTTTTAACAACGCTGTTTTACCCATACTTACTCAGAAGTAAAATCCGTTGTGTTCAGTGGGGCGTATTCTCCGATGAGTATTTGTATCTAAGAAGAAGAATTTCTCTTGATTTAGGATTCATTGCAAATAATCCTTTGAATGATTTTGTAGCTGAATTCTTAAGAGGTGCTTCTAATCTCTGCAAACTAATAATTAAATACAGTTTAACATATTAAAACATGGAAGTGTCAAATTTACTGTTGCCATATTTTTGAGTTAGGAATTCTGAGGTTTACATGGTACAATAAGCAAACTAGTAGTTTATTTCCTCCTTTCTCTTATATACAGATTCAGGAAGAAGATGTTACCCTGAAGCTTAATCCGGAGTTTGAGGAGGCTTACAATAGTGAACCAGTGGATGTAGAATTTACTGTTGGCAGGTATACCCTCTTTTAAAGTTGATTCTGATATATATGTGAATCAAATATGTGTGTTTGGTCACTAGTTCATGAAGTTAATTCTAGACCCTGGATCTCTTTCACTCTGTATTTTGCATAATTTTACTTTGGAATAAAACGGTTGCTCATCTGTTAGTGACCTGCTCAGGTTAGTCCTCCACAGCTTTTTATGTGCTAACTGGAAAACAGTGATTAATTCTTGCAGGGTTGCTATGATAACTGTTTCTCCCATGTTGAGAAATCATTTGTGTTCTCTGTTTTTTGATTGTCTTAATATGATAGCCATACTGTGCATGATGAAGACAAATAAACAGGTCTTTTGTTTGAGATCAAAATGTTTCTTTCTCCTGGCTTTTAAAGACATGTCATTTCTTTTCATGCAGCTTTTGAAGAAATAGTATATAATATCTTTCTGTGGATGGGTGGGGAGATGTGCTGGAGCAGTTTGGTTGAGAAGTTGGTACTCTTCTCGCTCACCCTCTCTCGTGCTCTCTCTCTCTCTGTGAATACACACACACATGCATGCACATACATATATATATAGCTGCAGCACCAAGAAAATGTATGGAGTAGACATACTGTTACGACCTCTTTACTTTTAAGATTAACTTTTTATTCTGATCTGTTGACAGGACTACTACCAGGAGATGCCATTTTGCAGTTGAACAAGCAGTCCATTTAGGGGAAAAAGGTGGGAAATATGTTCCCCTCTAATGAGAGTTGTGACACATCTGAGAAACTGATGCCTTGCATCAAACAAATCTGCCACTACACAAAACTTCTTCAAGTTGCATTTCCTTAGGGCTGGTTGTCTTCCAGGGACAATTTGTTGATGGTGCCTCTCTATTTGAAACCACAGATCTGTTTGACAATTCTTGTTTGTCTTACCTCTGCAAAAGTGGACAAATCAAGTTGGAGAAGATTGTAATTCAGAGCATGTATGGAATCACTGGTCTTACCTTTTGATATGTTACAGTTCTATTTCTGGATGGAAGTTTGTAAGAGTTTGAAATTTAATAGAGAAGTAAAACATGTGGGTGCTTAGAATACAATGAGTTACACAGCTTGGGAAGAACTGAATATCCTGTATACATTTCTACATGCTTTTCCCTTCCTTGCTCTGTCACTCTGTAATTTACAGTCTAAATGTTTCAGTGTTGCTTCCTGATGTTTCAAAACCGTGCTAGTTTTCTTGTAGTGTTCTGCTGCTCTAATGACTAATGAAGTATTTCTTTGGTATGGACTTTATTATGTAGTTGTAACTGTGTCCTCTCTGTATCCAGAGACCAAGGAGCAGTTTATTCTGATTTTAAAAAACCCTGATGTTTGAATTTTTACTGATACCATAACCACGCAGTGTTTTCACGTAGACAATTTCAGCTAGAGAAAGCTTAAGCCAAAAAGCGGGGCTGTTCAAATCTGTCCACTAAAAACTATGGGAAGCAGAAAAATACATGTTTCCTTTTCGGTAACATCAATTCCATTGATAAAATTCATGTTCTGATGACACACCGTTCTATTTCTCTTTTCTTCCTATTTGTGTCAAAGTTTTATTTCCTGATAGGCTTACTGTACAGTGTCCACAAGTTGTCAAGCAGTGGAATGATTCGGAATTTGCTTGCAGTGTTCAAGAAGAAAGCACCGCACAAGAAACCAAGGTGAATTTCAACCAGTAATCTTTTACCAGCTTTCTTTAAACTATTTACTGCTGCTTCATTCTAAAGAAAAACCAATTCCTCTACAAAAAATAGCAGTGAAATATGTATCCTTACTGCTGTCTGCTGTCGTTGGCATTTGTACTTCTATACTAATGTCAGAGCATAACAAAGTAGCATCTCTGTCTCCCTCCTCCCCCACTCACATACACACGCACATATATCTCAATGGAGTATTTTGCATGTATGTGTGCTTACTATTATTATTATTATGCTTTATTTATATAGCACCATCCATGTACATGGCGCCTTACAAAATTAAAATACAATAGTTGACATAGATAAGTACATAATAAAATGAAGATATAAAAGGTGAAAAAAGTCAAGGGTATATGCAATTACAACAAGTGCAACGTGACGTTACTATAATGCCAATAAAATACAACATCTAATTAACAATAAAAACTAGTCCAATATTCCAAAAATTTCAGAAAACAAGAAAATTTTCAATTTAGATTTAAAAACAGGGAGGGGAAAGATGAGATAGAGGAAAACCAGGAAGTAAAAGATTACAGTAATCAAGACAAGAAATAACAAGAGCATGGATTAAAGTCTTAGCAGAAGAGGGAGGTAGGAAGAGTCAGATTTTAGAGAAGTTGAAAGAAGCGGCCTAGCAACAGTCTCAATATAGGAAGCAAAAGACAAAGAGGAGTCAAAAATGAATCCAAGACTGCAAACTTCTTTCACCAAATGGATAAGTGTGTTTTTGAGAGTGATAGAAAAAGTGGAAAGTAAAGAAGGGTTGGGGCGGGGGGGAATGAGTAATTCTGTTTTTGCCATATTAAGATTAAGACGGTGGTGAAGCATCCGTGAAGAAGTACCAGAAAGAGAATCTGTAATACAATCTTCAGTATCCTTTAAAAATTCAGGGAAAGAGAAGTATAGTTGAATATCATCAGCATAAAGATGATATTGAAACCCAAAAAAACTAATAAGATTATCTAGAGAGAGAGTGTAAAGAGAAAATGAGAGAGGGCCCAAAACAGAACCTTGAGGGACCTCCACCGAGAGAGGAAAGGAAGAGCATTTATGATTACCAACTACCACGTTAAATGAGCGGCCAGAAAGATAGGATGAAAACCAACTAAGAACAGACCCGGTGAACCCTAAAGCATGAAGCAAATCTAACAAGAGAGCATGATCAACCATATCAAAGGCAGCCAAAAGATCGAGAAGAATAAGAATAGAATATAGGCCCTGAGACTTGGCTATGAGAAGATCATTGGTTATTTTAGTAAGAGTTGTCTCCCTTGGAGTGTAAAGGACAATATGCAGACTGAAAAGGATAATATATAGCAGCCTGAGACAAAAAGGAAAGACAACGTGTATGGACAACATGCTCTAGCACTTTAGAGAGGAATGGCAGGAGAGAAATTGGTAAGAGAAGAAGGATCAAGCGTAGGCTTCTCAAAAATTGGGGAAACAGTGGCATGTTTAAAAGCAAAAGCAAAGCGGGAGGAAAGAGAAATTAACAATATGACACAAGAAAGGAAGAATAGCAGGGGAAATAATTATTAAGAATCGGGAAGGAATAGGATCCAAGGGACAGGTAGAAGCATTAGAAGACTTCAGAATTTTAAACAACTGATCTAGCAAGATGGGGGGAAAGGAAGAGAATGTAAGACAAGTGGACAATTGATAAGTAGGAAGTAAAGAAGAGTCAGGAACAGAAAGAGAAGAGCAAATAGGTTTGATTTTGGTATTGAAAAAAGCAAAATCATCTGCTGAAAATAATGAAGGTTGGGGCAACATATATTTCTATGTACTAGTACTATATTTCTGTGTACTAGTTTCTGTGTACTACTTCCATGACTAAAACTGTATCATACATGTAATTTTGTTCCTATAGTGGTTTCATAACTTTTGCTGTTGATGCAGAACTGAACAGCATGCCTGTAAAGGGAAATTCCAACAGACTCTTCTACAGCTTGGCTAGTTGTAGTCAAAGGCTTACATTCCTGCAGGCCTTTTTGCACTTCAGTGTCAAGTGTTAAGTATAAATGCTGTGCTTAGACAATGGAGTTGACACATTTTGTGCCATCCTTACAAATTACTTCTGAACAGCTGATTTTAAGTACTCAGAAACCTGGAGCTTGGCTGCACGCTTGCATGGAAGTGGGTTTTTTGAAGGGAGGGATTCTTGCCAGCGTAACCTCACTCCTGCAGCTCACTGATTAGGAGTACAGGCTAGCTTGAAAATATCTTTCAATTTTATTTTTATACAACAGATCAGTATTCTCTCCTCTTAATATAGTGAAGTCAGTGTGAGAAGGAAAATGCAGTATCTTCTCTTTTCTTTGTACATTTAAGAACATCAGCCAGAATCTTGTTACAGCAAATCGTAACAGGAGAACAGACTGTTTTGTGACCAGTTTGACAACATCTGTGCTTGTACTAGCGGGAAACTGGCCATGATAGCAGTGACAGAAAGAGATCAACTCTAAGCCACCTATTTTATAAATATCTGGTTTTGGCATCCTTAAGCCAAGGTACCTTGTTGTTGTTGTTGTTGTTGTTGTTGCTGTTGTTGTGTGCCGTCAGTTTGTTTCTGACTTATAGTGACCCATAGGCACGCGGGTTATGGGATTTTTTAAACATTGTTTTAAAGTTTATTGAAATATTTTTTTAAAAACATAAAAACATGTAACAGATTATTGTACAATATACATAATTGTACAATATGCATAATTTGCATAATCTACGAAGAGTGCATCAAACATAATGTCAATACAAGATTGTAGATACTAAAGAAAAACAACTACAGACAAAAAAAATCAAGAAAAACAACAAAAAATATAAGAACAAAACTATGCATAGAAAACATTGCCATTCTTTAGATTACCATTCATTTCAGTATTTCTTTTTTGATTACCTACCTTACAACACATCTACAACAGACCTAAGACAAACACAAAGTGACTTCCTATCCCATCTCGATTGCGTGATCTAATACTAAGTACTGAATCCTGATCTATAAATAATTTGAACGTCATTCTTCACCTCTGATCTGAAACTCAAATCAGTTTGATAACTCATCTTGAGGTGTATGTGCAATTATTCTTCCTGGAATAATTAGAATAAAATTAAGAAATTTATACATTTAATAATAATTATGGTTATCAATAAATCATACAAGGTTTATTCGTCAAATCCTGCTATGGCATGTTTACCCCACTTTTCCTTCCAAAGGGGAATTAGGACTTCCCACTCCTTAAAAATGCTGTTTGGTTTATTTTCTAACATTAATGTCAGTTTATCCATTTCAGTCAGGTCATATAATTTAAACATTCAGTCTTCTATTGATAGAGTATTTGAATCTTTCCAATTTTTCCCAAAAACAATTCTAGCCACATATATAACACAGAATTCTCAAATATTTTTTCCTGGCTATCAAGTCCAGATTGTCTAAAATGTTAAGTAATTAAACTTTGGGTGTCATTAAAAATTTAATTTTTAGTACTTTCATCATACATTCATGGATTTGTACCCAGATTTTTTTTTTGCCTTTTTACAGCAGCACCAGATGTGAAAAAAAGAACCAACTTCTTGACATTTCCAACATCTTACTCATTTTTGAAATCTGTGTTGGAGTTAAATACCATCTATAGAAATCTTGAAAAAGTTTTCCCTTACATTATGACTCCTTATAAATTTCTGATTCATTTCCCAGGCTTTTTCCCATTGTTCTAAAGTAATCGAATGTCCTGTATCCTGGGCCCATTTAATCCTATTATCCTTTACCGTTTCTTCTTCCATTTCCATATTTAATAGTAATTTGTATATCCTGCTTAATGGACAAATTGAACCTGGTTTTATTATTCTGTTAAATTCCATTTCTTCTAAAGAGATCCCCATGTTTTTATTATCAGTTTTAATCTTTTCTACCAATTGCCTGTATAGCAACCAATGTGTTGTATATCCTTGTGCGATCGGTTCTTCGCTAGTTTTCAACTTGATGGTGTTTCCATCCTTTTTAAGTATATCTTTATATATGACCCTTTAAACCCTTCGACCTTCATTGACCTGACCCATCTCTGAGTATTTCCTTTGCTGCATATTTATTATTCACGAAGATGGTTACTCTTTTTTTTTCTTTTTATCTAGTGATGATGAGAAAGCTTCTTCAAATCTTGGAATTCTTATATATATTAGGTTTTTATTTTTAATATGGGTTTCTTAGGGTGAGATAATGTCTAAATTTAATTTTTCTAATTGATGGAAAATACATTTTCTTTTATAAGGAGAATTTAATCCACGAACATTCCAGGAGAGAATGTTAAGTTTCATTATTATGTTCTACGACGGACGAGAATCAACAATGCAATCTCTTGTTCTAGTTCAGAATCTTGTATTGAAATTGGTTCTTCTTCTCCTTCTAGTTCTTCTTCTTTCTCCAATTCTGTGTCTTCTCTCTCTCCTTTTTCATCTTTCCTTCCTGATGTTCCTGATCTTTATTCAGATTGTATTCTTGATCTAAGTGGTTTGTCTCCATTCTTTCCAAGTCTTCCTTATGCTTTTTCAAGAAGCCTCTTGCTTTGACTATCGAGTTCAGCATGAATTTTTTCTGATTAAAAAAAATGAGATGCCTTCTGTTTTTTTCCTGTGTATACCTTATTCCTCGGCTTCTTAAAGACTGTGGCAGAAAGTCATAATCTTTCCTCTTCTTCAGCAGTGAGGGATGGACATATTTGTAAATTTTTAATTCATTGTCCTCCACTACAAATTTTTTTGTATAATTCTGTTGTAGGACCAGATCTTTCGCTCTTTCTCTCAAGAAGTATATGACTATGTCTCATGGGATGTTTCTTCTTTTAGCTACCGTGGAATTAATTCTAAAGATCCTGTTGATCTCTAAATCCAATTGTTCTGGCTCCCATCACATGAACTGTGACAAGGGATGAATCAATCGATTATATAAACCTTCCTGAGGGAATTCCTTTAATCGTCTTATCTTAATAGATTTGTTTCTATTTTTAATATGCATTAACAAAGTTGTTCTTTCCAATTGTTCTGTCCTTTCTTCTAGTTTTTTAGTATGTGTTTTGATAGTTAATGTTTTTCCTTCCAACTCTTCTATCTTCTCATTAACATGTTTTAACCCTTTTGAACTGTTCTCCGACTTATTACTAAACATCTCTAGTTCTTTTCAGAGGTCTGCTTTAATTTCTGTCCTTATTTGTTTCATTTCTGTCCTTGTTTCTTTCATTTCACCTTCAAATTCCATAGTTAATTTCCTGATTTCTTCCCAAATCCAGAGTCCGATGTTATTGTGTGACTTTCTGTGGATAGAGTCTTAATTTATGTAGATGGTCTCCTCTGGAATAAAGTCTGTATCTGTGTCTGCGCTCCTATCCCTGCCTTTCTTTTTCCAGTTGCCATTGTCTTCTAGTTTTTTCCTGAGACAACTTGTGCTATTTATAGAGGGATATCTTCTTTTTCTTCTTATGTTTTATTCATTCTTCTGATTTTCTTTCTATTTTTTATTATTTTTATTTGTCTATTTATTTAATTTTGAGTTCTGAGTTTAATTTTCTGTCCCTGTTGTACCCTCTCACTTCTTGAATTATTATTATGTCTTAATGAATTAAGATACCAATTGGTTATTTATTTAATTTCTCACTTTCTTCTCAGCTCAAAATTATTTATTTAATTTAATATTATTATACATAGAATCATAGAAATGTAGAGTTGGAAGAGACCCACAGGGGCCATCCAGTTCAACCCCCTGCCATGCAGGAACACCCTCAAAGCACTCCCGACAGATGGCCATCCATCCTCTGCTTAAAAACCTCCGAAGAAGGAGACTCCACCACACTCCGAGGCAGCATATTCCACTGCCGGACAGCCCTGACCATCAGGAAGTTCTATAGTTCTAAAAGAACTATACCTAATAGTTCTTTAATGGATACTCAATATTCTCCACAAAAAAACAGGAAAAAATCAGAAAAAAACCCACAGAGATTTTACATTGCTCCCAAAGTCTCTCTATTAAATTATAAGATTCTAATTGTGTCTGTTATTATTTTTATTTATTTATATATTTTAATATTTATGAACTCAATGTCAACTATAATTACAAATTAATTACCTTCTCTTACTATTAGGTATATTGAATGTTCTTCAGATAATACAAAATAATCTGATCGGTGCTGAATTGTGCCAATTAGTATCAGTCGCAATGAAGAATTAATTGTAACTTATCTGATGATTTTAAATTAATTTGGACTAGGGTAAATAAATAAATTAATGATTCTAGTAGTTGTAATGGTGAAGGTAAGATTTAATTGGTGTAAATATATATAATATTTACATTATACGTGTGTGTGTGTGTGTGTGTGTGTATTTAAATTAATCTGGCTTCTGTAATTTTAGATATCGCAAGACAATCTGACATTCAATGAAATGAGAGTTAAGGCAGGGTTAAGGCCAAGAAGGATGCTATGTTTATTCATATAGAAAGGATAATCTTTAGAGTAGCCTTGAGCTAATTGAGTTCAGCTGTTATCTGTCTCAACTAGAGTTAAGCAAACTCAACACATTTGAAGTCATTAACTAGAGAAAAGAAAGGGGGGGGGGAAGCTTCCTAATTATACTAATCCAAATATCCCCAGGGGATTGGATCAAGCACTAAAATGATCCTCACAACAAAAATCTTCCCCTTTTCCCTCCCCAGTTGGTAGGATCTGTATTCTTACTCAGATAGTACTCAAGTCCACAAATCAGGACTACCAATGTACACAAAAAGTAATATTCATAACAAATATTCCTTCCTATTCCTTTACCTTCCTCAATTAAATATTCTATATTTTTATCCAGATATTACTCAGGACAGCAACACAGATCTATAAACATTCAAGTATTCTTGAATAATTTAAGTCCTCAAGCTCAGTCAGATCTTGCTTCAGAGAGCATAAAATATTAAACTAGGCAACGAAGCTGTATATGGACAATATATTAAAATTACTGAAATGCAAATAGGATAATAAAATTATCTAAATTATATAAAATCACCGTATATATCTGCACGATGGGTGAACACTTTTTTTTTCCTACTGATATCGCACCATCTCAGACCATCTCCACGTCTGCTCTTTCTCTTTCAGTCTCATTTACTTTTTATTAATCATTATTAATGAAGCAGTTACTTTATATCAGTCCTCTGGGTCCCCTTACCATGGGGGCAAATTTGTCCTCAGATCTTGAATACTTTTTAAGGTTCTCAAATCAATTTTCAGTAGCTTTAAGCTTCACATCTCTCTCTGCCATTATTCATCCCACTTCCACTTCTGCAGTTCGCTCCGGTGCTCTACTTCTCTTCTCACACGGGTAAAGATCTGGGTTTGGCAAAACTCCCCAGCTTTCTTTTTCAAAAAAATAACACCACGTGAAGTCAAAGGAAAAACGATATGCCAACAGAGCCCATATTAGTTCTTTTTTTTTAAAATCCACTTATACCATAAACAGTCACAAAAGTAGGGCAGCTGTTTGATATGATCAGTGCAGTCTGTTCAATATCCAGTGAAAAGACAAGCAGGCAAGTTTCTGAGAAACTTTAAGCACAAACCTTGTAACAGTTCATTGATCAAGAATTACTGGATTTAAGTCACATCTGGTAAAGAAAAGTGTCAGGATCAGTCTTGCCCAACTGATGAAAGGATGCTTGATAAGTTGAAGCTAACTGAAAAGAAGAATCTATAAAAGTGGTGACTTGACTAAGCCCCTAAGAGCACCTCGGTAAGGTAATGGTGGCACCGCAACTCCATCAGCCCGTCCGTGCCCATGTCTCCTCTTATCCTCCAACTCCTGCACACTGGCGGCTGAAATCGGGTCCCCTTTAAGCCCCTCCGAGTCCTCTTTATCAAGGGGGCAAATTTGTCTTCTGATCTTTAAAACTTTTGAGGTTCTTAACCTCACCAGGTCACTGAGTTTCACTAGCTCTGTGAAACGCAGCCAATCATCATGCTGTAGCCACTGGAAGTCCAAGCCTGTCATGGGATTTTCTAGGAGGTGAGAGTGTGGGCCCAAGATCAAACAGTGGGATTCCATGGCAGAGTGGAGAATTGAACCCTGGTCTCCAGGATTGTAATCCAGTGGTCAAACCATTACACCTCACTGGCTCTCTCAAGGTACCTGTGGACAGGCAATTTCCAACCCACGTCTCCCATAGTACTTTGGAGCCAAGTACTCCTGGAGCCAAGCATTCATGGAAGAGCTGGCTACTTTTCACTGTTGGCTTTTTTCCTCAGTGTCACTGTGATTGTGCCAGCATAAGTATAGGACCTAGGGCAACAGCATTACTCCGGTCAAGCCACTTTTGGAAGATCTGTTTTGCAAATAGTGGTTCAGGGAGAGTGCAGCCTTTCCCACCCTTGAGTTAGGATAGCTTGGGTATTTCCCAATAGGTCATGGATTGTTCCTGAAGCCTTCCTGAGAATAAGAAGTTAAAACTTACAGTGAAGGATCATTCTAGGAAGGCTGAAAGAGCAATCCACCCTCTTCCAGGCTGCAAAAAATAAAGAAAATAGAATTAGTAGGAATTTTAGCAGACAAGATTATATAACAAAACTGAGGCTAAGGCAGAGGAGCAACATTGGAACACTCATCTCCTGCATCAATCAGCTGGTGCAAGGGGATAACCCAATAGGTTGTGGATTGCTCCTTCAGCCTTCCTAAAATGATCTTTCACAGTAAGTTCTAACTTCTTATTCATAGAACACTGCTAAGATTTGTGTTGTTTTTCTTGTTGTCCTCCATCTAGAATGACAGAGTACGAAATAATGAGGAGGAAAGGATGCAAAAAGGTAAAAAGACAGTTACTCTTTCTGATATGGTGACTGTTTCCACACAAACAAGTAAGTATTATTTTAATGCTCACTTTATTTTTGCTAATGTGAAGTGCTTTGATAAATTCTGTCTTAAGGCTCATGGTTTTTTTTGCTGTGCTATGAGGTGAATTTGCTATACTTGGCTACTGTAAATTTAGATAGATTGTACCTGTAAGCATTGTAAATAGTAGAAAAGACTTGAGGTACTGATTTCTGAACTGTGCACTTCAAAAAAGTCTTTTCAAATATGTCTTATCTTTAACCTAGTAAATGAAACTACAATATCCAATAGAAAAGGCCGTGGCTTTTTCAATCCAATGTTGAATGAGCATCAGAAGGTAGCCGTGAAAAGGATTCTCAGTGGTGAATGTCGGCCAACTCCTTATATTGTCTTTGGACCTCCAGGAACTGGAAAAACTGTCACAATTATTGAAGCAATTTTGCAGGTAACATTGAAGAATAATATAACTGGAGTCCTGCCACTGATACTTTTCATAGTTCTAGTTCTTGCTTACATACTTGACACAGCATACATTGCAGCTGTGAAGAAATTTCTATTGTGTTAAGAGTTATTTTATCTTAAAGGGGAAGCCAGGATGTTGTGTGCAGAGCGGTTCTATATGTAGGACAATGCAAACTGCAGGAAAGCATGACTTTCTGCATCTGCAGTGAAGTAATCTGAGAGTAACAGTAATTCAAGTATGAGGTTAACCGTTTATAAGCCACTGTGGGAGCCTTTGTGGTTGAAGAGCAGGGTATAAATACCCTGAATAAATAAATAATGCAGATGCTGGAATTTGAGCACTCTGTTGGATTGAAGAACTTCTTATGTTTTGAAAAATGTGTCAATATCTTATTTCAGTGATAATTGGTAGACTGCTGGGATTTTATTGTTACCGTTTACTTACATATCGCCATCAATGTACAAGTCACTTCTGAAAGTAGTATCACGGTCTTCTGGATCTCTAATAATTCCAGTTTCAGTCTCTGTTAGAATACTTGATAAGAAATGAACTTTTGAACTTTGTTGAATGGTGAAAAGTCACTGTTATGAATATTGTTGTTGTTTTTTTGTTTATCGGGTTATGAAGAAATGAGAACAGCAGAAAAAAAATTCTGTTCAACATCTTTAAAAATTGTATTTCACTGCTTAGTATATTAAGATAATCCATATTCAAAACATAACTTGTGAAATACTGCCATTTCATAATAAAATTTCAGATACATTACACTTTACCAGACAGCCGAATACTGGTTTGCGCACCATCCAACAGTGCAACTGATCTTGTTTGTTCCCGGCTTCATGACAGCAATATGTTAAAGCCAGGAGTAATGGTGAGGGTTAATGCTTCCAGCAGAAATGAAGAGGTAAATTTTGTTCAAAAGCCTACCGTTCTGCATGTGACTTCATTCTGTTCTAGTTATATCAGTGTGCAAATATTTATTTGAAGCTGAATTTGTCTATAGGCAGACAGTTTGTTGAACGTGCTGTGTAATTTTTTTTTCAATCATCCTTTGCACTGAATAATGTTTGTTACCTCCATACTGACATACCCCTCTCTTTTGTGGAATTTTAGTTCTCCAGAGCTAAAGATCAACAGGCTAAATTTCACATAAAGAGAACTTAAGCTAGGAGGTTGGAATTAAGGTTCTCGCCATGACAGCGAGATCTTGTTTCTCCAGGTTTCAGTCCTCCTGTAGAAGTAAAATACATGTTCTTTGGGCAGGATATTTCAGAAATGTAAACCTTTTAGATGAGTAAAGTACAGTAAACAGTTTTAAATGGAAATTCATCTCTGATGGTGTCAAGAGCCCCGTGTATATAATATCTTTTAATAAAACAAAATGTCTAGATGGCATAATTTTAAAAAAATATTCTGTCTGTGTACGTCATCTACATACCATAGATGTAGTCTGTGATATAATGCTTACACAATTGCTTCCTTGTGTGAACAGAATCTCAGTGATGTAATAAAACTTTACTGCAAGGATGGAGAAGACATTTGGCAGGCATCTCGGTTCAGAATAATTATTGTGACATGTGCAAGTGCAGGAATGTTCTACCAAATAGGAATAAGGTACTGTCAATATATGTCTTTGGGAAACAATCAGACCATAGCTGGGATGTACAGCGGGGAAGTTTGGTACAGGATAATCCTGTAAACAAAGAACATCTGTAAAGGTTGAAAGAATTAGATATATTGGGATCATTTTGTTCTTCTGTTGCACTTATTTTGTTCTTGCGTGTGGAAATAAAATAAAAATATCTTTGGACTGCTGTGCAAGAGTATCAGAGTTTTTGCACGTTTTTCAACAATTGTTTGCATTGTGGGACTTCCTTGGTGAACATTTCACACAGGTTTACAACAAAGCATTTGTCACCTTGTCATCTGAGAAGATATGTCAATATGTCAAGATACTGTTTCTTATCAAGAATAAGAAAACGTGTGAGTGCTATTTACATTGTCATTATTCTCATTCCATTTCATAGTATGCTGTATTAAAATTTAATCCATTATAATGGTATTTTTAAAAATCCCATTCAGCTATGAATCTCACTGTTATCTTAAGCTGTTCCCAAATTCTCAGAGGACAAAATGGCAATGCAGTAAGATTGAGGAGAGAAGGAAAACTGTGCATTGGCCTTCTCATGGATAGAACTAAAACTGGGAATGGGAACATGTGTAGCTCCTAAGCTTGCTCCTTTAGTGTTCCCAAGTACCCACATCTAATTTAGATCTTCACATACTGAATGTGAAAGCCTGAGGAGGGCTCTGCACCATAATTACAAAGTTCTTGTAAGCTAATTCCTAATCTCTTGTCTATCCAGCCTTTCTTCCTTCATTTTCTGCTTGCCTTGTATGCTTTTTGAGAGCGTTTGATTTCTGGTGTGTTTGTCAATCCAAATAAAATACTCTGTTTAACTTTAAACTGGAGTCTTCTCTACAGTTAGTGCTGGTTTACATAGGTGAAAAGATCCTGCTGTTAGCCTCCTTTTGCAGGCCTGCTTAGAGCTAAAACGCCTCAAAATTTTAAGGACACACTGGCATTGCAGGTGGACCTCAAGGTCCCCCATCTTTTAGGGCAACAGTTACCTACACCAAAACATGTTATGTGAAGGAAGCAGAAGGTGTTTCTTGGTTTCTACATACAAAAATTATGTACAGGTTGGTATCCCTTATCTGAAAGTTTGAAATGCTCCAAAACCTGAAACTTGAAGAGTAGAACCCAGTCTTCTTCCTGCAGGGAATGCACAGTTCAAGTGAGCCTTTGTAATTCCCTCATGTTCCCTAGAGGAAAAAAGCAAAAGGAAAAGAACTGTTGAAAGAGTAGACCCCATGCTGATATTCCAAAATCCAAAACCTCTTTTGATAGCAAGTATTTCAGATAAGAGATACTCAACCTGTAATAGGCATTGATTGGCTTGAAATACTTCATGGAAGTTACTCAAGTACAGTTTTTGTTCTTTCTGAACCATTGGTTGTTTAAGTGCTGCCACAGAATGGCAGAATATCTGGTGACAAAACACAGTTTAAACTTGTGTTCTTTAACTCTAGGGTTGGACATTTCACACATGTATTTGTGGATGAAGCAGGGCAGGCAAGTGAACCAGAATGCTTGATCCCTCTGGGGCTGATCTCAGAAGTCACTGGGCAGGTGTGTGAGTTTTTACTACATACAACTGCCTCAACTTTTTCTCTTTTCGGGGATGTTGCTTCATGGTTTGCTAAGATTTAAAGTTAAGAGAAAATTTCCAGTTATTGAGAGGTCCCTGCTTGCATGCCGCTGATGTGTTAAAATTATTACCATAAGATTAAATGGCAATATTTGTAGTGTTCATGTGTTTATGAAAGTACATGTAGTTTTAAAACACTGTTAAATCTTAGTTCAGTGTTAAGTAATAGGATTAAGTTCAATTTCAGTATATCCTTTTAGAGTACAAAGGAGGAAGAGAAAATCTTGGGTAACAGGTTTGGGAAATACAACAGAAAGTAGGACTGGAAAGGATGTTTGAAGACTGCAGGTCAGAGTAGGCAAAAAGTGGTCATGCTACCTAGGGAATTCTGGATATTATAGTCTAAAAAAGTAAAGCTTCCAAGTTTACAGTAGTTAGTACTAATTTAGATAGATTAGTGGTATAAGACAGTTCTTCTTTTTGGTCTCTGTGCCTCACACAATGGGTTCTTCCACCTGTGCAGAATGCCTGTCGAAAAATTCTGGAGCTGTGTAGCTTGGTGAGGTTGCCTCCCCCTCCTGCATCTGCGCATGCCCAAGCTACCATCTCTTCAGCTTCTCTCTATCCACTGAACGAATAGCTTCTGCTGGTGTGTATGGGGCTCAGTACTGTTTCTTTCTGTTTGTTTTCTTCAGTTTTCTACCTATTCCTGTTTCTACTTCTTCAGAAAGGTCCTTCCCTTCTTTACTTTTCCTTCTTTACTTCCCCCCCTCCTCCCTTCCTCTATTCCCTCCTTAAACATTGCATGACCTGCAGGCGCAAGGTCTCATTCTCTGATGAACATACTGAATGCTTCTGTTGTCTCGGTGAGGGGGTGTAACCTCACCTGAAGTATTTTTTGTTAGGAGTTTACTCCTCAAATGTTAAAAATTCTGTCTTTCAACACTGCATATACAAACCTACCTAGTCTATTAGAAGAAAAAAAGGGGGGGAAAGAAGGAAAGAAATTCGAAAGAATTTCCTCCTCTGATGAAGTACATTGTCAGATTTTTACTTAGCAACATCCTTCCATATGTTAACATGAGAAATTTTCAAGAAGTAGTTAAGATCATCTAAATGTTCTCATGCTCTTTTGTATAAAAAAGAAAAAAATATTATCACAGATAACATTACGCCTTTTGTGTGTGTGTGTGTGTGTGTGTGTGTGTGTGTAGAGAGAGAGAGAGAGAGAGAGAGAGAAAACCAGTATTCACTTACTTCCCCCAAAATACGTTGGCTGGGAATACCTAATGAAAAACAATAATTATGACAAAAAATAAGTAAATTAAGAGGTTGATCCTTCCAAAATCAAATGATAGTCTCTCAGCAATTACTCAGTTTAAAAATTTGATAATTAACACTATTTACTACTACTTTGATATTTCAGTCTTACTTAACATAATTAGCATACTTAACATACATTTAAATCCATTAACGTTACTATGTTTAGTTTGGAGAAATTCTTTAAAAGGTTGCCACACTTTATAAAACTCACTGTTAGTCTTGTTTTCCAGAATATAGATATGTTTGTCCATTTCCGCAGTTTCTATCATCTTCTCCAACCACTCCTCCTGTATGGGGATAGAGGATTTCCTCCAGTGTCTAGCAGAAACAATGCTGGCTGTTTTAACCATGTGCCAATTTAATCTCACTGTGCCAATTTCCAACCTTTTTAACAAATGTCAAGACACCTAGTGAAAAAAAAATCTGGTTTCAGTTAAATCTTTTATCTTCAAAATGCTTTGCATCTTTACCCAAACCATAAACTAGAATTGTTTACCTCTATCACATCCCCACCATTGCTGAAAAGGGTGCCAGTTTCCTTGTCACACTTCCAACACCCTGTTATTAGTGTTCTTTGACATTTTAGAAATCCTATCAGGTGACAAATACCATCTGTACAGCATTTTCATCACATTTTCTTGTAAATTGTTAGATCTTGTGTTAGTAGAATTATCTTTCTAAACTTTCTCCCAATCTTTGAGATTAATATTGTGGTTAACATCTTTGGACCATTTATCCACATGATCTTCAACAGTCTCATCAGTTAAATTAATCTTCAAAAGTAATTTATATATTTTAGAAAGTAAGTGCGTGTCACTTTCCCTTTAATGATCTTCAAATTCAGTCACACTCAAATCTATCCCTCTGGCTTCTAAGTCTTTCCTAAATCTTTCTTTAATTTGAAAATATGGGAACCAGTGCATCTGGATACCTTCATAATATAATGTTTTAACAGATCTTTGTAAGTTATCCAATGTCCTTGTCTTCTTAAAGCTTTAATCGACAAAACCTCGACTAGCAAAATCCAAGATGGTAATTTCAGGCATAGTATCATTTTGTGTTTCTCCCACAGTCTGAATACAGATGTACGTATTACATGACTATTAAATTACTGCTGGATTTTAGTCTTATTATACTACAAATAGGCATGCCAGCCAAAGTGCAGGTTATGTCCCACTAGAATTAAAAGTTCTTTTTTTTTCCCAGCAAAATCCAGGGTCTGGCCCATACTAGACAGGCAGCCTTATAGCATAATCTTATATCAGGCAAACAAAATCCTTCTCTTTGTCTACAGTCATCACCTTAAATTTAATTATTGGTTTTTTCCCCTTCCACAGAAACTGAGATAAATCTTGTTTACAGTCATCAAACCACCTCTTGGGAGTGATCACCAAAATCATTTGAAACAAGAATAAAATGTTGGGGAGAACACTCATTTTAATTACAGATATTCTGCCCATCAAAGAAAAGTCCCTTGATCTCCAAATCATCATTTTTTTTCTTTCTTTATATATTTCCAAGTTGCCATACAATTGTTCGAAAATAACTGATTGTTATTATTTGTAATCTGGATTCCTAAATATTTTACTTTACTGGCACATTGTATCCCCAACTTCTTTTCAAGGGAGCTCTTTTCATGATTTTTGAGGTTCTTTCTGAGGATTTTAGTTTTTATTTTGTTCATTTTAAAACCAGAGAATTGTCCATAAGTATTCAGTAATCCGTTTTGTTTATCTATGTGCAAGACAGGATGTTCTAAGAAAAGAACAATGTCATCAGCAAACTCTTTTACTTTATATTTGTCTCTACTGATCTTAACACTATGCGTATCTTCACACTTCCATGTATTCTGTATGTTTGTCTCTACTGATGTTAACACCATGCATATCTTTACACTTCCGTATGTCTCTAAGAAGAACCTCCAATATCAAAATAAATAATAGGGGTGATAGAGGACACCCCTGTCTTGTCCTTTTTTCTATTGAAATACTTTTCGTCAAGTCAGCATTAATAATCAAACGCGCCTTTTTCTCTTTGTGTATAGCTCTAATCCAAGTCATAAAAAGACTCTCCAAATTCTATATGTTCTAATACTTTTACTTGAAATCTCCAATTAACGTTATCGATCCAGAAAAATTAACACTTTTTTTTCATTATGAGATTCATGGTATTCTAATACATCCAAAACAGTTCTCACATCATCTCTCATTTGCCATCCAGAGAGAAAGCCATTCTGATCATCATGTATCCAGTTGGAGAAGATGTTCTTTAAATGTCTGGCCATGATAGAAGCAAATATCTTATCTTCGTTGAGAAGAGAGATTGGCCTGAAATCTTTAAATGTTGAGCATCCTACATCCAATTTTGGAATTAGAGCTATGTTCGCCTCCTTCCAGCGATTGGAAATCTTGCCCATTTCTTGGTATTGAATTCATCATTTTTTGCATTGGGCTCAAAAGTTGATCTTTAAATTTTTTACAGTAATTAGTTGGGAGGCCATCTGGTCCTGGTGCTTTGTGTAGTTTAGACATTTCAACAGCTTCAGAAATTTCAAGCAATGAAATTGGTCTATTCTGGATTTCTGTGTGTTCAGCATCAATTTCAGGAAGATTTTTAGACTGAATATATTCTTCCAAATTACTGGAATCTTCTGATTGGGACTTACGGTATAAATTTTGAAAGCAATTGATTACTTTCAAAGTATTTACGATTATTTTGAATCTCTTTATCATCTTCTACATTCTCCCTGTTTTATTTCAGAAAGTAATTGTTAGCTAATTAGTATTTGTTAGTTGTGTTTTGCCATTTGTGGAAGTATGTAATGGCATTGTATTTGTATGTATTTATATGTCAGTTGCATCATGTCGATTGTTTGTTGTTCGTTAGTGATTGGTTAGTGTAAAACTTGTTTTATTTGTTTTATATAAAAAATAACACCCCCCCCAAAAAAACAAACCCCACTGTGTGACCTGCGAAGGCAAGGTCTCGCTCTCTACTGACCATACTTGCATGCCTCTACTGTCTTTGTGAGGCGCATAACATCGAGCATTGCAAGATTTATTTAAAGTTCACCTCTCAAACCTTAAAAAAAAAGCTTCTTGCCTAAAGTCCTTTTGTTGAGAACAGTCTCTGCAAGTCAAGGAGCAGGCGGCAACCAATAAGACTTTCTTTACAGCCTCTACTACTGTTTTCTGGAGAGGACATTCAGTCTCAGTACCAACTTCATCAGTACCAAAGCCTTCATCGTCCTCACTGAGGCCTCATAGGATGACATCCTTGGACTTTTCTGATGCCCGACCCACCTTGGAGCAGGGTACCGAAGTGACTCTTTCTTATACAGTGCCTACTGCCCCTTCTCAGAAAGGTAAAGCATCAAAGCGGCACACTATTGAGGACCCTGGGACTGGGACTGAAGGATCCTAATATTCAGGCTGCTTTTGCTTCAGTACCAGTCGCTTCAGAACCCATCACAGTGACTCTAGTGGCCACTTCTTCGACTTTAGTACCAGCCACCTTGAAGCCCACTACAGCACTTCCAGCAGACACTTCCACCATAATGTCAGTACCTACTCCACTTCCTTCAATACCAGTGGTGCAGATCGAGATTGAGTATTCCAAGCCTCATTCTTTGCCAGCCTTGCCAGATGAAAGCCCTCATACTTTTCATCTGCTGCCTCCTGCTCCGGAATGCTGGGACTGTGATACTCAGGACAAATTGCTGGCACCAAGGGACCAACCTTACCCGTCTCAACCTGGTCGGGATGGTTCACCAGTTCAGCTCGGCTGACCATATTCCCAACATCTATTCTGTGATTACGGCCTGCATGAAGACATTCGCTTCACCTCTGTCTCTTACATTGACAGATACCACAGGGAGCATCTTTGAAGGGAGCTGTCAAGATATTGCTAGTCTTACAAGTCTGGATCCATAGCACTGGGATGTTGGGTCTCTTTGTTATTCACCATCTTGTCGCTCACCATCTCAGTACCGACCTCGCTTCTGATAGTGATCAAGGTCCAGGTCTCCACAGGCTCAACCATGTCCAGAGGCTCCTCAGTTACCCTCAACTTGATCATGCCCGAAATCCCTCGGCCTCCTTTAACTTCACTGCAAGGGCATCTCTCTCCTCTGTCTCCCCCAGTTCCACCTCAGTCTTCCTCTCTCCTCCCAGGGGACCATGTTCGCTTTCTGCATCTCGTGCTGTATCTCTGCCTCCTCACAGACTCGACTTGAGACTTGCATATTTTTAGTGACTGACTTGTTGCACTTTGTTCGGTAATATAACAAATTCATCTAGAAACCTTATAACTTACTGGTCACATGACAATCCATGTCAAGCCCAAAGTGTGGACACATTTCTTACAGGGAACTGCAAATGGGTTTAAGGTGGGGTTGAGATCTGCTCAGCAGCCAGTCCCCACTGTATATAGGAGGAGCTTTCTAAAACTTTTCCTAAGAGCAGAAGGCAAGACTCATGCCCAGAGTACATGGCACTCTAAGAAGGAGACTTGAAGGTAGAGACTTGAGACTTAGAGTAAAAGACTTAAATACATCACCGCATAAAGTCTTGACGCAGTGTTTTTCGAAATGGGTCGTAGAGATTCTCTGGATTATCTATGAACTTGCACACAAGCCAATGCCCCTGACTCTTCCAGCACATTCCACAGGGGCCATCTGCTCCATGGTATTGAGCTCCCAGAACTCTTCAGAGTTGTGACATGATCACAGCCATTGACTTTCATTTGACACTTCAGGCTTGACTGCAGAGTCAGAAGAGGTGTCCACTTTGATCATGCTTTCTTGTCCTCTGTCTTCTAGGACCTAACCCACCATCCTTGGGTTAAGCTTTTTAATTACCTATTGTGTGAGGCACAGAGACCATGAAGAAGAAGAACAGCTTGCTTACCTGTAACTAGTTCTTCAAGTGGTCATCTGTGCCCTCAGACAAACCTGTCCTAAGAACAACAGTTATAGGTGAGTAACTTGCCTTTGTAATATAGTGTGTTCCATCATGCCTTTCTCCAAATGACACATTTCTTTTCTTGATAACTGTAATTTTTAAAGCATCCTTGAAGAATTTCAGTGAATAATAGTATATAGCATAATAAAAGTATTAGTTAATATGTTTTTATTTGTACGTTGCTTGTTTAGAAATATTTTCCAGTAGGTACTTAGGGAGAAATATATTACAGGTAAAAGTTAAATCCAAAACAGTTATTTTCTTTAGCTCTAGTTCAGTGTTCAGTAAGCTGCATATTGATGGCACCACTTCAAATCACTTTGGAGCAAACTATGGCAAGAGATGTCAGGAACGTTAATGCATGAAGAAGGCTATATATAATGTAATTGAACGTATATTTAAAGTGTCAGTGAAAGGATGTTCTACTTACAGATAGTACTTTCAGGTGACCCAATGCAACTTGGCCCTCTGATAAAATCTAAAATTGCAGTAGCTTTTGGATTAAACGTTTCCCTGTTGGAAAGACTGATGAGTCGGCCTCTGTATATGAGAGATGAGCAAGCTTTTGGTGCTTATGGGTCATACAACCCTCTCTTGGTAAGTAAATTGGAGAGCAATGTTAATTGTTTTATAGCTGAAGCTAGTTATTAGAGGTTTTTAATCATATTAACCTTCAGACTGGATCCAGAATACAAATATGAAAACACAGGAGTAGAAATGTTGATTTCTGTGGCTTTTTGGTTGGCCTAATAAAGGTACTGCCAATGTGGCTTTGTTTCACAGAATTGTAGCATAAAAGCAGTGGTTGTCAACCTTTGATGATCTAGGTGTTTTGGACTTCAGCTTCCTTAAGCTCCAGTGAGTATGGCTAGTGATAAAGGATTCTGGGAGAATGAAGTCCAACAGGCAAAAAAAAGGGGGGGGGCATCTGGAAGGTCAGAGGATGAGATAGCAGTACGTATCATAGCCTTTGTTTTTTGTTTGCAGATTACAAAACTTGTGAAGAATTACAGATCACATGCTGCGCTGCTCACAGTGCCATCTAGACTTTTCTATCATAATGAACTGGAAGTCTGTGCTGACCCTTCTGTAGTAAACTCTTTGTTAGGGTGGGAGAAGCTGCCAAGGAAACACTTCCCACTAATTTTGCATGGAGTACAGGTATGTAAACTTGCTGGTAATGCACTTGCTAATAGAGCCTGAGAGCCTGATGTCAACCTAGTGAAGTAAGTCTAAATCTGTAGCAGCCTAGGTATCCTCATAATGGTCATAGTCAAGATAAATGCTTTTAGCTCCCTTGCAATCACATTTTTTTTTGTCACTCTATTGCCTGTAGTTTGGAGATTGAATGATACAAACAGAACCTCAGTATGGCATAAAGACTGAGTCCTCTTTAGATATATTTTCACTGCCCTGCACATATCTAAAGTGTGCCATTGTTTTTCTAATGGCAAGCTATAACCAAATAATTCATGATAAATATACTAATTTACAAATCTTGAGTGTACAAGAAGTTTGGAAGTAAATAGGTATGATGTGGGTTTTTGGACAGTATTAGAGAGTCATAGTTGATGTCATGTAATTTAAATGAAATAAGAAATACACTGTATGTGAGTTTTCTGTTGCAGAAGAGTATTTGGAATCTGCTGGTCTAGCTCCAAAGATACCAGTAAACTTCTACAGTAATCATCTAACATCGAAAACTGGCTTTTTTAGTACTCACAGGAAAACAGTCTCCTTTGACTTTGGGGTTCTACTTCACTTAAAGCTGTGTGTGGAAATGTGCCGTCTGTGGCTTCCTGCCTTCTTTTAGCAAGAGTGACATGTGCCATGGTTGTGATACTGAGAATCTGCCGGGCTTCAGAGCTGCTGTTGTATTTTATGTTCTTCTTAGTACTATTTTTATTTTACTTGGGAGTGTTGCAGGCTTTCCTTCCTCTGGCTGTACATGGCCCTGAAGGGTTTATTTAAGAAATGCAACATTTGTGCTAAGTGGGGAAGAATCCTGTACAATAACAGATACTTGAGGAGCCGTAGTGAGGAGCACATTGTTAGATCCTGGAGACACTACTGGTAGTTCATTATTCAAGCTCAGCAAAATAATGTTTTCTGGCTTAAAGCACGCTCATGTAAAAGCTTGATAAATCTCTGTATGACCTGACCAAATATTTATTCCCGACCTTTTCCATCAGTGGCAGTTATCAACCCATAAATGGGTGGACCCAATATGAGATACATCAGTTGATTGCTTTTCATGATTTACATTTTTGCCTTCTTAAATTAAAAATTTAAATTAATTTTTTAATTTAATTTAAAAAGGCAAAAAATGTAATAATGTAATTTTTTATTGCAAACGCAGTGAAACGTATGGGGAAAATGCATAGGATAATAGTAATTCATTACATATATACACATGTTGACCAGATGCCCAAAAATTGTTTGAAATCGGTGTCTGTAAAGACATACATTCATGTGAAGATAAAGTAATACAGAATGATAGATGATGAGTGTTTGTGTTCTTTTCCACATTGTAGTCAAAAGTCATTTTGAAGGAATAAGGACACACAGGATCCAACTTGCTGTATCAGCTAAATTCCAAGTCATGGAAATACAAAAACACATTTCCTTTCTTCCTGATGCAGGGCACTGAAATGCGTGAAGGCCACAATCCTTCTTGGTTTAATCCTACGGAAGCAGTCCAAGTAATGCGCTACTGTTGCCTTCTGGCTAGAAACACTTCCAAGACAGTATCAGAAATGGATATTGGTGTGATCACACCATATCAAAAACAGGTATGGTTCTGTGTAATCTAGTTCTATTACAGTAATATAGAGGGAGGAGATCTTTCTGGTTTTGCATATTGAATTTTTGCTCTAATTTGATGTTTTATGTAAATTATCCTGAAAAGTTTTAAAAACCACACTAGAAGGACATACATCTCAAAACTCCCATCCTCCCCCACTTTGGAGAAGCTACAGTAATCCTGACACTTCTCCTGCAGCTATTAATAATATGATTGAAATTCTTACAGTATTGTCCCAGTCCACTGCATGATTCATCTGTTAAATAATACTTATGGAGTGTTTTTTTCTCTCTAACATACTTTGGGGAAATGACAGAATGTTTTTAAGTCTATAGAAGATGTAATTCCAGATGAAATATTTTTGACATCAGCTCTTACATTATTTGTTCATAAAAACAATACTCTTATTCTTAATATCCGCTGTAAACTATTGTAAAGGAAAATCAATTGTTATATTGTCCTTGTTTTTAGGTAGAAAAAATAAGAATTCTCTTACGTAGTGTGAATCTAATGGACATCAAAGTTGGCTCAGTAGAAGAGTTTCAGGGGCAAGAAAGTCTGGTGATCATCCTATCTACAGTATGTATTGCGGCTCTACTTGTGTGAAGCACCCAAAACAAATACATTGAAGTAGTAGGAGAATGCCAGAATAGGTAGTGTTACTACCAGTGACCAGGAAAGAGTTTAAGTAGGAGTGTATAATAGACAGTACAGTCTTCTGATTTTTTTATCCATAAGCTGGTCTCTTGTTGTTGATTGAAGCTGAGCCTAAGGAAACTGGGCATAGGGCTGTGATCTGAGGCCTTTTCTTTCTTAGGAATTGTGAGACAATATGCAGTGATGATGTTTCACTGACAGCAGAACAGGATTCAGGAAAATCAAGAGGCACTACTTCCTAATGCAGCCCCTCCTGCACTTCCAAAACTGGTTCCTGAGGGCAAGGAGACCCTCTGCAGCCAGTCTTTGGGTAACATGCAGGAGGGAAAGAAGTTCAGTGGCAATCACCAGCAGAACACTGAATTTAGCCGAAGTATGTATCCGTACTGTATAGATTTGTGGATGGTTTATTCTTCAACTTGGAGACAGATTTTATTAGGTAATTCCTGATTATTTAAATTACAGTTTCATTTGCTGTTTTAGAACATACCTCTTGACTGCCAGGGTAGCACGAGGTAGCTTCTCAGAGCATGTGCAGAGGTGCTGACAGCAATGTCCAGCTGCAAACAAGCAGCTCCAGGCAGACTAAAAGAGTTCTGTAGACTCCTGGAAATTCCTGGAAACCACAACTCTCCCATTTCCCGATTTGTTTTGATTCCCAATTTGTAGCCTTTGCCACCGGGCTGATACTCCACAAAACGGAACCTTTTAGCTGCCCCTTCCTTCTTTGGGCTTTTGATGTATGTACCCATGCATAGCTCCCAAACACCCTCATATGGGCAGTGGAGGGTTTTTTCCTATACAGCCTGCTGTATGGAGCCTGGTGAATCACACTACACCAGAGCCTGTTATGAATATAGTTGGCAGTGAGCATTGCCTCCCCCCAAGCCTTCTGGAGCATGTCAGTGTCTGCCAGCAAAGAACTCATCAAAATTTGCAACACTCCCCCATTTTGCTGTACCACTCCTTTCTCTTGTGGTGTGTATGGGTTTGTTTTCCTGTGTGCAGTGCCCATCTTCCTTAGCCAATGCTGAAAACCTTCAGCCAGGTATTCTCCCCCTCTACCAGACTGGAGTGCCTTCACTTCACAAACTGACATTCTACACATGCAAACCAGTTTTTGAACACTTCACAGACTTCAAATTTTTGCTTGAGCAGGTAACAAAAAGTGTACCTGCTATAATCATCCACCAGAATCATCACAAAATGAGCCCCGCCCTGAGATTTTGGAAATGGGCCCACCAGATCTGAATGCACCAGCTCAAAGGGCTGTTTGGATACTCTGTTACTCCATTTGGGGATTGGAAAGGCTTTTGACTTGGACTGCCTACAAATGGCGCAGTCCAAAAAGACATCACGTGAATTGGCCTTGCAGTCCCTACAGACCTCAGGCAGCTTTCTCAAGACCATGAAGCTGGCATGACCTGGCCTTCTGTGGAGTAAATGGATACAGTTATCATGCTGGGGCTTGCTATCATATGCCATGTGGGTGTTTTCCCTGGACATGAGCTTGTAAAGCTGATCCCTGAGTTCACCAACTATACACACCACCCCATCTTTGACAACTCTGCACATAGCGTCTGTAAACAGGGTCTCATACCCACTCTGCCAGCCCAGATATTGATAACAGACAGAAATCTAGTATGGGCACATACAGCACATTTTCCAGACACTTCCCCAGAGCAGGAACAAAAATACCTCTCATTCCTTCCACCTCACATTGGGACCCATTAGCAAGGGATACAGCATTAATGTTTGCCTTCTGCAGTGACATAAACATATCCTTACTATTGGCAAGATGTTGGGAACACCCGCTGTTGAGCAACCAGACAGCATCATGGGGATTACAGTCACTAACCACAGCTGAAAGAGCTGGCAATCCCTTTGCCCTTAAAGTCTTTCCTCTGGGTCTTCAGCATGCTGTTTTTATTGGCAGGACAGTCTCTCCTCAGATGTTTCCTGGAACCACACTTGAAATATCTCTTAACAGCGCTCGCCCTTTCTGTAGCTTCTGAAGTCTCAGTCTGTCAAAGCTCAGCATCCTTGAAATTCCTTCTACTGCTGCTGCTACTGCTACCAGTGATGAACTCTAGGCACTCTCAGCATGCCTTTCTTCCTTCTCCAGCAAACAACTGGTAATGTAGTGCACCGTGAGATCAGACTCACACATTCTCTCCACACTGGCTGCAAGGATGTCGCAGCTGGGATCTAAGGAGCTGAGGATAAAGTACACTTTGTCTGGCTCAGAAAGCTTAGTCCCTCTTTCACGCAGAACCACAAACAAGGAAGTAAGGTGTTGGAGATGGTCACACACACTCTCACCAGGCATCAACCATGCTCTATACAGCCTCTGAGTCAAGGAGAGTTTATTCCCCACTGTTGGATGGATGTAGAATGCCTGCAGAGCGTCCCCACATACCTTCATTATGGTGAGATGCCTGATATGGTTTAACTGGCTGTCTTCCAGAGCCAAAAAAATCCTAAGGTCCTTTTCTTCTATTTGGGCATCTGCTGCATTGACAGGAGGTGCTGGGGGAACTGCAACTGCCTTCCAAAAGCACTTTCTACAGAAATGCATCTCCATTTTCACTGCCCATGCCAAATAATTTTTCTCAGTCTTTCTAGTAGGATGCTCCCACTCACCAAGAACTCCATTACTGCAGCTTCTTCCAGGCCCCTCCTATTCCAGGAATCTCACTCACTGGAGACCTTTCTCAAACAAGTTCTCTCCAGGCCACTGCAGACAGGAACGGGCACTTCACTGGAGCACTTGGTGCAGCAGGCATAAGGCTGGGCCCATAACCTGTCAAGGTTGCATGAGGTAGCTTCTCAGAGCATGTGCACAATGCTGACAGGGCAGTGACATCCAGCTGCTACTAAGCAGCTCTAGGCAGGCTAAAAAAGTTCTGTAGACTCAGAGAGATAAGATTCAGGGCTATTTATTTAGCAAAGCACATTGAGATAAAGGTTAGGGCTTCTGGCAACATACCAAGAAGCAATAAGCAAGACGGGAACATAAATCAGCTTGGAAAAAACATGCGGCATGTCTGGATACATTCCATAAATTAACCCTTAGAGCAGCATGACCACCAGGAATTGACCTAAATGGTGAGTTGTAGTGCCATACCTAAGTCTTTTTAAGGGCTTAACCACACCCCAGACCCTGTGAGGTGACATAGTTACATTTACAGCACACAGCCTTCTCATATTGGTGCTTAGTGATGAGGCATGATCTTCCAAGGCTGGCTAGCCAAAGCATTCTTTGCAGCTGCAGTCAAGGTCACATCACCTCGTTTCTACTGTCCACTTAGAAAAACCTTTTCCGCACTCATTGAAAGCCTTGACATTGACTTGGTGTCATTTCTTTTGAGTCACCAACAGTTAATATTTGCCATTTGATCAATTGTGCTGCAAGATCCTGCTTTGGGGGTTCCTGATATCAGTATGCTTTGAATGGGCACCATACACAATTGGCACTACGTTGGATTGGCAACATGTGTTCAGTTGGCTCTAATATCAGATTCAAACCTGAAAGGTGACTGAGAGATCAAACTGTCTGAGGGTAAACATGCTCCAGATAAGACTAAGTCATTTGTCAGGCAAATAGGTGCTGTTCCTGTGGATAATAGGCTTAAGTAGAAGCTGGAATTTCCCAGGGAACACAATTGTGACAAGCCCATCAGGACACTGGTTGACAGATACACATCCCCTGTGCACCTGGACTGCTTCTTCTTGCCTTGTAGCACTTACAATAAACGGCTAGTATAACACACATTATGTCTTTGTCATCCAAACACTGCAAACATTAGCGAGTTGATAGTCCTTTGTCTGTGCTGCAACTCCCATTGTTCCACAGCTGGAACTGCACATACCTTCCACTGCAACAGGCTATTTTTTGGGTACAAACACTCCTGATTCCAGGGTGCCCAGTAGAGTCTCTCGAAGGTCTACCAATCATTCTATCCGTCTGGCTCCTGAACAAGAACTATCCTTAGGTGGTAGCTAAGCCAATCCACATTTCAGCTTCTTCATACTTTTCTGGGCTGGTAATTACAAACCCAAAGAACTTTCAGCCTCTCTATACATATTTTTTTTCTTCCTTTATTCCTCAGTGAACTCTTGTGTGAATGTTTGACTGTTTGTATCCTGTGTGTGTGCATGAGTGAATTCCCCTCAATAAAACACATTTTTGGCTTTTGAATCTGTGGCTGGTTCTTTTCGTGTGTGAGCCCGTAAACATCGGTAGAAAAAGTCTTGCTAAGTTCCTCCCCTCTTGCAGGCCTCCTCTTTGAGCTAATTCATTCCCCGCTTTTGCAAGGAAGTGTTTGGTATCATGGGGTGCGCTTGTGGCACCTATGTTTTAGGGTAACACTGCCCTACAGCATTTATGTAATGTAATATGCAGGTTGTTTTGCTGCACTCCCTCTCTGGCTGCTGAACTTTGGATTTTTGCTTTTGTTGTGTACCCTTGCATTCTCGGGCTTACAGGAGGAGCAATCCACAACACATGGGTTGTGATCCTCGCGCCAGCCGATGCAGGAGCCGTCCACAAGCCACTTGAAAAGAACCGTTAACTGCTCCTAGTCCCTCTCCGTCCAGTTCGTTTTTCTCCTGCGAACCAGCTGGATGTTTTCAAGTCCCTCTCCGGTTACTGTTAATTTAGGAAAGGCTTAAGGGAGACAGTGTTTCACAGGCCAGAATTAAATTGAGCTAACCTCTTTAGTATGTTCGCAGGCAACGGAATTGGATTGGCTGCTGCTGACTTAGTCCGAAGCACTGCATTAGTGCAGGGCTCGGACAAGGAAAGGATTCAACCCGTCCAGAAAACCGCTACACAGCAGGTCAGGGGGAGGGTTTATCAAAGGTAAAACACCATACCGTCCAGAAAACCACAATTATGCGGGTCACGGACGAGGAGGTTGGCGGCTCCGCTGGTAGAGCTAAACCGCAGAAGGTGCCTCAAGAGGAACACTCTCTGGACTTAAGGAAAAAATTCCTAAGTTCGAGCAAGAGTAAAGTAGAAGAGATAAAAATGTCAGCGGGGGCTGTGGAGTTTTAAAAGGTAACTTCGAAGGATAAGAGCGACAAGGTAAAAAAGTTAAAGAAAGCTGACAAGTCTGGGAGCAAGAAAAAGCTCCCGAAACTGCCAGAAGTTGCACAGGCACTTACCACGGAGAGTTCAGGCCACCATCTTGAAATCGGACATTCTAAGATGGCCCTGCATGGTTCCTCCAGGGCCTCAGGAGGCCTCTGAGGCTAGTGCAGGGGGCGGAGCTTCAGCTCAGGTGACCACATCGGCTTGCCCAATGGCAGAGGGGGTTGTGGCACCGGAGAGAGAGCTGATGTGGAGGAAAATGAATTTGACCTACATCCAGTGAAGAGAAAGCGAATGGAATGTGAGGAAAGTACAAGTATAGACCATATAAAAAATACCAACAGCATGCAAACCATAGCATCAGGGAGAGAAGGAGGTGATAAAAATACACAGATTGGAAAAGAACATAGGAAGGAAAAAAGAGTGAGGCACCAGGAAGTGACAGATAGTGATGTAGAGAATGATTTTGAAGATGAAGTTTTAGACATTGAGGACAAAGATTTCATGTGATTTCATTCAATAAGAGGATGAGAATGTAGATTCAGATAGGTTGTTTGATGTACAGCTATTCCGTAGTACTTTGAAAGAGAGTGCTGCAGACGTTGGGTTTAGAATTTAACGAGTTGAATAGTGACAACAGCATTAAGGAGAATCAAGTTGCTTCTGTAATTAGACGGAAGGAGGCAAGAAGCGTAGAGCTGCCTATGCCAGACTTTTTTAAGCAACTGATACTGAATAAGTGGTCTGCACAGTAGTCTACTAAGAAATTACTGACTTATTCCCAAAAGTTATATTCTTTTGTAAAGACTGATGTTACCCTGTTTTCTGGGGGTCCCGGGAGGACACCAAATTGCTATTAAAGTTATACAAGTTGGGGAAATTAGTTCAGAGCACTAGTTGGCAAAACGAGAGGCAGGGTAACTTAGCAGGATCTTGCAACCCAGTGTTTACAGAGTCAGGCCAAGTCAAGAAGCAGACCGGTTGTAAAATAATGAGTGATCTTTATTAAATACAGGCACACAATGTATGCAACACAAGCACGCAAATAACTAAGGAAAATAAAGGTGTGAGTAAGATAGCGGGATTTTCAGAGGGATAGTTGGTTCGGGTGATACAAAACCTGTCCTGAAGTCCGGAAGAAAATGGAGAGCAAAGCTGGGGTTTGATGTATCTCAGCACATGGAGCTGAGGAGAAGCTCGCCAAGCAAAGCGGCAGCAAGGCGGTCTGGAACTCGGTAGCGATCCAAAGAAGCGCTCAAAGTCAGGGGTTTTTATAAGGAGAATTGTGACCGCAGATTAGGTCCAACTTAGGGGAAGACAGTAGATCTGGAGTTGGAGACAAAGCCTCTGAAAGGTCAGAATTTGAATGATTGAATTAGAGCTGAATTTATCAATAGAGCAGCCGGTATGCAAACATGGAGTAGTTGAGTGTTGTATAGTCAGATCATCAAGCTGCCAGCGCTGGGCAGAGGAACTTTTTAGAGTTGCTTGTATACCTAATGGAGGTACTTGCCTTGAGGTCTCCTAAAGTGGCGAGTCAGCTGTTTTCTGGCCTGCCTGTATTGTCTAGGAATATTATGGCGATTATCGGCTGAGCCTGTATGCGTACTTGTCCGGGGGCCTCACAAGCACGTGGAAGGGATATGTGAAGCCGAATTAGTGATATCAAAGGATATCTTTTATATCTCCAAAGCTCGGGCTAGCCAGGGCAGTAACACTGAGGTGGATTTCCTAAAAGTACCCCCAGTTGACGCCCCGATTGCAGGGTTGGTTTCGGGGGCCATTTTTCCCCGGGAAGGTGACTCGCAATTGAGGGAGGGAGGTGAGAGGAGAGCAGAGACTTCTCTGAAAAAGGCGCATGAGGCAACTTCCTTAGCGATAAAGGCTTTAGTGGCTGCTTCTATGTTTGCAAGAGCTGGGGTGCTTTGGTCCCAGGATGTTCTGGACTCCCAGGATTTGAGTGTGTGAGAATTGATGAAGGCTATAGAAAGGATTCAGAGAGTGCTAAAATATGTAGCTGATAATGCTACCACGTTCGCAAGAAATATAGATTTGTTAACAGTTGCGAGGCGTCCCTTGTGGTTAAGGCACTGGGAGGCGGACCAGAAGTCTCGCAATAATTTGGCCTTTGTCCCTTTTCAGGGGGAACTCTTATTTGGAGATAAAGCGTTGGAGAAGGTCTTGGTTGAGACTAAGGAGAAGAAACAGGTAATGCCCACCTTGCAGAAGAAAAGGGTGGATAGAAGACCTTTCAGAGGTTCAAACTACTTTCGTGGAGGTAGAACATAGGGTTACTCAGAAAGAGGTTCTGAGTATGGATCTAATAGATTTCAATGGAATAGACAAAAGAAATCAGTTCAATAGACAATTCCAATTGTCCCGGCAAGGACAAGGAAAGCTTGGAAATAATTCCAAGTGAGGAAAACCTCAATATTGACTATCAGCATCAGGTGGTGGGGGGAAGACTTCTGTCTTTTGGACACAGATGGTCTCAAGTAACATCAGATCATTGGGTTCTTCAGCTAGTGACCCAGGGTTACAAAATATGTTTCCATACGAGGCCGAAAGACAGATTTCTTCGATCCCTGGTGTCAAAGGACAAGGTAAAGCAACAGATAGTTCAGCGGGAGGTTCTCCACTTACTGCAAATAGGTGCAATCTAAAGAGTTCCAAAAGATCAGGAATTTTCAGGGGTTTACTTGACATTTTTTGCCGTCCCCAAGCCCAATGGCAAATACAGACCGGTGTTGAATCTGAGGTACCTCAATACTTTCATGGAATACAGAAAGTTCAAGATGGAGACTCTGCAGACAATCAAAGAGAATTTGTTTTTGGGGGATTATATGGCTTCCATAGACCTCAAGGAGGCTTATTTACATGTCCCCATGAGCGAGGAGGACAAGAGGTACCTGAGATTCAATTACCAGGACGGTCATTACCAATTCAAAGCTTTGCCTTTCGGTTTGGTGTCAGCGCCTCGTGTGTTCATGGAGGTGCTGATTCCACTGATAGCGTTTCTAAGGGTGCAAGGGGTACAGCTGTACTCATATTTGGACTACATCTTGTTAAAAGCGGCCTCGGAGATCAGGTTGAGGAAAGATGTACAGTTAACCATTCGCAAGTTGATGGACTTCGGTTTCCTTCTGAATTTGGAGAAGAGTATGTTAACTCCTGTCAGAATGCTCACACACTTGGGAGCGCGGATAGACACCTCAAAGGGGAGGTTATGCCTTTCCCAGGACAGGTTAGTGAAGTTGAGGCAAAAAATGGCAGAGTTGCTGACGTGCGGGTCGGCGGATCTGATGCAACTAGCAAGGCTGCTAGGGATACTGATTTCGTCGACACAGCTAGTGCAGTGGGAAGTTTCCATGTAAAATCCTTGCAGAGACTACTGATATGGCATCAGTTAGCCACAGCAGTAAAGAGACATTACCAGGTGGCGTTGACGCAGCAGGTTCGGGAAGAGCTCTCCTGGTGGTTGAAGGAGAGGAAGGTGGCTTCCGGAATTCCTATTCACGTTCACAACATGGTCCATGTAACAACGGATGCCAGTCTCAGTGGCTGGGGTGCACACTGTGAGGAGCACTCAGTACAATGTATTTGGACGCTTTCAGACAAGTGGCACGACATAAACTACTTAGAGTTGAAAGCCGTTCACCTGGCGCTGCAGCGGTTTCGGCAGCTGGTGAGACTTCGCCATGTGAAGATATTCACAGACAATATGACAGCCAGAGCTTACATTTGCAAACATGGCGGTTTACATTCTGTGCATTTGGTGGAAGAGTCGACCAGGTTGTTTCGATGGGCAAAGAAAAATCTGAGCTCGCTCACGGCGATTCATGTAAAGGGAGAGACAAATGTGCAAGCGGATTACTTGAACAGGAACTGGCTGCACCCTGGAGAATGGTCTCTCAATGTGGAGGTTTTCCACACCTTAATCACTGTTTTTGGACAGCTACTGGTGGACTTATTCACTTATGGTGGAAACGCCAAATTAAAAAGGTATTTTTCAATAGATGGAAGCAGAGGCACGGAGGCACACGATGCTCTGTCAGTGAAGTGGCTGCCGGGCTTGCTCTGTGCGCTTCCTCCAATCCGGATCTTACAGAGGGTTCTGTCAAAGATCCGCATGGAGAGGGCATCTGTGGCTCTCATAGCGCCTTACTGGCCGTGGAGGCCGTGGTTTCCGATGCTACTGCAAATGGCACAGGCGCCTCCATGGAGGTTACCATTGAGATAGGATTTACTCACTCAGGGGCTGGTATTCCATCCAGACCCCAGTGGTTGAGTCTGGTGGCATGGAAATTGAGCGGAAGATTCTGATGTGCCAGGGATATGCTGACATTGTGGTCCGGACCATGCTGGGTTCCAGAAGAGAGGCCATTCAGAGGATATACGATAGAACTTGGAAAGCCTTTCAGAACTGGTGCAAGGACAGTAAGGTTGCGGAAGGTGAAGGTCTCACACGTCTTACATTTTCTCCAAGTCGGCTTGGAAAAAGGTCTGCACCCGAACACCTTGAAAAGACAGGTGGCGGCGTTGTTGGCTTTTCTGACTCTGGATGGAGAGTCCTTCTGGAAACATCCTCATATAAAGAGATTTCTGAGGGGTGCAACTTTGTCATCTTTTCCAACGGTGCATAGGTTTCCCACCTGGGACCTGAACCTGGTGCTCAGTGCTTTAACAACGGCGCCATTTGAACCACTATGGGACTCTTCCTTGAGGTTCCTGACTTTCAAAACAGTGTTCCTCCTGATGGTGACATCAGCTAGGAGGATATCAGAGTTGGCAGCGCTGTCTGTTAATGAACATTTGTATAGATTTGAGCAGGACAGGGTGACGCTGGGCTTTGATCGTTCCTTCCTGCCAAAGTGTGTGTCATCAACGTCACGTCTGGAGGAGATACATTTGCCAACTTTCTACCCAAAGCCTGTGCATGCTCTAGAAAAGAAGTGGCACACTTTGGATGTAAAGAGAGTAGTAAAGGCCTATATTAAGAGGACAAAAGTTTTTAGGCGATCAGACGCCTTGCTGCTGTCTTTTCAGCCGAAGATTTTAGGTCAGAGAGCCAGCAAGTCGGTCATTGCTGGTTGGATTAAGACATGCATTTACCTCTGTTATGATTATGCAGAACAGCCTCGCCCGGAGAATATGTGGCCACATTCTACCAAATCGATGGCAACGTCAGTGGCATATGCATCTTTATGCTCCCTGGAGGACATGTGCGGTGTGGCAGGCTGGAAAGAGTCTTCGACTTTTATCAAACACTACAAGTTGGACAAATATAAATTTGCGCAGGCAGTGTTTGGCCGTCGTGTGCTGCAGGCTGTGCTGTAGAAATGTACCCACCCATAGAACAGCTTGGGAAGGTCCCATGTGTTGTGGATTGCTCCTCCTGTTAGCCCGAGAATGAAGAGTTGGTACTTATGTGAACAGTCATTCTGGGATGACAGGAGGAGCAATCCACCCTCAGGCTAAGCAGATTCCATATAGGTCTAGGGTGGGGAACCTAAAAAAAAAACATCCATCTAGGTGCGGTAGAAAAAGAGAACTGGACGGAGAGGGACTAGGAGCAGTTAACGGTTCTTTTCAAGTAGCTCATGGATGGCTCCTGCATCGGCTGGCACGAGGATCACAACCCATGTGTTGTGGATTGCTCCTCCTGTCATCCCAGAATGACTTGTTCACGTAAGTACCAACTCTTCATTCTTGCTGCTCCACTAGTTGGTGGAATAGAAAGGAGTGATTTTTGAAGATTTTCACTTGACATTTCCTTGTTACAACAGTCAGTGAGTATTGGTTGTGCAGCACTAGCTGGGATCTAAGTTGTTTGACTGTCTATACTAACAGAAGTTGCTGTGATGAGATTTGGGTATGCAGATGTTGATATGTATGAGGACACAAACACAGTCTCCTATAAAATTATTGTCGACACTCCGGATCGTTGTAGGACTTCATGTTGCTGCTTGTGTTTCAGGTTCGGTCAAGTGAAACTTCACTGAATGATGAAAGACACTTTTTAGGCTTCCTTTCAAACTCAAAACGTTTCAATGTAGCAATAACCAGATCCAAAGCATTGCTCATTATAGTAGGGAATCCTCATGTGCTTGCCAAAGTAAGTTTTGCTTCTCATCTCATATGTTAATTTAATTCCATTAAAAGTTTTAATTTCAGAGAAGTAGTAGTCTGTATGAGATAGTAATATCACTGTCAATCATTCCTATGCTAATATTTTTCACTGGGAACATATTCAGATGTACTGATTTTTGTCAGCTTTTCTACTTAAGGAACAAATAATAACTGATAAAGTGACAAAGAGCTGATGTGTATAAAGCTGACACAGGAGTTGAACAGTACGGGTGGTGGTAAGAGACTCTTGATGAAACTGAAGGAATGTGCATTTCCCAATAGAAGTGTAATATGAAAATGATAAATGATTTTTAGTTTTGACATTATTTCACATTCATATTTTTAGTAACAATTTCTAGGCAGTTATTTTACTGTATTTCAGGAGAAGCAAAAAAAGAATCCTGTGGTGCTTCTTAGAATCATAGAATCATAGAAATGTAGAGTTGGAAGAGACCACATCCAGTCCAGCCCCCTGCCATGCAGGAACACCCTCAAAGCACTCCCGACAGATAGCCATCCAGCCTCTGCTTAAAAACTTCCAAAGAAGGAGACTCCACCACACTCCGAGGAAGCATATTCCACTGCCGGACAGCCCTGACTGTCAGGAAGTTCTTCCTGAGGTTCAGGTGGAATCTCCTTTCCTGCAGCTTGAATCCATTGCTCCTTGTCCTGGTCTCTGGAGCAGCAGAAAACAAGCCCACTCCCTCCTCTACATGGCATCCTTTCAAATATTTAAACATGGCTATCATGTCCCCTCTTAACCTTCTCTTTTGCAGACTAAACATACCCAGCTCTCTAAGTCTATCCTCATAAGGCATGGCTTCCAGGCCCCTCACCATTTGGTCGCCCTCCTCTGGACTTGCTCCAGCCTGACCATGTCCTCCTTGAATTGGGGTGCCCAGAACTGGACACAGTATTCAAGATGAGGTCTAACCAAAGCAGAGTAGAGTGGTACCAGTACCTCCCTCGATCTAGACACCATACTCCTATTGATGCAGCTGAGAATTGCATTGGCTTTCTTGGCTGCCGCATCATACTGCTGACTCATGTTCAACTTGTGGTCTATTAAGACTCTTAGATCCCTTTCACACATACTACTATCCAGCCACGTGTTCCCCATCCTATATTTCTGTATTCCATTTTTTCTACCTAAGTGTAGGACCTTACACTTCTATCTGTTGAATTTCATTTTGTTAACTTTGGCCCAACTCTCCAATCTATCCAGGTCATTTTGAATTTTGATCCTATCCTCTGGCGTATTAGCAACCCCTCCCAATTTGGTGTCATCGGCAAATTTGATCAGCAGGCCCTCTATTCCTTCATCCAAGTCGTTGATGAAGATATTGAACAGCGCTGGGCCCAGGACAGAACCCTGTAGCACCCTGCTAGTCACTTCTCTCCAGGATGAAAAGCAGTCATTCATGATCACCCTTTGGGTTCGGTCGGTCAACCAATTACAAATCCAACTAACAGTAGCCCTGTCCAGCCTGCATTGTACTAGCTTCTTTGCAAGAATGTCATGTGGAAGTTTGTCAAAGGCCTTACTGAAATCGAGAAATGCTACATCCACAGCATTCCCTTCATCTATCAAGCTAGTAATTCTATCATAAAAAGAGATAAGATTAGTCTGGCATGACTTATTTTTGAGAAATCCATGTTGACTTTTCGTGATTACCGCTTTGCTTTCTAAAGCTTCTAAGACTAATAAATCTTTTTTAAGTATAAGATTTTGAAATCCATGAAGAATTTCTCCAGAATTTTATGTTTATAAACTTGAGTCATTGTGAGGAGGGATTGTAGAACAATGAAGTTAGAAAAAATTAAATACAGAGACTAGTAACAGAGATATATTATTATTACTGGTCATTCACAGAACTTTTGTTATCACCAATTTGCTAGTGTCAGTTAACATATATTTTGTGGAACTTTTAGACTGATGTTCACAAGCTTTAGGAGGTAGACTAAAACCTATTGATGAATTGTAGTATAGCAGTCTCTCACTGATTAACAGTGGCCATTCACAAAATAGTTTATTAAAAATAGATTTCCTTGCATTTTATTTAAAAAGACCTCGTCCCTTTTCAAGCCACAATTTAAAAAAAAAAATTGTCCCACAGGAAGTAGTTTTACTGTAGCGTATGGTCCCTAACACACACAAGGAATTATTCTAAGTCACTACAAAGCTGACTAAATCCTTATAGAGCATTTTGATAAAAACCTTATGTACCCAATGTGCATGACTGAGCAAGAGTCACACCTTTTTCTCCATTCCTTTTTTCATCCACTACAGCAGCAACATCAGATGCTTTTGCTTTTATGAGCATTTTATGAGCACTTTTTTTCTGACCACCGCCTTTCTTTTTTTCCCAATACTTTTTACACTTTCTCCTTGAGAGTTTGCCATTTTCCCTATCACTGATGATTTTTTCTCCTTGAGGTTGTTTGGGGGTTTTGATTGCCAAGCCTTTCTTCAAGAAGTGTGTGCAGTAAAGGAATAAGAACCCCTTTACCAACTGATATTCTTACTGTGTCTTCTTCCTTGAGGAGATGGGATATAGTTGGCAAGAGTAAGCACTGCCAGTACTTCTTAAAGAGCCTGCTCTGTAACTGGACAGTTTGGCTGTGGGCTTTCATGCTTTCTTAAAAGAGGTGTAAATGTTCTGGATTTCACAGCTGTGTCCATCCCTACAAAGTATTCTTTGCCAAAGATATGTTCTTAGTCTCCTCAGGCAGTGGCCCATCTTCTCCTGGATTTAAAGATGGTAGTTCTAGAAGACTAAGACAGCTGACCATCTAATCTGCTTATTGGCATCTGGAAGTGATCAAGAGCTTCAGTACCAGTTTTAACATAGACTGTCAGTGCACAAGACACTCTACTAATTCCAGGGTTTTTGTTTGTTTGTTTGTTTGTTTGTTTGTTTAATCTGATAAGGACAAAGACACTGAAGAGCAAAGTGAGGTTAAAAAAGATAACCATAATATATCTAGGCTATGAGATTCTTTTAAGTCATGCCACCAGAAGGTCTTCAACATATTATTCAAATAGTGAGTCAGTAGTGTCAAATAGGTCAAAATTCTTTCGCTGTCTACACAATCCAGCGGTCACAATGGCATCTGCAAGTATCTAAGAGAGGTTATTATTTCTGACTCCTCTGGACAACAGAGATCATTCACCTTAATCTGTTAAAGTATTCTTGGTGGTAATATCTGAATACTTTGTTTCACCATCCAGTATCTCGTGAATTGTATACTTTATAGTAAAATCATTCCTTGGGGGTTTCAAAGTATCTGTGCATGAAAGCATACATGATTTCCCATCCTGTCATATCCTGGGTTTTGACGGTGGTGCTTTCACTTGTTTATGAAGACTGCATTCTTATCTGCTAGGTAGCCATGTGTGCTAAGAAGGCAAACTGATTTCTTGCTTGTCTTGCACACAGTTTCATGGTCCAGAAGGTGGAAGAGGCAACAAGGGGATCGGCTATTTTAGATCTGATCCTGACCAACAGGGATGACCTAGTTGATGAGGTGGAGGTGGTGGGATCCTTACAGGGGAGTGACCATGCTCTTTTGGAGTTTGTCATTCAGTGGAAAGGAGAAGCCAAGTGTAGCCAGACATGCATCCTAATAAGAAAGCTGATTTCTGTAAACTTAGGGAGTTACTTGCTGAAATCCTGTGGTCAAGAATACTAAAAGAGAAAGGAGTTCATGACAGATAGGAGTTTCTTAAAAGTGTGATAGTGAAGGCACAATTGAAAACTATGCCAATAAGGAAGAAAAATGGCAAGTGTCTAAGGAAAGCGGAATGGTTGACTAAAGAACTCTCAGTTGAGTTAAGTGTTAAAAGAAACATATACAGGAAATGGAAGAATAGTGAAACGACCAAGGAGGAATTCAAGCAAATAACCAGGAGATGTAGGGAGAAGGTCAGAAAAGCTTGAGCCCAGAATGAACTCAGGGTTGCCAGAGACATTAAAAACAATAGAAAGGGCTTTTTTAGATATGTCCACAGAAAAAGGAAAAGCAGCTGCGTGGAGAATATGGCCAATTAATAACAGAGAGAAGAGAGAAGGCAGAATTACTCAGCACCTTCTTTGCCTCAGTTTTCTCCCAAAAGGATAGAAGTACTAAACCTGGGAGATGAGAAGCAGGTGAGGAAGCGGGGGAAATGGAGCACAGAATAAATAGAGAAGTAGTACAGGAATATCTGGCTAAACTAGATGAATTCAAGTTTCCAGGGCCAGATGACTTACATCCAAGGATATTAAAAGAACTGGCAGAAGTCATTTCTGAACCACTTGTAATAATCTTTGAGAACTCTTGGAGAACAAGAGAAGTCCCGGCAGATTGGAGGAGGGCAAATGTCCCCATCTTCAAGAAGGGGAAAAAAGAGGGCCCAAATAATTATTACCCAGTCAACCTGACATACCAGGAAAGATCCTAGAGCAGATCATTAAATAGTCAGTTTGTAATCACTTAGAAAGCAATGCCACAATCACTAAAAGTCAACATGGATTTCTCAGAAATAAGTCATGCCAGACTAATCTTGCCTCTTTTTATGAGAGGGTTACAAGCTTGATATATGAGGGGAATGCTGTACACATGGCATATCTTGATTTCAGTAAGGCCTTTGACAAAGTTTTCCATGACATTTTTGCAAAGAAGCTAGTAAAATGCGGGCTGGACAGGGCTGCTGTTAGGTGGATTGGTAATTGGTTGATCGACCAAACCCAAAGGGTGCTCAGCAATGGCTGTTTTTCATCCTGGAGAGAAGTGACTAGTGGGGTGCCACAGGTTCTGTCTTGGGCCCAGTGCTGTTCAATATCTTCATCAGTGACTTGGATGAAGGAGTGGAGGACCTGCTGATCAAATTTGCAGATGACACCAAATTGGGAGGGGTTGCTAATACTCCAGAGGACAGGATCAAATTTCAAAATGCCCTTGACAGATTGGAGAGCTGGATCAAAGCTAACAAAATGAATGTCAACAGAAGGAAAGAAATGTAAAGTCCTACACTTAGGCAGAAAAAATGGAATGCACAAATATAGGATGGGGGACGCGTGGCTGGATAGCAGTACATGTGAAAGGGATCTAGGAGTCTTGGTAGATCACAAGCTGAACATGAGTCAGCAGTGTAATGCAGCAGCCAAGAAAGCCGACGCGATTCTTGGTTGCATCAATAGGAGTGTGGTGTCTAGATCGAGGGAGGTAATGGTACCACTCTATTCGGCATTGGTTAGGCCTCATTTGGAATACTGTGTCCAGTTCTGGGCACCTCAGTTCAAGAAGAATATCAACAAGCTGGAACGTGTCCAGAGGAAGGCGACCAAAATGGTGAAGGGTCTGGAAGCCATGCCCTATGAAGAACGTCTTAGGGAGCTGGGTATGTATAGTCTGCAGAAGAGAAGGTGAAGAGGGGACATGATAGCCATGTTTAAGTATTTAAAGGGATGTCATGTTGAGGAGGGTTGTTTTCTGCCACTCCAGAGACTAGGACAAGGAGCAATGGATTCAAGCTGCAAGAAGGGAGATTCCGCTTGAATCTCAGGAAGAACTTCCTCATGGTCAGATGTTACCCTGTTGTCTGGGGGTCCTGGGAGGGATACCAAATTACTATCAAAACTATACAAGTTGGGGAAATTAGTTCAGTGCACAAGTTGGCAAAACGAGAGGCAGGGTAACTTAGCAGGATCTTGCAACCCAGTGTTTACGGGGTCAGGCCAAGTCAAGAAGCAGACTGGTTTGAAAGTAATGAATGATCTTTATTAAGTACAGGCACACAATGTATGCAACACAAGCACGCAAATTACTAAGGAAAATAAAGGTGTGAGTAAGTGGGATTTTCAGAGGGATAGTTGGTTGGGGTGATATGAAACCTGTCCTGAAGTCCGGAAGAAAATGGAGAGTGAGGCTGGGGTTCGATGTATCTCAGCATGTGGAGCTGAGGGGAAGCTCGCCAAGTGATGTGGCAGCAAGGCGGTCTGGAACTCGGGAGCGATCCAAAAAAGCGCTCAAAGTCAGGGGTTTTTATAAGGAGAATTGTGACTGCAGGCTAGGTCGGACTTCAGGAAAACAATAGACTTGGAGCTGGAGACAAAGCTTCTGAAAGGTCAGAATTTGAATGATTGAGTTAGAGCCAAATTGTCACTAGGATAGCCGGTACGCAAACGCGGAGTACTTAGATCATCAAGCTGCCATCACGAGGGAGAGGATCTTTTGAGAGTTGCTTGCATACCTTATGGCAGTACTTGCTTTGAGGTCTCCTAAAGCGGCGAGTCGGCTGTTTTCTGGCCTGCCTGTATTGTTTAGGAATATTACGGCGATTATTGGCCGAGCCTGTATGCGTGCTTGTCCGAGGGCCTCACAAGCACGTGGAAGGGATATGTGAAGCCCAATTAGTGATATCAAAGGATATCTTTTATATCCCCAAAGCTCGGGCTAGCCAGGGCAGTAACACAAAGCTGTCCGGCAGTGGAATATGCTGCCTCAGAGTGTGGCAGAGTCTCCTCCTTTGGAGGTTTTTAAGCAGAGGCTGTCGTTTGGGAATGCTTTGATGGGATGTTCCTGCATAGCAGGAGGTTGGACTCAATGGCCCCTGTGGTTTCTTCCGATTCTATGATTCTGTGATTGAATTTCTGTAAAGTCGTCTGAAACAGAGATTATTTATTTTGTGCCATCCTTGTATCTGGCATTTTACAAGTAAAAGAACAACGAAATAGTTCCCTGCCTTCAGGTATACAGTTTAATTAAGACATAACACAAAAGGAGAAGGGCATGGTAGCATGGGAGGAGATTACATCCAGTAGATACAGCTGCTGCTTCTCTCCCTCTGAGGCCACAGCAGTGGCAGTTGAGATGGAGGAAAGTTTTTTCATCTGCTTCAGATGTCACATTACTCCTCAGGGCAATGCTGCATTTCTATATGTCTCAAAACATTATCTTGTGAGTGTTCCAACTTGACCCAGAATTACAACTGGAGAGTCAGCTGCATCTGCCGGATGTTCATAAAGCAGTATCAAGTCCTAATAATGTCTTCAACGTCAGGTGTTACATACCTTGTCTTCTCCCAGTACGATATATGGCATTGTTCACCAGTAGTGTGATACTGCAATCTGCATAGGACAAACAGACAAGTCTCTATGTCTTCCCATTTTGACACAAAGCTGACACCAGAAATACTGGGCAGGGGGAGGATCTACAGTCTCCCAGGACACTCTTGAGAGTGGCTGTTTTTGTTTAAAGGGACTTTAAAGACAGATTTCTGAGTGAAAGAACTGAAGTACAGTTTATCAAGAGATTCAGCTGTCTTTCCTGTAGCTTGGATAGACACATAGTTTTTAAAATAATCCAGTTACCTCTTAATCATGTCAACAATGCAGGGAGGCCTCTCTTACCAACCATTATTCTGTGAGTGCCTGCGATAATTGCTATCTGCACTTAGAATATTTTATATTCTTCTGAGCTCTTTATAGTCCATAGATAATTAATGTGTTAGTTTCTCAGACAACACTAGACATTTTGCTTTGTTTTTCAAAGAATCTTGGGTTTCACAGCACTCCTGGACTAAAATCTGTATCTTCCTCATTGTTCATATACATAGTCTTCAAATGTAACGGGTATCTACTGACCAGGGACTGGTTTCCTCTTTTGCACAGAAAGGAGTGGAAGCAAACAATAAATTGAATTGGGAGAGAAAGGTCTTAAATTAGATGAAGACAAAGAGAAGGAAAGAAAAAAAATTGAGCTAACAAGAAAGGTCTTCCTGATGTTCTGCTGCAGCTGGGTAGGAACAGATGAAGTGAGAAGAGCATGAACCCCGCCTAGAAATGCACCCCGGTGTCCAGTGGGGACCAGGGATTTACTAATTTGTATGCTAGGGAAAGAAAACTGACCAGAGAGGGACTGGAGCGGTTAAACGGTTTTTGCTGTTGGCACATGGACGGCTCCTGCATCGGCTGGCGCAAGGATCATAACCCATGTGTAGTGGATTGATCCTCCTGTCATCCCGAGAATGGGTATTTCTTGTATAATACAACTCTGAGTGAGAGGTTAGAATGAGGTTATCATAGTGTTGTTCAGGTTTACACAATACCATCTAAAGGTTGCTAGCAACACATGTGCATGAAATGCAGCTCCATATAATGTTGTAAATAATACATTCCTCTTTAGATCTACTGAAGAATGAAAACTGGTGCACTGTTCATTTAAATGATTTTTAACATCGTAAATTGTATAACTCTCACAATCTTTCTTTTGGTCAGGATCCCTGCTTTAGCGCTCTTTTGGATTACAGTTTGACAAATGGAACTTACATTGGCTGTGACTTACCACAAGAACTAGAAAATCAAAAACTGTGAGCATCCTTTCAGCACTTCTTTCTTTCTTTCTTTCTTTTTTTCTTTCTTTTTTAGTTAAGAGGTATAAAACAGTGATAGCTGTTCCTCAAAAATTCCTCTTAAAAGTCAAAAACTAAAAATTACCACTAGTATTATCTTATTTGAAAATAAAGGGGGATATACAGCTGAGGCTGAAGTCCTCTTATCCCTGAGAATGGAGCAAATTGTTTGCAAAGAAGGTCTACTGTTAACATGTCTTGTCCAGCACATTCTGGTGGTAGTAGCAAAAAGGGGCCGTTCAGAGTGAGGGGGCTCTGGACTTTCTATATCTCAAGTGACTTTATTTTCCTTAGACCTGGGATCCTTAATTTTCCTTTCAGCCACACCTCACAAGTAATGCACCCTGCCAAATTGTATTTTACATAACAGAAAAAGGTTGCCTTAAGTATATATGCTGATGACACACATAAAACGTACTGACTTCTTCAAACAGAGTTGTGCTTTTGATTTTAAAATTTGGGGGGAATGGTAAAGTTGGTGTGACATATAACAGAGTTGTGAAACTTCTTAGAACCTTAGCCTTTTTACAAAATTACAACTTCCTGAGTTTAACGTGAAGAGGAAAAAGTTAAACCTCAGTATTGTGATATGGATGACTTTATATCTTCTTTGAATGAAGATAAAGAGGGATTAGAATGTTTTAATTTGTGCTGTGTTATTAACTTGTCTTGTTCTGTTGATTAACAGAAATGATGAATTAAAAAGAACTGCTGTGCTACCTGATAAATCTTCACGATTTGCCAGAATATAAAGCCAGTGCTTCATTTCCAGCTGAAGAACTTTTGCAGTTGTTTAAAGTGGTATTATTTAAGAGGTTCTTGTTAATTATGGTTTCAAAGTTGCTATATTTTTATGCTGCAAAATGAGTAAAATAAAAATAAGTAGTTTTCTGTGTATTGTGATCTGTTCTGTGGTCCTCTAATGTAATTATAAGAAAGATAAAAATGTATTAAATGTTATTGTTTCTGGTGGTGAGTCAGTCTTACGACACAGCACAAGCTGCATCCCATCCTCATATAAATATTGGTAGTATACCTGCGTCATACATACCATGAGGGAACAAATTCATTCCTAATTTACCAACAGTCAAGAGTTGTGTGGGAAGTAGAATGGAAGGTACATCTTCACAGCAAAATTCACACATGCAACTATTGGGAAGAAGGATTCCTTCTCAGGTTTTTCTGTCATGGTAATGAAACCCCTCTCTTTCCCTGGTCATAGACAATTCCAGTGGAATTAATTCTAGCTTGGAAAAGGTACTTGTTTGGATTACAAATCCTAGGATTAGCCTGGCCACTGGCCATCTTACAACCACTTCAGCCAATCTCCTTTCCTTGCTCCTTTGCCCTTAATTCTCAGACACAAGAAAATGCTGAGTTTTGTTCTAGTAACAATTGGGAAATATCTGTGGTTCCTCTTACAAGAAAGTGCAACCAACATGATTCCTGGGACCTCCATTTTAAAAATGTTGCCCCAAAAGCCCCATGAAGGTTGGGGCAGTTGTGCCATTTATTTGCTGCCAGGGCCATTTTAGGCCCAGGTGAGTCTCTTTTTTTTTTCTTTTTCCAATGTGAAGTGGCTCAGAAATTGAAAAAAAGCCATCTGCCAGAATTCTTGTCAATACTAAAGGAAAAAAATCTCCCTTAGTAAAAAAAAAAACATTTTTTTTGATATTGCATCTCCATATTTCTATACAAAATATAATGAAAGTAGTTTATAAAGCAGTCAAATAATAACCAGTTTTATCTAAGAGTTCATAAAATAGTATTTTATTTTTAAAAAGGTATAAATATTAATTTTAAAAAATTAAGAAGATGGAAAATAAGTAGTGTTTGCTGCTCATATAAAAATGTAACAACAATAGGACCATCAGTACATTTCTTGGATGTCTATTCAGCTTATGTACTCTGTGACTGAACAAGACTTTAGTATGCACCTGCCATACCTCAAATCACAAGGAGACTCAAAGAAGAACCTTGAATATGCAGTAAAGTTATTGGGCAGGGACTTGTGATAGGAGCTGGTTCTTGTAATACTACAGTGGCCCATCCACATTCACAAGGATTTTGGGGGCAGAATCCTTACAAAAGTGGGAAAACCATGAATAACTCCGCCCCCCATGATCCCCCTCCCATTCCCTTGCCTCTGGCCCCAGTGCCTCCCAGAGGGGGGAAAAAAGACAAGGTAGAGGGCTTATTGGTACTTTCTCCTCAGGCAGAGAAGAGCCAAATACTGAATTCTAGTGTTCTGGCTACTCGTCACCGTCTTGAAAAATGAGATTGCTTCCAGAGGGGAGGAGTAGGAGCAAAGAGAGCACCTGACCACGCAACAGAATGTGCAGCCACATGGCAGAACATGCCACCAGTGTGTGAAGGGGGGGGGCGCTTTCAGCCAAAAAGAAAAAATGCCCCTTTTAATCACAGCATGTGAAAGCCTGGGGTGAGGGATGCAAGGGAATGGGAGGAGGAGAGCACAGGGGAGGCAAGCACATGCTTCATGAATAATCAAATTCACAAAGGTCAAACCCGCAAATGTGAAGGGAAGACTGTACTTTGAGTTGCACTTGGAATGATACTGGCAACCAGTGAAATTCGTAAAGGATCAGTATAATATGATGCATAATGGTATCTTAACAGCTGCATTCTAAACCATTTGAAAGCTTTTAGCTGATCTTCAAGGACATCCCAAATACAGAACACTATTTTGGTCTAGAAATGAGTTACAACAGTGATCAACAACTTGGGATCGTCTAGATCAGAGCTTTCCAAACTTTTCATGTTGGTGACACACTTTTTAGACATGCATCATTTTGTGACACAGTAATTCAGTTTTACTAGCAAACCGAAGGTGAAACTGATTGACATACTAATACACACCATTTAGCACTTGATTCTTGAGCAGTTTCCTCTACAGCTGCTACATTTTGTTCATTGCAAATGTCATCTTCACCAGCTTTTCATTTCTTAATCAGAAACTTAGCCATTTTAGAGGTAATTCAACTGCAGTGTAAGTAACTAAATTAGAAAATAACAGCACTCCATTCTCTCAGTGATAGAACAATCCCTTGTACACACCTACAGAGCTCCCGCACCTTTTCACATTCACTTCAACTCTTTCCAACTGACAGGCATGCACAGTAGCTAGAAGCCTATCAAGGGTGGGGAAAGGCAGCCTCCTCCCACCCGGTCCTGATTGCTGCCATTGCTCTTGCTGGGGAAAGGCCCCAAAAAGAGCGACGGCAGGGAGAAAAGCAGCCCCTTCCCACCCGGTCCTGGCTTCCTGCCGTCACTCTTGCGCAGGGAAAGGCCCCAATGAGAGTGATGACAACAAGCCAGGCTCAGGGAGGAGGTCTTGGCTGAAGAGGCGACACACCAACACACTACAGGCAACACTATAGTGTGTCACAACACACCGTTTGGGAAGCCCTGTTCTAGATGTTGATGGATTGTGGCTCCCATGATTCACACCATTGACTGTGCTGGCTAGGATTGATGAGAATTGTAGTCCAATAATATCTGAAGAGCTATAAATGAGTAAGGCCAGACCTGTTTTATCTGAAAGAAACTAAATTCGAGTAGTGGTGGTCAGGAAGAGTACGGCCCCACTCAGAACAGGCTGCGTATAATTTACTGCATCATCCAACAACCAGTATCTCTGTCTTCTTCATAGTCTTAGTTCAGGATTTTCCTTGACTCATGGAAATGAAACATGATGACAGAATATGCTGGAAATCATCTATACTGACACCCAGTTAAATATTTGTGAAAAAGAACAAGTTTGAAACATTCATTGTGTTGGAGCTTCTCCTTTTACGTTTTCTTCAGTTCTTTGTTTTAAAGTCCTTTAACAGTTTCTCCGAAGAGAACAGTTACTCCTGTGGAAACAAAGCTTTTTAATTATTGTACATAAAACAACAATTAAGTGTACTGATTTGCATGGTGTTAATTTTTTCAATTTGAATATATATAAATTGCTCAATGAAAGAATATTAAAATCATAAAAACAGTAAGCGTTAATGAAAACTTAGTGCATTGTGTAGCTGATTTGTAAGAAACAAATAGCACATGTCGAGTACATTGTGCCCCAAGTCAGCTTACACTTCATACAAATACAAAAATATAATTAACTTAAAATGTATCACAGTGTATTCTACAGATAAATGAAAGTAATCATGTTAATACCCTTTAGGAAGAAAATAGAGTTAAGTATTACTATAAAAGCCACAGATAAAGAGTGGATATTCTTGCAAAGGCATTTGGTTGTCATGCACACACGCACACCATTTTTAATATTGTCTGTTATGATTTCAGCCAGAAGTATCAGTTTCTTTTTGAACCAGTAGACAGGTTTAGAAGCTCCTGTCTATGTATATGCTTCATGCATTTCCATCAGTATGTGAACCTCTGCTTTAGATGCTCTGGCCAGCACATACATGACGAATAGGTCTTTTTAAAGTTATGCTTCCTTTATTATGGAATCATCGCCCTCGGGAGTCTCCCTGATCCCAGCATTAAAAGTTTTCAGACATCGAATTTTTTAAAAAATGGCTTTTTTGCAAAGGACTTTGATGAGATTTGTTTTGTATTGCTCTACTAATGCTATGGTTTTCTTTTTTTATATGCTGTGTGCTTTGGTTTATACAGTTCTCCATTTTATGCTGCTGTTTCTGCTTTGATTTTGCATGAATTGTCCCTTTTGTTTTCCTGAAACACCTTATTGCTGTGTTTGCCTAGACAGTACATTTTACTCAGAGAGAATATTTTGACGAATCCTGGCAAATTGTCCAGTAAGTTGCAGAGCTAGTTTCCATAAGAGCAGGAGCACAGTTTGAGTGCCAGCAATCTGTGACCTTCGCTGAAGTTGTTAGCTTATGAGCTGAGTGGATGTGAGTGCTGAAGTGAGCATCAGGAGAGAGACTTTGTTAACTGCTCAACTGTCAACACACAGGCTGACATCCTGTTGGTGAATTACGATGGTGTAAAACCAGATTTTCATAATCACATTGTTACAGAGGTCAGAATTCTCTAATGATTACATAGTGACCAAAATCCCCCCACAAAATCCACTTTTTTGCAGCCACATCCCTCCACCACCACCCCCAAATCCTGCTAGTTCCTGATCAGTGGAAAGCAGAGGAACCAGCAAACAAGCAACCAGGATGTAAAATGATGCTTGTCCCTGCAAACCATCTACTCAGCTTGCAAATTGACAAGCAGAGGACACAGATTGCCTGCAAATGTGCTCAAAATGTGCTCTCGCTCTTATGGAAACTATCTCTGTGATTTAGCGGGTGATCTAACAGGATTTGTTTTCTAGAATGCAGAGCAATGATATAACATGCAGGGACCTCCAGAAAACCTGTGGAGATTATTTTAGATTCATGTTGTTGTGTGTCTGTTGCTCTCCTCCCACCACCAACCCAAGCAGGAAATGGCTTGGTTCAGCACAGAAGACTATTGTAGCTAAACCTGGTGATAATATTCCTGATGTAGGATCATGGTACTTTCTGAATAGTAATTCTGAAAAACCTTGTTGAGGCTCTTTATCTACGCCTATTAACTGTGGTGGTTTTAGGATTCCTAGTAAGAGTTTAGCCTTTCTTTCATTTCCCAACACAGACTAAAATAGCAGCAATCCAATATTTGGATGTATCAAGCCATACTTTTGGCTGTTTTCTTGATTAATTAGTACTCCAGAGTACTGTAAGCAACTTGAGACTAATACTTTGTTTTTGAATTTGGAACCAAAGCTGAGAAACAAAACAGACGATGATCTAATGCCCAAATAATTTTCCTAATTTTTGGAAATCAATCATAACATCATTGGTACCATTTCTCTGGAACAGATAAAGGTAGTCACTTCACCTTTAGTGCTTTCCTCTTTTTTTTCCCATTTAGTATGCACATCTGAAAGGAAACAACCAGGTCAGGTAAGCCTTGCTAAAAAACAGAGCCCACTTGAAAGCATCTTCAAACATGCATGCAGGGATCATGTTTTTTTTTAATTCCAACAGCCACTTTTTTATGATTTTCATTTTGGTGGCAAAAACTTATAGATCTATGCTTTTTCAACATGAAGAAATGATATGGCCATTACTTGAAGTTACTTACAAGAAATTAGCAAGACCAAGATGTACAGTACATCTTCTTGTTTTTCTGGTAAAAGTATGCTACTTTCACCAGCTGTTAGCTGAACTTTAATTAACATCATTCTTTCTCCTCATTTTGTGGTTCAAAGCCATCTTTTAGCAGGAATAGGAATAGCAGTAGTTTCTGTGACATTGTCCTAGCAATGGAGGCTAAAATAAAAACTGCTACTTTCAAATATGACTTTGATCCCTTAAATTTCATTGTTTCCATATTCTTGAAGTAGCTCAATACTGTGCCCATTGGTGGCGATTTCTGCATGGTACTTAGTTTTATCTGCACTGATCCCAGACTTCTGTTAACAGAAAACAGTGGTGTGGGCCCTGCCCGTTATGAGAGACATAGGAATCATGCAGTCCCTTCGGTGCTGTTGGACTGAAACTCCCATTAGCCTTAGCCAGGATAGGAGTGCTGGAAAGGTGGCATGATTCCCACTCATGTTACAGATTAGTCAAGCAAGCAAGATTGTTGAAGTGAAACATCCCTTGCTCAGGAATATGTTCTGAGAAGGAAAACGGGAGGCAATGTTCAATGCTAGACCAAGACATTTTCCAGTCTGAATTGGAAACTACTCCTGACAAGTGCTGCCAACTGAGTCAGATCTGCAGGGAAGCCAGCTCCATTGTGAAAGAAAAGAAAACCATTTTTCTTTCAGCAATAATAAAAGCAGAACTTCAATTGGTAGTAAGCAATTTGGTGATAATGACTGAAACTTTTTTTTTTTGGTAATTTAGAAAAAGAGACCTGTCTTCCTTATGAATTTCAGCTCTAAATTATTGAACTGGTAATGAATCTCTTAAAATGAATGAATGCAGCATTTATTTTCATAAATCACTAAAGCAGAGCTTTCCAAACTGTGTGCCGTGACATATCCGTGTGTCGGCTGCAGTGTGTAGGTATGTTGCGCGAACTTAACAGGTGGAGAGGCTGCCACTCCGACTGCTGTGGCGGGCCAAGTCTGGGTGGAGGGGCCACCTCTCCCACCACCACCACTGCCACCCTGGTGGCAGCAGGGAGCCAGGCTCAGGTGGAAGGGCTGCCTTCACTTACTGAATTACTGTGCCACGAAATGATGCACGTCTAAAACATGTGTCACCAACATGAAAAGTTTGGAAAGCTCTGCACTAAAGGGTTTTGGTGTCCTTTGTGTACTCAGCTGTAGTCCCTGTATATTCTGTTTTCTCCTTTTGGAAGAATTGTGATAATCTGATTTTTTTTTTTTTTTATGTTGCTTTAGCAGCCCTAGGAAAACAAATGCATGTCCTGTTGCCTTCACCAAATATGGTATATTATCATAAAGGACATCGATTAGTTGCCATCTTCATGTTCAATTCTTAAATCTTAGAGAAAGGGATCGATTGAACTGTGGAGCTCACTGGTACAGTATTGTATATACGTATACAGTACTGTGTATGACCTTCACGAACCCCTTGTTTGGTGACTGTTAGACGAAATTTCACAAAGATGTAAGACAGTTCGCAACTGCGGTTGTGCAGGAGGAAGTTTCTCTGGAAGTGTCTGGAAATCTACTTCTCACTGGCATTTTAATTTTTGGCCAGTTTGGGGAGGTGAGGATGAGGTTTAAGGAGAGCTGCTGCTCCAGGAGCAGCACTTTATAATGTGGTGGTGTTTTTTTTACCCCTCCATTTTAAAAAAGAATAGATTCCTAATGAGCTAGTAGTTATCACATTGGGGATAAAAAGAGGAGTTGGGCAGGGCAGCACTACTCCCACTCTTAAGAAAATTTAAGACAACACTGTGAATAATTTCCATTTTGCATGACACGCAGAGAAGGCTTCCTCTGAAACAGAGGCTTTACATTTAAAAATACTGTTTTATTTATGATGCAGAGGGGGCACAAGTGAAATATCCTTCTTTTATTTGTATCTGTAGTGCCATTCTTGAACATGGTATATTCAAAGAATTGACAAAATCAACACCTTCTGAAAAAACACCATGAGAAATGGGGGGGGGGGGTGAAAGCAGAAGGAATTAAAAAGAATTCATGATTACTAATTTTAACTGTATTTCAGCATAATTGCAGTAAAGCAGTTGTAGACTGTTGGTTAGAAATGGTAGATGATGTTGTAGAACAACCACTGGTGAGGGGAGGTACAAATTGCCCACCCCAGCAGTAAAAGAATTATGCCCTAGTTTCTGTTCCATAAAATCAGTCTGACGGACTCTTTCCTTTTACAGAGGAAGAAATATTCAGGCAACTCATAATGTCAGAATTAGCTATGCAAAAAGGGACTGACTGAAATATAAAAACAGATTAGGGAAGGAGGAGTCCACTGAGATTTTTAAAGTTAATGATGATAAATATTTTGCAAGATCAGGAATTGGACAGAAAACTGGTATAGTGATTTTATGAGGGGGCTCACACCATCAAAGCATTAGAGAGGCAACAAAAGCAAAGCCAATGGAAAGGTAATATCTCATATTTCCATTTTGTACGTCTTTTCATAGTCTTTTGGAGGTTATGCAAAGGTTCCCAGCTTTGACTTCTTGACAATAACATCCACAGCCACACAACTGTATGTGCTCTGCCTGACTCCATTATTGTTAGAGCAGGGATGAGCAGGTTGCTTATGGATGGGGAGGCTAAAATGTTGGGGGGAAAAAATGAAATGAGAAGTGCATCTCCTTTTGACTTTTGAGCCTGTGGTGACCAACCCTTATAAATGTCATGTTATCCCGCACAGCCCCTCTCCCATGAAAAGGAGAGGCAATGGGATGGGTTCCACCAGGAGGAATCTCAGGGGTACCTGGGGACTCTGGAGGTAGAGGAAGACCTTCAAATAGGAATCCATTTTCTCTGTCCACCAAACAAGAAGATGATGCACACACTGAAATGTAGAGTCTTCATGAAATATCATGGCAGAAATCACAGAGAGAGACCAACTGTGAAAGAACACCAGGATTCAAGATAGCCTAACAAAGCAGGAATTAGCCTAACTTGCATTACCTGCAGTTTCCGACATGGCTGGCTTTAAAACACCCACACTGGAGGTATCAGATTGCTGCTTTTAATGTCTTTCTTCTTCTCCACATTATCTTTATCTTGACTCATGAACTCACTTAGTTTCTTAACCTTGGCAAACTCTCTGGCTTGGTTCTCAATTACTTCTTAAACTAGTAAAACTGCTTTTTTGTTTGTTTGACCTTGGACTACCTCTTGACACAGGCTTTCTGTCTGCCCCTGTAATTGCTGCTGCCTTGTGATTCCCAATGCTCAACACTTGATTGATTGTGACTCATTCCCCCCCACACACACACACACACTGCTTCCTCCACTGCATTTGCTCAAGAGTACTTGCTACAATGAAACAGGACAATAATCTCCAAGCCACTGGTCCTAGAGAGCTCCAAAAGCAGTGAACCGTAGCTTTATCAAAGACTCTATTTTATGCTGCTGGGAGGTGGCACACGTCTCAAACTAGGCCTTGGACAGCACTTTGTGCGGCTTGTAGCCAGCGCCTCGCCCACTCCTGACCTAACTCAAGTCCTTCAGGAAGTATGGGTACAAAATGTACACTCTCTGGAGAGATCTAACATTACATGTTCTAAGTGCTAAACAATGTCTTTTCATTGAATTGTGTTGCTAGCACATACAGATGCAAAATTTGTTAACACCTGGGTAACTCTATTTTTATATATTAAATAAGGTGGTTACCTAAGCAATTCTTCCACCTCAATGCCAGCATCTGCGTCATCTGGTGACTCAGGAGCTGTATATTTTCTGTTTACAATTATATTAAGGTATCTGCAGCAGATGTTATGTTGAAGCTCTTACAGACAAGCACCCCTCTAAATAGGGCAGGCAGAAAAAGAAGTCATGGCCTTCTAGTGCTTTTGCACACAGATCTCTAACATTACCAATTCCCACAGCAGTATAACATACTCCTATCAGGCAAACAGAGTATCTGTCTTTGGATTGCCCTATGACTTCTCATCTTGGTTTTTCAGATGTAGAGGTATAGGAACTTGAGGAAGCTGTTACTTAAACCATTATAAAACAGGAGCTAGAGTCTCCTTTATAACTAAGGATTGAAAGAATATTTGTAATTATTTGTTTCCTGGCAAAATAAGGGGTTTTTCAATTCGGAAGAAACCCTGCTGAGAACAGAGGAACAGCAAAGATGCTTCACGCTTTGCAAATTCTGTCCAGGAATTATTCTGCACAAAAATACATACGGTTTTTGTGCAGACAACACAATTTCCTATGTAAGAAACTTGTATTCTGAGCAAACACTTTTCTTTTTGTGAATAAAATGTGTATTTCTGTGAATAATTCCCTGAAGACTTTCAAACTATAAATACCTTAAGAATTGTGCAGAAACCTTCTCCTGCCGCAAGAATACTGCAGAAACTATTTGTCTTTGTATACCAGAATGAAAAATGTGACTTACATCCCTATTTACAGCATATCTTCACAGCATGTTCAGAATTTCCTACAGACAGTTTTAATGAAAACATGCCAGCAACATGATAACTATTTCCTCATTGGTTTGGTGATGCTGTTTGTAATGTTTGTAGGGGAAAATGCTAAGAAGTTTCTTTTACAAAAGTGTCATTGATGTTCAAAAGACAAAATGAGTGAAGGAAAACTTCTAGTTTTTCCACAATAACTTTACATATTATATGTTTACCTATTTAAGAAGCAAATGAACACCTTTCTGTGCCCTCTCTGTATGTGTCTCGAACATTGCAATTCACAGGAAATATATCTTAACAATAGCATGAATGAAAAAATGTTAATTGGTGTCAAAATGAACAATTTATATGGCATACAACAAATTACTGAATATGAGTCATTGACAGAAATAATTATGAAGTTCAGACTGTGTAACTGCAAAAATCAGTGTAAATTAATGGGAGCAGAAATGGTTCCTACCCCTAGCTCAAGAATCCCAGCAGGAGATGGGCATTTATTTGCTTATTTGGCCAGATGTACTGCATTGTACACATTCTACAGAGAATATTGAAAGGAATACAACTGGTTTTTAAACTGGAAATAGACATGTGTAATGTGCAGGAATAGGTCTATAAGGGCAGAATGGGCAGACACTGGATTAAATTATCATAGTGCCTAATATATGTTTAGGCTTTGAACAAACTGTTAGATGTTACACTGTTGGAAGAGTCACTCAAATAAATGCAAGCGAAAATGCATGTATGTCTGTAGAAGGTTTTTTTTATATGACAGGACTGCAGAATCATTTCAACAGCAAGCAGGCCCATGTGTGATGCTGATTCAGGGATTGTGTGCACACATATGCCAGTGATCCTCCTTCTATGTTGTGAAGTAGTGGTAAGTCTTAGATGCAGAATCTTGCTCCAGCAACCCTACCACAGATGACTCATTCCTTGTTGCTAGCACTAGGAATGAGAGTGCAACCTCTATAAAATCAGCAGGAAATTGGAGGCAAGGGAGATTAATAGTAGGGACTGTTCTGGTTTAGCCAGGAGAGTACCAATTACTGCTCTGCTGTCCCACTTTCTCAGCTTTTAAGATGTCCTAGTTCCTCTTTCTTCCTCCCACTTTCCCCCTTTGTCCTGTTTACTTCCATTGCAGCAATTGGGCATTGGGGAATATGGATAAAAGTTACAGGTGCTGGACAAGGCAGTTTGGGGAATAGAGAGACACAGGATCTCAAATCTGTGTATTTCAACTGCATCCAATTCCTAAGGTGAGGTAGGGTGATTCCTAAGGTATTTCTAACAAGTGTTACCTATGAGAAAATAAAATCCTGGGCAATGCCAGTTAAATATACTAGTATGTATATAAATGATTAACACAAAAGTCTGCATGGTATAGTGGCTTTAGCATTGGACTAGGACTCTGGAGACCATGCAAACCCACAGGGTGACTTTGGGCAAGTGACATTCTCTCAGCCTCAGAGAAAGGCAAAGGTAACCTCCTCTGAACAAATCCTGCCAAGAAAACCCCATGACAGGTTCACCTTAGGGTTGCCGTAAGTCAGAAATGACTTGAAGGCAGAGAACAACAAATGATTAACAAAACATTTTGGCTTCTGCAATCTGCAGCAGCTTAAAAATAAAAGCATTTACTTACTATACATGCATATATTATATGTGTGTATCTTATCTTTATGCAGAGCTATGAATGCCTACATTCCTAAAGCTGCAGTCCTATACTGACTTACTGGGAAAGTCAAATAAGCTTACTTTGAATGAGACAAGCAATTCTGTAGTAAACTGGGGATAGGCAAACTGCAGACTTCCACAAGTATTTGGACTACAAACCTCATGAGCCCTAACCAGCATAGCTAATGCTGAAGAGTGCTGGGAGTTGTAGTCAAACATCTGTAGGGCTCTACTGCACCTACCCCTGCTGTAAAGTGTTCTGCCTAAATCAGGAGTGCAGAAAGATATACAGGAGAAGTTGGATCTCCACCCCACAGCAATACAGAGGATGCAGGACCTCAAAGGCCACAGGTAGCCACTGATGTCATTGGGTTCCAGGCCAAAGCACCAAGTTGCTTTTGCAAGGAACTTTCTGCTTTGCTCCTTTCCCTTGCAGATTGCACATATATTGTAACATAGATGTAGCTGTGGTGCTCTCCAGGGTGCCTATCAACTCCCCCACTGTGAAAGCAAGCACCAGGTGAGGAATGGACATTCTCAGACCCTTGGAGGATCAGCTGAGAAACCTCCGCAAGTGCAAACAACCCTGGAAGCTAAAGAGCTTTCCATGCCTGTGGCCTAGATGGTGGAAGTTTCCAGATCACCTTGTCCTTCTGCATCCACTTTCACTGATTGGGTTTGAGAAATGGAAGTCCAGACAAATAGGTGGTTGTGTGGAATGGTTGACTACAGAACTCTCAGTTGAGCTAAGTGTTAAGAGAAACATGTACAAAAAATGGAAGAAGGGGGAAACCACCAAAGAAGAATTTAAGCAAGGAGCCAGGAGATGTAGGGAGAAGGTCAGAAAGGCTACAGCACAGAACAAACTTCGGCTGGCCAGAGACATTAAAAACAATAAAAAGGGCTTTTTTAAATATGTCCGCAGCAAAAGGAAATGGATGAATTCAAGTCTCCAGGGCCAGATGAATTGCATCCTAGGATATTAAAAGAACTGGCAGAGGTCATTTCAGAACCGCTTGCTATAATCTTTGAGAAATCTTGGAGGACAGGAGAAGTTCCAGCAGACTGGAGGAGGGCAAATGTTGTCCCCATCTTCAAGAAGGGAAAAAAAGAGGACCCAAATAATTTTCACCCAGTCAGCCTGACATCAGTACCCGGAAAGATCCTGGAGCAGATCATTGAGCAGTCAGTTTCTAATCACTTAGAAAGCAATGCGGTAATCACGAGAAGTCAACATGGAGTTCTCAAAAATAAGTCATGCCAGACTAATCTTATCTCTTTTTATGATAGAGTTACTAGCTTGATAGATGAAGGGAATGCTGTGGATGTAGCATTTCTCGATTTCAGTAAGGCCTTTGACAAAGTTCCCCATGACATTCTTGCAAAGAAGCTAGTAAAATGTGGGCTGGACAGGGCTACTGTCAGGTGGATCTGTAACTGGTTGACTGACCGTTCCCAAAGGGTGCTCAGCAATGGCTGCTTTTCATCCTGGAGAGAAGTTACTAGTGGGGTACCACAGGGTGACTAGTGGGGTACCACAGGGTTCTGTCCTGGGCCCAGCGCTGTTCAATATCTTCATAAACGACTTGGATGAAGGAATAGAGGGCATGCTTATCAAATTTGCAGATGACACCAAATTGGGAGGGGTTGCTAATACCCCAGAGGACAGGATCAAAATTCAAAATGACCTGGACAGATTGGAGAGCTGGGCCAAGGCTAACAAAATTAAATTCAACAGAGAGAAATGTAAGGTCCTACACTTAGGGAGAAAAAATGGAATACAGAAGTATAGGATGGGGGACACATGGCTGTGAAAGGGATCTAGCAGTCTTAATAGACCACAAGTTGAACATGAGTCAACAGTGTGATGTGGCAGCCAAGAAAGCCAATGCAATTCTCGGTTGCATCAATAGGAGTATGGTGTCTAGATCGAGGGAGGTACTGGTACCACTCTACTCTGTTTTGGTTAGACCTCATCTTGAATCCTGTGTCCAGTTCTGGGCACCCCAATTCAAGAAGGACATGGTCAAGCTGGAGCAGGTCCAGAGGAGCGCGACCAAAATGGCGAGGGGCCTGGAAGCCATGCCTTATGAGGACAGACTTAGAGAGCTGGGTATGTTTAGTCTGCAAAAGAGAAGGTTAAGAGGGGACATGATGGCCATGTTTAAATATATGAAGGGATGCCATGTAGAGGAAGGAGTGGGCTTGTTTTCTGCTGCTCCAGAGACCAGGGCAAGGAGCAATGGATTCAAGCTGCAGGAAAGGAGATTCCACCTGAACCTCAAGAAGAACTTCCTGACAGTCAGGGCTGTCCGGCAGTGGAATATGCTTCCTCGGAGTGTAGTGGAGTCTCCTTCTTTGGAGGTTTTTAAGTAGAGGCTGGATGGCCATCTGTCGGGAGCGCTTTGAGGGTGTCCCTGCATGGCAGGGGGTTGGACTGGATGGCCCGTGTGATCTCTTCCAACTCTACATTTCTATGATTCTATGTGTGATGCAATTACCCCAGCTTCATATCAGAGCTTTTGCAAGTAATCCTCTCAAATAAAAATTGGTTAAAGGGGGAACAACTCAAGAGGTGAAAATTTGTAGCCTTCCACATGCTATGCATACGTGTCTTCAAGTTGCCTGCCCACTTCTAGTGACTGTAAGGGTTTGGGGGTAACCCTGACAACCCCACAAATTTCATAGGGTTTTCTCAGGCAAGGAATACTCAGAGGTGGTATTGCCACTTCCTTCCTCTAAAATTATTTTAGAGGAACAAAATAAAGCATGCAATGTCTGGTCTTCATTGGTGGTTCCCCATGCAAGTATTAACCGGGACCGACTGGTTAGCAATGGCCATCATCCCTCACCATTGACTACGCTAACCTGGGCTCAAGGGAGCTGCAATCCAACATCTGGAGGGCCACAACCTGCCCTTTCCACTCTCCCTAGCAGTTGCCCAACCAGGCACTTTTCTTGCCCAACCGAGGGTGGTCTTTAAAAGAACCCACACACACATACAAACAGATGTGCGAGAGATTTCAGTCAATCTTTACATTTTCCAGAGAACCTTCCGCAAAAACACTTTCGAAGCCTCATACTGGTTGTATAAAACTACCAGTGCAGTTTTGCGTAGGCAGGAGGTGGATGTAAATCTCATTTAACTCTACATGGTTCGTCTTTAAGAAAACCTACTGAACTCCTCGCTGCGTGAATTTCATTAAAAACGAAAAGTCTATCTCGAGGGGAACGGGGAATGTTGCCTTCTAGAACACAGCCCCTAGAATCTGCAAAGGCCATTCTGTCTGGCATATTGTGGGAGGTGTAGCCCCAAAATGTAATTTTTTTCTAAAAGGAGGTGCGAGGATGGAGCGGCTCGCAAACCAAATCCACCACGCGCTGCGCTTGCAATGGCGGTGTCTCCTTGCCAACCACAGCCGCCCACCCGCTTCTTGGTTTGACTCCCCCGCGCTTTCTCCTCGCACTGAGGAACTCGGCTGCCTTTCCCGCGCCACCTTTTCCTCTTCCAAGAAGGACTTCGACGCTTCTGAAGTCGCCGGGCCGGAGCCGCCGGGTGAACGAGGCCGGCGCCAGAGATGCCGCCGTTGGCAGGAAACAGGCGGAGAGAACCGGGCCCTGCGGCTCGGTCTTCGTCGCCGCTCCAGCCGCAACATATTGCGTTGGGTGACTCTGCAGCTTCGGCTCTGAGGGCGCTTTCCGACCGCTTCTTCCCAGCGCCTCCCTCTCCCAGTGCCAAGCCCCCAGCCTCGCTTTTTCTCCTCCTCTTTCTCCCTTCAGCTAAGCCGGTTCCAGATGTCTCCTCCAAGACCTTAAAGGACCTCTCCTGGTCTCTGCATTGGAGCGATTTTACTCCTCTGTGACGGACGGGAAGGGGGCGGCGGCGACAGCAGCAGCGACGTCTTTCCCTCTTTTCGCTGCTCCTGCTGCAAAATCCCGCTTCTCGAATTGTTTTGCATGCTGCAGCGTCGGCGCCTGCAGCAGATGGAAAATTCCGGGCAAGCGGCGGAATAATTAACCCTAAACCAATCGCCCTTTCCTTGTTTTCTTTCCGAAGCGACGGGACGAGGACGGCGTTCTGTTTTTCTGAGGCAAGAGAGGAGAAATTCCCTTCTGGACCACAAGGAAATAAAGATGGGAAAACCCGCCTCTTTCTGTTCAGCCGCATCTGGATGTACACCTGCTGACGTGTGAAATATCCAGATACAGTATTTTCTATCTACAAATCCTCCTTTTGTTTCCCTTTTTAGCTTTGTATCTCAAACAGGCGCCTAAAACTAAGATCCCCTCAAGTAATGTAACTAAAGGGGACTAATTCCCCAACGTGCCTTTCTTTCTTCCCGCCTAGCTGCCTCAGAATGCCTTTTATCACCCTGCAGCTGGGCTCTGATTATAGGTTTAAGCGCCTTGGTTTTGTGACCCCCCATGATGGTTAGCATTACCACAGTCTTTCCATTATTACTATTACTTTATTGTTACTATTAATTCTATTATTATTATTATTACTATGACTATCGTTATTATCAGACACTCTAATCGGGTTGCACCGCCACAGCTTGCCTGAAAATGCCACGGGCATATTTTCAGGCAAGCCGTGGCGGTGCAACCCGACTAAAATGTATGGCTGTCGTCGTCACTCCCTGACTGTGCCAGCTCTGCCAATGCAGCCCGCCTGAGGTGAGCGCAGCCTGGTTACCCGGACGCAACCTCGCCACCGCCTCATCTCCCCTCCCTCCCCCTTGGCGCGGTTGTTTGGCGGGCTGGCTGCAGCTACCCGGGGAAGGCGGCGGGGGCGCGCGCGGGGGAGGGCTGGGTGGCCATTCCGACGTGTGGCGGCGGCGGCGGATGCCAAGGGCATCTTCCTGGCACCATGGTGCCGCAGCCTCACGAGAGACGCCGCTCTTGAGGATGGTACCTCGAGTGCCCTCAGCAAGCCCCGGCCGCGTCTTTTTTCTCCTCCTTTTCTCGCCCACGTCGGTTCCCGCCGCCACCACGTGCGCCTTCCTTGGTCTCCTCGGGTGTTGTTGTTCTCTCGCCCCTTCAGGCTGAGTCCCCGCTGCCTCGGCTCGGGAATCCTGGGCGAGGCGGGGGTGGCCGCGGCGACGACGACAACAGCCACGCTGTCGCAAGCCGCCGCCGCCGCTGCTGATGCTGGAGGAGCCGCCCGGTGAGGAGTGCCATCCGCCCCGCCGCTGCTTATGCAACACATCATCGAAAACCATCCGGACATGGCAACGGCGCTGCTGGCGGGGGAGAAACTCAAGGAGCTGATCCTGCCCGGGCAGCAGGACGACAAGGCGGGCTCGCTGGCGGCGCTCCTCTTGCAGCTCAAGCTCGAGCTGCCCTTCGACCGCGTGGTGACCATCGGCACCGTCCTCATCCCCATCCTCCTGGTCACGCTGGTCTTCACCAAGAACTTTGCCGGTAAGGCCCGCCACGGGCACAGCCACCCAGGCAGAAAGTCGCCCACCTGTCGGGCCGCCTCCTCCTCCCCGCCTCGTTTTGAGCAGTGGAAATCCAGTAAATGAAGGTTTTCCTCTCCGCAGGGCATCTCAGGCGCAGGGTTGGCTTCACCTGTTGAAATCCAGCCCTCCAGGCAGCTGTTAAATGCCCAGAAGCCCTGTCTGGGGGTGGAGGGGAGTCAGGAAAACAGTTCAAACACAGGTCTCCCTGTCCTTCTCATTGCAGTAAGGTGGAGGGTGGGATATGAGCTCCTTTCCAATGTAAGAGGGAAGCATTTACTGGCAAAAATTGGAAACGGGGCTTGGCTATGGGGCAGGAGTGGGAATTGTGGCAATCCAGATGGAGGTCCGAGCATTCCTCACCACTGGCTATGGTGGCCAGGGATGATGAGACTTGTAGTCCAGCAACAACTGCATCCCTAATGTAGGGTTACATGTAGTATTGCACGGTGGTTTTGAGTTCCCCCTCTACTGAATTTTATCTCATCTAGAAATCTGTTATTTGCTAGTACAATGACAAGCCACAGTGGTGGTTCACTGACTACCAGATGGAGTAGATGTCAGAGGTGACCAACACATAACTTTTGTTTGTAACATTTTAGGCAACTTCTCTTTTATATTTTGTAAGTTGCCTTGTGTCCCTAAGTGGGAGAAAGGCAGGGTGTAAATTGAATAAATGAATAAATCAAAACTAAATTGCCCTCCAGGTCCTGTTGAACTGTAATTCCCACTGCTTCCTTGGGTGTTGTGTTATCATTCTAGTTCCATATTCATGAAAGAGCAAACAGACATACCACATGCCCTCTTCAAAGAGTACTGATCTTTCTCTCTGCACAGGATTGAGAACATGTAGCTCTCCAGATGTTAGATTCCAGTTCTCATCAACCTCTGTCAACCTGACCCATGCTGAGGAATGGAGCATATATAGTTCATCAGTATCTGGAGAGCCCCTTGTTGCACAGCCCTGATCCAGTAGAGACTGGTAGCTGCAATGTCAGTGAGATAGTGAGTCTGCTATGTTTTAGTATGAGGTTTGAATGGGCCTTTCCATGGTGCTGAATCCAGTCCCCAAAAAGATTCAGCTGTTTATATAGTTTCTCCAAAGTTCTGGCTAAAGACAGGAGTGAATTCACTGCCTTACTGACATTGGTACCACCAGTGACAGTGCTGCTGTCCTGAACTGCTCTTTTCCTGAAACTCATGGCCAGATTTTCATTGTAAATATGTGACAGGTAAAGTTGTTGCCATTCTCCTCAAAGGTGTCATTCAGCATTCCACATGTTCACAGAGCAGTGCTAAGTTGCTTCTCCAAGTTATCTTTCATTTCTGCTATTCTTCATGGGGTAGTCTGGGGTTTCCCAAACTTTGGTCCTCCTGATGTTTTGGACTTAAGCTCCCAGAATTACTCGCTGTTGGCCAAGATGTCTGGGGCTTCTGGGAGTTGAAACCCAAAACACCAGGAAGACCAAATTTTGGGAACCACTGGGTTAGTCTTTGCCATCTTTCGGACCCCAGATATCATGTTGGGCTCCTAGGGTTCTGGTCTTGCCTTCTTCTTTATATCTGATCTTCTGTATGAGGAGAATGTTCAGTAATGCAAGCTGAAATACAGGTTTACTGCCTCAGTAAGATCTGCACCTTAGTTAGATGGTCATATGAAAAAGAGAAGGCCTCTGTGTGGAAGAAGGAATTTCAGCAGGTGTAGCTTGTCTTGCAAGCTACACCTGCTTGCCCTGGCCTCTTTGTTTCATGTGGCTACCTTATCCTTCGTTTTCAGTCTCTTTTTTTGCTTTTTTCCCCAGTCTTAATACTGATATACAGCAGCCTTGTGATCTGGTGTAGGTGCCATTATTTTCTCATTAAGCTTTATTTAAAGCTTTTTTGTGTTACAGCTTTTTAGTGATTCTTTTCACTGCGCTTCTCCATAATTGCCACACTACTTCCTGTTATTTGAAAGCACCATCTTGCATATCCAAAGACTTTTGAGTTGATTCTATTTATAATGAAGGATTGGGCAGTGATTGGATAGTGTATCCCAGCAGTTTTAATAATAAATGTTGAAGTGCAGGTAAGCATCATGACAGTGCCAATAGCAATGACCCCAAGAGGGTAGACCCAAAAATGTAGGTAACTGATGAACTGCTATCAATAAAAACCACTTGCAGTAATTTTATTTTCTACCAGAGCAGGTCTTTGATAAAGCTAATGGATCTTAACTTTTCATCTACAAAAACAAACCACTTCAGAGGACAGTGCCATACAGAAGCTTGTAACAATACATTGTTGCTTGGGAAATTCATGTTCCTTAAGCTATGGTAAGGACTGAACCTAAGATAAAACCAAACAGGAAGGGGAGGAGGCAGATGGCATAATTATTCAGCACTATCTGTTAGCCTTCATGTAGGTGGTGTAGTAAATCTGCTCCACATTTTAGTCTAAATTTCAAATGAGCTATCCAAATTGTTTAACATATTTGAAGGATAGAGTTCAGCAGCTGAGACAGAAACTTTAAAATTCATACTAAACCCCAGAGCTGATTCACTGTACCACTGACATGAAAAACTATCAGGCACTATTGTCATTTTTCCTGCTCATCAAAAAAGCCTCTTTGAAGTTTGGGCACCACTAAAATTCCGCAATATCCTTATTGATTTCTTTTAGAAATGTAAATGGTTGAGTGGGTACACCTCCATGTGTGCTTTTAGAGTATATACAGTCCTCCCTCCACATTGATGGGTTTGATCTTTGCGAACTTGATTATTTGTGTGTGCAATGCCTTGCCTGCTCCCATTCCCATGCATTTTGCCCCAGCATAGAGAAGTTGTGCCAAAGCAAAACAGAATGGAATGGTTGGGGAAGCCTTGTATGAGCCTTCCTTTCCCCGTCCAGAGCTCCCCCTCCCATTCCTATGCATTTTGCCCTGGTGGGAAGACCTCCTGTCAAGGGAAAATGGAAGGGAATGGCGGGACAAGCCTTGCGCAAGGCTTTCTTCCCCCCTCTGGAGCTCCCCCTCCCATTCCTATACATTTTGCCCTAGTGCAGAGAACTTGTGTGAAGCTTCCCTTGTGTCCCATTCCCTTCCATTTTGTATGGGAATGGGAAGAGGGGAACCCTGAAAAAGAATGGAGCGGGAGCAGGAGAAGTTATTTGTGGTTTTTCCACTTTCACAAAGGTTCTGCACTACAACCTTCACAAAAGTGAAGGAGTTACTGCATAAGTAAAATGGAGTGGATTTTTTTAAGTGATCACTTAGAGATCACTTCAGTTTATCAGAGCAAAAATGACAAAGAGTCTTTCAGTTCCTTGAATATATACATGTTTATAACATCATCAGAGTGGGTGTATTTTTAGCTCAGTGCTAGTTTAATGGAACTCTTTGCTGTGATTTCACTAGATGATCTTAGCCAAGCCAGTTTCATTTTGCCTTTTGCAGTATTGATAATACAGACCTACCTCACAGGGTTTCTATAAAGAGCAAAAAGATGTAATATATAATGCAGTTGAAACATTAAACAAATGCTAAGTATTCTGATCTCCTGCTACCTTTCTGTCAAGGATGCAATTGTATCTACTGCAAACATCTCTGTTCCTTTTTAAACATACAGTTGTGCTTTACACTGATAAGAAGGTAAGTTCTAAAAGTTCATGTAAATCTGAGATACAACTGTATTTGTGGATTTGCATTTTTCCTTTTAAGAAAAACTAAATTTTCCTGTGGAGGCCTTGTTTTGGGACAGGGATGTACAATTCATCTTTGTGACAATTGCAATTGATATTACATGAATCTGTGCTGAGACATTTAAAAGCATTGTGTTTTCAGCTTCATGCCCAAAACATCCCTCGCAAAGCCCTTTAGAATGTGAATCATATTGCTCATTAAAGACTACCCTTCTGATAAAATCATTTCAGTTTTCAGTGAAGCCATTAAATTATCTACATTAAGCCCTTGGTATATTATTGCTGTGGGCGGGAGAGGCCAAGTAGCAAGAGGTAACATATGAGAACCTTCTGTGATACTGATTTCAGCTAGAGTAATAAAAGGCAAGCTTCTGGGTTTGCAAGAGTGTGAAATAACTTCAAAAGATGCACCTCCTTAAATCAACATAAACTATTCTAATAATACTGTAAAGAATGTTCTAATAATCAATAATAATTTCTGTTACATGTTCTTGAAACAAGGCATTTCCCATTTTTGGAAAAAATGACGTTATGATCAGACTCGAGGAGAAGGTTTATTAGGTAACATGACCACTTCACAAGTCACTTGAAACCGGTGCTCAAATCTATCAAACATAATCTGTGTGTAGAAAAGGGCCCAGATTAGCAACCCTAAATAGTAGGCAGTAACCCCAGAGGTTTTTCCAAATTGCAGCTTTTGTACAGATATATGCATCAGGCATCACTCCTCTGTCTGACCCTTGTGCACAAGCCTATGGAAGATGTCTGTATATTGAAAACAACATGATCCATTTCAAAAATAGATTGAAAGTCCTGAACCAGAAACTGGTGTTAACTGCAGCACCTGCATTTATCTCTCTTCACTTAACTTGGGTCTGCACAGTAGTGCCCATGAATGCTTTTTGGCACCCACCAGGTCCTCTGTCCTTGCTCATTTGGGGATTTATTTTTAATGAGGAAGGCTTTAGGGAGGCTTCTTGAGGCATGCGTTGAGCCGCAAGGGCCACATTCAAGCTGTGCTGTGCCCACCTCTGCACTAATTGCCTTTCTATGCTACTTTATTTTCAGGAATAGAACACGAAGGAGTCTTACTGTGAAACATGGGATCAGAGGCATTAGGAATTAAAAATGAAGGTTTTTGTCTATGCTGTATGTGTGGATTTTGCCTGGTTATTCATTAAGTATTAAGTATGCGACAGAGAGTATGCTAATTGGTTGGTTTGATGTGGGATGGTTTTGTGATTTGCCTGCATTTGTTACTGGTATGTGTGAGTGTTTTCTCTGAGCATCATCAGTTTGCGTTCTGTGAAATGAGTATTTTCTTCTGAAATGTGTGAGTATTTCAAGCTCACACTCCACTTCAGCCTTTTACTCAATTTTTTGAACAAGTTAGTTGTCACTAAGCGTTATTGGTTTTCCTTCTCTGAAACTGGTGTTAGAGCAGAAGGCTGTCAGTTTAAAGGAATGCTTTTGTGTCTTGAAACTCAGTCTCCATTTGTACTTGCATTCTTGGCAAAGTTGCATTTCTTTTATTTGCCCACACACACCTGTGTCCTTCTGGGATCTATTCGGGGAGGTTGGTTTTGGGGTAGTGGTGGTAATGCCCATCACAGCTATTTCGGAAGAGCACCTGCAAACGTTCCCATTGTCCCCAAAGGGTACATCCAAAAGTTTCATCGATGTAAATCAGAAAGAGGTAAACGTAATTTACCAACTAGAAGTCAGTGCAGCCCCATGCTTGTTTACTGGGCAGTAACTTCTGCGGAATGCATGGGGGGCTTTCTGCTGAGGAGACCTTCAAAGGATTGTGCTACTAAAGGTGCTTAAACAGTAGTACTGTAATTGTCTTTGACCTTTCATGACCTCTGTTATGGAGCAGGATAAAACAGCTCTGTCCTAGGCACATTTATTTGTAAGCATTCCATTTCTTAAACAGTAAGCAGGTCAAGTCAAAAGTAAGCCCACTGAGTTACATTGGACTATAATCCTATATACACTGGCTACAGTCCTGTTATAGCTGAAGAGCCCTTTTCCCAACAGGAAATGGTCAAAAACTTTTTTAGAACCAGGAGAGGCTGGGCATTTGGGGGCAGAAAATTGGGAGACTTGGAGACCACAAAAATGACCCTAGGAACCACAGGCTATACTTTCCCTACTCCTGCCCTTCTGACAGACTTCCTATGGTATTCCTGGCAGCAGGATCTCCACTGTATCTAATTTTTCTTGTTTATAATATTGTTAATAGTGCTTAGACAATAGGCAAAAGAAATAATATTACTTAATTTTATTTAATACAACTCAGGATATTTTATGTGTATTTCATTTTTTACTATACTCTAGCGTATTATCATTTGAAATTGGAGATTCCCTTTACTAGAATAATGATGCATTAGGAAGTCACCGGAACAAAATGTCACAAGAAGAAAAAATAAGTGTATAAACTGTTTAGAGAAAGTTTATCTGTCCGAACACAGCTAGGCTGCTGAACTTTTCACCCTATGCATAACACTCCAGAGATAAAGTAGTTCACACACTTCTAGGTGAGAATATAATAGGGATTTTGGTTCTTGCTTCCATCACTTTCAAACTGTTAAAAGCAGAGGGAAGTATTTTAATGTGGCTGTTTTGTTTCAGTATTCAATCCACTTCTAGAAGTTTTGAAGAGACACATTTAAAATGCCAAGCCTTGTGGCTACACTTTGGTCTTCACCTCAGGGTGAGATAGGGACAAGTGGCCTGAGGAAAGTTGAAGCCTTTGGGCCAACTGTCACCATGTTAATAATGGTTCTCATCCTTATTCTTTCCACGAGCACCTTACACTATTACTCTCTCAACCAATGACCAGCCAAATGCAGATTTACTCCACCTGTCAAGCTTCATACACACTTCTCACCATCTTTTAATATTATTACATGGAAACAAACCACTTGTAAAGTTTATGCTTGTCCTCATATGCTTGTTTTAAAGGGAAAATAGGCCGTTGCCACCACCATAACTGTTCAGCCTTGCTTTATATACACACATACCTTCAAGTCATCTGTCAACCTATGGCAACCCCATGAATTTCACAGGCTTTTCTTAAGGACTACACAAAGGTGGTTTGCCATGGAATTACAGTCTACAGCAGCTGGCATTTCTTTGTTGTCTCCCTTCCAAATATTAACACACATACCTGGGAGTATATTCCTATGGTGTCAATGAAATTTACTTCTGAATTGATCTGCATGGCATGGCATGGCATTGCATTGCATTTGTCCACTGAGAAAACAGTGTAGAACGCAGGAAAGCCATTCATATATCAAAGAGAGTTAAAAGACAAAATTATTCCATAAAACAGCATAAATTGTTTAGAAATATCACCCAGATTGTTCTTACAAGTATGTCCACATCATAGTATGATGGCATAAAGAAATGTCTTTCATAGTGAAAATATAATGAGATCTGATGCTGTCATTAAAAATAAAAATTCCTATAAAATGCCAAACCATGTAGCCAAAATACTTGCAAGGTTTTATACATTCTTAAAAGTTTGTTCAAAACTTTACAAATGGTAATCATTTCTTCATAGATATGAGGTTCCAATAAATTAACTGGAGATCATTCAGTAAGTTCCTTAGATCTCTTATTTATCAAAATATATAATTTCTCTTTGGGTAATTTCTCATCTTAAGAAGGCAGTGGCATTTTTTCCCCAGGGCCTAGAATATGGAGTATAAAAACAAGCAAAACCTATTTTCTCATTGCAGTATCAATGCATAAAAACAGTGTACACAGGTAGCATGATTCCTAATACACAATAAGTCCATTAGCTAGAGAATGCAACCTACATTTGGTATTATATGGTGCCTGCATAATTTAAAATCAGTAGCTCTGTGAAGAAATACATGCCTGGAAAAGTAGAAGTTATACAGCCTTAATGTACACACAGATCTTATTGGTGTGCTTTTATGAACCAGCAGAAACACTTATTTTTCTGAATGTCTTGGTTAGACTGTGCTATGAGATATCCACTGCTGATGTATTTGTAGAGGTCACTTCTCTGCATATGCCTGTTTATGTGTATAGTTACCCATTTGACACCACTTGGTATCCTAAGTTCAACTTTTGGGATTTTTCCTCCCAAAGCGAAGGGCATGATCCAGATACTGTTAAGCACTTTTTAAGTTCTGCTGGTTTAAGCCTGAGGGATTATATGTACATACTTGTATCCATTCTAGAACTTCAATGTTCTTTTGGCTAGTGATGAGCTGACTCCTTTTTCCTTGACTCACAGTAGTCCCAGTTAAAACCAGCAATTCCCTTAACCCCATGGAAAATTTTTTTTTTAATTTCCACGTTGAAAATCACATGTGCGATGATACTGGGAGACTAAAATCATAAAGTTTTCTCACCTTTCCCAAAATGTACCTGTCTTTGACAGAACCCTCACGGAAGGCATCTCTCTGGTGCCTTCATTTCTTCTGTTTCTTCCCTACTACCTTCAAATTTGGAATGGCAGTGTTGCAGATTCCAGGGTGGTGATGACTGAGGCAGGCTGGGCAACTACATTTCTTAGAATTCCTGGCACTTGCAGTGCTGCCATTCCACAGTTTGCCAGGGAAAGATGAATGCAAGCCTCCAATAGAAAATAATTCTCACCACTATATAAGTTGAAAAAGAAGATAATGCCTTTAAGACCAGGACTTCTGACACTCCTGGTAAACTTATTTCTTAGCTGGACCTGAATTTTGGTCTTCAGATTTGACTCATAATAAGTTCAGGAGCAAAGCCTACTACAAGTGCTTGTTTCCAAAGTTTTATGCTGTGACTAGTTATGGCTTTAGTTTGTATCATTACCGCTTTTGTTTGCTTAGTTGGGACATTTGCTTATTTTTCTTTGACAGTACACATGATTCTGATTACAGTCTTTGTAGAATTTGAGGAAGACGAATTACCTTGGAAGTCTTAATACTGTATGATAAATGTGCAGATTTAGGCTAGCCATAAGGCTTCTTCAGAAAATCCTATATATGCTCAGCAGATTTTCAGATTATACATTAAAAACTTCTAAAAATAACCCCCTTCACTTCCTCTGCTATATCTCTCATCACAGCTTGGTAAGACACCCAAATTGGGAGCTTCTGTAGATCTTTGTGATTGGAGGAAGAGGAAATATGTGTGAGTATAAGGGCAAAAGAGGATATCAGAGTTAGAGAAGAAGGTTGTCTTTAAACCATTTTGGTGGCAGTAACCATCCAAATGTTTTGGTTTTGCTACTATTTATATGCAGTCTGCAACTTTGCAGCAAGACAGAACAGCTCTCAGCTTAAGGATTTGCCCCTGATGCTGCAATTTTTTCCAGGTGAGATATCTAAGGACCTTTCTGTACTACATTGCTATAGTGCTGTTATTCCACTTTTAACATCCTGTGAAATTCTGGGATTTGTAGGTAATGAGGCCAAAAGAGTGTTCTGGCTGTGAATTCTAAATGCCCCTACCTAAACTGCAAACCTCAGGATTCCATAGGGTGTTGAAAGTGGAATAATAACACTGTAACAGTGTAGTACGGAAAGGCCCAAAGCCTGGATGTTTTGTATCTCTGCAGCAGTGGCTTTCAAACAGTGGTCTAGGCAGTGCTTGGAAACTTAATCTATTTACAAAAATTCAGATCTAATTATTTCTAATCAAGTATGCAAACATAATACAAACATGACCGTGGGAGTATGTAATATCATCAAGAGGGCCTTCTCTAGGTGGCATCAAAGACCAGATGCATCTGTAATGAGCCTTGGCTCCTCATGATGCAAGACACTGGTGGGTTTGTTAATCTAAGATACACTTTCTCAAGTCACACAGGACTGCAGCAAAGTCGCTGGAACTGCCCAACACTTTGGGTACACTGACTGTGCCTCTTAAAACATGTCCTAGAATTATCTGTGATGGACTAGAATTTTAAGGAAGACTTGTCAAAGTAAAACTTTTGAAATTTGAAAGCACAGTTCCAGAAACACAAGTTTTAGACCTAGGATTAGGGGATAAGTCATATCCAAATAATGTGACATTTGTCTTGCTTCCATGTCTCGTCTTTTCTTGATGCACATCTATTGTTTATTCCCCAGTATGCACATCTCGATGCACATCTATTGTTTATTCCCCAGTATATAAGTAACAAAGAATAGTTTGGCAGTGCAATCCTATGCTTGTTTATTCAGACATGAGTCCCACTGCACTCAGTGTTAAGTCTATATGCAATTGCAGGCTAAGCATCTCTTTGTTGTCAAATGAAGATATAAGACAAAAGAATTCAGGGAACATGGGAGTCCTTTCATAGTTTCTGAAATGGTTTATTTGTTTCTTCTTTCCTTGAGCTGCTGCAGCCCTCTGAACATGTTTGTTTCCCTCTGGTCCCTTAGCACTTACCAGAATAATGATTCATCATGAATTAAAGACAAATTTTCATTTTGTCACAGCTCGAACATCCAAATGAGAAGAGTTCATTATTATCTCCTCCGTTGGTACTCAGTTTGGAATTACTGTGCTCTCAGGATGACCTTTAAGAAGCTTAAGGAAAGATCCTGAATAAGGATTGCTTATATAATATTGAGCTGTATGTGTCAAAAATGATAACATTATATTTGACTTCCAGCAAAGATTGCACAAGCAACTAATGTTTTGTATTGTGTTTCCAAAATAATACTTTTCCCTTCCCCAAATGTGCCCTAAGGTTTCCCCAAGTGATTGTTTTTTCTTTTTCTTTAAGAAGACAGACAAGCCAGACAGTTGACTGTTTAACTGAAAATGTAAGCTTTGGCATTAGCTCTCTCATTATATATATTAGAAATGGCTTCAGTATACCAAAGTGAGCTCATGAGTCCTGTATTTCTATATCTCTTAGCAGTTCCCTAGCTCAGCCTTCTGCCACACTTCTGCTAGCCAATCCTCTTGAGGAAGTTTTGGAGAAGACAGTAAGTTATATGACTGATGAATCAGTTCAGCTGCTTTGTTTTACTCAGATATGTAATCATGTCTGCACAATGTATGAATTCGCGATGTGGTATGCTTATTTGAATGGATTCAACTTTTTATGTAATGCAGGAAAATGCAGCATATTGCTACAGTGGGGATGAGAATTGTGTGGACTTCCAGATATTGGCTGAATAGCAATTCCCACCATTCCTCACCATTAGTTATGTTGTGTAGGGTTATTGGGAACTACAGTTCAGCAGCGTCTGGAGGATCACACAATTCCCACTTCAGTTCTGTGAAAGTTCACTTGAAACATGATGGTATCTCTCAACCAATCTCCCATAAAGCTTACTGTAGAGCAGGGCGATTTCTGCCCTAAACTGTTATAGTGCTATTATTCCACTTTCAGCATCCTATGGGAGGGGCATTTAGAATTCTCAGCCAGAGAGCTCTTTGGCCTCAGTAAACTACAAACCCCAGAATTCTGCAGGATGTTGAGAGTGGAATAACAGCACTATAACAGTGTAGGGCGAAAATGGCCCAGGCCTATGCATATTTGTGTATATGTGCCTTCAGCTTGCCCTATCAGCTTATGGCAACCCCATCAATTTCACATTTACTCAGGAGATACGCCATACTGATTTCAATCAGGATTTTCTTAAGCACAGAAGTGTACATCTGTCAGATCCACAGCTATAGATTTTCTTCCTTTTTGCACTCCCTAGTCTGTGTCTGCCTCTATCTATATACTAAATTTGTTCTTCTTTATGCATCTGTATTCATTTTCAGATTGTGTTGCATTGGGTGAAGTTTTATGCACATTTGAAATCTGTATGTTTTACTATGCCAGCTTCGCAACCATTCCCATCTTACTGGGAAAGCATTTGCAGCTGCCTGATAACGTACCGATTACAGAACACAAGGCATGTGCAGCCTATATCCAGTACGTGGAGCTTACCGAGGGCATGCTACATAAAATATCCAGAAGAGTGGATTCCTCGTATATCCCTGTTTCCAATTAAGTACCCAAGTAAATGAATAATACAGGATTGCCGCGTTAATAGGCAACACAGCAAATACATGTTCATCTGGTACTGCTTTTTTCTCAAAGTCTGTTGGATTTAACTCCAGCAAACTTTGCTGGATCAAACTTGTGATCCTCTCTGATGTGAAAAACAGCGTGAACATAGTTCTTTGCCACACAGAAGTAGTGTATGTGGGAAGAGGGTAAGCTTTATTGTTATGTATTGTATACATAATGGGTATCTTTGACACGGAGGAGCATCCCTTCAAACAACCAGTCTGTTACCATTAGGATGAGATGATACAACCTGGCAAATGACACACTACACTGCTGTATCTTCAGAATACTTCATTTGCACAGACCTTGTGCCCTTTTGTGTAAACTGATTTGTATAATAGTGAGTGTATATTAAAGCTGATTTTGTGGGAGAGCTCCAGTTCAGCAGTTCACCTGAACCGTGTACTTATAATTAAGTGCAATTATTGTTGTCTGAGAAGGATTTTATTTGAACATGTGTACCTTGATTTCGCACTCCGTATGCATTTCTTAGCATCCTTATAGATTGCCCATTTCCACTGAGACAACAAGTTTACTTATTTTTATATATACAGTAGTGTGTTTACCTGGCGTTGGCGGGGATTTTATTTTCTCATGGGTAATACTTGTTAGAAAGATTTGAGATCCTGTGTCTCTAATTCCCCAAACTGTCTTGTCCAGTACCTGTAACTTTTCCCTGTATTCCCCAATCCAATCTGTATTCAGAGTTATTAACATACAGAGGTTGGTTTTCTGAGGGAATACACTGCCCTCCTCCTTGCTGCTGGGCCTCATCTCCATAGCAGCCAGCCAGGCCCATTAGCTCTCTGGCTGAGAATTCTAAGGGCCCCTCCATAAACTACAAACCTCAGGGTTCCATAGAATCTTCCTAGGCAGCCAGTCATATAAGATCTGCACGTGACACAGCTAATCATATGAGATCAGGTCTTCACCTGACACAGACAAACTCACAACGTTTGACTTTTATATATTAGATATATGTATGTGTTATTGTTGCTGTGTGCCTTCGCGTCACTTCTGAGTTGTGGTGACCCTAAGGGAAACCTACCAGAGGGTTTTTTGAGACTGTGTGTGACATGCCCAAGTGAGTTTTTATGGCCAAACAGAGAATTGAACCCTGATCTCCAGGGTCATAGTCAGAGACTGAAACCATGACATTATGCTTTCCATCAGCATTCTGACCCACAACCCCATCTGTATCCTGAGTAGAATAGGAATGTTTAGCTAATTGTGTTAGGACTTATGTTCTTTTTAACTTTGACTGAATATGATTTAGGCTATGTTTGTAAATTTGCAACTATTCCTGAGTAATGCCTGAAGGAAGGTGCCTTCGTGGATAAGATAACCTTTCGTTAATGTCAGTCGCTTGCTTATCATAAAACCTTTTTCTTTTAAAGACCTCTTTTCCACAGTCTCTTGATGTGCCTTTGCTCAGTGTGTGGGTGGGCACACGTATTCAATTCTCATCTCCCACAGGGAGGGAGAAGGGAAAGCCTCTGCAGCATCAGAAGTGGAGAAAGTGCAAGTTAAGTGCCCCAGTAACTTTTCACTAAGTTATTGAATTATGGGTGTTAAATCTGTGGATGGTAACAGATAGATAATGTTCAGAGGTATTCTCTTCTACTAAAGAGCAGGAAGCACAGTCGTTACACTGCAGCACATATATGGGAATGTGAGAGCCAGTGCTGTGTAGTGCTTTGAGTGCTGGACTAAGATACTGGGATACCAAGGTTAAAATTGTCAGCCATGGAAATCCGCTGAGTGACCTTGGACAAATCACACTCTCTCAGCTTCAGAGGAAGGCAACTCCCTCTGAACATAACGTGCTAAGAAAACCCCATGCTAGGTTTGCTATATAGGGTCTCCATAAGTCAGAAATAACATGAAGGCACATAACAACAATATAGGAATGCTGTACTAAGTTTTCTCATTATCTTAAAAACATCAAAATGAACAGTCAGTCAAGGTTGAAACAAATTTGAGAGTGTAAAAACACGGGGAGGGGCATGCTATATATACAGTGGTTTTCTGTTCTCTTGGCAGATGGATTGGTAGAAAGTAGTACAGGTGTACAGTGGCAAGCCATCATGGTGTAGTGGTTTGCGTGTGAGGCTATTTCTGCACTAGAGTGTTATAGTGCTATGATTCCACTTTCAAATTCCTACGGGATCCTAGGATTTGCAGTTTACAGAGGGGTCTCATAGGATGTTGAAAGTGGAATCATAGCACTATAACAGTCTAGTGCAGAAATGGATTAGGACTCTGGGAGGTTCTGGGAAACTCTGAGAGACCAAGGTGCAAATCCCCACTCTGCCATGGAAGCCTCAGCCTCAGAGGAGGGCAGTGGCAAAACTCCCTCTGAACAAATCTTGCCAAGAAAACCCCATTGCAGGATCACCTTAGAGTCACCATAAGACAGAAATGACTTTGAAGGCACCAACAATAGGTACAGGGGTAGGCAGAAAGTAGTTTGAAATCTACTGGTAGATGTCTAGGTGATTTCCAATCTGTTAGCAAGTGATATTAATGTATGTTCTATTTTTAATCTAATTTTCCTTTTGCTTAGCAAAAGTACAACCACTATGGAAAGAAAGGGGTTTGTTAATATAAAATTTACGTGCAAGGAAGTAAGCCCATGTGAGAATAGTATTTCTACTAACATAAGAAGACAAGAACCACATGGGACAATTAATGATTGCCACAAGTAAACTATTGCCCATGTGCTTTTAAAAATACGTGTATTCAATAATGTATGGATTTTACTTTTTATTTAATAACAGCACAGAATATATATCACATTTGGAACTGCTGGGCTAATTGCATGCCTTGGACTATGTCCTCTCTGACCATGACTTTGCCTGTCAGCAGGGAATAGTCCTTAAACATTGTATCTTAGTTGTCAATGCAACTATTCATGCAAAAAAATAAAAAAAATCAGATTAAACAAGATTTTTAATGAATTTATCCAATCCATCATCTGCTTTTTGTAAAACTATTAATGAAAGCATACGTGTACCTTATAGTTTCTCAAAAGGAACAAAATCAGAAGTATGAGATCTCACCCGTCTACCCACTGTTGAAATATACATACATAAATATGTATGAATGAATGTGTGTGACCCCCATATGTGCGGATTCATAATCCACGGATTCAGTTATCCGCGGCTGAAAACAGCCACAGGCCCAGGGCCCAATCACCATGGCACTCAGCGGGAAAACAGCGGGCAGCGCGGGATTGCGCTGTCTGTTGTTTTCCTTCCTCCGGATGCAGGCCCAGGGCCCAATCACCATGGCACCTGCAGGTCCTCAGCCTGACTGCCATGGTGCCCGCAGGCCCTCAGCCCAATCGCTGCAGCGCCCGGCAGGAAAACAGCAGGCAGCACAGGATTGCGCTGCCTGCTGCTTTCCCGTCTCCAGCTGCAGGCACAGGGTCCACCGTGATCGGGCCCGGGGCGTTCCGTACGATCTGTGGATTTCCGTATCCGCAAGGTGTCCGGAACCAATCCCCGACAGATACGGGGGTCGTACTGTAAACACAAACATCCTTTAGCCAGTGGGGATATTGTATACATTAAGAAAATCTTTATATTAGGAAAGAGGCACGCCAAAATAAGCACAAATTTCTTTTCAGGAAGGAAAAAAAGGTCTCATAATTCACTGCAGAAAGTGAGTGGGAGCAGAATGCCAGTAGGATTCTCTGAATTACAACAAATAGAAAACTGACAGATTTTTCACTTTGTTAGGCACACTTCATTTAATAATTGTTATTCTTATCCAACCCCATTATATTTAGAATACAGCAGACTTATTTTTAAAAAAATCATTGAAAAAATTCCCAGAAAAGGTGGATGGATTTAATATAGTTATGAATGTAAGATCTGTAAGATCAAATGAATGTAAGATCTACTTAAACTAATGCAACATATTTATAATTTATTTTACAGAAAGAAGAGGATCCATGGCTATATTTATTTATTTAGACCTATTCACAGGAACAATGGAATGCCTACTTTTTATTCAATAAAAAAGAAAATCAAATAATTTACATGTGTTGTATTTTTATTCATGATTTGTCTGCTTGGGCCAAAACACTGCTTCCTGACCACATTGCTATAATATTGCACTACACTGAACAGGTGTGTGTTCTTGTACAGTTCTCATTTGTTCCAGCAGATTTTTTGTGCACAGCAAGCTTTGTGTGAATTCATTACATCCTTTTGTTGTGTCAGGCCTGTTACTCATATGCAACAGCTCTCTCTTTCAGCTGACCTCATTGGGGCTTGCTTCCCTCACAACCCGTGCAGAGGTCAGTTGTTGCAAAGGTCAAAGCTCCAGTCATTCAGAATACACTTAAGCCTGAGTATTAAGTGCCTGCTTATAAGAGGTCCTGTCCATGTAAACTGTAATACCTCATATTTGTCAAAGAACAAGTAAGGAAGCCAGCACGCAGGAGCTATGTCCAAAGAGGCTAGTTGTCTAACATGTTCTGAAGATGGAATTTGTTATTCAAAAAATACTTTTTGAATCCTTTGTTATAACTCTTAAGCTTTTTCTCCTGCAATCCATCTTTAGCTTTTTACAGAGTAGTAGTCAGGCGAGAAAAACAGTGAGGAATCCTATGGCATTTTGAAGAGTAAGACATTCCAGCATATTGTGAATATTAGAGTCAGCAGTAGCATAAAGGCTTAAGTATGCATTATCATTTTTAATTAAAAAACAGCTAGAAGGCACATTTTTTTCTTTTTTATTAGGAAGAATTTGTAAGGAACTCAATCCAGGTAATTACACCAACATGGAGGATGGGGAATGTTTCATTTGTCCCCCAGCACACAACTGTCATCCCAATCTGGACGGACTAAAACAGGTGACAAAAAGTTAAGAGTGTTCTTTATAGTAGTTTGGCTGTGAGTGTCACTTGTCAGAGATAAATGCAGGTGCACACACAGGGTGAGGAAATGAACAGTGAAATCAGAAGGAAATGGCACATTAAAATATGTGATCTGTCGAGATTACAGTTAAGGTTAAATGCAAAAGAAGCAACAGTAGCAGTAAGGTATAATATATTTAAGCTATTTGGCACACTATATCTTCCTTTTACTTTTTCCAAGTAAATAGTAAATATTTGAAGTAAATAGTAAAATCTGTTATTGATACTAAAAGCATGGTTCACACATAAAAGTTGAAAAGATTGCTCAGAATCTTCCAAGATTTCTGCCCAGGTCTGAGCTGGTCTTCTCACAGTCTCAGAGAAAACTCATATTGAAGTCAATGAGAGGTTATTTTTTATATGGCACTGTCTGTATGCCTGGCATTTTGCAGTGTGCAAGAAGACAGGTCGCTACACCGAAGAACGTACTGTCTTAAAACAATGGAAGGAGAGGGAGGTGGAGGCATGGATAAAGCAGGGAAGGATTACACAGTTGTTTCACTGCTCTAGGCTTAGTCACAGGTGAATAACAGCACAGCATGGGAACTAAGGTTTTATGCCTAAACTTCTACTGAAAAGCTGTTTTTAAGGTGGGATGTAAAGTTTTGTACATTTAGCCAATATAGGTGAGTTTAATGATGTTGTGAATCCTTATTAAGTGGTATGGAGAATTTTCTTCTTTGTCTTGGCACCAGAATCTACTGAGTGCAGCAGACATGAGCCAGAATCTAAAGAACTGTATTAGTTATATGCAACCATGGCTGCTTGGGGTATCTGTTTTACCGTGACAAATAACTTTGGATACTATAGGAGAGAGGTACCTATTGTTTAAATAGATGCTTTGTATATCATTGCCCTTGGATATGCCTCAGACATCTCTTTAGACTTGCCCTTTGGCTTAAATGACAAGTGTATTGTTGCATGAAATATATTAAGAGTAGGGCTCATTTATATTGCTTGAATTACAACTGTAACAAGATAGGTAGGTGTACTATGAGAGAAAATGGTCAAATCATTTGATCAAATCAGCAAATCTTTGAACTTTTTAAAACTTTAACTTAGTGATGGAATGATGTGGTTTAAAGAAATTCAGTGTAATGTTCAAGGGGTTTGGTCCAGACTTATTCCTGCTTAAAGGAGAGCAACTGGGACTAGTTAATTAGTTTTGATTGTGTCTATTCTAAGCCTAAGCTGCTCTTGAGCCTGGCTCCAACCCATTCTCCATGGATCCTGAACACAAGTGAATTAATTTTTCTTCTTTTGCAAAGTTCAATATATTTGACAGATAGGATGCCGGTTTTGAAAGTTTGTGCTGCTTCAGAGATTAGACATTACTTTCTTTTTCTGCTTAATATTTTACAAGTGATTGCCATTACTTTGTAATATTTATATCCTGCCTTTTCTCCAATGTGCTCAGAGCAGTACACATGGTTTACTTCCTGCTCCTTCATTTTGTCCTCACAAGAATCTTGTCAGGTGGGCCAGACTGAGAGGGAGCTGTTTGCTGAAGGTCACACAGTGACTTCATGGTTTAGTGGAGAATAGAAGCTGGATTTCCCAAGTCCCAGTTCAGAGCTTTTAAACACTACAGCACGGCAGTTCTCCCTTACAGGGGTTGAAATCAATTGTTCACCTGCAGATGATCTGAAAATTTACCTCCAGAATTCTTTAGGATTCATTGATTGTTATATGATCAGGAAACAGACACATATCTCTATGCATGTGGGAGCCATTCTATTCTGGAAGCCATAGGACATTATTCAGGCCCTTTTCGCATGGCATTTGCCATGCGAAAGGGCCCCTCAAGTGTCGTGCAAATGTGAGGAGCAGTCCACACGACGCACTCACAATCACACAATGCTCCAGGGGCTGGCAGGTACCGACCGTGCACTATTTCATTTTCAGCTGTGAGCCAAAAATGGTGTGCGATTGCACATCGCTCCGGGGTCCCGCACGCACTTGCCATGTGTGTGGAGCTCCGGAGCTGCAACGCTCGCACTTCCTGCCCCAGCACAGCCTGGGAAAGTCCCAGGCTGCACTGCGGAAGGAAGAGGCGGGGCTTTCGCGCAAGCAGGCGGCAGCTGCGGAGTTGAAGGAACCGGGACATGAAATCCTCTCACTAGAGGCTGCTTGCGCGATCCCCGCACCCCAGCTCCGCGAAAAGATGCGTTGCGGAAAGGGTCTCAGTTTTGGTAGCTGCTTCCAGTTGAAAGGGGCATAAGTTTCTTATGATCTTGCCTTTTAATCTAGCCTGAATCATCAAGTGTGATCATAATCCACATAGATGTGACAATCCTGGTGTTTTCAGTATGCATCCCCAAAGGAAAATGCTAAAAACTTTATTTTAGATTCATGTCAGGGTGCTATAAATAACATTTCCCACCTCCTGAACTCAGTAAAGGAATATCTATGAATTCTTTAATCAATACAGAACAGACTCATCCAAACAGCTGTTTGGCCTTTGACTGTTGTCAATACATGTCGTTTAGTAGTAAATTTCAATCCAGGGAACATTGTAAATGTTTAGTGATAAATATTCACATTTTTTTAAAAAAAGGCTTTGGTGATACAAAGGATATATTTGATACAAACTGAAGGTCAGCCCTGTTGAAATCAGTTAATTAGAATCACAAAGAAAATGAGTGCATTTTGGGAAAGATACAGTCCAACCCAAGTAAGAATTAAATCTGTTGTGCAAAGTGCCCACTGTTACACTAAGTGGAGTGGAGAATGATATATTGCAAGGACCATTATAGAGTGCCTTACGTATCTAAGCACTGTCTACTCTTCACAAAGAAACCATGCAGTATCCCTGTTAGTTGAAGCTGAGCCATGGAAGATGAGGGGTAGATAGTTGGCTTTGTAGTCACAATACCATCCTATAGTTTGCTAATATGCTATAGTACTCTAGTACTTTACCATTTTCCATAGAATGGATAGCACCCATATACAGGTGTGAAACTAATGTAAACGGCTTGTCTGAATAAATTCCAGGGTGGGACCAAACCTGCTTTGTGCCCCCACCATGGCCCCAGCAATTAGAACAGGAGCATGCTTCTATCTAAATAGGCCACTAAAGATCTTCAGACAATACCAAATTGAACATGCCCCCATTTTCAGAAGTATAGCTTGGAACTGTAACATCTAGAGGTCTTTAATGGCTTCATAGCTAACAGGGTTTTGTCCTCTGAGTGACCTGTCTGATTGGTTCTCTCCCATTATTTAGAAGATGGGACCGTTTTAGCATCTCTGCTATTAATAGACTGCTGGACTGTTGCTGATGCCATTTGTACTAAGTTTATTATGTATATAAGTTTTGTTTCAGTACAGCCTGAATTTAGTGCAGCCCAAAATAAATAACCATCTTTCAACAGTCTCAATCACTAGATTTCCAGATGGAGAAACGTTTTCTGAATGTTTGTATAATGTTAAACCATGTTGTAGTGTTATGACTCTTACAAAGATGCTTGAGATTAGCACCTTCTCCCTTCCTCTCATATAGTAAAGGTCCAAGGAATTTAAAAACTTTAAACCAAGCTTTGTTTTCTGTCATCCAATCCTGGACAAATACTGTTACTCTTAATGATGATTAGTAGAAATGGTACAGTTTCAAACAATAGTTTAGAAAGCTGGCTTGTTTTCACTAATTGTAGTTAATGGTTAACCATAGCATGTAGTTTGAATCTAACACTAAACTGGTTAATCTAAAATAGAAGTGGAAATGTCTGATCTCCTTGAAGTCATGCTGGAGGAGGAGAGGGAAAGGAGGTGCTTGGGTTCTCAATTGCTTGTCCTCGTACATATTTTAGCATTATGTGCTATTACCTTCTTAAACCTATACTTGAATCTAGTTCAGGAAGACGTACATAACACTGGACTGATTACCTTCATCAGTTGTTAGAAAATATATTTTGTGACAGGTTGATGCTAATACAATTTTGCAAAACCAGTCTGATGTGCTTCTGCCCATAATGTTTTACAGTAAGCAAAAGCCTTAGGGCAATAGTGCAATAGTACAAGACAGCTTTATTGGCAGTAAGTTACATGGATTCTTAGCCTTCAGCCATTTCTCATGGTGACACAGATACAGTAGGAAATGAACTTGTCATTTCCTGCCAGTCTGATACTCTGTAACAGCAAACACTGCAGCAATTGCAGACAGCTGTTTGCTGTGCCTTGTCATTTCCCATGTTATGTTTCTTTCCAGTACATTTCTGGGTCCTACATCTCTAAATTCACATTGGTATATTTTTGCCTTAGTTTCACAGTGTGGGAATAGTATTTGATAATATACAGATTGTATAAAAAGAATTTGGAAAAGTTACTTTTGGACTACAACTTCCAGAATTTTCCAATAGTCATGTTGAATTTTCTAAATTCTGCCCTTTTGTACTGAGATATTTGTCTGTCAGAAAGGAAAATAACTTGTCCAGGTTCTGCTCTTTCCTACTGAGGTATGAATTAGAGTCCAGTCTGCTGAGGCTAATTAAAACTGAGATGTGACTTAAATCCAGTGTGGTGCTTTGTCATTGAAACATGCTGGGGGGAAAGTTGTCACTTCTGTAGAAAATGTAATGGTTAGAGTGCGCCTGACCTTCTTTGGAGCTGGTTTTCAAAGCTCCAAATATATAAACAGCTGCTACAATCCTAGTTGTCAGATAATTGTAAACTATTTTTTCCTGGTTCATTACAAGCAGCAGAATTAATTGCAGTTAGAGGAATCTGGCACAGAAAAGCAGATGTTGGACTTGCAAATGTTGCTCAGCGTAGAGCATCCTTATCCATTAAAGATGCCCTGGGCATTTGTGAAGACGGGCAAGATGTAAGTCAAATAAATAAATAAAAATAAAATATTGTTGCTATGATCTCAGTGATAATGTTAGTTTGAAAGCTGTGTGGAAGTCAGTTTGCAGGCTTAGACTATTAGGTGATTCAGTGAGAGGAAAATTGCCCCAGGTGAATTTTGGCCTGCTTCAGACCTCTAAAGAGGTAAAACAATATGGCAAAGGAATTTGGTCATGTGTGTTTTTTTTAAATAGCCATTATTTTGAATGATAATCTGTGCAGCTGTGTGAATAGAGACACAGAACACATTTAGTATACAAAAATGCTGTCTTATTCATTTGCTTTTCAGAACTTGCTATGTTTTGCATGGGGAATGATTTTCAAGAGAATTTGTGCTTATACGTCATTCTTAACTTCAATTTCATCATAGCATTTTTAAGCTAATAAGATTTCCCTATCATAATTTGGTAAGAGCAGGAATGAAGACTCTCTGTGCACTTAATGCTATTTTAAATATTCCATAGGCAAAAATTGATATAGCTTATGAAACGTTTACTTTGCAGAGCTCCTTTTGTAGGTTAAAATGTACAGCGGTGACTTTTCTCTCTGTTATACAGAGGAGCCAATATACTGTTACACACCACACAACTTCACGCGTGATCAAGCCTTGTATGCCAGAGGATACTGTTGGACAGAACTAAGAGATGCCTTGCCAGGAGTCAATGCCAGCCATTGGCCCTCTTTGTTTGAGCATAAGTTCCTTCCATATGCCCTGCTGGCTTTTGCTGGCATAATGTACATCCCAGCACTTGGCTGGGAATTCCTGGCCTCCACCAGACTGACGTCTGAACTTAACTTTTTGCTCCAGGAGATAGATAACTGCTACCATCGAGCTGCTGAAGGCCGTGCACCAAAAATTGAAAAACAAATCCAGTCCAAGGGCCCTGGGATTACAGAGCGAGAGAAAAGAGAGATCATTGAGAATGCTGAGAAAGAAAAGAGTCCAGAGCAAAATCTGTTTGAAAAATACCTGGAACGCAGAGGGCGTAGTAACTTCTTAGCCAAGCTTTATCTTGCACGACACTTGTTGATCATCTTTTTGAGCATCATCCCAATCACTTATTTGTCCACTTATTATGCTACCCAGAAACAAAATGAGTTTACCTGCGCTCTTGGAGAACCACCTGACAAAACAAGCCATTCTAAATTACTCATCCGGGTCAACTGCAAACTTCCGTCTGTTCAGCTACAACGGATCATTGCTGGGGTGGACATTGTCCTCCTCTCCTTGATGAACTTGATTATTCTCATCAATTTAATCCATCTTTTCATCGTCCGCAAATCCAATTTCATCTTCGACAAACTGAATAAGGTTGGCATAAAGACTAAAAAGCAGTGGCAGAAGTCTCAGTTCTGTGACATTAATATCCTAGCGATGTTTTGCAATGAAAATAGGGACCACATCAAGTCACTGAACCGTTTAGATTTCATTACCAATGAAAGTGATCTGATGTATGATAATGTGGTGCGCCAGCTGCTCGCGGCACTGGCCCAGTCCAATCATGATGTCACCCCAACAGTACGTGATTCTGGGATACAAACCATAGATCCCAGCATTGATCCCACAGACATCGACTCTAATGAACCACTGGTCATTAAGCGCCCTCGGAAGAAAATGAAATGGATCCCAAGCACAAATCCTCTTCCTCAACCATTTAAAGAGCCATTAGCGATTATGAAAGTTGAAAACAACAAGCCTGACAAGCCAAAACCAGTGCGTCGGAAAACTGCAACAGACAGTCTGGTTGCCCCTCTGCTTGAGTCCAACTCGAAAAACTCTCAGCCATCTTCATCCCAAAAAACTGAATCTAGCACCCTCTCCAGCACAGGTAGTGAGAAAAAGCATACACGGCACTTTTCATTAGATGTTCACCCATATATACTTAGTAGCAAGAAACCCAAGCCAGAGATTCAACCGATTACCTCTATGGCTACATCCAAAAGCCAAGGGAGTGGATTTTTAAGCCAAGAAGAGAAAGTCATAGTGCATGTCACTTCTTCTCTCAAAGGTATAGTGATATTTCAGCTACTCATTCCTTTGTTTTGAAACCAAATGCAAACAGTACATTTCTAAATTGCTACTTATGTTGAAGTTTTTCCTGCAATTACTCAGATGTCACTGGTTGCTGTTTCCACCTGGTTGGAATCTCACACCACAGCAGTAGCTTCTGTATTGGAGACCATGTGTGTCAGACTGGCGGAGGCAGCATGGAAAGATGTTACTGCTGCGTCATGGGATTCTGACCACACAGAAGTGGCAACCTCACCACAGGGGTATGTATGATTTAAGTTTGAGGCCTGTCAACAGGTTTTTGTACAATATGTTTGTTAAGGGTCATGATCTCATGTAAGCTTGGGATTTGTCACTTACACAAGCTGCTTATTATTAAAATTATAACTGTATATTGTAATTATGTTTCCAGTGGGAAAATTAATTGACCCTCTAGCCTATGCACATATTCTGGTGACCCACCAATCAGGACTTGTGCTGCCCTCTTGCAAACTCACATTGCGCCTTTGGCAAGCCACTGGGATTTGAGGTACTTTAGGTATTTCTTGCACTTCAAAGGGCTTGAAGCTCAGCCAAGCAAGAAGTAATGCCATATATGATGATATTGATATGTAACTGTGTAGGATCGGGTCGTATGAAAGAGCAAGAGGGCCTAGATTTGACCTCTGGTCTTGAGATTTTCCAGTTCTGATATAATTTGTAAATGAATCAATTTGCATTTTTAACTAAGGTATTAAGAGTGTTAATCTAAAATAGCCATATAGGCTCTTCCTTGTCATTAAAAAAAAAAAAGATCAAAAGCACTTTAATTAATCATTGACTTTCATTTATGAGTATGTACCAAACAGAAACATTATGAAAGACTTGCACTGTACCAATCTGTCATGGCTTCCCCCAATGAATCCTGGGAAGTACAGTTTGGGAATACTGGTGATTCACTGTTAAAGATCCCAGCTAAGTTTCACAAAACATCTTCCTGAGAAAAATACATAGTTAAAGCTGTTTAATGCTGCATTATTGATATGCCCTTACATCAGATGTAAGGGGCCTTGGTCCTCCAGATTTTTCGCCTAGTCTCCATTAACCACAGCCAACATAGCCAGTGGCAAGGGAGTGTGGAAGCTGTAGTCCAAAACACTTGTAGAGGCAAAGTTTCTCTGTTTCTTGATTCTGTGATTCCACTTTAAACTGCCATTGTTCTATACTGTGGAATCCTGAGATGTGTAGTTTAGGGACAGACTATTTAGAATTCTCAGCCAGAGAACCTGAGTGCCTCACCAAACTAAAAACTCAAATTTTACATGATTCAGCCATGGCAGCTGAAGTAGAATCATAATGCTGTAATTTTGCAATGTGGAAAGGCCCCAGTTTTTACACAGACTTTACAGCAAAGCTTGGGAAAATGTGTGTTCGTTTTCCCCGCACTGTCAACTGTCTCCAAGTAAACAGCCATTGGCTTTGCTATGAGGGGATCAGTCCAAAAAGTAATTGTCCCATAATCTGCTTAGAATAGCCATCTTTTAATGTAAATCTCTGCATTTGTTCATAAAAGCAGCGATGAAATGAACTAGTAAACAAACTTGAAAAGAATACTCCAACATTGGCAGACCGAATTGCTGAAAAGGGTGTCAACTGCTATTAAACACATTCAAAAACAGGACAGAGTGATACCTAAAGGCTCCAAGAGAATATACCTAGGGAAGGAATATCACAAATTGGGTTTAAAAAAATAAAAAGGTCCTCTGAGGTAGCCCTCTACCTAACTTTAGGCCATTTCCACACATTACGTGATCCCCTTGTCCTCCAGTCATGATCCCAATAGCGCCTTTTGCAGAAAGGGAGTGTGATAGGAATGCTCCTCCTCTGCACCCAACCAGTTCCCTGCTGAAGGGAACATGAGCAACAGTCACCTGCCTTCCGCAGCGCAGCCAGGCCCTTTCCCATGCTGCACAGGAACAGGAAGCACCTCCATCGCGCTTCCTCCCCTTCCACATGGCCAGGAAGGACAGGAGCATTGTGTGATCAGGGATCATTGACAGAGAAATTTTGACAGTGATTTACCCCGTGATTGCACCAGCTGGCAACAGGAGAATGGCAGGACCACAACGACGTCGTGCAGAACCGTTGTTTCGGTCCCACTCCTCTTGCATCCCCATGCCGGGATGCTGTTGTCATGCAGAAAAGGCCTGAGAAATAGGGCCACATGGAAAGAGTCTCTGACGACGATGCTGGTTTTGTTTGAGGGAAGATTGTTATTAAACATTACATAGTATGATATTAATTCCCTGGAACCTTCAGTGAATTCTGTATCTTTGGGTAACCTTTTGAGTTATGTGTTTTTGTTTGTTTGTTTGTTTTAATTTTATTTTTATTTTTTAATGATGATGCTATATCCTTAGCACTAGAGTCTAGAATAGGTTTCAAGGCCATTTATCACTTCTGTGCTTCTCCGTCCTGGTGAGCCATTTGCTTCTTGCTGCAGTATCACTAGTGTTTCCTCACTCCCTATATCCCCTGCAGGTTATAGGGACAAAACTTCTATCACTAAGGAGGGACCACCATAGCAGCCTTTTTCTTACCACAAGGAACAAGTAATTCACTACTCCCAGAGTTTTCTTCCTTGTTCTTTCTGATGCCAGCTGGGTTTTTTTTGCTGTTTTTCCTTCCAATTGCAGCCAGGACCAGCTGGTGCTACAAAAAACAAGGAAGCAAAATTGCTAGGACAGTGATATAGGCCCTTTCCGCATGGCATCTGCCATGCAAAAGGGCACCTGGAGCATCACACAATTGTGAAGAGTGATCTGCACGACGCACTCACAATCGCGTGACGCTCCAGGGGCCGGCAGGTGCCAATCGCGTACCTTTTCATTTTCGGCTGGAAGCCAAAAATGGTGGATGATCGCACATTGCTCCCAGGACCTGTGCGCACTTACCTGGCGTGCAGAGCCTCCGGAGCCGCGCTGGTCGCACTTCCTGCCCCAGCGTAGCCTGGGAAACTCCCAGACTGCGCTGCGGAAGAAAGAGGTGGGGCTCTCGCTCAAGCAGGCAGCTCGTGCAGAGCTGAAGCAGCAGGGACGCGAGAGCCTCTCGCCAGAGGCTGCTCACGCGATCCCTGCACCACAGTGCCGGAAAAAGGTAAGGTGCAGAAAGGGCCATAGTTGTTTATTCTAGCAAGAAAAAAGTGAGAAAATGAACCTACTGTTCCCCTTCTGTTCAGGAGAAGGAGAAGGAGGAGGTCTGGCCACAGATACCTGTAGAGGCTGGTGAAACCAGGGGCTGCTACAGGAATAGGAAGACTTTCAGAGGCTAATGTGTCTGCTAGTCTCAAAAAGCATGGATGTGGGAAGATCATAGAGCAACCTACAGCTATCCAACTGTGCCCAAGCATACGTTGCATTCAGAATACTGTGGCTTTTCACAATTGTTCATACAGAGCTGAGAAACATCAAACTTTAAGGGCCAGGAATGATCTTATGGCAGCATAAGAAATAGCAAACTAGTGGATAATTTATTATGTATTTTGTTTCTCTTTCAGACTCTTCCATTCCTGGGAAAGATACCCTTTACTCACATGACACATGCAGGACTGTGCCTGCTACTGGGGCTTTTCTCACCTGTAATCACAACCATATAGCAACTTCTGGTGCTACAACAAAGGTCGCTGTGCCCCAAGCCAGCAAGGCAGAAACAGTGCCTGCCCTAAACTGTAACCCCACACACCCTCTTCTGCACATCAGTACTCTGTATGAAGACCACGAAGAAGAGGTGTCGAACCTTATAGCTGATTCTTTAGACGATACAATTCACTCGCCAACTGAAGCAGGGGATATAATCTCCATACCTTCCACAAAGCAAATCATGTTGGCAACGTTCGATGAACCATTGGCAATAGTGAACTCTGTAGAGTATTGATGGCCCAGAGCTGATGCTGATCAAAGCTTGAACTTGATGGCCCGCCTCCCAGTACCACTGTAATGTGAACCATGCTGCCCTACAAATGCCCTACACTGCATGAGCTTGGAGTGCTGAAGTACAGTCCATAGGTTTCACTAATACTCCAGATCGGTTGTTCAGGGTAGTGTCATATCTGCTATCAATAGCTTGCAGAATATAATGATAACAATAAGAATGCCAGCCAAATTATTCTATGCTTGGAGTTACCAAGAAACAAAAAGCACAAAGACATTTAGCTGTAGCTTCATGAATTTAGTGTGGATTACTACAACTATCCAAATATTTAAAGTGCTTGAGTGCATGTCACACAGTGTTTCTTTAACAAAACACTTAGCCTTGGTGCTCCAGCGCACTATATAAAGTAATGAAGCACATAAACATGTACAATATTTATTCTTCCATTTTAAAAAAATGCATAAAATTGTGTTTTGTTTCTAAAGATTAAAAAAAGATCTTTTAAAAAAAGAAAACAGCAAAGATCTAAATCCAGTTGCTGGTCCCAACTAGTGTCCACTGATTGGATCAATTGCAAATGATAAGTCAACACTTCCATAAATGCAATGGACTCAACAGGTCTTTTCTACCCGGGATTGGCAAATATATTAAGGTCATAGTTTTCATGTTAACCTTATGTTGGTTCACAGGTATTGGGCTTGCCAGCTAATTTTAAGGGCCAACTAAACACTCACCAGCATACATACAAATAGTTGAAACCTGTCAGCCTGCTGCACTTACAGATGAGGAAATCAAAAGCTACCCCCTGCCCTTTAATACATTTATATGTGCTGTGACAGATGATGAAAATGAAGAGTTTATTTTTTTAATGTCTATTTTATTGTGAACAGGAGAGTTTATTGAATATGAGGTTATCTTTTAGCAAAGTAGCAGAGAGGGAGTGGCTTATAGCTGTTTATTTTTGTCAATAAGGTGAAGTCTGCAAATCAGGCTAGAAACTTCTTAGGATGCTTCACTGATGTGAAGAATATTCCAATGCTGCTAGAATACCTTGTATGAGCTAATTGACCCAATGGCATGGAGCTGCAGAAAATTATTACTTGAGTTGTTTTTTTAGGATTTGTCTACACTATAGTTTGCCACAGGTAAAACAGTTTGATCCCTCCAGCTTGTAATGCACTTGTGATACAATATTTGCTTCTGAACAAGAGCTAATTCCAATGTGTGGAAACACTGTGTGACACAGAAAAGAAAAGAGCGTGTCATTTTTTTTCTGAGAAAATATTAGATATTTTTCTCACCCCTCTAGAAAAAGGGGGCTACTTTCCAGAATTTTTCTGTTTTTCTGTGATAGCTTCCATTTCAGCAGTAGAAGACCATGGTCATTTTGGGATACTATAGAATGGCAGCTGGGCTGCCCTCAGAGTTGTTGCTACTACCATTGCTAAGGGTAATTCCATCCCCACAAGAATTTTTTCTTCATCTGGAGAGATTCTGTGAAATGTCTTTCTCTGTGTCATCGCCATTTACCTGCCCACAAAATGTCTGGAGCATTTTGGAGGAGATATCTATATACAGCTCTAGATAGGCCATCCATAACTGCGTCACTTGAAGCAGGGGGATCACATGTTGAAATGATGCTCATACTTCAAAAAATATATATGGAGAGCTTGCATGACTGCATGAAGAATATTACCCTTGCTTTGTGTGCTGTCCTTCCTCAAGCAGGGGTGCTTTTCAAACATGCAAGTTCTTGCCCACAGTCTGAGATGGCACAGACCAGGAAGGAAAGCACAATGGATGGATGGGATAGTTCTGTACCATAAGGTGTTTCTGCACATTGGAATCTGACTTCAGAATTGTCAACAAATTCCATGACTGATGCATTTTTACATAGCTGAAGTAAATACTGACATACAACCACATTTCTGATTGTAATTTGTCATCCTCATTCACTAGTTCTGAGGTGTGTGTACAGAGGCACAAATATGAGAAAAACAGAACAACACAATGACAAGAACAGCTGCCTTCAGTGAGCAGTTTTGTGCTCACAATCTCATTTGAGAAGGAGTAGGCACAGATGTCTAAAATGGCAAATTCTGGTTGAAAATACTCCTTAAAAGGCTTGAGGTAGCCATGCATGGAAATCCACTGGGTGACCCTGGGCAAATCACACTCTCAGTGGTAGAGGAAGGCAATGGCAAACCTCTGCATAAATCTTGGCCAAAAAAAAAAAAAGAATGGTAGGGTCACCATAAGTGAAAATTGACTTGAAGACACGTGACAACAACAAAGCATACATAGAGATTGACTTTAGTTCTTTATTCTACCACCCCTTCCAATAACTCGATTCTTCTAGTAGGGTCTGTTTTGTCCTTTGATTTCTCTGAGGAGAATTTCCGAGCACATTGAGGGTAAACAAATGAATTCTTGAAAGCCTATTAAAATAACATGTCAGTTTGGGCCTTGGGGAAGAAGTGAGCTTCTCCTTTATTAAGGGAGTCAACACAGGTAGATAGGACCTTCAGTATAGGAGCCCCAAGGTAGCAGAGCAAAAGAATAGAATTATAGTGCAGAGTATCTCAGGACACTAACAAATGGGACACCAGAGTGTAGAATTCTGCCCCTGTACAGTATTCAGGTTTTACTAATTTAAAAAAATGTTCAGAGGGACAATTGCTGCTCATTAAAGAGGTACAAACACAGTTTTGGTACAGGGCCACTTCTCCAAGTCTCCAGACACTTGTATTCAATACAGAGTTGCTGAAGATCAACTACTACTATTTCCTATTCTGTGTTCATCTGTGGTAAACTAGCAGTGTGGAAAAGCCTGATGTAGCAGAGCACTTAAGTATTTGACTAGCTTTAAACATAGGTGTAGCCTCATTGAAAGCCAGTGGGAGGCACATTTAAAGGTAAAACAACAAGTTTGTTAGCTATTCCAGGACATATATTACGAGGATAATAATTGTGCAGTATGTACTGTCATTTTCATAACACAGTTTACCTTGCTTGGCCCAGATTGCAGCTTCACAGTGTGTTTCTTCCCATAACTTTTAATGTGTGAGTTTCCCAGACCTACTGTAGTTTTCAAAGGGCACACTGAAAACTTAGCACGCAATAACTGTTCTTGACAATTTTTTCTTGGAAGGAGGGTTACATTTTGTTTTCCATTAAAGTAATATTAAAGAAAATGCAAGGATTCCTCTAGAGGTGACAAAACATTTCTGTATGATGGTAGAAAAAAACACTGCACAAATCTATAGGTCTACATTCTTGAGTATGTTTATTTTACCTCAGACATAAATATGACACCAGTATTTATTGAAACTAGCACTGAAAGCAAATAAATATTCTCAATACTGATTGTGTTTACTGTTTTATAATTTAAATGGTCATCTGTTGTGATAAGAGTATTTATTAGAAAAATTACTGTGGTTATATCTCTGATATAACACAGTGCTGGATGCTGTGCAAGTTAGTAACCAAAAAAACAAAGTCCCAACTTGCAGTGCACTTGTGGAATACTAGCAGCTTCAGGGGAAAAAATACATTTCATTGTCCAATTTGAGTGTGCATATTCAGGTTTCTCAGAAACCTCTGTCATAGCTTTCAGATGGAAAATTGAGAACATTGTGAACTATCAGTCTCCACAAAATTTCAGTGAAATGATTTATCAAAGTACATTAAAAATGAAAGGAGCTTGTTTTATAATTGTGGCATTTCAGTACAATGTCAATGAAATGCACTTTGTGAAGCCACAGTCTTGATTCCATTTTTAAGGTATATGGCCTGAGACATGAGCACATTACAGCAGCACTTACAGAAATTAGCACAAAAGATTATTAAAAAGTTGGTATCCTTGGTATCTTGATGTGATGGGAAAGCATACTGTTTGCCAAGGCATTTGTCCTATACACTAAGCCTGCAAATGCAGGTATATCTCAGCTAACAAGCAGGTGTGTTCCAGTGCTTTATTTCTATAACAGAAAATTTAGTACCAGGGCAAAAATGGCAAGAATGTGTTTTTCCAGCCCTCTTTCACCATCCTCCCAATGCCAATACTGCTTCAGGAAAAAAAAAAGCCAACTTGACACAATGAGAAAGAAAAGTGAAGCTAGGCAGGCATTAAAGGCCTTTGTCGAAAGGGGTTTCACTGTCAGAGGCTTTGATAACTGGTATATCTGTATTGCATACGATGCTTATGAAACAATGCATCACTCTTTCATTATAGTAAAATAATTGTCCATGTAAATATGGAGGTAAACACTTAATCCATTGGAAGGAATCATGATTGCCTCTGTCTATACTTCTGTTGCTTTAGCAGAATTTTAAAATTATTATCAAATGTTGTGAAGTAGGGCTACCAGGGGTACTCAATTCATTTGAAAAGGTGGAAAACTTTTGACTTTTTAGGTATTTTTGGTATATAACTCTTACTCACTATAGCCTATCCAGCATGGCTGATAGTAAAGGACTGTGGGAGTTGTAGGCTAAAATTTGTGGAGGGCCAGAGGGTTTTCTCTTTCCTGACATGCAAGGAGAAAATTGGCTCTTAAGGGAGGTGGACAAGTATACCAGTGAAAGAAAAGTCCATTTCATATACCTGTGAAGGGACCCTGCTGAATTCAATGGTATTGTGCCTCTGCTCTTGTTGACAAATGGTTTTCTCTAGCTCACATTATTGACACCCCATTATCTGATGACTCACCCTTCTGATGCTTCCATATTGAGGACAAGTTCCATTAATTCAACTGGAGTTCTGCTCTTTCATCAGTTCTTCTTTCCTATGGAGGCTCACTTGGGACTGCTCATGCTGCTTGCAAAGCAAGCTGTGAGGGGAAAAAAGGCACTAAGCTAGCTGAGAGATTTCTGCAAGCAGCACACACGTGATCAGTCCCAAGTGAGCTTCCACAAGTCCTTCTTTCCCCCAACAGTACAGTACATGGGTTCTGCTTTTCAACTAATTCCATTTGCTGACAGTGCTCCGGTCCCTAACCTGTCAGATAAGTGGGGGAAGCCTGCACACTTGTAGCCATGACACTTATCTGTGCTGTCATTAAAAGTTCCAAAATTCATAGTTGAATGCAGGCAGGTAGGGTTCCAAGACCCAGGAAACCTACACACATTGCCTTTCCCACCTAAGACATCCACACATTGGGTAGGGAAGAAGAGCTAAATGTTACCAGAGATGAGGTTATAGCCCTTGATGGCATCCAGTATACCCCTGGGGCCCCATTGACTCTCCCTAGCACCCCCAATACCTGGGAAAAAAATCACATTTGGGGCTTTAAAAGCATTCAAAGCTGTTAAAAACACTGTAAAATTGTATTTTAGGGGGTCCCCCACTCCAAAACTACAAAGATACAAAAGGTAACTGGGAATGGTGTGACATCAATTCTATTCACCTAAAATTATGACTGCAGCATCTAGCCAGTTTCAAATCTTTCACTTTTTGAAAAGGAAGTTTCAAGCCCTTGTAGGGGCAGAGTTATGGAGAAAATGTGCAGTTTACTCTTTTGTCCAGTTGTTTTGTGAAAAAACAAGCCTGCCTCTCCCTTTGAGTGTGTTTAGCTAATGAGTGAAGCATCATACCTATGACTGACATTTGTGAGCCCCTCTTAAGTTCCAAATTCCAGTTTCTCTGGCTGATGTTATGACTCTACAGGGAAGTGTTGATTTTAATGTGAAAGTCTTGCTGAAGTCTGTCTTGCAGAACCCCTTGAAGAGATTGCACAGAAAGCAATGGAACCGTTGGCGTGAAGGAGGAAGGGTGCAACAAATCGAGGTAAAAACTGAAATACAGTGATTAGTTCCCATGGTGTTTATTCTTTTTCATGAAAAAAAATATTAAAATGTATAATAATATTAGCTCTAGGAGATAAAGGGATTATAAATAGAAACATCGTGTCATAAAGAAATCCATTCATTCCAATGGCCTTTTAGAATGTCTCACTTGGGCTACAGTCCTGAGGAGTTAGAATTGGTAAGCATTGGTGCTTACTTCTGAGTACATATATAAGTATGATTGCATTTTTAATGTAAACAGAATATTGCTGTGCAGCACACTTTCTCAAAGTAAATAGCCAGTAAAGTTCTCCAGATGCTGGACCTCTACAAGGTATGTACCTTCCAACAATTGTTTATTATCCCATTGAGCAACCCAGGTACACACAGAAAAGATTTAGTAAATCAAAAGCAAACAGGGATGGAGGAAAAAAAATAGTATATCCCTAAGAGATAAGGTTTATCTAAATCTCAAAAACCAACAAAATCTGCAGAGAGAACTGAAGGGGGCAAAAAAATTATTTTCAGCTCAGGAATGTTCCTCTGCATTATTGGTTGTGTTTGTTTATTGAAAGAAGCTATTGGGATCATACAGTCTGTTGAAGCAGGGCAAGCTTCCAAGTTGCTGCATCACCTCCTCCATTTACTTGTGCTCTGGCCCGAGAGGGAAAGGAAGACTCTGTTTTCTCCTCGCCATTCCTCTCTGTACATTCCCCTCCTTCTGAGTGGCATCAATATGCAGGCTGCATATGGCTGACAGATGGGAAAAGAAGGGGAGAAATCAGGACTCTTTAAGTCCAGTTGAGAATTCAGGCATGAAAAGGACTTACTTTGGCCCTCCTCATTGTTCCATAGCTAGGGGACTATGCACTTGCAGTTTGAAATGCTATGGTGCAGTACAAAAAGCTACCACTCTGTTCATTATGCAGAATAGCTGTTAACTGTAAACCTATAGTTATTATATGATATTATATTTTCAAAATCCAACAAGCACTTTGTGTGTGTACACATTCCTTGGTATGCACTATTCCAAATAGCTTGAGAACCGCTGTGTAAAGTTTTTAGGGTTTCAGAACTGGAGTAAGAAGACCCAGGTTCAAATTTCCACCCAGCCATGAAACTTACCAAGTGACATTGGGCTACTCATAAACAACCAACACCAAGGTTGCTATGAAGATTGGGGTAGGAAACCATGTTGCTTATTTTGAGTTCACTGAAGAAAGGCAGCAAATATAACATGAATTCCAAACTTCATGCTTCTCCTTAATAGCACAGACAAGAACAAACAACAACCTGCATTTCTTTTTTCTGTGAAAACTTTTATGACTTTATACAATTCAGATTGAAATGCAAGAGAAGATCTTTCTCTTAACACACAAGTCAACTTCCAACCTGGACAAACTCAAAAAGCCTCTGCATCATAACTGAAGAGTTTTAGGTGGTTGACTGAGAAATACCTTGCAAGTGTTTTACTGAGCAGACTTACACTCTAGGAAGGGGGACCTCTGGGCCTTCAGATTTGTTGAACTGTCATTCCCATTATGCCTCACCATATTGCTGGGTGACTAGGGTTGATTGGAACTGTAGATCAACAACATCTGATTGGAACAGATATGAATGGGAATCCAGCATGGGCATCACACCTCTGCTTTACTTGTAGCTGTGCTGCAGAGGAGCAGATAGGCCACAAGAGTGCTAGCAGAAAAGACACTGTATTTTATGAGTCATAATACACAGCCCTCCAGTTGTTGCAGGACTGCAAATCTCAGTAGCCCTAGCTGGTGGTGAGGAATTCTGGAAGTCCAACAAAATCTGTTATACCTACTTGGCCTAAGAAGGAAAGGGAAGAAATACCACCCAGAAGATCCCATAATGGCATAAAAAGGCAGTCATGGCCCCCAAAATCCATGGAAACATCACACACCTCCCCTGCTTCAGTCTCTGCCAGCAGTATGTCTTCATGCGCATACACAGAAGGAGTCAACAAACTCAGAATGACATGATGTGCTCCCGCCACCATACATCCCTACATCACTGCACACCCAGCATACAAATCACACAATGTATGCCCAGTCCTGTGAGTCACAGTGACACAGGCAACAATGTTTCTGCTACCATCTGACTCTACAAATAGTTTAGAGTCTCCTCATGCTTCTCAGAGATGCCACTTGAGAACACAACACACTGAAAAGATGAACCCATGCAAAAGAGTTCTGATACTGAAAAGGGCACGTACTGCCCTTCCTAGAGCCCCACAATAGGTTTGGGTCATGCAAACCCATACCTGCAGTAAAGTATCCCCTAGAAGAATTGTGTACCAATCAGTGTTTTGGTGAAATGAATAAGAAACATGGGGGGGGGGGTTGTCCCCACTGTGTGCATATGTGCCTTCAAGTCGCCTGTTGACTTATGGAGACTCCATGAATTTCATAGGGTTTTCTTAGGCAAGGAGTACTCAGAGACGGTTTTGCCAGTTCCTTCCTCTGTAACATAGCCTACAGCATCTGGTATTTGTTGACTGTCTCCCATCCAAGTACTAACCAGTGCTAAGCCTGCTTAGTTCCGAGATCAGATGGGATCTGGTGCCTTTAGGGAATTTAGGCTGCATCCTGATTATATTTCATCCAAATACACCCACATTTTCAGGAGTGTGTCATCTACAAGGGGGATGAAATTCTGTTCAACCTAGCACTTCTCCAGGGAGTAAGGCAACATTCTAAGCATATTGGCTTTTCTCTGTGCCAAATAATAGCCAAGGTACGTAGTTATGAATAAGAATTAGAGGTATGCAGCCTACAATGAGCTTTGGATCATCTTGAAATGATCACACCTCCAGGAGTATGGCCTTTGCTGAAAGACCAAATTCTACAAAATGGCAAAATCAGCATAGCAGCTCCCTTCCAATAATAAGAATAATACTTCCCACCAAAAAAAAAAAAAAGGAAGAAAGAAAGAAAGAAATTAACATGGAACTAGAACTGATGCCCATTTAGCTTGTCAGGGCTTACTTTCGAATGCACATGTTTGCACTGTAACTTTCCTTCACAGGCAAGGATTTATGTTCTCCCTTTCACCTGAAGATGTATTTTGCTTGATTAGTACTTGCACCTTTAAGTAGCATATTGAATTTTAAAATGTTAAACTAGAATGCTGCCTATAGACCAGAAGGGAGTATTTGATGAAGTATACCAGATGGGGAGAATAAATTGTCATTTTTCAGTGGCCTGTCAAGCTTTGTTTAATAATAGATTCCACAAACAGTTACCTTTTAATGAGTTCTCATCTGTTGATTTACATTGCCGTATACTGTATAATAAAAGAAGAAACATCTGGTTATTGAGGCATTCTGATAAGACTAGTTTGGCATGGATAACTGACTCAGAGCTTTATGAGACAGGAGTACATTTAATTAAAGGCAAATGGGATTTTTTATAGTTTTGATATTTCCCTATGAGTAAATGTTAATTGAACTGTAACTATATGAAAAAGAGTAATTTCCTGAAAAATATTGAAGTCAGCTGGAATATTCAAAAATAAATCCATGCAAGTCTGTGTTACTATATAAAGGGATCATGTAACACCCTTGAAACTAACTGAAAAATAAAAGTTGTGGTACAAGCTTTTGGAGACCCAGTCTTTCATAGAATTTCTTCAATGAAGTCAACTGAGTCTACTGAAGAACATGATATAGCTATTTTCATGATATGATATTACTATTGATATATGATATAACTATTTTCTCTCAGTTTATATCAAAGGTGCTACAAGATTCCTTTGTCAGCCGCAGTAGTAAAAGGTATGTGTACAAACATGGGGGGAATTCGGTCAGAGAAATTTACGAGTAATAAACATAATGACAATTTAAAAGAATAGGTTCAATCCAGATTTAGCCTGAGCTTGGAAAAGTGTTTTGGGGGAATGGGGATACAGCTCCTACAGCATAGCCAATGTCCCTTAATAGGCACAAAGTGAACTCAGTGGAATTTTGTGTGGGCATAAGCAATTTGTCCCACTTACTGCAATGAGCCTCACTAATCACAACTAAGTTTAGATCCAACCCAATCAGTCATAAACATCATAGCAAGCAAGGCATCAACAACTTTGCTGCCTCAAGGATTATTTTTCAAGAATTACACAAATAGGTGGTGGAGTAGAGAAAGTATAGATGAATAACCATTCCTTATTTTTTCCTTGTTCCCCACCTCTTTATGCATGTTGGGCTGAATGCATTCAATTTATTCGTTCTAAAACAGTGAACCTCTTGTGGACAAAAAGATATCCGACTATACCATGCATCTAACAAAGTGGGCTGCTGTCCACAAAAGTTTATGTTGAATAAAACTTGTAAGTCTTCAAGATGCCGCAAGACACTTTGTGTTTTTTCCTGAAGTAGAATAACATCCTCTGGAAATATATCCAAGAAATGCTACTGTAAAATTATATTGACCATAATAGATACTGTCTTTATACAGCACACCCCTGTACTTGTTTGTTCTAAAGTGTTAGAGTTAGGAACCTTTGCATGCTATTCACCAATTGCTAGTTTGCATGCTTGCTGACATCCTGTTTTGGCTTTTTCCCACCCACTCTCTCCCTGCATCACTCAAATCTGCAGCCATTTTTTTCTTTTTCACGTCTCTTCTCCATTAAACCATTTATTTGATTATGAACAAGTAATTTGTATCTTTTGTTTTATAAAGAATAAGCCTGTTTCATTTTTTTTGTTAGACCCTGTTTGTGAGGAGGTTGGCATGTAACTGGTTTTTGTTCAGCTTGTGCCATACCAAATTTGATTACTCTGTTTGAGAGATCTGCTACTATCTCTCACATTTCCCAGCAATATGTCCTACTGAGGTCAATGGGTATTTCTCCCATGTAAATGTTTTGAAAGATTGGAGACTTAATTGCATTTTTGCCATTAAGTATTGCCATGTTTCTCAGATGGTGAAATGTATTTAAAGTACTCAACATGTCCTACTTTGTGTGACAGAGAAAGAGTAGGCTCTAGAATACAGGGAAGGCCAGAAAAAGAAAGGGCATATTCTTTGCATGGAAATAGGACTGATATTTCTTGCATGGCACTTACACTTTCATTTTCAGAAGTAGGCTGTTTTAGAGGTTTTCATCCCTAAAATATTAGCTTTCTAAGTTCATGGAATTTTAAATAGGAAGAAGAAGTCAAATAATTCCCCCTGTACACACATACACAGAGTCTGAAGCAATGTGATCTTTTTAAAGAGGGATAACTGGAGGACCTAAACAGTTGCTTGAGGACAAGTGACTACAGATCACTAAGAATGTGTCAGAATACAAGGTACTTTCCACACAGGGCCATCCCTAATATTGGGCAGAGTGAGGCAGCTACACCTGTATCATGAAGCTGTGGGAAACGGTAACCTTTTTACTTAGATCTTATTGTACTTTTTACTACGGGAATTGTTGGACAAGAGGGAATGTTTATGGGATTTTCCTGCCTACTGTGCCAAAGTAACTTGATTGGCTTTGGGTGTTATGCATTTTGATTTGGGTAAGCCAGAGAAGGCACCATTGGTACTCTAATCCAGGCAGCAAAATGTCTCAGGTCAGCCCTATCTCCACGTGTTAATGTGAGCAGTCATTTCTTCTTATGGACAGTTTACTCCTAAAATTTCTTTTTGGTGCAAACCTATACACTCTTACCTAGATGGTAAGGATGATAGTGAGATTTGCTTTCAAGTAAGCACACACAGGATTGTGCTTTTGGTTGGCATACACTTATTCTCCCTCAAGCCCATACCCTATCCCATTTCAATTAATTACACATCTGCTTTAATCACTTTAACAGTTGATAGAAAAAGTAAGAATTGCTTTGATAGATGAGAATTGCCAACAATGCCCATAATACCATAATTTAGGGATGATGTGGCCACATTCACTGGGGAATTTAAGCAGCCAGCGGAACCCTCTGGGGTCATTAGATGATTAGACAATACTGTGAGTGAAACAATCACTATTATTTTCTTATCAATTCCAGCCAAATAGTGTACTTTCTCAGTAAAACAGTGCCAAAAGATTGCAAAAGATTTCCTGGCATTAATAAAGCTTTCCTAACATTGATATGGGTGACTTGTTTTTGTTTTGATCTGTTGGGGCTTTTAGCACTAAGGAATTTGTAACTTGTTCATGGAGCATCTCTGTCTGGAGCCCTTTGTCTGCCCTGAGCTGGTTGGCAAAAATAATCACAGAACATTCAGCAATAAAGCTTTATTGTGCCAAGAAAAGTGATTCAAGTAAAATTCTTTGTGATATAGGCTTTTTAGATGGCTTGGGACCCCTATGGGTAGAAAAGCAGAATATAAATTCAACATATTAATAAATAATTGTTCACAATGTGAGTATGATTGGAAAAAAATAGACACTGGCAAAGCAGCGCACCACCAAATAAGCCACACTGGTGCACCATATACATGGCATTCAAGCACCAAGGGCTCTTACACACTATGATTCCACTTTAAATACCATGTCAACATCCTATAGAATTATGGGATTTGCAATTTAGGGTGGGTTATTTAAAATTCTCAACCAAAGAGCTCAAACACCTTGCCAAACTACGAATCCCAGGCTTGCATACAATGTAGTCATGGCAGTTAAAGTGGAATCTTAGGGCTATAATTGTAAAAAGCCCTAACTTTAAGGATGTATAACTCCATTTTCTGACTTGCCTCTTAGGGTTCCCCTGCCACCTTTTCACTCTGTTTTGTTGTTACTGCTGATTTTCAACTGTAAGTTCCTTGGGGGAAAGACCTGAAAGAGATTGTTGTGTCTTGTGAACTAATTCTTATGTAGGTGGAGTGGGACAGATTCCAGAAAGAACCTATTTTTCCACCTTTGGTTTCCATGTATGCCTAGTTCTTAAACATTTGAACTCCTGTCACAATAAAAGTGTCGTCCAAGAGTCCATGTACCAAAAACATCTAAGTACTTCTTTCAGGATTAAAAGGATTAGGAGGTGAGACAACAATTGTTCTTTCTCCCCACCCAAATCAAACTGCCTTTGATATCAGATTTACATTGCTTTTGATTCTGAAAACAAGAAGATAGCAATTATATATTTTTAGTGTACAGTGCTGGCTGTATAAATGAAAAGGATACATAAAAAACAATGAGTCAGGGACATACTGCATAAGAGTACTTACAAGAGAGCATGAAGTTGAATGGGGTGGTTAGGTCAGAACTAGAAATATTTGTCTTGTAAACCAACCTTTTGAGAGGCATCCTCTACTTTGTCAGACTTATTATTTGCTTCAGTAATAACATTCTGAACTGTTTTGATGTTTTGCTCTCTCTCTCTTTTTTCTTGGCAGAGAATGATAATGCTGAAGAGGGACATGGCAGTTTCTGGTTTCCAAGAGCTTAGTCATCTCTTCCACTGAATTTCTGAGGACAGACTCTTTGGCAGCAGACAGAAAAGGGGAATTTAAAAAGTGAATGATGGTATTGTCAGATACTCCAAGCAGCTTTATAGCAAAGAATCTAAGAACAATAGAAATATGTATGACGGCTTTTACACCATATAGCCTCCATCCAATACCAATTCCAGTAACTTGTGCCAACTCCCTTCCACTCTCATTCCTTCCATTGATTGTGTTTGTCCCCTGAACTGAGTATCCTGGAGTCAATGAATATGTTCTGTCCTCATTGAGCTGGTTCATTGGGGAGGAGAAACCCCTTAGCAATTTCTTTCTCATTTTTGGGGGAGGTACCTCTGCAATCCTTGGGGGTGTCCTGCTCCCTTCCTCATTTCACAATGGCCCTGTTTTGATTTTTATTATTTTATTATTTTTTATTTTACTTATTTGTATCCCACCTTTCTCCTGACGATGAGACTGAAGGTGGCTAACATGAAATCAGTACAAGTTAAAATATATATAAAAGTATAAATAAAAATGAAAAAATGAAAAAAATTGAACAATTTATAGCATTAAAGGCCTTAAGCGTTAAAAACATTACGTACATTAAAAACAATACTAGCCTTAAGGAAAGCTGTAAGCATTAAAAGGCCCAAACCTATCAATTTATTAAAGCCTGACAGCACAAAAACATTTTTACCTGCTGTAGAAGAAGAGTAAGAATGGGGCCATCCTGGCCTCTCTAGAGAGGCATTTCTTCAGAGTCTGGGAGCAGCCATCGAGAGGCTCTCACCCCACCAAAGAGGGAACAAGGTTGGTGTGACAGAAGGAAGGGCCTTTCCAGATGAACTTAAGGCTCTTATGGGCTCATAAAGGGAGATGCAGTCCTTCAAATAACCTGGACCCAAGCCATATAAGACTTTATAGGTCAAAAACAGCACTTTGAATTGTGCCCAGAAATGGACTGGCAGTCAGTGGAGCTGTTGCAACAAGGGAGTCTTGTGCTCTCTGTAGCCAGCTCCAGTCAACAACCTGATTGCAGCTCTTTGGGCCAACTGTAGTTTCTGAGCACTTTTCAAAGGCAGACCCACATAGAGTGCATTATAGTAATCCAAACAGAATGTAACCAAGGCATGTACCACCACGGCCAGATCCATTTTTCTGGCTTCCAAGAGCTATAATCAAATTGGCCCTCAGTGGCTTAGTTTGCAATTATAGGAATGAATAATTATGAACATTGTTCCAATCAATCACACTGTTAACCTCTGCATCTGAACTGGGTCTGATTCTGATGGCCAGTCCGAGAGCCAGCAGGATGTTTGAGTTCTGGATGGGGACATTGGAGATCAGGATTCAAATCTCTGCTCAGGTTCAAACTCACTGGGGTGAGTTTGAACAAGTCATACTCTCTCAGCCTCAGAGGAAAGCAAATTCCTCTGAACAAATTTTGCCAAAAAAATCTCTATGATAGGCTTGCCTTAGGAATGCCAAAAGTCAGAAATGACTTGAAGGCACACAACTGACAATACAAAAGAGGGAAAAATCAGGATGCCTGCCCTGCTCTGGAGCTTCATGAATATGCAAAAGTACATTCATTTCCCCTCCATTTCTCTTTGTGTTTTTCATAATTATAAATTGAAAAAGCCACGGCCACCTGCATTTTTCAGCCCAGGGTACCACAGTACTTCCTGTCTTACAAAGAGCCTTTAGGCTTCTGTCACACTAAGCAGTGCGCAGCATGAGCTAATCTCATAGAAGGTGTATTGTTTAATGAGGACGATGCAGCAATACAACCTTTAAAGCTTGGTGCAGAAGCTTCTTGTAATGAACAAAATCAAACACTTGTTTCATTCATGTGAAGGAGAGCTTAGAAAAATCATTTATATGAAAGAGGCCTCTTGAGAGGTGTGATGCTTTTGTCACTTCAGCATCCTCCAAACAACGACCAAGTTTCACTGATAAAGAAACTCCTAATTATGCAGAAGGTTATTATGTCCTAGAAAGTAAGTGTGTCTATGTGTTTCTAGGTGTAGGTGATTAAAAGCAAATGAACAGCTTTTCTCCCAAGGTCTATATACTTTTAGGACCACATTAAATGGCAGGTCCTACTATATTAAACAATGCATCACCTGCTGGTTCTACAATCTTATTTATAAGATTTATAAGCAGCTAAGAGGAATCACCCATGGTCTTAGATATATCTCCACTAATGAACAGAGCATGGGAAATAAATGAGATGAACATGAACTCTTAACACAACAAAGCAAATATGATACCTTAGGCATCAGTGAAACCTCGTGGAATGAATCTTGGAATGTAGCAATACAGAGGTATAACCTATTTCAGAGAAATAGATCAAATAAGAAAGGAGGAGGAGTAGCACTATGTGTCAAGAATGTTTACACTGGTTAAGATATCCTAACTTAAAGCCTGGAATCCAGGTTGAGTACATTTGGGTAAAAATTAAGGGGGAGAGAAACACAGAGGCCTATCTAGGAGCCAGGAGCCCTGGAGCCCTGGTGCCACAGTGGTTAAATGCTGGTACTGCAGCCACAAGGTTGTGAGTTCAATCCTGCCGAGGTCCAGGTTGACTCAGCCTTCCATCCTTCCGCAGGTCAGTAAAATGAGTACCCAGCTTGTTAGGGGCAATTAGCTAACACATTGTAAACAGCATAGAGAGCACTTAGCTGATAAGCAGTATAGAAATATACATGCTATTGCTATTGCTATCTAGGGCAGGGCAACTGGGGCACATGCTCTGGGGGCCAATGTCAGGGAGCGCAAAAAAGCTACTCACCAATGCTTCACTTCTTTTGGAGAGAAGTGACTAGCGAGGTGCCGCTGGGTTCAGTACTGGGCCCAGTGTAATTCAACATCTTTACAATGACTTGGATGATAGAATAGTGGGCATTCTTATCAAATTTGCAGATGACACCAAATCAGGAGGGGTAGCTAATACCCCAGAGGATAGAATCAGAATGCAAAATAACCTTAACATATTAGAGAGCTCAGTCAAATGTAACAAAATGAATTTCAATAGGCAGAAATGTAAAGTACTACACTTAGACAGGAAAAAAAAAAGAAATGCACAGCCGTAAGAGGGGTGACCCCTGGTTCAACAGTGGAATACAGTTCAACAGTGGAATACACTGCCTTGGAGTGTGATGGAACCTCCTTCTTTGGAAGTTTTTAAACAGAGGCTAGATAGCTGTTGTGGTGAGCCAGAGAATCGAGACCAACAGTTCAGAAAACAAGAGTTTATTTTACTGCGCAGGGATCTCAGTGGAATCAACTTCCAAAAGACTGAGAGCCAAGAGTCAGGTATCAGCTTACCTTTTATACACTCTTGTAAACAGGTACAGGAAATGATTAAAATATGACCATATATGAACAGTTTACAGGTTACAGAGGCCCAGGTTACAGCTTTCAAAATGATGTATTTCGGTACCAAGGGAGTACTCTCACTGGCTTGCGCTGACCTAAAAACTCCCCAAGTTCCCTCCATAGCTAAGCTCATACCTAAGCCTTCTGATAAGATAAAGGACGCATCTGCTCACCTTATTTTTCTCTATTTTTCTACTTAAGCAACTGCAGTTCTAAAGTTTTAACCCTTTCATAGCCATCTGTCAGGAGTGCTTTTACCATGTATTCCTGCATGGCAAGGGGTTCAACTGAGTGGCCCTTTTGGTCTCTTCCAACTCTATGATTCTGTGTGATTGAATACAGACATACAGGATGTCATCTGCAGTACGTGGAGAAAACAACCACAGACCTACGTACATGTTTCAGGATCCACAAATCTCCAATCCTGCCCAGGAAACTTGGAGCAACCTATGGCCAGGCATTTAAACTCAGAACATTACAGCCTCTCAGATTTGTCTCTGTTTACTATTGAAGTGCCATCTCCTTCAGGCATTTTGGACAAAAAGGATTCATGGACTTTAGACCCTAAAAACACATGGCCTCAGCCTACAAGATAATATACAGAAGAATGCTGAAAAGAGTATTCTAAATTTCCCCCTTAGCTGCTTCTTAGTTTCATCTTTAGCAAATGAAGAAAAGAGAAGCTAAAATGTTTTGCTCATTTTATATATATTTTAGTTCTGTTTGTTAGTCATACAGACACATACGACACAGCAGCAAGTCTTGCCTCCTCAGTATTCCCAGTTAGCAAGTGTAGCGAGTATAACATTTGCGCTCAGAGGATGTGGCTTTGGGGCCAGCATTTTAGACCACTAAATACAAAAACTGTCCTATGGCATAAAAGGGGATGTGTTGTGCCTCTTAGAGTAAAGCCTCACCGTTAATCCTGGCAGAGTACTCCAGAAAACAAAAGCATGAGCAGACCACCTGATTCCTTGTGAGAACATTTCAGCCTAGCTGAAAAAGATGTGTAGGAGTATTTTTTTACTTTACCTCTCTGCTGTTCCTGTTCTCCAACTTCTAGACCTAGGAGGCTTATGTTGGTCCACTAGCATTTCCTTTGTTTAGATTTCTATTATAAAAGCCTTTTGCCTACGCCTGTGACCTGTCCTCAAGGTGCGAGGCATACATAAACACTAGGAAAGCGAGAGATTTTAGAGCACTTTCCTACAGCCTGGGAACCCAGCTAAGCTAAAGTGAGGAATGTCAGTACATTCTTGTATCCATCTATCACCAATGATATCCTATTTCACACCAGAGGCTTGCACCCATCTTGGTGTTCAAATGAATCCCTTAGGCCCAGTTTGGATCCAGCCCCAGCTCAAAATACCAAGAAAGAAAATGTATTACCCTAAGTCAATAACGAATAATGTGTGAGTAATGTATTAAAGTATATTGTGTCATAGAATTCTCTGGACTGGAGGCCCAGTAGATGCATCCGGCACTCTGAGATATATTCTAAAGCCCCAGTGGCCTGGAATTGGCCTATCTGTGAATTAACCTGATAGCAACCATTTTAATTTCTCACATCCTGACATACTTTAAAACTGTCCTAGTTTGGCAAGGACAGCTCCAATTCATCTTTTGCCATCCCATTTTTTCAGCTGCTTAGGAGCTACTCCAGCTTCTCTCTCTTCACTCCACTTTCCCCCTTTATCCTCAAATTACTTCAACTGGTGCAAACTGGATTCAAAGTGAAAAAGTAGTTCATACTCTGGGTCTTTTCGCACTACACTATTATAGTGGTATTATTCCACTTTTAACAGCCTGTGGAATTCTGGGGTTTGTCGTTTACTGAGGCCAAAGAGCCCTCTGGCTGAGAATGAGAAGTGCCCCTCCATAAACTGCAAACCCCAGGATTCCATAGGAAGTTGAAAATGGAATAATAGCACTATAACAGTGTAGTGTGGAAAGACCCATAGATTCAGCACGTTGTGCAATTCCTGTAAAGTTTGGACTAAATGGATTCAAGACCGCACTGGCATGGAAGCCACCAGTCAACTGCTGCTAAAAATGTTCAGTTCTTAGGCCCTGTATATCTGCATTAGTTACATAGATTAATCTCATATTCATTCCAGATCAGCTGCCTGTGCAAAGGAAATCCATTTATATCTAACACCCTTTTTAAAAGCCAAAGCCAATTGCTTTCTTCCTGCTGTCCAGTAGATGGCGATGTTCCTTTTTCTAAGGTTGGTCAGAGCGAGGTGGTCCTTTCTGTTGTCATGCAGTTTGGTAGACAAGTCAGTTCACAAATACAAAAAGGCAATGATTTTTCAGAGTTGTTGAATCAAGGGCCATTGTGAGAACAATGCCAACAAGTGCCTTTTCCTCACATTTTATCACTGAGATGTACGCATGGCCTTAGTATTAAGGCTATTGAAGTGTATGTGAGGTTAGATTTTTAGCCTTTTTTTCTTGCTCAGAATTTTTTTCTCATCTCTTAGAATATGTATAAAAATTGTGAACATGTACTTCTTACCAGGTTGCAGCAACTTTAGCTCCTCTTCCATGCTATCATGATTTGGAGTTTTCCTTTGAATACTGTGAGTTTGTATGCATAGTGGGGTCTATTTCAATAGGTTGATGTGGGATTTTCCACATGTAGAATTTGCAGGGCTGGACTCTTTTCTTGCTATAGATCCTGGAATCTGCCAGCCAGCACTGACACTGTGATCCAAGGTTTGGGTAGGTAGGGATAAAAGTCCAAACCAGTTTCATTTCATTTTCTTCTCTAGTCCTTAGATATTAACACAGTACTAACCTGCAGGGCTGCATAAATGTCTGGCTCAGCCTTTCTTGCCAATATTGCAGTGTGGGTTCAACATATTGTTGGAAGCTTTATCTTTAAACTACCCTTGAACTGAACAGTCCATCAGACAGAAGCTGTTCTAAAAACTTTTTTTTTACAGTGGCCTCTAAAAAACAGTGTGCTTATGTTACTGCCCCCTGCCCCCCTGCATGATTTGCATGGTTTGATTGGAAAATATTATTTAATTGGCACTATTAACTGGCACTGATATAAATGATACCTGAGGTGACTCAAAAGTTATGCTGGAAGAGGCAGATTACTGACTATAAATGTGAGATAGCAAGGCAGGTCAGCCACACCTACCTCTTAGGCAGAAACCAAGTCATTTTCAGGCTAATAGTGCAGCCACTCTCAAGACAATAGGCTTAAAGATAACAAGCTGGACATCTCAGAGCTGAAAGGAGAAATCTCCACCAAATTGTGATCGTCTTAACTCTGACCCCAAATGCTGGACATTCCCTATTGTTCTCCCCACCTCTCCACAATATTGGGCTATTACAATAGCTGTTATCCTTTTGTCACCTAAACGTTAAGACTATTAGCTCTGTCCAGACTTCATTATTTGTGTTGCAACTCCCATTGTCTACTAGGCCAGGAGAGCAATTCACACTTATACCTACAGGATATTTTTTGGGTATAAGAACCCCTGATTTCAAGCAGTCCAGTGCAGTCTCTCGCCCTTTTGAATGTCACGCTGTCCATTAGATTCCCAAACACGCTGTCCTTAGGTGCTTGCTTAAGCCATATTATTGCTTTCTTTGTCGCTCTCCAGAATGGTAATTATTGCCACATCCCTGAAAGTTCTCTATCCACACTTTCCTCCCTTTTCCTTCAGATAGCTCTTGTGTGCATGTGTGAATGTTTGGACCTTTGCATGCTTCTGTAAACCTTTTTTCAATAAAACACATTTTAGTTTACTTTTGAAATCTCTGGCTGGTTCTTTCCTGCATGACCCCGTAAACATAGGTGGAAAGATCTTGTTAAGTTACCCCCCTCTCAGAGGCCTTCTGACTTTAAGCTAATTATTCCCCACTTTTGAACAGAGGTACTGGCATCACTGGTGGACCCTTGTGGCACTCACGTTTTGAGGTAACACTTATAAAGCTAGTGGTGTGCAGTGGTCTGAGTGTTGGACTTGGGCTCCAGAAGACCAGGGTTCAAATCCCGCTTAGCCATCTAAATCCACTGAATGACTTTGGGTGGGTGATTCACACTCTCAGAGCCTAAGAGGAAGGCAATGACCAATATTCTCTGAATACATATTGCCAAGAACACCAGATGATAGGGTCTCCACAAACTTGAGTAGACTTGAAGATGCATAACAAACAAACCTTTGAAATAAATTTAAAAACTGGCATTGAGATTTACAAAGTCAATGTTTTAGATGTTTACAAACTTTAGATGTTTACAAATTCAACAAAATTAGATGTTTCATTCATTGCAAGATCTGAATTAGAAAGAACAGAAAGCTGACTTTGTTTGTGGTAGCCAAACTGTCTTCTTGGGATTTTTCCCTCCTGTTAAATTCTGTGGACAGCTTTCATTCATCTTGGAGAACATTTAAAAATCACTTCTGTGATCTGAACTCAAAAGTAGCCTATACAGAAAATGAAATGACTCTCTTGATTCTCTTTATCTCTTGATAAACTACAAGTGGCAAGAAGCAGCTAATCAAAAAATGAGCTGAAACACAGAGAGGGCCATTTCCGCACTAGACTGTTACAGTGCTATTATTCCACTTTCAACATCCCACGGAATCCTGGGGTTTGCAGTTTAGGGAGGGGCCTCAAAGCTCAGGATTCCATAGGAAGTTGAAAGTGGAATAATAGCACTAAAACAGTCTAGTATGGAAATGGTCAAGATCTGTGAGCCTGAAGTCTAGCACTTCATGTGAAATGACCCAGAAGTCCAAAATATTGCTCATTTTGCGATTAAGAACAGATGCATCTGGTGGCCCTGATGTGACTGGAGCAATGACTTTGCCCTGGGTTTTCATCAAAACTTTAATGAAGCTATCAAAGATTATGAACCCTAGCTGGTGTTGCTAGGTTTTCAAAATAGGATATGAGGGGTCTGAATTTTGCCCTTCCCAGGAGGCTCAGACAAAAGCAAGTTGCTGCAGCCACTCCTAGCTTGTGTTTTCTTCTGCCGTAATAACTTAAATTGAATAACTGGCCATCTTAACCACACTCTGATGTTGCTTGGCAATGCATCTCCTGGCTTTCATTTGTGAAATGCTGGAAGATATGCTATACCACCCTTTTTTTAAAAAAAGTACAATTTAAGCCTACAACAAATGATTTGAAATTATAAGAAGGCTTATGTTGTTCAGCTTAAGGCAGGATACCAAAAACTATGAAGGTGTGTGTCAGGTAAAAATAATCAATAAGACAAGAGAAGTTGGAGAAAAGAAGAGAGATTGCTGGACAAATGACAAACGACACACCAACCAGCTTTATTTTGCCTGTTCTGCAATCTTATAATTAAAAGTGTAGGCAACGCATCATGAGACTAATAAAATATCAAATGCATTGAGAGTAAGGCAAGCTTTGGCTGAAAAAAGTATAAATGGGTAGGCTGATCAGTAGAGCAGTTAAAGTGATAAAAATGGATCTCCTGCAGTTAAAATTGATAGGTGTTAGGAAATATAAATGAGAAGCAAGGAAAATAATGCAAAGATTAAGGCAAAGAAAAGCCTTTTTCCAAGGAGAGAAATTTGCAAAAAAGCTTTACAGGAGTCTTGTAAGACTGATGTAAAAAGAAACAAATATTAGCATTTCTTTCAGCCCAACCGAGGAGGAGGAGGAGGAGGCAACACATGACACACAGAAACATAGGCCCTTTCCACAGCACCCTCCCACATTGTCTGAGCAACATTATTGTGTTGGAATAGGGCTTACAGGGTCAAAATCCTGGGACTTTTTGATTAGCAGAGGCAATGACATTGCTTGCAACCCCCTTCAAGTTTCCCTGTTCTCAGTGAACATAGCTAAAGTCCTCACAGTTGCTCAGGTGAGGAAGTGAAGAGTTGTTCTGAACAACCTCTATTGAAATGCAAAGTATTAGAGCATGGCTTGGTCTTGAATTGCCAATGAAGCTTTAGCAAAGATCTGCTTCTGATGCAGATGCAGCTGCCTGCATTTTCAGATTTTTCTTGGGGTCACAGCTATGGGGACACTACACTTCAAAACATACCACACCACACATTGAATCTTTAGTGCAATAAGTGATCTCATTTTGTTTCGAACCTGGGGGGCAGAGAAATGGAGTCACAGTGGTCTATCTTGATTCTATCACCCTCACCAGGTGCTCCATTCCACTGTCTGCTGGGTTTGAATGTGTACATTTGAAGGTGGGTGGAAAGGACAGAATAGGGATTCTGTTGGTGTACCATCCACCCCCACTGTTCAACAGTCTCCCTTCCTGAGCTGGCTGAGTTGGTCTTGTCAGGGGTTTTGGAGTCTTCTCAGCTTGTGTTGGAAGACTGCAGTGTCCATGCTGAGACCAGTTTGACAATAGCAGCTCGAGCCTTCATGACAACCATGGGTCTGTCCCAAGTAGTATCTGGTGCCACCTATGCTGCAAGATATATTCTATATTTGGCTTTTTGTGCTCGGCAGGATGATGATGATCTGGGTATAGAGGAACTTTCTATAGTTCCAATGTCATGGATAGATGACTATCTGGTAGGGTTTAGACTTGCTGAGATACAAAGCCTCTGCACAAAGGGGGAGACAACAAAGGTGGTCCATGCCTGGAGGCTTATTGATCCAGACAGATTCCTGAAGGCTGTTGGGGAGTTTCCTCTTGGCGTGGCAGGTGATCCTGTCAAAGCCCTAGTTAATCTCCAGAATGAGGAAATGACTAGGGTGTAGACAGAATTATCCCTGAGCATCCCACAGAGTGGAGCTAAGCAAGCTGTTTGGTTTACTAGGGAGTTGGCAGTGATGAAATGAATGGGACACAGACTAGAGTGTTGATACAGAAAACTCAGAGCAGATCTGACTGAACATGGGCTAGAGGCCATTGGAAAGCCTATTCCATGGTGATGGTGCTGTTAAAGAAATCATATTTTGCTACTACCATTGCATCTGCACACAGTCAACCAGCAGAACTGTCCTGAGTGGTGTGAGGCTTGCATCCTGCCCCAGAACAAAATTCAGACCACTCGGTGGCCCACTGTGAGACATCTGTAACATACTTCACAGATAAAATCAATCAGATCCCCTGTGACTTGAATGCTGTAGTTGATACAGGTCTGGCAGGTGTAATCTTGGCACCTGCTTGTCCTATGTTTTTGGATGCCTTTCAATTTGTGCATCCTGAGGACGTGGACAGAATTCTTGGAGAGGTGAGAGCCATACTGGATCCTTGCCCTTCTTGGCTTATTAAAGCAGCCCAACAGGGATTAGCTGAATGGGTAAGCAGAGTGGTGAATGCCTCCTTGCAGCAAGGCAGGATTCCATCCTGCCTAAAAGAGGCTGTGGCGAGGTCATTACTGAAAAAGCCCTCCCTGAGCCTCACTGTACTGGACAGTTATCAACCAGTCCCCAATATTCTATTTTTAGGCAAGGTCCTGAAGCATGTTCTGGATTATGTAGATTCATTTCAATCTGGCTTCAGGCCTGGTTATGGGACAGAGGCAGCTTTGCTCACCTTGGTGGATGACCAACACTGGGGAACTGGGCAGAGGGATGTGTCGCTCCTGGTTTTGCTGGACATCTCAGTGGGTTTCGATACCACTGCTGGTGGTATGCTTTCTGTGCTATCCTTTCTGTTGTACCCTGCCCCTCGAGCTTTGAGGAGAGGAAGGTAACAAATATCATTATTATTATTATAATTATTATTATTAATACTAGTAGTAGTAGTTATTGTGGATTTTCTGGGCTCTGAGGGCGTGTTCTATTAGTATTTTCTCCTGATGTTTTGCCTGCATCTGTGGTTGGCATCTTTAGAGGATCTGGTGGCATGGAAGTGAGACAGAGTATATATACTTGTGTAGTCTCCGGGTGGGAGACTCCACTGTTAAGATACTAGGCCTTCTGGTCTTCTGTCTAAGACACAGCTATGTGATTTCTGTATTGTCTCTGCTCTGCCTAAGTAGCCTTGGAACTGACAAGACAGTGTGACCCAGACAGCCCGATAAGGAACACCTGGCTTCTACTGTGGGAATGCTGGAATGTTTTGGTTAAGTGGTCACACAAAGCCTATAATTTCAGTGAGAGAATCCTCGCTCTCTCTCTCTCTTTCTTCTCTCCCCTCTCTCCTCCATTTGGCTGTTTTACAACCTGCGTTTTTTTCCTCTCTGTGTCACGGCTGGGCACAGAGATGTCTAATGGATTTTGTTCTGCCTTTCTGATACCAGTATGCTACAAGTGCTTAACTATGCTGTATGCAATAAACACTAGAATAGTTTTTGACAATATGTTTTTGGCCTGAACTCTGTTTTTTTGACTCTGCTTGTTTGTTATTTGCCTGGCCTGAAGCCCTGAAGTTATGTAGCTGCCCTTGTGTGGGCCTTGCCTCGCTTCTCCTTTTGATGTCCTCGGAGTACAGCGTGGCCCCTGGAAACTCTAACATACACATCCCTTGGGGATATCCCATTTAACAATAGATCATCACACAGGCCAACTGTAACATATGCAAATTGCTCTCTCCCACCCAGAGACTACACAAGTATATATACTCTGTCTCACTTCCATGCCACCATATCCTCTGAATATGCCAGCCATAGATGCAGGTGAAATGTCAGGAGAAAATACTAACAGAACACAGCCTCAAAGCCCAGATATCTACAACAACGTATGGATTCTGGCCATGAAAGCCTTCGACTTTACACTACTACTACTACTACTACTACTATTAATTTAGCTATTGTTTTAATGTAGGCTATAAGCTGCTTTGGGTCTCTTATGGAAGGAAAACAGGATAATAAATAAATAAAGAAATAAATAAGGGCTATGCAGCGAATGCCTTTAGATGTAAAGGGTGAAGAGTCTACTGCTGGAATCATACATCCCCACATGCTCTTCTGCTCAGTGCCTGTCCTTCTGAGCATTTCCAGATGAAGCTTCTAGCCCTTAAAAGGCACTTTTGCAACTCCTCTGTTCCCCCCCACACACACACTTCAACTGATTTTCTAAGGTAAGCAAAAAGCCAGAAAAGGGAGTACAAAAACTTGGGAGGGTCACTAGGAGGAAAACTCCAGTGTGTAAAGCCCCTACAAAATTGTGCAAATGAGGCCAGACAGCTCTTTGTCTGAAAGCCATGAGAAGAATTAGGCTGGAGTCTGTCTCCCAGTCTTGAACTCTCTGTTTTGCCTAGGTTTTGTTGCTGAGATGATTAATGAATATTTGCTTTGTTGGCATTTCTTCAGGGTTAGGTATAAACTTAATTGCAGGAAGTGCTCAGGGATGCTTGGTGTAATTGATTTAATTAGTTGTGAAACATATGGGATTAATGACAGCATCAGACACAAATGTGTGCGCGCATGCACCGCATGTGTGTGTTTGCATTTTATTTTCAAAAATAAATGGAACATAGTAAAGGGACCCCATAGTTTGGAAAGTTTCCAAAATGGTGCATATGAATAACATATGGTGACATAGTTAACATGGGTTTTTTCAGGAACTCAACTGAGGGAGAAAGACAGTGTTGACTTGTTCCATATGTTTGCTACCACTCATTCACACAAGCATTTTTTTCACAGAATCAGATATATGTTTTTTTTAAAAATCTACAACCTACTGCAAGCTGCTGGCATTCTCCCTCTGACCTCGTTACCAAATCAAATGGGATCAGGTATAGCTAAATGTAAAAACTCACATCTAATTCAATTGCAACTGCCTATTGAAGACAATTGCCTCACTGTGCCAGGTCATTATGGACCATGTTTCCTTGGATATCTTTATTTTCTGAGATGGGTACATGGACTGGTAATGAGCATTTATAGATCCAAAAGAAAAAGGCATTGTCAAGGCTGTGAATTTTCATGAACTTTGCATGACATCGAGCTGGAGAAATTAGCAGTTTGATAGACAGCCTCAGAAAGGTCACAAAGAGTAAAAAGCATCTCCGCTGGAGCAGAAAAAGAAAGCAGGTGTCACTGATGCTCCTTGATATTTATGGTTATTGTCTCTTTGTTTCTCCCAACGTTCATTAGAGTCTGAGGAAAAATCTGCAAAGGGTCTTTAATCTTTCAGGCAAGAGCAGAATGCCTTTTAATGAGGGGCTATACTTGGGAATTTACATGGGTGAAATTAAAAGGGAGAGGGATCACATTTTCATTGTGGGTAAGCGTACCTTCACTATCTCTTCTTATCTCAAGAATGAAGTTTCTTCTTAGGACTAGTCACAGTCTTTTCCCCTGCAATTGCCATTCTGCTTGTTGTTTGTTCTAGTCTCAACATAGAACAAGTCTGCTGTCTCTTCTGAGTGACAAGCTTACAGATATTTGAAGAAGGCTAGCATGTCTCCTTTTAATCTTCTTTTTCTGAAGGTACTTTTCTCTTTCACCCATTCTTCATGAGGCTTGGGCGCTGTTCACACTACACTGTTATGGCACCATCATTCCACTTTAACTGCCATGACTGCATCCTACAAAAACCCGAGATTTGTAGTCTGCTGAGGCATTAGAGGAGCTCTCTGAGAATTCTAAATAACTGCTCTCTAAACTGCAAATCTCAGGATTCCTCAGGAAATTGCTGTGGCAGCTGAAGTGGAGTTATTTTGCTATTATTGAGTAGTGTGAAAGGGCCCAAAACCTTTTGGACTCTGGAACAACATCCAAAACCCACAAAAACAGCAGTACCTTTACTGGCCCAGTCAAAATTGCACAAGCCATTGGACTATAACTCTCAGAACTGATGTCTTCTCAGAAATGTGGGAAGTTGTAGTCCAAAAAAGTGGCTTTCTCAAGCTCTGGAAAAGTGTCAGGGGAGGTGGATAGCTCCAAAATCTATGGATCAATGAATCCACTCTGGAGTAGATTCACCATTTCTAGAATCTATCACTTCTTCAAGCAATATCACATTCTGGAATCATGTCCACAAGCCACTTTTCAGAGACCCTGATGATACTTGAAGTAAGAACGTGTACCACCCCTTGCCATCCTGATCGGCAAACTGGACACTTATGACTGGGAAACATGCTTTGGCTGCAAGCCTGGGCTAGGGCCATTTCCGCACTAGCCTGTTATAGCGCTCTGATTCCACTTTCAACATCCTATGGAACCCTGGCCCCTCCCGAAACTGCAAACCCCAGGGTTCCATAGGATGTTGAAAGTGGAATCAGAGCGCTATAACAGGCTAGTGCGGAAATGGCCTAGGTCAGGATGGTCTCAGCATGGTCAGGTCATCAAGTCAAGAAGAATCAGGCAGGAAAGTCCAGCATTAATAGGCTTCCAGTAATCCTATCAACAACCTGACATCCCAATACAATAGTAAACCAAACTGCCCAGGTAGGGCAGGCAAGCACCCCTGCTGTGCACATTACCTCCAGCGAACTTCGCCATTCACCCTACCCAACCAAGGTAATAAGAGGCTGTCAGAACTCCCATCGATATTTTGTCACCAAAAATAAAACAATCAGCCTCTTCTGGACCCCCTTTTGGTTACTCTGCCAGAGAGCCATTAACACTGACCTCTTTAGAATAGGGAAAAGGATATTTAAACCCTAGCTCCAACCCCAGCAATTTGTAGTACTTTGGATGCACATTGGTGTGTTCCTTTGCGTATTGAATCTCCACAGTCTGAGCCACTCCATTTCAACCTTCTTCTGGACCCGTAAATATCGCCCTCTACACCTGAAATCTCTCTCTATCCAGCCTTTCTTGCTTCTCCCTTCACTAGCCTTGTATGGTTTGTGATGTGCTTGATTTCTTGTGTGTCTATTAATTTCTAATAAAAATACTCTTTTACCTTTTAACTGGAGTCATCTCTACAGTTAGTACTGGTATACACGGGTGAAAACATCCTGCCATTACCCTCCCCTCAATGGAATGATTCCACAAATTCTAAGGAGATGCTGGCACTGCTGGAGAACCTCAAGATCCCCTGCCTTTTAGGGTAACAATTGTTGAATCAAAGCCCAAAATATGACAGCATATCAAACATATTTGTCACCTCTTGGTTTATGGAGCATAGTCACAAGTAAAAATGATGGACCCTTTGTTTGCAGGCATGTGCACTTATCATGTAATACTTTTGAATAAGTATGCATACTCTGGCCTAATCAAAAGAATATTTTCTTAAGGTAGAAATATAATAAATGTATGCAGAAAATGACTTGGATATTTCATAAAAGGAAAGTAATTGAAACAACAATTTCAGTCTATACATAGCTTGAGAGGATCTTCCAATACAAATTTATTCTATCAAGTATTGCTGTCACGTCCTACATGTTCTGTATTTTGGTATAATTATCTATACGTTGGGATGTGTCATTTGAAAGAAAGAAGATTCCACCAGGATTGCCTTTGGAAAGGCCCAGCAGGTCAGCAGTTTCTTCAGTGGGGGAAGGTATGGGTCTTACATTCAGAACTTCATACTGCACAGTTTTAAAGTCAAAATATGCAGCTAGTGAAGTTAGTTTCACCTAGCCTACATTTACCATAAGTTATTCATATGCTAAACACAAAAAAATCACCATTCTAATTAATACCAATTAGATTGGACCTGATGATATCAATTGACTTATGTAAGTGGTATACAATAAGATACCACACTGGCAGAAAGCCAGCATGGTATAGTGGTTTGAACATTAGACTAAGACTCTGGGAATCCATGGTTTGAGTCTCTGCTCAGCCATAGAATCCAATTGGGTGACCTTGGGACTGTCACACCTTCTCAGCCTCAGAGGAAGGCAGTCGCAAACTTTCTCTGAAGAAATCTTGCCAGGAAAACTCAGTGGTGGGTTCACCTTAGCATCACTGTAACTTGGAAATGACTTGAAGACACAGAACAACAAATCTAACAAGTTCTGTTCATTATAATTGGTCTTTATGGTTGTTGTGAGTCTTCAAGCCATTTCTGACATATGGGACCCCAAGGCCATATCAGGGGACTTTCTTGGTAATATTTCTTCTGAAGGGGTTGCCTTTGCCCTCCTTCGAGGTTGAGAGAGTATGATTTGCCCAAGGTCACCTAGTAAGTTTCCATGGCCAAGCAGAGAGTTGAACCCTAGTCTCCATATTAATGGTCCAATGCTCAAACCACTATGCCCCACTGGCTTTCAATATACTTGACTAGCCACTGAATGCTGATCTTTCCTTAAGGACTTGCATTTAATTAAAAAAAAATCCAAAGGCAGGTAGGAAAGCACTAACACGGAACATTGTAATCTCACCTGGATTAAGTCTATATTTATCTTTAATTTTCTTTGGCTGGTACTAAAGCACTCATGGTATCTAACAGTCTGAAAAAATATTCTTGCCTTCCTATATTATCCTGGGAAACTGAAAAATAATTACAAATGGTCATTTTTTGTAGCCCTAGGACACCCTTTGTTGCATTTCAACCATTCATGTACAAACACACCATTCCCCAGTATCCCGTGTTACACAGTTTTAGGCATGTCTTGTTGTTGTTTTGTGTCTTCAGCTCAACTTTGAACTATGGAAATCCTATCAGAAGGATTTCTTGGCAAGACTGATCAATGGAGTTTGTCATTGTCTTTCTTTCAAGCTGAGACTGTGTTACAGGCCCAAGGTCACTTAGTGGCCCTCTGGGGCTGAGTCAAGATTTCAATCCTGGTCTGAGTGGCTGAGTTAGAATTTGAATCCTAGTCCAACACTCAAATTACTACACCACGTTGACTCTCTACTCAGTTGAAGGACCCATATTTCAGAAAGAATTGTGCTCAGTAAGTGCTACAAGATAGCAGCTATAGGGCTAAATCCAATTGCTAATCTCCATTAGAATAGACTACAATGGATCAGATGAGTCAGCAAGGCTTACGTAAGTGTTTACTTACCAATCAGAAACTGCACAATGGGTCTACTCTAGTTGGAACCAGTAATTATAATTATCATCAAATACCAATGTCTACCTTCGTTAGCTTAACTGTGGGCTGTAACATTCCTGCCTTGTTGTGATATTTCTTCCATCTTCTAAGTCTCTTTCAAGCTTGAAATTATTGACCTCTTAATTTTTCTTGTGTTTCTAAAAGATACTAATTTGCTAAATAGATAGCTGTTTTTTGATGTATGAAGAATCTAACACAAGAGAGAGAGAGAGAAAGAAATACACACTCTCACACACACCAAGGCTTTGAAAGTTAAAATATTTTTGTGTAGCCCAAGTCTCCAACTGAATCCTCTCCCTGGTCCTTGGGCTGATCAAACAGAGAAATAATTATTCTACATCTTTTCATTTGCACATTTAAGGTCTCAGAGCTTGCAGATTTTACAGAATAGCTCATCCTGTGGAAAAGAGGCAAACCAAGGACAAATGAAACTGTAAGATTGTGTGGAAGCCATTCTATCAATATCTGTCATGGGTAGAAATTGTAATGGATGAGAGTTCTTTCTCTGTAGAATATGTGATACTTTCACTGTAGGAATCACATATCCTTCCAATTTCACAACCAGTCAGTGCTCACTCTCCTCCTCCTCCTCCTCCTCCTCCTCTCCTTCTCCTTCTCCTTCTTCTGGTAAACCTTCATCTTTTCCACATTATTTTCCACAGGCCATTGGGTGCCTGTTGTTGCACAGCATTTTTGCCCCTGGCTTCAGCTGAAAATCTGACTCCTAATGCTTATTTACTGCACTTAGGCTGGAAAGCTACCAAGTAAGACTGTGGAAGAGTTTTGTAAAATCAGTATATCTAGAAAATTTCAAAGCCTAACAATAAATGTATAGGGCTTTTTCCCATTTAAAAAGATGTAAAATATGTCACTCCTGAATGGGAAAAAAACACACAGAGGCATTTAAAATTAAACATTGCTCCTTCAAGAGTGCAGGTCCATGGACAATGTTTCTGACAACACTGAATAATTGGAGAGAAACACATGCCCTTGTAGTCTCACGGATTTTCACTGACTTTGGCCAAGATTTAAGTTTTGCTTCTTTAAATTTTAAGTTTCTAGCTCATTAAGAACTTACAAAAGGTTCTTTGAGATTCTCTCTCACAAGTCTGAAAGCTGCAGTGGCCAATTATTTTTCAAGATAAGCTCTTCATGAAACATCAAAGCCATCTTACATAATAAGGAAATATACCTCACTTCATCTGGTCTTTCATAGCCAGCTAGTAGACTGCTAAAAACACTGGCTCCTTTCTTTCTAAAGATTTCTTTAGTTTCACACTTCTGGTTCTTAATTTCCCTTCCCTTCAGAAAAGTTGAGAAAGGCTTTCATCTTACAATACATATTTTACCATATAAATGTCTGTTTGCACTTTGCATCCCCCACTTCTTTCCGTGCATTGATAATGATGACATGTTATAACAAAAAGTTTCACCAGCTGCCCCAAGAAAAAAGAGTGGATTGTTCTTCTCACTCCTGTTGGCACAAGAAAAGTGGCTTTAAGTAGCACCCAAACTGAGAACAGCTTTGCAGGAAGAAATTATTTCCTCCTTCATTCAGTGAAATGAACAAAAGACCCATAGACAGAATTACAGCCTTGCCACCAATCCAGTAGTCCTGAAGTAGTTAAAACGGAGGATGGGGGTAAGTGAAGAAATACTGCAAAAGGAAAAAATAGGTACATTTTCTCTCTCTTGCCAAAAAATAGAAGAGACACTGAACAAGTTTTCTGGCACAGAGAAACAAATACCTGGCTGAATAAAGGCAATGGAGCAACATAGAACTGGGCAGCCATTAGGAGGGGCTTCCACTGGAAATGACTGCAAAGATTATTAAGTTTGGTGACAGTGCATGCAAGGTAAATGTGGGGTATTCCTTTGCCGTGGAGGCGAGAGTGATGATGGAATTGTTCAAGGGACGGAAGAAAACTACAGTATCTTTGGAAAAAAGACTTCCTTTGAAACAGACACTTCCTTTGGAAGAGAAGGGAAGGAAAAATGTCAGTGTTGTGCACCCTAGTAGTGCATACAGCAGATTTAGTGTGGAACAGCACTTCTTGGTGGTCCAGCATGCGGTGGAATTCGAGCAGCCAGTAGGCAAGCCAAGACAATGCCTACCACCTGCATGACTGCCAGCCCAAGCGCAGCTGTGGCAATGTAGAACATATTATCACTGACAAAGACGTAGACTTTGCTGAAGCATCCATCGCGGTAGATACCCTGGGCATCTAAAGGGAGAGGACTGTGCAAGCAACCTTTGCGGGCCCTGCAACAACTCATGGGCACTGAGGCGTTGGGTGTCTGTTGTTCCATCGACCATGGTGAGGAAAACCAGTCACGGTAACTCTCAACTCCACAACAATCCAAGTAGCGCTGGATAGAATCCAGAGCCTCCGCTTTCTCCTCATCCTCTGTGTAGGAACGTATGGCTTCCCACAGCCCATCCTGGAAGCCATCAGCAATCTCTTTGCGATGAAACAAACTGGAAAGCCCCACCGCAAAGCCAGCTGCCAGCACAGCCAGTTGGAAGCTCCCATAAGTGCGCAAGAGGCAACGATGTTCAGTGGCAGCACTGAAGCAGCCCAGAAAGCTCCAGACAATGACAGCAGTGCCCGTAGCCAACAAAATGAAGGGAGTATTGGGGTATTCGTTGGTGGACAACACCAGGTAGGTCTCTAGTGAAAGTTTAGCCCAAATGCCAATAGTAAGCATTGTTAGACCTGCTGCCCAGAAGACAAAGCTGAAAGCCAAGAGAAAAAGCTTGAGCAAAGCCACCATGATACCTTTGTGGTGATTGGCAATCAGTTTCTTCGGTGGGAAAAACTGATTTGGAGGAAGAGGTGATGTTTCTTGCTACTGCTCCTGGGTGCCACTCAAGATGTTTCCTTAATGTGGTGTTTAATCTCCACCGTGCAAGCTGGGTAGTAGTTGTTGCCTTCACCGGGGATTTCTGAGAAATGTGAAGTACTTCATAAGAGTGCTTTTGCCAGATGATTATGATCATGGATGATATTTGAGGGCAAGAATTCAACAGCTCTTCTACGCTGTTTCAGGATTCCCAGGGCAGTTGCCAAGAAAGGAATCCGTGGAGCTCTCTGACTGCTTCACTAGTCAAAAACCAGGCTATAAATCCCTTTCTTCATAGTTGGCACCACCAATGGTTGGGCTTCCAGCAGAATAAAAGGAAGATCACACACCAGTCTCTCCGGTCAAATTGTTGTCCTGCAGCACTGCTGGGCTTGAAGTAAAAGCTGTCTCTGGCACTCCAGGGACTCTCAAAGGGAGATGAGGACTGCCTTTTCTGTGTGCTGTCACTCAACCACTCCACAGTCTCCTCCTGTCATTGCGTCTCAAGTTGCACACCCCACCTTGGTATACCAGCTGCTAAGTCACTCGTCATGGTCTCTGCCTTCTCTCTTCTAGCAAACTTTCCTTGCTTAAAAATTACTTTGCAGTTAATTGTCACAGAGAGCAATTTCCCTGCACAGCTAACTGATAGTTTTGTTCTTTTTGGTGCTTCTTACCTGTTCAGATATGGGTTCTTTGTAGACATAACACATTTTTTTTCCTACAAAGCTGAAGATCATCACATTTTCCAATCTCCTCCATCTAGTGCTAAAACACAATAGATGTTCCTATTCCTGACTCTCAAGCAGGCAAAATGTGCTTCTGAGTGCACAAAATACTGGGAATTTGCAGGATAGAGTACTTCCATATGACTTTGGTCTTCTGTGTGACTTCTGTTGTGCATTTTTCCTGCCTCATTTACAGAATTTTATGAGCAGTTCAGATATCACTGCCTTCTGTATGTGACTTTGCTGTGTTTCCCCACTGCTTCTTCTGTAGTTGCTTTCCTTTTCTCAAAAAAAAAAAAATGTTGAGGATGAAAACATAGACTAAGACTTTTGACTGTTGGCACTAGGAACCATCCAGTTGGAAACACCTACAGATAAGGGCTGTCAGAATAAATTGTTCTTAAGAAGAGGAGAGGATATTATGTAGTTGTGGTGTTCCATGATAAACAATGCTGCCTTTTTATTAAATGCAGGAGACCCTTAAAGATATAGGACACTCAAATATATGCTGTATTATAGAGATGAATGAAAGTCAAACATCTGTTCTTACAGTCTGTTTCACTAAACTATCTATTAATCTAAGAAAAATAAAATACTTTCAGGAAATCAGACAAGTATGTGGAGATAATGAAGATTTCTCAGCTGAATGCCTGCCTTTCTTGCTCCTGTGCCAACATTCACACATAGCAAGCAAAATGAGATTCTAGGATGCTGGCATAAATAGACTGTTTAGATTTCCCTCTGATTGATTGAAAGCATAATAAATAGAGGACTGTATAGGATTTATTATTCACTGTTCTCTTTGAACTGCAAGTCATAAAATGGAAGAATTGGGCAGCTCTCAGCACAAGATTAGCCTTCAACACAGTATATTTCCTATTCGGTTTCTCCATCAACATACAGAAGACTAGTCAGGAAGATCATTTTAAAAACTGGCAGTTCTTTTTGTTTTACAGCATTGCTGTGGCTTCCCTCCAATGTATTGTAGCGCAATTGCCTAGCTACCATTGTGTTCATGGTTTGCTTTTATAAAAACCACATAGGCAAGCCAACTGACTAGTCATCTTTACTAACTGGACAGTGTGGTTTAGGTGCTCAGCTGAGATGGCTTCTGAAGCATAATAGACCAGACACTTTTAACCTTCTAACTTCTAACTTAAAATGAGACTTTTTAAAATTAAAGATATCAAGAGATATCTTTGAAACACAAAATACAGCTTAAACTTAGCAAAAAGTTTATGCTTTGAAAAGCATAAATTTGTCGCCAAAATATGTAACTTAGCAAAAATCCTAAGGCACCTGTCAGCTCATGTAACTGAAACCCAATTGTAGGAAAAGCCTGGTTTCCCTCATGGAAGAGATTTTAGCTTTCTCTGCCTCATTAGGGATGGAGAGAAGCTATTTCCAAAATCATGTTTTGGGATGGCTTCATACAAGTGGTGAAGGAGAACAGTGCTAGCTTTCTGCTGCAGTATAACTTCAACTTTCTTTTGTTTTTACTGTGGACCAAGATAATGCTCCATGAATGGGTTGACTGGAGAAACTGCCCTTTTATTCTTGTTAGAGATTTCCAGTAGGAAATGGTGAGATGCAAGGAGATGTATAGATGGAAATCCCACACGCCCAAGAGCGAAGCTACATGTTAATCTGAAGATGTCGCTATATTGGAATTTAGGCATAGCATTTTTATGTTTACTTCTTGTTTGTGCATTTGTTCACACACTTCTTCCTTCATCATGTAGGTATTCCTTTCTTCCCCAGGGTCTTATCTGCTCTCATCTCCAATATCTCTCTCTCTCTCTCCCGGCTGTCACCCACGAAGCATGTGCCTTCCAAGAGCTCTCTCAAGGTGAGATGCTCCAACTTTCTGATACAATGCAGTACCTTTTTTTCTTCCTTTCTTCAAGAAGATGAACCTGTATCTATTGTGCACAAAAATTTGTGAGTAAAACTATTTTTATATAACTTACCAAGATTAAGTTTGATTTCTTTCTTTGTTAGAGGTTTTTTTGGGGGAGCTGATGAACTATTCAAACTTCTGCCTAGTTTATTTATATACTCTGCTTGAGAGATCCACTAAATCGCCCCCATTTCCCAACAACTAGCAGCTACATCCTTCTAAAGTACAGCTGACCAGATGCAGATCATGGTTGGTAGAAAGCGTTTCTGTCCCTCATTGTGGTTCTGTTTGGAACCATAAGGAGAGGTAAAGGATTAAAACCACAAACATATTATGGTCCCTATCTAGATTGGATCCTCTGTGCTTAAAAAGAAAAAAGGAAGCTCCTGGATACATCTTTAAAGCCGCATGTAGTTTGACCTCACTGCACTTAAGATTCAAGACAGGGACCTCATGGTCTATGGTAGAGATGGGCAACTGTGGAAGACTAGGGGGGATGCATTTGTCATCCAGGAAAACTTTGAGGGCTAGAACGTTTACCTACAAAACAAATTGTCCCCAAGCACCCTCTTTGGGACATGGGGACTTGTTTCTGGGCTTTCCTGGACCCCTAGGGGGCATTTTGGGACGTTTTGAGGCACTTTTTTTTAAATCCGCAAAATTTTGTTTTGATTCCCAAGAGGTTTAGTAAGAGCTTCAGATATGTAGAAATGCCCTCTACACCCAATAAAGGCCATTTTGGGGGATTTCGGAGCAAAAAAAAAAATTGCTCCAAAATATGGTTTCCGGGTGCCACAAAAATGGCCCTAGAGGGCTGATTGCAGCCCATGGGCTACACTTTGCCCACCTCTGATCTAAGAGCAAGACTTGGCCTCATCTAGTAATCCATCTGAAAGTCCAAACAAACAGAGGAAAGTAAGCTACAATTAGTATAAAAAAACACATTACTTTGAAAAATGAGAGGGCTAGTTCAAGCAACACAAAGTGTTCTTTCAAAATCTGAAGTCTTGGCTTTATGTGTGTTTATGTTAACACAAAGTAGGAATGGATGTTTTGTGTTTACGGGAAACATCTCACAGTTGCTGAGATCTGTTTTAATTTGGCTTGCTGTCACACTGCAGTTTGTTTCATTGAATTCTGCATTTCTCTCCACTGCACCACCAGTACTAACAGAAGAATGAGATACTTTATACTTCTAAAAAGATGTAGAATGCTACCTGGAAAAAAACAGTAATCTATATTGGAGATCAGCAATTTGTGCTATTCATAGTGAAGAGGAGAAATTTGCATGGTTTAATGATTTACATGTAATGGCTGCTTTAACCTCAAAACAAAATATTTTATCCAAGCTGGGAGGAGTTCTAGACCTGTGCTACAAGATTTGATTTGATCTGAAAAAATGCCAGAGACTGAGGGTGTCTTTGTAATGTTTACTTCATTGTTAAATATGCAAACAGAAAACAGAGAAGTACATATACATCCTCAAGTAATTAGTCTACCACATGTTTCAGGTACAGAAATGAGCTGGTGGTGGGGAACAACTTCCTGTGCTGTTGTTATGTGCCTTCAAGCTGTTTCCAACTTATGGTGACCCTAAGTGGTTTGAGCGTTGGACTACAACCCTGGAGAACTGGGTTTGATTCCCCACTCAACCATGGAAACCCAGTGGGTATCAGGAGGCTTGGCTCCTGTCATACTAACAGGGAAAATATGTTTTAACATAGGCAGTAGACAAAAGGAAAGTAGAGATCACTGGCGGTACAATCCATCCATTGCTAATTACTGTTTGCAGCAAATGTCTCAATCACCAATTGCTGTTTGCAGCTTCTATCCTGGTATGGGTTCAAAAGGCACCAAGGCACCAAAGGAAGTGATCTGGCAGTAGTTGATGTCCAGAGCATCCAGCATAAAGGTGGGGAAGATCAGAAGGATGGAATGTGAAACTAGTGAGAACGTGTTGTGAGAACAGACCGGACCAAGATTAGAGGACAGGAACTGTCTGAGTTCTCAAGATGAAAGTTATGTAAACATCAGGAATGCCTGGGAAACCTTGGTTCTGGTGAGGTGAGGTGAGGTTACATTTATTTATTCACCAATCATAATCATGCCTGCCTGAACTGGTATGTCAAGGTTTAAAACCTATTACCATCCAGCACACACCAGCCTCAGTAGCTTTTGAAAATAACTGTGTTGCTTGCTAATTCCAAATAAACACTTCTGCTAAACCTCTGAGTGTTTTCTGTGAGAGTAAGTTAGCTAGCACATGACATGGGGGACCATGGGCACATCACACTCTCTCAGCCCCAGAAAACTCTGTTATAGGGCTGCCTCAGGGTCTCCGTAAGTCAGAAATGACTTGAAGGTGAACCTATCACAGGGTTTTCTGGGACTGAGAGCCCAAGGTCACACAATGGATTTCCATGGCCAAGCAGGGAGTTGAACCCTTGGTATCCAGAGTCATAGTCCAATGCTCAAACCACCACACTATTCTGGCTCTCAACATGTATGGACTGTCATATCCAGTAAAGATTATACCGCCGGCTTCAGCCAGCTCAGCTGCCCGTCTATCAATGTATAGCTTCAAATCACAGAACATGATTCTTTCTCTGCTTCTTCCACAAGTTCTGAGAGATCATCATCCTCTGAAGGTAGAAGCCTAAACTATTCAGGTGGGTGGGTGTGAATCCTATGTGACAGAGGACTCCTACGTTCTTTGAAATTATAAAATGGTCCCTGGCCATTCATTAAGATAAAAAGAAAAAGAATTCAAAACAATTCAAGGACTTTCCATGTTCACTCGAGTACCACAAGGTTGAGGAAATGTAGCTATTTAATAGACACAGTATCTAGGTTGCATGGATATAGTACGTCAAAAGAAGTGACAGGTGTCACTAAAAAGGGATGAACAAGAGATTGGCCCAAACCACTGCTCAGATAGCTTCCTTAATGTAAGAGTTTATCAAAACTTAAGGAAGCTATCTGAGCAGTGGTTTGGACTGAGCAGTGGACTCAGCCAGGGGTTGCTATTAATTTACATGTTATGGGGCCAGTAAATCTACTCTGAATTTTAGTCCAGATTTTGAAGGATTTACCCAAAATGCTAATCCCTATGAAAAATAGGCATAATATATTTTATTTGCATTTTATAGACATTTGAATGATGTGCAAATTAACCAGATTTGGGAAACTGGAATATGGCAACCCTAATCTTGGAGGGTTGCCATTTGAGCATGGCTACCACCTTCATTGTATGAATCATCTGGACTGGAGCAAACAGAATGCTCAAAAATAGTTTTGGATTTTGACTTCCACTGAACAGCAGGATAAGGCTATTGAGGCGTAGGGGAACTTACAGGCTTACGGAGGATCAATATGTATTGCTTGAGCTTCTTGAAGTAAAGGCATACTGTGAAGGAAATCATTATCATCAAGAAGAGCAGAGGAAGAAATCAATGTGCAAATGTGGCAAGAGAAGCCCTGAATATGGTTGCACAATGGATGATTGTAATGTAACATTTGAAAGCCAGTGTGATGTAGTGGTTTGTTGGACTACAATCCTGGAGACCAGGGTTTGACCATAGAAACCCATAGGGAGACCTTGGGCATGTCACACACACCCATCCCCAGAAGCCCCTGTGATAAGGTTGCCTTATGGTCACCAAAACTCAAAATGACTTGAAGACGCACAACGTCACATCTTAACTACGTGTCTATTATATGCATTTGGGGATATCTATCTCAGATTTGGGGATATCTATCATCAACACATGCCCTCCAGCTGTCTCGATTTGGCAGTTACAGTCTCAATTAATCCTCTGACACTCTACTTTTCCAGCTGCTTTTAAAATGTTCCAGTTTCTCTCTCTTCTTTCCAGTTTCCTCATTTTTCCTCAGCTTACCTCAGTTGCTGCAAACAGAATTCAAAACACAAATGCAATTTGCACTCATTTAACTTAGCAGTGGGAGGAGAGAGGATGGGGAGAAAGCTTGCCCTTCCCAGTAGACACGGGCAAAAGCAAATTGCTGCAGTCTCTCCTAGCTTGTGTGGTCTTCTTCATTCATAACTTTTGCCACTTTGACCCACTCTGACCTTGCTTGGCTACACACGCCCTGGTGTTCATCTGTGAAGTAATGGAGGGGGTGCTGACAATGTTTGACAACTTTTATTTGGAAGGTTATAATTGCTGCACTTATAGCTTAATAAGCAACCTTAAATTTATATTTATCAGAGAGAGAGAAAAAAAATACTTACACAATGATACTATAATCAACCAACAACAAAAACTGCCAAGACTAAGCAAGACGGATCCAAGACTGAAGCTACTAAATCTGAAGTGTATTGTAATACGCAGGTATAGCTTCCAATAACAACCATGACTTTCTTCATTGTGAGTCATTAGGAGTTCGGAAGCATGTAAAATACTCTGCCTTGAAAGTTGATTTCTAAGCAAGAGGAGAAGCTGACTTCAGAGATACTGGAGGTAGGAGTTAAATTTATCACAATATTTAAAAGTTTTGTGACAAAGAAACCACAGATTTTGGCAAAACAGAATGTCAGATAGAAAGCCTGTTTGCATGTAATAAATCCAGTGATGGTTTCATTTGAAACAGCAACAACATCAGGAGGAAAAACAACTTTTTATTTAAAGGACAGACTTCAAAAACAACCAATCATGATATAAAATGCAGATTTTTGCCATGTTTTGTAGGAACATGTAGCTATCACTTCATTCCAACGGCTTAGAAATGGGGAGCCAAACATTCACAGGTATAATTTGATCTGTATAAACTGAATATAATAACTAGATATACCTGATTTATTTTTCAACACCTTTTGAAAAGTGCCATTTATTCTTTGATTGTACATTGTATTGAAAAGAGATAGAGAAATGTCAAGATCTTTTGCAGTATGGTCAAGTCACCCCTTAAAAATCTATAATATCTAGCAAAAGTACCCAGCTTCACCCACCTTTCAAATCCATTAGGCCCACCAGCAGCCCAGTTCTACTTCTGTCTCTTTTTCTCCCTAATATTTTATTTCAAGTGGATGTTTCTCTCATTCTATCATTTCCCTCTCTTACCACAGAACTTTCTCTGGTGCTCATTAGGGCTTTCCATCCACTAACCTCCCCACCTCTTACCAGGCACTGTGTGGGTTCTTTCTCTCAGGGTTTCCATAGTCTACTTTCCTATATCCAGGGATCCATGCAAACCCTGTGGTGGATCACGAAAGGGTGGACTTGCTCACACAAAGTTCTAATTTTCCATTGAGAAGCACTCTTTTCCAAAGAGTTCTATAGTTAGAAAGGGCAGCTTTCTTAGATGCTTTGCATGTAATACAGAAGTATATAATAGCCTGAGGTGTTTCAGGGAAATTAGTAATGTCTGTTTGCTGGTCAGCTCTTTCATGATTTATTATATGATTTGGGTCTGCATAAATTTTGCCAAGAAAACCCTATGATAGGGCTGCAGGAAGTCAGAGTCAAGTTGAAGGCATATAACAACAGCAGCAAAAACAACTTTTTAAATATGAGGTAAGAAACTTTTGAGAGCCAGAAAGGGCTAGCAGTTTGAGCACTGGATTACGACCCTGGAGACCCATGGCTCGATTCCCTGCTCAGCCACGGAAACCCTCTGGGTGACCTTGGGTGTATCATACACTCTCAGCTCCAGAAAACACTGTGCTAGATTCACCTTAGGGTCGCCGTAAGTCAGAAACGACTTGAAGGCACACAACAACAGTAAGAACAACAAAGGAACTTTTATTAGTACGGTCTTTTCTCAAAGAAAAAAAAAATCAGAGAAAGGTATTTGTTTCTACTTGGAACACACTACCAAATCTATTGTTTACAGCCAAGCCTTCCAATACAATCATATCTGCTCAGATCCACAAGAAAGAGACTCAAAACCCTTGGATTTACAGCAGGCATTTCTCAAACTACAAAACCCCCCTAAGGAGGTAAAGAAATAAATCAACAAGGCAAGATTAGTACACAGGAACCATCTACTACAAGACATACCAAAAACACAAAGTGAGAGAACACTCCCAGTTGTCACCTGCAGTCCCCAACTGAGACCGCTCAAATGCATCATCCACAAGCTACAACCAGTTTTGGAGAACAATACTGCCCTCTCACAAGCTCTGGGAAGCAGACATTTATTGACCTACAGACAGCCTCCAAATTTTAAACAACTACTCACAACAGGATACATTACATGGATGATAGAGGGACAAGGCCCTGCCACAAACCAAGACGCCAGTTCTGCCCCACATCTGTTCTGATCAATATTACAGGGGCCAATAACTTCACAATTCAGAAGTGCATTTACTTGCTCTTCCTCCAATGTGATATATACCATCCTATGGCAGCAGTGCCCCTCTACACTCTATATTGGACAAACAGGGCAGACTCTATGCAAGAAGATAAACGGACACAAATCTGACATTAGAAATGGCCGTATCGCCAAACCAGTTACAAAACATTTCAGGCCTCCAGGACATACAGTAAGTGATTTACAGGTCACATTTCTTGAACAAAGGAAATACAAAGAATAAAAAGAAAAAAGCTAAATTGAATTATATTCTCACATTCCAATCCATTAGCAGAGGTGTGCACAAAGACAGTGGCTTCATATATTCATACATATATTAAAACAAGAGTCCTCACTACTCTGTATATAGCAAAAGGAATCTTTTCAGAGACTTCTGAACCCAGGGAAACTGACTTTTGGTAAGCAAATTTACTGGTTTTACACATCAATGCTAACTGACCAGCATAAAGATCTGAAAGACCTGTAATACCTTGCCCAGTTCTTAGAAAATTTAGAGCAAGCGACAGTATTTGCATCCTTCTGGATCCTATTATATTCTATCCTACTCCCACAACTGTACAAATATACTGTACATGTGAGGCTTTAATATCATTCTGTACTGCATCTGAAGAAGTGAGTTTAGATCCATGAAAGTTCATGCTAAAATTAAAACTAGTTAATCTTAAAGGTGCTGCTACATTCCCTTTTTTACTCCTCCCCTCTTCTTCTTTTTTATGCTGCAAGAGATGTAACACCGCTCCTTCTTTGCAAACTACTACATTGGATCTTAAAGATATCTCCACTTGGGGGCAATGTTGCTAATGTTCTGAAGTAGGATGTGATTCCTATAGTGAAACAAGACTGATTGAATTATGGAAGTAAAGGATAATGCTTTGTGACCCAGAATGTGGGAGTGTTAAAATATGACTGCTAACAGAAGGTTAACAGATGGGACCTGCAGGAAAGTTGCTATGTATTTTCCCACACAACAGAAGTGTTCCTGTTCATAACAATAGAAGAAGAGCCATGGCAAATCAGAACAAAAGCCTATATTCTGTTTCTACAGTGGCCAGTCACCTATCCACAGAAAACCCACCACAGGATATGTGCAACTGCACTTTCCACCTCACATTCCCCAGCAACTGATACATTAAAGGTGACCCATAGTGAATAGTAATCACTGACGGCCTCTCCTTCACAAGTGTATCTAATCCCCTTATAAAACAAACCACGTTGGCAGCCGTCATTAGACCTTGGAGTGAGGCATGGGAAAGGCTTTCTCCTGTCCAGAAACCTGAAAGACTGCTGTCAGTTAGTCAACAAGACAAAACCAAGTGCATACTGTCCAACTATCTGGATTTGGTAGCGACAGTCCCAATGCATCTTCTGTCATCCCACTTTTTCAGCTGCTTTTTTATGTACTGGATATTGCTGATTGTTGTGTGGGTATGGGTGGGTGTTTAATGATGTATATTTTAATCTGTTTTTTAAAATCATTTAAGCTTGTTTGAACTTTTGTACTGTGAGCCCGCTGTATATGTGAGGTTCTGTTCTAGGAACTCCCATGTAAAACGAAAAATGCAAACGTCACCTCCCATTGTAGTCAATGGATGCAACTTGAACGCACCTGTGGCAGTGCGGTCACATGCCAGTCATGTCCATGGACTATAATGGAACTTGATGCTTCCCATGACCTCACACTGTATCTTGTGGACTTTTAATGATGTCTTTTTTAATTGTTGTAAGCCACTTTGAGTCCTGATCTGAGAAAAAAGTGGGATAGAAATAAATAAATTCACAACATCCCAGATTTTCTCTCATCCTCCCACTTTCCCCCTTTGTCCTCAGCCAACTGCTGCAAAATAACTGCAAAGTGCAAAAGTTGTTTGCACTCAATTAACTTGGGGGAGGGGCCGTAAAGGAGAAGACGGGGTGGAATCTTGCCCTGTCCAGTACGCTCAGGTGAAAGTAAACTGCTGCAGCTTCTCCTAGCTTGTGTCTTCCTACTCATCTATAATTTTTTTCCATCTTGACCACATTCTAATGTTGCTTGGCCACATGCATCCTGATTTTTATCTATGAAATGTTGGAGAGAATACAGGAGAGAATAAACCCAAGTCTTATGAGTCTAGACTTCTGCAACTTCATTTAGAAGATCTAGGCTCTGCTCCCTGAACTGTTCAACAGTTTGGAAATATAAATTATGATAACTTTAAAAATATATATTTGTAAACTTTTTTAAAACACAAATTGATCATCTTTTATTGAGAGGAGTGATTTGTAAGCACCAGTGTCTAAGGGCTGATCCACACATAGAAGCATAGAATAACAGAGTTAGAAGAGGCTTCTTGGGCCATTGGTCAAACTTCTTGCTCACTGCAGGATCTCCAGCTAAATTATGAGCAGCAGTTAGCTGTCCACTCTTTTTGAAGATGTCCAGAGGAGATCCCCACCACCTCTCTAGGCAATTGGTTCCATTGCTGGACCACTCTTACTGACAAAACAGTCAGTCAAAATCTACTCACATGTACTTTAAAACCATTAGACCTGGTTCTAACCTCTGGGGCAGCAGAGAATAGGCCTGCCCCTGCTGTTTGTGACAGTGCTCGAGGTATTTAAAGAATGCCGTCTCTTCACCAAGCTGAATAGGCCCAGCCCCTTCAACCTTTCCTCATATGTTTTATTCTCCGTACCTCTTTATCATCCTCATTGCCCTTCTCTGAACCTGCTCCAAGGTGTCTATATTTTTCTTAACAATGAGGTACCCAGAACTGAATGCAATACCCTAAATGAGGGCTGATCAGTGCAGAATATAGTGGGATTATTACTTCCCTCAACTTGGAAACGATGCTTCTGTTCATGCAGGCTGGAACAGCATTTAGCTTCTTTGCTGCAGCATCACACTGCTGCCCATGTTCAACTTACGATGAGCAATAATCCCAATATATACATTTCATTGGGTGTCTCGTTACTTGTTGATGCACGAGGTCACGCATCTCATCATGTATGAAAGAAACTACTCAGTCTATCTTTGCCCGCTTACTCAAGAGCAAGCGCTATTGGCCATAATAGGAGCAAGAGACGAGGGTGAAGAAGTAGCACGCAGTCCAGAACTAACTGGAGAAGCTCATGTCCTGGGAGCGCTCTCGCGACCCTCCGACCCCACTTTCAGGGTCGTACTTGGGGGACAGCACTGCTCCCCGAGAAGTCCAAGAAACGCATCAATCCACCTTTCTCGAGAAGCCAGGCGAACAGACACGGCCAGCAGGGCACATGCGCCTTGCTGTGCACCTCGGGAGATGTAGTCAGCCATCCGCTTTTCCGGCCTTTGCTCTCGGAGGGAAGACGCAGGAAGCAGCGGCGAACTACAGCTCCCAGAATGCAGCGCGGCGTACTCGCCCCCCCTTCTTTCTCCCCACCCTCCCTATATGAATGACTAATACAACGTGTTGTCACTCTAACGTGCGGCGAGTACCGGGAAGGCTTTTCTCGTCTCCCACACTCCCCCTCTCCAGCCCCGCTTTGGCTCTGCCTTCGAGTTCCGGGACCGTGTGGAGTTTGAAGCCGGTGGCTGCCGAGCGTGAAGCCCGTCGCTGGGTAGGGAGCGGCAGAGCTTGCCAAGTAAGTGAGGTAGGGGGCGAGGTGCTTGCCGTTTCCTGGTTAATTGAGCCGGGAGGACCGCGTTGGCCCCAGAGGCCGGTGGCGGGAGAGGAAGTGGTTGCCTTGCACGTCGGCAACGGTCACCGCATGTTGTGGGGCGATGCTTGGGCTGGTCGGCACCGGCAGAACCGTGCCGCCTTTGCAGGGTAGACCCCCATTCCCCCCTGTCTCCAAAAGGATAAAGCACGAAGTGTGAAGGAAAGAGGAGAGGGCGCGTATTCCGCGCCTCTTCCCTTCCTTGCTGTTTCTTTGCAAAAGGGGCTTTGTTGGGGCAGAGAGGAGAAGTTTTTCGGCATTACCGTTTTCCCTGTGGCACCCCTAAACTTTCCCCCCCGCCATCCACAGTTTCCCAACTTGCTTTTGTAAATGTCACCTCTGAATGGTTTTGCTTCCGAGGGGAAGTTATTTTTTTTAGAGTTCTGGGTTCTCTTTGAAGTAAGATTGTAGATGACATATGGTCTTGGAGAGACTGGGATCTGGGAAACTTTTCTGGGCCTCTTTTTGTCACTGCAGGCAGAAGCTGACAAGGCGACTTTTAAAGTGAGTAACAAAAGCAAGAAAGATAATGAGATCTCATCTAGATGATGTGTCTTCTTCTCACACCCCACCCTGGCACTAATCCTCCCAACTAATATTATTTCTGCCAGGAACTGGGACAGAAGTTGGTACTGCTCACAGCCATTAAATGGGCACACCGTGCACTTCCAAGGATCACGAGGAGAACAGCGTGCAGAGTTCATTTCAGTTTGTCTTTTGCCTTCCGTGAACCATTCTTTTGAGAACAAAATTGTAGTACACAGTAGCCTGTTCCCCAGCAGTGATTTGTCTCGTGAATGGGCTTGACTTTGGAAAAAAAAAATCTGAGAGGGCCTTTCAACAGGCAGCTGGGGTTGATGAAAAGGTACATTTCGCCCCGTGTTATTATTGAAGCTATGTTGCAGAAAGCTTAAGGCCTTATCTGCATACCGTGATCTTTAATTATTATAATTGTGGGGGTAACACTGTCGTTGTAGTGACACAACTATATCCTTGAGTCAAATAAAACATTTGGTTTAGTGATACAGTGGCATGAGAATATTCCAAAATATTGTCTTCTGTTATGGAGGGAGGTGAACCCTGAAGGCATTTTGTGAACGTTTGTAACGTAACACAGTAGTCTTGAAACATCTGTGGTGCTTGAGATTAAAGCGAAATACAGAGTGATTCATTGATTAGACAGGGCTTGTTTTAAGCAGTAAAGTGGTAAACAGCTTGCAGCCAGTTTACCTGAAGGAATATCTCACGTGATGTTAAAGTCATAATCTAAGATCCTCTTCTAGGTGCTCCTACCAGACGAGGTGAGGCAGGTAGCTATTAGATTTTTTTTTTAAGTGATGAAACCCCATCTATGGAGTCCCTTGTTCAGAAAGTCTTACATAGCCTGTTGTTAATGCTGTCTTTAGTCATAGTTTAATTTTTGTTTAAAACTTGTTAATGCTTTGTTGTTTTTGTTCGCCTTCAAGTCATTTCTGACAGGGCAACCCTATCACAGGTTTTCTGGGGCTGGGAGTGTATGACATGCCTAGGGTCAGCCAGTGAGTTCCTGTGGCCAAGTGGGGAATTGAACCCTGGTCCAAAGCTCAAACCACTACACCACACTGGCTCTGTTCTGTACATTAGCTAAATAAATTGATTATTGAGTAGTGTGGAAGTATAATAAACAGAAAGGACTGCCATGCAGTTAGAATCCAGAACATGACTCTTCTAGGTTATGCTATGTTTAAAAGAAGGCTTACGCACTTCAGCACCATGTGCTGCTATCTGCTGGCCATTAATGTGCCATTTTATGGGTTAAGCATGTTAAGCTGCAACAAAACAAAATAAAAATTGTGGCACTTTCCAAGACTGATTATGACATAAGCTTCGTAAACTCCACTCCACTCTGATGAGGTGGGTTGTAGTCCATGAAAACTTACTACATTATATGTCTGATAGATCAAAATCTTGTAGCATACACAGTGCCAATATTCTGGGTGATGTTTCAGTTGTCGTTCTAGGCTGTACTGGTCACTGTTCTGGTTTGTGGGGCAGATTGCCCTTCACGTGGTAGGTAAATGGGCAGCTGCCTACAAAGTTGGTGATGGTCCAAAGGAAAATGCCTGATGTGAGCCACTAAACAGTTAAAGTGATAGTATAGGGGCAGACACTTCATGGAAACATTTTGTTGTTGTTGTGTGCCTTCAAGTCATTTCCAGTTTAGGGTAACCCTAAGGTAAACCTGTCACAGGGTTTTCTTATCAAGATTTATCTGGAGGGGAGGGGTGGTTGCCTTTGCTCTCCTCTAAGACTGAGAGAGTATAACTTGCCCAAAGTCATCTTGAGCAGGGATTTAATCCTTAGTCGCCTGAGTCATACTTCAACACTGAAACCACTGCACCACACTCGCTCTTATGGAGACATTTGTCACAGTTTTATTAGATGATATCTTTTGTCATTTTAACTGGGGTACTATATAGCCAACATATAACACTTAAAGGAACTGCACTGGCTACCAGTGCGTTTTTAATCTGAATTCAAGGTAGTTGTGATGGTATTTATAGCTGTAAACAGCTTGGGGCCGCCATACTTGAAGGAGTGTCTCTCCCTGTCCAAAAACTGAAGTCTGCCTGCGGTCTGTGTCACACCACTGTGAGATACACACACACACACACACACACACACACACACGTGGTTTTAAATTGTTGTAGCGTTTAAATTTCTTTTAACTGTTGTTTTGTGTGATTTTATCTTGTTTAAATTACTTAAAGAGTTTTGATCTGAAAGTTTTTTAATTATATGCCACTCCAAGATTCCACACAAAAGGATAGAATATAAATATTTTAATAAATTAATAAAAAATTGAAGTGACCATAGGACTATACAGTAGGATACAGCAAAACATAAGGAGCTCGCTAGCTTTATCCTAAACACAAATACTTATTTCAGGAAGAACACTGTTTTTATGTCTTGTTCACAGCCAGTGGAGTTCCTTGGGCTGGGCAGGATATCTTTCTGTAGTGGGAAGTCCTGTTAGCATTGTCCTAACCATATTTACTCCAAAGTAAGTCTCCTGGAATTCATTGGGACTTAGTCCCTAGTAAATGTGCTCAGGGTTTTTCTTTTAAGCCAAGGATAGGGACCCTGTGACTCTCTAGATGTTGTTTGCTTCAGTTCCTTTCCTTCTAGTCAGCATGGACTGAAAGCTTAACAAAGTGGCGGGTGGTAGATTGCTATTTAAACTTTTCTGGTTCAAAGTGCTTTAAAACAGTACTATCTGATGTGGGGGCCTGCAGTATTTTTCACAGTGTGCCAGTGTCAGCAGGCATAAATATGGTGCCAGTATGCCCAGGACCATATTTGCGCCCATATTGACTATACCTGTTTCTTTCTGACCTAGAAACACACCAGGGATCAGTAGCTGATGGCTCACAGGCCCACAGACTACCATTTTGCCTAGTACTGCTTTAGAATACCATATCATCTCCAGTGAAACTGACCCAGCTTGCAGTCTAATCTACTTAATGCTTAGAACCCACCTCCTCATTGTTTCTTATGCCTCCAGCAATATTGGAGTTACTGAATATAGGAGTTATCCAAGTCAGGGAGACAGCAGTTCAGCCAAGACTTCAGTGAAAAACTTGGGTCAGCTGAGGCTTGTGGAAACAGTTGAACTGACACAGATTTAGCTGGCAGTGGTTAGCCTGCAAGCTGTTTCAGCTATACTCAGCAGGATGCTTTGTGAAAACATGCTCACTTGTTCCAGCCATCATCCAGTATGATATTTGAAAAAGACTTCACATTTCTAGGGTCATCCTCAAGTTCTTAAGGGCTAGCTACCTAAAAGGACTAGTTCAAATGTTTAGGTTCAGTCCATTTAAAAACAAAACAAAAACAGCAACAAAACCAACCAAAAAAGTCTGGTTTTTTTCCCACTTCCTTAAACTTCTAAGAAGGAGCAGTTAGCCAGCTTTTGTAAGGCCACGTGTAGTATATGGGTCTTGAAATGTGTGGGCCTTTGGAAGTCTTCATGTGTTACAACTTAGAAAGTACCTTCCGTACACCTCAGGTAAGTGAAATGTGAAGGAGACCTATATAATTCCTGCCTGAGGTCTCACAAGAATTCTGGCTCCTATAAGATTAGACATCTCACAGGAGCCTGGAACTCTCATGAGAGCCCTTTCCTGGTAAGCATCGAGTCAGGACTTGCATAGGCCAGTCTCATGTCTTTTGGCATAGCAAGTAGGAGAACTAGCTTTCCTTGCTGTTTAGAAAAGCTGGCAACCTTAGCCTCTGTATGTCAGAGCAAGTATACTTTTGTATATCAGTTTCTGGGAAATGCAAGATGCAGGATGCTGTTGTATGCATCTCATTCCAGCAGGCTTCCCATAGGCAACCAGTTGGTCTACTTTGTGAACAGAATGCTGGATAGGCCTGCAGTCTGATCCAGCTGTACTTCTGTTCTTCCTGTGGAGTACTACAGTTGACACCAGTGCCTCACCATATGTTCATGCCATATGTGTGCATCCCTCTTGCACAATTATGCAGTATCCTAGGTTTTTTTGATGTGTTGCTGACAGGTTTAATGTGAGTGGTAGCCTGTGTTTTGTTCCTTAAAGGTGATCTTCTTCAGATGATGAGGAATTCTAGCCCAGCAGGTTTCACGATGACAGGAAAGCACATAAAACTGATTGCATCAGCTAAGAGTCTGGGAAAATGAATTAGTTTGATGGGAAGCCAGCTTGATGAGATGGTAATTCTGACATCTGATTCGTTTCTTGTTTACGTTAGTCAAGCACTTGACCCATTCACTGTCTTGAAACCAGTGTGGGTGGCGCAACAGTCAAATCATGTTTGTGGCTCCAGGTGACTTAATGTCTCAGAAAATTAATTTAAAGGTCAAATGTTTGTACTTAATGAATTTGTAAGAACATGGCAGCATATCCATTAGGTTGTATAGTGAAAGAGAAGAGGAGACCCTAATACTATACTGATTTTTTTAGGTAAAAATGAGATAAATTGTCCTTACCTGCTAAATCCCAAGTTGTGTTTTTGTATAAGAGCTAAAAATCTAGTTTCAGGATGGATATTGTAAGGCAGGTTGCAAAAAGATTTTCATCTGATTTGGACATAAATATGTGGTTTGTGGTTCAACAAATTTTCGTGGAGGATAAGGCTATCAATATTGCTAGTCATGATAACCATGTATTATCTCCACTCCTGGAATGTGCCTGTTTCTAAATTCTGGTTGCCCCAGAATATGGGCATAGACCATATTAATCTCTTGCTTCCTTTAGGCATCTACTTCACACTGTGTGAATTCACTATTCACACTATGTGAAAATAATAATAACAACAACAACAATACTGAGTAAATCAACCACTGTGGGTTACCAAAAGGTAATATATTATCTAAGTATTATATTTTTTGTTTTAAAAATGCAATGTAGAACAAGAGCAAGTTAGGGAATATTGTATATCAGTGGTTCTTAACCTGGGGTTCACGGACACCCCCCCAGGGGGTCTGTGAAGCCCTGCTGGTTGACACTAACAGTGGCGGCAGCAACACTTCCCAGATGTGGGACCAGACATGAGAATTGATAGGAAGGATCAAGGATGTCTCTAAAGATGCCTGAGGTACCTACCAGTGGGATGAGGTGGCCGAGCTGCATTAAGTGGGGAAAGACACTGCCATGAACCTCCATCTTGGACGAACATAGTCGCAGTTGCTGGACTGAAACTGACCAATAAAATTGCAGGTTTGGGAAGTGGGCAAGCTTAACAGCAAATTGCAAAGAAAAGGGAGGGGGAGCTCCGGAAAGGAAAGTTCACGCAAGCCTTCTCCCCTTTTCCCTTCCTTTTTGCCTTGGGGCAAGTTCACCGCATGGGGCAAAACACATGGGAATGGCAGGAGGATAATGTGGGGAGGCACACATGCTCATGAATAATCCAGTTTGCGAAGATCAAACCACTGCTGTATATGATTGAATGGACTCAAAATGTTGTTCAAAATATTGGGCACACTTTCCTATATCCCCAGAGAAGTGAGAGCCATAAAAACTCTGAACACTTAATCTTCTACAGATGGATAGTTAAAGTGTAGAATTTTGCTATTAAGCTCATTATTTAATAATCAGTTGTTGCAAAAATGTAGTACTGGAAATGGATGATAATTATTGCTATGCATTCAAGTGTGTATTGCAGTGTTTTTGAACAATAATGTCTTTCCATTCTCATTTTCTGTAGTAAAAAATCATGTGAAATACTGGAGTTGCAAAAAATGAGTGCTGTCTGTACATAGTTTTAGACAGGAAACCATATGAAGGACATAAAGGGTTTGGGGTTTGCATATAATACTTCTGGTATTTCATACATTCACACCATCCTTCACCAGGATGCCATAAATACTGGGGTAACTGTTTCCATCCCATCATCTCTCACAATTGGCGATACTACCTAGGGCTGATGGCAGTTATAATTCAACATCTGAAAGGCCCCAAATTTCCCACCCTTGCTATACAGCCTCTGAGGTATTCAAGTATACAAGAATGGGCTATTGTGGTCCTCTAGATATTTCTGGTTTACAACTCCCATAATCCTTGACCAGATTATTGTAACAGTTTACTGGCAGGTTGCCTTCCTGCTCCCTTCTTCCTCCGGTTTTAATTCAGAACTATGCTGTCTGGGTTGTTTTAAATCTGCTGAAAAATTCACCTGTTTCTTTTCCCCGTAGATCCCTTCACTGGCTACCAGTTCAGGTCAGGGCCTGTTTCAGACTTTTGGTCCTGGTTTTTTAAAACTGTGCGCTTTAACCTCCCTCAGTACCTTGCAGCTTGGCTTGTTTGATACATTCCATCCAGGAATTTGAGATCGCAGGCAAAGGATTATTGTCTGTTCCACAAGTGCATAGAGCTCTGTCGAGGCTGTGAACCTTTCAAGATGTGGCTCCACATTTGTGGAACGGTCTTCCTTTGGAACTCCAACTGGAGGAGGATCTCACGTGTTTTTGTAAACATTTGAAGACCTTCTTCTTTGACTCTCTATCTTAAGTCATTGAGGTATATTTAAGGTGCTGAGATGGGTAGCAACTGGTGGGGTGTTGGGGATTCCATGCCATTTATTGTTGTGCTTTCTTTTTTTTAATGTCCTTGTCCCTGATCGTATATGTCATTGTTCCGCCCTTTGGTGTAAAGGGCGTTATAAATAAATGTTGTTGTTATTATTATTGGCTATGCTGGACTGGTAGGAGTTGTCAGCCCAAAACAACTTGAAGGCCAAACTTATTTACCTTTGCCATTTGCCATACATTTGCCATTACCTTTGTCTTTTCTTCCTCACCTTTTTTTCTTACAGCACACATGTGGGGTAGGTTAGACCAAGAGATGATAAAGTGAACTGGGGTCACCCAATAAGGCTCATGAACAAGCAGGCGTATTGGACCATTCTGCTCTGAATTTATTAACTTAATAAATAAATAAATAAATAAACTCCCACCTATGACCCATACACTGATTCCAAGTGATTCAAGCAAAATTGCTGATTGGTCAGATTTTAGCTTTTACAAAAATGCTGCAGCTCCAGCAGCTTTTCACAAACTATGTTGGACTCCAATTGCATGTCCCAGTCCCAGTGCTTATGTTTCAATAATGCTGTAACTGTTAGCGTGCATTGAGCAACTACAATGGGGATCAACAGTTCACTGCTTTCTAGTAATCCTAGTTGTGCTTATGTGGTATTCAAGTATGTGAAGGCATACAGCTACCCTCGGTCAGTAGATTTGAATATATGGGCTGAGGGCATTGAAATGAAAGTAAAGGGGAGAAAGCAACAATGAAAGATAATCCCTGTACTTCATTGCTTCACGGTCAAGCTGTAAAACAAATACGTTTAAATAAATGTTTAAACGGTGCTACATAATGAGTGAAACAATTCTTTGTTGATCTATTTTGCTCATTGAGCATTTAAAGACATTTTTCCCTCTGTGAACTTTAAAAGTTTTATAAATTTGAGTAAAATTACATTTGCTTTCGGCTTGTGCAGAGTTATGAACGGAGAAGGCTTTATGACATATCAAATCAATACTTAGCATGTGTGAGTTGTGTCCAGAATAGATATTACATGTAATTACATGTTACTTTTCTCTCTACACCTTTCCTTTTAACTAAAGCAGTCCCTGGAAGCTGAGTCTATGATGGTTCTCTTGAAATTAACTCTACTTCAGTTCTTTTCTCTTTGTGGAGAATAAGCTGTAAGGTTGGATCCAGACTTTGTTATTCCATTTGTTAAACATTTTTCCTTAGGAGGGAAAAAAAAGTTTCTAAGTGTCTTACAGATAAAATATACAAAAGTTACTAACTGTATATTATACCAAGCAACACCTACTGATCAAATTATAGGGATAATCAATTAGGCTAAGGCTGATACTTTAAAATTCTGTCAAATGACTGGAAATAAATAAGTGCCTGAATCTGACTCTAAAAAGATAATGTTTGGGTTTCTCTGGCAAGAACATTGCAGGAGCAGGGGGTCACAATTGTAAAGGCCCTCTATCTTATCTCCACATTATGACCCACTTCCAGAGGAGGTATTTGAAGAAAAGCTTCTAATGATGATCTCAGGAGACACAAGCTCAGACAGAAAAGGTGTCCCTTCCAAGTATTGGAGTCCTAAGCCATGTAAGACTAGGAGAAAACCAGCCCTGTGAATTGAGCCAAGAAATCTATTAGCAACCACTGTAGCCGGGACAGAATAAATGTTATATGATCAGACTTTGATCATTTATGATGAGTGTGAGTCCAAATGATTTCATTGTGTTTACTTGAAGATACCGTATGCTCAAATACGAAGAACCGTCGGAGAGGAAATGATAAAGTTGTAATCCCTCAATATTATTCACAGTTAGAACTTTCCCAGGCAATATTTGGAATATACATAAATAAGATCATCATTGTGCACAATGGGTTCCATCCACAGAAATTCCAAGTTATTTTGCTGGGCAGGGATTTGAATCTCATAGATCAATATGAGTGTTGCAGCACTTAATATATGCAGGTTTGTGGTGGTAGTGGAACTTCAAGTTGTTTCCAATTTACGGTGACCATCAGACAAACCTATCCTTAACAAGATTTGTTCAGAGGGATTTTTGCCTTTGCCTTCCTCTGAGGCTGAGGGAATGTGACTTGGTCATCTGGAGGGTTTCCATGGCTATGTGGGGATCTGAAACCTGGTCTCCAGAGATGTAGTCCAGTGCTCAAACCACTACACCACTCTGGCCATCTATATACAGGTTGTCATAGCCTAATTTTTGAACAACTCTAATCTTCTATATTAGTCATCCTAGATTTTGCAGTTCTATGAGTGACATTTCCTTTGTTGTTCTTGTGGTGGGGTTGGTGTGCCTTCATCATCAATTCCTGATTTACGGCGACTCTAAGGTGAACCTATTACAGGTTTTTTCTTGGCAAGATTTGTTCAGAGGGAGTTTGCCTTTGCCTTCCTCTGAGGCTGAGAGAGAATGACTTGACATTCAGGGAAACCATCATCTGCATCAAGAAGAAATCCTTCAAAATCAAACTGTTCACCAATATCTGGGTGGCCAGTTGTCCCAGGCAGAATGAGTTTTAGCAACCTTGGATTGGAACAAGATGATAGGTGGGCCAGCTATCAGCCCAATATTTCTACCAGCCAATTCAGCTCTGAAGCTCCCAGCATTCTGGCTTAGGAAACAACGGGCAAAAGTGTTATGCAGTGTATTGTGCAGTGTGATATCGTTGTCAGAATGTTGAACCAGTACTTGGGGGATCCAGGGTGCAAGCCCTCACTGAGCTGTGCAACTTACAAGGTGACCTTGGACCAGTTACTCTCTCAGCCTCATGTCTAGGCTTGTTGTGAAAGTAAGGTAGGGAGGAAGACAGCCATGTACACCACCTTTAGAAAATTATGTAAAGGCACAATGCAGGAATACATGCATCAGGAATGCCACAGTGGGTGGGGGTGAGCCTGGGTGCCAAAATTGTTCCTTCTTTTTTCAAATGAAGGAGCAGTTTGGGCACACAGAGATGCCTGATGCCATGCAGTTTTCACACACCTTGCTGCCATATGCCTGACAAAAGGGAGACAGTGGCAGGTTTGTGCACACCCCCAAACTGCTCGTTAGTTGAAAATGAGCAATTTTGGCACCCACACTCCCCCACTGCAGCGTCCCTGTTGCTGCTGCTGTTGATGTCCAGCAACAGGGCTTCACAGACCCCCTGTGAGAGCTCTGTGGACCCCAAGTTAGGAACCACTGTTCTAGAGTATATATTATTCATAGTTTAAACAAAGCAATGCAGAAGTGTCCACAGTGCTTTCATAGATTGCCATGCACAGGAAACTACTCATGGAATACTACATATAACTTTAGGTGTGCTAGAATAAAATTCTCAAGTTAAAATGTAAATAAATTATTCAGCTAAAATGTACCAGTAGGCTCTTTGACTAGCAATGCTAAATAAACCTCATTTTCTGAAGAGAAGAGATTTGTTATTACTACTAGCTTTATTTTCATCCTGCCTTTTCTTCAAGATTGGGACTCAGAGCAGATTACAAATAAAAATTATTACAATATAGTTACAGTCTACGAAAGACAAACATTAAAATAAACTTAAATTATTATTACCAATATTAAAACAATTTAAAAATATGCTTGAAAAGCATAAAAGCAGTTAAAACTAGCACAGTTTAAAACAATACAGGACCCTCTTAGAAGCCTTTTTCTTAAAAGCCTTCATTTCTAAAATCTTGTCCGAATAAAATAATCTTCACCTGCCTGTGGAAGGACAGCAAGGAGTGGACCAGTTTTCCCTCCCTAGGGAGGATATTCTAGAGCCTGGGGCAGCCACTAAGAAGGCCTGTCTTGTGTTCCCACAGACCATAACTGCGAAGGTTATTGTTCTTGTGTGCCTTCAAAGTTGTTTCCAACTTATGGTGACTCTAAATCACAGGGTTTTCTGGGGCTCCGAGTGTGTGACATGCCCAAGGTCTTTCTGTGGCTGAGCATGGAATCCAACACTGGTCTTCATGGTTGTAGTCCAGTGCTCAAACCACTACACCACACTGGGTAGTAGGACTGAAAGAAAGGTCCGTTCTGAGGATTTCAGGAACCAGTCAGGCTCATATGGGGAGATACAAACTGTCACATAGGAAAAACCTAAGCCATATAAGGCCTTTGAAGGACATAACCAGCACTTTGGATTATGCCCAGAAACAGACTAGCAGCCAGTGCAGTTGTTTGAGTAGGAGAACTGTGTACAGTACCAGTTGATACTGTGGTGGAAGCTTCTTGTACCAGCTGATGTTTCTGGACACCCTTCAAAGGTAGCCCCATGTAGAATGCAGTACGGTGAATGGGATATAACTGGGGCATGTGTCATTATGGCCACACATCTTCAGCATGAACTTTTTGAACATCCTGGAGATGAGTGAGACTAAATGCCTTATGGGAAGATCATGAAGAAGACTGGAGCACTGGAGCATCTGCCTCTGGTGACTGATATTCAGGGGGGTACTTGTTCAGACTCATTCCCAGCAATCCCCAAGGCACCCATAACTCCTACTAGCACAAGTATGTTTGTAGCTTCAAGGGCCATCTCACACAGCATTATCTGCTCGGTTCTGAAAAGGAAATATTGGAAACAAAAGTTAGCAATTAAAGCTGACTTTGGTCTCATGTTCTTTCCACACATTCTGAGTGTGCAGTTGCTCAGTGTCTTCTGCTCCAAAGAGATGATCTGTCCCTATTTCTCCTTCACTAGTCTGCATAATATTTGATAATGCCAAGATTGTTCCTGATTTTGGGAGAGAATACTAAGATTATAATCAATATTTGGTTATGAACAATAAAAAAGCTTCAAATGTTCTGTACAAACCACCTTTTTCTGCAGTAGCTTTTTAGATGGGGAACATGGAAACCTGTTGGTGAGATTTTATTTTTCTTCAATGTAACTGTTCTGTCTCTCTTTCTTCTGATACCAGCCCCCACTAGCTTGCTGATCTCTTGGGATTTAGAAGAGTTGCAGCTATGATTCTCTACTCTTGGAAGTAGGGAACACCTTTCCATTTTATTTGTTCATTTCTTTATTAAATTTATATACCACCCTCCTGCTTTCCCCATGTCATTCATGTTGGCTAACCTCGGTAAAATTCAAATGAAAACATACAGTGAAAACATTAATAAAATTAAAAACACAATTAGTTATCTCATTAATAATAATAATAATTCAAAAGAAGAACAGGACCCAATAGCACCCAGCTTAAATGTCGAAGACGTATCTGAATATGAACATCTTTGCCTGCAAATGGAAAGACTGTAAAAAACCTTTCCACTTACAGGCAGCAGGTAAAAGTTGACTTATACCAAGTGTCCATTTCAGGGATGGGTAGCTGCAGGGGGCCCCGGGGTCAATTTTCTGTTCTAAGACCTTCCAAAGGTCATACAGATTGTGAAAACAAGGCTTCCCAGAGAGCATTTCTCTTGCTTTGCCGGAAGAAAGGTGGTCTCAGAATAGCAAAAATGGGGGGCCACATGCATTTCTAGGAAAGCATTTTGCTTCTCCTCTCTCTGCTTAAAAATCAACTGGCACACCTGGACAAAATGTAGACAGTGCTTATTTGAAAATTGGCCAGGTTACAACCTCAAGATAGATACAGGTGATGCAGAAGATAATATCTCATTTTATCCCTCTTACCATTTCTCTTTGTAACCCTAAAGTTCCAAGGATTCTCTAACACTGCCTACCAAAGTTCAACATATGTGCATTTAAGTTGTTGGGCTCACTGGAATCCCTGTCCTAGACTGCATTTGCATGCATGATTGCTCATGCGGGATACATTCAGTTAGCTCCCATAGCACTTGCTTCTGAATAAATATGCATAAGATCAGGCTTATATCCATACTTGGTCGTCCGTGGTTAGAACTGACAAAGATTTTTCTTGACTTCTGGACTATGCAATATGTTGAGAAATTGCAGTTGGAAAAACCCACTGGTTTCTGATTCTGTATTTTGTTTTCTTTGTAAGTCTGGTTGCTTACATTGCAGAGGGAAGCAACTGTGAAAGCAGAACGTGTGACTATCAGAAATTTGGTAATTCATCTGAGTGATTTCATAATGCTGTCCAATAAACACTGATCACATGGAAGCTTAGCAGAAAGATCTTGAGGTAGTTTTTTTTTTATCAAAAAGCAAAGTAGGGCAAAGTAAAGTCAGAAAAGAATAATCATTGCAATTGGTCTACCATAAAGAAATTAGCAGTATTCCCATATAATTTTAATAAATCTGTTGCCACTGTATGGTGCATCCTCCCCCATATAGCCCATTGGAGGCTGTTTGAAGTTGCAAGGTCTTGTTGCACCATAAATGCTAACAAATTTTATTTGCCATAAGCTTTCATCGACTGTAGGCCACTTTGTCAAATGCGTGGAGTGTAGTTGGCAGATATTTATGCACACAAATATCAAGACAGGGATGCAGGGAAATGAAATGAAAATGCAAGAGCACAAGGTGACCTTTAACACTACAGGCATCCCTTGTTTATCTGATGGGTTAGGGACCGGAGCATTGTCAGATAGTGGAATTGGCTGAAAAGCAGAACCCAGTTTTTCATCAGTTCTTTTCCTCTTGCCTTTTTCCTGTAGGGAGCATGAGGGAATTACTTGCTTTGGTCCATACATGTATGGGCAGTCCCAAGCGAGCTTCCATAATTCCATCATGTTCCGTACAGGCAGAAGGCAAAAGGAGAAGAACTGACAAAAGAGTGAGTCCAATGTCGAAGGAATGGTACCTGTCTATGATTTACAATGGTCAAAAGAGTGTTACTTTGAAAAATGAGTCATCAAAAAGAGGGGATGTCTGTAGTCATTAAATAGTCATTAAGAGTCATCCTGGTGTAGATAAGCAGATTAACCTGTGTGTGATGGTGAATAATCTTTCACCAATCCAATTGTAAGAGCAAAAGTGTTCAAGCTCTCAGCAAGGCCAGAGTAAATAAAGATGCAAAAATTACCAACAGAGAACATTTTTTCAATCATAGTCATAAAATGAACAGAAGTTGGGTGATGATACAGCCAAACTGCATAGGTAAGGTTGTTGATGTGTGCAGTCAGATAAATATCCTTTGTCTTTATTCAAGCCTATTTAAGCCAAAGGAGATAGAATTGAACTTCCTGATGGATTCTTGTTCTGCTGTTTCCCTTTGGACTCTGTCTTTGCTTTTCTTCCGTTCAAGGATGGCAAGTGTTTGATGCTGTATGATTGATTATCTTTATAATGTTTAAATGCATCACATGCAATTAGTGCTAACAGGAAACTTGATAAAAAATTTTAAACTGTGGGAAATGTTGCTGATACAGATTTGTTACAAAAACATTTTAAATGTCATCATGTTGGAACCTCTTTGGTCTGTTTCTGCATTTATTTATCAGCAGTAGCCAAACCTGGCAAGTGTACAAAAAGATCAAAGAATGACTTTATATCACTTTAATCTGATTTAAGGTGCATATGCTGTGCCTGTGTATGCTTTTATTTATTAGTTATATTTGTATTGTGCCTTTTTATAATTTTCTAAAGGCAGTGTGCATAGCTGTCTTCCTCCCTAGTTTACTTTTGCAACAAGCCTAGACATGAGGCTGAGAGTTAGTTACTTGGTCCAAGGTCACCTTGTAAGTTTCACAGCTGAGTGAGGACTTGAACCTGTATCTCCCAAATTCAACATTCTTTTTTTTTATAGTAATTTTATTATAGTTCCAACATATAAAACAAACATTTCTCATTGTACATTTTAGTGAATTGTTACAGCTATCTTCCACATCTCTCTGGATTCCATTAACTGTTCTGTCATTGACATATTAACTTTATGCATCGCAATAAATTGTTATTATATAGAGAGAGTTCCTGCGTTTCAATCCAACTTTACATGGTCCATGATATTTCCCTGATTTTCTCCTTCTAGCTACACATACGACCATGAATTAAGTATTATTTACTGTCAAGACCCAACCCATATCTAGAACAATTTGCCATTCTTTGTTAATGTCATCATCTGATTTTCCTTTTAGTCTCTGAGAGACTATATCTGCATTTCGATTTTCATTAAATGTTACCCACCATTGCTCTATTGTAGGTATTTGCTCAGTTTTCCATAAGCTTGCATATTGAATACGAGCTGTCGTGATCATATACAATATTATTCTCCAATATTTTTTTACAACAGTTCCATCTAACATATGTGTCATATTTGAAAAGTATAATTCAGGTATCTTATCGAGTTGAACCCTCAGAATTGTACATATCATCCAAATTCAACATTCTGACTATAATAACACACTGTACAATACATTGCCAGGCAAAGATATTATCCTACTAAAATTATTCATAACCATAACCATAGATTATACATTGTTAGATTTATTATTGCTCAAAAAAAATCCATAAATGGTTTCTAATCTTTTAAAAAAATCTTCAACTGCCTTGTCCTTCAAAAGCCACATTAATCTGACAGTTTGGGCAACCTTAACAATCCATCCTTCTATCAACAGTGCTTCAGTCCGTTTCCACACATGAACAAACAGTATTCTTGCTGCTGTTGTCATATACTGAAGCAGTAATCTATATTAGTATTTAGTTCTTTGTGCAAAATGCCCAACAAAAACATTTCTGGTAACATTACAGAATTTACCTTTAAAATGTCTTGGATTAATGGATAAGATGAGTAACTTTTTGCCTCCCTACGTGTCCACCACATTTTAAAAAAGAAGCCTTCCTTGTGCCCTGCATTTCTGATTAAGTAGTCCTTTCAGGAACAGGAAGGAGGAGGGGAAGTAATGGAGGACTTGCTTGAGGATGCTTGACCAAATTAAATGTCTACTTAATTGTCTCTGGAGAGAATATTTAACCATGGACTTCCCTGTATATCTTTTCTCTTTTTTCCCCACCTTTTTAAATGAACCAGTAAGCAGTGTTTTTGCTAGAGTTTGCTTGAGCAGCAGTCAAACAGCAACAGATGGCAGAGCTCATCACTGTCTTTGAGTATCTTCAGTAGTATGATTTTTTGTATTGTTTTTTACAGACTTGTTCAGGCAGGTGGGGTGGCTTTTTTCATTGCAAAATGCTAAACAGTAGTTTTAATCCAATATGTTTGAGAAAATGATAATTATATCTCCTGAACTTTCTTCTCTGGACTGTTTTTCAGGTCTTAATTGCTGAAGCTTAAAGAACATTCCAGCAATGGAGGGAGAGCAACAGCAGGAGGTAAATCTCAGAACAGCAATGTCTTGCATAGTTGGTAGAAAGTACTTTGCTTAGTGTATTTCATATAGCAAAATTTCTTGTGGACTGCTGTATTTGAGTGTAGAAACAGATACCTAGAGTCCATTAATAAACCTTAGAGCAAAACTAAGCGACCTCAACAAGTCTGGGAGCCAAATCACTACCCCCATAAGCTGCCAGGTACTGTATTCCCAATAAAAAGGGGGAAAAGAAAAACCTTCACTGTTCCTCTTTTGAAACAAAGATACAGGGAGTACAAACCTTGTTTTAAAGGAGAATTAACACACTTCTTTAAGGCATAGTGCCAAAATTCTGGGACCCTGGAGACATTAAACTAGACAGGGTTCATGCAGCCTGTAGGCTGGCTGTTGGCCATCCCTTGTTTTTGAAATGCATGCTGATTTGTAGTGGCATTTATTTTTCATAGGAAACATTTAAACTGATCAGATGTACATTGTCTTGCTCTATATCCTCCTCCTCCTCAATGCACTATATGCTGTCAGTATCAAATGTGATGAAGATTTCTATTTGACTTACCCTATCTGAATTTTGAGGGCATATTCATAAAAGACATTGGAAGAGAAAGGGAGAGGGAAGTAGTCTTGCTAAAATTTGCATGCCCATACAATAGAACTCTCTGGTGGTGACTGTTCCTCTATAAAGGAACCATCTGCGTGATTGTTAAACAAATGTTAGCTGGCACTGCACCTTTTATTTAGTACTTATTTATGTAAAGCAGGGTAGCAAAGTGTAGCTACAGGCAGCCCCTAAAGCTGTTTTTGTCCCTCTCAATCCTTCACCTTCTTGTGACTACTCTTTTGCCTGAATTATCCTAAAGGCCTGAGATCTTGTCTCTTCTTGGAAGCTATGCAGGGTCAACTCCAGTTAGTATTTGGATGGGAGACCACCAACAAATACCAAGTGCTGTAGGCTATATATCAGAGGAAGGAACTGGCAAAACTTCCTTTAAGTATTCCTTGCTTCTGAAAACCCTATGAGATTCATGAGATCACCATACATTGACAGGTGACTTGAAGGTGCGTGTGTGCACACACACATTCTTCTCCCGGTGGTCACTACGAGTGGAAAGTTACGTTTTAAATAAATTGCACCCCCCCCCCCTTAACATTTAAACTCATTTCTCCAAATTTGAAGTGCATGTGGCTGTCTGGACAGCCCATGAGAATCCCGAGGGGTGAATGTTGCCCCCCCATCCCTGCAGTTTGTCCACCCTTATGTAAAGCATTTATTGTCACATTTTTCAGCTGAAAAGCCTTTCAGAACATTGTATACTTTTCAGTGCTGCTTACTTATTGATAAACATAAGCCCAACAATTCCTGTGGTCAAACAGTCTGAAAAGACTCAAAGATCTGAGGTGGGTGAAGGGGAAGGAAACCATGGCCAAGATCTGGTTAGGCACTGTGAAACAAAAAGCCCTGTCTGAGGGCTGTGTAGTTTGGTTGGATCATTGGGGAGAGGGATAAGAGGCTTCTATCTGGTTCAGCAAGTGGCAGCTCATGGAGTGAGGTGGAAATGTATTTAGGTGTCTGGCTTGCTGGTACCAGTGTGTCACTCAAGACTCTGCCGCACAACACAGTTATAGTGCTCTGATTCCACTTCAGTCACCATGGTTCTGCCCTATGGAATTCTCAGCCAGAGAGCTTTAGTGCCTCACCAGACTACAGTCTCAGAAATCCACAGGATCAAACCATGACAGTTAAAGTGGAATCATTGTACTATAACTGGGTAGTATGAAAGAACCCCCAGCCTCTGCCCAAAAGCAAGGAGGTCTGGGATGCCTCCTTCCACAAGTATGGAAAATCAGCTTGTAAAACTGAGAACTAGAACGTTCAAACGTTGGATCTAGGTACAAGGGACCTCTAGCAAACATTCTAATCTGTAAGGTTCATGTAATGACCGGACATTAGCCCTTTCTTTGTTATTTGGGGGGAGGGGGGGTTAGTGAAAGAGAGAGAACATGTCTGTTCAGTAGGAATGTTTCTCTTAAGGCAAGTGAAGATGTTGAATTTATACTCTAAGTACATCTTCATAATTTACACTGTGTTGTCCGGTGGCACCAGAGAAAACTGCAAATAGATGACTCATGAGAAAGCCAGGTTACTTACTTGGTGGGAAAGTAACAGTGACACTTCAGTAGCCATAATCTTATGTGATGCACCATTGAATTGCTTAAGAGCAGATGTCACATTTTTTAACATTTATATAAATAAAAACTCTGTAAAATCAGCTCATGCAACTGGTGGCTGCTTTATAAATATCTGTGATATACCCCAGCAGACAGCCATTCTCTTCTGTGGAGAGGATAGTGTGTACTTTCTACCCAGCAAGACTTCAGAAGGCAAATGAAGAGAGTATACTGATCATGGTGATCCTTAGAATTTCCACAAATCCTCCAGATGTAGTTAGAGGTGCTGATTCCTTTTGATCCCAGCCAGGCCATTCCAGAAAAGGAAAACTTTGCTTTTTAGGGCTGTTGTGGGGCATTTGTTGTAGAAGTGAGTTCATATGCCAGCTGATGTGAAAGAAGTGTGAAAACCTTTGATAAAAATCTGTCTCATCTCCCTTTCCATTTCTTCTTTTTTTTATTCAACCCAGAGTGCTGCAGAACCAGGACCATCACCTGATGCACAAGGAGATGGTCCAAAAGATGCTCCAGACATTACACCAAATATTTGTATGTCACAGTCAGTAAAATTTTATTTGCTAAGTTTCCCCTTGTTTTAAAGCAATTGGCATTTGTTAAAATTAGTGGTTGGGAAGGAAATCTGAGTCTGTTTGTTTGGGCAGCAGAATGAGATGATGGAACCTGGTGGTCAGATGGACTGTTATCACTTTGGATTTCAGGTCTGTGTAGAATGGCACTGGTCATGTTCTGAATGCAAGTAGAAAACTAGTACATCACATTGGGCTGAGAACAGTCTTCTTTTTATATTTGCAGAGTTTGTTCCTTTGTTCTTGCAGCAAAGTGGTCACTGGGAAATGCTAGCCCAGATTACTTCAGTGTTCTGCTGGCTGTGTAGATTGGGGAGGGAATCATGTAACCCTTCAGATGTTGTTGGACTGTGACTTCCAGCAGTCCTATCCAGCATAACCAGTGATGAGGGATAATAGCAACTGCAGTCCAATAGTATCTGGAGTGCAGCTGCCTATCTACAACATCGTACCCTCTTTGTGTTTTTGACTACTAGCTCCAGCTAGTAGTCTAAAACATATGTAAGACATGAAGTTGAATGAGGCTGGTAGAAAGGTAGGAGAGGGGGAGTAAGGCCCATTGAACACAGAAGTAGACTTACTTCTAAGGCCATCTGCACTACACTGTTATAGTGCTGTTATTCCACTTCAGCATGGAATCCTGGGGTAGTTTAGGGAGGGACATTTCAAATTCTTAGCTAGAGAGCTCTTTGGCCTCAGTAAACTACAAACCCCAGAATTCCACATGTTGAAAGGGAATAATTGCACTATAATAGTGTCGTGCGGAAATGGCCAAAGTAAGGATGCCAGGGATTCTGCTGTACGTTATCAAGGTTGGATGGCACCTTTAGTGCTGACTATCCTCATCTTGATATTGCCCTTTGGACTGTTGCTTTTGATAATCTAGGACCTGTTTTAATTAAAGAAAACATTGTTCCACCATTCAGTGCAAAATTTTCGATGTTCGTTTCAAACAAGCCACAGTCAAACAGTTCAACAGACAGCACAGCAACATTTTTCAGCAGCAGTGGAATCTTCAAGCCATTATGTATACCCAGTATGATGGGTATAACCCACATTCTTGTTGGGTTATCACTGATGCTGAATTCTTCAGTGTCTGAAGTTCAGTGGATGACTTTTAACTAGGAACCATTTCTGAATCTAATTTATCTCTTGAAGGGCGTGTAAAAATAAAATAGTACTATGAAGGAATGGCAGGTTGGTACATATAACAAAATAAATGTATAATCCTGATAATGCATAACCCTGATAAAGCCTTTTTTATATGGAAATCTAAGATTCTGGCATTCAGTTCGTACATACCAGTGTTAGTCTGTAGGCAATGTTAGTGTTCTGTAATGCTTTAATTTCTTATGTTGTGTTTCTGTAAACTATGGCAGTGCCAATAGAGAAGTCTTTTTTATTAAAAAAGAAAAGAAAGAAAGAAAGCCAAAGTGCTGCTCCGTGGGGAGAAGATGATAAATATGACAAAAATTCCAAGCTGGTTCACAATAATCAGGAAGTAAGCATTGTCCTCCCTCTGATTTGGCTTTGTGATATTGCTTTATAATTAAATCTGATTGGCTATGTGAATTTTCTTCGTAGTAAGGTCCTGTTTTACTTCAGTAGCAGTGAAGCTGCATTTCTGGAGAAATGTAATTGGGAATGGGTGGTGAACAGGGCACAAGAAGACCAAGCAAGATGGGATCAAACCCTTTTTTCTCCTTAAAATGTTCATGGAGAAAAGAAATCAGGTTCTTTGTGGTACAGATATTCTAGACATTCAGTTCATTGAGGCTTTTGCAGAATATTAAGTAATATTATAAAATAATAGTTTTCTATTTAAATCTATGTAGCTGATGCAGATGCTTTAAAAATACTTTTGGAAATGAAGATGAAGAAGAGACAAAAGAAGCCCAGCCTTCCAAGCACTGTGACAGAACTTGCCACTGAAGAGGGCTCCAAAGTCTATGTCGTTGGCACTGCCCACTTCAGTGACAGCAGCAAAAGAGATGTAGTAAAGGTAAATTTTGACATTTAGTACCTTTTGCTGTTAGAGAGTCCAGAAATTCTTCTGTGGAAAACAATATTTTTTAGTGTTTAAAAGAAAGATATTATACTATAATTGAGAATATAGTGTTGTTATTATTAACTTTATGTGGAACCAATTTATTTTTCAGTCTTTCTGGTGAATGCAGTGCTTTGTGATGTGTATTTCATTCATCCTAACAACATTCTGCTTGCACATCCTGATCCTGTAGATATTCTAAATATATGTATATGTGAAGATAATGGGGTGTGGGATCTCTGTGGATAAAGGACTGTGTGTGTTGTGGGTTCTCTCTATCCTTGAGATCAGATATGGGAAAAACATAATTTGGAGGAGATAAACAGGATATGTTTTATGTGTTTTTAACTCTCTTTGAGGGCATACATAGAATAACTAGAAGGGTGGGTAGAAATTGAACAACTTGTTATACGTAGTTCTTTCTTTGATTAGCAAAACTACATTAATTGTTTTATTTTGCAATTATAAGCTGGTCTGGATGTCCTTGGATCAATACAGCAAAATGCAAATATTTGTGATTTTAAGCATAATGTATTTCTTAGATTTCTCTCTGCCACAAGTATATGAGAGGCTATATATGCCATCTTGTTTTAAATGTATCTATGTATTTTTGCCTTTACACTGAAATACTGTGGAGATGGAGTTGGCTACTGTTTGCTTGGAGATTTCTCATGTAGAGGAATCAATACTGGCTCCATTGCTTTTTAATCTTGCTGGCAAGCCTGTGACTGAATCTTTTTCAGACAATACAAGAGGTACAGCCTGATGTAGTCGTGGTTGAACTATGCCAGTATAGAGTTTCTATGTTAAAAATGGATGAAAGGACATTACTAAAAGAAGCCAAAGAAATCAATCTGGAGAAACTTCAGCAGGCTATAAAGCAGGTATGATTTTCATAGCGACAAAACCATCCATTTGTGTACGAGGCAATTCTTCACAAACAGCCAGAAAAAAAAGAAAAAACAAACCTTTCTCTAGTTTTTATAATCGGCCCCAGTTGAGGCTTCTGTGACTACACAGTACAGCTCTTCAGATAAGGTTAATTGCTTAACCTTCATGTTCACATTTGGGACTCTCTTCTATGGGATTTCTTTAAAAATTAAATGTATGTGAGGAGTTGCTTTGCACCAGAACAAAAGCTAAATGAGCCAAACAATAGGCTTATTGTCTAATATGGCATTTGTGGATTTACTCACTTTTCCAAATGGATAAAACTGATGAAGATGCTTCCTAGAATGAAGAATTGCCTCCATCTTTGGATTTGCTATTTGCTTCTGTAGCTAAGCTAGTTACGCAGCAAAAGGAAAATCATGATCTAGTATGTGAATGAGACCAGCAATATACTTTTTTAGATCTCCCTTTCTCTGTCTGGCCTTCTCATCATTTCTATTTATGAGGTTATTCCAAGCCAAAAACTCAGAAAGCTGTAGTAGAGAGGCTGCCTAGCAGTCACCTTGTTCATTCATATCTCCCCGTTGCTCTTGAGAACAAAGCCTCAGGGTGAATTTCAGTGTTGTGAGAAGAGTCAGTATGATGTGGGAGGTTACAGTCCCAATTCCTGTTCAGTTATAACGATCACTGGGAAGATTTGGGAAAGTTGTGCCCTGTGTGACACTCCTACTCAGTTAAGATTGAAATTAGTCCTGTATATAGAGTATGATTTTTTTTAAAAAAATGAAAAGCAGAGGAAACAGGAAGGACTTTTTTTTTTTCCCCATGGGAGATTAGGAGGCATGGGTCACTCTTCTCCACTGGTAATATTGTTATTCCCTACTTGGAGCTAAGAGGCTATGTTTACTGATGTGTCCTTTTGCTATGCTTTCAGATTTGGCATGCTTATCAGATAGTTACCAAACTAGCATAGAACAGCAGGCACTGGCAGCCACTAAATCAGAAAAGGACACATGGTCCCATAATGTGCTCTTTCTGCTCTTTTTTCAAATGTATTTCCCTCCTTCAGCTTCATGCTTTGACAAGAGCTTCTGGCAGGGAAAAGTGACATGAGAACCCAGACTGCTGGTGGTATCATTATTATTGTTATTGTCATCATTGTCCCACCTTTTTCTCAGTATGGGACTCATGGTGGCTTACAAGAGTTAAAATAAAATAACATAGTTTAAAATTCACAGTATACAAAAGCTAAAAAGCAGTTCAACTATTATACAGTTAAAATCAGTTAAAAACATAAACCATTAAAACAACAAAATAAATAAAGTCCAATACATTGTAGAAAGTCTGTTCCTCTTTTTTAAAAAAAGAAAGAAAGAAACAAACAAAAGTCAATTATCAAAGGCCTGCTGGAATAAAAATTGGTTTGCCTGCTTGCTGAAAGATAACAAGGAGGGTCCCTGTCTAGCCTCTTTGGGAAGGAAGTTCAAAGCCTGGAAGTGGCCACTGAGAAGGCCCAATCTCGTTTTCCCAACAAATGTGTTTGAGAGGGTGGTGGGACAAGAGCAGGGCCTCCTCAGTAGATCTCAAAACACAGGCAGTTGGAAAATACAGCCCTTCAGGGTAAGAATTTCAGTACACAACTGCCATCTTTTTAACTGTTTGTTTGCCTTTTTAACTGTGCCTTAATCTTCTAGCTTTTCCAATATTTTATAGTATAAAGGTACCTATGTTCAACTTGTAAAATCTGAAACTAGTCACTGTCACAGAGAATTGATGGCCTACCTTTAGTTTCTCCATTGATTTTATTTGATTTAAATCAAATTGATTTAAATTACTTCTCTCAAGGACTCAGTTTTAATGATGTAAACCTCAGTTTAAGCTACGCATCAGGCAGGTTTAATCATTTTTAAGTAGAAGTGCGTTATTGTTTAATACAACCCTAACACATATTCAGAGATGTAAGTTTTATTAGAAAACAAGTACACACTAAGCAATCATTCATAATTGTTTTCAGATCAATTTTCTGTTATTAAAATATTGGTTCTTTTGTCTTCACATCCAGACTCTTCCACATTATTTAGATCTGCTATGCTTCCCCAAGTTCTCTGGTCACAGATATTCTCTATTTTTGTACTTGGAGGCAAGGATGAGGGAGAGAGAGCGAGCATGCATTTTATAGTCATCACTTGCAGAATAAGATTGATCAGGCTGTATTCCCAATTTCATATACTGTTTTATCATATTCTTAGAAAATAACTAAAAATTGTATAATCAGTATTCACAGTGATGTGTTTGAACACAGTGGGGGTTTTTTTGTTTTAGTTTTGTATTTTTACAAATTTATTTAAACAAAATACAGAATATAGAACAAATGTTCAGCATACTCTAAAACAAATTTGGAGTACTACTGTACAGTACATAGTAACATTGTGAAAGCTCTCTGACTTAAATCTAGCCAGCCTAGGTTATTGTGTAGCTAGTATAGTATATGTATGTGGCTATTTGATTCAGTGATCACATGAGCTCGTGCTGATCTGATTCAAGAGATACACAAGAAGTCCTTCTGGATACTCCTTAGCTATGGCTCTACATTAAAGGCACTTAAATTAAAGGCTCTCAGATAAGATGAACTGGCTTATACGCTGAGGTTTCCACTTCTGTTGAGTTCAGGTAATCTAAGATAGACATGTAAAATAAGATGTGACCACATGGATTCAGCTGTTCCCCTGCCCCCCATTTTCTCTTCTAAACAGAGGGAGATAAGAGAGGCCCATTAGAAGCTGAAAGCAGTCTGTCTTCTGTCCTACTTTGTGTTCTATAGTCATTCTTTAATCAGAAGATGGCAACTATTCACAGTTCATCTTGGAGATTTAAGGGATTTAACAAAGAACTAAGTGCTGCCAAAGAACAGTAACACACATAGAGACAGTGTGAATTTTCTGTAGTCATATATATAGTAAACTTTCAGAACCACAGCTGTCTATGGTACTTTGTAAGTGCCCAATATTTTTATCTCAAACTCAGTTTTCACAATTAAGGATCATGATGGCTCTAGAGTGTGATGGGGTCAGATACTTGCTATACTCCCAAAACTGCTCAAGAGCCCTGTGTCCAACAATCCACTTTGGCTCTGACTGGTGTGATGTAGATAAAATCCCTGATTATCACCCCATACCTGTTGCAGGTTAAGAGGACCCACTTAAGATTGTTGTTGTTATTTGCAGTCCGGTTAATGTGGACTTATGGCAACCCTTTCAGTGATAAACCTCCAAGATCCCCAGTCATCAGCTGCCCTGCTCAGGCCTTGCAAACTCAGGGCCACAGCTTCTTTTAAGACATGCACTTCCAAAGCCCTCATTCTGGAGCCAGCATGGATTAGCCTCGTTTGAAACTTCATTCTGCAGCTAATATTTTTTGAAGGACTAAATTGGATGTTCTAAACAATGCTTAAAGGGAATACACACATCTTTGCCAAGTTACACAAAGGCCTGGAACAGAGGTTGTGGTAGAAAATTGAGACAGGCAATGCTGGAGCAGTACATAAAGAATCATTTAGGAATTTCAGTTAGTCAGCATTAGTGAAACAACTATTGTCTGACATGCATAGTACTTAACTCCTCAAAGTGTTAGGCATAAATTTGGAGCAGGAAAATGACTTGACTCAGTTATCTGTAGCCACCCTTGGGCCTTCTTTCTTTTTGGATGGTGGTTTCAAAAAGTTGTCTCTATAGTCAAAGGTATTAAGGGATGTTGAGAATACTTTTAAGATTGCAGAGAGTATTCAGATTAGTTGTTAACAGCAAGAATGCACATTAGAGAGCCAAAATACTGGAGTGTGTGATGGGAATAATTGTCTGTGAAGGCCTATTACTGATCATTTGAAAACTGTCAAATAAAAGATTAACAGTTAACTAGTGCTTTTGTTGCACTGCTTACATTCATTATTTGTACCTGTGGTGCCTTTAGCTTTCTTACGGAAATGTTTATTGCAGATGTGAGAACAACAGAGACCATGAGCTGTATGCAGGGCCTGGACTCAGCATCCCTGCAAAAATGGGAGAATCATAGCTCTGCAGGTCACATTTCTCCTGTGAAACAAGGATCAGAGGCTTCTCACTCTTTGATTTTACTACCCCTCCTTTTCAAGTGACCATTTGGTCGCTTCTGGTTTCACTAGAAGGGGCTGATGGGAGATGACCTCTGGGCCTTCCAAGAATGCCTGCTGGGTCACGACTGTCCCAGGCTCTGAAATTTCAAGGCCAAAACCTGAGACCTAGAGTTGACCCTTTGTTGTGTCACAGGGGTCAGGCCCTGGTCATATTACAAGGGCCAGCCCAGGTGATGTTACACAGAGTATGCCATTCGCATAAAAAAAAAAAGCTCAAGTCTCACAAATGAAGAAAACACGCATACTCACACTCTTACATGCTTTTCAAGACAGCATTGTTTTGCTGAGATTCGTCTCCCCTTGCTCTGAGAGGGTCCATGGCCTGAGATCTAAGAACCCTAGTGCCCACACCTATTTTATAGCCTCCTAAAAGTATGATGGTGTTTGGAGTGGAGGAATATTTACTAAGGAGAAGCATGCTGAAGCGTTATTAAAGTGCTTGCTGCCACTTCCATCTCTCTATGCCAGAGAACCCTTGTTCTTCAAGTGTCAGAATATGTTGTCAGTGTCATGGATATATGGTGATTTACATGCTGCTCATGCTGCCCCATTTGGGGGCAGAGAATTATGTGGATGCTGTTTGAAAGTGCCCAAAAAGCAAGCATGGGGGGCAGAAGCATTACATAAGCAGGGCTTCCTATTGAGAGGCACTGGACAATTGCATTCTAAATTCCATACTGTGGTAATACCTTTATTAGCCAACCCAAAAGGTGTGTAATTCATTGCACTGATGAAAAAGCATGCAAAGGAAGGATTGTGACTCTTACTTTGAGGAGGTAGGAAGGAAAGGTCTGTGTAGGCTGTAAAAGTAGGCCACACTCTCATGGCCATAAACTTAATCATGGACAAAGACAAACAATCCATTTGAGAACTCAGGCCTATTTCTACCCAGTGCAAAGCTCAGGGCACTTTTGTAGGGCAAGTACAGTGAGTTCCTTAGGAAGTTTCTGTACCACTAGGTCTGGAAATAAATTTAGGTGTTGGACCAGACAAAGCATGTCAATAGGAGACTGAAGTTGCCCTCCTATGAGAAGAATAAGCAAAGCTGTAATGGACAGAATTTCTTTCTCATGGAATCCCTCTTTTTGAATGTAGATTGGTCCTTGCCCCATGAATGGGAAGGATTTACATACTTCCAGCCTCGCAAGTATACTGCAATAGAGCAATGAGGGCCTGTGTAATTACCCTTTGAATTCTAGAGAGTTCCAAAAAGGTGCAGGACACCATTTACTGTATTAGGTACTCAGCAGAACCAGAATAGGGAAAATGAACCAAGCCTCCTAGTTTAGGACTGGGCAGCCTTTTTCTTCTTTTTCAAAGGCTATATTCCCTCAGGGTAATCTGTTGTGGGTAGGCCTAAATACCCTGAAGATACCAAATCCCTGATCTTGGAAGCTAAGCAGGGTGAGCCTTGATTAGTATTTGGATGGGAGACAGCCAACAAATACCAAGTGCTGTAAGCTATATTTCAGAGGAAGAAACTGGCAAAACCACCTCTTGAGTGTTCCATAAGAAAACCCTATGAAATTCATGGGGTCTCCATAAGTCGACAGGTGACTTGAAGACACGTACATGCACACTTGTTGCAGTGTGGTCATGTGCCAGTGGTTGGGGCTTTAAATAGTGGACAGTGAAGAATCAAAAATAACTAAGGCCATGCCTCTTCTTTTTGTCTTGATGTCTTGTTCTTCCATTCTGTCAGTCTCTCGCCTCCCTCCCTCCCTCCCTTCCTCTTCACCTCAACGATGTTGAAGAAAAACAGTTTGTTCTTGCAGAGTTATGAATTGATCACTTGTATAGGACTTTTCAAGTTAGACTAAGGGTCTAAGGCTATATTCACTGTACTGCCTAAGCTAGATAGTCACCCTGTTTGTGTGGGCCTGGTTATTCCAAGTCACTCCATCCATCATCCTGCAAGTGACCATTGGGGAAACTGTGTGAAGAGACTACTGCTGCCAGTTCATGCCATTATCTCCATGTTTTAATATCTCTGGACTGATAATATGAAGCTGTGTTCAGTTTTCAAAGAAATAGCCATGTGAGTCTGTTAGAGCATAAAAAGGAAAAGGAGGACTGTAGCAACACTTCTAAGACTAACAGATTTATTTCAGTATGATTTCATGAATTTCAATGCACCTCTTCAGATGCATTGATGGAGTAAAGCCATATGTATTTAAATACAGTTAAACGGATTGCTACACATACTTAGAGGCCTCTGGTTTCTACCCGCAACACACTACCAGATCAGTTATTTACTCTGGTACAACTGCAGCTGCTCAAACTCACTGGATTTGCAGCAAGCTTTTCTCAGACTTCAGCAGCCACCCAGTGAAGTGGAAAAACAAATCAACAATTTGAGACTAATACTAGGAGCAATCTACTGTAAGACAGACCAGGAATAGAAAACGACAGAACCATTAGCAGTCACCTACAGCTGCCAGCTGAAAATACTCATTATCAGTGAGCTACAACCAGTTCTGGAGAACAAAACGGCCTTCTCACAAGCTCTGGGTGTTAGGCCTTTGCTTGCCTGGAGATAGGCTCCCTTCAACAGCTTCTCACCTACAGCAGAACACATAACATGAATGAAAGTATAGGGACAAGACCAACTTTATCCCTACATTTATTGTGGCAGCAAAATTACAGGTACTAATATCCTCACTCACAGTATCAAAGGGTAGCTCATCCAGTGCCTCTCTTTACTCTACATTGGACAAACAAGGCAGTCTCTAAGTGAGGGGATGAATAGACAGAAATTAGAAATTTCAGTACTCAAAAACCAGTCACAGAGCATTTTAGCCTTTCTGGCTAAAATTTCTGACTTACAAGTATCTGTTCTAGAATAAAACAAAAATGTAAGGGAAGATGGAACAAGAAACAACCAAATTGGATACATTCATAAATCCAAACCCATTAGCAAAGGTATGAAGAAAGAAAATTGTTTCTTGGCACACTGCGTATATTAATATGTGGGTTTACATCAGTTATACTTGTAACAAGGAAACAAACATTCAGGTAGGAAGATCATATTTATTTCACAACTCAAACCAGCTGCTTGAGAAACCTGTATCATCTTACACATTTCTTTTAAAGTTTATGGCCACAGTTACAATTTGCATCTTTCTGTATCCTGTTACATCCTATGCCATCACCACAAGTTTGTACCTGTGCTGAAATACCTGTGGATTTAATATTAGTTCATCAGTGCATCCAGGGAGGTAGATTGAAATCCATGTAAGCGCATACTGAAATAAATGACTTAAGTCTTACAGGTGCTGCGAGATTCCTTACCCCTTTTTCATTTGTTAAAATTTTGTTCAGTCTTTCTCTATACTTGCACTATGTGTATGCATATAAATAATTTCTAAATTGTGCAATACATAAATACATCATGGTTTCAACACACACCCCTTTTTTATGCCTCAAGTAAATATGCCTGTGATGGGTTTAGTCTAGTTTAATTACCAGATGTGTTAGGAATTACTCTTGCTGTTCTCAGGAGGGGGTAGTTAGAAATAATAAACATTAGCATGTCAAAGCCAGGCAGATTAATTTGGGGCTGTTTTCTTCCTTTTCTCTTTTCAAGGAGACAAATTAGCAGACGCCTAAGAGGTTTTTTAGTAACCATCCTGTATATGCACATTGAAATAATGAGAACTATGTTGAGCAATAAATCGGTCATAAAAGACAGAGTTGGTATTTTTTGTGTCTTTGCCACAATAATTGATGTTTCTCCGCATCTATTAATGGCACCACATATCTGTCATTCTAACAGTCTGTAGAAGGGTATCCCGCTCTCTCTAATGGCTCTCACTCTCTTTGCTTTTCTCCACTCCCCACACAGAATGGACTTATGTCTGGATTGATGCAAATGCTCCTGCTGAAGGTCTCTGCACATATCACAGAACAGCTTGGAATGGCTCCTGGAGGGGAATTCAGAGAGGCTTTCAAAGAGGTGAGGTTTTTTTTTAAAAAATGTACTTTATATGTATCTTCTCCTGAGGCAGACATGCTAAGTGAAATGCAGGGAGCAGGTAACTGAAGAAACAGGGATGGTACTTCATTCCTTTGGATTCTTTATGCCAATTTCTACTGCCAAGGAAAGATAGAAAAATTATTTCTAAAGACAAATAATTGATGTTTTAAAAATTGGGACTCCTTTCTTCAGCTTTAAATTATTAAATAAGGACAATAAAGTATGTCTTTTGTAACCACTGAGGTAACTTCAGAAATTTGTTTCAGCACAACAACAGAGGAGCAGGTTATCACCCACATGTATGTATATGTGCATATACGCACGCGCACGCACACACACGTGCCAAAGTCTGAATCACCAGAACTTAAGAAAAAGATAAAAGGAACAGTATTATTAATGAAATACACTGATACAAGGTAGCAACAATTACTAATATTGGCACTTCTTATTCGTTTCAGTTTCTGTTGCCTTAGTCTTCACATTGTTATGTTTTTTTTGTTTTGTTTTGGTATTTGATTTATCCCATGTCTAGGCTCCCATAGGGGAGATAATTTTACTGCACTTACTCAGGAAAAGTGTGTGTGCGCGTGCGTATGCATGTGTGTACATTAGTTCAGTAATTATGCACTTCCAGAACTTATATCTGCTCAAAATATGAGCAAAATCTTTGTGACTGGTACACCAGGCCACTTCCCAAATGCATTCTTTCCCAACTCTGCCATATGCAGAAAAGAGCCTGATATCATTCCAGTGAAGCCTTATCTTATAGCTATTGAAGTAAAATGCAAAGGGTGGGTAGCATTCATTGCCCTCCAAAGATACTGAGGAAACAATAGTGGCAAGCAGAGCAATTCTAGGAAGTAAAGGGCTTTAACTTAGAAGAATAGGACAAAATGGCAACTAAGACACTGTCCTAAAAGGAAGAGTGTAATGGAAATAGGAAAGCATGGTGGGATAAATTGGTGGTGGCAGAGCTTTGCTTCACAGCTGTAGCACAAATAAGAAGAGGGATGGGTGCAGTAGAACTGAGAAGAGTGAAAGATTACTCTACTGTTAAACTGATGGTGATCCTGGGTAAATAAGAAGCTGGCAGTATCCAGGAACTCATTAACTTGAGGCAGAACTGGGCAGGAGAAAGAAATGCTGGTGATGAGTGCAGAGAGCCGAGGCTGATGGGTTGATGTCATATGCTCCAGCTGTCCCAATTTGGCAGGGACAATCCTGATTAATATTGTCTAGTCTAACTTCTTCAGCTGCTTTAAAAATGTCCCAGTTTCTCTCTTCTTTTTTCACTTTCTCCCTTTGTCCTGAGCTTACTTCCAGGGCTGCACAGTGCATTCAAAGTGCAGATGTAGTTTGCCCTCAAATAATCAGTGACAAAGAGTCAATGTGGTTGAGCGTTGGACTACAGCCATGGAGACTAGGGTTTGATTCCCATGCAGCCACAGAAACCCACTGGGTGGCCTTGGGTGCATCACACAATCTCCGCCCCAGAAAACCCCATGATAGGTTTGCATTAGGATCACCATAAGTCCGGAAAAAAAATTGAAGGCACACAACAACAACATCAGCAAATCAGTAGAAATCAAGGGAAGACATGGTGGAGTCTTGCCCTTCCCAGTAGGCTTAGGGAAAAGCAAACTGCTGCAGCTTCTCCTAGCTTGTGGTGTTCGTCTTCATTAGTAACTTTTCCCATCTTGACCACACTCGGATGTTTTTGTCTTTGCAGGGGGGTGGCCTCCTTTCTAGGGTGATGCAAGAGCATGGTAGTGGCTGCTGCTGCTGCTGCATTGATGACATTCTAACAGTGGGCTTCACAGTCTTTCCGGTGTAGTGCCTTCTACTGCAGGGCTTCTTCTTGCCTAAAGAATAGAAACAGCATGTGACTTTATTAGATTGGAGCTGTATAAGGAGTAGGATGTTCACAAATGCCAGAATTTCTATGTCTGCTGAATAGGGAGCAGGAAATTCTTCTCCATTGCATGCTAAAAGAGAAACACCAGGGTCTAATACCCCATTCAGCCCTTGGTGATCACTTAAATCCTCTTCTCAGCCAAAATGGAGCCTTTTTTTGAAACAAGGAATTAGAGAAAACCCCACAATGGTAGATTGATTAATGATGCTCTTTCTTTCTCTCTTCCCCCCAGACACTTTAAGATGCACAAATGTAGAAGAGTTATTTTAAAATAACAAAATAAGCAAGGAAAGTACTCAGCCAGTATATCATTTGAGAGTGTTTATTTTTGAACCATATAAAAGTAGAAGCATATAGGCAGACAGAAACAATCACTGAGGAAGTTGGGACTAGCAGGTTTTCCTTACTTTATTGAAATGATTTGTGATTTGCCTGGGTCTTTCATTAAAAACCATTTTTAAGAATGATAAATACTTGAAATAGCCTTTCTATAGGAAGCATGCCTTTACTGATAACTTCAATAGAAACTGAAAATGTTTATATCCCACAACTGATAGGATCTTCATCTCTTCTTGTGCATAATACTTATTGATGGCTAATGGGCATATTCTTTTACAGGCTAGCCGAGTACCTTTTTGCAAGTTTCATCTTGGGGACAGACCAATCCCAGTCACCTTCAAGAGAGCCATTGCTGCACTTTCTTTCTGGCAAAAAGTCAAGCTTGCATGGGGCCTCTGTTTCCTCTCTGATCCAATCAGGTTAGAAATGGCCAGATCTCAGGGGATGCTGAGTGTTCAAGCCTGCAGCATCTCTGAACCTTGGGGTGTATATGTTGGTGAATATGTTGGCATGCATTTTAGTGCTAGTGATGGCATTTAGGCTACAATGAAATGCAGTAACAAGAGTGCAGGCAACAGGTTTAAATTATAGACTGTAAAATGTGTTCAGGCTCATAGATTGCTTAGATAAATACAAGTCCTTTGCTAATATTAAGTAATACAGCACTTCATATACAAAAAAATAGCAAAATAATGTTCCAGGGCATAGAAGGACTTGCCTGGGCTTAAAATGGCTTGGGGCTGCCCCAAAATGGTAAGGATACCCCATATCCCTTAGGAGGAGGAAACTGAAAAGACAGACCAAAAAACCACAAAGAATTGTTCACCCTTAGGAGCCACAAAATGGCTCTGGCAGCTACATGTCTATGTATGGGGTATGGGCTGCATTTTAGAACTGATCTAAAGGCTAGTGTGCTCAAAACAAGTCAGCCTAAATTTGAAGGCTGCCACCGAGACATTGGTTTGAATCTAGATTTAGCTGTACCAAACAGACCAATTAAAATAGGTGGGGTTTAGGTCAGAGTGGAGTATGTGAACTCCTTTTGTTGCAAAGTGGAAGTCATATCTCCTGAGTGCCACAGAGTTCTATTTCCAGCTGTTGTGTCTGTATAAGGGACAAACGTGAATATGCGAATTGGCTCCAACTGCAGTTCTGGCTGCAGTTTTTTTTTAGCCCTGGTGAATTTTACAATTGGCTGTTTCTTATTTCATGATTGTTATCATCCTAGGTAAGCAAACTGGGTACGTGCTGACACTGTCAGTAGTGAGATGGATCAGAACATTACATGCTGGTACTGGAACAATTGTAAAACAAAGCCTGGTTGACTAGCTAAGGACATGTGCTTCTTGTGCTGCTACATATTTTGGCAGCAGTAAAACTTGAATTGCAGCAAGTACAACACAGCCATAACAGCAAAGCTGAGACAAACATCTACCCAAGGAAACAATATGTTAAAATTAGAATGAATTTTCTGTGCTTTTACTTATCCACACCTCCCACTCACTGCTCGCACATAGCAGTATAGCAACTAGTTTATTTTTCTTTCTCTTGCACTTGGTAAGAGAAATGTCTGCCAAGTTCATTTACAGCTATTTTTCTGCAAGCAGTTACAAACAAACTGTTTGACTGTTTTTTAAAGGAGTGGGGGAATGGATTTCCTTGGAAGATAGACTCTGTACCGTGTTTGCAAACCACTAAGTCTATGGAATGCACACAGCACCTTTAGTATATATACAGTTCTTTCAATTTATGTCTGTTTCTCCTCTTCCTGTTGTTTCTCTCGTGTAAGCTCTTTTCACAAGGGTTTGAGTGCTAATCGTTCAGGAGGGTGCTCAACAAATTCAATTTTTATTAGTGTGCACTCACACCATGGTTGAGGAATATTCTCTCCTTTAGCCCTGATGACCTGTTTGGGTCGTATGTTATTTTAAAACTATAGGATTCTTTCTGGAAGTGAGACAGACTTCCAATACGTAATAAGTAATTTTCAAGTGACAAACCTTCAATATATTTTTTTTCTCTTTTCTCTCCAGTCCCCTCATAATACAAGAGATGAACCTCTCCAGTGTAGCAAGTAGTATTAGGAAAAAGTCTTCTACCAAAGTCACTTGTATGTTTCTTGATAATGTTAATTGCCATGGGGATGCATGGTTGTATAGAAATATAGCCAGCATAAATTTCCCCTCTTCTTTGTATTCTGTGCTGCTCTGCCCAAAACTGATGCTCTTCCCCCATGCTTGATATTTAATTAGAATATAATTACTTGATTGTTAATTACTTCCTTACCAATGGAAATAGGCCCTCAGGGTTTTTACACTTCCTTTCATCTTGGCAAGCACAGTATTGATGTTGTCGCTTTTTTCTACCAGTAAAGATGATGTGGAAAAATGTAAGCAAAAGGATTTGCTAGAGCAAATGATGGCAGAGATGATTGGAGAATTTCCTGACCTCCATCGAACAATCGTTTCTGAAAGAGATATCTACTTGACCTACATGCTGAAGCAAGCAGCAAAGCGAACAGAACTACCTCGTGCTTCTGAAGGTATGTCAGTGTGTATGATCAGAACATATGCTTCTGAGCCCTCTTGCCTCTCAGGAAATGTAAAATCTGTAGACAACAACCATGTCAGGAGTGTGGCAACAGATGGCAAAGATAAGCATTTGGTGACAGCTTTTTAGAAGCTGACAGCTTTTGCGTTATGGTATCCGCGTCTTTGCAACTCCCTTCCTGAAGGGGCTCACTGGACGTACTCTCCGTTTCCCTTTTTTTGTACTAGGATTTATACTGCAATCCTATGCGTGTTTCATAAGTATAGGATACACTGGACTAAATCCCACTGAAGGTCCTAATTAGAGTAGAGCTCTTGAACCAAGGAGGCTTCACTAAGGTTACACTTTTGTACTCTCCTTGATTCAATGAGCCTACTTTAGTGTGGGCTACTAGTTGGATTTAGCCCATTTTGGCCAGTGGAGTTTGCTGTCTGTTTCATAGGTGGGCAACTGTGGAACTCTGAGGAGCCGTATTAGCATCCCAGGAGACCTTGGTTGGCTGCACCCCCTAAATCACTGGTTCCTTAAGTAAATAAATAAATAACAGGTAGGTTCCCAAATTCTTTTCAGTGAACATAAGGGATATTTTCACCATATTTTGAACCTTCCTAGGCCCATGAGAGAGCTTTTTTTAGCAACATAAAGTGAGTGGAAATCCCTTCCTGTTTACTTCCTGTTGCAGTTTCAAAAAAGGCTTCTCATGGGTCTAAATTGGGCCAGGGAGGCCCAGAACATGGTGGAAATGGTGCCTCCATACAAAAAGCAAACAAACAAACAAACAAACAAATAAATAAATATTGCAAATAAATTGACTCCTGGGTAGCTTGGAGGCTTCCAAACATGGGGGAATGCCCTCCACGCCCCCTAGAGGTTAATTTGGGGTGTTTTGGAGCAAAATACATTGACCCTCAGAAGGCCCAAGGGCCACAAAAATAACCATGGGGGGCCACATTCAGGCCACAGACTGCACTTTGCCCATCCCTGATGTAGGTGTTTCAAAGCTTACAGATTCAAGTTTTATTAGATGGTAAGCTTTTAGTCATTAATTTACATCAGTTTAGTCACCTGCAGTGATTTGTAGCATGAAAGACTTTATTGTGTCCTTTTTTCTTATGAGCTTCTCTGAGCGCCCTCATCAAAAGGAGCCCTAAGAATATCACTAAATATATAACATGGTCTTGTGCACTTTGTCTTCCCTATTTTAGCTGAACCTAGAAGATGTGTCCCTTCTGTTGTAGTTGGGGTGGTTGGAATGGGTCACGTGCCTGGGATAGAAAAGAACTGGAACACTGACTTGAACATCCAGGAAATAATGAGGTAATTCTCTCTGGGGTAGGTTTATTGTTTCACCTATAAGCTGTAATGTTTGCACTTAAACCTGACGATCAGAAGAAAAAAGCCATTGCAGAGGTATGTAGACTGTGAGGAACTACAGTATAAGGAAACAGTAGATCTCTAGTTTTGCAGGTGATTCCAAAATAGTCTTTGTTAAAGTAAAAGTATTTTCTGGGAAACAGATATTTAAAAGAGAAGCTGTTGTGCTATTATCAGGATGAAACATGCGACTGGATGCAATGACTACATAAATATCTGGGGATTTTTTGGTGGGGATGTGGCTGTACGAAGGCCTGATATTTATTTTTTGCTTAATGTAAAGACACAGTGCATACAGCAACAAGCTCCAGGCTCAGTCAGAGGAGGCACTAGTCTGTGTGGCCGCTGCCCTTCTGTTGTTATCCTGACCCTGCAGGAAGGAAGAAGAAGGGCAGAGCGAACTGGGAAAAGAGCTGCCACTTGGGAGGAGCCATCTCCTCAGCTGAGAACCAATATCTCACCAGTCTGCTCTCTCCCTTCTGGTGCCTGCTGGTTGGCCTAGGCCAAGCTTGTGAGTGAGTGAACGAGGAAGAGAGTTCGGGGGTGGCTTAAGATTTTCATGGTTTTTCCACTTTTGCAGGATCTTGCACCCTTAACTCCCACAAAAGATAGGAGCATACTGTACTTCTAAACTCCTTTTCTTAGATCAGAAATCTCACTACAATAAAGTTTCAGAAACTGAATCTATTATTATCTAAATCCTAGGTCTGACCCACACAGAATTGGTTTAGTTTCTTCTCTGCCTCACATTAGGCCATTGAAAAGACAACCCCTTTTCAGACAACTTCCCTTGTTGACTGAAGGCTCTGACTTAAAGTTCTCTCTAAGATTCTCATGGAAGGAAGCTAGAATCCAATTCACGCTCCCTATATATATGCCTTCGGCTGCCTCACCCACAGCCCTTTCCTCCTACTAGGTTTTGCTCAGACAGAGCCAATCTGGTTATGTGACCACCTGTTACTAGGGCTGCTCTGCTAGCCACACCCCCAGGCTCCATCACACTAGGATATATAACAAATGCTTATCCCAATCTATGTAATATTTTTCTGCAGTCAGTAGTTAGAGCTGCAAATTACCTTAAACTCAGTGGGACTTAATTCTGGATAGACATGGTACCAAGGTTGTGCTCCCAAGATTAATACCAAGATTGTGCTGTTAAGTGCCAAAGTGAGGCAAAATGACCACCTTTTGGGGGATATGTATGTAAGAACTTATGGAAAGCCATGCTGAATCATACCAAAGACCTGTCTAGTCCAACATTCTGTTCACACAGTGGGCCAGTAAGTTGCCCACAGAAAGCCTCCCAGCAGAACGTGAGTGCAACTGCGCTGTCCATCTCACTCTCAGCAGCTGATGCATAGAGAGGCAGACTGTCTTGCTTAACAGAGGTGACGTATTGCCATCCTGACTAGTATGGTCCTATCCTCCATAAATGTATCCAGTCTCCTTTAAAATCCAAGTTGGCAGCCATAAGCTGACTAAATGTTTAGTGGCACCTTTAGAACAACTAAATATGGTGCTGTCCGTCTGTCTATCTGTGTGTATGTGTGTGCGCGCGCATATGTATGTTAGTATAGCTGGATGGTAAACTCCTTTTTCCCTGTTCCTTATTTTAGTGTGCCTCCTCCATCAACTGCCAGCAAGATCCTCAAGCTTGTTATAAAGGCTACTGTATTTGGACTAGTGGGCTATGGCTGCTATCGGGTGGGACAAAGGACAATTCGGTTTATTCTTTCTCTGCCTGTCACACAGAACTATCTTCAGAAACTAGCAGACATAAAATCTCAGCCTTGAATTGGAACACTGCAATGAACTGGGACAAAATGCAACATGGATAAAAGCAGGCAGGGGGAAAAAATGACTGTTTTTCTGTCCCATGATCTCACCCAATGCTGTGTTACCACATTACCAATGGATTGACGTTAAAGGCTACACCAGCTACGACCTAACTGAATGAGCATTCACCGACCAACTTGATTAAATGTGTGGCATAAAAGTATATGCCAGTATAAGGTACCTAAGGTATGTACACATATATATTATACTATTATGTGTATATAGCATATTTATAAATATTATGATAGTGTACACAAACAACATGGAGTCTAATATCATTGGACATGATCCACTGGAGACTTCTGTTATGCAAGTGCCATTGAAATGAATAAAACTTGTAAGAAGATGCTGTTCTTCAGTTCACTGAGGCTTGCACAAAGGAACTTGCTTGTGAATTGGGTCCAGATCAGAGCTTGGAAATGTTAACTTCTTTTGGACTACAGCCCATAGAATCCCCCAGCCAGCATGACCAGTGGTCAAGCACATTGGAGGATTCTGGAACTTGTGGTTCAAAAGTTACTTTTCCAGGCATTGGTGAAGAGGAACAATATGCTAGTTGTGTTCCTATTAGAAAGCACAGTGGCCCTCAAAGCTATGTGTGTTTTCAGTATAATTAATAGCAAGCGATCCTTCCTGGTGCCAAGCACCTATAAAATTACTTAGAAGGACCTCTTCTTACTGGAAGACTTTTATAGTGGCTTTTTTTTGTAAAAAGACAAAACAAAACAATAATAACTGCAGAAGCTTTTGAAATATCAAATGTGCTAGCTATTGTTGATCAACCTCTTATCTCTTACAAGCCTTACTGACTACAAAATAAAGAAGTTGCCTTTTCCATTGTACCCAGTGGATATGGTCCAGCCAAATTTAAACACCTCACACCATCCATTTTGATGGAAAGCCTATCCCTCTCACTGAAAACTGTTTAATCATGGCTGGGTCATTCCATTTGGTTTTCAGGCCTCCATAAAAGGCCTCCTTTTTTCTTGATTAAAATGTTCAGCTGCAATCTCTCTGCTTTTTTCTTTTCAATTGCTGCTGGTTAATTATGTTTACAGAGCACACAGTTCCTCCTGGATTAATTGTGTTCAAATTGTTAAGCTAATTTCTATTGGCAGGAAATTTAGTACCAGAAAATTGTTGAGAGACTAACTCTTCCTTCAGCCTGGTGTTCTTGAGAGGTGTTTGACTGCAACTCCCATTATCCTAGCAGCTGTGCTTACTGGTCTTTTGGAAATCAAAGGTCACCACATCTGAAAGACACCAAGTTGCAGAAAGTTGCTGTAGATATTTTGACTCCTTCTCTTTGGAGAAAAATAAACATGGAACTGATGCACATGTAGTGTTTACCCTTCATTTCTTGGATGCCATGTGAGCTATTTATCACAGTTCTAGTCGAATGTAATAAAATACTGATTAAACAATAAGTGGAATGTTACTCTTAACAGAAATCAATCAGTATTTTTAAACCATCTGGATTTTCTGTGTGTAGCATTATTTTACAATTGTTCCAACTTTTTTTAACATCTACATTTATTTTTTTAAAAAGAAAAAAATTGTCATGTATCTTTTGTAGACATTTGTATGCCTCTACAATTACTTTTGAGTGTGTCTTACTTGATGCCATGCCTACCAAATACCAATACGATAAAAATCATGACCGTTACACCATCCTGTAATAGTATCTTGCCTGTTGCTATGTCTTTTATACAAATGCACATTGTATGAAGAAAATGCATTTTCAGACCTTCATCTTCCATACCCCTCCTCTTCCTTTGGTAATATGTAATTTGGGCACTGATCTCAGTAAGATCCACAGCCTGCTTGCATATTTAACATGGAAGAAGAAGTTTCCAAAGCCATTGTGCAAAAGATACCATTGTAGCCTGTATTTTGAAGTGTTCACCTGCATTAAAAAAAAAAGTGCTGGGCACAGTCTAGCACAAGTAAGCACACTTGGGTTCCACTGAAAAACCAGCAGGTTTTTATTGTGATTGACTATATAACAATTGTGCCTAGTTTTGGTTTGTACCTTTAAAGAGGTAGTATTTGATACCCTACTGGTAATAATGCAATATCATTGCTTAGGGAAGTTTTACCTAATGATCTGAATGATGGATTCCAGTCAAAAAATTGTGAACAATTATTAAAAATTAGCTGTACTAATTGACTGTTTCTTCCCATCAAGGCCCAATGGACTGTACACCCTGACATCACTGGGGTTTGATCTTTCTTTTTAAAATCATGTATTGAAGTTATATCTAGGTGAAAAAAACTGGTGTTGGAAGTTAATAACATTTGAGGCAGTTTATTCAATTACATTAATACAATGTACCCTCTGTATATGTGGGGGTTCTGTTCCTGGAGCCCTAGTGTAAAACAACCAACATGAATGCTTCATTCCATTATCGTCAGTGGACACAATGTGCATGCACTCATACCAGTGCAGGCACCCGGCATATTCATTGATGATAATGGGACACGAGACTTCATCCAATCTCACATTAGTATGTGCGGAAGTCATGCCACCAGAGGGTACACTGTATGTCCGGTTTTTGAAACTGTAAACTAGAGTAACTGGAAGTCCTGTGAGGAGAAATATCTTTACATATATCCTCCATGCCAAACCAGGTTACCTTCTTGCTCATTTGTGATGTGACGGCAGAGGGTCAACTGAAAATAAAAATTCACCCAAGATGCGTAGGGTAGTAAAGGATGATGTCACCAGTCTTCTCTGTCTCACACTGGTTAACTCTTTGGATGACTCTTTGGAGAAAAAAGGGAGACAGTAAGGTTGAGATTACCGTACATAAACAGTTTTTCTGTAGTTGGGAAAAATTACCCAACGGATTTTCTCTTCTTTAAAATTAAATTGGCAGAGTCTCTTCTTACTAAACCTCTAGGCCAGGATTCATTTGGAGTCTTACACTAACAGAAGAGTTCCATTGAGGGATCTAAGAAAGGGTGTTTTTCCTCTCCTCACAACACCTCCAACAGTACATTCTCCTTCTGTCACACTGAAAATTCTGCTCTGGAGAGTTCCTTAGCCCTCCAGAATTGATACTGAAGATGTGGGTCTCTGTGTGTAGGGAACTGATTTCTTCTTGGAGCTACTTTCCATCAGTACAACTACTCAAATTCATGTTAGCCCTAAGAGTTTTAAAAAACCAGTTCTTTGCATTGATAATGCCTTTCAAAACTATTATACCCTTGGAGCATAAATTAAATCATGAGATGGAAAGGCTACCAAACTTAACATCTTACCGAAACATATCACAAGCCTGTTAAATCTTTTTTTAAAAAAATATCTGCTCCCCTGCTCCCATCTTGTAGCTTTGAGTAGATTACGTTTGCTTTTAAGTATTAATACTTGGGTAAATTCTACAGAGAATTAAAAGGCAAATGGCAAATATGTGAGCCTTAATCTTGAATGGACTAATGTGAAATAAGGGAAGGGAGGCACAATTGTGCTCTATGTATTTCCACATGCCAAAAAAAAAAAAAAAGGACAATAATAAAATGGCTACCTGTGTGCAGGCGTTTCATCTTTGTTAATAAACTGTGTGTGTTGTTGTTTTTTCCTCAAAATATGTGCTTCTGGGTCACAATACACTGCAAAAATACACATGAAGATATGCTCAGATTAAGAATAACTCTCATGCATCAACATGGGACATCTTAACCCCACCATTGTTTTGTTGCAAAATCTACACAGAAACAGACTTACAAAGTAGGTTGTTATGCAAAATTGTCATCTGCACCACTGTGTAAAAAAAATCCCCCAAGTTTCAGCTACTTACTACCTGCACATCTTTCTACAAATTAATGACTAGAGAAGATAAATTGGTTCTTGCCAATTTTTGTGTCCCAGATCCATTTATATGTAGAATATTATATTATATTATAGAATATGTCCCATTTCAGCAAAAAAAGTGTGGCAAGACAGAAGCAAAGTGCTCCAGTTGTCAATAGGTTTGGTCCCATCTGCAGGCTAGGAACTCGTTGGAAATGCTCCTAAGTACAAAGATTGTACTTATTTTATTTTTCACCTAATGTTTTCTGGCTTTGGGTGGAATATGATTGATTCTGCACACACAAACACCCCTTTGGACATGGAGCTTTTTATACCTAACAAAATGCTGAAATTCGCATTAGAGTCAGAAAATAGCCTGCAAGTCACACAGTGCATTTTTTTTAACTGCAGTGCACGAGACTTAAAATGAGTAGCAGGTAAAAATGCTGCTTAGCTTTAAACAGTACTGAAATTATATGACTGAAGGCTGCTTATAGCAGTTTTTGCTGCATGAAAAATGCCCTATCCGCTTATAATAGGCAGCAGGTCTCCTGTTTTTAATCTGTAGATAATACTTATAGCATACACTAAAAGCTATTACAAGCAGAAATGAGCTGATAAAATATTTTTCTAAAAGCCCTGAAATTGCATTCCCAGGATCAGTTTTAAAGATGTTGCCACCCCAGTCAGAATACCCCCAGTAACTTGTTCCGCTCTGTGGGGATGCACAAAGCTTTAATTACCCGACCATGTATGACTTGCAGATCTGTGTACAAACCAATTTCATTTGTTTATGCTTCTGCATGTTCATTAACTAGCCCATCAGTGTACTTACTCTACAGAAGCAGATAAAATTCACTGCTTTTTAGGGAATGTAACCCTAACAAGTAAACCCCTGAACTAGAGCTCTAGGGCAGAGGATTTTAAGCTCTTCATCTGGTATACATCCCAGGATTCTGTTGAGATGGGAGCCATAGCACTAACTGTATCAAACTGCTGTGTGACTTTGTGGTATAGATGAGAAAATCTAGCTCTGATTGCAAGGGGAAACCAACACTAATTAAGTAAATAACCAATTTTAAAATGCTGCATCACATTTACATCTAATTAAACAGTTACTGGTTTTCTTTTATTTACTTCCAGCAGCTTGCCCAGAGAACAAGCAACCCCAAATCTTCTGTACAAGCATGACAAGGAAGTAGAAGGAGAGCTGGGTGGAAAAAGTGTTTGTCCCTAGATCATAGATTTGCAGACTTTGAGGAATCAGCCATGGTACCTTTCTGCAACCCCAAAAGCCAGGGAGAACTACTCATAAGCAAACAATGGGGAGATCCAGCATTTGGCAGGAGCTCTAACAGAGCAGGATGTGTTCTCTTCTTCCTTCAGAAAAAGCATCAAAAGAAGGAGTTCTTAGCTGGCTCTTGCTTTCAGTGAAAGATAATTATGCAGGGCAATCCCGTGCAGGTAAAACAACATTTACATTTAAATTACATATTTAAAAACAACAGGGTTGTGTGCACATTGCTGCAGTTGCGAGACTTCCACAGCAATTGAGCACTGGATTTAAAGGGGAGTCTGAAACTAGCAAGTTTATAATTTAAAAACATTCTTTTTGCAGGTGATTTTTTTGTTGTTCATTTCCAAGCCCCAATGGTTGATCCCTGTTTTGATATAGTTGATTAATACTTTTAGCAAAATATCTGGGTATTCAGTTAACTGGTCCAGGTCAGAAATACTGCCAGTGGGAGACAAGATGGATTCCAGTGTATTTAAAGCATAGCAGTTTCAATATTGCCCAAATTCTATGACTTGTTTGGATATAATTATCCCTAGAGATTTATCTCAGATGATTAATCTTAATATAAGTAAACTGATAAAAGATATTGCACAAGAGTTAGAGAGATGAGTGAGCTTAAAGATGAGTCTATGGGCTAAGATAAACACAATTAAAATGATTGTTATACCTAGAATTGTTTATGTTATTCAGGGAATTCCTGTACTCACACCTTGCAAGTACTTCCAAAAACTAAATGCATTGTTTAGGAGATTGGGTGGGAGGGCTCATCTCCTCCTACACTTACAGTGAAAAGGATGCAAATTCCAATCAAAGAGGAATGGTTCAGCCTTCCAGATCATCTTACATACCGTCAGGCATATCTGTTATCTTGTATTAATTTTGGACATATCCACTTAAAGTAAAAAAAACACCATGGTCAACCTTGGAATCTTAATTTCTGGCGCCTCTATTTAAATACAGAGTATTTGGTTTTCCTTTTATTAAAAAAAAAGGTGTTTTGCCACCAGTTTCAATAGTTTCTGTGTGTGTGGCGAGTACTGTCTAGTGAATTGCAATTTGACTCATGCCAAATCGAGTTTATGGGGGAATCCAGATTTGAAAATTGGTAAGGACCTAGTGTTATGGAAGGCGTGGAACAATAATGTGATTTACGTCTACAGTCAGCCCTCCACTTTGGCGTGTTCAGGATTCATGGACTTGATTATTTGTGGGTTATTCTATTTTATTTATTTATTTATTTGATTTATTTTTTAAAAATTACTGTATTTGCCCTGCCATGGGAAAAAAAACATGCTCTCTCTAGGGCTTCCATTGCACTTCTGTGGTCCACTTCCACTGGACATGGAGCATAGATTTGTGCTTTCTCAGGGTTTTAGCAATTTTTATTTCTGGTTTCTCCACTTTCATAGGGGTCTTGCAATCTTATCCCCCGTTAAAGTGGAAGGCTGAGTGTAGTCTATGACTATGTCCATTTCCGCACCAGACTGTTATAGTGCTATTATTCCACTTTCAACATCCTATGGAATCCTGGGGTTTGCCGTTGACGCCCCTCCCTAAACTGCAAACCCCAGGATTCCATAGGATGTTGAAAGTGGAATAATAGCGCTATAACAGTCTAGTGCGGAAATGCCCTTAGTCTTATCAGCAAAAATTGCTCTTAAGAGGATGTTGGTGCCAAAGTCTATTCAAGAGAGGGCTTTCTAAATGAACAAATTGCCAGTGCTTCCAAAGTACATATGTTCTGGAGTTGTGCCATAGCAGCTACATTTTGGGGAGGCAGTAATCATACTAGTAAATTTGGTTTTGAAAAGTTCCTGGACATTCAGGGACGTGCATACCCTTTTGAATTATTTACCTGTCTTTTGGAAATTAACAGATGACCAAGTGAAGTGGGTTTTTCACGTCCTTTTCACGGGTGAAAGATTGGCACTTCAATACTAGAAAGATAATTTTTCTCCGCCTGTGATCCAACGGGTAGAAGATCAAGTAACGCTTGCAACACTTGGAAGAATGCTGTATAGATAAATTTTTCAAATGGACTTGTGTTTGAGACATTTGGTCATCTTTTATTAAAAAAAAAAAAAAGTACGACTGATGTTATTTTTCCTCCTGTTGTGTTTTCATTTCCCTGCTTTTGTTGTACTGGAACATTATCGTGTGAACTGAGATCCCGTTTGAATGTGAATTTAAAAAGTAGTAAGAAGAGAAAGTGAAACGTTTCAAGCTAAAAAATAACTCCTTCGGACGAAATGGGAGCCGAGTTTTAAAAGACGGAACCCCTTTCTACGCGGGTGAGGAAAGAATTCCGCAAAAAAAAAACCTCCGTATTTTCCCTACTAATGTGTGCGGACGCTCACACTTTCGTCTCGCAGCTACATCTGAACCCGGAAATTCGCGGTAGCAATAAGGACATGGGTCCTCTTATTTTTTCATCTATGGGTAAGAGGTCTAGTACTATACCTCGGCCTGCTATTGGCTAATTTCTTGGGGCCCTGTAATAGGATGGAAGTAGGAGGCGCGGCCGCAGGCTCGAAATCTGATAGGGCAATCAGGAGAGAGGCGCGGACAGGCGGGCGGGGTGAAGCGCGAGATAGAAGGAGGTCCTGCTGTCGTTGCTCGGGAGCGCCCCCTCTGGCAGATGGCAACCGGAAGGCTGGCGGCAGCGGCGGCGGCGCTGCGTAGTAACCGACGCCGCCTCAGCCGCTTGCCCCCGTTGCCCAGTCCCTGCGTCTCCGCGGTCGCCTCGCGTTCGAGTGCCAAAATGGCGACTGGAGGGGCCGCGGCCACCGCTCCTTCCGAGGTTCCCCGGTGGCTCGGGGCGCTCCGCTTCGACAACCGGGCGCTGCGGGCTCTGCCGCTGGACCCCAGCGAGGAGAACGTGCCTCGGCCCGTGGCGGGCGCTTGTTTCTCCCGGGTGCGGCCTACGCCGGTGGCGAATCCGCGGCTGGTCGCCGTGTCCCTGCCGGCGCTGGCGCTGCTGGGCCTGAGGGAGCCCCGTACGCCGGAGGAGGCGGCGGAGGCGGCGCTCTACTTTAGCGGGAACCGGCTCCTGCCCGGAGCGGAGCCCGCCGCCCACTGCTACTGCGGCCACCAGTTCGGCAGCTTCGCCGGGCAGCTCGGCGACGGCGCTGCCATCTACCTGGGCGAGGTGCTGAACCCGCAGGGCGAGCGCTGGGAGATCCAGCTCAAGGGAGCCGGCCTCACCCCCTTCTCTCGGTAAATAAAGCCCCTGCGTGGCCCTGGGTTTTTCGTGTGCACGCTGCGCTTTGCGGAATAAGAAGTGCGTTTAAATTTCGGAAGGAAACCCAGGCCATTTTCTGCACTACAGTGTTACAGTGCTACTATTCCGCTTTCAACATCTTATGGAATCTTGGGGTTTTCAATTGAGGCCGCTCCCTTAAACTGCAACATCCAGGATTCCACAGGATGCTGAAAGTGGAATGATAGCACTATAACACTCTAGTGCGGAAATGGCGCCAGTTGGTCTCATTAGAGCTTCCTCTGTCTTTGGCTTGTTTCTAACTGCGTTGCAGTTTTCATCTACCTTCTCTCCGTTTTTTATAAAGCTGATCTTGTAACCCACCGGAGGCAAGGTTGGTCTTCTACTTCGTTTTGAACTACGGCTCCCATAATTGCCTGCCATGATGGGCTAGGCTTGCTGGGGCTTCTGGGAACTGAAGTCCAAAATATCTGGGTGCAAATTTTCCCCACCCGGCTGTAAGCCTTGTCTTGAGGGTTGTTTATGCAATGCCATTACAACCGTTGAATACCGCTTTAGCTGTTGTGGCGCCTTCCGACAGAAACCTTGGATTTGTAGTTTGTTGTGGTACTTGGCAGTTCTTTGCTGGAGCACTCTACTCTGTAGAGCAGTACTCAGGATTCTGTAGGACAGGCAGAATTTAGGTCAAGTGATACCAAACTCTTGTTAACTGTGTAGTGTAGCCACATTTTAAAGGCAATGCTGGGTTGTGCAATGTAACATTTTAACGATCTGCGGAATTGCTTTCACAGACCTCTAAAATAAGTATGGACATCTGTGTCCCTTCAGGTATTGTTGCAACCCCCAGCATTCCTCACAGTGGGCTCTACTGGCTGGGGTTGCTGGGAGCTGCAGTGTGAGAACATCTGGAGGTTCAGATGACTCCCATCATTCCTTTGAAAGCTGGTTGTCTGTGTCACTTAATATTGCACCATTCAGTGCTAGCAGAAGAGTGCGTGAACAGTTTCTGCTGCATACAGTATGCTTCTTATGCTGCACCCTACGCATCACTAAACATTTCTTCGTTCTGATTTGATCTGAGATGGTTGTTTTTCCTGGTGAAGTGTGGTAGTAGCGTGGTCCTCAAATGATATAAGTTTAGCTATTAATAACCCTAATTAGTCTTTTTAATGTATATTAAGGTGGGAAAGGTTCTAGGTCAGTGGGCTTTGAAACAGTTTTTTTTCTTCTTTTTAAATGTAGTTGCTAGAGGTAGCTATGTAAAGGAGCCAGATGTTTTTGTAAACGTTTCTGTTTTAACATCAGTACATGTATGGTTTAGAAAGTGTACAGTGGAATAAGTCAGTATAAATTTATTGATTAGTCAGTTGACCATATCAAAAGATATAACGTCAAATGTTACAAAATACAGTAAAATGAGTAACTAAAATACGATGGAGTGACATAAAATAAGCTAAAATAAGGTAAGATACAGTAAAATGTGATAAAATATAAGATGAAATAAAAAGAATAATGTAAAAGACTATAAATAAATACTTGTGATTATACTTGTAATACTTGTAAATACAGTGCTTGTATTTACAAATACTTGTAGTAATAGGTTATCTTGAGATAAGATGAAAATAGTAAAATACAGGGGTAGTATGTATTTAGATTAATTCATCACCCTTGCATGCAACCCCAATATGTTCTATGAATTGTATTCTCAGTTGGACAGCCCTATCTATAAACATAGCAGTTCTTAGGACTGCATATGTGTTAGTGCCCTGAAGGAAATAAGATAATCATTTGTGTACAATAGAGTAATCACTGCTAAGGTGGAGAGAAAGTGTAAGTTGCTCCATGGATTTGCAAACAGTGTAGTAGGGGAAGATTGCTGGCCTTTTTTTTTTCCTGTCTTAAAGACGAAGACAAAATACAATCGTCTGTCCACATTTGTGGGTTTGACCTTCACAAATTTGATTCTTCACGAGATGCATGCTTACGTCCCCCCTCTCGTTCTCTTTTCATTCCCTTACCTTTTGCCCAGGCACACATGCCTTCATTGTCCATGCACAGGCAAAAGACAAGGGAACGGGTGGGGAGGCATGCACATGCATGCCTAATTCCTTTGCCTCTTGCCCAGGTGCAGAGAACATGTACTAAGGAAAAGGAAAAGGCATCTCCCCCATTCCCTTACTTCTTGCCCAGGCATGGAGGAAGAAGGCGTATGTGCCAGGGCAAAAATCAAAGGAATGGGAGAGGGGAACCTCGGAAGGGAGTGGAAGGGGGAAGGCAGAGGGTTCACGGTTTTTCCAGTTTTGAAGGGAGCCACTGTATTGACTGTATCTAGTGGTGTTTCAAGAACAGGTGACTCTAGCCACTGGCAGCTGAAATTGTAATTGAATTGTTTGTAGAAAGAAAGTAAAAATACAGGTAGAAGATGTCACATGTACAGAACCTGTCATGGAAAGTTCAGTGAAGGAAGCAAGGCAGTTGTGTGATTAAAACAAAAACTTACATAAAGGTTTTATTATCCAACTGTCATATCTATTGTCATCTTCAATAGGGAATTTTCCTTATTAAATACATCCTTTTCTCCATCTTTTTTTTCTTGCCATAAAAAAAGCTGAACTAGCACAGTGTCTTTGACTGTTAGCATTGGGAGCCCTTCATGTAGAAACAGTCAGAAACTTAGTATGATCCTTATTTTACAGTTCCTTTATATTATCAGTCCAGACAAAGCTGGTGAGAATTCTGTGCTATTACAGGTTTTCAAGTTCCATATGTTTTTGGTGTTAAATTCAAAGATCATGTAGTCTTAACTGGTGCATGACTAACGTTAATCCCTACTAATTTGAATCACACAATCTGGAGACTCGGAGGCTTAAAACAAATGGTGCAATCCAAAATAAGTCTAATACTGTTTTTTGGGGGGGTTTTGTATTATGTTTTCCTTCATTTCCAATTTAACACTGCTATTTGTTCTGCCATGAAAGAAGTCCTTCTTTGCAAGTCAGTTTTGTTCAACTAGACTTGTTACTTTCCCCCGTTCTTATTATCTGTATTTCCTCACCATTTCTCTTAAGTGTGGTTTTGTTTCGAAAAGAATGTCAGAAGTGGTCATGTTGTAAACATTTTTCTAAAGCCTGGTTTTACTAAGCATAATTTCATGTTCATCAGTTCAGAGGCTCCTACTCTGAAATCATTGTACAAGTTAAAGGGGGTGTCCTCACAAAGATTCTTATGTATGTAGAATTGGCACTTTAAGTTACAGAAATGTGGATTAATAAGACGAGTTGTATTCAGTTGAAGCAGCAGGTTTGACATACACTAATGCTGAAGAAAAATAGCAGATTGTGCCCATATTACATGCTATCCTGTATTTGCATAAAAATAATGATTCATTTCTATGTGAAAGATTAAAATTCAGTGTTTTGGCTGTACAGTGCTATTTTCCATTTTATCTTGGTTGGCAAATGATGTATTTCAATTTAACCTATCAAATAGCAGTGCCTTGAGTTCCATCATCAAGCCACCTTGAGTCCCACCGTAAGAAGAAAGGGACAATATAAATAAATTAATAACAATAATAGTGTGCCAGTACAGCTTCATGTGTAACAGGCCCAACAATTCAGTGCAGTTTACTTTTGAGAAAATCTGTGTAGGACTGCGCTGTAAAATGAGTAGATATTTTTGTTCCCTGTTTTGTTCATCTTATAGAGAAGTATTTCATCGCTTGAATAAAGAGCTGTTAAGAAGTTTTGGTTTAAATATGTAACAATTGTTTGACATTTGGTGTACTTGGAAAATTTCTTTCTTCCCATATGTGAATAAAATACTGTATTTTGGGATCTTTCAGAAAACAACCCTTAATTGTATCCTTTGTTTTTTATAAATTTCAGACAAGCAGATGGCCGTAAAGTTCTGCGATCAAGCATAAGAGAGTTCCTTTGCAGTGAGGCCATGTTCCATCTTGGAATACCCACAACCAGAGCTGGAACATGTGTAACATCTGATTCAGAAGTTATTCGGGACATATTTTATGATGGAAATCCAAAGAAAGAAAAATGTACGATTGTCCTGAGAATAGCCCCAACTTTTATAAGGTAAACATGCTGGTTTGTGTTAAATCAGATACTCTGTGTAGCTCAAGGGTGTTCTAGATAAATGGCCAGTAGAGTAAATGCTTCAGGTATCTGGCATGTTTGCCTGTTCTGATTGTAAAGATTTAGTTTTGCAGCTCTCCGACTTCCATTTACTGTCAGTGGGAATATAAGGTATGTAATGACTTTATAGCACTAGCTGATTTCTGTTTGTAGTGCTCTTCTAGGTCAAATGTCAAAGAAGCAAAATATTTCGTCTTCTCAAAGAATAGTTATTTTCTTTTATTAAGACTAAAACCTCAAAAACTTCTTCCAAGAGGAGCAATAGCTGGTAGTTTGATTCTTGAAACCTAATTCAATTACTTGTATAATTGTTGGTTGATAGACTACAGGTATGTCTCAGTTAATAACATAGATGGATGTCTGGACTTCACTTCTTTAGCAGAAACTTTGGTACCAGAGACATCAATAAAATGGAAAGAGTAGGGTTTGGTTTGTAGATCTCAAACAAGAACAGTGGTCCAACATGTTTAGCAAAGTTTTTATTCAAAACGAAAATTATGCACATTTGAAATGAAATAAGCAGGTCAGGCAAGCCTTATATAAGTAAATCAAAATATTTAGAATCTTCTAAAGACTACTTGAAAGCTTCTTGCAAAATGCATCCCACAATGATTTTCTTCTTTCAATAGCCTCCACTTTTCATATCATTCCATTTTAGTGAGAAAACGTATTGATCTACGCTTTTTCAACATGCCAAGGTCACTGGTGAGGCAGGTTGATCTGCTTTTGCCCTTTCTGTCCGTTTTGCTTTTCATACATACTCTGTGTGGTTCTGGAGGCAGCTTTTTACCTTGACTGTTTTACATAAGCACACAGAGCTATGGTATCACCAAGAGTAGAATCTCATTTTTTCCCCAGATGGAGTTTTATTGCATTGTTTAGTCTAGAGATGATGCTGCAACTCAGCACTGAAAATCTGTCTTCCTCCAGCCCTTTTTCACCATCCTCCCATTGTTAATGCTGGGGGCGGAGTGGAACTTCCAGCTAGACAGAAGATCAGATAAGTGGGCAGGGGTGCTGAGCTGGGCTCCCATAGAAAAGGCTTTGTAATAAGGAGCTTTATAACTGTGGTTTGCCAGCACTTAGAAAATACATAGTCTTAATGAAGTGAACGTGACAATTAGGCTTGCAGGTACATTATTCTAGTAAAATGGTACCATATTACAACCTTCCCTGGTTTCTTTTCCTCTAATTGTGCTAAGATACAGCTCCTGTCATCCCAGGACAGCAAGCTTGCTAGGCATAATGAGAGTTGTAGGCCAACACCTCTGTAGGCATCAGCTTGAGAAATCTATTGTAGCGTTGCATATTAGTGCTCTAAATATCTGAACATCACAAGGCCATCAAGGCCATTTTTGCCTCCCACCTTCTCCCACCTTGCAAGGGAAAGAAATGTGGCCAAAAAAAGATTTGCTGCTTCTGGAAGCCTGGATTTCTGGATTTTTCTTCAAGGTTAAGTGTAATCCTCCTCAGTAAATTTTGAGAAAGTTGTTTTTCTTCTTTCATTTCTTTTCTTTTTTTAAAAACCACTTTTAGAAAGCTAGAAGTGAACATCTGGCCATTTTCTGTTTTGGTTTTTATCTTGGGTAGAGGGAGGCATTTGCAAAGATCAGTGGGTCTCTTGGTCCCTGCTCTTGCCATTAAATGCTGTTAGAAGGCAATCTATTTCATGTTTTATTTGGAAATAATTTTTAAGATAAGAAGGAAAAAATCTTAATTTGATAAGGAAAAAAAGTCCTGATAACTTAGGAATTGAGCCTAGTAATAAGGTGCTTAAATACTCTAAAGGCACCAGATCCTGTCTGTCCTTGGAAGCTAAGCAGAGTCAGCCTGCTAAGTACTTGGAGCGGATACTGCCAGTAAATGCCAGGTGCTGTAGGCCATATTTCAGAGGAAAGAGCTTACAAAACCACCTCTGAGTTTTCCTTGTCTAAGAAAACTATATGAAATTCATAGAGTTGTCATAAGTCAACAGGTGACTTGAAGGCACGTGTGCATAATGAACGATTCTTTTATTTTTAAACAGGTTTGGATCATTTGAAATTTTTAAAACTGCTGATGAACATACAGGACGTAAAGGCCCCAGTGTCAATAGGAATGACATCCGAATACAAATGCTTGATTATGTGATCAGTACTTTCTATCCAGAGATTTTGGAAGCACACCCAGACAATGATGTTGAGAGGAGCGCTTCTTTCTTCCGTGAGGTAAGTTACCACTTTCTGATAATTTGATGTTTCATAGGTTTGTATCTTCTTTCTCCACATTGCATTGTTGGTAATTATGGTTAAGAGAAGGAGACTCCTATCAAGGCACATTCTGGTCTTAATACTTTATCAGAGATTTCCACCCACACCCAAATCTGTTGATATAGGTACTGTACCATTCTCACTTTCAATTCCTAAATGAACTTCTAAATAGCATTAGTTTTCTGATTGGTTATATTTGCAGGGACACAAGTTACTGTTCTGTAAAGATTTTCAAATTTAAAAAAAAATTGAGAAAAGCTTCTGAGGTTCATGTTTCTTGTCAGATCTGTCGTACAGATCTGAGATGGATGTACTTTGTGTTTCAGGTTTTATAAACCACTTTTACAGATTATATAGCTAAAGTAAACACAAGGCTCTTGTGAGTCGACAACAGTTCTTGGTATATTGTGGGATTTAAGGTTGCTCATGCTCCCATTTTATGTTCTATAAATGCAAGCAGCAGTTACTCTGATTTTAAAAGTTTTATTCACCCAATAAATGTTTAATTTGCTAAATGTCTTTTTTCACAATATTTCATTTCTATTTCTTAGTCAAAAAACAGTGTAGCATGAGGCTGTCTGAACTTAACAATGTATGAATTTGTTATACTGTACTTTAAGAAAGGATCACCAGCGTAGTTGCTAAGTCAGATGTTTAGTAACCAAAACAATCAAACACAGAGTGCAAAAAATGCAGCTGACAGTTCAATCAAAAAAAGAGAATTTCATTAGCCTTTGAAACTCTGAGGAAACCATGAATAATACCACACATGAATGTGTGTGTGTGTGTGTGTGTGTGTGTGTGTGTGCATATGAAAGATGCTCAGCGTTCATTTTTGTAACTGTTTGATCTTTAAAATTTAGTTATACAGCATGTGTAAAAATATATAGATAGTAGCTTGAAAACTTTTTTAAATTAAGGTAACAAGACGGACAGCAAGGATGGTTGCTGAGTGGCAGTGTGTTGGATTTTGCCATGGTGTGCTCAACACTGATAATATGAGTATAGTTGGACTCACAATCGACTATGGACCTTTTGGATTTATGGACAGGTTAGTGTAGCTTATTAATTAAAACACATCAGTGGTTGTATTGACTATGCATAATGGCACACAGAAGCTTTTTCATTGTTTTATTTATTTGTAATATATTTTATAATGAACTCGTAAAATCCTTGTCTGGGAATATTTTTATCAAAAATAATAGAATTCAGAATAATTCTGCTTTTTTTTGAGGCATTAATGTTGCCAGACTTATTAAATGTAGCTATCACAGATTTATGTGTGTGTTCTAGCCTATCATCTTTAATTCATATTTGATTAAGTGGTCTCAGGTCAAATTATGGAGTAATGTTAAAGCATGCGTTTGTATCATAATTCTAAAACACATAATTTTCAGATAGTTTCTGAGGTGTCTCTCTGGCAATTGCAGTATATTTGCAGTATATTGCATCATATAAGCTAAATCTTATGCTGAATGTTTCTACTTGTAGATATGATCCTGAACATATTTGCAATGGGTCTGATAATACAGGACGCTATGCTTATAATAAACAACCAGGGATTTGTAAGTGGAACCTAGGCAAACTTGCTGAAGCATTAGTCCCAGCACTCCCAATGGAGATCAGCATGCCCATTCTGGAAGAAGAATATGATGCAGAATTTGAGAAGCATTATTTGCAGATTATGAGAAAGAAGCTAGGACTTATTCAGCTTCAGCTAGATGATGACAATAAATTGGTTTCTGATTTCTTAGAAACTATGCATATCACAGGTTAGTGTGAATTTATATTCAGAAATAATTAACCTTTAATTTGCTTCATAAAATAATAAAATAATTTGAATCATTAAAATAATTGAAATAAGGGTACATACAATTATTTTGCTGAAAGTGGATTAAAAAGCTGTGTGACTGAAGGTAAAGTTCTTCTTAAATCTATTTCACAGGTGCAGATTTCACCAATACTTTCTATTTGCTGAGTTCTTTCCCAATAGACTCAGATCCTTTAAAACTAGAAGAATTCTTAGATAAGATTTCAAAGCAGTGTGCATCTTTAGAAGAACTTAAAGTTGCTTACAGACCTCAAATGGATCCCAGGTATATTGAGCTGTGACCCTGTGGCAGGAGCAGAGATACTTTGTTTTCAGGTTTTATAATTAATTCTGCTCCTGAGTGGGAAAAAGTTGATTAACTGTCAAGGCATGTGTTGGACAGGCTGAGTTGTGGACAGAACAATAATAGCTCTTTAATTTGTTTTCTAGTCTGGTAGTAGAGTAATAGAGCTTTCCTGGTAAGGCTATTTTGATATGTTGTTAGCTGCTTTGAGCTATAGGGGAAAAGAGGGGAAAAGCAGGATATCTATCTGTCTATACACAATGACATACTTCTCTGTAGTAATTTTTCGCTGGTTCAGTAACTGAAGAGAGGAAGGAATTGAGATGATGAGGCAGAATGTCTTAATAAAGTAGATACCAATGAGTCCCTTATTATGCCATTTAAGTGACCACTCCAAAGTTAGAATTCAAAAGAAAGTTGGCTGTCATTTTGTATCTAGTAGAGTAACACCAAAGTTAGATTCACATACTTGTCCCGGTTAAAATATATGAAATAACATGTCTACTTGCTTGCTACCTATAGAGGTTAAAAACATATATGCTGTCGAAGTACATTAATCAAGTAGACAGTTTACTGAATAAGACTTTCTTACTTCTAACTGATGGTAATTAATTATTGTCAATAAAATTTCCTTTTTTCTTCCTTCTCCTTTTCTAGACAACTTTCAATGATGCTGATGTTAGCACAGTCTAACCCACAACTATTTGCCTTAATTGGAACAAAATCCCATATAAATAAAGAATTGGAACGAATAGAACAGTTCTCTAAGCTGCAGCAGTTAACAACATCTGAATTACTAAGTAGAAATAAAGAACACTGGAAAGACTGGTTGCAGAAATACAAGTGAGTGTGAATAATGCATATAATGCAGCATTTATTATCATGGCTTATTTCTTGTAAGATCTTTTATTAAATAATCATATTGAAGTGTTTTGCTTATTAAGCTGGTATATGCTAATGAGTAAGGTAAGTCTTAAAGGATGAAATCTTAGTCTTTCATGCTGAATCTCACAGTGCTAGGCCAGAATCTTGTCCTGTATAGCTTTTGTTTGGATGTTTTCTGTTTCAGAAACATCATTTTAAAAGTTTCTCATGGCGGGGGGGGGGGGGGTATTAAAAAGTCTTCCATCAGACTAGCTGCTCTCATTTTGCTTCTGATTTTGTTTTCAGAGCTCGACTAGAAAAAGAAATGGAACATGTTAGCAGTGTTGATACCTGGCATGCTGAACATGTGAAAATTATGAATTCAAACAATCCAAAATACATTTTGAGAAACTACATTGCTCAAAATGCAATAGAGGCAGCAGAAAATGGTGATTTCACAGAGGTAAGTAGCACTGCTCTATCTTACAGTGTAAATCCTGTAAATAAATTCAGATAAACTGGAAGGACCCAGAGGCCAAATAACAATATATTTAAAAAGTAAGAATAATTTTTAAAAAATTTCACTGTTTACTGTTTTTCCTCTCTCCTTCCCAGGTTGAGAAAGTCTTGAAACTCTTAGAAAAGCCATATGAAGATGCAGAATGTTACAGTGAAGTCATGGAGGAGACTGAAGAGGAAGAAGCTGTTGGTGCTGCTGGTGCCTGTAGTTCAACAACTCGGAGAAGAGTGCCATATAGTAGTAAACCTCCAGTCTGGGCTTCAGAACTTTGTGTTACATGATCCTCGTAACTGTCTTGTTGGTATTTTCCACAAAGAGGTCTTGAACTTCTCACTAGTGGAGAGTGCAGCAAGGCACAACAGAAGTGCTATTGGATCTCAAACAGATGGTTTGGATGTATTCACAGTCTCACCTGAGCCATGTCCATTTTATGAAATGTGACAATCAGCTGCCTAGGAGGCAGACCAAAGTTGTAATCTTCCTTCCATCGTGCACAAAGTGCTTTTATATTTTTATGCACAATGTTCTGTGAATGTCCAAATGAAATCTGTGCTTTTGAAGACAAAAATATAAAAACCAGTAGTTGGGTATATTTTTGTCTGAAGATGAATTAATAGTACTTCTGACTCATGTTTATAACACTTTTCTTATGCAGGGATATTTTGATTCTCTCTCAGTGGGGGTGAGTTTAAATGCATCGTTGCTTATTTGAAGCTATGTTTCATTCAATTATGTAGTTCATTTATTGTGAACTTTCATATTTATATCACGTTTTTAGAGACATTGTAACTGGGAAAGAGATAGCAATAATGTGCTTTACAAAAATAGAATGAGGGCAAATAAGAAAAAAACAGTTTCAAATTAATTGCAGTTTGTGTAATGGCTCATGTTCAGATGAGATCATGAGCATAAGGAAGCATGTGTCCCTGAAATCTTTGCTAGTTAGACTGGGAAAGACACATGCAGATCGTGCCTATGTTTGTGGTTCAGGGCTGAATCCCTGCTTCTGCATTTGTGTATGCTGCTCATTTCACTCAATCAGGTATAGTTAATTCAGTCACTCACCCCACCTCCTGGGATGCTCACTGTTAGTGGCACCAGTTACTTGTTGAATTTTCAAAATAAGTAAATCTCACTGTCTCCCCTGCTGTCAATGAGAAAAAAAATTAACTTTTACAGGCTGAGGATGATCAAAAATCATGATAATCCAGAATTCTGGCTCACTGTGACAGGGGCAGCTTGCTGATTTGTGCTGCCCAATTAAGTTGCTGTCTGTGTGGGAGCAGCCAAGTAGTGCGTGTTGTCTAACCCTGGCACTCTGACACATTTCTTCTCTGGCAAGCCAGAGAAGTTATCAGTCAGGCTGAGTACTGGGTTTGGACATGACAGCAAACCATGTGTGTGTGTGTGGTATGTTTAGTTATTTAGCTGTTCTTGCTTGCAGCAGGAACATTTGGGTTGTGTACTTGCATATGCTGCTCATTAACAATAAGCCATAATGTACAAACCTAGCCAACTGTGGAATATGACCACAGTATGCGATTGTAAACTATATTTCTCCCAACTGAACTGTTTTGTCAAAATGTGGATAAATTGCTTAGTATTTAAAGAAGCTCTTTGACATTCAGATTTTGTGAATTTTCATACTTGCATCTTCTGTGGCCAATTAACTCCTGTGTTTCAGCTTCACTACCTCAAAAAAGTCTTTCATTCTCACCATTTTTGTTAATTGGCATAATATTTGAATAACCTTTGAACATTAAAAAGCAGCATGCTTAGCATGTGTCTCAGAAACATCAAAAACATAATTATTATGGGTAAGAGCAGGAATTCACACGTAGTGAGGCTCTTCCGTCATTGCTCTGAGACAGGCAGGGAAATTGTGGCCTGCAAGCTGAAATTTCTTGGTCCTGTATGTGTGGCCATCTTCTTTCTCTGTGCCGAGGCCAGAGCTCCTTCTCTTTGGTTCTCTGTTTTGGCTTGAGTCACTTACCTCTTCTTTTTTGCAGCATTGTTTTGGATTTTATACCCCAGTTAAATCTTTATTTATTTTTTTTGAAAAAATGGTTTATTTGCTGCCTTTTTTATCCCTCCTTTTTCTGCTCACCTGGATTGGGTAGGAAATAAAGTTGATATTCTTTTAAAGAGGAAAAGGAAGATAGTTTAAAGTATTCTGGCAAGGCTCCTGATTTAGTCCAGACCGTATGGAAAGAGTTTGTGCAGTGAGCTCCTCAAGCAGCTGTTTCTGTCCCTGTGGTGGAGCTCTCAGGAGAGCAGAGCTCCTCAGTGATTCAAGAGCTTCTGATTCAGTAGGCCAACCTTTTAGACAAGTTACTTAAGCTTACCAGACAAGAGCCCCATGTTTCTTGGAACATCAAGGGATCCAAAAATTTGGTGAAAGAGGTCAGGGAGCCCAAAGGCAAATCTCTCCAGTGCATCCTTTCCAGTATATCTCATATGTATCACCTGCCATTTTTACCACATTTCTTTCTGTGTATTTACCTGCCATTACAATGATGATTGGAACAGATGGTGTTTCGATTTTCAGAATGGCCGGCACTATTTTGACTTCCAGAATTCCACACCTTTCACACGTGTTCAACCACAGACTTGAGACAATTTGATTTTAACCACAACAGCAACCATAATTCAGCTGTGGAGTTTGAACAGAATAGAACAAATCTGTATGTTCCAAAATTGTGTTCCCATCTGATTCCTTTCTCTCAAGCTGATGATTGCACAAGCTGGCAGCAAGGTCTGAGATCTGTCCTTGCTCAGTATGCCACACCCAGCAGCTTTATTACTGTTCTGCACAATTGCCAGACTGGTACCACCTGGATTTGTTGCTACAACCATTAAAGAGAATTGTGTCATCTGAACTTCCAGTGCCTGTTTCTGTACAGAGAAGTAAAAGTTCTGCCCCTTTTGTCTTGTTCCTTTAATATCCTACCCTCATTTTTAAGGATTCCTCTGAGGTGCTTAACTGATTTTTCCATCTATTGTACATCTGTTTCCATCTTGGAATTACCTCTAATCTTTCCCAAACCACTATTTAAACCACTTGGGAAAATTTTATTTCACATACTGTTGCTAAATGTTTCTCCTTTTTAGTGGCAATCACTACTGCACAACAAATATCCAAGGTGGCAGCACTGTGCTAGAGAACACATCAACACCTTTCACAAAGACTTTGCTGTACTTACTTCAATTATTCTTTTCTCTCTAAAGTTCTTTATTCTTTCTGTGTTCCTAAAGAATTAATTTTACCCTTCTTTTGTCCTGGGTCATCTTGCCCATCAGAACAGCGTTGACATAATCTGGATGTTTGCTGGCCTTCAAAGATTTACGTTTCCAGAACAAAATGTTTCTGTGAGATTTGCTAATCATCTCCTTTCATCCAGTGTTTCTGGGGCATAGGGTTTTGAGATAGTTTAACTTACGTGGATCAAAAACCAATATTAGTTTACAATCTCTGAAAGGATTTTTGCCCAACTAACATTACAATTACTTCTATCAGCGGTACTACTTCAAATGCTCTAACATCTTATTTTTGGAAAACTGAAGAACAACAATAGGCAAATTTGAATCTGCTAAGGCTGTTTCTTGTGGGCTTGTGGTCCAGGAAAGACCTGAGTATGTGCAACTAACCCCACTCTTTAGGCACAGGGAAGCATAGATTATGTACCACTATGTGTCATTTCTCCTCTTGGCAACCCAGAAAATGAGACACTGGCTATATTCTGGGCTGGAAGGGTTTAAGAATCCATCCGCTCCCATTGCGGTTACTTTTAAGATCCTGTATATAGTGGAAGATGAGATGGTTTGGGAGTTCCTTTCTGTCTATACCCACTTTCTGTAGGCTGCTTCTCTAACTAGGTTGTGAATTGTTGAGCCAAGATAGCTGTGCTAGACAGCCAGTCACCTTTTAGCTTCAAGACGTGTGATTTCCCTGTGTGTCTCTGGGTGGTGATTGAGCACCCACTATATGCATGGATTCCTCATGTCCTTTTTATTAACCCAGGAAGATACCTTTATGGTAAGTACTCAGTGCCTCATTCTTCAGAAACGTGAAACAAGATGTCAGTATTTTAGTGGGTCAGTGGGTTACCATAACTGCAAACCTAAGCACTGTTTATTATAGTGGTTTATTAAAATAGATAGGATGTACCTTCAAGATCCTTTATTGATTTGAAAAAAACTGGATTTGTTTTGTGTTACTAAATCAGATGTGTCCTTTTGCCTTAATAATGAATATATAGATTGGTGGTTGGAAACTCAGTGCGGTTAGTTGATAATCTGCCACACTGATAATCAATGTGGCAGATGGTTGGTAGTACAAAAATTCTGCAAATAAAACCAAGTTTTTCTTCCCCTCCACTTTTCATTGTTAATAATATGTTTTATTTTTATCAGGTCTTCCTGGCTTCTGATGGTCTTATATACAGATCTGAATAAAAAGCGCTCAGGGCAATTGATGTAAATGAAATGCCTGTTGCCTGTAAGCCAACTTACTTTAATTGTTGTTGAATTTTGGCAATAAACATACACCGCATGAATGTTTTTAATTATGCTTTAAGTATTGCACTTTATTCTAGAGGGGTGTTAATGGATTTTCCCAGTTCTACATAGATCAGTAGAGATATGGAAACCACCACCCTGTTCATGAAAAATAAATGAATTTTACCATGCTCATATTAAAACATGTCTCTTCTTTGTGTTATGAAATTCAAGGAATAAACAGATGTCTACTGTATGTTTGTGTTTATTTTAGTTCTGTATCTGAGCCGTATAGGTTTGAAGATGACTGTATTTGCATGGTAGCTACTTCAAGAGGCAAAAATTGCTGTCCAGTGTTTCACTTTCAGTTTCACATTATTTAATTATTTTTGAATTTAACACTTGGGTTGTTCAAGGGTGTGTGCATGGGGCGAGCACTCTGTAAATCTGCAGATATTTCAGTTTGCAGGCTGAAGAAAAGATACATATAAATGGAAGCGGCTCATCTCTTAAATGTGTTTGCTGTTGTCATAAACTACTTTTAATTGATCATCAACCCAAATTGCTGATATGCCATAGTTTGATCATGTTAGGGTGGATAAATTAATCACACCACCACTGTTATTCCCAGTGGAACACGGCACTGATATGAACCCCCAAACACAAGGTAGGAAGGTAGATGAGAGAGAGAGAGAGACCACACACGCACGAGTACTTTGATCAGAGGATCTCTCTAGTAATCACCGAAAGTGATGACTCCAGAAGGATCGTTTATTCATCCACGCTTCTCTTCTTAATACCATTTTTTATGCTTGCATCAGGAGTCACTGCTTGTACAGTGAAATGTGAAATTGTACAGCCTGTACAGTGAAATTCCTACACGATCATTTCCAAAAATATCAGCGATGCAATACAGAATTCCGTTTGGGTACATGTTAACTATAAACAGGAGCTAAGCATAATAAGTGAATGACAGAAGTCATTTGATGAGCTACAGTTGTCTAAAATGCCAATTAATACATCAATTCTATAGCAAATTGTAGAGCCCCAAATTTCAAATCTGACAATCACTGTTTCATATGTATTTCGAACACAGTAATTTTTTGTAGGAAATGGTTATCAGTGCATTTTTGCATATATGTAAGGATATGAATATGCAGTGACCATTCATCATTTGTATATCCCCACCAGGATGTATGTTTTTTTTTTTAACCAGTTAGGATTTTTAACAAAATGATGCAATGTAAGGACTTTAAGAGTTCCGGACCAACAGTTACTCTTTTGTCTTCATCCTGAAATCATTTTCCTTTTTTTTTTCCCTTTATTGTCCTAGCATGCTCATTGGATGACTAGGATTTCTGCCCATCTTTATATTTTAGTTCTTCAGTCCATATTCTCCCAAATTTAATACTTTAATCTTGTGCATATGATGCTAGCTTGGCTGCATGAGGAGTGACACTGTTATTAACATACATTATCTATTTACAATATTGTCTGCTTTATAGAGATAGTTCCAGAGAGGGATTATAGCAAATTGATATTGCATCTGTATAAGAGCCATTGATTCTTCCATCACCAACCTAGGACTCAAAACAGCTTAAAAATAGAGCAAATTACAAATAAAAACACAGATGATTCAAAACATAAAAATTTGTAATGGATGCAATATTAAAACTAACAACAAAATTAAACTATTTAAAATGTTAATTTAAAACAAAGAGTAAAAGCTGTATGGCATGCTGAAAAGCCTTTGGTTTTTTTTGTTAATCAAATCCAATAGCCTGTTAGAATAAAAGAAAAGCAGCTTAAGAGGAGCCATTCTAGCCTTTTTAGAAACAGATTCCAGAATATGGGAGCAACCACAAAAAAAGGCTCTTGCCTACGTGCCCACTAAACACACGTAACATTTTTACCTGATTCCTTCTATCAGTTGAATAAATCAAGGGCCCTTAGCGCTTGTAAGAAACAATGGATGAAGCTGAAATCATGGAAGATACAGATAGCTGCATCCTCCAATAAAGACAGCAAAACATGATGGAAAATGGTTTTGGATGAACTGAATTGCTCAGCTGGAAATCTGGATTACTCCACTGTGTGTGTGGAAACAATGTTAGATTTCTTATCCCGCAAAAACTTCCCTGGTGATCCAAAGAACCAAAAATATTTCATTGCTCCAAAGTGGTCTCAAATTACTGCTCACAGATCTACAGCTCTGATCTTATATCCCAGTTCTAGAAAAGCACCTGATGCTAATTTGATGCCCACTGAATTTCTCAAGGCAATTGGTGAACTTACTTTTGTCTTTATTTACTTACCTAGACTAGACTCATACCTGAATTTCAGCATAAAGGAGGAATTATTCCAGTCTATATGAAAGGGAGTAAATCTGATCACTTCCATAATAAACCAATAAGGAAAAAAATATGATGTCGTGGTTTGAGCATTGGACTACGATTCTGAAGAACAAGGTTCAAACTCCATTCAGCCATGGAAACCAACTGGGTGACCTTGGGTCTCTTATGCTCTCTCAGTCTCAGTAGAAGGCAAAAGCAAACCCACTTTGAACAAATCTTGCCAAGAAAACCCCATGATAGGGTCACTGTAAGTTGGAAACGAAGGCACACAACAACACAGAAAGGTTACTCTCTCTCACAAGAAAATTGCATGCTAGTTCTGTTTGTGTTAATATTGATGGTTGTTATTTATACAGGAAAGCATCTTGGATGAGGGATAGGCAGGCTGCTGTACTATAGATCATTATTTTATTATCTTGTACCTCTCAGAAAAATTATTTCCACCTAGAGACTAGTTGTGGCCTTTGTGGTCCTCAAATCCTTTAATTGGTGTTTAGGCAGTAGCTACAAGATGCATTAGAGACAATGTTGCTGGACTGCTGCTCCCTTTATTTCTCACCAACCACCTATCCTGGCAGCAAGGGATTACAGAAGTTGTAGTCCAACAATAAGAGTCTGCATAGCTCCTACCTTTACATTAGAGACAACATTAATCAATAGAAGTCCTCTTTATTAGATTGTCCCTATTCTTAGAAATCCAAAGCATGTTTATTCTAGAGGAAGATTCATGACAATTTTGGAAAAAAAAGTATAGTTCTTGGAATTTGGCTGCAAAGATCTCCGACTGTCTATTAACCTGAAAGATTCTGTAATTTTTTTTTAAAAAAAGTTCTGGGTAGTCTCCTCTGGTCTTCCTTAATTGCTTTACTGGAACATTTGTCTTTATTACGATCAACAACTCTATTCCGATCGTCCATGCAAATTAGATTTTGAAAGTCCAGTTCTGATGTCTTCCTTTAAAAGATTGACTTCTCATGGTTTGGGCCCTAAATGCCCACTAAATGCATAGTCTTGACATTCCAATTGATTTGGGCTATTAAATATCAGCCTTCTGCATATACATATATCAGTTTGGTTGTAATGTTTGGTTTATATAAAAACACTGCTCCATTTCTTTTATTTTTATTTGCAGCCATAGATTCCAGGCCTATACTCTGGTATGATTGTTATTTTTTAAATCAATCACATTAATTCCATTCACTCAGTAAATGTGATATACGTTGGGTCTACGCTAATGGTCGGAGGATGAATAACAGCAGATTAGTGGAAGCAACACAATCCTAAAGACCTAATGATAAATCCCTTTAAAGTCCATTGAGTTTACATTTCAGTAGATGTGCATGCAATTGCACTGTTAGATGTTTATGTGGGATAGATGTCTGTGATTTCAGCAAAGCTAAGGGATTTCAATTTTCTCTTAATCAAATAAAGGATCTTGATGTAACATAAAGAAATTATTGTTGAAATGGAATAGACTTTCAAATGCAATGTGTGATATAAAACAAGGATTTGTCATTTCTAATGTGAGGGAAGACTTGTTAGGCACTCCAGCAGCCTTGGCTGTGTGGTAAAAGCATATGTTTTTTGGTTTCTGACACAGTATGAATGAAAGAAAAAGCATGAAAGAAGTGTGGTAGTAAATTCTAGCAAGCTTCAGATTAAAGTCTGGACATGAATAGGCCAAGCTGAAGAGCAATGAAGCATGGAAACTGTGAACGACTATGAGAAGCTCTGATTGGGCTTAAAGTTCAAGGGATTTTGAACTGAAGAACTGTTCAAAATGGATCTGCCTTACACAACCTAAAGTCCTGAAAGAATGTAGCAGGGCCAGTTGGCCATGCCAGTTTTACCTTCTCAGAGACAATATCTTACTGTGTGCTTGCTGTAGATAATATCTTAGGGAGCTATGTAAACACTCTATACTTCTGGCTGATAGATACATAAGAGCACGTTCAGTTACGACAAGGATCACCAGTTTTTTACAAAGATCAGTTGTGCAACGTGGCAGAGACTATAGCACAATGTAACAGAATATGGTTGGTTGGTTGCTTGGTTAGTTGGTTGAGAAACTTGCTAAGGGAGGGGTTTGCTGACAAGTGGGACTGGATTGGAGACTTTATTAAGAACTCAATAGCTGAATGGAATGCCAAGAACCTAAGCAGAAAAGCCCATTGAGAAAGACCGTACATATCGGAAGTTAAGTACAATTGCAACTTATTGTAAAATCAAAGTAGGCTTTCAGTGGTAGTTGTGGTCGAGACTCCAAACTTTCTTGGTTCTCTGCTGCTGGAATAAAAGAAGTGGCCATCTGTTTAATTCTGAAGCATTGTATAATCTACTTGGACAAGGTATAAACCATGTTTTCTGCACCTTTTGCTTTTTGCTCAAGTGTTGTGATAGTATGCTAGAATAAATCAGTTGTGTAGAGTGTATTTTTCTTGGGAATCAAAGGCCCCTTGCATGGTAATCAGCTGAAGGAGTGTTAAGAGAGCAAAACAGTATAAGCAAGCTGAAGAATTTAAAGTCAGGAAAGAAAAGCAGCTTCATATGTTCTGCAACAAACAAACCAAGTGCCTCTGTACTCTTATTGGACTGTCCAGATTTAACATCCTGTCTAACAGTGAATCCTACAATCCAATGGTATCAGTTTACTTGAGAGTTTGTTGAATGGTTGGTAAAATGAAATAGTAATTGCTACAGTGTTTTATTTTCCCATGGAATGCAATAGTTTGGAGAATCTCTGTTACATTGTTCTTGACATTTCAGTTACAAGAATGAACCTGTGTTTCCAGTTCAAGAGCACTGTGGTGTTTCTAGTTATCCTGGATATTCAGCAATCTGGAATAAAGGTAATGAACAAATAACACTGATCCCCTAGTAGGTGGACAAATGCAATGGCAGGGTCCAAGTTGCCTTTCACAGCTCCAATATAGTGACAAAACAGTGCATGTCAGTTGAAGAAATCTGCCATCTTTGTACAGATAACAAGAGGCATAAAGTCTGTTTAAGTTTAGGATACTTAACCCAATATTTTGATGTTGGTCTTCTAATGTGTTCTTCTGCATGTCATGCAGGGATTTGTGTAAAGGGGTTTATGCGTTCTCAGTAAAATGAGAAAATTAAGAAGAACAGGTATTACAGGATTTTGCAAAGGTTTGCAATAAACATATTTTATTCTGGGAATTAGGAGAGCAGAAGGGAAGTACATTCTGACCTCTGCCATTAACCAGGGAAGCAGGACCACTCAAAAGTACATTTTCTGTCTCATTGGAAGATCATCATGTCAAAGGGAGATCAATTTGAACCCAATCGTTTGTAAGAGAAGGAGCTGTTTTTCTTTCTCTGCTAAAACGAATACTGGTATCCATTTACTAGTTGTACTAGATCTGGAGAAAAGGAGAAGCACACTTAGGTTTATACTCGAGCTTAGGAAAGTTAGGTTTATGGATGACAGCTCTCAGACTATCTCACCCAGCATGTCCATGACTGTGCTGGTTGCAGGATTCCAGGAGGGGTTGTTTATAAAACTAACATTTCCCAGGTTCTGAATCATCCATCAATTCAAGTCCATCCCTATCATTCACATCGAGGCAGCTGTACTCAGGCAGCAGATGTACAATGTAGTGACAAATAAATGATGACAGAAATGTGTGTGCTATGACCAGCTCTGGCTAAGCGACTCTCAAATCCAATGGAAGATTGCTTTCACATCACCATTGTGGACATACAACTCAGCTTCCAGGACACTTGCATTTTGTCCCTGAGACAGAAGATAGCACTGTCTTACCCACTGCCGTGGTAGCATCACACCTAAGCCAGTCATGCCTCTGTCAGAGATCAAGGACTGTTATGTTGTTTGTAGATGTGAGCTGGGAGCAGGTTACAATGTATTATGGTCTCTAGTTGCTAATAAACTGCTTAATGATTTGATTATCATTAATCATAACAGGGCTGTAAATTATCTAAATAAATTGATCAATTTTAATTTCTCTACAGGCAATACCCCCTCCACCTGCTCAAGGTATATACATCTTTTTTTCATTTCTAACCCTATAATAATTATTAACAGGACTCTATCTAGGAATCCTGTGGCACATCCCTATTTAATTAGCACTTGGTAACAGTCTTTATTCACACTGGCTTAATGAGGCCACCTGAGAGAACAAACCCTTGCGATAGATCCTCTATTCAGGCTGGTTCTGCAGTCCCAAACTTTTGGGCTCCTGTCACTCACCTTGTCCTGTTTCCCCTCAAGATTCCTCCCTGGATTAGGTATTTGCCTCTAGGTGATCCCTATGTGGACAAATGGATGCAGGCTCACTGTGGTAAGTGTGATCAGACTCTCCATCAAAACTTAGAAGGAACCACCAGACACAGTTGTAAAAAATGAATAACCAAGTAGAAGTTTATTAATCCACAATTGGATCAAACATCAACTCCTGAACTATTTGATCATTCACACCACCCTGAAACCCTATTCAGTTCTCCCCCCTGGCTAACTCTCTTAAGTCTATACCGCTTTTCCCTATCCTGTGTCATCTTTCCCCTTTCTTCTTTCTGCCAGAGACAAGGTTCAGTTTTGTATCTGTAGACCTGCCTTCACAGCATTTCCTGAGCTGTGATTAGCAGGCATCAATCAGACATGCGCAGCTTCTCTCTCCACACTCCTGTCTTCCTATACTAGAGAGAGGGGAAAAGTGTCCACAGACCTCATGTGGCCCCCTAGGATCAACACTTCCCACTCACACATACACAAATCGTCCCTGTTTTATTTTACTTTTGACACAAAAATAAAAATGAAAGTCCTCCTCCATCTCTTGGAGATACAATTGCTTGTTTCAGTCCCTTTCCTTTCTCAGGCCTGTTTTATACATGTGGGTGTTAAATTAAAAAACAAGGCCTAACTGTTTAGTCATTTCCTATTTTGAGAAAAAGGCTCTTCTGAGATGTAAACAGACCCAGGGAGGCAAAAATTGCTAAAAATAGCCAGTAAAGCTCCCTAGAAGATTAGAGGCTAAGGACATTATTTCTGGAAAAGAAAACAGTTTTTAGAATGGGGTGACCATTTGAGGTATGGGTATAGCTATACAGGGACCCAATGGACAAGATGTACCCGTTAAACTCTGAAAGTTGCCTGGCCTTGCCATAACAGATGACCATCACATATGTTGGTCATTCAGAGAGAGGAAGAGGTAGCAAATATTGGCAGCTACTTAATTTGAGGCAAAATGTGACAGAGCAGGACAGCCATGTTGAAACTCATGATACAAAATGAATCATTTATTGGTGATCCTTCTCTGGATCTGGTGTTCTGCATAGACATCAGTAGCCAGACCACTCTTCCCTTGAACAGTAGCTGGGGAATGGTTGCTGTCATGCCCTGCTTCCAAAGCATGAACTCTGACTCAGAATCTGAAACAGGGGACATGCCAGAGGCTGAAACAGGGAATATGCCAGGACTTGCTGTACAGAGAGGGGTTACAGTGCTAGAACCAGAATAGGGGGCAGTGCCAGCTCTAGCGGAGAGTCCTGTCCCTTCAGACACAGAAGATAACTTATCAGTACCTACCTTTGCTGAGTTCAGACAACAAAGAGAGAGCCTAGGTAGATCCCAGAGAACTTATAACCAGCAACAATTACTCAGGTAACAGCTGTATTAGGTGGCTGACCTATATAGCTGCCACCCTTCCCCTCCAGGAGGTGTCAGAGCTTATCTGACCCCTCTGTTTGCTAGGTGTCTGAACTCTGTGCCTGACTCTGGATTACCCTGACTGACTTTGGACTCACTTGCCTTTGAATTCTATTGGACTTTATTTTTGACCTTGTACTTACTGAATAAAAGTAAGTAACAAGCTGGGAGCTATTCAGTTTGTTTTGTTTGAATTATCAGCTGTGCTGCTGGGACTGAGATAGGACAGTTGCCTTGTTTTCCACTACAAGACATGGCACACCCTAGTAAGGTTCAGAGTTTGTAAAAGTTGCATTTTTGGACTACTATGCCCAGAATCCACAAGGAAAAGAGTAATTTTTCCAAACTCATATCTCTCTCCTGCCCCCTTTCAAGTGCTTAACAAAAAGTGTCCCCATGTATAGTATATGACTCACCGATATGGGAAAACACTACTCAAAATTATTTAACTGTTATACTGTATTCTTAAACCATGTATAACATTTCTCTTTCAATAAAGGAACAGATTGTACAGAAATATTTGCCAAAGATCCATATGCCAGCAGTGGAGTTTACATGATCAAACCAATTAGCTCATCTGATCCTTTTTGGGTAAGGCATAGTTCCACAATTGTTTTCGGAGCCACACACATTCATCTGGTGCCTTTTTGATCTTTTTTCTCTTTAATATACAAGATGAAAAACTGCCCTTGGTAGTACCCAATGCAAAGGTGTCTGGAAGTGTTACTCTGACTTCTGGGGGTCCCTGGGGGGAACCCTGGCTTTGCTTACAAAGGTTGGGGAAATTAACAGAACACTGCTTAGCAAAGCAGAGAGCAGGGCAATGCAGCAAGATCTTTTATCCTAAGTCTACAGAACCAGACTGCATGAGAGAGAGAGAGAGAGACAGAAGTCAAGTGGCCAATTAAAAGTATTTTCTTTAACAAAATTGGCAGAATTTCCTCACACTCACACAGAGCAATCACTCACACAAGCGCACAAGGACTACTGCGTTTGAAAGTCTTAAAAGCAGGAAAAGCTAAGGGAAAGAAAGCGATTATATTGCACCTGATCTTGAAGACTACCATTCAGGAAGAAGTGAAGATAGATCAGCAGACAAAGAAAAAGATTGACAGGAGCCTTAAATTAGCAACATGACACATGCTAGTCAAAGGTGGAAGTTCTCCAGAGAAAGCCTCCAAATGGGACCCAATTATAGGGTAAAACATGCCTGGGGGGGGGGGTAGACACTTTCCTGGGAAAGGACAGAAACTGAGTTATGCAAATGGACCTCAGCTTTATAGTTCTCGCAATTGCAATCACTAACCTCATCCGGGAGACATTTAGTCTGTCTAGGTGTCAAAGTTGTAGCTGGCCCATTTGATATATACATATGCGCCTTTTCAAGGTTTCCCTTGGATACGTGACTGGGAATTATTTGGTCTGACCTATGCCAGGGGGTTTCAGCCTTTAGACCCGGATATCTGTGTTTCCGTCCAGTGACCCTCTGGCTCAATAATAAACAATTCTCTTCCCTGAGATAGGGTCTGCTAGCAGGTAATAAATATCTCACTTCCGCTGTCAGCAGATAGTAAATATTTCCTTTCTACTAATGGCATGGGTTACAGAAGTATATCAGGAAGGATATTTTGATGACTAGTGAGGTAAAGTGCTTGTCAGGTTTAGTTCTTCTTGAATGTTTGTGTATAAGTAGCAGGGATATAAATCTTCCATTATTTTGTCCTCACTTATAGTACAAATAATTACTGCAAGTTTTTTCCACACTGTGTGAGAAAATGAATATTTTTGCTCAGTATTCTCCTTGTATCCAAGTGTCCCAAAGAATTTTTCTGTGGAGAAAAATATATGAGGTTTGCATGTGTGTGTGTGCGCGCGCACACACACATGTAAAAAAACACATTTCCTGTGCAGAAAATACAGTTTCTACCACAGGAAACACATTTTCTGTGTAGAAAATGTGGTTTGTGCACAAACATCACGTGATTCTCTGTGCAGTAAAATAATCCAAAAAGCTTCAGGACATTTAGGAAAAACTGCAGAAACCTTGGTGCGCTATTATTCTTCATAAATGATTTTTCAGCTGTGGGGAAATCTATTTTTCAACCACAAAACAAATAATAGAGAATATTCATTCCCCCCCCCCCCAGAAAGTAGCACCTTTATTTTTCTAGGCCACTTATTGCCTTATTATTCTGCCCCTTACTTTTTGTATGCAGCTTTTCTTCTGTGCTCTCAAGCTATGCCCTGGTACATAGTTTTGCAGAACAGAGAGAGAGAGAGAGAGAGAGAGAGAGAGAGAGAAGCAACTTACGATTATTTGCAACTGCAGAATTTCTATGACGCTCTGGGTCTTTTTTTATGTTTATAGGATTTTTAAACAATAGAAAAGAAAGGGGGAAGAAAGGAAAAAGGAGGGGAAAAATACATAGGATATGAATATGGGCTAGGCATACACTTTTAATACAAGATTAAAATAGGTGAAATTAAATAGCACTGATAGTCACTGAAAGGACTGGCTAGAGCTCTCTTGGTACATAGTTGCACAAATGGTTGCATGTTTTCACAAACTGTGTAAAGGCTGCCTTTGATACAGTCAGTAATTTTGCAAGTACATGCACCTCTCTCTCTCTCTCTCTCTCTCTCTCTCTCTCGCTGTTACTTGGGGCCTTTCACACTACACTATTATAACACTATGATTCCACTTTAACTGCCATGGCAACATCTTATAGAGTGCTTGGATTTGTAGTTTGGTAAGGTAACAGAGCTCTCTGAATGAGAATTTTAAACACCACTCCAGAAATGGCAAATCTAAGTATTCCATAGGATGTGACCGTAGCGATCAAAGTGGAACCATAGTGCTTTAACTATGTAGTGGGAAAGGGTCCTTGGTAGGTGGGGAGCTTATCAACTGTTGCTTAATAGGTGAGATCAAGGCCATGGGGCCCACTAAACAATGAGTTTCACAATGGAGGGCTCCAATGTAACTATGCTGGCACATACGCTTATACGTTATTTACATATAAGTGTATGTGATCTGCATCTGCAAAAGATATACAAGAGAAAATTAACCATTAGATACAGCAATATTCATGATAATTCCACAATGATTTTTAAAAAACCATTATGATGGCATTTATAGGCATTTTGTGAAAATCGAGCAGATGGAGGATGGACTATTATCCAGAGACGCAATGGGCAAGGCGCTGATGGTAACCCTGTGGATTTTTTTAGACCATGGTCTGACTACCAAAAAGGATTTGGAGATGTTCGCTGTAAGTAAATTCTTCTTCTAGCATTACACAAAAGATAGATCCAGACTGGGTGGATGTTACTCTTGCTATCAAATTATCCTGCAGTGATGTATTTAAGTCTTTTACTCCAAGTCTCAAGTCAAGTCTCAAGTCCCTACCTTCAAGTCTCAAGTTGAATCTCAAGTCCTTGCAAGATACTTACTTTCAAGTCAAGTCTCAAGTCAAGTTTCAAATCTGGGAGCCCAGCTTACACCTCAACCTATATTCCAGAATTTCTGGACAGAGTCAAATCAAGTCAGTTTTCACCATATAAGTAGAGTCAGCCCTCCACATTTGCAATTTTGCCATCTGCAGCTTCACAATAGGATCCTTCTTACTCCTCCTTCCGAAAGCTGGAGGCTTTTGTGTCAGTGGGCATGCAAGGGTCTGCAGCTTTGGAAGTGGGGAATAGGATCCTATTACTGAAGCTCCAAAAGCTTTAGAAGGAAGGATCCTTCCCCCTCAAGCCCATTATCTAACCCATTTGCTGTTCTCCTCTGAGAAATGCACCCACACTTTGGGTTTGAGATAGATCATCATGTGACCAGCAGGCAAAAAGAGATGGAAGCATTATTCAAAGTTGTGAGGTTGCTGGATAAATGTGCTAGGTTACTGAACCAAGGACAGCAAGTCAGTCACTAAAAATATACAAGTCATAAGTAGAGTTAAGTCAGTGTGCCATTTATTGTCAAGTCAAGTCCAAGACAAGTCACTGAAGCATCTTAAATCAGACTTGAATCCCAGCCAATCGACTCAAGTCTACACCACTGTTATCCTGTACTTAAAAAAAAAAAAGATTATTTTGTAGTACCCATTCCCATTCATTTCCTGAGAATGTTGCACCAGGAGAACACACACTTGTGTTAGTTTTGAGCTTATTTGTTTCTAATCTATAAAGCAGGCATTGTTTTCATGTATATCCCCACCTTTGTAATGGGATGCCAATGTGTGAGCAAAGGCAGACGATAGAATGGGGGGAGATGGCAAGCTTATGGGAATATAATTGCCATGGTGTTACCATGTAAGGGAGGAGGGAAGGGTGGAATTTTAGCCACACCATGTTCTGAAACGTAATTGCAAGACAGAGAAATAAAAGTAATAAAAGTTATGTGGATGTTAAATTGGTAGTGAACTAAACTGTAAAAAAAAATGGGGAAAAAGTATGTATGAAGAAAGAAATGGAACGTCTATAAAAATACTTATATTGAGCAGAGTTACACTGAAGAGATAGGACAGCCCAGTGGTGAGACATAGCGGCCAATATGGCATTTCAGAATATTGGGTATTTAATAATAACAACAAATCTGAGATCCTTGAAAGATATGAGAAGGGAGAATGAGGATGGGCTAAAAACTAGAGTCAGAAACTGGCCAAATTTGAAAGGAGTGAGGCAAGTCTTATGCGAATAATGGATTATGTGGGCAGGCTAGGAAGTAGTGGTGAATAATGCAACGGAGAAGCAAACAGCAGAAAATGTAGATGGTTGTACTGGAAGTTTTAAACTCCACTGTTAGAAGTGTTTATAAAAATTACTAGTTTTGAAAAAAGAAGCAGAATTTGTTACTGGTCACTATATGTTCTCCAATGCATCATGTGAATAGTTATTCCAAATGAAAATTTGACAGCAACAAATCATGAAACTTACAGCTCATATAGACCTTCTCTCTCTCTCTCTCTCACATACACACATGCATACCCTTTCAGATCATGGAAAAGCTTAAATGTCACACTACAGATATGATCAATATTAATTAGGGCTGTACACAAGGCCCCCACCTCAGTGATTTGAACCTGGGCCCAATTCAGTCTGAACCAATCCCAGTATAAATCTGTTGCAATCTGGAACCTGACCTCAGACTGAGAATTAGAATCTTGATTACCAATCTTTCCCTGTTGACTTGCTTCAGGAAACCAAAAATGACCAATAGCTTTTTAATTTTTTCATACATCTGCATAAAATTTGGCGTCATAACACTAAGGGGAAATATACTCAGTCAGATCATGCTAGGAATTTTTTTGTGCTAGGCATTTGTGGGATTTGCTGTTTTTGTTTTTAATTAAATTGGTTGATTGCTCAGTCTTTGCCATTCATGCTGCTTTTCTCCTGGCACTGCTGTTGTCTCCCCAGAGCATCTGTCATCTAATAACAAAGCTGAGATATGATACCAATAATGAAACAGCAGCTTAATTAAAGGGAGATTCCTTTTGATCGATTCTACCAGCAGTCCAAATGCTGACATTCAGTACAGCAGGATTAGGAAGCAGAGCAGTGATGAGAAGATACTGTAAGAGTCAGTCCAGGTGATGAGATTCCTCCCCCCGACAAATTCCCATTGCATTAAGGTACTTGGACAGGCACTGGTGGAAATTCTCCTTTCTCGACCTTATGCTCCTCAGGTTCATGTTCAGGTTCTTGGAGGAGAGGAGTGACTAGCTGCTGCTCTCAGAGGCCATGGTTGCTATGAGGAGTGAAAGGCAATTAACACACCAATAGGGTGAAATCTTGAAAATCCTGTTGAGGGCATCAGATCCCATCTGATCTTGGAAGCTAAGCGGGGTCTGTTCTGGTTGTCACTTGACTGAGATACTGCCAAGAAATACTGGGTACTGTAGGCAATATTCTAGAGGAAGGCAGTGGCAATCGCCTCTGAGTATTCCTTGGCTAAGAAAACCCTATGAAATGCATGGATCAACAAAGAACTTTGAAGGCAGGTACACATGAAAACCCACTGGGTGACCTTGGGCTTGTCACACATTCTCAGCCTTAGAAAGCAATGTGAGAGGATCACCTTAGGGTCGCCATAAACCAGAAACAACCTGAAAGCACACAACAAGAACACAACACAAAGAGAAGCTGGAGGGAAAGAAAGGGAGAGCCAATATAGTGTAGGGGTTTGAGTGTTGGACTAGGACTCTGGGAGGCCAAGATAAAAAATTCCTTTTCTATCATAGAAACTCACTTAGTGATCTTGGGAAAATGACATTCTCCGAACCTCAGAGAAGACAATAACAATTCCCCTCTGAACAAATCTTGCCAAGGAAACCCCGTGATAAGTTTGCTTTAAGGTCACCATAAGTCAGAAATGACTTGAAGGCACACAACAACAACAACAACAACAAAAGGCTACAACTCTGATGTCCTTTCTGCCATCAGGAACTTCTAAGAAAATGACAACAGACAGAACTCTGGAATTAGCCAATGCATACCATCTTACCAACTTCAGACTGCACTAGGCTTCAGTTGTCAGGGATGTTCCTGGGACTTAAGTACCATTTTCCTTATCTTGAAAAGAGCTGGCTCTAATGAGGCAGATATGTTTCCTGTGATCAAATGGCTACCATAATAGCATGCACTTGGACTTTACAGGCCTGATAACATTTATCACAGCCAAATGGCTAGCTTTTTATTTTGGGAAGGTAAGCCATCAAGATAGCTACCAGATGACCAGCTTTGGCTCTCTCCTCAAGTATCTAGGTGTGGGAGGAGCAAGGAAGAGAAACATAAGTAGCTGCTGAAAGGATCTGGGCATAGTCAAAAGGACATTTAAACATGAAAAAATGTGATTACTATACACCACTAACTTTTTGACACCACAATTTATTCCGCTACCCCATTTCCTCTACAGAGATTCAGGTCTCTTTGTTCCTTCCCTAAAGGTTTTGTTACTGCCCTGGCTAGCCCAAGCTTGTGGGATATAAAGATATCTCTTGATATCAATAATTCGGCCTCACATACCCATTCCCCTCCACGTGCTTGCGAGGCCCCCGGACAAGCACGCATACAGGCTCGGCCGATAATCGCTGTAATATTCCAAACACAATACAGGCAGGCCAGAAATAGCTGACTCGCAGCTTCAGGAGACCTCAAGGCAAGTACCTTCATTAAGTATGCACGCAGCTTTCAAAAGATCCTCTGCCCCGCGCTGGGAGCTTGATGATCTGACTATACAATGCTCAAGGACTCCGCGTTTGCATACTGGCTATCCTATTGACAATTTGGCTATAACTCAATCATTCAAATTCTGACCTTTCGGAGGCTTTGTCTCCAGCCCCAAACTCATTGTTTTCCCCAAGTCCGAACTAGCCTGCGGTCACAATTCTCCTTATAAAAACCCCTGACTTTGACCGCTTCCTTGGATCGCTCTTGGCTTCCATCCCGCCTTGCTGTCGCTTTGTCCAGCGAGCTTTCCCCTCAGCTGCACGTGCTGAGATCCACGCTCCCCAACTTCTCCGCTTCCAACCAGGCTTCAGGACAGGTGAAATATTACCCAACCCAACAATTCCTCTAAAAATCCCTCTATCCCACTCCAACCTTTATTTCTTTAGTTATCTTGTGTGAGTGTGCTGCATACACTGGTTGATTGTGTTTTAATAAAAACACATTTATTATTTCAACTTCTGTGTGCTCCTTGACTCGGCCTGACCCCGTAAACATAGGGTTCAAGATCTCGCTACGTTACCCTGCCTCTCGTATTGCTGGGCAGTGCTCTTGGCTAATTTCCCCAACTGATAAATTGAGAGCGCATTTAGGTGTCCCTCCTGGGACCCCCAGGAATCAGGGTAACAGTTTTCTCTTGCTGCCTCTGTCCTGATCAAGGCTTTTCTGCCTCTGTTCTGAGAAAAATCACTTAGTGTAGCCTCTTCAGGTGTCCAAATAGGCTTCTGGTGCTGCAATTCCTGACAATGAACTTCAGTGGTGGGTAAAATGCAACGGGCTTCATGTAACCCTTGGGGTTCCAAAATGTGGCCTTTAGAGCCTCCCTGATGCTCCCCAAATCCTCCAGATTCAACCCAAAATTTTAAAGATTCTGGTGATTTTTCATCTATTTCCCCACTAAACAGATTCCAACACACCTCAAAAATAAAATCTGGAAAATAAGACAGAAAATTGGACAAAATTGAAATTGGCAGTGACATGACATAAACTGTGTTCATGTCAGACACATCAATATAACCATCTTTTTTGTAAACCCAGAAAATCTGAAATCTAAACTCTTGAAGAGCCAGGCTGGGTGCATGCATGTGCAAAAGTCCAGGGAGATTGTGTGAATGTCATATTTGGGCAAAATAGGAGGCTATTGGTTAATACCAGGTTAGACTTTTTGTCCTGCTAGTCCAGTGTTGTCTATTAGCAGATTAGTGGAAGAGCAGCTCACCAGAGATTCAGGCAAAGGACTAACCCAGCTTTTCTTACTCTTTACCACAGCATCCCTTTAAATATTCTTTGTTGCTATAGACCAACAAGATTTAAAATCCTAAAGTGCATCAAATATTTACTTAAAGTTATCAAGGGCCTTCAAAGGTATCCAGAGTCTTCAAATTTAAAGAGAAATTTAAAGTTTAAATTTAAAATTATCAAGTGTCTTCAGATCTAAAGGAAAGATTTAAGTCTAAATTTAAAGTTATCCAGGGTCTTCAGATTTGGAGAGGAGGGAGAAATAGGTAAATGTACACATTCATGCACACAGTCCTATTTATAACATTTTTATTGGAATGATTCCATACAAATCTGTCTTCCTTTCTTCCTCTCATCCTTTCCATTTTAACTGTAAAAGCTCATAACATTTCTTCAAACCTTTGTGGATCCCCTATGGGGACATTGTGTCCCCGCTCCTTGAGTGTGTGGACCAGAAGTTAAGAATCATTGGATTTAACCTATTAACTTCCTGCCTAATATATATTTTAATTAGAAATGCCAGGGACTGAACCTTTGCATGTAGCTGGGTTGCTGAAGACTAGGGGCCTCTGTAAACTGCAGATCCATTTCTTCGATTGTATTCAAGACCCGTATATTTGTGTACATAAAAATCACAGGAGTGTTTCTCCCACAGATGAACACTGGCTGGGGCTTGACTACATGCACGCGCTGACCCACCAGGAAGGCAAAACATGTCAGCTTCTAGTGGACATGCTCAACTGCCAAGAGGAGCAAGGTTATGCTCTCTACAGCAGCTTCAGAGTTGGCAGTAAGCAGGATCTTTATCCCCTCCATTTGGGAAACTACAGAGGAAATAGAGGTAAGAGATTCCTCTGCTCTGTATGCAGAACTTCAGAGCTCCAAATGGTTCTGGAAAGGAGAAAACAGCACATCCTTTTTAGCCTTTTACAGGACGAATTCCTAAAGAATAACGTGACTGGCAACTGTTACTCACTCAAATATTATGGTTAGCATGTATTTCTTATCGTTTAGCAGTAAGGATACCTTGGACTTTATGACGCAAGCCCCGACCTCCTAATAAGATTATGACTCTTTTAACCAAAATGCCCTCCTAACACCACCCAGGGAGTTTGGGGGGCAATGCTGCCATGTTTTGGGACTACCTTGGGCTGTTTAGCCCCAGGAGAAAGCTTTTTGATAACAAGACATGGCCAGATAGTCAATGTCTAGGCCACTTCCTGCTGGGGGGAAAAAAGGCATCATGTGCCTTAAAAAGGGCCTGGAGGTGGGGGAAGATGGCAAAATTGCTCCCATGCCTTCTGAAGCATTGGAGGCACTTAAAAATGGGGAGTCCTGGGCTCACAAAAATACTGTGGCCAACCTGTTCTAGAATTTAGAAGATGGTTGCATGAAATCCAGGGCATCCTCATTGCCAAGAGGGGTTTAGATGCCTGGAAAAAATGGAAACATCACATTATTCTCATCACATTAAACATCACTCTGCAAGAAGTGGCAAAAGAAATCCAAAACTATATACCACATTAAATACAGACTAGATAGCTATTTGTAGACATGTCTCCAACATCAGGACTCTCACATATGAGCTGAAAAGTTAAAAATCTCTCCCTCTGCTTTTTAGTCTGTAAAATTCTGTTTTACCATATTGTATTTTATTCATAGAGAACCAATATGGTGTAGTGGTTTGAGCATTGGAATACAACCCTGGATACCAGGGTTTGATTCCATTCCCCACTTGGCTGTTGTTGTTGTTGTTGTTGTTGTTGTTGTTATTATTATTATTATTATTATTATTATTAAATAATAATAATAATAATCATCATCATCATCATCTTTATTTGTATCCCATTTTTTTCCTGAGAAACACTCAAAGTGGCTTACAGTACTTTCAAAAAAATTAGTTAAAAAAATCATGATATACAAAAGTTAAAACACAAATTAAACGCCCAAGTAGTAATTAAGACAGAGTTAAAATACATATTTAAAAACAGAAAGAAATCACAAATACTACACAAGAATAGCCTGCACCTTTTGCCAGTCAGCCAATGATCACATATTGAATGCCTGCTGAAATAAAAATGTCTTTCTTTGTCTACGGAAAGAAAGCAGGGAGGGTGTCAATCTGACTTCTCAAGAGAAGGGAGTTCCAGAGTCTTGGAGCAGCCACTGAAAAGGCCCGTTCCTGTGTTCCCACAAAATTCACCTGTGAAAGTGGTGGCACAGAGAAAAGGCTCTCTTCAGCCAATGAAATCCACCGGAGGGGTGTCACACACTCTCAGCCCCAGAAGATCCCATGATAGGGTGACCTTAGGGTTGTCGCAAAGTCAACTGGAAGGTACACAGCAGCAAAACAATTTTATCTGTCTTTCTTTTCCTACCAGAAGTGGAACTCAAGGGGCCTTACAAAGCTAAACCAGATACAGATGTAAAACTAATATTTATTTATTTATTTATTTATTTATTGAATTTATCAAATTTATATCCCACTTTTCTCCAAAATGGGATCGAAGACATCTGTAATATAGGCAACAATGTACAAAATGTTTATTGTTTAACATCTGTTTAAACTACATATAAAATTACAACAATTTAAAACACATCTATTAAGAACAGAAAACAAAAAAAAACAATACACTGCCCTTTGAAAGCCCTTGCTTTAAAACAGCCTCTAAAAGCCTCTAAAATTATTTGCTGCTGACTGGACAGCCAGGGGAAGCAGTCTGACTTTTCTAGGAAGGGACTTCTGGATCTCAGACTCAGCCACTGAGAAGACTTTCCCTCATGCCACCACCAGATGTGCCTGTGAGAGTATTAGGACCAAGAGAAGACATTCACCCATCTCATAGCCTGGGCCTCCTTGCCTTAGAAAAATGGCCCACTTGTTCCCAATGCTAGAGTTAAAATTAAAAAAAAATAAAAATAAAAACACATGGGAGAAATTAATGCTCTGTTCCTGTGTGCTGTTACTTAATTGAAAGACACCAAAGCTATTTCCACACTATACTGTTACCGCTCTATTATTTCACTTTCAACATCCAGTGGAATTCTGGGGTTTGTAGTTTACTGAAGCCAAAATGCTCTCTGGCTGAGAATTCCAAAGGTCCCTCTCTAAACTGCAAAACCCGGGATTCCATAGGATAGTGAAAGCGAGCTACAGTTCCCAGAATTCCCCAGCCAGAATGACCAGTGGTGATGCTAGTTGGGGTAGTCTGGGATTCATAGTCCTGGGATTTGTAGTTGGTGTAGGATAGAAACACTGGCTCAGGGACTTCAGGTGGTTCTCAGCCTAAACTCATGTGAGTCTTGGCCAAATTTCAAATGCCCTCTGCAAGTAATAAATTTAAAATGCTCTATTCCCCTCCCAAGTTTGCTAAATTGGAAAGAAGAGAAAGACAGAAAGGAGTGACTCCCTAACAACATTACCTCTGTAATGACTGAAAAAGAAAGGGGGGAAAAAAAGGCCTGCTTGCCTTGGTGATGCTATGAAGCCAAGTCTCATGCTCCAGATGATTTGGCTTCTTCTTGTTCCATGGATTGATACAGGCAATATAAAGAGTGTCAAATTCCCTGTCCTTTTCTTGGTTTAGGAGATGCATTTCGAGGAGATGAATATTCAGAGAGACAAGATGGCTACCCATTTAGTACATATGACAATGACAACGATGGCTGTGATCCATGCATTATTGGAGACATAGCGTTTACAAGGTGTGCAGATAAGCGACTTTCTGCATTTTGGTTTAGTAACTGTGGCCTGGTGGATCTCAATGGAAATTGGCACAACCAAACTGATTGTGTAGGCTGGGCATCTGCAGTGTCTTGGAGAACATGGGATAGATTTCGTTCATTACTGTTTGTTGAGGTCAAAGTGAAATGCTCCTAAAATGGAAGAGTCTTCAGACCAATGCTTGGAAAGTGAGTTTGTTATCCGTTTATATACCTAAAGCATCATGTATCTGAAGGACAAAAGCCACACCACCACATGTGAGTAAACATTAAATGAGACACAAGGCGGCTAGTAAGGAAATGACAGATATTTTAATACTCTCCAGGAAATTGCTACATATATAGTATATAATTCATCTACTTCTAATTGATATTAAAAATGAATTGATCTGATAAAGCAAAGAATATTTTTTGATTTTGTTTCTTGAATGTTTACTCCCTTTTAACACAAGTCACTCCCCCATCTGTTTCTTATCATGACTTTTCTTGACAATTTCTGAGAAGAGAAAGTTATGTTCTAATGCAGTCACAGTTTTATATGGATTTCCAGTTACTTGTATAATGTTATAGCTAGTGACACAGCTTCACATAACACAGCAAGCCTAACCTAGAGAAGAAATTTGCAGGGAAAGAAAGAATGGCAAGAGATAAAATGGAAGGAGGGGGACAGAAAACACATTATGGATCTGCTTTCCATCAGCTATTTTTTCTTTGTGATTATTTCCTAAATTAGGATGGACAAAGATGGCCATTTCCCCACCATTTCTATTTGTAGATGGGCGTGACCATAGGGCCATTTCCAATTTAGGGGAAAATATTTATAAGTTTGAAAAAAAATGGGGAGGAGGTTGGCTTTTTAAAAAAGCTTTGTTGTAGAGACAACAGACAAGGCCTGCTTTTTCTTTTCTCAGAATGGAATGGCAGCTCCCCTCCTCCCCCCCCTCCACTGCCTCACAGTCTGCCAAAGCACCTCGCCACTTTATGCACAGCTCTGGCCTTCCCTAGAAACACCATCTTTGTATAACCAGGGTAAAGCCTTTCATTTATTAATTAAATTTCCTTTAAAGATGTTGGGAGTTAGAGTTTCCCCAGGGTGTTAGCCCTTTGGCGAAATTCTGTGAAAGCTACAACTGTTAGGAATTAGCCCTCCTTTAGCAGAGTTGAAGAAAAAGCATGTCTGAATCGCTGTGTAGCTTCCCTGAATCTAGACTGACTTGGCAAGCAAAACAAGGCAGGCAGTTTCAGGTTCCAAACTTAAAAAAGATCTACTAATAAACTTTACAATTACACATTTCTACAAATACACATTGGAGAAACTAGATCCTAACTAACTAAGCAAAGGATTTGGGAAGCTAGTAGCTTCATTCCTAACTCACCAGCTTCTCGGTGGAGAGGCTAGCATAGCAGAGAGGAGATACTAGAAGCAAGATCGCAAAGGACAAAGTAAGAGAGGCTTGGTCGTCTATGGAAGGCCAATGACTGTGGTTTGGATACCATGGCCAATAATTTTAAATAACACAGAGCAATAGTTGAGACTTTAGGTGAGAAGCCAGAGGGCTTTTACATGCAAAGGAAAATTAACCCTGTGCTAGCTAAGCCCCATTTGTCCCAGAACAGAAAAGGGTGGGGGAGAGGATGTTAGAATTTTCCAACAAAAGATTTATGGCGGGGTGGTTCTGGATGGTTAAAACCTTTGAGAATCATTCAGTTGAGACCAACTTTATAAAAAAATATAGTCTAATCTTTTAATAAATAAACAGAATAAAGTGCTGGCTTTGTAAATGTGTCCAAGTTCAACCAGATCTTTAGAATGTGTTTAAACAGTTTCTTGTCTCTTTATAACAGCATAAAGGCAGAGGTCTCTCTCTCTCACACACATACAGAGCTCTCTAGCTTCCCTTTTTGACAAGAGTTCTGTTCCCAAATCTAGGTCACTCTCTCTGACCAGATTTAACAGTGGGCTGATTTCTGTCCCTTCGTTAGACTTTCCCTGAGAAAACACTCCTCTTATTCACCCCCCCCCCCCGATTGAATGAGAACTCCTTTGGCTGAAGGATTCACCCTTCGTCCTTGATTTCCAACAGTCTTACTCTTCCGGAAACCTCACTCAACCCAGTAAGTGTGCCTGCTATAAACACATTTTCCCTCAGGCCTCCAACCTCTCCTTCTCAGTAAAGGGGCTGGTTTTTCCTCTGGAGTGGCCATTCTGGTTGCCTGGCAACCTGTTGCTGGATGGCTTTTCTACCACCACCCCTATACTCTGTCACACGTACTTTAGACAATTGCACCTTCCAGAGGTGCAACTCCTCAATTTGGTGGACGATGCAAAAAATTCTTGAATAATTTGTGGGTGTAACCAGCAAAACCACTTTTGAGTATCCTTGCCTAAGAAAATACCATGAAATTAATGGGTTTACTATAAATCAACAGGTGACTTGAGGACACACACACACACACACACACACACACAGGGCCTCGAAAAAGGCCCTGGAGAGCTTCCAGTGTTCTGTGGGCCTTATGAGACCCACCTCTGCTGTTGTTAATTCCAAGCTATTGTGCAACATCACAGATTTCTCAGATTTGATCTTCCTATGTAGCCGCCTTGCATTTTTGCTGCTTGGACCAAATCTCTTGTTCTCATTTTGGACAACCATGCAAATTCCAGCTTGCAAGGAAGAATAAATCTTTTTGTTGTTACAAATGCAGAATAACAAAGTTCTCCGGTCTACCAACCAAGTACTGCGATTCTATACTTGCAGGGAAGAGTGAGTCCTACCGTTACAGTATAATAGGCATTATACCATTACTTTCATTTCTGGTCCAATCAGCCTCTGTGAACTGAAGAGCACCATTTTGTCCTTTCCCTTTGGCATCAAAATTACAGCTTTGCTGTAGTACATGATACAGCACAACTCATATAATAATTAAGGACAATATTTATTTTACAATCTTGCTCTACAAAAAAAAAGGAAGCAAAGAACCTTACAGAAGGGGTAGTAAATTCTTCTCCCATTGACCCACACCAGCAGCTGAATGCCTCTAGAAAATACACTGGATGGCATTGATTAGCTATTAAACAATACATTCTGTTGTATTACTTGTATTGTTTTTACTAAAGCTTCAGGTCCAAGTAAGCTACTTTACTGCCCATCATCCTAGATGATTAATCATGCTGGCTGGAGCTGACGGGGTTTATTTATATTGGCCCATATTCTGCATTGCCTGTTTAGTTACATGTGCACAACTAATGACTCCTGGCCGAACCCCCACCCACCCAAATCTATTTTGCTGGGCAATAGCCACTCTGGGGAATGGAGATCTGTTCTGCTAGCAGTTGGGATGTGGGAAGATGATGTTTCCACGCCACTCCTGCCACCAAGAAAGGCTGCAACAAGGACTTGTGACAAGGTCCCGCTTTTTATTGTTGCAGGCCAGCTTGCTGAGGGGAGGTGGGTGGAAATGCCATTCTCCTGAGCCACAGACACAAGCAGAGCAGATCCTCATCTCTTGGAGCAGCTGCTGCCTGGTGAAGTAGCTTTGGGAGGACATTTACAACTGCAGCAACGGTGCCATAATCATGACTACGTAACCTTAAGTGAATTCAGATCAGTTACAGATCTGTAAGTCTACGTTATAAATCCAGAATTGCAACACAGAATGCCAGCCATCATTTACACTTATGCCACACCTTTCCTGCAGTATGCACAAGGCAGCATATAAGGCAATGTTCCCTTACATTCACAACTCTGCATGAGTTGGTCAGACTAGAAAAGTGAGTCTCCCTCCTTGGCATCCCAAGTCAACTCTCTAAGCACTAATGGGAAACACTCTTGCAAATGTAAGAAATCAATTGCTAGACGTATTTAAATTGTTTCATAGGCTGAAATCCTGCGTGAGAGTTCCATCTTTGTAAGTGGACTTAGGTATGCTGGAATTAGAATTGGTCAGTTTTGTAATGTTTCTATACAATAGAGGCCTGCTGCTACATTACTATGTTGCAGAGCTGGCAAAGTGGCAATCTTGCCTGTGTCTTGATACACATCTTTACAATTCACTAATAAGCTTTCTTAGTACCTCTGCAACGTAGCAGAATATACATAAAGTTACCTTAAATAAAAGGTGATAAAGGATCCTGGTGAAAATTTCACATCCTTCCCTGTGGGCATACGGACAACATCAAACCTTTCATTTAGAATAGTACCATAGGATTCCATATAAGAATACACTGAAATTAGACCAGCAGTACATCCAGTTGAGTACCGCTGACACTAGTTGTAAGTGGTTCTCCAGGGTTTCAAATGGCACTATTTCCTGTTCTATCTGGAAATGTGGGCAGCTTGGACCCAAGACCTTCTGCTTCCAGAACATGTCTTCTACAAGTGAGCTACAGTCCCTCTCCTATACACCATAATTTAGTGAATTCTTAACTGACATTTTACTCGAGCTGTACACATGCACTGAAAGACATTAGGCCTGTTCAAGCATTACTCAGTCTCTTGAGCATGGGAGCAGGGAAGTGCCTAGACCCACCTTCTCTACAACTTCCACATAGAAAGTGATATATCTCAGGAGAACTTCCTGTTCATACTGTTTTCCAAGTGTTTCCCTGCTCCTCTGTTCAGAAAAATGGGAATGAGTAACAAGGCTAAAAGCAAAATCAAAACTATTGGTATTCTCTTTTTCTATCATGCCAAAACATAGTTGAAAGGGGAATTGATCCTTGACTTAGTGCTCAGAAAAACAACAGTCCAGTAACCTGATCAGGACAAAAGGTAACTCCATGCCTCATACTGTTTAGGTAGCTAGAGTTCAGTCTAAGAGCTTCTCAATATGCTTCTCGTAATGTGGAGCGAGGGCTTCAGTACACAGTACTATAACTGTAGAAGCAAGAAATAATGAAAAACAACAGAATCGCAAATTTTCAGAATTCAGCTTTTGTTGCAAAAATGTGTACAATATAATTGCATAGAATCTGTTTTTTTCTTCTTCTTCTTCTAAAGCGCAGTTATGAATGGCCCTGGGAATACCAAGATCATTGATGTGAACATGAAAGGCTAAAACCCCAATCCCGAGCTTTCTGGGTCCATAGGCACATTTGAAAAACTCAGGCAGGCAGCACCACAGCATGGCTGGCCTCAGGGTGTGATCTTTCACAAAGGACAGTTAACTCGCCTAAGAAAATGAACAGAAAAAAAATAGGTTGGGTCTGATCCCCAATGCCAAACTACATATTTTATGCCACACAGTACAACACCAATTTCACAGAAGGCAACTAACTGATAAGACTGAGACAAGTAATTTGCCAGCCAATTCACCAATTTACTGCCAATATGCACTGTTCCTCTGTGCCAAGGTGAACACCCCAACATAAATCAGCATGCTCTTTCTCAGTCAGGATCATCATCCACATGCATACATAGATGCACACACTCTTTCCCTTGCCCAGGTTTGCTTCCATCTGAAACATATCTTCTCTCCTAGGTTCACTTCTCACTCCCCCCCTAAATCTTTTTACATTTGAAGCCCTTGTGTATTTTAGGGAAACGATAATTTTGCAACACACTCTAATATCTAGTTAATTTTTTTTTGTTAAGATAGTAGGAACCAGAGGACTAGCAGACACAGATGGAAGTGCCTGTGAGTACTATAGTGTCCACTGAGAAAAGCACAATTAAAAATACAAAGAACATCAGTGACAAGCAAGTACAAAACTGGATTTCAGGGTTACAGCTGGCATCCTGTCAGCAGCATATACAGGTGTAAAGTTAACATGCCTCCATGTCTGTTTTTGGTTGCTGTAGAAATTCCCTTCCTTCCAAAGCATCCTGACATCAAAGCACCCTGACATCCTGTAGACCTACTGAAGCCTCCCACTTATGGCTATTCATGCCTGAAGGAGGGAGAGGGGACCGCAGACGCATCTGACTATGTCCTCTATAGTGAGACACAAAATGATTACATCAGCCACTGAGACCTCTGAAGGACCTCAGCAGACATCAGTTGATAATGTAATCTCTTCATGTCTAGCTCTGGTGACTCTTTCACTCTTCTCCAGGCATGAATAGCCATAAGTGGGAGGCTTCAGTGGCTCGATGCTAGATCCAGGGCATGGTCAATGGTTCAGTGTAGCATCATTCCGCATGCAGAACCACAGTGCTACACTGAGCCATCCAGCATTCCAGCCTATGTATGTCCCTCAGTTCCCAACTTTCCCCCACTCTCCCAGAATCCAACTCGTGTCACATTTACCTTGGATGCTTTCATGTTATTTACAAAAGTAGTATAAAGACACCAGATCTCATCTGACCCTGGAAGCTAAGCAGGGTCAGCCCTGGTTAGTACTTTAACAGGAGACTGCCAATGAATACCAGATGCTGTAGACTATATTTCAGAGAAAGGTACTGGTAAAACCACCTCTGAGTATTCCTTGCCTAAGAAAACCCTATGTAATTCATGCGGTCACTAAGCTGGCAGGTGACTTGAAGGCATATATGCACACACAAATTTTTGCTTTGCTGTTTATTACTCACACATTTACAAGAGAGGTTTGCACAATTTACACATTAACAAATTTACAATGACACAGACACTGCTGTACGGGCGCTGGGCAACATGCTTTCCTGCACCAAGAAGGACAATGAGAATTTCTCCCATGCTATGGAATAAGATGATTATCATCCTAGATTTTTATGATATTTTCTATGGATCTTCTTCCATTCTTTGACAGTGTCCTTAATGGAAAAACTTCCTGTCTTTGACGCACTGTGGAATATTTCAACAGGCCAAGTTCATTAAACAGCAAAATCAAGCTGCAAAATGCTTTATCTATCCGAGTCTGTGTCCTGTCATTGGTTTGTGCTGTATTCTACAAACTCAGTTATCTTTATAGTAGTTATTAAAGTTGATTCGTAATAGGAAATCTTCCAGGTGAGGCTGGTATCCTCTGTTTACAAGCTTAGTTACTACTGCAGGGAGAACAAAAAAGGAAGTTTAGAACATTCAATCCAGCAATTCTACAAACTTTCAGGTTGTTCAAAATAACACATATTCTGAAATACAAATTATACACAATTAAGCCTGCTCAAAAACTCCTTCTGGAAAAGCAAAGTGGGTATGTTTCTGGGTGATGTGAAAGAGCTTGATGAACTGATTTTATCTGTTTGGCATTTCATTCTATTTCCGTTCTATATTCGTTCTAGTTTAGCTGTGCCAATCTGGAATCTTGTGCTTTTTCTGCAAGTTCCAGAGAAGGAGGAATTGTTGCTTATTGGGAGAACACAAGTAATGCTGCATAAGGTTGTAGGTTCAGTTGGTATCAAAATGGGATCTGATAGCTGGTACTGTGAAGATGTTTGCTTAGGATTCTGCACAGAGAGTACCAGTCCAAGAACTTAGGGCTGAGCTGGATGGGTAATTACTCTAACCTGATGTAAGGCATCCCTCTATTCTCACTTTACACTCCTGAAGAGGTAAAAGAATTTATTTCCTAAGATCTACTCTTGCCAATGAAGATCACGCAAACTTTACAGCAGTGTTTCTCAAAGAAGTGGTCAGTGGACCAGTGTCAGTCCACAAGCTATCCAATGCCGGACCCTGGAGAGTGTCCAGGAAAGAAAGAAACAGCTGTAGCCAACTGGCATAAATATGGTGCTGGTCTTGGTGCACTGGGAAAAGAAACCCTCCTGTTGTCCACATCAGATAGCAAAACAAGCACTGCTTTACACAACTGCCTGGTTCAAATGGAATGCTAAGTCATGGTTTTAATGCAACAAGTACATGCATCCACAAACATAAAGCTCATGCTTGCCCTCTTATCCTCAAAGCCTTGGACAGAAAATTAGATAACCATGATGATATGTACTAGGGAAGTAAGTCCATAAACACCCATGCTAACTAACATGTCTTTGCCGTACTGTGCAAAGTATGTATTTTCCCCCCTCTGGATAACATGCTCTCAGTAGCTCAGGTCTTACCGTTGAATAAGAAGTGGGAGTAATACTTGAATGTGTTATACGATTGCTGCATTAAGCCAAAGTTGGGGTGAACAGCCATTTGTTTGCTAGTATCAAAACTCCATGACTGAGAGATTAACTGGCTACGGAACTTTAAGATGAGACTGAAGATGCTGTGAATTATGTTCATCACAGGAGCTGCCTTTTCAGTCAGTAATCCCCTGTCAAAAAGAAAAAGTAAAGAGAGACATATCATCACTTGACAAGTGAAGCTACAACTCTTTTTCTGGGGCAGCAAATGCTTAAAATAGTGTTCTTCCTCACCCACAAAGATGGAGAACTTCTCTCATCTATTGACAATTCTAAAGTTTGCTCAGAGATTAATTTGGAATAATTCTGAAAAGCCTAAAATCATGCTAAAGAACCACCACCAATAACATTTTGAAGGGTTGTGCTTTGTGTCTTTTATTGTCATGCAGGAGAAGGCCAACTTCCTGCAGGTCTCTTATTCTGGAGAAAAGTTTGGGAGAGCCAGATACAGCCAGGACACCTTCTGCTACCTCACAGACACACTTTTTTTACTAAGGTTTCCATCAGTTTAATACAGAGATATGGAATATGTGGTTTTCCTGAAATGTCAGATTGTGTGGCCCATCATGTGATGGCATAAGCTGATGGATGATGGGAATTGCAGTCCAAGAACATCTGGAGGTCTATATAATTCCCAAGTTTTCCTTAGTGGGGCATTCTCATCCAGCATCTCAGTTTAGGAAACGTTTCTTCCTACTTCTTCCACTTCTTCATTTCAGTTTTCGTAGGTGTTCCCATTTCCTCAGTCTTGATGCTTATTATGTACCTCTCCCATCTATTTCCATTTCTCTTTGCTCTCTACCACCACGTTAAAATGCATGCAGTTGAAAATCAAATTATAATTAGGTTAGATTTGTTAAACTAATCATACAAACCAATGGGATTACAGCCCAAAGTGTGCCCAGAAGAATAAATGCCCAGATTATTTTTTTTTAAAGCATCAAATGAACTCTTTCCAGGCAAACACAACTTCAAATTAAGAATTACAAGAGTCCTTTCAAATCCTCACACTGCAATGCAAGCTTACCTCTTACCCTGTCCATGCATAACATCTGTTATGTGCATGTGCATGTTCCTTCAAGTTGCCTGTTGACTTACGGTGACCCCATGAATTTCATAGATTTTTCTTAGACAAAGAATATTCAGAGCTGGTTTTACCAGTTCCTTCCTTTGAAATATAGCCTATAGCACCTGGTATTTGCTTGTAGTTTCCCATCCAAGTAGTAACCAGAACTGACCCTGCTTAGCTTCCAAGATCAGATGAGGTCTGGTGCCTTTAGAATATCTGACATTGTTGTTGTGTGCCTTCAAGTGGTTTTCTAACTTTGATGACCCTAAGGCAAGTCTGTCACAGGGTTTTCTGGGGCTGAGAGTGTGTGACGCACCCAAGGTCACGTCACTTTAGTGGGTTGCCATGACAGAACAGGGAGTTGAACGCTGGTCTCCAGGGTTGGAGTCCAATGCTCAAACCACTACACTGCACTGGCTCTTGTATCTGATATACCCATCAGAATTTTGGAAGGTGGAAAGCATCAAGCAATTGAAAGAAGGATCATTCTGGCTACCTCTCCTGGACACTGCAGCAATCACAATCAACTTGGAAGAAGCTGGAAGGGGCTTTCTCCCCATTTTCCAAACTTTCATCAGTTTCTTTTTTTTTTTAATGTTTTTATTAAAAATTTAGTTTTAAAAATAAAAAAGAAACCCTTCCCACTTCCAAGCTTAAATTTTCCAGTTGAATCTGTTTATTTCCATTACATACAAACATAGTTTCTATTTAACAAAGAAGAAACGATTACTTCTTTCTTCATTTCTTATACATTTATATCTTTATCCAATCCAAAACTTCTCTCCATTCCCTTTCAAAGTTCTGGATAGGTTTATTTTTCAAAGAACATGTTAGTTTTTCTGTCTCTACGATATCCAGAACTTTTAACTTCCATTCTTCTATATCAATATATTTCCTTTCTTTCCAGTATCGCGCATATGTCAACATTGTAGCAGTTATTAAATATAATAATATCTTCTGATGACATCTTATTTCCCTTTGTTGCCTAACATATTTAACAAGTAAAACTCTGGTTTCATTTCAAAATTCAAATTACAAATTCTTTGAATTTCATCATATATCCCCTTCCAAAATTCTTTTGCTATCCTGCAAGTCCACCACTTTCATCAGTTTCAAACACACGTAATTTCTGTCTCTGAAACACTTCTAAGGTAGGAACTACTACTTCCCCTCCACTGTATACCTTATAGTGACAGTGGAATCAGCACCAAGAGCCAAGATAAAGGAGATCCATAATTATTGCTGTAGGCTAGAATCCTCTGTGGCAGTTACAAATGTGTAACCTAGAGTTACACACTCATGCTGTTACCTATTCATGATTCCTAAATTAGAAGCCATGCGGGAACCTTGAAAGTCTCTCCATCCTGACTTACCAGACAGCAGCCACTGCAATTGGCAGGGGGCTGTTCCCGTGCCAACTGGGAAACAGCCAAACCTCATCCCAACCCTCATGAGAACAATCTCCAGTGCAACGGGGAATTGTTATGAGGTCCTGTTGTACTGCCTCCTGAGCGACTGGGGAACAGACTCCCCTTGATTGCAGCAGCTGCTTCTTGGTAAATGGAAATTGTGGAGACCGGGTGAGGATTCACTTCATAGCACCATACCTTGATATATTCTCTGTACTACACATAATAATATTCTTACCGGAAGATTGCTTTGTTGAGGTATTCTGCATGTGTTCTGTAAATTTCTTCCAAGTTCCCTACCGAAGACAGTTTGTTTCCAAATTCACACCAGGTCACATGCAGAATCTGGTTCGCAATATAACCCTGAATAACTTTCACAAAGTGCTGCATTTCATGCTTATAAAGCTGGAGCTGTCGAAACTGAACTGAATTTGATGCATGTTTCACTAGTGCTGAAAAAAGGAAAAGAAAGAAAAGGATGAGTAGCACCACCTGAAAAAAATACTGCTGCTGAATTTAAAAAGTTATATTACCACAGCGCTAGTCTGGGAACCAACTTAGTTTTTTTATGAATCAGGTTGCGTAACCTCTCACACATTGACCTCAATTCAACCTTCCCTTAGTGTAGCATAAATATCTGCAGGTGCACTTACACTACACTGAGCCACACACATAATTTACTTTAAAGCCCCTGAAGCTACCCTGCATTGCCATTCTATATCTCATGGTAAGCAGGCAGGATCAGAGATCCTCACAGTCAGATGCAAAATGATGACATCATCGCTGAAATCCGCTGAGTTCCTCTGGGAGTCTCAGTGCTGCTCTAAGCATTGTGTGTCTGGCACAATCTTTCAGACACTGGGAGGTAGCCAGACATTTTGGCCTGCTCATTCACGGTGCATATTCTCACATACAAACATGAAATTGCTTATGTCTCCCTTTTCTTTTTGTGCATTTCCAATGCACCCCGCATTTCATGCTTATAAAGCTGGAGCTGTCGAAACTGAACTCCACCCTGGTGTAATAGTTGTGAGGCACCAGGAATTAGTAGCTGCTCTCATTGCTACTGCATTCATTCAACAGAACACACACCCTGAGGTGAAAAAAAATAGATTATCTTTCCTTTGTGCTCTGTGGAAAACACCAAATCTTTTCAGTTCCGTTAGTGCAAACTGGGTTCACCTTTGATTACGTGGATTTGAAATTAAGTCAAATTACTCTCATGGAATACAGATACAGGAAACACTTGGTGAACACCTAGTGGTAAACATAAGCTGTATCTCAATAGGTTGGATTCTAGACTAGATAAATAAAAAGAGCAAGAATTATCTTACCAGTTCGCTTTAAATGGAACCAAACATCCTTAAGAGTCCACACCATATGCTTTAGTTGCAGCAAGAAGGAGAAAATCTTGTTATATTTATTCATGCAGTTTTCAGTAATGACAATATTTAAGGGCCAGTCCACCTTAAAAAAGAATCATTGAAATATGTGTTAGTACTACATGTCCCTCTATAATCTTAAAATTTCATTGACTTTAAGGTAAGGATTTAAAGACTGTTGCTCTCTTAAAAAAAATACAGAATGCTTTTGTAAGTTGTAACAGAAGATGAATGGGATTAACGAACCAATTAATAAGGTTCATCTATAACATTTGTTTTCTTATTTTTCTACAACTCTTCTTACCTTATATCGTAGTTCTAAACAGTTTAGGGCATCGGGTGCATTGGGCTTGAACATCTCTGGAAGGTACTTTAGCGCAAAAGAAAGATTGGAAGCCAACCGAGTGTCTCCATGAAGACTGTATTGCAGTGCTTTATTTAAGATGGAATTGAGGACTAATGGGTTTAGAAGTTCACCAGGTGTCTGTCCTGAACCAAGCTGGAATGACAAAACATGGCATCAGAGACTGAGAATACACTGGCACAGTAAGACTTGCAGAAATACTTTATGCTGTATGCCAGATGCTGCAGAATTCCTCTGTGTTCGGTAGCGCAGACATAGGGCAACTCTGTTGCTTCATATAGTAGCAATTATACATATGTTAAAGAAACAAGCTGAGAAGAAAAGCCTATGCAAATACCTTTTCAAAAAGTAAATCACTGAGTGATTGGGCAAACTCTCCATCTTCCATCAACAAAAAATGCCTTAACGCTCCAAAATGCTTCTCAACATTCAACTCCACGAAGTAGTAGTCAACAATGGCTTTGTTTACAAGGGAAACACTAGGAGCAAGTGAAAACATGTATTAAGTATTTAACACAAACGAAAAGAAAAAGTCCACCAATTCACCCCTCATTAAAGACAACAAACTTATATGACTACTGAGCAGCAACCTTAATCCAAGATAAAATTACATTTTGAATCTCAAATCAAATCTTAGTCTAAATCCAACTGTTAATCCCAACTAGAATAGATCCACTGAGATAATGGAACTTAATAGGTCATATAAAGCTCATATAAATCATACTGACTCAATGGGTCTATTCTTACTGAGACTAGCAGTAGGAGTTTTTATGTGTGAAGCAAATTAAAAACATTTAACAGTCTGATCCAGTAACCAAAATTAATTATAGGTTCTTTCCAAGGGAACTACTCTAATGCATCACTTTCATTACACTTTGATAGTTACCAGCATAGATCAGTTTCTTAAACAGAATGTACAGGAGGTCAACAGGAGAGTTATTAGTCCTTTGTCAAATAAGCATAGTTACACACTCTCACTCCTTTTCTTTACACTTGTAAGTAGTTATTTCTGTATTATTCAAAAATCAACTGCAGCTATTATGTTTTACTGTAAGTATCGTTATTTCTCATTCTAGAGTAAACTGTCTATGGATAACATTCTCAGAAACAGCTTTTGTGATGGCAAAAAACAAAAAACCAACCCAAATAACAAAGCAGTAACATGATTTGAAATATACAGATTTATTAAAGATTCTTTCATAAAAATATATGTGAATTGTTGTTTAGTCCAAATTATTGAATCAATTTGTACTTGTTGGTTCAAGAGTCCGCTTCTACTGGTCACCAATAAAAGGCAGGACATATAGTGAATAAGCTGAGCTGTTCTTTTAAGAAAGGGAAATGAAAAGTAATACGAACAATTTCCAAATATTACTTACTGAGAAACCAAGGGAGCAGTAATTGACCGTTTCATCAGCACTGGTAGAGACAAGAGCTCACTTAGCTGTACAGCTGTTTCATCGGTAGCTGACTGCGCAGATGGTTCCATAGGGAATGTGTAGGATCTTGGAATGACATGATGAAGGAGATGGGAAACTGGAAGCTCTGCTGCATTGGAGCAAATAAATCTCTCTGTTGATTTCCTTTTAAGGTTACTGAGTGCTCTTTTTAAAGTACTTTCAAAACAACAGAAATTTAATGTTTTTATGCAATCATTAATTTCAATGTTTGCAATCTACAAATGGGTTAAAAAGTCAAGAGGCAGGACATTTCACAGGACATTAATAATGGGGATGGGGAACTGTGCCCACAAGGGTGCTGTAGGGCTTAACCAAAAATGAATGAAACACAACTTTGCATCTTATTTTTCACAACAATTCTCCAAGCCTGGTGCTTTAACTAACTCTGTTAATCTAATAGATAAGGTTAACTCTTTGGACTGGCTGCTATCAGTACACAGATTGGAATGATCTATATTTAGTTTGGTAGTATAATGTATACTAAATCTACATGAGAAGTACACACACACACACACACACACACACCAATTTTCCTCTAGGGGACTGCTGCATGTGAACTCTAAACATGTCAGAACAACAACCTGGACAATGTTTAAATGATTCAGTCAAGTTGGTCAGACACACTGCACAGATCCCAATTACAGAACTGGCATCCCAGAGAATCCTAAGGGCCCCTAGTTCAAATATGGTGTTTAAAGGCTCCTAGTTCAAATACAATTGTGGAAAATAATGACATCTGAGAATAGTCTATAACAGTGGTAGGGAGAGTGTGGCCTCCTGGCTGCACGTGGTCTTCAGGCCCTACTTTTGCAATCCCTCAGAGCCCACCAAGTCTTTTTTTTCCCCCAAAACAAAAAATTCTTTCAATCAATTTTTTCCATGGAAACCATGCAGAATCCCTGCAATACATGAAAACATGGGAAAACACCCCAACACCACCCATACAGTTCCCCAGAACCATCCACTTCCCAAAAATGCCTCAGTTTTTTCTCTGTAGCTCCTCTTAGCATGGTGTCAGGAAATAGTGGTATGTGACTTCTTGTTACTATTTTGAGAGGCATGGAAAAGACAATGGAGGTGTTAGCTGTGGGTGGGTGTGGCTCACAGGGGACTCTGTGATGGACACTGACCCTCCCATTCAGTGGCCTATAAATGCAAGTGCTGGATGAACAGATACCTGGCTCTCCAGGTGTCCAAAGAAACCAACTCTGATCAGCTTCAACTACCACAGTCCCTGGTCAGAAATGAACTGTGGCCCACTGAATGATGTGAGTTTCAGACCAGCATCGTGTGGAGTGTGTTTCCCATCCAGCTCTACAGAACTCTAGACAAGCACACACACTACTCCCTTCAAGTGTAATAGTATTTTAAAAAGTTACATGTGCGTTATGTTCCTCAGTTTGAGAACACTCACACATCAAATCATAGTTGTCTTGATATTCTTCAAGACAATATTGATCAGATAAGGCTTTCAGATAATCTTCTTCCTTCTTCCACACGGCAACAGTAGCATCTTCTCCTTCTTGACTTGTAGATGCACTGGCTTCAGAGCGGCAAACTCCCTCAGTCACAAGAATCAATTCTGTTGATTTCTCTGTTTCACCTCCCTGAGGAAGAACCACACCTGGGTATTATTCTACCTTCTTCATTTGAAATCTTTTACATTTATATATTACCCTTCATCTGCCTAAATTCCAAGGCAGTTCACAGTTGAATAAAAATACAGCAGCTACTCAACAATAGTCAGAGGACAACTCCAAGACAACGGCTCGATTCTTTCCCCCTCTAAATCCCACTTCTCTAGCCTGTAATAAAAAAAGTAGGGAGCATGTGCTCAGTGGCAGTGCCTAGAGCTATTCACTTGCTCATTAGTGAACCCCTAGCCCAGTACTGGGGACAGATCTCTGCAGTGCTTTCAGAACAATCCCCACCCACTTCCAAAGTTTCTAAGTTGGGACCAAGGTTTGTAGCTTGCTCTGCTTCCCAACAGAATCCATGCCCTCTACGGCATGTCCAAACCCACAGTTCCCAAAACCTTGCCTTCTGCAGTATATCCCTTCCACAGTGTGCTTTAATTTCTATAGTGTGCCACACAGTCATGTGAAAGAGGAGAACATTTCAGTAGAAAATATATCTTTTTCTGTGAGAACTGGTAACAGAATCTAGACACTGCTTAGATAGCCATAGGTATACTGACACAATTTATAGAAGTTACTTTTTAATTTTAGTTCTCCATGTCCCCCAGCTTTGGAGATTTGGGGAATCGCAGTTCCCAAAAGTGACTTTTTCCATGCTCTGTAAAACATAGCTCTCTTTTCTCCGCATCACCTACGTTACATGGCTTGTTTTCTCTGGCCCTATTAAAGCCACCTTAATCCTGTCTTTTGTGTTTTTAGCTATGATGCTTATGACTCAAGGAAATTCCACACCACTAAAACTGCCCACTTGCATCCTCCCAGGCTAGCAGCTTAACTACACTATAGCTAAGGCAGGAGGCTGAGAGAACAGTCACTTGGGTATTCCTTAGAAGCTGCTTTTGTCTCATGGTAAATCCCTCTCCGGCCCAGCTCTTAAACCAGTATTGAACAGGAGCTGGTGGCACCAATATCCAGTTAGTTTGCAACCAAATCTGTGGCAAACATAGTGTTGTCTATAGATCAAGATAAAACCTACTATGCATTTTAAAAATAATTTTCCGGTATTATATAGTAGGATCGCTATAAATGCAAAACAGCTGAATTCGTTAAAGACACCAGGAAACGAATGATCAGTATGTGGCACAACCACCACTATATTAATAGACAATTACTCACTATGATGTGAAAGTCTATTAGAAATACTACAGAAATATTCATATATCCCTGATTCACGATTAATGTTAGGGGGACAGTTGTTTGAAACTTCAAGTTACTGATTCTCACCTGCAAATTCTGAGGAGGCTTTGACAGCTGCTCGGCATCATCTGTTGTGATTGCTATTGTTACTTCAAAAGAAAAAGGAAGGGAAGAAAAATATTAATTATGTTTATCTATCTGAGTGCAAGAAACATGCTACACTGACTATTTTGATATTGACTACACTTAAGAACTTTGCAAATATGAAAAACGTTTCAAACATACAATAACTTAGATCCCCACCCTTCTGTGTATTAATTAGTAAGCCTGAAACTCAGTACAAGATTTTCTCCTCTTTTTCATGAGGCCATTTCAGCTACTAAAAGGTATATTGTATTCCATTAATTTTTATACACTGCTGCCCCACACCATTTTTAATAGGGACTTACAAGCCTCATTCACAGTTTCTCTGTCTCACAAGGCTTGCAGTCCCTATTTAAGTTGGCATAGGGCATCAGCAGAGCTGACAGCAAATAATCTGTGAATAATCAAATCTGCAAAAGTGAAACCCGCAAATGTGGAGGGCTGACTGTAATTCCAACCTATTTAGAACAAGTAAACCTGGTTCACAAATCATTAAAATCATTAAAGCTAAGTTCTGCTGATGTCAATTAGTTGTAGCCAATTCATCCCTCTGATTTAATACATTTCTAATCTGCCCCAAAATTCTTTGATTGGTTGTCACTCACCCTCCTCCACCTCCTCTCCCAAGCTTTCTTCTTGCTTTTCATCCAGGTTAACTGCCAATGCAGAACCAGAAGGTCTTGATTCTTGTCCTTCATCACTTTCTTCGATGGCAGAGAATTCCCCCTTGTATAGGAATGCCTGTACTGTAGAGCTAGATGTAGGACCAGAGGCTGTTTTAAGATGAGGTATTGGGTCACTGTCAGCTGATGGGATCCACTCACCGATTTGAATACTTGACTGTGATGCATGCCCAAAGGAGCTCCACCGAGGCTTTGAAGCCTCAAAATCAGAAACCAGCTCCCCAGTCTTAAAGTGTGACTCAGAGGCATGGCCGTGAATATTCCACCGAGGTCGAGAGGACACCACTTCAGAAACATTTTCACCAATTCTGATGTTGGCATCTGACACGTGCCCGTGGACATTCCAACGAGGTCTATTCAGCTCTGTGTTTGACACATACTCACCAATCTTGATGTTGGCATCTGAAGCATGCCCATGAATATTCCACCTGGGCCTGGAGGGCTCCACATCAGAGGTGTAATCTCCAACCCGAATGTGGGCTGCAGACACATGGCCATGAATATTCCAGCGAGGCCGGCTAGGTTCTTCCTCAGAAGTATACTCTCCAATCTTAATATGTGCATCTGAAGAATGGCCATGAGGATTTGAATGTGGCTGGGCTTGTTCTGTATCTGGAACATATTCTCCAATTTTAATGCTTGCATCAGATGCATGGCCGTGAATGTTCCAACGAGGTCTCCTGCTTTCAACATCAAAAACATTTTCTCCAACTCCGATGTGGCTGTGTATGACTGAAGGCCTGAGAACAGTATTGAAGTCATATTCTGGGGTGGTGGCTTCCCCTTCTGCAACATCTTTTGGCACAGGATTACCTTCACCAATCTGATCACTTAAGGAAAGATCTGAACTGATATTTTGCAAAGCTTCCTCTAATAAACTGGTCTCCTTTATACAGGGAGGAGGAAGTGTTTCTTCCTGATGTTTTGGTAAAAAATCTTCAAAATCCAGACCTTGTTCAGACACACTCTTTGAGAGAGAGACCATTTCCTCTGTAAAGAGTACCTGGGATGCAGTTTCTGTTTCTGCTGACTCAACATACTCATTAAACTGTACATTTGCTGGCTGTACTAAGACCAATGATTTCTTATCTGAAGCATCATTTGCCAGCTCAGATTCTGTATTTCTGTCAGTCTCCCCAACATTAGGACAGCTAGGCTCTGCAGAAGTTAACTGAAATGGAAACAATGAAAAATCATTACTAAAATAGATACATAACTCAGTGGTTCTTAACTTTTTCTTTATGTTTAAATATATTTTGTTGCTGGAGGCTCCCAAGATTTAACTCCAGATTTAAATACTGAAAAATTTATTGATGTATGGCGTCTGGAGACTAGGATTCAAATTCCCACACAGACACTGAATGACCTTGGACAAATCATATTCTCTCAGCCTCAGAAGAAGGCAAAGGGAAACTCCATCTGAAAAAGTCTTGCCAAAAAATCCTGTGATAGTTTCACTCTAGGGTTGCTATAACTCAGAAGTGACTTGAAGAGATACAACAACTAAGTTTTGCTGACAGGGAGAGGTACTTTCTAGCCATCATGTCTCTCTCCTTGAAAACTGACTTACGGCAACCCTAAGGTGAACCTATCATGCGGGTTTTCTTGGCAAAATTTGTTTTGCCTTTGCTTTCTCTGAGGCTTAGAGAATGTGACTTACCTGAGGTCACCCAGCGAGTTTCCAAGGCTGAATGGGTATTCAAATCCTGGTCTCCAGTGTCATAGTCTGGGCAGGTACACTCATCTGCTGCTGCATCCCTTTCATCAGGGGTATGAGAAGGGAGGGGATGGGTGCTGAAACTGCTCCCTCATTTGCAAACAAGAGAGCAGTTCTGGCACCTGCACACACACCCACATCCACTGCCACATCCCTGTCACTGCCACTACTGTTGGTGTCCAGCAGCAGGGCTTCAAGGATCCTCTGTGAGCAGTCTGCAGACTCCAGATTAAAAGCCACTGATTTATACAGATGGGATATCTTATCCGTTTCTTTCATTTACAGCTTCTAACACTACTATGACATAGTATTTTTGCAGTTTTTATATGATGATATTCACTTTTTTACTGGCTTATGATAGCGTAACTATTAAATGTAATACTGTATTATAATTATTAACATTTGTCATCAGACAATATATGTAAGACAGCAACACCAACCTGAAGGATAGAATCTCCCACTGACACAAGTACAGGTGAAGCCTCCTGACACTGAGATTCTGGAATTATGTCTACTTTCCTCCTGTAGTTTCCATCAGGAAGTTTTTCAAGCATTTCCTAAAAATCAAAAGGCAGGAGGGGGGCAAAATCTAAGCTGTAAATATGCCAAGCATATATATGTAACTAAGGTCAATTTGCCTGTTCTTAAAAAAATGAAAAGAAATAGCTACACTACCTCTATACGTTTTTGATCTTCCATAAGAAACTGGAGACGGGCTGTTTCTAATTTATGTCTCTGAATTTTCCACAAGGCTTTTTTTTCTCTACGAGCTGCATCTTCAGACAGTTTGCTGTAATGGTCAATTAACTCTTGCCTGCACGAAACAGAAGAAATGATCTTACAATGTCATGTTGTGATAAAGCAGAAGAAAAAGCAAAAATTTGTCCCACTACATTCCTTCAGAATTTAAAATGTGCCCCACAAGCTGAAGGTCAGTGAGCTGGCAGAGTACTGATGGAAGTCAAACAGGTTATCAATATATCATGTACCATCTGGAAGCTTCTCAGTGGGAGCCTCTTGTTGTATGGACCAGAACTCTAGAGGTTTGGAAAATATCTCCTCTGTTAAATTTAAACGGTAAAAGTGTAACTGACCATGAGTGGGCTTGCTCTGCATGTGGAAAACCAAGTTCAAGCCTTGTTTATTGGCACTGTAATCATTCCCCAGTGCAATGTATTTTACAGGATTACTCAGAGGACAACTAATAATTGTTAAGTGTACTGCATAATGTTCTTGTAAGGTTGTTGTCATAAACATATTTGATCTAATATAAAAAGCAGATGGTATAATGAGTATTTAAAACTTTTCAGGAGATTGTAATACTTCGGAAATGTTTATCAGCTAAATAACCTATAGTTACAAGACTATTTACAATATCTTGTTGGGATGGAGTATGGGCTATGTTGATGGGATAAGGTCAAACTACGACATAGATTCCTCCTGGGCACACTTTGTGTCCCTCTCAGAAAAAACAATAATAGTGCCAATGACAGAGAAGACAGACAGAGTTCAAGGAGATATTTGTGTCCACTTGTAAGAGCCCTGGTTAATCAGACCAAAGGCCTATCTAGTATTCCGTTAACTGAACGGCCAATCAAATGACGAAGAATCCCACAAGCAGAATACATGCGCACATCAGCACTCAATTATTCATGTTCCATAGCATCTTGAAAAGGATTTTACCTCTGAAAGTGGAGGTAACACAGCCATCACGATTAACAGCCACTGATAGCCTTATGTTTCATTCCCTATTAAAGCCATCCAACTTGTGACATTCTACATTTGCCAAATAAATAATCCACCGTTTAACTATGTACTCTAAGAAGCAGTGGTTCCTTTCGTCTACTATGAACTTCCCATCCTTTAGGCTTACTGAATGAACCAGGGTTCCAATATTGGTAGTGCTTTTGGACCATATAACATAACGCATTTCAGCTGTTGTTATTTCTTCCATTCTCTTACCTTGCCTTCTTCTCTAATTCTTCTTCTAAAGCCTTCAATCTTTTCTCTCTCTCTCTGAGCTCTCGAGCATAACTGAAGTCATCATCAATCTCTTCTTGTTTCAGAGCATGTCGGCGCTATGTATAAATTCAGAAGACTTAACTATCTCAAACCATACACGGAGATCTATATTTTATATTTAAACAAGTTCAATCTCAATACAAGCTGTTAAAAATCTTTTATAGCTATCAGCAGAAAATGTCCATTTCGTTTCAGTGAAAACAAATACCTGTTGATCTTTTTCAAACTGTTCTTTTAATTTCTGAAACTGCTCTCGCTTCTTTGCATCCAGTGCCATTCTCTGAGATATTTGTTGATCTAAATACAAATTTTAAATGCCATTGCATTATAATCAAAAAACACTTGAGAAAATAAATTACATTACAAAGACTGCCATAACTTACCAGTAATGGCTTTTAGAGCTTTGCTAGCTGTTTCTCGAGCATGAACAATTAACTCCTGCTTTTCAATTTCCATGCGCAAGTCCTAAGAGGTAGTTACAAATGATTTACTGAGATTTTTCAACCCTGTCACTGTAAGTGCATGCTTTAAGATGTGCACTTCCATGAGCAAGAAACAGTAAATCAAAAAAACCCTCTCTCAAATATGAATAAGAATCTCACTGAAGCAGTTACAGTACTGTAATATGATAGATAAAATAACATTAAAGCTTGAGTTTTCATTTCCAGAGCCTAAGATTTAGTGTACCACTAAGTATTTAGGATAAAATATTTCTATTATGCTAAAAAGAACCTGCTGTCCGACTGACATGGCTGGAAGATTACATTACAGAAATGCAGGAAGTAGTAATAGCAAATTTGCATTACACTTTAAGCATATGAACAAAATTGCAAGGCCTTACAAAAAAACCTTCCACATTAAATCCATGTGGGGCATGGAAGTTAAGGAGATCACAGGTTTTTAAAACTACCTTGAAGTGATAACTTAGAACTAGAATTCAAAGCCTTGCTCATATGTGAACATGCAGTCCTCCCAGGACGTCTGGTGCTAGCATCACCCTGTGTCCTTTTTCCCTTTCTGTTTTCTGCCATAGAAAATATAAAGAATGTCAGACTGCTCTGTATCTGAGAAGGCAGTCCTCTTCATCACTCAAGCTGACACTTTTCCAGGTAAGGGTGAGAGAGGAATGGCACTAAGCTTCAACTGTTCTGAGAAATGACAGACAGATTCTCCTCACCCTATCAGCAAGCTCCTGTCAAAAGTCACAGGCAAACATCAAGGGCAGAAATGTTTGTACTCAAGTTTGCTTAGTAATTTCACCCCTCTAGTAACCATAATAGGCTCTGAATGCCTTTCACTAAACCTGGACAAAATAGAACCTCAAGGGCTCAGGTGGCCTTCAAAGAGATATTCAAAGAATCCAAAATTGCCCATACATACATACATACATACATACGTACGTACATATATACACATACATAGATATATACATATACATATATAGAGAGAGAGAGTTGGATGCTAAAATTAAAAGGATTAAATTAAAATTAATTAAAATTAAAATTAAAAGGAGTATCATTAAATTCTCATATGTACTTTTTAAACAAGAAAACAATGTATATATTAGATAACCATAGATGTGACACTCTGAACCTACCAACCTATATTCAGCTACTTGAAAACAGGTCCATTCTAATTTTTGTTTTTGAGAGTTTGAGTACAAGACTGCACTAAGTCGATCTGGCTTTTATGGGCAGGAGTACCGTACACATATGAAGTCCAACGTAAGGGCAATTAACTTTACTAATATAAAATTACTCTTTTTATTAAACTTACCTTTTCTTCCTTGCTGATGGTACTATAACGTGCAATTCTTTCCATTCGGCCAACATACACTGCACAGTCTCTCTCAATCTCTTTTAATTCTTCAAGGGAGAAAATTACAGAAATCCGAGGAACCGGGATATCTGACCAGCATATATAGTGCTGCAAAGTAGTAGTAAACACAGAAAAGTAAAATCTATATTTTTGTACATCAGGACTGTAATCCTATGGGGGAAGTCTTGTTCAATTTTTTTGTTTTAGCTGTCTGCTTATGTTTAAAAGCCTCCCACTGTATTTGATGGTGCTTATATCAAAGTAAATATGCAATTATTGCCAGAGACATGTAATAATATTTATTATATTATGATGCAACTACAGTAATTCTTCCAGAACCTCTTTGTTAAATTTATGTAGGTTTTTTTTCTGACACTGTAACTATAAAAATGATCATTTAGTCAATTTAGACAAAACATAATACTGCCAACTATTAAACTAAAATTTATAACTTATGTTCCTTGATGACATTTTAAGTGTAAGATAACAAATATATTCACGGATAACAGATAATAAAAACAGAATAATTTGTATTAAGGAGTAAATATACATACATACATAATTAAACAATTACAGTGAGCCCTCAGTATCTGCTAGGATTTGGCTCCAGGACACCATCCCCTGTTGATACCAAAATCTGTGAATGCTCAAGTCCCACTACGTACAATAGTGTAATAAAATGACGTCCCTTATACAGTTCTCCCTACACATTCACAGGTTTGACTGTCGCAGGTTTGATTATTCACGGTGCCCGCTTGCCTCCCACCCACACACTCTCCAGCTTGCAATCGCACTGACAGTGGGCAAGAGAGTGATGGGAAGAGAAGATCTTCCCCTTGCGCTCTCCCGCCTGCCAGAGCAGCATGATCACGTGGCCAGCGGGCAAGAGACTGAAGGAGAGGAAAGATCTCCCCTGCATGTAGTGTCTAGTGACGTTGCCTGCACAATCGCATGTGTGGGAGGTGAGAGAGTGAAGGGGAGGGAAAATCTTTCCCCCTGCACGCTCTCCTGTACCGCTTCCTGTGCAATCGTGTGGGTGGGTGGGTCGATAGAGTGAAGGGAAGATCTTGCTCCTTGTGCTCTCCTGCCAGCCGCTGCTGGTGCACCCACACTAGTGCAGACAAGAGAGTTCGGAGAAGAGAAGATCTTTTCCCCTGTGCTCTTCTGGCTACAGGGGAAAAGATCTTCTCCATCCCTGCACTCTCCTTTGCCCACTACCTGGTGGGCACACTGGCAGCAGCTGGCAGGAGAGTGCAGTGAAGGCGAGTGCTCACTGGGGGGAGTTATTTGCAGTTCTTTGACTTTCACGGGGGTTCTGTGTCTCTCACCTGCACAAATGTGGAGAGCCTACTGTATAAAATGGCAAAATCAACGTTTGCTTTTGATTTTTTTAAAAAATATTTTCAAGCTGTGCATCCACGGACAGAGAATCTATAGATACAGAGGGCCAATTGTTATTGTGCATAGAAGAACAGAAAGAAATTTGATCTTTTATTCAATGAGGTAAAATTTAGGGATAAAACCACTTTTTAAAACCACCAGATCCACTGCAATTCAGCCATGACTAATTCTGTTTATTTCAGTGGGTCTATTCTGGGTAAGATTCTGGATTTAGCCCTTTATCTTTAATTAGAAATAATGAGAAAGCTCCCATAATCACTTGATTCTAGCTAATAAAAAATAATCCATATAGAAAAGCCTTGAAACACTTTTGGTACAGACAAAAGCTTAGAAATTAAAAAGCCCACAAGAGAAAGTGATTTCAATACTGTGGAACAGCCATATCTTTCTCTGTGGACTCAATGTATAGCCTTGGAACATCAATGGCACAATCTGGTCAACAAATCGCAAAACCTGCAAGCAGCTTTTTATGCAAAATAGATTTTCCAAGTACTTTCCTGTTGTGTGCCTTCAAGGCATTTCTGACTTATGGTAAACCTATCATGAGGTTTTCTTGGCAAGATCTGTTTGGAGCACATCTGCTTTTGCCTTCCTCTCAGACTGAGAGAGTGTGACTTTCCAAATGTCATACAGTGGGTTTCCATGGCCAAGTGGGGATTTGAACCGTGGTCTTCAGAGTTATAGGCCATTTCCGCACTACACTGTTATAGTGCTATTATTCTACTTTCAACACCCTGTGGAATTCCAAAAAGCTCTCTGGCTGGGAATTCTAAATACTCCTGCCTAAACTGCAAACACTAGGATTCCATAGGATGTTGAAAGTGGAATAACAGCACTATAACAGTGTAGTGCAGAAATGGCCATAGTCCAATGCTCAAACCAGTACACCACACTGGCTTTGACAAACCAAGAAGCAATGTGTGGCCCTTCAGACATTTTTAGATTACAGTTTCCATCATTCCTTATTATTGTTTATAATGACCAGAGCTAATGAAAGCTGCAATTCAAAACCATCTGGTGAGTCACATGCTCCCAACTTTTGTTGTGAACAATGCCAAATCAATGACTTGCAGGAGTAGGAAGTACTTACCCTGGGACAACACAACTTTAACAAGTTTATGGTTTTCCCACAAACATAGACATCATTAGCAATATGTTTCAGGAAAACAGGGACACAGTCTTCTACTTCTTTTGAAATCAAAACATATCCATGGGTCCAGTAACGTTTGTCTAGATATCCAAAGGAGAAAAGTCAGCAAATATGCCACATTTAGGATTGTTGAGCACAATCAGTTTTCCAACAAATTATCCCCTCTCTTCACACAGAGCAGCCGACTTCTCCTTGACGTTTCGTTTCTGCTGTAGGGATGTCACACATTCCCATACAGACTAAGCTTGCCATATTTTGTAGGTGGGAAAATGTACTACTTACTCATAGCACACCCATGAGTATTAGGACTGCCCTGGGAAATGAGGTCATGAAAATGTCATTGGAACATGGTAATATCCGTGATAGTATTAGCAAAATGTCTAGAGTAACTGCTCATTGTGTTGTTCTGCCTCGTAAAATCCTAGTAATGGAAGCGTTTTAAAGTTTTTTTTTGGTTTGGCTTTCTTCTTATTTTCCACTATGTATTTATGTGTTATGTCAGTATATACAGGCCAAAGTGCATTGGGTGTTCTTGTTAATAAAAACATCTGTCAATTCAGCATCTTGAGATGTACCCCTCGTTTCTTCTGCTTCTTACTGTGTAACTATAAATCACAGTGACTGTCAGAATATATAAAATTATACCTACATAGTAAAGCCAAACACAGAAATTCGGGAGGGGGGGAGGGAAGGGGAGTATCTAAATGTCAAATATAAAACACCATTTCCAAGGAGAGGAATAAAAAAAATATAATAGAACCAAGTGGCAAACTGATGATTCAGCCACCGAGAAAATACTTTAAGGATTTAGCCACTATCAAAACAAAAATTTTAAAGATCAACAACACCAGCCACTTGTGACTATTCTGCATTAAGAAAAACTTTTTTTCTTAAAACAATTTATTCTTTCCTCTACTGGACATATAAAAACAACAATGCACAACAGTGTGCTACTTCTGTCACCGCTACATTACAATTTCCTTTATTATGGAATGACAAAAGGAAAACTGCTAAATACAATGCAGGGGGACCATACTCTTCTGACTGCAGGGAAAAGCCCTTTGTTATTAAACCAATGTGACAGGAATTCAAAAAGTCAACATACCTCGAAAGCCAAGATAATCTTCATTCACCTGAATCATAAATTCACCATATGCATCTCTGAATACACCACTATATACCCAATCATGTATAAATCTAAAACACAAAACAGTGAATATCACATTTTTTAAAAAAAAATGTTTACGCTGTCTTAACAGAAAATAAATGATACCAGAATGCTACCACTAAAATTACTATTCTGATTAAAGCCACAACTATAAAGTCTTCAGGGCCTCATGTTCTGTACTGCACCCCCCAACAATATCTTCAGTGTTGCACATTATCTTAAAAGTTTTCTGAAAGAATCTGTTACATAGCTCTTGGGGGAAAAAGAACTTCAGCTCTGTAATATTCACTATAACAATAGAACATTTTAAGATTTAGTTTTATTTCAGCAGTCCAAAGTAAAGTTATCCCCATTCTGGAAATCCGGAACAGAGCAAATTCTGCAAATGGCACCTATAGGAAAAAACTATTACATTTTCTTTGCCACTACAAGAGCACATAATTTAAACCTCAGGCACGCACCTTGTGTATGGTTCACAGCTTGTTTTTAGTAGTGACAAAAGAACTGGGTAATGTTCATTGCTGCAGTTATTAAGGGCCTCTTGGTATAGATAGGAAAGAAGTTTCACTCCCTGAAATAGATACAAGACTCTCTTTGTAAGGGAAATCACAACACACATAGCAAGTACTTTTTTTCAGAGTCAGTTGCTCAGCTGTATCAGATGATTTTATCTTTGCTGGCAGGAAGCTGTCAATATCTGGTTCCATGGCTGAGCACAATCTGCTTCTGTTGATTTCTAGAGACTCCTATTTACCGAAACCTTATGAAAGGCACTAAGTAGAAAGGGATGTATTGTAAGCAAGGTGTTAGTGATGTTTCTTTCATAAAAAATCGTTGTTCATTTATACTATCTGAGCACAGCATTTTTAATACTGATCAGCAAGTACACATAAGCTGAATTGATTGTGGAAATTACTAAGTATCAAGGCATAGAGAGTGGATGTTTCCAAAGCACTTTGAAAGAGCACGATCATCTCACTCCATGATTTCAGAAGAGAAGCAAAATCAAATACTCACAGTTGGAAAGGATGTGTCAGCACTACCTCCAATTCCCAGTGAATTCATTCCTATGCCACAGAGTTCAGCTAAATACCTTAACAGCAGAAAGACATACTGCACATAAGAACCATCTTACTGGACCATTTATTCTGGCATTCTATCTCACCCACTAGATAATCCCTCTGGGATGCTCACAAACAGGGCATGATGCAACATCCAGCTATTTTATTATCTCGCCACAGTAGCTGGTATTCAGAAGCAGAGCAGTGCACACATCCTAAACAGAATTGATTATGAGGTTCTGTTTAGCTTTCATGGCTATTAACTGCCAATAGAACTATCGTCTCAATCTGGGCCAACATGACAGCAAGTACACTCCAGTGGTTAAAGTGCTGGACTAGGAATGTGGACATCCGAGTTAAAATTCCCACTCAAGCCATAAACTCACTGGGTGACCTTGGGCCAGGCACTATCTCTCAGCAATACCTACTTCACAGGTTTGTTGTGAAAATAAAAATGGAAAGTAGCTGCTTGAAGAAAAAGCAATAAATAAATGTAACAAGTCAATGTGACCATCACCATCTCCTTTAATGACATCAATTCTTTTAAAAGACCACCTAAGCTAGCAATCATCATCACTTCCTAAGGTAACAAATTCTGCATAACTCAGGTACAGTTTGAAGAACTACTTTGTTTTGTCTATGTGCAGTTGTTTCTCATCAATGGAACAGCATGACCAAAATGTATATGAAAGAGGGGGAAAATGTCTTCTTGTGTCACTTATAATCATATAACAGCTCTATGGCCTTTTTGTCCAACTATCCAATGACCTTGTTTTTAATCCCACAATAGCCAACATGAGACTCACAAACCAGATCAGCCACTTAAGGAATTTTGTCTGGCCTCCAGTAACTCAACCAAATTTATGTTCAAAAGAATGAACACTATTAATTATTTAACATAATCTTTTTGGTGTTAATTTTGTTGTTGAAAAGTAAGAAACAGAGATGCTCCATTCTTCAATCTTACTACTTTTTCATCTTGCATGTAACACCAGTGATATGTAAATACACACATAGCATGCTACAGAGTCTATACTTCACAGAAACTATATTTAGGAAGCTTATCTGAGGAATTGTTACTGCTGGATTGTTGAGCTCTCCTACATATGAGTCATCAGTTTGTACAGTAAAAATATACTCCTACCGCCTGACAATTATTTATGCTTGTAGAACAGAGAAGTTGCCCTATCTACTCCTGCTGATCCTTCAAGTTTTTTTCATAGCAAATGTGTATCTTAAATAATTATATGTCAGAATGTTATATTTTATTTAGGTGTAAAATATTGCAAGTGACCAACAATAAATGTTCTGTTGTGGGTTATTTTGCATGGATAGCAACTGTAAGAATGATATTATAGGAAAGAGCAATAAAAAAAAAATAACCCAACTGAACCTAGCATTAGGCCAAAGTAGTATTTACAAGTGTATAGGCTCGCTGTATCAAGTAGTAGACTAAACGACACCTGTTTTGATGCCGACATTTAGATGCAACATCTTTGACTCCCTTGCGTATGCAATCAAGGTGATGAGATTTCAAGACTTCGTTTACATTATATTTTACTACTGTAACATTACCTTAGTTGGCGTCCTAGTTTCCTGAAGAGAAAGCTGATAGTCAGAAGAGTTAATGTGGGAGGAGTTGACAAAACACATGCTCGATAATACTGAAGGTACTTCCTTAGCCCACTTGTGAATGCCTGAGAGTGGGATGGGGGAGAAAAATTCTATTAAAAACTGTTTACATACAGTATCTGTTGAAAGTGTATCACAGGAAGAAGTATTTTAGTTTAATCTCTTTCAGAAGATATCGATTCATGCAAAACTTTACACCTTATTTGCCGCTACCTAGTAATCTTGTTGAAAGTGGTGTATTTCTCGTTGAAATATACCACAGTTACTGCCTGAGTCTGAGGTCATATTTAAACTTCTTGGTCCCAAATCTAATACTCAACCCATTGTGCTATATAGGCATTCATATAATTATTTACATATGGCTTCAAGTAGTTGTACAGTAATTTTTATTCAAAGAGGACTGGTAGTAACTCTCCTCTGCTCTCCCTCCCCAGTTCATGTGACAGAGTTTGGGTTATATGCTGAAATCAATGAGCACAGGCTCTCTCAGTTCATCTTTACCCCTTCAGCTATGCTATATACGCTTTGGCATGCTAAAAAACCCAGTAAAACAATATGGGAGGTGTAACAAATGGTTCAATTGGAGCCAAGCTCCTTCTGTGACCAGAAGGACACCAAAGATTCCAACCACCAGACATTAGATAAGTCAAGAATGTAACAGCTCATTCAGCCAGGTCAGCGATATGAAGACTACTGGCATGCTACCTGAAACACAAGTCCTTTCCTGTATGAAGAGTCCAAGACTGGTTGGATAGAGAAGCGGCTCAGTCGGCTGTAATAAGTTCCATATTCAGCAACTTCTGATAGAAGACTGTTCATGCTTTCAGGTGATGTTCCAGATACATATATTCCCTGCTTGACCACAAACTTTTGGGCAGCCTACAAGATTGTAGCAAAGACAGAAATTATCCACTAGAATGTAGAATGCATAAAATACTTACAAAATAAGTACACTCATCATCACTATAATTCTGAACGATTCAAAAGTATCTGTTTGATTCAATGCAAAGAAAGCTTTGTTAGATCTACTTTGCAAAAATAAACATTCCACTGACAGTCAACATCAAATCAGTGATTTTTTAAGAAGATGAACAAACAAATAAGTAAGCATTGTGAAACTTTGAGGAAAATTAAAGTAATATGTAAATGCACATGGAAACCTTTAAATTCATTTTTATATCACTAATAAAGTATTAACATTCACTAAGTGTACATATAATTCTTCTGCAGATAAACCAGTATTTCTTGCAATCTTGGGAGACTACTCACAATGACTACATGATCTTAAAGTAATTCTATGGGGTTTTCTGTCTACTTGGCTTGTTACAAATATTGTATTTGTGAACTCTTTTTGGGAGTATGTATTCTCTCTGTGAAGAGATCTATACTTCTTTTGTTACATCATTTTTGTCATATGATAGAAATGTACACTGTCAGAACATAACAAAATTGTAGCAGTTATTTACAAAGATTTCTTGATACCTGATTAAATGAAAATGAAGTAGACACTACCCCAATAAGGACATTGAGAACATCCTTAACAATTTCTGATTCTTTTACTAGCACACGTTGTGGAAGCTGAAGTTTGTTGCTGCTGAAAAGTTGCAATTCTGCTTCTCGGAGTCTGCAAAATTTGTCAAAGGCTTCTCTACCAGCTTCAGAAAGGTATGGTTCTTCTTTTTTTCCTGGAGGACTGGTGTCAGAAAAAAACAAACAAAAGCAATAACCAGAGCTATAAAACAGCACTAAGGAACATGTGGGTATGCAGAATATTTTTAATCAGGAACATCATCACACTTTACAGTTATAAATTTACTCTTCTGTTTTTAACTTCACAGCATAGCTGAGCTATAAACCAAATACCCGCTATGTTAAAAAGGAGATGTAGACTATAAAGCAACCTTCTTCAACCTGGATGTTTTGTATTACCATCCCTTTTTATTTGGCAAATACTTCTTGTTAACATGGCTTCAGTCTACAACAGACAGGCTTTTGTTTGTTTACAAAATAAATAATAGAATAACATAGATAGCTGTTTTAATGTGTTCAGCACATTATTATGATATTTTTTCTTATTTTAACTTTTATGTCACCCTAGGACTATGTTTCAGTTGAAAGGCAATTGCTTGTAGTTGCCTGAAACAGCAGCTTCCATGTATGGCTGGGTTTTCTTGATAGTGGCATCCTAACTATGGAACATTCTTTTGCTAGAGATTTAGTTGTCCCACAGACTCTTGCCTCTCAGGTGTCAGCTAAAAAACACATCTATTTGTATAAGACTTCAAGGGCACATCATTGTATCATTCTCTTGCCTCCACTCCACTCTGCAACTCAAGGTGGCTCGCAAAAGTTAAAACACATACAAATAAAAATTTTACTTCACACAGAAGTTTAAAAAATGGTATTAAACTATCAGTAACATTAGAAGCAGTTAAAAACATAGTGATTAAAGAATAACCTATATAAATGACACAGCATATGAAAGGCCCTTCCACCCTTGAGCACATTAAAACGCATTACAAATGCTTCTGAAGATTAAAGCTTAAAGCTGGAAACACACCATCCAATCCTTTCCCAGCATCTTCGCTTACTAGGTCCATAGGTAAGCACTGCTTCCCAGATGTCAATATCTGGTGTCACACTGGGTTCTGACTGAGAGTCAGGAGTGAGATTGGATGCCGACTGGAATCCTTCATCCTCTGAAGGATCAATACTTTGAGGAACCTATAAAAAATATTAAGAGTACATATTCACATCTGCAAAACAAAGTAACAATGACTCTTTTTCTGTCTTACAGAGCAGGGCTTTCCAATCTGTGTCAGGAAGAGAGTCAGCTTTCTAAGTTGTCTCCCAGCAATTTCTACCTGCCTTCTCAGATTATTCTCCATGCCTCTCCTATAAAAACATAATCTCCCATGCAGTACTGTGTTTTCTGTCTACAGCCTAGATGTCCAAGCTTATCGTATGTTTTAATTAAAAAATTCTTCACTTTCCCAAAGTTACTTGACAGCTCATTGCCCTATTTCACATTACTCTTTTTCAAGAAGTCATCTGCTAAACTAACTCTTACACTTGAGATTTTCTTCAGTGACTGCTATTATCAGGTGAAACACAGAACTAAAAGACATGCTGGGAATCCACATTCCCCAGCACTGACCATGATTAAGCAAGGGCTCAGTACTACTTCAGCCAGGAAATGCTAGGCAATCGAATGGACAAGTGAATGGCTATAGAACAAATAAATTAAAAACAAAGGAATTCAAGATAAATATTTTGCTCATTAAAATCTCACTGACATCAGTGGAACTTGCTAACAAGGAACTCTAGCTGAATTTAATGTAACTACCATTCTGTATTTACTGAAGTTCTCTAACTGACACCTATATAAATATCCATACTAAATATAAATAAGGTAAGTGTCACAAAAAGTCCATACTTTAATTGCAAGTCCAGACAAATCTGCACTGTCAGGCACTGGCGGCAGATCTAGCTTGATGTCCATGTCATAAGTCCGACTGTGAACAAGTGCGCCAAACAAAGAGACACGGGTTTCTCGCTCAAACTTATCACCCACAGGGCAATTTTGTGAAAAGAGTTCTATGGTAGGAAGACCTGTGCCAGGCGCTGCCTCCATCATTTGCAGTGTCTTTTGAATTGTATCATTTATTTGATGTTCCTCATTTGCAATAAATGCCTGTATGTCTGCTTCAAACACACTAACATCATAATAATCGTAGCCCTGGTATTTAACATTTCTCCCAACATATTTATTGTTCAGAAAGTAATCCTTTTTGAGTGGTAAACACTGAGGTGGTCCAGTTCCTGCAAGGTGTACCAGAAGATCCAGAACTGAAGTGATCTCAGTAAATGGTAAGCAGGTGGACTTTTCCAGTTCATCTACAAGCTCCTCCAGTCTGTCGGCTTCTGGGCCCATTCCGGCAACTCTCAAATTGAAAGACAGCATTAAAATTTTGTTTTTCACAGGTAGTTTAGGTGTATTTGATTGTATTTTCCGGCCCTCCTCCAAGAAAAGGTTAGCAAACAAAGCATTATAAGCTATCTTCTTGAGACTTTTGTTTGACCTTTTTTTGCCACTCTTTCCTCTCCCTAAAGAGATCTTCTTTGATAAGCCTGAGACATGGGCCTCACACAGGTCACCAAACAGTTTCGTAATGCTCTCCATGGCAGTATCAGTTACCGAGGGTTCACTTGAAGCCATATTAATATGAATCTAGCACTAAGAACTGGATAGGGATCCATTGTAGTGCCTGGGAAAATGAAAGAAATAAGTCATTAACAACTGTCTCCTCTGATGAGTTTCTATTACTTCATTAATACTCTATCCTTCTGGACTCAATGTTAAAGACTAGGGTTTGTTTTTTTTTAAAGGGCTTATAGAAATCGTCACTAAACATCACATGTGATTCTACAAAGAATCAGAAAGAAAGAAACAGCGAGAATCCCACAGCTCAAAGGAAGAACTATTCACATCCTACTCTTTGAAGAACATAACAGGTGGAAAACTTGTGACTAGTAAGCTCACATCTTAGATATGTTTATCTGAGACTAAGGCCTAATGAATCTTAGAGGGACTCACTTCCAATAAAACATACATGGTTCTGGAACACACAGGAACCTGTCTTACATCACTAGAACACCAGTATGTTTAGCTCAATCCTATCTCCACACTGACAACCACCAGCTCTAAGGTTCCAAAGATGAGTCCTTTCTGGCTCTAACCCAAAACTGTTGCAAACAAAGTATGCACAACCACAAGGTACAATTCTCCCATGTAAAATACACACTACTATCTGTAAAGCTAATATACAAAATTCTGACAGTACTTAAAAAAAGAAATGGATTTCCTGATTCGACTCTGACTTATGGCAACCCTCTCCTAAAGTTTTCTTAGTAAGATTTATTTGGAGGTTTGCATTGTTGTCCTCCGAGGATGAGAGGCTGCGATTTGCCCAAGGTCACCCAGGAAGTTTTCTGGGCTGAGTGAGGATTCAAACTTTGTTTTCTCACATTCCTGCTACTGTACCATGCTGTCTCTTCAAGGCCATTTCTGCACTACATTGACATAGTGCTATTATTCCACTTTCAATCTCCTACGGAATCCTGGGGTTTGCAGTTTAGAGAGGGGCCTCAAAGGATTCCATAGGATATTTAAAGTGGAAAATAAGCACTATATCTGTCTAGTGCAGAAATGGCCTGAAAGCTGCTTTGATGGTGTGAAAAACATTTTCATAAAAAGGATTCCAATAACTATAGCACTGAGAATTCCCTTTTAGGAACTTTCACCATCAAGCCTCACAGCACCCCTTGCTCTGGGCCTGCGATCATCATTTAGGGATGGCTTCAGCATGTCACTTCTTAAGAGGACACTTTCCAAGCGGTGAAGTTTTCCAAGGGAACCTCCCCAACACACCCACCCACGGCTAACAGTCCAGCCTCTGCTTTTAGGGGGGAGAAGGCCCGGCATTTCCTTCCAAGGCATCATCTGAGAAAGTACGGCAAGAGGAAGAGAAATCAAGCAGGACTCTGAGGCTTTCCGTCATACCGAGGCCTCCTGGGCTTGTTTTTCACCGAAGGAGTGTCCGACCACCAGGGGCCACTTCCGCACTAGACTGTTATAGCGCTGTTATTCCACTTTCAACATCCATTGGAATCCTGGGGTTTGCACTTGAGGCCCCTCCCTAAACCGTAAACCCTAGGATTCCATAGGATGTTGAAGTGGAATAACAGCGCTGTAGCGGTCTAGTGTGGAAACGGCCAGGGTGTCAAGCAAAGAAGGCAAGATGGGATGAGGACGGTTTTCTCCAAAAAAAATATCCTGCTTAAAAAAAAAAAAAGGCACGGCTTTCACACGACAGCGAGGGGCTCTTGTCGATTCATACGGAACGCACCCGACACGATGAATTCGGGCCCATTCTAACGAGCACGAGTCCCGCCCCTGGCGAAACTTTAGCGCGGCGGGGGGGGATCGGACTTTGTCGCGTCTCCGTCTGCGTTTCCTCCCTTAAAAGGCGCGCTCTCCGCCGGACGCGGCGGCGGGGTTTAGCGGCGCCGAAGCCGGGCTTCCCAACCCTGAGACCCTCTTTTGGGAGAGCCCGGTGACCATACGACTGAGGAGGGGGCGCCTTCCTAGGTTTTATTAGGCCACAGATGGGTCCCCGACTACGGCGCCCGGAAATGAGCGCCAGCCCTCCTTCCCTGTCCGAAAATGTCGCGCAGGGTAAATAAATTTCTACCTACCGCCGGGCGGAGGCGAAGGGGGCGGACGGACCCATCACGGCGAGGACCGGAGGAGGAGCCGGGCAGGCTCCGTAGCGCGGGAGGAGAGGCACGTGACGCGGGGCTCGGGGCCAATGGCGGCCCGTCCCGGCCGCGGCGGTTGTTGCTGAGGCGGCGCTTGGGGGACAGGCTTCTCCGGTAACGGGGAGGGGAAACGCTGCCCGCGCCGAGCCCTTCGTGCCCCGCAAGCAGGGCCTGGAAAAGCCGCGGTTGTTTGGGACGCGGCTTGCTGAACCGCTCGCGCGGCATCCTTGTCGAGGGATTGTGGGAATTGCCGTCCAGAAAACGGAACTTTTGCAGACTCTGCGAGGCCTGCGAGAGACAGAATGGGAAGACTGGGTTGTTGGTCGAGTTTGGACTGTTAGCTGGGCGGCCAGCGGGGTGTGGCCCCGGAGAGAGAGGAAAGGAAGAGAAGCCAGCGGCATTAGTGCCGCCCTGCCACCACTCTTGGTATCAGGCGTGCCTGGTATCAAAGCTGACCGTTTTTTAAAAAGGGCTTGTGGGGTTGGCCTCTCCAGAGTGGGGTGCATCGGCCATCGTTAAACATCGTGGCTGGTTCCAGATAGAAGTGTCCCAAGGCTTTTCCGCACTGCACTGTTAGGGTGCTACTATTCCACTTTCAACATCGTATGGGATCCTGGGGTTTGCAGTTTAGGGAGGGGCGTTTAGAATTCCCAGCCAGAGAGCTCTTCGGCCTCAGTAAACTACAAACCCCAGAATGCCACAGGATGTTGACAGTGGAATAATAGCACTATCACAGCTAGTTCAAAAATGCCCTCTGTGTTACTAACCAAAACAAACTGTATACTCATTTTTTGTTCCTAAGAATAAAAAATTATGGAAAAATTGGTGGGAAAACACAGGAGGGTTGAAAACGGAAGGCGTCAATTGGACTTCGAGGTGCAGAGTAAAAGCATACAGAATCGCAGTGCTTGTGCAGAAATGGATGTTTCTGCACTAGACTGTTATAGCACTATTATTCCCTTTCAACATCCTATGGAATCCTCGGGTTTGCAGTTTAGGGAGGGTCCTCAAGCTCGTTGTTTCGTGTGTGGAGCAGTCCTTTTTTTAAGCAACTTTTGAGCTCTCTGTGGGGCAGTGTCACTCAAAGTGGTGGCCTCTTGGCTGATGCTGGTCCTCATGCCAGTGACTGCCAGTGTCAGCTCGTGGTGATTTTCGAGGATAGAAACACTTGTATCCAAGAGGCACAGATGTGCTCATCACAAAGATAGTTGCCTGTCTCCCACATCAGATAGCCTGAGAAACTCTGCTGTAAGGGGTGGTCACAGTTCTTGGCTCACTGTCCAGGCAGATTCTTAGTTTTTATATTTCTGTATGGGACACATCCCTTATTCAATTATTTTCTGAACCTGTTGGGGGCAGAGTGGAGATGTGTACGGTGGGCCCTCAGTATCCTCTAGGGTTTGGTTTCAGGATACCCAAATTTGTGGATGCTCAAATCCCATTATGTATAATGGTGTGGTAAAATGGCATCCTGTATATAAAATGGCAAAATCAAAGTTTGCTTTGGATTTTTTGCTTTGGATTTTTTGGAATATTTTCAAGCTGTGGTTGTTTGAACCCATGAGTACAAAATCCATGGATGTGGAGGGCTAGCTCTGCTTCCAATGTGTGGCTTTCCAAAATACAGAATTTGGAGTCCTCAGTAATTGGTATGATGGATACAAAGTTGGACTATCTAGTTTTCAGTGACAAGATTTTCTGAATAGAACATATGCAAAGGAGGAAGAAGGGAAACTTTTTTGTCATCAGATTTAATAACTGGAAGACTCCTGAAGAGCAAAAAAGGAGGGGTGGGGAAGGATTTTCCATGCCTTGTTTATCAAAATCACGGGAACATGTGCATGGGAAAAACTGAAGCAGAGATCCATGATGGAAGATAAGGCATTTACACTTCTGGCTTCTGCATGCATACAGAAGAATGGATATATCAAAATGTTTCTGGCAGTAAATAAACACTATGTTGCTGTGCTGGTCATGGCCCTGAATTCACCTGGAAGAAGCTAATGGTGATTCCATAGTAACTTGCTACAAAAAAAGAAAAAAACTGTGAGTTACCTATTTGAAACATATCGTTTTCTGCAGACAAAAACTACTTCAAGAGATATTTCAGTGTTTTTTAAAGGTGTCAACATATGATGAATGAAATGAGGTGACTTCATGCTTGAGTGGAAATATTGTATGATAAACAAGGATATTTGACATTTCAGGAACTTCTGAGCTAGCTTTTACCATTAAGTGGTATCAATGAACCATTCTTCAGCATTTTAACTGACTAGGTATCCATGATATTTAAGTCACAGTGCTCTAAAATGTCTTCCAAAATCTCTGCTGTTTAAAGCTTAAAGTGGTTAAAGCTTCTGTTCAGTCCAAGATACCATTTGTTTCATTGCGTCGCCAGAAGTAGGTCCCCAGGTCCTGTTATCACTCAATAACCAGACCTTTTAAAATGTTAAGTCATTTTGTCAATATTGTAAGGATGCCAATAGCCAAACTGAATGAAACGTTTAAGATAAAATTGTGTCGTACAAGTAGAAGCTGCTTGATCTCATCATTCGATTAATTGATGGTTAATTGAGCAAGTCTATCTGTAACACATATGCATTTCGTTACTAAAATGAGAAACATTTTCCTAACTAAAATTGTTGTATACTGTTATCAACAGTTATCAAATAAACATTCAAAAATTAAATTTGAATCAGTAAAGGCTCTGAACTTAGCATATATACCAACATACATACTTTCAGTAAGTCCACTATTGAAGTGCACTAACACACATAACAAACATCTTCCCTGGATTGAACTGAACAGGAAACTTGCTTTTCCACCACGAACAGAAGTCAAATGTGCACAGCAGTCATTGGACTGGCCTTTGGATTAATTGCAAAGCTACAGTAACCCACGTAACGCTTCATGCCACGTTCCTGTTTTCAGGTAGAGCTGAATGAATCCTTAAAATGAAAGGTCAAAGCCTATCTCATCTTAATTTGGTCAGAACCAAAACAAAACTCATATATAGTTTCCCATAGGGTCCAACTAAAAACCATAAAAATTAACACTCTCCTGTTATTAATTCTCCTGTAATTGCTATTCAAGGGCATGCTGCCTTTTCTAAAGGTTGAACACTACTTGGATATATACAGTTAGCCTTCCATACCCATGGATTCAACCAACCATGGCTTGAAACTATAAAAAAAAATCCAAAAAACAAACTTTGATTTTGCCATTTATACAAGGGATAGCATTTTACCACACTGTTGTACATATACTTGAATTCTGGTATCCATAAGGTGTCCCGGAACCAAACCCTGGTGGATACTGAGGGCCCCACTGTATTTTCCAAAATTTAAGCTCCTGAAGCTTGACTATTAAGGAAATAAGGATGTCTGTTTAGAGTAAAAGCAGGATGTTGCTCTGTGTTAGACAACAGATTATTAAGAATTCTGGCCATGAAGCCACCTAATCCAGAAACAAAGGAAAATATTAATCAATTGGAGTATAACAGAACAACTGAAAAGTCATATTGCATTAGGACAGTGTTAAGCAGGCTGATGCAATCAGCCACAATCATCTGAGGGCAGGCTCCCCAAAATAGTGGTTCTCATGTGATTGATCCCTAAGTGGCCTCAATATATATCTCACTTCTCATTGGAGGGGAAGACTGTTGTTCACACTAATGAAGATTAGTCAGATGCATCTCCAAGTGAACAGATAGAGACTGGAGACAGTATAAAAGCTACCTCCCGAGACATAAGAGTTTGGCTTATATCCAGCAGCCAGACTTTGTTGTCTGTGATAGCTTTTATGTCACTGCTGATAACTGTTCTAGCTGATAAAACACCCTGAATGCCAGTAAAGGCAAGAATAAGAGAACTTCTTCTCTAAATATCTAATAGAATATATTTTAGGCTGTAAACATGTCTAAGTTCCTCTTTGAATTAATACTGCCCGCTAGAGATAAAGCAGAGGATATCAAGGATTTCTTACAAATGCAAATCTATATGGATTATGTGATAGTGCTGTATAATATAGCCCCGCCATACAAATATTAGATTATAGGATGAAAGGATACAGGAAATGTATTTATGGTCAGAAATGTATGTATGGTCAGCATAAAAGAATAATAAGCAGCATGCTCATTCAACTATATTAAAATATCCTGAAAGTCCAGTACTGTACTTAAGAGCGCTTAAGTGGAGTCTTGATGTTAAATCTGTCTGTTTGGACTATAGTATTGATCAGATTTGGGAGCTTAGGTAACCAGAAGGTGACAAGAGGGACCTCTAAATAGACACAAGTTAGCTGCCAAATGTCAAAGAACCCTCAATCCCTCACTCTAAAGAGATGGGATGGGGAAGCACACCTGTTTCACATTGGATCTGGAGGTACCATATAAACCGACAGCATTGCTCCCCCATTCCCACGAATTTCTCTAATCAGGTTTTAAAATTATTTAGGTTGATGACCATAATGTTAAAACAAATTCTACAGTTTAATAGATTTGTGTGGGTTTTCTGGGCTTTGAGGCCATGTTCGATTAGTATTTTCTCCTGACGTTTCCCCTGCATCTGTGGCTGGCATCTTCAGAGGATCTGGTGACATGGAAGTGAGACAGAGTATACTTGTGTAGTCCCCAGGTTGGGGGAAGCAATTTGCATATGTTACAGTTGGGCTGTGTGATGGCCTATTGTTAAATGGGATATTCCCCAGGGTTGTATTGTTAGTCAGGGGATATGCATTACAGTGTGTTAATTACATTAGTAATCTATTGTATTGTTTCTTGTAGAGGGACCTCCAGAGACTGGGTGGTGTTCATTGGCATATTTTTGAGTCTTAATTTTAGTGTTCTTCAGTACTGATAGCCAAATTTTGTTTACTTTCTTTTCTGTTGAAGTTATCCATGTGTTTATGGATTTCTGTGTAGTCTGACATAGTAGTTGTCAGAACGGTCCAAAATTTCTGTGCTTTCAAAAAGCATTCTGTGTCCAGGTTGGTTTATAACATGTTCTCCTACTGCTGATTTTTCTGGCTAGATTAGTCTGCAGTGTCTTTCATGCTCTTTAATTTGTGTTTGCATGTTGTGTTTTGTAGCCCCTATGTAGACCTGCCCACAGCTGCAAGGCATGTGGTGAATTCCAGCAGAAGTTAGAGGATCCCTCTTGTCCTTGGCTGAACATAGCATTTGTTGAATTTTCTTGGTTGGTCTGTAGATTGTTTGGAAGTTATGTTTCTTCATCAGTTTCCCTATATGGTCAGTGACTCCTTTGATGTATGGTGAAAACACATTCCCTTTGATTGACTGCTTATCTTAACTTTTGTGTTTTTTCCGGGTCTTGAAGCTCTTCTGATGTCTGAACTGGAGTAACCATTGGCCTGTAGAGCCCAATTTAGATGACTCAGTTCATCTTTCAGGAGGTGGGGTTCACAGATTCTTTTTGTGCGGTCTACCAGATTTTTTATTGTGCTCCATTTTTGTCCTGGGTGATGGTTAGAGTTTTTGTGTAGCTATCTGTCAGTGTGTGTAGGTTGTCTGTAAACTGTGTGGCGCAACTGTTGGTTAGGTTTGCAGATGACTAGGAAATCCAGAAATGATAGTTTTCCTTCATTTTCTTTTTCCATGGTAAATTGGATGTTTGGGTGGATGTTGTTCAGATGGTCCAGAAACACAGTCAGTTCTTCTCTGTGGCTCCAAATGGTGAAAGTGTCATCCACATAACGAAACCATATAGTGGGCTTTTTTGGTGCGGTTTCCAAGGCTTGCTTTTCAAGGTGTTCCATTTAAAATCTGCTATCACAGGGCTGCGCAGGCTTCCCCATCTCTCTGCTTGTAGAACTCACTGTCTCACTGGAAGTAGCTTGTAGTGACTGAAGAACACTAAAATCAAGACTCAAATATGCCAATGAACACCACCCAGTCTCTGGAGGTCCCTCTACAAGAAACAATACAATAGATTGCTAATGTAATTAACACACTGTTATGCATATCCCCTGACTAACAATACAACCCTGGGGGATATCCCATTTAACAATAGGCCATCACAGTGGCCAACTGTAACATATGCAAATTGCTTCCCCCTACCTGAGGACTACACAAGTATATATACTCTGTCTCACTTCCATCCCACCAGATCCTCTGAGGATGCCAGCCACAGATTCAGGCAAAACATCAGGAGAAAATACTAATAGAACACGGCCTCAAAGTCTGGAAAACCCACAACAACCTGTGGATTCCAGCCATGAAAGCCCTTGACTTTACATCTACAGTTTAACTTTATAATAAGTTAAATAGTATTTTTTTCTTCTTTCCTGAATCTCCTGCTATTTGTTGAAGATTCCTGAATACTAAACTTATGTGACTACAAGAAAAATTAATCTCCATCCACTTTTTATTCATTATAATTATCTGTATCATGTCCCCCTTTACTTAAATTTGGTCAAAACCAAATAATCCCAAATGTTATAACTTTTCTTTGTAGAAGGATTAATCTAGATCCCTACTAATTTTGACTGCTGTTTTATGGACTTTCTCTTCATAGAAACCATTGCCTAATTTTTGCTTTCTTTATTCTTTCTGGCAAATTGCAGAAAATTTAGAGTATTAAGAATGACATTTCAATAAAATGTCATCTCAGCTACAGAGCTCCAGTTATTCAGAACTATGTCACAGCTATCTCTGAGACCAGTCACTGCTCCCGTAAGAGAAGAAAGGTTCCAGTATTAACAGTGACATTAACAGTCCATCATCCTGTACTTTACATGTAGCTGGACACATCTGACCTTTCTACAGATAGAACCACACAAAACAAGCATGTAAATGAGATGGGGTAATGCCAGACTTCCCTTTGAGAGGAAGTAACGCATCTAGCCCAAAAATGGCCCTGAAAAATGCTCTGTTTCTAACCTCTAGTTTTCTTTGGAAGTAGAATCAGAGCTGTATTCCTAAAATAAATGAAATATTTGCCAGATGTAAAGGAGCTCCTTTTGACAGTACATCTGTTCCAAGTGTAACATGTAAATTAGCCCCAAATCTCATTTTTTGTCTTCAGCACATTCTACTAGGAGATATCATGTCCTATTAACTGTTAATGTGGGTGTTTCTTCATAACTCTGGCTTCAAAGATGCTCCATATCTGAGGCACGTCAGCACCATTTTTTGCAAACATGGTGTAATCAGGTATGTAAAAAATTACAAATATATTAATCTACATACAAACTAATGATATGCATATATCTAGAAACAATACTGTTGCCAATATATCTTTCACTGTCATTCATGATGCGTAGCAACCTCTTCATTTTTCAGTCTGCTGGTTTTCAAGAAAGCCTGTATTTTCTTCTCTCTCTCTCTTTTGAAATGATTAATTACACCCAGGTAAATTTCATCTTTCAGCACTGGAAACCGTTGCTACAAAAGAAGAGGATGGGGCAGGGGAGAGAAATAAAATTAGTCAGATTTTTCAGCACAGAACCTCAAAATGATCTTTTCCTTTCCTGAGCGATGCTAATGGTGGATCACAATAAAAACAGAAAACATTTCTAGAACATCAGGATAAAAGTTTAGTGCCCATGTTGGTCTTCTTTTAAAAGTCAACTTATGTTATTACTTGCCTGAACACTGGAGCATCTTCCATTCCTGCTGAAGTTGCTGTCTTAATTCTTTTATCATTTGCACATTCTCTTTTAAAGCAGGTGTGTAGCTTCCAAAACAAGGTATAAAGTCACCCATCAACAACTTGGTTATATCTTGCAATAGTTTTAATTCTGTATCCTAAATAAAATAAAAAACAAAATAAAATCTGTGCTGATCAACTTCTCATTTTTCATAAAATAAAGAGTGTGTAAGGGATTAAGGGATCATTTGCCTCAAATACCAGTTTTATAGGAGAGTCACTTCTGATCACTACAGAGGGCCTGGCCTCTATTGGTTTCTCCAGTATGTGGGAAAAGAAAGTTAGTCGATGGCTGCTAGACAAACACACATGTGCCAAGGGGAAGGGAATGTGGAACAATATCAGTCTAGCTCTAAGAAAAAGAACCACCAGGCTCCCATCCCCACATATCCTAAGACAACTCATGTATGTATGTATGTATGTATGTATATGTATGTGTGTGTGTATGTATATACACACACAAACATATATACATACACACATGCATATACATATATGTACATATATATATCAACATTTTGCTTGATTACATCTAATATTCAAGAAATTATTTTATTGTAGGCTCATGCCAGCTCCTTACCTGAATCAGAACAAAAACCTGAGACTGTGCTAATCCTTGCAGTAAACTAATAAGTAGAGAAATCCCATTTTTGCTGAGGCTCTGGTTTTGCCCAACAACGATAATGGTGAGATCAGGCTGATAGCTGTATGCTACTGGAAGAATGAATCCAGTGACAGCTGAGAAGAAGGTGGTTGCTTCAAAATCCTTCCAGTAAAATAAAATACATTCTTTTAAAATTAAAACAAAAGAAACCATTGTATAAATTTACACATTTGAAACAAGCGATTTGTTTTTAAGAATCGATATTTCCTAGCTACTGGATACAGGAGCTCTATTTTCATATGTCCTGCAAGGAGGACCGAAGTAAAAAGGGAGTTTAGGTAAATAGGCTTATGCAGATAGGGGTATCTGAATCCTGGAATTCTGTGTGATGAGGGATTATAATATTGGTAATCCTATTTAAAGAGTACTGGAGTCCATTCACACTACAAAAGTATAGCATTATTCCACTTTAGCTGCTGTAGTTCCATCTTGAGGAATCCTGGGTTTGTCAGTATAGAGAGGCACATTTAGAAGTTGCAGCCAGAGAGCACCTCTAGGGCCTCATCAAACTACCAGTCTCAGAGTTCCATAGTAACGAACCCTGGCAATTGAGGTAGAATCATAGCCCTATAATTCACAGGTCCATTCACTCCTGTAATGCTGGCCCATGAACAGCAGTGTATGGACACCGAAGGGGAAAAGGAGATACAGACAATTAGGTGTGAGCTACTGTTACAAATCCACGGACCCGTTCTACACTCATTATGCCATTCATTAAAGTAACGTGAAAGGGCCCACAGCTGTGAAATAATGCAGCATAACATTCTCAGGAAGTAATTTGCTCCACAGTACACAAGACACAAGTGTTTGTGGTGCGTATACTGAGATCCATATGCAAAAAGTCCGTAAAATGTATATACAAATACTGGATCTGTGTTTGGGCTACAAATACTGGATCTGTGTTTCGGCTAGAATTCCTGAACACACCTGGGAGTTTTACATTAGAATTTCCAAAAATTAAAAAAGGAGATCTTGCTGCATGTTCAGAAGCTTAGCTCCCACTCTGGCCTCTTGCACTGTGAGTTCACTAACTCAGAGGATACAAAAAGGACCAGAAATTTTATTAAGCTTACCTCTTTCCAGTGGAGAAATATATTATATTTGGTGTTAGATTGTTCAGATTGCTTAGCAGAGATATTGATCATAAGGATTTTTCTGGAAAATAATAGGGAACAAGGTAGATTCTACTAGTTGCTAATAGAAACATGTTACAGATCACAGAAATACCAAAACCAAGCACAAGGGGAAGAGTCAGGAGAAAATGGGTATAAAGAACTCTTACAGCCAAAATGTTTCGTTTAAATTTAAGGAATACAAAGTAGGTTTTCTGGTAATAGAAAAAAAGGTGTGCAATTCACGACTAAGCATACTGAATAAGAACCAAATCCTTCAGATTTAGATTTTACTAATTAAATTTTAGAATTTGCCCATTAAACAGACCTTACTCTTCAAATGGGACTTCAGTGTGCAAGACTGTAGCGTTAGTAATGAATCTATCTCAGCTCTTCTTCTTAACATCCTTCCAAACCTGCCCCAAAACTTGGAGCACTAGATATAGATTACATAGTTTATGTATCTGTAGTTCAAATTTAAATGAATCAGTATGTGTGGAGAGGGACTCACCCGTCATTCAAGTCAGTTTTCATATCCAAGTCACCAACAAATATACACAGGACTCTGCAGAAGATACATTGTAAATGTTACAAGTTAAAATTCACATTAATATAAATGTAAGATGGAAAGTCAGTACTATACTACATGTTCAAATCAGTTTTTACTATCTGCTTAGAAGCTATACATAAAAAGGGTCATAGTAGAGGGTACAACAGAATTAACAAAATATAGCCAGCTAACAATAAAATTCCAGACAAAAACAAAGATGCCAGAAGACAGAAGTAATAAACTGCTAATAGATGGCAATAAAGTAAGCGCTACTCTTTAAACCCTAGAGGCAGACATCCAGAGATACACTTTCACATCAAGTAGCAAACTAGTTTACAGTACAGATATTTCTACAATATTTATTTCTAGGTCTGCAATGTCTACAGCAAAAACCAAAACTCTCTGCCCAGGCAGTGCTACCTACCATTGATAATGTTGTGCATCATTCACATGAAAAGTGCCAATTGTAAAAATTTATTTGCACTAAAATAATATCTTGAGGGTCTCTTTATGGCAGTTAATTTTATAACAAAGGCTGTGCACCTGACAACTTTTATTTCTCATCCTGTCTGGTCCCATCTACCTTATTACATATTCAATGAAAATACACATTTGTCGTCAGATACATCAGTTCAAACTTATGATCTTACCAGAATGCTGTGCAATTGGCCCTCCACATTGGTAGGGCTGACTTTCACAGATTTGATTATTTGCAAATAATGCCCCCCGCATTCAGGTGCTCCTTTTCTAGTGGAACCTTCTCTTTCATTCGCTCTGATCAGGCCATGAAGCCCTTTAAAAACCTGCCTCCAGTCCTCCTCCTCCACCACAAGCCACTGCCTGGCCAGCTAAGGACAGATTGCAGCCTGATTTCTCAGCACCACAACCTTACCTCTCCTGACTTCATTTGGGTGCCTGTTCTCTCCACCATACCTCATTTCCACTTCCCACAAGCACACATAGTTTGATATGTGTGCTTTTCCCACTTTTGTGGGGGACCCTGTGCCCTTAGCTGTAGTGAATGTGGAGGGCCAACTTTATTTTTGTGCTCCAATCCTAAGACAGGCTTACTCAAGAGCATACCCTATTAAGTTAAGTTGGACATACTCACTGGCACTGGTATAGAACTGTCCCCAGTATCAGTGAGTATGTCCAACTGAACTGAATAAGCCATGTCTGTGTCTATGTGCTTTCAAGTCAACTGTCAACTGTCAAGCCCATGAATTTCATAGGGGTTTCTTAGGGAACAAATACTCAGAGGTAGTTTTGCCAGTTCCTTCCTGTGAAAAATAGTCGACAGCACCTGGTATTCATTGGCAGTCTCCCATCCAAGTACTAACCAGGGCTGACCCTGTTTAGGTTCCAAGATCAGACAGGATCTGGTGCCTTTAGGGTAACAAGGCATACTTCTGGGTAAACATGCCTAGGATTGCTGCTGAAAAATTACAGACCAAAGTTGTGCAAATTGTGACAGGATCAGTAGAATCATCTCTTGTCCAAAAGTAGTAGATATTACTTCTCTGTTGTTCTACTGCAAACGTTCACAGCCAAATAGAAACAAGTAGTTCTAAAAGACAGTTTTTAATTGCAACTGTACCACTGAACTGCCATCCAAAAGAACTGGATGTAGAATACATTCACTTACTTTTGTACCATCAGGCTGCTGCAATGTTTTAGAGCAATGGCCAAGGAAAGTGAAGCTACAGATGATTTTGCAAGGCCACTGGTCACCTAAACAAATTTAAAAAAATACTTTTCATCATAATCATATAGAAACAAGCAAAGATAATAAAAGCAGCTACTCTCAGAGCAGTCTACTACCTGAGTGTCTAGACAGATTTGTTTCAATACTTCTTCTGCAACAGCAAATGAAAGCCAACATCAACTTTAGCGATAGATCTTTATTTATGAGCACAAACCTTATCTTTTATGATTTGTGCAAAGGTCAAAATGAGCAGGAAGCTGAGATAGAAATTTAACTACCATCTCCTAATAAACGGTGTTACAATACAGTAGAGAACATATTTCACAATCCCATACTACAACTACTATAACATTTATATGAGAATAAAGTGTTTTGAAGCATACGCATTTTATAGCTAGTGTACACCATTTTCTATTACCTCTGGCACACAAGGGTTGATTCAGCTGATACTACATCTAGTTCCAAGCACTCCAAACTGGTGAAACAGGCCAGAAGGTGAAATGAAGGGATTTAGGATAAGCAGGTTGATAGCCCAAATGGGGTAACTTCACTTAAATGAACAGCCAATGAAAAACCCCAGTGGCCCTCAGTGGGCAGCTCAAAAGGAAGCATGAAAATTTGTATTCTATTTCTGGTGTCAATCAAGCTACATGCAAACATTGGCCTGAGAGGATCAGGAGACACTGAATGTGCCTCATTCTAAAAGGTAACCACCATTTTGGATATCATGGACTTATGTCAATTCAATTATAAATAATGATTCATTTAAACCAGGCTTAGAAATAAATCCAGAATAGGTACCAGCACAGAGAAATTTTAATAGTGTGGCTACCCGTGCATACCAATGTTTGAGCACATTAGCAGCCTGAAAATTGGGGCAGAGCCTTGAACTTCATGATTCTATCCCATCAGGGCTGATGTAGCAGCAATAATTCTACATCAGAAAGATATTGGGCCAGATGAACTTGGAGATCCCTTCCAAAGTTTAGGTTTCTGTGATTTCTCACAGCCAAGCAGGCAGGATATGCAAACCTGCTTACATGTAGTGAACTTTTTACACTTGAGCTCAAGATTTAACACTTCTTAAAAATAAATAGTCAATGTTTATTTCTGAGAAAATTGTTCTCATATATGCAGCCTGAAATTGCTTTATCTCCCTGCAGCTGTTTAGGAAGTGCACACAGTATTATTATTAGCATTAAAAAGATTTATATCTCACCATTCTATTGCAGAAAAATGCCCAGTGGGAGGCGGTACATTACAAAGTCAATCACATTTCAACTTAGTAGAGCAGAAGAAAAAGTGTAGTAATTGCTAGTCAGAAAAAGAATAAAAAAGCACAGGATGTGTAGTTGTTATAGCTGAGATTACCTCCTTTTTAATTATTTTTTCAAGAACAGCCAACATCTTCAGGACCTTTTCATCTTTCACAAGTTTAGCATCAAAGATGCTGTAAAACATATTTTTGAACACCTGTTACAAATTGGAAGGTTTGGAACAACTGTAAATTCTGAGCAACAGGTAAAACTTTTAGGTTTTTTTTTCAATTATGATCTCTTGAGGCACCACCAGTGATTCTTCACAGAATCCTAGGGTTCCATGGAACCCTGGCTGAGAAATCCTGGCCTAAACAATAGAAACAGAGGGGGTATTAAGAATGAACTTAACAGTTGGTGGTAGATGTCTATGCTGAAATCCAGGCTTCTGCAGACAAATAAATGCAGGAATATGGTTGTCTGACAAAAGAAGCAAAAGCAGTGAGCTGGTAAGAGAAACCAAATTTTCACCCACATTACAAATTCACCTTCCCAACTACTTTTCTCTCCAACCACATTCACTTCTGGCATCAGAATCCTCAAGCAGAAAAAGGGTATGGAAAGGGTTGCTATGGAGAAATGTTATGGATAAATGATTCTATATTCCTCATTTGTATGATCTTTTTGCTCCTTAAGCACACACACACTCTTTCTGCATAACTGTCATAATTAGTTTGGCCTTTACACTCCATTATTAAAAACAATTATTTTATCTTTTATATAGGAATTGTTCACTAAACCTAGTAGTATGAAGTAACATGAGAATTATTTGCAAAGGGATGTTAAACTATCATATTAAGAAACAGCCAATATTGTAACCTAATTATCTTTTGCAATCTGAACCTGCAGCAATAAAATATATGGGTGAGCTTGACCCACTGAGGAAACCTTCTTGAGGGCATTTTTCTTTTTGCCTATATGCACCATAACTATTGTTGCATGAGAATAATCCAAATTAGAGTTTAAAGTCACAAGATTAATTTATTTGTAGCTAAATAATTGTTTTTATTATATTTATGCCTCTTGGTGAACTAGTGCGTAAGTTATATGCAGCACTAATTGTTGTTATTATGTGCCTTCAAGTCAACTCTGACTTATAGTGATCCTTCACAGGGTTTTCTTGACAAGATCTATTCAGAAGAGGTTTTCCAATTCCTTCCTCTAAGGCTGGGAGACTCTGACTGCCCCAGGATCACCCAATGGGTTGCCATGTTTGAGTGAGAATTCAAAGCCTCCTCTCCCAGAATCCTAGTACAGCACTCACACCCTAGATCCCATTAGCTCTTCGAGCATCAATTGGCTGAGATACAAATTATCAGCATGACCAGCAAAAATGAAGCACTGTTGAGTCCTATCCATGTCTTGCTCACATGCAGGGCGCTCAAAGAGGTTCCCCTGCAGACAACTATGCACCATGTACTAATGTTGGACAATGGACGATGGCATCATATGTGGAACCAACAACAAGTCAATTTCTCGCATCTTCACATAAATACTTCACATGCAAATAAAACACAACTAGGACTTTGGCTTCCACTCTTTTCAATTTAGAGAGCCCAAATGTGCTTATTTCTGTCATTGCAATCTGTGGTATGCACTTAATGTTGACTGCTTCCCAGCATGTCTGAGCAAAAGTATGGCTAACCTGATTGTGGTTTTTAGCTCTTTTGCATCCATTCCCTTCTCAGGCTGAACAGACAGTGGTAGTAGGTGTGCATCACTTTCATCCACAGCTACTGCTGTTCTAACAGGAGGTCTCAGAGACATAATCTTTTTCATATGCAGCTCCAAAAGCCTATCTGTTTTGGTGACCTCGTCCTTATTAGCCTTCCCAGCTTCTTGTGGAACGAGGAGCTGTGTGTCAGTTTGCGCAGACTCTGCCTTCCCTGTCTGGTAGGTGCTGGTACTGAGGACTGGCAGTGGAGTTGTGCCTGGGAAAAATGACAGTGTTCACATAACACAAAAAGCAGTTTGTCTCTCAACAGATGACAATCCATGTTGTAAGACTGTATTATAACATATCCAAGACTACCAGATGTCTTCACATCTGAACAGATTTCTGAAATCCAGCACTCTAGCTCATAGACCACATCAGACTTATTACTTTATATCATGAATGCACAATTTTTGGGAGTAGAGGTGCCAGAGTACTACTTTCCACCCATCAGAAGTCACTTGCTACCACTGAAATTCAGTGCCACAGCAACATCAAAGCCCACCCCTGCCCCAAATGTGATAACTTCTGCTTTAAAAAGAGGCATGAAAGGAACATATGCCTTGTTTTGATGCTGATTAGTGCTTCAAGGAGCCTTTTGGAGTACTGATGAGCTTCAAAACAAAGTGCACACTGAGATTTCTGTGATTTTTAACCCCAAAAATTGTTTTAGTGTATTCCCTAGATTTATATTATCAGTTGCACTGCATTTGAGAAAAAATAAAGAAGTCTGCCATTACCTTCATACATCAAACATTTCCAGTATGGCTTGTGTGCAGCTCTCACATTATGGATTGATTCTAGTGCGCTGCACAGAAGATAGAATATAGAAAAAATTAATTGTAAAAAATCCATTCAAAAATAAGCATCTACCCAATCCCTATACTATTCTTTTTGCAAAAGGCTGAGCATAAACATCTATAAAGATGTTGTACTAGTTACCTGCAAAGATACAGAACACAAAACTAGAGTACAACTATTATTTATGTAACAGACAGTTACATTTTAAGTCAACCTTCCTTCCATAAGCTCAAGCCACAGTATGTCTTACCTGTTCCCCATTTTTTCCTTGCAACAACAGAGTGAGACAGGTTAGGCTGGGTGACTGGTCCAAGGTCACCTCGAGAGCTAAGTGTGGGCTTAACCTACATCCCAGTCCAACACTCTTAACCACTATAGTCGATTTGATGTGGGGAACTAGCACCCCCTACCCCACAATTTGCCAGAGAACAATACTATACTGGTGCCCATTAGCTACAATTCTTTCTTTCTTTCTTGGAAACTCGCTATGGACCAGCAGCCAATGCTCTTCATCCTGGAGAGAAGTGACTAGTGAGGTGCTTCAGGGTTCTGTCCCAGGTCCAATTTGTTTAACATCTTTATAAACTATAATGGAAGAGCGAGCATGCTTAGGGGAGATTAGTATCAGAGGACAGGAACAGAATTTCAAAATTATATTGACAGACTGGAGAGTTAGTCTAAAACCAAGCAAGTAAATTTTAACAGTGATAACTATAAAGTGCTACATCTAGGCAGAGGAGAAACAAAATGCACAAATACAGAATAATAACACCTAGTTTGAAAGCAGTACATGTGAAAAGTATCTAGGGGTCTTAATAGACAACAAGCTAAACATGATTCAAAAGTGTGATGCAGCATCCAAAAAACAAAAGAAAAGAAAACAACGCATGTAATTCCGAGCTGCATCAACAGGAGTATAGTGTCCAAATCAATGGAAGCAGTAGCACCCCTCTGGTCTGCTCTGGTCAGACCTCATTTGGAATACTGTGTCCAATTCTGGGCACTGTGGCTCAAGGAGGCTAACAACAGGCTGGAGCATTTCCAGGGAACAGCGAACAAGATGATTAAAGGTCTGGAAAGCAAGTTTTATGAGGAACAACTTACGGGAGATGAGTATGTCTAACTTGGGCAAGAGAAGACTGTGATAACATGACAGCTATCTTTAAATATATTACTTGTGTATACCTGAATGGCAGGTAGTTGGACTAGATGGTGCTTATAATTTTATGTCTAGCATCAGTCCACTACTTTAAGAAAACAAGATGTTTGCTCAGCAATGTAATGGCTACTGGAGAATTACCAGGCAAAGCTCAACACCTCTAGCTCAAACAGCTAATGGACTCACGGCTATGCTGCGAAAACTCTTCTGTTGCCACCAAACTGGCTTCCTTGTTCCTCCCTCTCTGCTGAGAGGATTCTAGATCCCACATAAATATACTTGTGGAAATTTACATCCCATGAGCTTTATGCAGGATCTTGGCCTAGAACAACTTTCCTCACATTACTTACCATGACTAATCTTTCTGTCTACAAGGAACTCCCAACACAGGGGTGGGAACTGTGCAGCTTCTGTGTAGCCACTAAACCTTGAAAAAAAAATTCTGCCTGAAAAAAATGCCTTTTTTTTTTCAACTGAAAAACACCTCAGGGGCACTATTTTGTATTTAAACACTGTTATGAGGGAGCTTCCCACTTTGAAACAGCAAAAATATGCACCCTGAAAGTCACCACAAGATCACTTTTTGCTTGTGGAAAATGCTAGCTGCAGTGACACAATGCAACCCACACACTAAAAACAGTTCTCCAATTCCCAGCACATGATCATTTTGGTACTAGTATAACAAGGGACAGATCAGAAATACACACATGAACAACATCTCACTGAAAACATAGTCTGGTTTCAATTTTCTCCCTCATACTTTCAGAATACTTGATTTATACTGTTAACTATGACACCTTAATTTTAAAGGCAATCTTAATTTGTCAATTAAGTTAATTCTCACTAACTATATTACTGTAAAAGATACCTTCAACATTTTCCTAAAACAGCAGCCGCAGCGGCAAACATGAGGTACATACAGCACAGCCCAAGTTAAGTTCTAAAGTTGCTGATATCAACAGGAAACTGCAACTCTTTTCATATGTTAGGAATCAAGTATACCAATCACACACAAGAAGGGAGAGTGCACTAGCTCCAAACCCGCCATCTTTAATTGTGTCAGCTTCCAAACTTTGAGGACAGCTTTCTATAAGAGAACATTATCTGTGCATGGAGCATCTATCCATGTAGCCTCTCCACACAACTTTAAATGCTGGAAAAATAGTGTTCAAAATTGCATGGAGACTCTTTACCTCTTCAAAGAGTTGTCTTCCTTATGTAGAGGACAAAGGAATTTATGAGGAGGAGGAAGGTACACCATGCTCTCTCTCCTCCCATGTGTACAGTATACTGATTCTTAATGCCTGAATAGGGCTAGCTAAGCACAAGATCAACTTGTCATCCAGAATCAGTGGGATGTAAAAATACTTTCCCTAGATACAGGTACTGTTTAAACTTGATCCTTTTTACACACATGCTGGCTCACACACACAGACATATACCTTAAGCATGGTGCCATTTCTCCAGACAAACGGGGCAATGGATCTCCAAGTAGAGTTTTTATAGTCATGCAAACTGATTCAGAGAGTGACTTCAAATGATATCCACCCTATGTGTGAACAAATGGATGTGAAGGACAAAGGAGCAAACCATACACATAAATAAATAAATATAAAGAAGACACTGCAGCATCACAGTATTGTATTTCATGTAACCAAAACATATGTTCATCATATGTAATGGTCTCAAAAGTAATTAAGCAGATTTTGAGTTTGGCCAGTGCTGGGATGGGAGATTACCTGCAAATCCCAGTGTGTCATCCCTGAGTTCCATGACAGAAGAAAAATGTGGTATGTTGTTTTCATCATCATTGTCATCACCATTATCAGTTGGCTTTTTATCATGAATGGTGAGCTATGGGGTTGACTGTCAATCACATTTATGCAATACTCTGCTCATGGTCTCCATCTAGCGAGGGAATCATGCGGCCCTCCAGATACTGTACTGTAACTCACAGTGTTCCTTGCTATCAGCTATGCTGGCTAAGGCTACTGGGAGTTGCAGTCTAACAACATCTGGAGGACCACATAATTCGCACCTCTGGTCCACACACACATGCTTGCTTGTAGTGAGCATACACACACAGTGGTAGCTAAAAAAAACACTTCTCAGTGTTGCAGCCACTAAATGCATCCAATGAGAATTCACTGTTAGGAGTAGTATGTTTTGTCTCCACTGCCTTATTGTTCCTGCAGGCTGCAGGAACGGATGATGTTGGATCATGTTACAGAAGTCAAAGAGATGCAATTGACAACACAGAAGTGTGGTGATGATGGTCAAGTTGCCCCTTCTGCAACTGGAGGATGTAGTGAATGAAGCAACCTTTCCCCTTTTCAACTATGTCTCAAACTGAAGCTCCAGAAGGATGACTTTGCCCCATAATGCTCAGCTGGAATTGCTTAGGAATGAACTGGCACCTACTTGCCTAACCCCACCCATTTGAGAGCGTGTCAACACCTGGGTTTCTTTTCTCATGATAATGATAGAAGAAGGATGGTGAACCTTATCTCCTCTAAATGTTCTTTGCTACCACTTGCATCTTACCTCTGGTCACACTTGCTGGGACTTGAAGTTCCAAAACACCTGGACGGATAAACATTCTCCACTCCTTTGCTACAACTCAGTGGAAACTCAGGGTTGCTGTTTCACCCAGAGAGAACAACAAAGGTCCAGAATCTAGCAAGTCGCAATATTCCCATGTAAATGTTGACAATGCCAGAAAAATCTGGCTAAGGTGAGTGTGTGTTCGTACAAATAAGAAACTCCCTCCCTGTCCTAAATGAAGCTGTAAGCCCCAAAATAATGGAGAATAATTCTCATAAAATACATCTGCCTGTTCAGCATCCAGGGCTAGTACTGACAGGAAATCCTCCCAGCTAATTTGCCTGATTTGCAAAAGTTCTCCCTCACAATTTAATGGAAGGAGATGATCCATTGTAGATGATCTCCTCCACTGACAGAAAAATACTAGTAAATACTGACCATCTTCTATTTTGACTGCATTCAATCATGCCATACAAAACTGGAGAGAGAGAAAGAAAGAAAGAGAGAGAAATAACAGAGAGACTGCCTGCCTCCTGTAATGTGTTGCTGCCAGTCCCCAGGTGCCACTTACCGAAAAAGCAGAACATAATACTTGAAGCATATATAAGAAACTTCTGGAGATGCAATTCTAAATATTTTTTAAAGCTTACCTCTAGAACCATACACAACTTTCCCTTTGCTAAATGCATTAGGAAATGAGTAAGATGGGCAAAACATTCTGGTGTAGCACACATCTGACCCTACAAAGTAAGGGAACAAAGAAGTTATACTTCACATATGAAATGTCTGTCTAATCTTATATGAAAGGCAATTCTAAAACTAAACTCAAGCAGAAAGATACTTAGATGGAGTTACAAGAATGGCTTACCTCCGGATCTCCAATTCCAGAGTCATAACCAGCAGAGACCAAAACAAGCTCTGGATCAAACTATGATTTTAAAAAAAAAGTCCAAACAGTGCTGTCAGTGCATTATTAGTGCCATTCAGCTAACTGTAACAGATTCTGATGAAGCCAGACATATTTTCTAGTAATGCATTAAAGTTCTGAAGGATTCCTCACGAATGCTTCACTGGCATATGAGCATTTAACTTGAACGAGTATTTTCTAACGTCTTTTGCTCTCAACACCATACAGTACATATGAACACTGTATCAGTTTATTGTTCCATCTCACCCATTACTGTCTGCTCTGATCGACAGTATCTCCTCAAGGCCTTGAACAAAAGTCTTTCCTATTCTTGTTGCCTATAATCCTCTCAACTCAGTCCTCTGAACTCAAACTTTTTACCATACATCCCCTTGGAATTAATGTTTCCTGGTAGAAGTGTTGTTTTGGAGGAGCAGCATGCTGGTGTTAGACAGAGCCAGAGCATCTCTCATCTTTCTTTCTCTTTCTCTCTCCCTCTGCCTCTCTCTCTCTCATTCTGTCTCATGCTCTCTTTTCCTCTCAGGAGAGAAAAATATGGGGGAGTGATAATCTAAGGCAGGGATGTGCAGCCATGTGCCTGTACCTTCCCTGTTTTCAAGATCTCCTGGATCCTTTCTGGGCCACAGTCACCCATTAAACAACAACAACAAAAATAAATAAATGTCCGGTTTTGAGAAGGGAACTATTCAAAGCCCAAAAAAGGGGAGGGGAGGCGTAAAGTAGCCTTGGAATGGAATATCATTCTGGGGGTGCAATCTTTCACTTTTTTTCTCATAATGGGAATTACTACAGGCCAAACAATTCCTGTCCCTGATTTGAATAGAAAGGGGAGGAATGGTGATCGTGTTAATAATTATCACCCCTCTCACTCTCTCAATCTCTCTCTCTCTTCCCCTCCCTCCCCCCTCTCTCACACACCCCTCACTCCTCACCATCTAACCTAGAGAGTTCCCCCAGGATTAACCCTAGTCTGACACCTTTCCTAAGAGAATGAGCTTCCCGTTCTACCAGTCCCTCACATTATTAACGCCTCAAAGTCCCTATTTGCTTTCCTCAGTTATACATTTGTTTATTTCCCTAGGCAATACACCAGTTAGTCTTTTCTTATCTGACAGCTTTCATCACCCATGCAGATAGCTTTTTCTAGGGGCAGCAGCATAACCTTTAAAAATAATTACTTTAGCTGAATATTATTTCTGAACATGACAGTACAAGGAATATATTTCGGTGGGTTCAAGATGCATTTTACTCATGCACAGGTTGTATTTTTATTTTAAAAATCAGAATTAAAAGTTACCTCAAAAACCAATGGAAGCAATACATGAAGAAAGACTGCCACATAATCTGCATTTCCCATTCCAATCTGCAAAACCAATGAAGAAAACAAAATAAAGATTAAAATGGTTAAACAGACCTAGAATTCCATTAAGATATATGGAAAAATAACCTCAGGCTAGAAGCAGAGAAGAGCTGTGGGTCATACAGTTACCAGCAGGATCCAACAGAAAATGCATATTCTGAAACAAAAAGGCCTTCTGCACATATTTAATCCTGTACCAAATTCCAACATGTAAGCAGAAGAATGGGAATGTCTGGTTCTGCTACAAGAGAAGCTCTCATTGCATTATTCCTGCTACTAAGAGAGTTGGATCTCTGCTAACCACTACATGTATGGAATGGTTAAGTTCTTTCTTTCTTAATTGAATCTTGCATCAAATGGATGACTGCCAGATCTCATCGCATTTGCATTATTATGTTATGCTATCAAGTGACATTCACCTTATTCCAAGGTACATTTATGTTGAATCCTTTCCCTTTCCCCTGCCCAACTGCATCATAATCAGATTCTCTGAGTGAAGGCCAGAACTGCTGGTGTTCAAATCGATGCCAGGAAAAATAGAGAACACTGGCAATGAGAAAAAGAAAACCCAAGGTTAATGATATTATTAAAAATTACCTAAATTTTTTCTACTGTGCCTGTCATGTCTCCAACTCCAGAAAGAACTGAAAATATCACAGAATATGTACAAAATCAAGCATGACTGGTTGATCATTTACACCAAAATAGGGAAGTCACTCTCAACATTGGCTCTGCAAATCCACCTGGCAAGAAAAACAGCTGACTTGGGATCTGAATACACTAATATCAAAGTCCCACGTTCTACCTAATGGAAACATGAAAAGAGTTGTTTTTTTAAAAAAAAATATATCTGTTATGGTATAAGCCAGCAATTCACCAAGGCATTATAAGATAAAATGAAAAACTGAACTGATGCCATAGAAAAATAAATTCCAATAGCAGTTGTCAAATACATAAAATACATATCAACATACAAAATACATAATTATAAACTGTGCTAAACCCAAATGTAATTATAGACTGTCTTCAGAATGTGAAGCTCTGCTGGTTTACTTCTGCCTCCAGTACAATGCAGCTTTATGCCACTCAGTAAGAGCACTGGAGTTCCAGGAGGGGGACAGTCCAGTTGCAAAACTATTGCCAGATGGTGCATGGTATACCCTCCCAGCCACTGACTGACTGTGGTGCTATGCACCTGCACTGTAAAGCTGGGATTGCACGCAGGAGGCTTGTTGCACAGTGGATACCTTCTTCTGCAATACCAAGCAAGAACATGTACTGGTGTAAGAATAATTTATACTATAAGCAAATTACCCAGAGGATATTGCCCATTCCACACTGGTGGCATATAGCGTACATATTGTACATAGTCCATATTTATAATAAAATAAATGAATATGCACTAACTGATAAATAGACAGATATACAGATATACACGCATTTTGCACACGTAATGGTCTGTTTCAATGATCTGATGCATTTAATGATATTACTTGGCAAAAATGTATTTGGACTTGCTATTTCAGACTGAAGACAACTTCCTAACTCATTTCTTGAAGAAGGACAGGTATTTTGAAAGGAACACCCAATGTTGCCCCAAATAAGCAAAATTAAGGAACTGACAAACCTTGGATCGTCATCAAATATATACTGAATTCCTTGTCCATGATGCACATCCCAGTCAACAATGAGAATTCTGCATAGACCAACAATCACAATATTTACTAGAAAAGTAAGAAAATATCAAAGCAAGAAGATAGTCAATAGAGTGACAAATATATACTCAACCGCTGCAGGCCGTATTTCTTTTGAGCATATTTTGCAGCAATAGCAACATTGTTGAATATACAAAACCCATTGGCTGCATTTCTCTGGCCGTGGTGTCCTGGAGGCCTGCAAACAAACATGAAGTGGCTACTTAGCCATTAACAGACTTGGAGATTGACCAGGTGTTTTGTTAAGAAGCACCTTCCACCTTGTTACCTTACTAGAGCCATCCCATTACGTGCTCTTCCTGACATGACTGCATCCACCAGTTCCAGTGTGGCTCCAACAGCCAGTTTGGCACAGCGATACGTAGTCTGAAGAACAAGAAATGTCATGACTCAATTTTTCTTTTTCACTGCAGTTTCTGAAAAGAATTGGCATTTGTGAGCACACAAATGGGACCTGCAACAAATTACTGCCATGTAGACCAGGGCTACTGTAACAATTCCAGGGCCCAGATCCACTCAGTTCCCAAGCCAACTCAAGCTTGAGAAACATACATCATTATTATTACTACTACTATTATTAGCTACAGGGCTATTTAATTAACTAGCAAATGCCCAGTTACTATGTTATGCATCCCTTAAGCATATAAAATCTATGTGAATGTGAGTGCATGTGAGAGCTAACTACCACTCCTTGCAAATGTTTCTGGAAATTCCAGACCCCTATTACTATTCAAAATTATGGTTCTGGACTGATGCAGGTCCCCGAGTCATTTGCTGATCCCTGGAGAGTTTACACAGAAGAAACAGTTGTAGTCAGTGGGCACAAAGATGGTGCCAGTCCTTTGCACACTGGGGAAAAAGCCTCAATATCTGCTAGTGCTAGAAGCACTGGTGTAAAGGGTTCCCAGTCATGGCTGCAACAAATACTGTAGTATATTACTGCCACTGAGCATGCTCAGTACTCACTGGAGTTCTTTTTTCCTAAAATTATTTTTTGCCTACTTTTGCAAACCTTGGAGCTCCCTGCATGGATGATGCTGTTTTGGCTTCATAAGAACTGGTACTCAGGCAATTCAGATTGACTATCCCTCATCTGAAATGCTTGGGATCAGAAGTGTTTCATATTTTGGATTTTTTCACTATGTCTCTATTTGAATATACATAAAATAAAATACTGTCCAGGAGATTTGAAGCAGGCAGCTGGTGGCAAAAAGTTTTAGTTTCTGGAGGTTTTCAGTTTCAGATTTCTGGATAAGAAATATTCAACTTGTAATAATATATCAGAGCTTTGGAGAGTTTGGACTGCAGCTCACAGAATCCCCCAGCCAACATGGCCAGTATGGGAATTCTGAGAGTTGCAGTCCAAACCATCAACTTTTCAAAACTCTAGTATATGTGGCAATAATCTTCCCAAATTCAGCCTTCAACCTTTCTTTCTATCTTGTTTACTTCCCACATATAAAACAGTTCAGATAGTATAGAAACACAAAGAGACCTATAGATACAGAACATTAGCTATATGAAGGGATAATGATTGTGCCTACGTACTGGATGGAAGTACACAGCATCATAATCAGCTGATGTTTTCTGGAGTTCGTCTTCCTGCATTTTCTCAGTGCTTTTTACAACTTCCAAGTAATCCGAACTGGAAAGAGTTTAGACTGCTGTCAGGAGGATGATGGTGCTGAAGCATCATAAGCAGTTCCTTCTACATCTACTCACTCAGCCAGGAGTATCTAGTTGCAGGCAGGTTGACAATACCAGCTTTCTACTGTGAGCTCAAGTGAGGCCCAGGCCTACAGCACTGAACATATATGGAAAATTACACTGCATTGTTGTGACCCCCAAACTGAAACAACATGAATGAGCGTGATTCTTCATGAGAGGCAGCCATCTGTAGTGTAATCAATTCTACCTAAAATAGCTTTTGAAAAGGTAAGCCATTCAGGGTCCTAAACCTAGGAAGTGGTTCAATTCAATTTCCAATGACCTATCAGAATGACAATCTTTCCTGGCTCACTGTTCCTGACCGATGCTACCATGGCCCAGTGCAGACATAAGATGCAAGTGCCCGATGAAGATTGGGAAAACAGGCCCAGCCCTAGGACTTGTACTCATTACTGTTTTCTTCTCATTGCAAATCTCCCCCTTCACTCCTTTTCTGTAGCTAACCATGACACAGAGTTATGTCTACACTAATATTAATCAGGAGCATACCTACCACTGGGTTGGGGGGAGCATTGCAGCTTGTCCTGCCCCCAGTTCCTGCCCTGACAGATAAGATAGTGGCAGCAGCCAAACCCAGGGGGCTCTTTGTACTTCTTGCCCTGGGCCCTCTGGGCACTAAGTTACTTCTGGTTAGCTTTGAGCAAGCTTTGCCCTTATGGATATAAATGAGTTTGGTTTGCAAGCTTCAGCTAGTGCCAGCATATAATGCTTCATCATAATTGTTGCAAAGAAAGGGAAGAGAAGTTACGGACAACTGGTGAGTGTAAAGTTTGCTTTCTTAACCATGGTTAGGAAAAATCAGTAATATTACACATCAGTTTGTGTCCACACTAAGCATATGAGTTTCCTAGGCAGTTATGTACTTCATACTGCCATGCCTAGGTGAAACTGAATATTAAATCTTGTATTTCTTCACACAGTGGACGACCACATACCTGTATAAGTCCACCAATAGACTATCAGTGTAATTGCACTCAAATTTGTGAAACATAAATCATAACTATACTCATTTATTAAAAGAAAAATATTTTTCTAGCTTTAGCTGTGGCAAAGTTATGAATGATGCCATTGTAATACTAAGATGTGACAAATTCATTCGCAGTGCTCAAGAGAATCAAGCAGTGAGAAGCTCTGGGCTCATGATGAATACATTTTTGATCATTTCTAGATGACTTGAATAGAAAAGTGGTATTATCCACTCCAGTTAGTGACAATTAATGACATATGCAGCCACAATGCAGTTACAACATTTGGGAAACATTTTTTATGCTAAATACAAACAGATTTGCTTTCATTATCTCTTCCTTGTCAGCCTATAAGAAGAATGACAATTCAATAAATTGTTGAAATATTACTGGGAGATATTTCCGATAGCAACATCTGATACCTTTAATGACTTGGAAATTAAAAGTTAAGAAGAAAAAACTGCTAGGACCCTAAGGTTTTTGTCAAAATCAGAACAGGCCTTGATTTCATGAACTATTCAGCTAGGTATCAACTCTGACAGCTATCTTGTTGTGGGCATAGTTGCATCAATGTGTGTCTTGTCTTTTCTGGTGTCCAGCTTACTTATACTTTTCAGTAGCGTGGTCATCAACTCAATGAATTCATCAGACATAGTTTTTGACAGTTATTACATATGGCCTTTTCCATGATTTGCATTCTTACTAATGCGCAGACTCAAAAAAGGGCCAGATTTAGCAATTAGTTCCAGAGTAACAGGATATCACTGTGTTTCATTTGAGGATGGAATAGCAGACCATCTGGGAAGAAGAAAATGATTTCAGCTACATCTCTGGAAACATTCTTTTAAGAAACACCAAGTTCTAAAAGCTAGGTTTCAATTTGGATATCAGTCCTGCTCTGTTGAACTTTCAGCCATGACAGCTAAAAGTGACAACGTATGCTGATTATTCACTGTATGATCACATTATATGAAGTCCATTCCTTCTAACTTTTAAATGGCTTTATTTATTGCATTCCTCTAAGGCACTCAGTATGGCACATACATATACTTTACTCTTGAAGGGTTGTCTTAAGGTCTCCAATAAGCTCTTGGACTGAACTTATTTCCCACAGGAAACTGAGGGCCTAAGAAAACATGAGAGCCTTAGCTTTTAGTTTCATTATCCTAATTGTTAATCCAGACTTACTTCCAAAAATCCATTGAAAGAATTTCAAGTTTAGATTTAGGCTAACTTGTTTTGGCCTTGAGTTGCTCCTCACATCTTTCCCAACAACCTGATCAAGAGGAAGCACTTCATAACATCCACTGTGGGGCTTCATTTACTTTTCACAACAGGCGGGGATTTCATTTCCCACTGGAGAGGATTAGGTCTTCACTTGGGCTCTTTCATTACAAGAACAAACCATATGTGTAAAGTTCAAGAAAAAGATCTAGGAGTGAAGGGCTTTTCTATTATTTCTCTAACACAGACAGGGGTGGAAATACATTATATATCAGAGAGCAGACCTGTGAACCAGCATGATCTCATCTTCAGTGCCTTCTCTGACAGGTACAGATGTGCATCTTTCGATCAGATTATAGCACTGAAGGTGCTCGTAGCACGAAGAGAGCCTCTCGGGCACTTCAATCTCACAGACTGGGCTAAAAAGCAAACAGACACACATTTTCTTTTTGCAGCAAAGGTATAAAAAGTCTGTCTGTATCACTGCTGAGGAAAAAAAAGGTTTTTTGTTTCTTTCCTAGACTGAACAATTAAAGGGGAAACAAACGCTGAAAAAAGTACCTCAGTACTGGGTTGGCATCCCTGATCAATTATTCTTATTAAAAATGTGTCAACTGTGACAATTCACAGGATGACCATGGGCACAAAGGCACCCTGGATATTTCCCTCAGCACCCACAACCCTGCCACCCTTTCCTAATTTTTTTTTAAACTTTTCTACTAACCTGGCAGCTGATGGGGTGGTGAATCCACTCTGCATTTTAGTCTGAACTTTAAAGGAGCTACCCAAGGTGTTGAATCCTATGTCTAAAACAGGTTGAACATCTTTGATATCTCCTTTAGAGCTCTGGCTGAAAAAAACAGAAAGATTCTAATCCAGACACAGAAGCCACAAGCTACCACTGCCTGGTGGCCAAACCCAAGTGCCGGCTTCCAGATGCTATCTCCATTTCCCAAGAATGCTAGAAATGTTGCAGCAGAGGCAAATTTAGAATGTTTCTTCTCAGATCTAACATCTGCCACAGTTCATATTTTCAGTACAAATCATACCCACAGACATAGGTGTGCCCAGCACACATTAATTTTTGAAATGGAAATGTCAGAGGTCATGAGGAAGAAGTGCTGCTCACTGATGAAAGCCTACAAGAACTATGGCAAAGCAAGCAACCTCCCAGCTGGACACTAGATCAGGCGAATGGTTAAAAATTCAGCCCCAAGGAGCGAGCTGGTCAGAAAATGCTACTGCATTTCTGTTTTACTTACAACATTTTTAAACATCTGAGTAACAACCTGCTGGGGTGGGGGGTACAATAGCAAACGTAGCTGCTGGGGCTCAGAGTTGAATCCTTTTTTCTCTGCAGTGATTCTGGTGAAAATCGATCCCACACCCAGCACATGTTTGAAGGAAAGTTTACATCAGAGTCATATCAGTCCAAATTTCATTCTGGGCCACAGTTCATACCCCCTGTCTGAATCTCTAAGTCCGAACACTCATTGTTTATTAAAGCAACTTTAATTCTACAGATGTGTTTGGACTATAGTTCTTATGAAAGCTCACCATGGGCAATGCTGGTTAGGGCTGAAGGGAGCTGAAATCAAACAACACACCTTTCTGGTTGCAAGGCAAGGTTCCTTAGCAGAAAAGCAAACTACACTTGTAATTTCCTTTCATTTCAAAGTAATGTCTGTAGCAGTTAAAATGTTAAGTACAAATTAACTTACTCATCCCAAATTAGCTTATGGCTTCTCATTTCATCATCATAAATGAGTGCTGTTCCAGAAGCCACAGCTCCTATTAAAACAAACAAAACATTTGCACATATTTCAGGCAGAAACAAACCATGTTTCCAAAATGGAATTACTTTATATTCTTTTTCTTTGGGAAGTTTGAGGTGAGAGTAACAGTCACACTGCTCTGATTCAGACATTACACTAAACAATTTAGTAATTACAGCACTGATTATTTTTGGCTACCTTCCCCATCACAAAGGACACTGAAGGCATTCTCTTTCACATTCAAACTACTCACAGTTTTAGCTTTATGCTCAACAAGTATGAACTATGTTTCACTTAAACTGGGGTGAGAAATCCTTGCTTACCTCATCTATGCATGCAGGGATGAGGGACAGCAAAATGATGCTTCTTGCACTGTGAGGTATTTTGCAGCACTTTCAACAGAAGTATGAGAATGAGATTTTTTTCCCCCTAAATGAAGCAAAACTGTGCAAAAGTGCAATGATTGATTCTTTGTTGCATGGACTTGTAAGGATCAGAAGTAGATAGGTTTTCTGCATCTTTTTAACCAATCAGTTCTTGGCTGGCGTCCTATCGATGGCATATGCAGGTATAAACCAACTTAACAACTGTGTCTCATTTAAGTCAATGTGGAGATTGGTATTGTTTTTCTTCTTCTGTGCCAGCCAAATCCCCATCTTAGTCTACTGCAGTTTCACTAGAGCCCCTAGAGCATGGCCATTCTGTACCTGGTGGAAGATAGGAATCAGTAAAATATCTGGCTATGTCCTTCAGCCAGGTGCAAAATGATTACATCCTCTGCTGCAATCTCTGGAGGACCGCAGCAGACCTCTGTGGGTAAATGCTTAGCACCTGATTATGGGCACATAGCCGGATTCTTCTCCGAACCCCAACCATTTTCAACAGCACAGAATGGCCAGGGGAAGAGGTTGAAGCAACTCTAGAGGAGGTCTGGGGGGCAGCAACTGGCCAGCTGCAGCACAGGTCTATATGTGGAACTACTATACCAAACTGGACCCTATAGGATTTCAACCGTCCTGTGCTTACCCTGTGTTCTCAAAGAGGAAGGAGATCACTGGTACTGCAGAGAGAAGATTTGCACAGTGACCTTAAGAAAACAAAAGAAAAGAAAACAAAAACACTCCTTGTTTTGCTCTCACCTGGAGGCAAGGAATCTCTCAGGGCCTGAAAATTCATCATTGTGTTTCATCAAGGTGAGAAGGCCTAAACGGACAAGAACAAAGAAGTTAGTGAGTGTTCTTTACATTTCCAATTTAGATTTTGCAGGGACTGACTAGTGTGGCCATTCAGATGTTTTTGACAGCAATTTCTGTAATTCTCAAAATCTGTAGTTCAACAACATTGGAAATCACAGTCCCACAACACCTAGAAGGCCACAATAGCACAGTTCAAGATCAAGTTGTAATTTCTGATCATAGTTTGATTTCATAAACCAGTGATGGGACATGGGTGCCCCCCCAGATGTTGTTGACCAGTAACTGCCATCAGCTCTTGCTAGAGCACATAATGACGTTGGGAAGTGCAAGCCAAAACTATCTGGAAGGTTACAGCCCTGCTCTAAAGTAAGGTTTAGCATTATCTCTCAACCAGACCATAGTAGCAGAAGGTTATGATTTTGCAGATGATGTCCACAGACACCCCCGAAGAGCGTCTACAGTTTGATAATTGTTCAAACAAATCACTGCCCTTGACAGTAATGTTGCCATAACATGATGTGTGAGAAGAAGAGCAAGGATCCATCCTGGATAAAGTCATTTACTGTGATGTTTAAATGACTACTGCATCCATGCATACAGATGGATAAAATAGCCAGATGTCAAGAATAAAAAACTACTTTTTCTAAACAATTATCAATGGTCCAGCAATCTCTCCCTGTTTTTCATCACAGAGTGAGAGCAGAACAATAATTGTTTTTCAAAGCCCCATGAACAGAGGCCTGCCTTGGTGACTCTTAACACTGCTCCACAATCTCTTACCAGTTAAGAACAATCCACACAGCAAAGCCACAGCAACTGATTTCAAAAAGGGATGATACAAGAGTGCCTCTGAGCACATGCAGAGTATTTGCCTCTTCCCAGTCACTGAAAGACTGCAGGATGTCCACACACATTTATGGCCAGGCATCCACCAGAGCATTCTGTGATCGTGAGAAGAGATCTTGTGCCCACCACATCCCATGCTAGTTTTTCTTTGTTTTTCTTAATACTCTCAATTAATTGAAATGGTGACATGAAGGACTGCTTCAAAAAGATCGCCCCTGTTCTCTCAACCACGGGGATCTGAAGGCGACAAAGAATTTTGCACACAGTCCATGCACTTCTTAAAGCATCACGCATGGAGGAATTAAATATTAGGCAGGGAGCATCTCGAATGCGCCAACAGAACCAAAAAAAAAGGCGGTTCTCTGAGCACGCGCAGAGAGCCACCACCCACTCCCCGACTAAAGTAACCAGCGGCTTCCAAACCATCTGGATTAAGAGCAATCAGAGTTATCAGGGCAAGCCCCAACAGCTAGTCTTTGTACTTCAACTATTTTATTCCAAATAATAATAATAATAATTTCAACCTACCTAAGATCCTAGCGATCGATTCTGCTCTCTGGTCCCAACCAAAGTGATACAATGTTCAGAAAAGATCCCTGTTTAAGAACTTTGCATACGCAGTTCGGGGGGTCTCTCCAGCAAACCCATTCACCGAGAGGGTGGGATTTGAGATAGAGAGGGGGGGGGGAATCAAAGCACAGTTTTCCAAAAGGTTCAAAGTGCCTGAAAGGCGGGACATAAAACCTGCAAATTCTGATTGGCCAGAGGTTGCACGGAGCCTATGGCAGCTGGCCCAATCGGAATCAGCAATACAAAGAAGACGGAGGGGAGGAAGCGAAAGACTTCAATCTAGTCGAAAAAGAAAAGTCTGTTTTCCCGCCTCTGTTTGCATTGCTGTGTCTGATTGGTCCAGAGGACGGTGCGCTAATCCTTTCTTTGCCTAACGAAGGGAAATAGGCGTGGGTGCCCAGTACACGAATTGGAAGGAGTCTGTCCTTTGTTCACGAAGGGGTTGGGCTTTGGGAGGTCACGGGAGGCGTTTGCGCACGAGACTGTTATAGCGCTGTGATTCCACTTCCAGCGTCCTGTGGAATCCCATAACAGTCTGCTGCGGAAATGGTCCGAGACATCTAAATAACCCTCCCTAAACTACAAACCCCAGGATTCCACAGGGTGTTGAAAGTGGAATAAGAGCACTATAATATGTACTGTGGAAATAGCCTGTGTCTGCCACCTTCAAGCTGTGAGCCAGCTCGCTGATGAGTTTTAACGTGGGAGTGGGGTTGTGAGTGGTGCACTCAATGGAGAGGGTATTGTTTGTTTGAGGGAAAATTAATTATCTGTACAAATACTGACAGCCAGCGTGGTGTAGTGGTTTGAGACCGGGGTCTGATTCTCTGCTTGGCCATGCGTGGAAACCCACTGGGTGACCTTGGGTGAGTCACACACTCTCAGCCTCAGAAAAATCCCGTGACAGGGTTGCCTTTGGGTCACCCCATAACTCAGCGATGACTTGAAGTCACACAACAGCCACCACCAAGACTGAAGACCTGATTAATGCTGCTATTCAATGTGGTACATAGTTTTCGGCGGGGTGGGGGGATGCGTTTTATAAAATATTCAAAATTTAGTATGGTAATTTGCGCGTAAAGAGACGCCCTCTGAAAAGTGGTGTGCCAGTTAACCTGATTAAGAAAAACTTCCAGATATGATTTTGATTTCAAGCCACACTCACCCCAGTGCTGCATACAGGAAGAGCAAGAAATAAAGGGGGAGAAGGAAGAGAAAGTTGGAAAGGAAAAGAAAGGATTGGCTACAGAGCTGGCCGAGAGATTTTCTCTTTCTTGTTAAGAGCAAGATTTGTTTCTTTGTTTACAGGATGTATATCCTATCTCCTCTCCTAATGTGCGCTTCGACGTCCGTGGATGCAAAACAAGGTGTCAATAGAATTCTCCTTTGACCCTGGCAATGAGAAAATATCCCCCAATGATACCAATGACTTTCATTATGCCCAGAACTGACGGTAATGCAAGGCTTTGTAGTTGAATCTTGCAGTCTAATTTAGGAAGTCCTGGATGAGGGCTCTATTCTCCAGCCTTTTGCCACTGTTTCCTAACCTCCACTGCTACCCTGCTGCCTGAGGCAACTGTCTCACTCCACATCCCCCAACATTTCACTGATTAAAACTGGGATGCACGTGACCGAGTGATTTACAAGTGATCAAGATGGTAAAAATTATTAATGCAGAACACGCAAGCCAGGGACAGCTGCAGCACTTTGCTTTCATCTGAGCCTGCTGGGAAGAGCAAGATTCTGCCCTCTTTTCTCCTCCCACTGAATTAGTTGAGTGCAAACTACTGTTGCACTTTGAATTCAGTTCACTGCAACTGAAGTAAGTTGAGGACAAAGTGGGAAAGTGGGGGGAGGAAAGAAACCAGGACATTTTAAAAGCAACTGAAAAAGTGGGATGACAGATAATTAATTGGGACTGTCCCTGCCAAATCAGGGCAGTTGGGGGGTATGTCACTCTGCCTAATTGTAGGGCCAGCCTCACTTGGCTGCTACTGAAACTGCAGCACTGAAATTTTCTGTATTGGATATTTGTTGTTGTTAATGGGCCCTGAAATCAGCTCTGACTTATGGTGACTCTATCCTGTTTTTGTTTCTGTTTCAGAGGAGGGATGCCATTGCCTTCCTCTTACACAGTGAGTTTCTGCAGCTGAGCAGGGATTCACATCTGGTCTCCCAACACTAAATCCACTATACCAACAGGCAGCCCTGTGTATGGGGGAGCTGCGCCTTTCCCTCCAGGTCCCTGTTGAAACCTGGATTGTGTCTCCAGTTTCATATCTGGAACTATTATTAATTTTTTAAAAAAGAGGATCAATACCCACCTGTCGATTTTAAAGCCCACACTTGTTCAGATTTTGGATTTAACTTTAAATAGTGTTGGGGTGCTTTGATGAATGTGCCTTGGATTTTGGTTTACGTAGTCATGGATGTTGCTGGAAGATGTGCCAAAATTTAATCTGCACTGATGCTACCTCTTATCCCATTGAGACCAAGGAAACATTGTTCACATGAACAAATATTGTTCATTATGGGAAACTTGTATTCTCTGCATCTCTGCTGATAGGCACTGACGTTTCATCCTGCATCACCTTTTCCACTGAGAAATCTTTTCCCACCAATCTTCCCATTCATTTTCAGTTCTGACCACCTCAGGCATCCATCTGTCTTTCATTCTTAACAGAGGCAAACTGTGACAGAAAAGCTCCTGCAAGACGCGTACTACATTTTCATTATACCTGGAAGTGATGGTAATGAGAGGCTTTGTAGCTGAATCTTGTAAGTGGAGATATTTGTACAGTGCAGAGTACCAGCACATAGGAGGTATTCTGGTATGACTTCTTTCTGGAAGGGATGATTGGGCCTTCAGGTAGAGTAGACAATGATTGTCCTTTTCTCAAAGGACAAAAGCCAAAAGACTTGGCTTTGTCTTTTACTGTTCTGTTATACAGTCTGTTACTGCCCTGGCTAGTCCGAGCTTTGGGGATATTAAAAGATATCCTCTTGATATCACAATCCGGCTTCACTTCTCTATTCCCCTCCACGTGCTTGTGAGGCCACCGGACAAGCACATAAACAAGCTCGGCCATTAACGATAACTCAATCATTCAAATTCTGACCTTTTGGAGGCTTTGTCTCCAACTCCAAATCTATTGTTTTCCCCCAAGTACGGCATAGCCTGCAGTCACATTCTCCTTATAAAAACCCTTGATTCCGAGACCTTCCTCGGATTGCTCCCGAGTTTCATCCCGCCTTGCTGCCGCTTTGCTTGGCGAGCCTCCCCTCAGCTCCATGTGCTGAGTTACATCGCACCCCAGCTTCTCTCTCTATTTTTCCGGGCTTCAGGACAGGTGAAGTATCACCCAAGCCAGCAATCCCTCTAAAAATCCCTCTATACCACTCCAACCTTTATTTCTTTAGTTATCTTGTGTGAATGTGATGCATACACTGTTTTGCTTGTGTGTTTAATAAAACATCATTTATTGTTTCAACTTTTGTGTGCTACTTGACTCGACCCAACCCCGTAGACATAGGGTTCAAGGTCTCGCTAAGTTACCCTGCCTCTCATAATGCTAAGCAGTGCTCTGAGCTAATTTTCCCCACCTTTAGTTGGGCATATTTTGGTGTCCCTCCTGGGACCCCCAGTACACAGGGTAACAAGTCATCCCTCCATATTCGCCAAGGTTAGGGGCATAGGACCCCAGTGAAAACGGAAAACCCATGAATAACTCTAGGCCTTTCCAAACCATATTTAACACACAAAAAAAGAATGATCACCATATTCAACCTATCATGGACTCCTTTGAGGCATCAGGGTTTCTTCACAAGGCAGAAGTGGGTGGCTGGTGGGGCTTACTGCCACCTCCACTGATTCCCCACGCCATTTTCAGTAGGGACTTACAAGTCTCATTTGCAGTTTCTCAGTCTCACGAGGCTTGCAGTCCCTATTAAAAATGGCATAGGGAGGCAGCAGAGGTGACAGCAAATAATCATTGAATAATCAAATCTGCAAAAGTGAAACCCACAAATGTGGAGGGCTGACTGTAATGTACCCATGTTGTTATTGCTGCTGCTACTGTATTTTAACCAATATTTTGGACTCCTCCAGATGGGGCAAATGTGTCAAGTGGCAGTTGCAATATTTCTTGCTATCATTCTTGCGTGTTTGTGTGTATGCATGTGTGTGTTTAAAATACCCAAAAAACATTTCTGTTGTCCTAGCCTATTTTTTGACAATTCCCAGCACCAGTTGCAAGGTTTTATTCCCACTCTCAAGAGAGTTTCTTTTTTCATTCCAAGACACAGTAAGACAAAACTATTCTTGTCTTCCCTTTCTTTCTTTTTATTTTTTTAAAGGTTTGATAGAATCCTATAGAGCATCAAAGAAGTGAGACTTTTGTACTATAACTCTAAACGTTTTAAAGAACAGTCAGAGAATAGGAAATTTGCTCTTCCAACTATAGGACCACAACAGCAAACCATTGTTGTTAGTGTGCTCTCAAATAATTTCTGACTTATGATGAACCTATCACAGGGTTTTCTTGGCAAGATTTGTGCAGAGGAGGTTAGCCTTTGCCTTCCTCTGAAGCTGAGAGAGTGACAAGGTCTCCTAGCAGGTTTCCATGGCCAACCAGGGATTTGAACTCCAGTCTGCAAGGTCACAGTCCAACATTCAAACCACTACACCACACTGGCTCTTCAGCAAACCATTCTTTGGTTTAAAACACTCACACACACACGCACGCACACACACACACACAACCACACACCTTTAGAAGAGTCTTACTGTAGATTTGAGAAATCATTAATAAGGGCCCCCCGTCCCCTAGCAAAAGAATCGAATCTGTGGAGGTGGCAACAACTGGTAAAACCTAAGGAGCTATATTGCAATTACTTGCACTTTTTTAGACCAGTGCTTCGATTATTTTTCGAAGAAGTGGGTATACATGTATATGAGGGGGGGCTGGGCAGGTCATGTTGTATACACAGGTCTGCCTCCCAGCAGCTTGCTGCTGTTCCATGTGTGTGTGTGTGCCTCTGACAACTTATGGCAACCCCATGAATTTCATAGGATTTTCCAAGGCAAGGAATTCTCAGAGATGGTTTCGCCAGTTCCTTCTTCTGAAATATAGCCTGCAACACCAGGTATTCCCTGAAGGTCCCACCCCAGTATCCAGTGCTGAATATACTGGATAGTCAAACAGTGTATATGTGCGTGTGTGTGTATGTTTATGTATATATGCATCGAACATTTGTGATTTTAATTATGCAGTTTATCTGCAGTAATGTAAAATACAAATCAGCATTGTGTTCATAGCTGTGGTTACCAGTTGGTCTTACTTTAAAAGAACCTTAGCTAGGTTGTTTCTAGGATAGCAAAGATGCAGTCTGCTGCATGAAGCCTTATCATTTTGGTAGAACCGTGCTGCCAGAGCTTATGATTCACTTTGAGGCTTAGGGTCATATCAACAGCTCAAAGAGGTGGAAGGATAGGGATGGTGAGTGTATAGAGATAGGAAGGGGAAGGAAGGCAGGACTGACCTATCTGGGCCTCCTTAATGTTCTTATCCTGCAGATGGCTTTAGACAAGACAGGCAGAGATATCTGCGGGTTGATTAAGGCAGTTCTTATTTCTAAATCTGTTACTTGGTTCACTCAGAGTTTTTGTGCATACTGTTCTGTTTGGGAGCCTAAGTCAGAGACAGTGAGATGGAAACATGTCATCGTCTCTTTATTTTTCTCACATTCCCAGGCAGGGCTGAATGGTATGTGCTTACGATCCACTGGAAATTAATAAAAAAAATCAGCAGAGAGATTTAGGTGGAAAAGCCATTTTTGGATTTTAAATATCTAGAGATAGATGCAAAACACACAGATCTTCCATTTCTGACATGTCTGAAACAAGTCGCTGCCCTAGTGTGCCTAGGTACAAAAGATCAAGTAAAAAGTAGTGCTAAAGTAACTTGCTGCTCAAATGTCAAAGGAAGTAAAGCTGCAGTAATAAAAGGATAATTGTCTATTGTAGATAAGATCTGGAAAAGTGTTTGTGTGCAAATCTTCTTACAGTGCCCACCAAAATCTCTCATGTAGTGGACTTCAGGGTGGAGATTTTAAAAACAGGGCATTGTGGACTGATTTTCATGACCCCAGTTTGATGTCTTGCTACAAATTTTGTGGAGGAGAGAGATGAAATCGTCTCTTGCTTAGCTTCAGCAGTATTACTAGTGTTAAGTACTCACCAACTATTCATGAGCCTTTCACATCATTACCATACCATAAAAATTTACATGTGATACTGGAATGATCTAATCTCAGATTTGATCCCACTGGGATTATGAATAGATAGAAACACCCACAGGTTTCATACCAAGCTGGGAATTTAAAGGCAAGACTCTCCTAAATAGAATGTTATCAGGAGGTACGGAGTTTTAAACACCCATGCTGTTAATATGAATGATCTTGCTTGGGTTTCAGTATAAAATAGCTAAAATGTGGAGTAGAATGAAATGCCGTAATTGATTATTGTTGCCATCTGTTAGACAACGTATTGATTAGTAATTCACAAAGAAGCTGTAAAGTACACACAGAAGAAATATAACCTGTCTAAAGCTTCTGTATAAAACAAACAAATCAATATCTTATGCTTTATTTCTGTCATTGATTTTCCTATTTAAGGAACTGGCTTTCTAAAAAGAATGGGTCAGACACATAACTGTTTTTCAATCAAACATTTAATCAGTTTGTTATCTTAGTTTAATGTCAATTAGATGATGTGCATGTTCTTTAAAAAAAAACCAAGGCAAAGTAAATGCAGAGGAAAGCTGTCAGTTGACTTCATTGCTTAGTGTCATTATGCTTATAACACTGCTCAGCCCTCAGCAACACGATCTGGCCAAAATCTAGAACAGCTGTGAATTAAAAAGATTGTGTGAACTAGTCCTCAGTGTGGGGAGGGAAACACTCTGCACATGGTCGAATGTACTTATACTATTTGTACACATGACCAGGGCAGGCCTAGGACTCTGGGGCAAAGTGATTACCTCCAGCAGTGGCAGCTATTAACAAATTATGTTGTTAGTAGGGAGAAGAATCTGCTCTGTTTTCTAAGGTGAATCATAGCTGTGCAAAATGCTGAACAAATTTTTGTGGGGTAGGTTCAGCACCTTGGACAGCTCCTTTAAAATTTAATCTGAATCATATTCCCATGATATGGAAGTCTCTAGTCACCACTGAAGCCTAACATTGAGTAAACAGAGTCTCAGCACACTTCTGGATTAGGTAATACAGACTTCTGTGTCAGAAAGTAGGCCTTCTAGTTGGCCTTGACCTCTGAGGTCTCTGTTTCTAAGCAAATAGGCAGACATCAACAAAGAGACACAAAGACCAGGTAAAATAATTCATAAGCTATATGTCACCCTGCTAGAGAAGCAATAGGTGATTTTTTAAAAAACTTTTTTAGACCAGGGTCATGAGGTGTATCAATACACCAGTGTATCAAAATGACCCCAATAGCTACAACTCATATTATAATATTGCTGTAAGGTAACCAACCATGGATAAATCAAACCCATTGTTAACTTTCTTTTTTAAAAGGTCTTTAGTTTGTGCTCAAGGTTTTATGCAACCGTAATGATTGTACCTCAGTTCTCAGCTCAGTTATCCCATATGCCCGGTTGTAATAACTTGAGAACCAAGTTTTAGCACAGTTCTCAGTTTAGCACCTCCATCAACTTAGGGATGATCTGATGATGATCAGTTAGGATGAGAGCTGAATCATCAGGAGCCCAGCAATGGCTGAAAGGACTAGTCCAGCTGGTCTAGGAGGCAGGCTGGCAATGCTGGTGGCTGCTCTGCATTCAAGCTTTGTGATGGCTGAACTGACCCCAGTAAAAGTTGCTGCACCTCCTACAGTAGCATCACAGACGGCCCGCGTAGCACAACCCTTCATGGCAACTTTTTCAGATGTTTCACCTGACGATATCAGAACAGAAGAATGGACAAGAAGATGCTGGTTAACCACAAGAGGGCAATCGTTAGCCATCTGTCTGTTTCTCAACTGGCTAAAGATTTGAACAAAGATTATATTTATTTATATAAAGGCTAGAGAAAGATTCTCTTGCCCACTCTTGGCAGATGGTCTTCCCCTTTCAGAAGCAACACCTTTTCTGTGTTTATGTTCTTTTCTTTTAATTTTGATTGATTACCTCCTTTCCATAAAAAAGCTTCAAGGTAGCTGACGGTAAACTGTGTGTGTAGCCATAAGTTGTCTGCCGACTTATGGCAACCCAATGGATTTTGTAGGGCTTTCTAGGCAAGAAGTACTCAGGAGTGGTGGTTTTGCCAGATCCTACAGCACCTAGTATTCAGTGGTGGTCTCCTATCCAAGTACTAACCAGACTTGACCCTGTTTTGCTTCCAAGATCAGATGGGATCTGGTGCCTTTAGAGTATTTAGGCGCCATAACAGTAAAATACAATACAATATTAGCATGAAACAGCATAACGGAACAAGAATTTGAAAGAAAACAGGCAGCAGAGAGCAGGATCAATTAAATAAAACCATCAGAACTAAGTTAACAACTTTTTTGTTTTAGATAACCAGTATGGTATCTAAAGTTAGCAGGTTCTTCATAGAAGTAACCAAATTGTAACATTGCTGTGGGCATAAATTCATCTGAAAATTTGCCAGTCATTTGTTGTATTCACCATGAGGGTGAGGAGAACTTAACCATTTCTTTGGTGCTAAAGATCTCTGAGCTACAGTTTGAGAGAGCCGTAGGCAAATTGTACTCTGGTGGGTTCACATCTTTGTTGGTGGACTTACCTGCTAGCAATGGGGGTGGACAGTAGCAATTGTTACCCAATGGCAATGTGGAAGGCCATAGAGTTTCTCTGAACGTAGCTGCCGTTTTGATTTCTCCTAATGCTTCCAACATATGATCACTCTGAGACATTGTGGGAAATCAAAATAGCAGTTAGCCAGGTGGTTTCTTTAGAAGAGGGGAGGGTAGTATCACCATTAGACCCTACAGAGCTGACACCAGGTGCTGATTTCAATTTTGGAATGGAAGTCAGTAGTAAAAACTCTCCCTTCCATATGGATAGCTTGGCAGCTGATTGACTCTCTAGCAGTTATAATTCTATCATGTCTACTTAGAAATGAACCCCACTGAGTTCAGTAGAACTTATTTTGTACTGAGTTCAGTGGAACCACTCAATAATTATTTTGTTTTAGTTTTTTCCTCTCAAAAGAGAGGACTGTTGTGCTTCCATGCATCAGCAAAGACCTTTGCAAGAGATCCGAGCTGCAAATCCAGATTGATAAGAAGTTAATCAGAAATTACCTAGTTAACCTAAATGAGTTCAAATCTGCAGGACCAGATGAACTGTATCCCAGAGTACTGAAGGAGCTTGCCGAGAAATCTTAAAAAATGGATGAGGTACCAGAGCACTGGAGACAAACAAACATTGTTCCTGTCTTCTAAAAAGGCAAAAAGAAGGCAAAGAAGATTCAGGAAACTACAGGCTGGTCAACCTGATTTCAATACCAGAAAAAATATTGGAATGGACTATACAAGTACAGGCAAAAATGACTTTGAGATTATTGTAAACTAATGTATTTACCCAGTGTTGCCTGGGATTTTATTTTCTCATAGGTAATTCTTGTTACAAATACTTTAGGAATTACCTTACCTTACCTTGGAAATTAGATGTGGCAGAAATATACAGATTTGAGATCCTGTGTCTCTAATTCCCCAATCTGTTTTATCCAGTACGTGTAACTTTTCCCCATAGTCCCCAATCCAATTTGTATTCAGAGTTGTTAACATACAGAGTTTGGATTCCTGAGGAAATACACGGCCCTCCTTCTTGCTGCTAGGCCTCATCTCCATAGCAACCGGCCTGAGCTTTCTGGCTGAGAATTCTAAAAGCCCCTCCCTGAACTGCCAACCCCAGGATTCCGTAGAATCTTCATAACCAGCCAATCATATGAAGTCTTCACCTCACATAGCCAATCATATGAGGTCTTTGCCTGCCTGACGCAGACAAACAGACAAACTCACTCACAAACTTTGACTTTTATATAGTAGATCATAAATTGAACATGAGCCAGCAGTGTGATGTTGCAGCAAAGAAGGCAAATTCTATCTTAACCTCCGTTAATAGAACATTAGCTTCCAAGCTGAGGGAAATAATAATTCTCCTGTATTCTGCACTGGTCAAATCTCATCTGGAGTATTGCATGCAGTGCTGGGCACTTCACTTTAAGGAGGATATAGACAAGTTGGAGTGAGTTCAAAGAAGGGGAAGAAGGATAGGATGTAGGAGGACAGGGGGTGTCGGGAACAAAACATAATCAGGGGAGTTTGCAGGAACTGCACATGCTCAGCCTGGTGAAGAGAAGACTGTGAGGGGATGTGATTGCACTTTTTAAATATTTCAAGGGCTGCCACAGAGAGGAGGGTACATGCTTGTTCTGTGCTTCCTTAGAGGGTTTTAAGTTTCAAGAGAGTGGATTCCAATTGAACATTAGAAGGAATTCTTTGACAGTGAGAGCAGTTTGACTTTCATCTAGTGGTGATTTCAATTCTTTAATCCTTCCTGTTTCTAAATATCTATCTATTTGTCTGTCTGTCTGTCTGTCTGTCTGTCTATCTATCTATCTATCTATCTATCTATCTATCTGGGGTGGGCAACTGTGGTTCTCCAGATGGTTCTGGATTGCAAGGTCCCATAATCAGCTATCCTGGCTAGCCATCTAACAACATCTGGAGGATAACAGTTGCTTGCCTCTGCCCCCTCTGTGTTATTACCTCAGAACATTGTTTTGTTTGCCATTTAGTGAAGTTCAGCAAGCCCTTTCTTCGTGCTGCATGAGAACTGCTTTGAGATATTATATTACATGATATGATGTATGATTATGGAAGGGCTGGTGCCCCTCCCTAAACTGCAGACCCCAGGATTCCATAGGATGTTGAAAGTGGAATAATCGCGCTATAAGAGTGTAGTGCGGAAATGGCCACAATCATAAAAAAACCCTAATTCTACCTCGGATTCCTGTGGCAAGGCTACTAGGATGAGTTTCACAAATTCTGACAGGTGGCTCTTTACTTCTCGCTTTGCATACTATTCATATCATTAAAAAAAATTCTGAACTACACATCTGATATAATTACGGAAGCCGGTAAGAACACAAACTATACGCATGCATTTGTTCATAAATACATTACCTGTATATACATATCCAGCCAAATCAATGCAGTGAGACTCTGATCCAACACAGTCAACTGTATCTTCATGACATGACTCAGAAAGTGAAGCATAGCAGGCTGGACACCGTAGACCATTGAGTTTGGTTTCTAAAAGTGGCACTAAACAAACACAAAGACAAAGTTAGCTTCTGGAACCAATGCTGTGTGTTAAGAATATTTTTAAAATATATACTTTGTTGGATTTTTAGAGGCATGATTGAAAAGGAAGGGGAAAAAAGAAAAAGAAAAAATAAGAGAGTGAAGCCAGGAAGTAAATAGTTTGTGAACAGGAACTAGGCATATACATTAATATTAAGTTGACCATATTTTCTTTAAGCTGGCATTTATAAAATACTGAATTCATAAGTAGCTAAAGCAGGAAGATCGTGTGACCGTTGAATTGTTAATGGTTGTCTTTTCAGCCTTGGGGTGCAAATTTTTGACAACAGAAAAAGCACCATGTCGACCTTTAATTTTATTCTATGTCTCATGGATATAATTTAAGAGAACATGTGTGCCTGCCGATATTAAAGATTTGTACAACACAAAATTCATATGTTGTATTAATCTATCCAGAAATAATATATGGATATTGTATGTTGATGACCCTGAGATAAGGGTGAGATTCGCTCCCCCACTCCAAGATACCATGTCCATTTTGAGAGGTGGTTTACTGATTGTATCAACCACCTAAGCCACCTAAACTAAATTTCAGTCTTAGCAGGCTTTTTGCCCCAGCTGTAACTGTGGTGACAGGATTTTCTTTGGTATCTGAGGGCAGCATGTATCATTTCTGAAGACATACTAGGCAAAGTGGAGTGGCTGTGTGTACTTGGAATAGTCTGCTCATTAGTTTTCCTCATTCCTCTCTGCAATGAGTTAGAGACATATCTTCCAATATTTTATAGATGAAAACCAGGGCATGTATGGCCAAGCAACATCAGAGTGAAGATGGCAAAAGTTATTAGTGAGGAAGAATACAAAGCTAGAAGAGGCTGAACCTACTGGGAGGGTGTTACTGCCCTGGCTAACCCGAGCTTTGGGGATATAAAAAGATATCATTTGATATCACTAATTCAGATTCACATATCCCTTCCATGTGCTTGCGAGGCCCCCGGACAAGCACGCGTACAGGCTTGGCCAATAATCGCCGTAATATTCCTAGACAATACAGGCAGGCCAGAAAATAGCCAACTCGCCGCTTTAGGAGACCTCAAGGCAAGTACTCTATTAGGTATGCAAGCAACTCTGAAAAGATCCTCTACCCCGCGCTGGCAGCTTGATGGTCGAGCTATTCAACGCTCAAGTATTCCGTGTTTGCATACCAGCTACTCTATTGAGAAATTCGGCTCTAATTCAATCATTCAAATTCTGACCTTTCGGAGGCTTTGTCTCCATCGCCAAATCTATTGTTTTCCCCTAAGTCCGACCTAGCCTGCGGTCACAATTCTCCTTATAAAAACCCTTGATTCCGAGACCTTCCTCGGATCGCTCCCGAGTTCCAGACCGCCTTGCTGCCGCTTTGCTTGGCGAGCTTCCCCTCAACTCCACGTGCTGAGATACATCAAACCCCAGCTTCGCTCTCCATTTTCCTCCGGACTTCAGGACAGGTTTCGTATCACCCGAACCAACTATTCCTCTAAAAATCCCGCTATCTTACTCACACCTTTATTTTCCTTAGTTATCTGTGTGTTTGTGTTGCATACATTGTGTGCCTGTATTTAATAAAGACTATTCATTATTTTCCAATCGGTTTGCTTCTTGACTGGGCCTGACCCCGTAGACATTGGTTTGCAAGATCCTGCTGAGTTACCCTGCCTCTCGTTTGGCCAACTTGTGCTCTGAACTAATTTCCCCAACTTCTATAATTTTGATAGCAATTTGGTGTCCCTCCCAGGACCCTCAGAAAACAGGGTAACAAGGGGCAAGTTTCCATCCCTTCCTCTCTTCTCTGCACTGCTGAATTAATTGAGTGCCAGCTACTTTTGCATTTTGAACTTAGCCTGCAACAACTGAAGCAAGCTGAGGACAAAGGGGGAAAGTGGGAGGCAGAGAGAAAAACTGGCACATTTTAAAAGCAGCTGGGAAAAAAAAATCTCAGGATTATTCAGGACAGTTCTTGCTAAATTGGAACAGTTGGAGGGTTTGCTGTAGACAGTAAGAAAGGCACACACTTTTCACTGCTTTAAAATTCTCAGAGGAGACATCTTACTAATACTTCCCCATTCGTGGTGCAATATCTAGAAGTGCTGACCACATGATAAAGAGATTATCACTGGCTGCCACTGAGTGGGGTGTGGTCAACACTTGGAGCATAAAGACACTACAACTTTCCTCACAAGTTAGAGCTCTTCTTCACATGTACAATAAGCATTTCCTGATGTCCATGTGCTGAAATGCATTTAGACCAAGTATTTATATTTATGTAGGTATATGTTGAAGACTATATCGTTCTCAAATTTATCGGGATGGCAGAGAAGAGCTCTAAAGTGTGAAGAGGACTTTCCCACTATGCCAGGAACAAGGGATAGGACACTTGTCTACTATAACGTTTCTTAAGCGATCTGATTTTGGGGATTGTCAATCCCCGCCCCCCGCCCCTGTTTGCCAGGTATATTGTACAATATGTGTGCTCATTGGCTACAATTGTTTCTTTCTTTCCTGGAAACTCTCCAGGGACTGGTAACTGATGATTTATGGATGGGCAACCATATCCTTATGGCAAATGCAACACACAACATGGAGCCCAAGGATGGCTTGATGGTGCAAACAATTCAAATAATCTTTTGGGACCCCCCCCCTTTTTTTTAAGTACCAATGAAGCCAGGTGCAGTGACAGAGTCCACGCATCCTATGAGAGGCAGCCTGAGCGTATATCTCATGTAATACTGCTGCATGGAGTGGCAAAATGTCTTGGGCCTAAGCTCCAGGAGGCAAGAATGTTTGTTTGTTTGTTTGTGTATATATATGTGTGTGTATGCATGTGCAGTGTGAGGCAAAGCTTGGAAAAGTTGCTTTTGTGCTCATGCTAGCTATGGATCTTGGAAATTATAGTAAAGGGGAAAAAACACAACTCCTTCAAACTCTGGTGCAGTAGGATGTGCAAAAAGACCAGACAGTCAAGGTAGAGACCGATAAACACCTACATTTGGCAGAAGAGGCTGTATTGCAAGCATCGCCTTTACAGCAGAAAACACTTGTCCTCGATCTTCCTTTTTTGCCCAAGTTAATATCAGCAAAACCAGCTTCACAGATACTGGATGGAACACAGTTCTTAACAACACCATGAACTTTTATTTCTTCTGCAAGGGAAGGAAAGTGAGAGAAATTTTCTAGCATACAGTGATGAACAGAAGCAAATAATAGTTTAAAATGGTATTCCTCTCAGTCTGGGAAGACTAGAGTCACATCTGATACTGATGCAATGTTTCAAATTTTATTTAACAGAACCATTGCCGCTGTTGTTTGCTTCTAAACTAAGATTAGCTTCTGAAATAAATTGTAAAATGGACCACCATATAAATCAAGGGTGAGCGAAGTTTCCCTGTGGAATGCTCGTGTGACTCTCAGCCTTTTCAGACTCCCTGGACTACATTTCTCTGCCAAAAACAGAGTAAATTGCTTCTCATTCACTTTTCAATTAGGTTGCAGAAAACCAGTAACCATTTTAGCACTGCTGTTTTTGTTCTAGTTTGCGGTTGTTGGGTTTTTGTTTTTTGCTTTTTTGGCAATTCAGGTATCTGTGCAACCCCCCTCCTGGGTCTTAAGGCAGAAAATTTTCCAGTGGCTCTGCCACAGTTGTGTTCCCAAACCAATACAGTACAGTACAATAAGATTGTAGTAAGAGTCAGTGCAGCATAGTGGTTTAAGTGCTAGACTATAACTCCAGGAGGCCAGAGTTCAAATTCCTCTTTAGGCATGGAAAACCATTTAAGGGGGCAGATCACACTCTCTCAGCCTAGGGGAAAGCTATGGAAACCCCTGTCTGAACAAATGGTGCCAAGAAAACCCTATGATAGGTTCACTTTAGTTTCTGACTTATGGCAACCCTATTTGAAGGAACATAGCAACAATAATAATATACAAAGTTTAAAAACTTACTGAATATAACAGTAGCATGACAGCTAAAGATTCATCCTAGATTTAAACTATCAAATACAATTGGCAGTCAAAAAAAAAGTGGTAGGTGATTCTAAAAACAAATGCTTTGGTCTTCTGCCTACCTAGTTTACCTGAGGCAAAGAATACTACAAAGAGGGTGGCATGATTAAGCAGTTGGCTACCCAACTTCTGAAGAAACTACTTTGGGTCCTTCATTCTGTGACTACAAAGTCCAAGTACATTCTGAATTCTGTAAACCATATAGTGAACGCAAAGGAAAACACATTTTCCCATGTTGCTTACCTCGTTCAGTTTCAAACATAGTGATGGCACAAAAATCATGATTTGGAGGGCATGTCTCCATTTCACCAGTACAGTTGTTGCCAAGACCTGTGCAAACTTCACATTGCAGAGCAGTCCCTAAGGAATTGGGGTGGAGATGGGGGGAAGGAGACAACAGTAGTGTCATAACTGATTTTCCAATTTTTATTTGCTCAGTTGCTTCTCAGGAAGGGAAAGGTTGATTCTAAACAGCTGGACCAAAGTTCCTCCCCAGTGGTGTAGGGACGGAGGGGTGAGGGGGGTGGTGCACCCTGGGAGGCACTTTTTTGGGGGTGCCACCGCTCCTTGCCTGCCCCCTTGTGCACTGTCACCCCTCCCCCATGCATCGTCACCTCTCCCCCACACATTGTTGCCCCGCCCCCGCATGCCGCCACCCTGCCACATGCCTCTGTCCCCACCACTACGCCGCTTGCACCAAGCTATGCTACTGTTCCTCCCAAAGCCTCCCATTTATTTTACTGAAACAGAAACTTGCCTGACAGGATCAAAAGCCACAGTTAACCCTGAATTATTATGGGTGTGTATATAGTTACATGTTTACAAGATATGGGAAAAGCAGACCAGATTTATACTCCTAACATCTTGATTAACATCAAATGAAACAGCAGTGCCAGCACCAGGTTTTGAAGAGCACTTTGGTAAGACAAATTCCATGGACCACTTTCTCTCATTCAATCTACCCTTTTACCAACTTTGTTGCCAGCTGCTGCTCTTGTTTTTCCTCTTCCTTTTTTCCTGAGTCATCTCTGTTTGCATTCAGGGGGCAAGCGGGCAGGTAGAAAGTGATATCTACAGCTTCTTATGTATATCACCATTGTCGCCTGGACCCCAGTGAGAGGCAAGCGTGAACAAGCAGGTTGCAATGGTGAAGAGGAGGAGGAACAGGTTCACAGGGCTCCTGGCACTGAGTCCTTTTGCGGATATTCGATCATGACGAGTCTTGATGTTTGTTTTGCTAAACAAGCTACCAGAAGTCCCCTGATCGAGGTGGCCTATGAGTGAGAAAAGAGTACTGTATTTGCCAGTGTATAAGATGCATCCATCTATAAGGCGCACCGCGTTTATACACGGGCAAATGCTATTTGCTGGCGTTTAAGACACACTGGTGTATAAGATGCACCCCATTTTCAAACAGTACTTTTTGGGGGAAAAAGTGAGTCTCATACGCCAGCAAATACAGTAGCTAGACACAGCTATATCGTGTCTGAACGCAGTGGCTGGTGAGAGACCCACCATCCATTCCAGCTGCCATTGCTGTGGCCTCCGATGGAGAAGGAGAACAACTAGGCACAGTTCCCTTGGGCCTGGGCCCCAGTGGCGGGTGACAGCAGCTCCCTCCATGTTCCAGTTGCCACTGCTGTGGCTTCCAAGGAAGAGAAGAGCAGCCAGGTACAGCTCCACCCTGTCTGGACCCAGCAGCTGGTGAGAGCCCTTCCTACCATTCCAGCTGGTACTACTGTGGCCTCTGAAGGAGAAGAAAAAGCAGTTATGAACTGCTGAATTTAATTCCCACCCCACCATTCCCTTTTCCTTGTGCAACATGTTGTAAGGCTGAGGACAAGGAACTGTCAAATTAATTAAATGTAAGCCACTCTTAGAACCTTTGTTGTGGAAGGTGATTGTGAAGGAGGCAGACTGGCATGAAAGCAGCCAACCATGGTTACGAGAAGCTGTGAACGGGCGCTGCAAGGGAATAGGATGTCTCAAAAAGGCAAGCCTCAGAGAAATTCAGACAATGAAGGAGACAGGACGTGAGAAGAGATACCATTTTGAACTAGTACCGATAGGGCAGGCTGACAGGGACAGGATTGTGGATTTGAAGAAGAAGGGAGAACTACTTATGATTCTAGGAAGCTTAAAAGTGTGTGTGCGTGTGTGTGTAAAGATTATTATATTTGTCCACTTTGTTCAATAAACATATTCTTACTATTATTTTAAACCTGTCTCTGGCTCTCTATGACGTTTGGGTTGGACTCAGGTCACGCATATCAAAATTAAAGAATCCACACAGCAACACAGTTGCATGTCCACATCTAAGGGGTCACTCTGAAGTCCAGTAACCCAATCTAGCAAGGAAGTAATTGGGGAAACAAGGGCAAGGGTGAGCGGCAGGATTCTTAGAGGTTGGGGTCTTAGGACTGGACTGGGTAAAGGGATCTGTCACAGTGTTGTATAAATACTCTAAATAAATACATAAATAAATAAATGGAAAAGGGGTAAAGCTGAACCTATTGACACATTTCAGCTCATTTGCAGTACATCAGCAAAAATTTCTGACTCCCTTTTCCTTGCCAACAGGAAAATGTTACTGTACTGTCATAATAAAAACTTGGATTTGACTAGTAGTAGATTTTTGAATGGAATAACTGTGGTTTCTGTTCTGCTCTAGGATCTGAAATAAATTCTTGGGCTCAGAGTTATTCATTCCGAGTGTAATTTCTTTGGCAGTAGGATTCCAGTGAGAGAACTTGGAAATTGCATTGAAAGGAAAACACCTAAAGACACTACTTTTGATTTTCGTCAGTATACAAGAGATTAGAGAGGAATCCTACCACCTGTCTGATGAATCTTGTGCTAAGTTGACTTGTGTAGAGCAAACATGACCGAACAACATAACCTGTTGATCTGGTTCATACACCTGCATGGCATCAGCTAAGAAACATTCTGGCTGGCTTTGGATGAGTCATTCTTTCTAAGCCTAAATTATTTCGCAAGATTGCTCACAGACCTTTCTCTAAACCTTAAAAAATAGCCAATAACTTTTGCAGGAAAGAAATGGAATCCTGAGACCAGAAATATTATCTAGATTAGGAAAAAAATGTACAAACCTTCACAATTTATTCTGCTTCTCTTAAAAGCAACAGCAACAACAAAAATCAATGCAGAACCATGAAATCCTACTCTCCATTTTCTGGCTTCTAAGATATATACAGGTGTCAGGTTTATCTTTGCAAATGTAAACTACAGAAACACATCTAGGCAGGCAGGCAGACAGAGCTCAGACTCTTAGATGTACATTTAAATCTTGCAGTCGACCTTACAATACTCTACATTTGCAGGCAGACAATACTGTCTTCCCAAGTCATTGTGTCAGGCAGGCATCCGAAAAAAAATCCAAAATAATCCAATAATAAAATAATAAAAAATCAGATTATTTGTAGCCCAAAGGCAATAGAGGTAGTGTCCCTTGAGGGATTTTTTTTTTTGAATGTCAGTTCCTATCAGCTCTAGCTTAGGCAATGGTGAGGTACAATGGGAATTTCAGTCCAATGATATATGGAGGGCACTGGGTGCTGGTTGCAGTGTTTTGAGAATAGGGTTCAGCACTTTGGATAGTTCTTTTTGATTAAAATCTCAAATGGATTCACCGCCTCATTGACATGGAAGGCACCAGTTTGTCACTGCTGGATGGCCAAATGTCCCCCATCCCTGTATTAAAAGTATCTTCTAGATTAGTCAGTGGTTGACCAGATGTTTTGCATTTCAACACACAGAAGTCCCATCCCAGATGATCAGAGATACTGGAATATCAAATCCAACTCTGGATACTCAAAGGCTAAACTAACAATTACCCAGCCCTGGATAATAAGAAAGCAATGGAAGGAACACTCATGCCTCATTAATTCTTTTGACCACTTCTTCCATCTAACTGAGCTATTACATAGATGCTTATTAAAACCTGGACAATTTCTTTACAATTGTATAGTACAGCTTTATTATCCCTTCCTTTATATTTATATGTATATACATATGTTTTAGATTGTGTGCCTTTGGCAGGACCCATTGTTTTTGGTCATTTTAGTTGTAAAGCACGATGTACATAGATGGCGCTAGATAAACGGACTATAGTGATGATAATGATGATGATGATGATAATGATGATAATAATAACAATAATAACAACCTGATATGATTCTATTGATGATTATATCGAACCTAATAAATAGGTAATAATAACCTGATAATTGATAATGATTAAGATCTTACTAATTACTAGTCATTTGGCAATTGTTTACTAATAATATCTTACTAATTACTAATATCTTATGACAGCAGGGCCTTGCACGGAAACAAGATGAGACTAATTAGTAGAAAGCACGTTTTATGGACTTCAGTTTAAAATTCATTCCCTTAGCACAGGCACAGTAGATTCATACCCTTGCTACACAATATCTTTTGTGCTGGCTGCTCCCTTCTATAGGAAGGCTGGCTGGCCCCTTCATTGTTCTCTGTCTGCTGGCAGGTGAAGATGGTTTTATTTAGGCAGGCATTTGAATCACGAATTGTAATAATGGAGTGGTAGTGTCTGTGTAAGTGGTGTGCCGTTTTAATCTTTTAATCTTTTTGTTATGTTTTAAATAATGTTTAGATGTATTTATGGTTTTTAAGTACCCTATTTGCTGGCGTATAAGACTCATTTTTTCCCCTGAAAAATACTGTTTGAAAATAGGGTGTGCCTTATACGCCAGTGCATCTTATACGTCGGCAAATAGCATTTGCCAGCATATAAATGGGGTGCATCTTATATGCTGGTGCATCATATATGCCAGCAAATACGGTATGTTTTAATAATTGTGACATTTAATCTCTTTTTAACTTTTGTAAATAAAATGTTTTTAGTAGTATCTTTTTAGATTATTGTAAGCTGCTCTGAATCACATTTAAAAGAAAGGCTGGATATAAATAAATAAATAAATAAATAAATAAATAAATCTATATTAGCCTTTTGTTGCATACATTTGTAAGCTGTTTGGTATCTGTTTGTAACAGTTTTGTTTTTGCATCTGCTTCCAAGCCCTCCTTGGGTGCTTGCTCTTTGTGGCTGGTTTCGGTAGCTGAGGATCCAATCTTCCCAATTTTTTCCATTCTCCCCTCTCCCTTGTTAGTCTATGCCATGTTTGCTTCTAAATGGCTTGTTTGACATTGGAATTGTTCAGAAAATAGAACCTGGGTTTTTTTAGGACAACAAAATGTCTTGGGCCAGCATTCCATCTAGTCTACTGTCTGGCTTCCTATACTGGCTAACCATGTGTCTTTGGGAAGATAGTAAATCTTCTCCACTAATGTCAAATCCCTCCACGGTTCCTATTTTAGTCACACTCCTCTGAATATGGATATTCTATTTATCCATTGATGGCTAAAATTTCTGTATCTGATAAATAAAATTAAGATAGTTGAAAAAGTTCACAAAAATTGTGTGAAGCACTGCTGAATGTGTGAAGACAAGGAGAGCAGAAAGAAATATATTAACCTATCTTCTCTTCATTGCTTTTGATGTAATATACAGTATGACAGAATGAGAGCTCTTGTCATGGGATTACACAGCTAGACCTTGCAATCACCAAACAGATAATACTAAACATAAAATGAAAGAAAATCTTAAGGGGAGAGTTCTTAGAAGACAGGCAGGGAAAACTATTGCTTCTTATGACTAGTTTCATCGCAAAATATGTATCTAACAGGTCCCATTAGACCTGCCTGCCTGCATTTTTTACAGTGTAAGTGTGCAGGCGATGCTTTCATAGTATATTTGGATTACACAGCAATCCAAACACCATTATGGAGGGAGTAGGCAAGAGATATCACATCTTCCCAGCAACAAACTTTGGGTTAAAAGGCCCTTAGAATAATTTCAATTCTCAGAAGATATTCTTTCAATGGGGTGAGGGATTTGGTTTCATTTACCAACAGGAACAATACAAGCTGTGTCTCTCACAGATTTTTACAGCTGGTATAAATGCAGCAGGATGAACTCTCCATTCTTTAATGGAGAGCATTCCCTTTCAGAAATGAGGGGATATTCTCTCTCTCTCTCTCTCTCTCTCTCTCTTTCTCAGTCTCTCTCTCTCTCACATACACATACAAAAATGCAGAGTCCTGTCCATCTAGTCCTTTTGTCCTATTCACATGGGCTAACAACAGTTTAAACAAACCACAAAATATAATTCCAAACACAGCTAAAAATAATATAGAATAGAAAACAGAGAAAGATGCAGCAGACAAAAAAGAGGCATGGTATAAAAACAAAGCTGTATCTCTGATAATATAAACACCTTTCTAAACAGGATGGGTTTCTATCTCTTGTGAAACACTACTAAGAAAGAGGGCAAACTAAACCTCTCAGGTTAAAGAGTTCCATGATTAGGAACCACAGAGAGCTATAATATTCTGAAATATTATCTGGAAAGGAGAAGGTCATACTGGAGACTATGATGTTCTGGAAAGAAAGGTAGATTATGATGAAGCATGTGCATGAAAGCTACTATGTAATTAATTCCATGCCTCTTAAGTATGTGTGCACATACGGTTACACACACATACACACACACCCAGGCACATACATACTACAGGGGAAGCATACATAAGGATACCACTTTGCCCGTACCATATAGATTGCCACCGTCATAGAATGAGATACTCACCTCTGGCTAGGAATGCTAAGAGGAGGCCAATGCTAAGGGAAACCAGCATGGTGGCTAGGTGAGAATTGGGTTAAGCATCTGATGCGGCTGGCTCCTCTGCTGGCAATTATAGTCATACAAATAATTATTACAAGTGAGGGAGGAGTGTTCCAAAGCATCATTCCTCCCCACGACCATATGACTGGAGAGGAAGTTGGCCAACAATGGATTCTTAATCATTACATTTCTATTTCACTTTTTAAAAAAGGATTCAGAGGTTGAGCATTTTTGTTGTTGTGTGCCTTCAAATTGTTTCTGACTTATGGCGACCCTAAGGCTACCTTATCATGGAGTTTTCTGGGGCTGTGTGATGTGCCCAAGATCACCCACTGCGTTTCCATGGCCAAGCAAGGAATGGAACCCTGGTATCCAGAGTCATAATCCAACATTCAAACCATTATACCACACTGGTTCTCTAGGCTGAGCACACATCCTCCCTCTGTAAGGGAGCTTAAGCTGAAAGACAGCGATGATGACAGCCCTTAGGTCATCCCGGGAGTTTCATAACTGAAGAGGAAAACTGAAACCACGCAACTGAATTTGGTACCAGTGAGTGGCTCCAATGTCAGTGGCATGGTGAATCTGCTCTGAAAGTTAGTCTAAACTTTCAAAGAGTTATCTAAGGCCATTTCCGCACGGGGCGAGGGAGTTGCCCCAGGCTGCTACTTCCTGGACTTTTCTGCTCCCTGGTCTGGTCCACGCCACTCCGGAGCAGTGCATGCTCGTCGATACGCACTGCTCCGGCATCCCAAATGGCGGCTTCCAGTTGGTCGAGGGTCTCGACCAATCGCTGAAGCTTGCCAGCCTAAAGCTAGCCTAAAGTCTGGCAGATTGCAGGCTCGCATTGGGGCGAGCCTGCGAATCTGCATAAGGGAGCAGGCTCGCAGTGGCGCGCTCCGTGCTTTTGAAAGACCTGTTTTTAACGGTCTTTCAAAAGCACGCTGGACGACCACTTGGGGTCGTTCTGGAGCGGGCTGAGGTGCGGATCTACGTTAAGTAGGTCCAACCCAGTCCGCTCCCAGGTGCAGACCTCCTCCTTGGAGGACGGACTGCGCCATTTTAAAAACCCCGTGCGGAAATGGCCTAAGACACTGAAACTTGTTCCCAGAACAGATTCAAGACTATGGATAGCCCCTTAAAGTTGAAACCAACATCCAGAACAGATTAATTTTACCACTGACATTGAAGTCTACCTCATTCACATGCCAGGCTGTATTAAAATACAGGTGCCAGAATCTGTCATAAATTGTGCAGGGAACAAAAAGCTGTTTCTCATAAATTCATCCAAAGGGACACTGATGCTAATAAAACCTGGTAGCTCCAGTAAACAATAACTGTGTCCAGGCATAATGAAGAAGAATGGCCTATGGTTAAGAGAATACACCTAGGGAGGCCTCAGACTTGCAAGCAACCCCTAATTCTCCACAAGGAAGAGACTGGAAGCCTGTGTTTCATTACTGGCTAACTTCAGTTTACCATGTCATCCAAACCCTAAACCGTGCTAATCTGTAACCATGATTTATTGGAATATAAGTCAGCTTGATGAACCATGGTTTAAAAGTTGGCACCATAGCTTGTCTGGATTCAGATAAGCTTCCAGTCTTTCTTCATGGCTGTGCAGGTGCTGGAAGAAGGGAGTAGGGAGAATTGAAAGCTTGAAGCTCACCTAGATTAATTCCTGAGATGATTTTAACAAGTTTAAGGAAGCTTCCTCTGTTTCCTGATGCTCAGCTCACAAATCTCCCTTGTTATTTACAGAATGATTTCCAATCTGGGTCCCTAGATGTTGCTGGACTGCAAATTCCAGAAGCTCAGGTAGCATGGCTATTAGTCAGAAGTTCTGGGAACTGTAGTCTAACAACATTTGGAGATCCAAGCTTGGAAAACCCTTATTTATATACAATTATTAAAGGTGTGTGGACTTTACCCTCGCACACTGACATTACAAAAATATTCCTCCCAAGTTGTGTATGCCAGTCTAGATGCTAAAGGACTGCATGTGCAGACCAATGAGTCACTTCACTCCACTCACTTCCCTTTAAACCTACGAGGCAAGCACAAATAAACAAGAATGAGACTTCCCAAACATTAGACTCCCTCTGCCTCCTACATTTCTGCTCTCTACTAAACAGGATATCTGTCCTTTATTGACATGCCCTCCTCAAGCCTTCTCCTTCCTCAAGCACATTTCATTCTTAACAGGGATGGCAGAGCTCTGCTTGGTCATGAGAAGTTACACCTTGATCCAAGATCCCAGTCTTTCAAGTGTGCAAGCTTCTGCATTAAAATAGTTAATGTGTTTTATTGCCTTTGTCCTCAGTTGCCTCTTGGCTAAGAATGGGAGCAGTCTTCACTTCTGTCAACCCTTCTTCAAGAGGACTTTACTCTCCCAACCGTCTTATGGCTGTGCTCTATGCCTATGCCAAATGCAGGGTGCTTCTTGTTCTATTCAAACTATTTTTTAATGGCACTTCTTCCATCTTTCATTAATTCACCTTGCAATCTTTGCAGATAGATCCCAACTATTTTTTCTTTTCTTTTGAGGAATCCCTATGTGGTTTCCTACCTTTGCTAGCTTTATCTTGATTAGGCCTCATTTCTGTGCTGTCAAAGATGTTTCTATCTATCTGAAGCTCCACATGAATTTTTTTATAGGGAAAATATGTTGTAAGATCTCCTTCTGTCTGCAGCTCATGTCATACCCTTTTAGGATGAGTCAGCCAGTAATGGTTTTTGTGAGTTTATTTCATTTATATGGCTGGTAGTGCTTAGAACTGTCTTGCTCAGTGGCTAGCCACCCTCCACACCCCGGTGAGCTTAAAAACCAACTTAAGAAACTTTTTCAAACAAGATGCCAGCCTATGACCCTACATCCTCACTTTCTCTTCCTGTATGATTTTTTAAACATTTTTGCCTGATGAAGAAACCGGTGTCCTTAGAAAGCTAGCATAATATTGTCACAAAGCAAGACGTTAGGCATGTAGTGGACAACCACTACAGTTCAAAACCACTCTTTGGAGGTTTTTAAGTAGAGCCTGGATGGCCATCTGTTGGGAATGCTTTGATGTGTGTTCCTGCATTGCAGGGGGTTGGACTGGATGGCCCCTGTGGTCTCATCCAACTCTATGATTCTATGATTCTATAACCAATAACAGCAATCCACAGCAATAAATCTAACAAACAATGAAACCCTTTATTTTATTACAGCTCACAATTAGATCCTAAGAGTTTTTTAAAAGTCATATGCTGTTTCAGTTTGCAGTATGTTTCTACTGAGCAACAGAAAAACAAATAAAGAATACACGGAGTCCTCTAGGCCTATTTAATCGCAATCCCTATGAAATGCAGGTCTTCACACTTTCCCCATTGTCTTCATCTCTGGTTCTACGCAAGCAGTTCCTTGCAGAGGTGTACCATCAAGCTTTTCTCCCTAACACTCTGGCTGTTTCTCTGCTTCTAACTCCTTTCTTGAGTTCCTTCTTGTTGGCCTGTTTGTCCCTCTGCTCTGCCTACTCTCTTCTCTCCTTAAACCTCCTTTGTAAATCCAGCCCTCTTTCCACAGCTTCACTCCCAGATTTCTTCAAGTTTTCCTGTTAAGTCCCCACTCCTAGGCTTGGCTCACTTATATATACCCAATTTTGATTTTCCTTTTTATCCTCTGGAAACACTTTTTATTTTACAGGTTATTAAACTTATCCACTGAACAGTAATCCCATATATATTGATACAAAACAACATAAGCACACTATGAAACCCATCCATATCAATAAAATAACATAAAGCATAATTCCTTCCAAAATGTATTCTGCACCTTTTGGATGGTCTAATAAAGGTATTACCATAATGTGTATTTTGGGGCTGTGGGTTCTTGTTGTTTTTGGATTTTCACTAGAATCTGATCAGCAGTCCTGCTGATGTTGTACAGTTTCATAGAGTTAGCACTGCCTTTCTTATCAGTCTGTCTATATCCAGATTAAAATAATGCATTTAAGGCATGGTCATAAAATTCCTGCTGGAGAATTTTTGACTCCTAACATTTAATGGTAGGGGACTGATGGCTCTGATGTCTGTGGATCTGCCTATGCCTATCCAGTGTGAACGGTACTGAAAACAAGAACTGTGCCAGATGTTAGAGGAGGTCTGAGAGGAGAGGTTCTAAAATTTTATGTAGTATTCTGGGAAAATGGAGATAGCATCTGGAGGTCGGTACTTGGATTTGACCACCAGGCAGTAATATTTGATGGCCTCCATGTCTGGGTTTGCATCCATTCTGGGCTTTTGTCTGAACTTTAAAGGACCCATCCATGGTGCTGAGAGGGATGGGGTTTGGCACCCTGGTTAGTTCCTTTATGGTTTGGACAAAATTCAAAGAAGATTCATCACCCCCCACAAACTGTCACTGACTTTTAGGGTTCAGGGAACAACTTGCCAGAATTACATCTGGAATGGCCAGTTTCATGTCCTTCACAGAGCCTTAAATCATAGAATCATAGAAATGTAGAGTTGGAAGAGGCCCCAGGGGCTATCCAATCCAACCCCTGCCATGCAGGAACACCCTCAAAGCACTCCCGACAGATGGCCATCCAGCCTCTGCTTAAAAACCTCCAAAGAAGGAGACTCCACTACACTCCGAGGCAGCATATTCCACTGCCAGACAGCCCTGGCCGTCAGGAAGTTCTTCCTGAGGTTCAGGTGGAATCTTAAATTTAAGGCTTAAAGGAACAGAAACCTTTTGGGAGTAGGGTGGAGAACTGTCAGATTAAGAAGCAAAGATAATTCATTGTTCACCATGTCAGTGCTATCTGGAGAGACAATGCAGAGAGGCAAAGCTCCAAAACAGCAGGAAGTTAATTAACTGAATCTCCTTGCTTTGGCAAGGTGATAATGAGGCTTTCAAACATTAACAGTTGTTGTGACTGGCTAGCATGAAGGAGCTTGGATAATCTGTTGGCTGATTGGGAGGGAGAGGAGGATGGTCGTTGAGAACACGGTCACAATTTTAACTCAAAATTTATCACTGTATAATTGCTATACCTTTTGAATTCCTGCCCATTACACAGTTGGTAGCCTTCTACAGCCTCAGTAAATCTGCCCTCCCAAACCCTACACCTTGAAGTAGCAACCTAACTCTAGGCAGACCGTCAACTCCCTACTGTCATAGTATAATTTGGTTTTGTTGCTAGGAGGCACAAAGCAGATGCTTGCGTGATGACATAGTTCAAGAGAGTGTCCTGCTGTGCAAGTATCTGCAAATGTTTCTTGTTTCCAGGAGTAATTTGTCATGATCCTAAGGTTGGAGATATTATAAATTCTTAGTGGAAATTACCTAAGAAAAGCTTCCATTACTCATATTCCTGCATTCTATGTAGATTTTTAACTGGCATTGATTCCATACATATAATTATTTACCTATCTTAGGCCATTTCCGCACTAGCCTGTTATAGCGCTCTGATTCCACTTTCAACATCCTATGGAATCCTGGGGCTTGCAGTTTCAGGAGGGGCCAGCCGGAGGCTCATAGTCATAAATGTTAAGACAACAGCATCTTAATAAATAGGCATCTAAACCGAAAGTAGGCATATTGTGATTTCATGTACTCTGTAAGCAATTTTAGTTAGATGTTTATAAAATATTACACCGTACTATACAATTCATATTTCTAAATATTTAAAGAAATCAAATGTTGCCATCAGTATCTTAACATTAAGGTGATCTCAGAAAAAAAAATTACACTTGTAACAGGTAAAATACAGAATTAAAATGCTACTGATTCCAATACACCTGGCAAAGAGATACTCCTGAAAGGTTTTACATCATATTTAAAATGCCCGTAGGTTCACAAGATACTTCTAAAACATGGAAGGATAGTCTCTTAACTATTTTGGACATGGCAGCTCCACCATTATATGCACTATATGCCCTTTTCCACCCATGGCTGTCCCTGTTCGTACCAGAACAGACTGTATCTTAACAATTCCTGATTCTTTGTGGAATGGTTGTGCTCACAATCTGCAGGAAATTTGCATGTGCATAGATCAAGTCTCTAATACAGGCATGGACAACTTCGGAAGGTCCAAAGAGGTCATTTTTCACCACCTATCACAGTTACCAGCCCTACTCCTGGAAAAACTGAAAGTGAACATTAAAAAAAATGTGTGTGTATTTTGCTGAAATAAGATGAGAGGCTTATGTTATTGCAAACACCAGGGCTGGATAGGGCTTTTGGAGTTTTCTAGGGACTTATAAAAATGGACTTGGAACCACATGCAGCCTGCAAACCACATCTCATGCACCCCTATCCCAACATTTACAAATGCTAGAAATGGTATAATTATGAGCTATACACACTCCGTTTCCAAGTTGCCAGAGTCAGCTGGGAATCCTGCTTTGGCCAGCGGTATACTTGGTTGACTAAGAAATTGTTTTGTTCAATTGCCCCCATAATGAGATACACCATAAGGTGGCAAGCAAGAGTCATTTGCTGAATACAGTTTTTTATTGATCAGTAACCATTGCTCCATTGCACTGCAAGCTTGGTAAGGCAACAGCAAGCCCTGATTAAGGAACTCAGCTTGGCAGTCAATATTGTGCTCTTCAGTGTTGGAGATAGATTGTTTCCTGGACAGTTTCACCTTGACGGCTGTGTAGGCAGAAAAAGAAAACAGATGTGTCGCTTCTTTTGTACAAATGCAGAAACTGACAGTTCTGTGATTTTTTTTTTTAAAATGGTCCCTTCTCCCCAGTTTTTTGAAATCCATAAGCTTATTACCCATACAGCTGTGGGTATAACATCAGAGTCTAATATCACGTTTAACTAGTTGATTCACATAACTTAACATATAAGGTGGCAGTCTGACTGAACCATCGTGTGTTGGTGTATCCTCCAAACAATGAAAACATTTGCTTCACTCAGAGCATATTAAGGGCTTGATATTTATCTACAGCAGCTGGCAAATTACTCATCTGAAGTGACTATTTGCGGTTATCACCATCAGCATTAGTTCACTTTGTTGTTGTTGTGTGCCTTCAAGTTGTTTCTGACTTATAATGACCCTAATATGCTTAGACACACCTAAACCAGCAGCCATTTTAGTGGACCATATAGAATACAAGGATCAAACCTGGCTCAGGGGAAGGTAAAATGACCAAACCTATTAACAGCCTGCCATTGTTTAACTCAATAAGAACTTACCGAAACTGTTGGCACAGACATTGTCTAGAATTCTTTTGTTTACATGTAATTCCTCAATCGCTGGACAAGACTGGCAAGTAGTCTTTGGAAAAACGGCTAACGAGAAAAGAAAAATGTGTTTTGTCTTGAGGTTGCACTTTATTCCAAAGAAAATAAAGTTATCATGTGTAAGATGTACAGAAGCAATGCTAGGAATTTTCAATAACAAAAAAGGACAAGACCAACACAAGGACTCTGAAGGCTGTCAGGCTGTTATCTTAAATTTCTCCTTTACTACATCAATAGCAGAGAAACTGTGGGCCTCCAGATGTAGATCAATTACTCCTCCCATCATCCTTCACCATTGATCAGCCTGACAGGAAGTGATGGGAACTGCAGTTAACAATATCATGGAGGGCTTATTTGTCAAATGTGCTTCAGATTTCTTCTAGTTGTCTATTCCTGATATTTAATAAAAATCCAATTTATATTAAAAAGTTTTTAATATTCTATTTGCTGTTTACTATTTCTTTCATTCACTAAGGCCGTTTCTGCCCTACACTGTTATAGTGCTATTATTCCACTTTCAACATTCTATGGAATCCTGGGGTTTGCAGTTTAGGGAGGGGCATTTAGAATTCTCAACCAGGGAGCTCCTTGGCCTCAGTAAACTACAAACCCCAAAATTCCACGGGATGTTGAAAGTGGAATAATAGTACTTTGACAGTGTAGTGCAGAAATGGGCTAAGTGTTAGCTTATTATCCCATTACGTTTTCAAATCCGATCTTTCTCATCTTATTTTTCTATGAAATCTTTCCTTTTCAACAAGTCCTATTCTGTTTTTGAAGAAAGATATCTACAAGTGCCCACTCATTGTTCACCTTATCATCTGTTGTCCATTTCAGATTTATTATATACTTGTATTTTATTTCATTGGAATAACAACTTCAATAATGAGTGTATATTGTTATAAAAATATAAATTTTAAAAAAAGAAAATGAAAAACAATATCTTGGAGGGTCATGATTTTCCAGTCCTGCCTTGTGCCTTATTTTTCCAGGGAAAGTCACATGGTTAAGTAATTCAGCTGCAATTTGTCCATGGAAGTAAGAAATCTAATCATTTGTTGCATGTATACTCTGCCTCTCTTTTCACATCAACCCTGTGGCTGTGACTTGGAAAGATTAACCGGCCAGTCGTCAGTGAGATTCATGGCTATGAGTCTCCAAAGTCTCAGCCCAACACTCAGCTCACTTCACCACACTGGCACATCAGCACTTATTTCTCAAGTAATTTGTGATGCTACAGGACATGTTTCCTAAATTTAGATTTTTAAGGACGAACATAAAGAGGGTAGACACGTATTTGTACGTCTTTGGCTATGGCATAGCATCCATATTTGGTTGAAGGATGTGGAAGTAAAGTTGAACATGTGGTGCCATTGCACTTGTGGTGCCATTGCAAATTGCACACGCAAACCTGCAGTGAGCATTGCAATCATACATTTCACCTTTGTTTGCACATTCATTTGCATGGTATGCAATCCACAATGCATGATTATCACATCGCTCTGTAGGTAAAGTTATTCCATCTTTTTGATGTAAGATCACAGCTACATTTTTTCCTGTTAGGTTTAGACCATGATCTTTAAATCCCTAAGCAAAATGTGAGAATAGCCAACACAGAAAAGGCCACTACTAGCAGCCATCTTATTACGTTTTACATGCGGCAACCTGACCAGCAGAATGTAATGAAACCATGACTGAGATCCCGCATCATCAGATATAACTTTGCCATTGTTGTACCTATGTCTCCTGATCTGATCCTCCCTACCCACCTTAGAAACCAGGCAGCCATACCAACAGAAGCAGATGTGAGGTGCTGAAGAGTGGGATGCTGAAAATTGATGGCCCCTCCTCCCAGTAAGGTGCAGCATGAAAAGCTGCAGGAAGGACCCAATTGTTGGTGTGGCTGCCTGTTTCTATGGTGGACTTTTGTGCACATTTGCAGTCATTGTAGCGGTGCAACAACCAGAAATGTGAATTGCAATGTTTACGGTGCCATAAGTCAGGCTCATGGCATCATAAATACTGAGCAGCATGCCAGCCCATATATGAGCAGGAAGCTGCTTCAGGAGCAATTCGGAATAGAGAAATGACAAAATAAGTTCTATAAATCCCTTTGAGTTCTCAATCATATTTCCCCAGGGCTGCTTTTCTACAGGAAAATGAGAGTGTCAGACATTAAAAAGCATGTTTGCATATATCTTATAGTTAACTCCAGAGAGCTAAGCAACACATTCAGCAACATGACACGGTAGCATCTTTCCTGTATTGAGTCAGATGAAAAGGGCAGGTGGGAAATAACATTTTTATATTACTTTTTTACTTGTTAAAACAAGCCCACTGTTCCTAACAAAATGACTCCTCCTTCTGCATATAGAAAGTTATCTAGAACGGACAGGGCAAGATCAGAACAAATCTTAGTTTTTTACATATATACTGTATAAAAATACCCTGGGAGGAAAAAAAAGTAGTTTTTGGATCACAAGTCCCACAATTTCCCAGTCGTTGCTGGATTGGGAATTCTGTGAATTATAGACCAAATAAGTATTCAAATTCTATGTATGTCTTCAATAAAAAAATTAATGTCTACCACCTATAAACGCTACATAGGGTACCTCTGAAAAAAAGGTTTAGATCCTTTGGTGAGGGAAGCAAGGCATATTGTCCTCATCCGTGGGAAACCTATCACAGTTCAAACTGCTGGGCCAGGAATGCCCTTGGCACCTCAGGACAGGAGCACAGTTTTCTCAGATGGCAATGTGCATGCTTCGGCAAGGGAGGATGAATCTGGTGGGAAAACACAGATAATTTGGTTTGCAGGGCTAGTGTCTAGAGCATCATTATAGATCAGTTATCTGGGGGGTGTTCCAGAAAATCTCTCATTCTTACTTGTGATTTAACAGAACAAAGCAACAGCTTTTGATAGATGAAGCCATATTTGCCTGACAGTTCCCTGCTAAAATCTGAGATTTATTTCATCTTGAGGGCCATTCACATTTTGGAGGGCCATTGGGAACATAGCTCCCTGAAAGTTTCAGCCTGTATGTGTGGACTACCTAATCTTAAGTTATATTTTTATGCGAACGGATTAGCCTGGGTTGCTGACTGGATAACTTTACAAAATGAAAGAACTGTAAAAATAGAAGGCCCACATTTAAGTTTCGGGTGGCATGTCTATCTGTGGTACGGGAAAGCAAAAATTGATTAAGAATTCCAAGACCACTTCATAAGATCTCTTCAAAAAGCTTGGCTAAAATTTAAGAATAAAACATGCAAAAAGATTCCACAATGGATATCACCTCACAAGGCATTTTATGGTAGATGGAAACCTTCACAAGAGAGTTGGATGTGTTATGTCAATATCTTAGTGGTAGAAGAAAACTTTCAGTTTAAATCCAGAGAAGAGCTAGAAAGGGAAGGATTCAATTGTCAGTGGTTCCTTTACATGCAGATGAAGAAGAGATACAAAATGGACATTAAATTAGAAGGCTTTCAGAGTAAACATGAGAAAAATGAGTTCGAAATATCCATTTTTCAGATTTAACATCTCAGATATACAAATTCATCTTGGGAAGAGAACTGGAATCAGAAACTATCAAAGAAATGATTATTAAATGGGCAGAAAACATTGGGAAAAAGATACCACTTGAAAAATGGGAAGAAAGCTGGTGAAGGACTCAGAAATTTACACTTTCACAAAATCCGAAGGAGAACCACTTGAAAATGCTGTATAGATGGTACCCCTATCCTGCTAAACTTCACAAAATGTACAACAAATAGAAAATATACTGGAAAGATGTCTATAACATAATGTCTGGCATGTTAAATATATATCTTCCTATGACTCCGGAGCTATTTCTATTAAATATAATATCCGACACAGAACACAGCAACAGCAGAAAATATTGAAGATTGATACTGTATATTGCCGACCAACCCATGAAATGAAGAGACCACACACCGGGCTTGGGCAATTTATTATATGCCTATTTACCATGAACTTGAACTTGAATTTGCACTCGAACTTGGGCCTTGACCTTTATGACATGAGAGGAGGGGGGTCAACATAATGGGAATTGTTAAGGCAAGGGGTCACCACCTGACCTCTCCCCCAACCTCCCTTGGGCGACATACCGGGTCCCGAAGCAAACTTCAGCCAACCCCTTTTTCTGGAAGGCGAGCCCCCTGCCACGCCCTCTTTGCCTCACGAGCCCCGAAGTCACAAGTCCAAAGAGCTGAGGAAGGGGCGGTGCGGACTAAAAAGTGACCACTGGCTCCACTCCCTCTCAACCTACTGCGCAACCCTTGTTGCGCAGTAATTGTGTGGTCTTCTCTCGCGGGAGGCCAGCAAAGGCATCTCCCCCCACCAGGTGTGGCGTGGCGCAGTCGGAGGGGGGAAACGAATTGTCTCTCCGGCACAAATAGTCTTCGCAAGACATTGGAAAGATGAGCAAGGACCTGAAATTAATGAGTGGTTATTAAAATGAATAGAAATGAAGGACTCTGATATTTTAACAAGGAGCCTAAAAGGTGGGATCAAAGAGGAAAGTGAGGCAGATTGGACCCCACTAATGAAGTATATGGAGTACAGAAAGAACATGTAGAATATGTAAAATACACAGAGGTAATATGTAATAATAATAACAATAACAACATTAACAACAACAAAGGAGAAATACATTATATAATACTAATATAATACACAAAACTGATAGTATGAAAGTAGCTGTAGCTCAGGTAGAATACGAAAGTGTGAAATAAAAAAACTTTTAAAAAGGGAGAGCTTGGCAGGCTAAGGCTTGGAGAAAAAGAAAGAAAATAGGGCAGACAAACTAATAAATTCAAGAATAGATCAGGCTTGGTTTGAGTTTAATTGAGGTAAATAGAGGAGTCTTTATGAGCTAAAAGAAAACCAACAAAGGGAAGTCAGAAGTGAATGCTTTGACAATATCAGGTACAAGAGAAGAAGTCAAATTTCTCATTTGGATATGGTTGTATAAATGAGTACTCATTAGTAATCAGGAAGAATTTAAGAATGGAGCTACAGGTTGTTGTTGTTTTTTTCTTTTTTCATGGTTTCATTTATAGAGTACATTACTGGAAAGGACCTGATATTGTTAACTATATGTATCATAAAAATGTATTCTATTTTAGTTTATTGAATATTATTTGCAATTACTGTATGACTTACCTTTGAGCATTGCTTCAATAGAAAAATAAAAATAAAAACAAAATAAAAAAAAGTGTTGGCCATAGAAGCAGAGGGATTCAGCAAATTGTAGTCTGAACTATACATTTTGGCCAGTATTCTCTAACAGCTACTAGGGAAGTATATTTTACTAAGTAAACTCTCCTGGCCTGACCTCTGCAAACTTGATGGAAATGTCATTCACCTATTTTCTGATGACTGGCAGACCTCCTTCTCCCCATGCAAATGATGCCTGGTTATTGACTGGGGGGCAGGGAATGATCATCACAATAGTGTCACAATTGTGACGAAGCAGAGATCGTGAATATGGAACAGTTACAGACAAGTAAATCTATGTAACTGTTCTGTATTCATAATAGCTACTTAGTCATGATTATGACACTATTACCATAATTGTAATTCCCTACCTACTTTATGGGGTATCAACTGCATGGTGAGAAGGAGGTCCATTCTGCCTGTGATCTGCCTGTCTGTCAGGTTGGGTCAAGGTTCAGGCCAGGAGAGGTTACTGAGTTAAGAATAACTAGTATACCTAGTTATATCTAGTTAAGTACTGTAGACTTAATTACATAGCTGATAAAAAAAAATACTGGCTGTGTTTCCATAAACAAATAATATGCTGAGGTACGTACATTGCAAATATAAATCTGTATGAGAATTTGTTTTATTTTAAAAAAATAAATGTAAAACAATGACTTACTTTGTTTGAAAAGTTTTGTGCTAGTTTGGAATTAGAAGCGAGCATCCTGTGAACGATACACACAACCATAAGTCGAATGTGTGCCTGTGTGTATCTTCTTTTGGTTATTGCAGAGGTTGGTATTTCCTCCCCCTCTCTCTGCAGTGGCCAAAGCCCTTCCAAGACATAGTCAGATGCTCCTCTGCTTCCCTCACCAGCCACTGAATGGCAGGGAAGTGTCTGCAGTGGTTAAAAGGCGAGTCCAGTGGCATTGAGAGGAGAAATCTAGAGCAGTTGCACCTGTGGGGATTTTAGGCTATGCTCTGCAAAATAGGATCTCAGCTACAATACTTGCTAGTCCCAATAAGGATAAAAGAATTGAATCAGTGGGATTTCCATAGGTGCTGATTTAATATTCAGTAACCTGATTCAGTGAGGAATATGGCCATTTCTGCACTAGCCTGTTATAGTGCTGTTATTCCACTTTCAACATCCTATGTATTCCTGGGGTTTGCAGTTTAAGGAGGGGACTTTGAGGCCCCTCCCTAAACTGCAAACCCCAGGAGTCCGTAGGATGTTGAAAGTGGAATAACAGCTACTGTGGAAATGGCCTATGAACTGGATTTCAGCCTACATGTGCACCAGCTCTATTCTGTTGGTTGATGGTTGTCCTTCCTTGTCTGATCCTGTTTTTGGTTGCCTTTGTCCTGTCCATGCCAGCAGCAATTCACATCCATCTATATGTCTGTTGCAAGTGCAGGCTTTCCATTACAGCCACCCCTTAACATTTCTGGATTTGGTTATTTGCAAGTTTCTTCAATCTCTACCTCCCAACTCAGGTATTTCTTTTCTGGGGGAACTTTCCTTTTCTGTGGTTCGGATCAGGCCATGCAGCCCTTTAAAAACCTGCCTCTGGTCTTCCTTCTTTACCACCAATTACTGTCTGGCTTGCTAAGGACAGCTCACAGTCCAGTTTCTCAGCACTACAAACCCATCCTGATGCCCTCCACACACACCCAAGGAAAGAGATGGGTAAGATAGAAGAAGTTTATGGCCATCATGTTGACCCACCTTCTTTCTCTGACCTTGTTTGGACCTTGGGTATCCATTCGCCCCTCTATAATTCTCTCCCCTGCTTCCCATAGGCACGGACACATTTTGATATTTGCTATTTTCCCACTTTTGCAAGGGTCCTGCACCCATAATCCTAGTGAATGTGGAGGGCCAACTGGAGTTTCAAAGGAAGAACTCAAATTGCACACATATCATTTTGCATTTGAAGGTAAAGGCTCTTTCATTGTAATAAACAGGGATGTATTTGAAGATGGAAAGACTATTATATGCTCAAAGATGGTCCTTTACTATTTTAACAGAGCTGAGGAACCTAGCTGTCTAGATTACTATTACTCCATGATCCACCATTACTGGACAGACTGGCTGGGGTGACAGAAACGAAATACAACAATATCTGTAGGGATACAATTTCTCCAACTCTACTCTTTCCCATCACAGATACACTACAGTATAGTAAATGTGGCAGCAGTGGTTTGTTACCAGTAATATGATGCATAGCATGGAGATGTACCCTGCAAATATATGAGATTCAGGTGGGAGGCCATAAGCTGTCAGGCAGTAGACCGTTGTGTTTGTATTATCTGTAGAACTGAGTAAGGCACTGACAGGAAACAATATGAAAAGCCAGTAGAACTCTCCTAATAGATGGAATTCATTGAAGAGTTAAATATGCTTGACATCAGTAACATAAACACAATTTGTTAAACTTTGAGCAATGACCCATTCTTTTAAGCTGATTTTTGACATACAATTAAAAAGGAACAAATTCCTATTTTTCTGATCAAATCAGATCAAAAGTTGATGTTGGTGGGATATGACTTGAAAACAGTTTGTCACAGTCAGGGTGGTTGCAGTCAGACTGTTTGGAAGTCATTTTACATTATTATTAATCAATATTGGAACTGAGTAATCAATTAAATTTAAAACAAACTGCACATTATCAACATTCAGTATAGGTTCCTGTTTTAAAAAAGCAATTGACAAAATCTGAGGTAACTTACAGTTAATTTATTGTATCACTTATAAATTAATTATTTTATATCTTATTTATTATATTATTGTGAGTCCACACCTCCTGCTTCCTTGTTGCCTAGTATAAAATGGAGCAATACTATTTTGGAAAACCTACCCTTCAGATCAGATTATCAGTTAAAATTAAACTGTTAGTGAGATCAGTTCACTATGTGCCAGCTCTAATTTTTTGTATTTGCTTTGTAATGAACAATAAACTTTTAGCTGAAGTGGATGAGTGGAATTGTGACTGACTATGTTTCTATCCTTGTCTGCTGAATCTAGATGCCCATTGACAGAACTTGGTTTGAACTACAAAGCTTGGAAAAGTTCCCCTTTTTTGGACCCCATGCTGACTAGGGGATTCTGGGAGATGTAATAAAACACACACACACAAACACCAAGAAGAAGAAGAACTTTCCCAAACTACCTAAAGATGCACATCCATTGAATTTCAATGCAACCTAAAAGGATATTTTTTCACTGGCCAGGATTCCATACCAGCTACTTAGTTAAGAATAGTTAATTCTTCCTTTTTTAAAATAGTTTTATTATGAGTGATAAAGATGTACAAATCGAGTTATCGTTGGTTGACTGTATAAAATAAATAAAACAGAAAGAAAACTGAGGAAACAATATAAAGTAACCTATATATCGGAAATTGTCTGAAAGCCTTCAACTTTATATCTGAAATGTGAACTTACTCAGAGAGGTGGCAGTATTTCCAAAGTGATCCAATAACTTAAGATTTATATACATGTACTCATACATTTGTTTACATGCCCTCCATTTCCTATTAATCTAGTAGTTAGGTATAGTTAAGCAAACCCTCCTGGCCTGACCCCTCCTCTCAAATCAGACAGAAACATCCTTCACATGTGGCCCAGTTGCTAGTAGAATGGACTTCCTTCTCTCCATGCAGTTGATGCCCAAAGAAGTAGGTTAGAGAAGGGGCTACAATCATGGGAATAGTGTCACAATCATGACTAAGTGCCGATTGTGAACATGAAAGAGCTATAGTTGAGTAAATCTAGGTAGCTGTTCCATATTCACTAAGTAGCTGATACGGAATACCAGCCATCGTCTTTTGAAAGGGAAGAAGCACATAATATGACATTATAGACAAACATCTCATCTGTTTGAGAGAAAGGTGGTTTAACTCTAATAATATTTCCACTTTTCGACCCATTGCTGTTCTTTATCTCTTCTCAAGACAACAGATTTCAACAAAAATTACTTGCGTAGGGACAGGACAACTTTGTACTTACATGTCCAAACAGATCGGTGCAAAGACAGAGCAGAAAAGCATCCATGCATGAGGGTGGCAGCCAGTTTGCACAAGACTCTCCCATCCAGCAAATTTCACTGTGCTTCTTTCAAACTGGTGTATCCCATTAGATTGGGCAGCCTCATTTCTGAGGAGCTGATGTCATGACACAGGAACAGTTCCTTAGGGACAGTTATGCACTTGGTAGACAAACTTATGTCAAAACTCACTGTTGGATAGAGAACAAAGATGAGGATGAGTGCCGCAGGAAGCATCTTGGGGAGATTTTGGAGAGAAGGTGCAAAGAGTTCCTCACAAGGCTGCCAGATTATGACAGATGGTGCTTTAGGTAGTCTCAGAGCTTTGTTTGTTATCATCCACTTATCAAAACACTCAAGCAAGACAGGCTTATTACCCATTTAGGAGGCTGGTGTGATAACCATTCTGGTGGATGGAAAAATACAGCATAATTAAGAGACTCATTTATGCATAAGATTTGAAAGTTGTTGTTGTTGGTGTGTCTTCAGAATTCTGCATACTTTTGAAAAACCTTTGGCTATGTGGCTGAGAAACTAAATTGAAACAGACTATTTAGGGGAAAAAAGATGTGAAGGCACACTGTCTCTGGGAGTTAGGATTGTCTTCTTGATTTCAGGCCTGGCTGGTTTAGCTGAAAGTACAGACAAGCTGGATTATCAAGAGAAAACGTTGCACTTTTCCTAATTGACCCATGTCTCTTACTTCACTTAATAAAACCAGGAAGACTTTTCCCGATGGGTTCAAGGGCTAGAATAGAGACAGCATCTATCATAAGGAGACCAGCATTTGTAGATGCCTTCTAACAAAGGCATCTTGAATTGTGGGTGTGCAGAGAGAATTGGTCCCTAATGATAATGTCAAAACAGTTATTATGCTTTCAACAGCTCAAAAGAAGGAGTCTTATGGTATTTAAAAACTAACGGATTTATTTCAACAGAAATTTTCATGAACTACAGCCCACTTCTCAAGCCACTAAAGAACCCTTCTACAGAATCGCAAGTTTTAGTGTATGATGAAATGTATGAAACCACATATGCTGACATGTGTAAATAAATGCCTCCATTTTAAGTCCATGTTCTGAAATTTAATGTCACTTTAGATAATACACGGTGAATGGTATCCTTCTTTTTCTTTAATTGTTTTGTTAAAGGTTTTTATTAATCATCACCAGGTATTCTAATTTTTATAATTTGAAAATTAGGTAAGAACAGAGTGAAGATATTTCTAAGAGATGATTTTAAATAGGGTTTCAAAAACCAAAGGCCTATTTATGTGCACGGAATGAAACACAGGGCTTAAGCCTATATTTCCTTGGAAAGAAGCCCCATTGAACTAAATGAGTTCTACTTGAGAGGTTTATTCTAGGCTTATATAGGCTTATTCTTGTTCTTCAGAGACTCAGAGACTCCACGGATTGCTTCAACAAATATTTCCATGATTCCCCTCTTTTATATAACACAAGTCACTTGCGTCATCTTGCTGTTGCTGCTGCTGTTGCTGCTGCTGGGTGTCTTCAGGTCATTTCTGATTTATAGCTCCCCTACGGTGATCCCATAGCAGAGTTTTCTTAGCAAGATTTATTCAGAAGAGGTTTGCCATTTCTTCCCTCTAAGGCTGAGAGAGTGTGGCTCGCCCAAGATTTCCAAATGGGTCTTCATAGCTGAGTGTGGGTTCGAACCCTCGTTCTACCAAAGTCCTTGTCCAACACTCTAATCACAACACTACACTGCTTCTCATTTGCACCAATTAAAGTATATTAAATATCTAATATTCTTGTTTCTTATGATGTGAACTTTCTTGGATTTTTCTGTAAACAGTGGGGGTGGGACTCATGTAGGGCAGGGGTGGGGTGGGCACAATGTACCCTGTTTGCTGCACGCAGCCCTTGGAACCACAAAGTACAGCGCGTGAAGTCTCAAAAACTCCCAGGCCCAAAATATCTTTTAACAAAACATGCCAATTTTCAGGCACTCTACACATATAAACCCAACTAGTGCAAAACTGTCCATAGATATGACAGTTTTTGTCTCCCATACAGAGCTCACAAACCCTCTCCACTCTCAAAAAAAAAAAAAAAAAAAGGCCAAAATGGTCACTGGAAGTAACACAATGTCGCTTCCGCCGCACCGAAATGTGATAGTGGGTGTCCACCACTAATGCAGGAAAGAAAGCTGGACTGTAACTCTCAGCACTACTCACAGTTGGCTTTGTGGCTAAGCCAGATTAGTGTTATAATTCAACAACATGAGTAACACCCCTCATATACAGTCTGATACAACCAAGTATCCTTTGTTCAAAGCAGATTTCTGTTGAAAGTGCACCTAAAATTCTAATTCAACCAAGGGACTCTACTTTTTTTAAACTGATGTTATTTCTAACTAATATTTTATATGTACACACACACACACACACACACACACACATTTAATTTGTGTTACGTGTTTTAATTGATGTTATATGTCCATCTGTTGCATTTAAATCTGTGGTTTCGTCCACCAATCCGTAGGAAGAGATAAGATATAACAATAACAGAAGCGATCGCTTTGCAAGTCTTGTTTTATGTATTTGATCTTCGTCATGGACTTTCCCCTTACAAGTGAGTTCTTTTACAAAGCAAAGCTTCAAATCACAGATCTGTTACTCTGCTGTAATTATGCGGTTCTAATGGAACTTCACTTGAAAAGGTTATGTGTAGTTAAAATAACATGCAGTTAAATGTGTGGAAAACCAAGCATCACAATATATATTCAGCCAGATAGGCAGAGACAAAGTATTCCACTATCCGATTCAATGCATGACAGGGCAGATGTAACTGTATGAAAAATGGAATTATACCAGGAGGCCAGGAACCCCTCCTCTCATTACAGTGATGCTGTCAGAAGCAGCAGATGTAAAGGAGGTTTTTTTTATAGCTGTCTAGAAGGGAACTGTCCCAAGTGTCACCCATGCATGACAAGCTGCTATTGCAAAATCCCTCATAGAAATGATAAGCACAGGAATTCAAATGTCAAAACAGCAACATTAGAAAAAGAGAGCCATGCAAAAAAACCCGCAGAACCTATAATTGCCCCTTTGGGGCCCTGCTGGGTAAGGGAGGGAAGAAACAACTTTACTTACTAGCGAAAGAACTGCAGAGAAGAGGAAATTTAGCCTCCTTTAGAAGATAGTCACAGGCTCATATCTTTGACTCTTTTAAGTACAAATCACATGCCATTGTAACAGTTTTGCTTATTTTGGAAATCCTTGTTCAGGAAGGGTTTTTCACCTTCGTCTTCCTGCCAGGAGTCATGCTCAGTTGGCAATGGTATTGCAGAACTGGTGTGCACATGCATGTAATTCTTTCACACTTGTGTATTGTCTTCCTAATCCAAATCTCCGCTCTACAGCTGCTCTTAATCCTGTACACAAAGCGGCCAAAAGCAATTGCTGTACTATAGAAACAAGAAAGTCTTGTTTCAAGCTCCTGTCTCCTTAAGAGACTGAAGAATAAAGCTGAGCTCCCCCATTAGTCTGTGTCCCGTTTTATGATTTGTGGCTCCAAAAGGCCGTTGCTTGCCAAGAGATGCTGATAACTTGAAATAGATCGTGGAGCCTAGCTTCAATATTATCTTCTTTAGTTCATTTCCTTTCACTGCCCCTTGACATACGGGCACAGATTAACCAGGAGTCACCAGCCAGCATTTTATTTTCACTAGAATTTTCACTAGAATTTCCGTCAAAGAATATAAAGAGTTTGTTATACCAAGGGAAATTAAAGATGGTTTGTATTCTGATTAGAATATTAGCGAGAGGAAATACTTTCTTGCATATGTCTGACCAAGGAAACTCAGACAATAATTAGCGCAAGTCTAGGAACGCATCTTAATACATTTATGTAAGCTCTTACAGGCTTAGCTCTAAAAAAATTACTTATACAGTTTACAAATTCTGTCATTCCAGTTGTGTAAGGACAATATAAACAATGTCCAAATGGGTGGTGTCCCTTTGGTTTTGGCATACCCACTGAAGTATTGTCAAATGTTGGTTTTGCAACATTAAAATTAGAATGCATCACTATATCCTTGATACTTCTTGTGCTTTTGTATGAAATCGATGTTTTCTGTTACACCTTACACTCTATTGTTACACCTTGTTCTCTAGTATGAACCAGTGTGTATTTATACATTTCTGTATACTTTTACCAATATGATTGAATGTGAGAGAATAGTAGAGGCGATTAGTTTGGGTTTTCTGTTGTTTTTGGAGCAGTTCCATAGAGGATTTGCCGGCGGTTTTGGATATCACATGTTGTGAACAGCCCCTGTCCCTCAGTCGTTTGGATTGTAGTTCAGGCTCCAGCCTGAATTCTTCTTCATGAGAATAGTTACATTTCAGTCTGAAGAATTAGCCATATGGGAGATTATGGCCATTTCTGCACTAGACTATTATAGTGCTATTATTCCACTTTCAACATCCTATGGAATCCTGGGGTTTGCAGTTTAGGGAGGGGCCTGAATAATAGCACTATAACTATTATTCCATGTTGAAAGTGGAATAATCGCGCTATAACAGTCTAGTGCCAAAATGGTCTATGTCTCATTATTCAAGGATTCAGTTACTTTGAAAACTGAGGTACATATTAGCATCAGTGGTTTTTTTATATATAAAATAACAATCCTCCCCTTTTTTGATTCTCAAAGGCAAAAAACGAAGAAGGACTTTGCTTACATAGGCCTAAACATGTTAGACTTTTTAAAGGAATAAACAGTTGAGCATCTATTAGCATGTGGAGCTTGTATCCTTTTTGTTTCTTGCTTTTATATGGGCTTTTCAGTACTCTCTCCACACAATCTGAGTCAGCAGACATCCCCAAAGATAAGGAATCTCTCTTTTCTTTTCTTCTCCCCACCAACCACACACTTTACAATGAATGGTTTGCCTGTGCTTTGTGACATCAGAAATGAACTATAAACGTCAATAGCTGTCTCACAAGTTACTAAGCCAGAGAACAAGTTGTTTAGATGAAAGGAACAAGTAGTAACGCAGCCTGGTTATTTGTGGTCCATTGAGAAGGTCAGCAGGGTCATCTTGTCTGCCTCCAGCACTTTCTGCGTCTGTGGTCTGTGGCCATCTTCTGATGACAGTGATAAGAACCGGCACATCAAGAGAAAAGCTGACAATCATGTCTTGGCCTCCAGCTGATAGGAGAGAGACTTAGTCAGTATGAAAGTAGCACTCCCAGTTAACACTGACTTTACTCTACAATGCCTATACAGCTGTAAGGTGACATATCTCTGAATTACAGAAAGCAACGCCTGAAATCTATTAGTTTTTCCCAAGTAGAGTACTCTTTGAATCAAAAATCCTGCAGATCCAGTGGGCTGACTCCAACTGGGACTAACACTACAGTTTAGGCCCAAGACTCTTGCTGTAATATACATGGATTTTTCTTTCAAACTGGAATTGAGATAGTACTAGATTTCTCCCCTTATGCTCATTCAAAAGTGACACACAGCAAAGAGGCATGAAACGGGAGCACTGCTTCCCCATTTGGGGCAAAAGCAACCAAAATAAGACAGCCATTGTGCTGTTGTGGTTTGAGTGTTGGACTATGACTCTGGTGACCAGGGTTTGAATCCCCACTCAGCCACAGAAACCTACAGGGTGACCTTAGGCAAGTCACACTCTCTCAGCCTCAGCGAGAGGCAAGGGCAAACTTAACTCTGAACAAATCTTGTCAAGAAAACCCTGTGGCAGGGTCTCCATAAGTTGGAAGCGACTTGAAGGTACACTACCACAACAGCCATTCACAGTGAGAGTAAGTATGCCAACTTCTAGAAAGAAACCAACTAAGGGGTAGCCTGCAGTACAGTCAGCCCTCCACATTTGCAGGTTTAATTTTCACAGATTTGATTATTTGAGAGTTTCTTGAACCCTTGCCCTCCCAAGCATTTCTGGTGGTGGAGGAGGAGGACCAGAGGTGGGTTTTTAAAGGGCTGCCTGGCCTGATCTTGCACCACTAACCCCAGCAAATATGGAGGGCTGACTGTAGTTTCTTCTCAATAAACCTAACATTAAGGGTTGCATACATAAAGATTCAAAGGGTACTCAGGATCTATGTATCATATCATATATTCAGAACTTGGAAATGAGGTTATCTGAAACACATTAATTTTGGGGAGAACACAGGCACAATGACATTCGTTTTTTTTTTTAAAGTAACCATTTTTAATGTCATCTGCCTCCCTATGAAACAAGTAAGGCTTGTCACATTTTCTGGGATGCTAAAAATTCTTAGGGTGTTGTGAGTGTTGCAGAAAATAGAGATCGAGACCCACTGAGTGGAAATTCAAAGTTTATTCAGCCGACTGGGTCTCGGTGGAATCACTTCCAAAGACCGAGAGCCCCGCCCCCATAAATTCACAACAATTTATATATTCTTTGGTACAGTGTTATCACGTACGTTTATGGCACAAGATGTGTTGTATAAATCTAATTGGATACTCTACATACTACAATAGACAATAGACCATTCTGTGATTGCACATTCTTGATGTTGCAAGTAGAAATTCTACATTACTTTGTTTCTTTTTCCACATTCTTCCCCATGAGGAGATTTTCCAGACCATGTTCTTAATTTTCTCATAATATGGAAACAAAAAGGAACAGGGAAGATTAACAAGTAATGTAACAAACTATTTGGAAAGTGGGTGAAGCAACATTAGTACTAATGAGTTATAGGGAGCATTTCCAGTTCAGGATCATCCCAGGGCCTGTGGTTTCAGGGGCCCAAACCTGAGACTTTAGAGAAACTGTTTGTATGTCATATATTATGCACTGTGTATTAAGTACCAAGTCCAATTGCTCATAGCGTATCATTCAAACACACACACACACACACACACACACACACACACACACACAAAGAGAGAGGGGGAGAGAGAGAGGAAAAAAACACATTTTCCTGTTTGGAAATTAAGATTCAGATGCAGGGGCTGTTTCCAGATCAAGGTGAAATGAGGGGATTATTCTTCCTTCCTTACTTAGGGAGATGGATGAGGAACATTTAATACAGCTTACTTGCTTCTAGCTAGAAGGTGGATGTAGAGCAGAAGGTGAGCCCAGGTATCACAATGACTGGGGTAGAAGGAGGAAACTGAATAAGCAAATACACAGACATCTCCCTGACAATCTTTGAAAACTGCAGCTAAATGTCAGTTAAGCCTTGAAAGCTGTAGCAAGATGTACTAGCTGAGCTGGAGACTGCGCACAGCAGTCTTGCCCAAAGCTGAGGCTCCCAAAACTGGAGAATTTTGCCTCATTGTCTCACACTTGGAGACAACCCGTGAAAACTGGAGACTTGCAATTTGGCAACCCTATTTACAGGAGAGAAATCTTTGTACCTGACTGCATGCGAAATTGCTTTTTTAAAAAAGTAACTTTACTTTTAATATTTGTATGTGGTTTTTCTTTTAAGTAGAATTATTTCTATTATTTCTGTTTCTATGCCTGCAATAATACTGCCTTTGTCTGGGATGGTGCTCTTATGTCCTAATGCTTTATTTATGGCTTGATCAGACTGGTGTGTGTGTGTGCAGATTCAGTGATGCTGTTACAGAGATGATGGGTGGTATTGGGTTAAAAACTGAGCATCACTGATAAAGGGCCATGATTTATCCTGTGGTGCTGATTTCTCAAAGCAGTGTAACATTTTGCCAGTTCCTTTTATGAATTAGATTTCTATCCTGCCTTTCTAATTATGACCTCATGCCAAGGTAGCATATGCTGGAATAAGGGTGGTAAGCTATTTGGAGCAATCCTCCATGTCACCGTTTCAATCCATCAAATGCATATCCTCCAACATTTCACAGATGAAAACTGGGACAAATATGACCTAACAACATCAGAGTGTGGTTAAGATGGAAGAAGGTTATTAATGAAGAAGAACAGGCAAACTGGGAAAGACTGCAGTAGATTGTGTTTGCAAGAGCCTACTGGAAGAGTAAGATTCTGCCCCCTGTTCTCATCTCTTCCACTGAGTTAATTGAACGCACACTCCACTTTTGTACTTGGAACTCAGTTTGCAACAACTGAAGTAAGCTGAGGACAATGAGGGGAAAGGGGAGGAGGAGAGAGGAACTGGGACCTTTCCCGGGTTTTGTTCCCCTTTGTTGCTGAATGATGCAACACATTGTAAATTTCTATTCACAATTAAAAAAAAAGGCAGCTGGAAAAGTGAGATGATAGAGGAATAATTAGAACTATCCCTGGTAAATCAGGACAGTTGGAGGGTATGAGAATGTTGCTCTGAAGAAAAAGACTGGAGTTGTGGTAGTAAACTGGTGATCAGCACTTCTGCTTCAGCCGGTTCTTAGTGTGACTGGGGGAGAGTTTATTTGATTATTGCTTATATTACAGTCCTCCCTCCACATTTGCGGATTTGACCCTCGTGCATTTGATTATTCATGAGATGCACATGTGTCTTCCTCTCCCACGCCCCACCATTCTTCTCCTCCCATTCCCTTGCACTTTTGCCCGTGTAAAGAAGTAAAACAAGCACCCAGACAAAAAGGCAAGGAAATGGAGGTGAGGAATGTGTGCACCTTCCTTCTCCCCTCCAAAGCTCTCCCCTCCCACTCCCTTGCCTCTGGACCCACCACACGAAAGGCAAGGGAATGGAAAGGAGATTACAGGGAGGCGTATTAACAGTTTTCCTACTTTTGGGAGGGTTCTGCACCCTGAACCCTCACAAAAGTGGAGAGGCAACTGTACTATATTTTACTGAGCTCAGGGCAGCATATCTGGCATTTTCTCTTCCCTTTTTATTCTCACAGGAACAGTGTGAAAGATAGCGTCAGGCCTAAGATCGGCGTATGAGTTTCACAACACAGGGGAGACTAGAAGGACCTGGACCTCTCAATTCCCAGCAATCAACTCTACTGGGGCTAGTAGAGGAAAAGGGACAAAAACATGTATGTGTGAATGCGCGGTGTGGAAAGACCACCCTTTCTCTTGAACTGCTCCAGTGAAAACCTGCAGAGGCCTGCAGAGTTTGTAACTATGTCTTGTTCGAATGTACCGTAATGTGTGTCAGTACACAGTGCAAAGTGAAGCCTTCTACTGTATTTTCAGCCGGTTGGGATATCCAAAGGAGAGGTTTTCTTCAAGCAATATTTTTTATATACTAGTTGTGTTAACAGAGGTTTAGGGCTACAGTGGTCCTTCAGAATTGCATGTGTCATTTTCATCACATTTTCTGCCTACTTTATAGGTGATGAGCTTCCAGCAACATGATTCCTAGTGCTGGAGGTCAAAAGACAGACTGGCTATTAAAAAAGAACAGTACAAGTCCAAAACACAACAAGGTGAGTATATATGACTGGATTTTTTCTTTAGCATCTCCTCAAGTTGCGGAACTCCCTTCCAAGGGAAGGCGCTCTGGCTCCATCTTTATTGAACTTCCAAGAGTCAATCAAAATTGTGTGATTTTGTCATGTTCTTTGGCTTTTAAAAATGGTTAAAGTTTTTTTCTAAAATAATGTTTTATTTCTGTTCCATTGTTATGCTATGATTTTATGGTACATTGCTTTGGGAACTCTGGGAAGCTGAAAGCATTTTATAAATACATTTAATTAATAAATAATAAATAGGCTTGCAGTACATGTTTTTCACATATATGCAGAAGATAAGCATGTAGGAAAAATGTTATGATTGGCATAGGATCCATTATTGGTTTTGGGTGGAAATGGCTGAGAACTTCATATCAATTTGTTTTTGATCAAAGTTTGATATATTTTGCAAAATGTGGATGTGGGAGACTTGCCCAATCCTTTGAGGGTGGGTGAAAATGCCCTTTCAGTTTGTTTTTCAATCAGAATCCACTAAAATTGGCAACATTTGAAAATGGAAGCAAGTGAAATCGACAGATTTGCCCTTCTTTAGTTTTGAGGGGTGATTGAATTCTTTTCCGCCAGACTCCTCTGCTGCTTCTGTCAATCCTTGGCTGTGACGTTTCAGTCTGGGGAAATATCTGCCTGGCAGTTAGCAGTAACCTCTCAGTACTTACTAATAAACTGAACCTGGGAAGTTTTATTTGTTTGTTTGGTTTGCACCAGCCACTTTTTTTTTGTTTTTTTCTTCAAGGTTACAATATATATTTAAGAACACATATGTGTTTGTAAAGAGAAAGAAAATGTGGCTGAGTCTGCCCCCTACTGGATAACATATTGTAGCCCTGTAAGGTATGAGAAGCATGCTTTGATTGGTTGTGTCAGCATGGTATCACAGCAAAATCTGTGACCCCCACCTCATGTAAGATGGCCTTTTCCATTTAAACCCAATCTGTCCATACGCAAATGTTAATCAGCCATGAGCAACTGCAATTCAGAATAAAGTAGATACATACAGTTCCTACAGCTTGGTCCTATTTGTCCTCCTGGTTCCATCAGACCAAGTCAAACTGACATATGGTGAGGACTGATACAATATCAAATCATTAACACCTAAAGACTCATAGCTTCCTATCCCCACTTGCAACAGAAGAGTAGCCAAAGATGGTGAGGGGAAGCCAAAAAAATAAAAGGAGTCTTGTCTGGAAATGCTTTGACAGCTATCTACTTCCCCTCCCCCAATTTTACTTATATTTGGTACTAAGTGTGAAGAAATGTTTTGCAAAGCCTGGAAGCTGACTTGTGCTTTTCATTTTTTGGCTGGTCCCAATAAAACTTGTGTTAATATGACACTGCTTGTATTTGAGGAGAGCATTCAGGGAGAAGCTAATCCATTTTGCCTTTTTAAATGTACATGCACACATACACACACAGAGTGAGAGACTGAACGAGTGACTTCTCTTCTATCTTCTTTTTAAAAATATATCTTTAATTTCAACACTATCTAATTAAAAAAAAAAACTAAAAGTGTAACACAATATTAAAACACTGAACTAAAACACTGTACACTAACTAAAACAATAAGTTGCTAAAACACAAAAGTGCTACGAGCTCCTCCAAGACAAGCTGTAATGAAGGGAAAAAAAGAAAAAATTCTACCATTACAGATCCAACTAAGTAATCCTACTAGAATTACTAGCAACCATAATCATAGATTATTGCATCGTTGGATTTCTTATTGCTGAAAAAAAAAAATCCATAAATAGTTTCCAATCATTCAAAGAAAAAAGTCTTCAATTGGTGCATCCTTTAAACCCACATTAGTTTGACCATTTGGGCCAACTCAGCCACCTTAATAATCCATTCTTTCATCACCAGTGTTTCAGACTATTTCCAGGTTTGAGCAAACGACGTTCTTGCTGCTGTTACATGTTGAAGAACTAGTCCATATTACTATCTAATTCTTTATCCTTAATATCCAGCCCCCCCCCCCCCAAATTCTAGTGGTTTTACAAAATCCACCTTTAAAATTTTTTGGATAAACATGTAATTCTTAGACCAATAACTTCTGACTTTCTTACAAATCCACCACATATGGAAAAAGGAGCCCTCCTCGTCTTGACATCCCCAGCGTTGACTTGAAACATTCTTAGACATTTTCAACAATTTATTTGGGATTAGATACCATTTATACATGTTATACATATTTTCTTTTAAATTACCACACAGGGTAAATTTTATATCTTTAAGAGCACATTTTACCCATACCTCCATTCAATGATGTAGACTCGAGTCAATAGACTCAGACTTAAGTCAAGTCAAGTTAGACTTAAGTCACTTCAATGACTCAGCTTCCACTTGACTCCACAATAAATGACACACTGACTTGTCTTGACTGATGACTTTTATATTTTCAGTGACTGACTTGTTGCCTTTGGTTCAGTAACATAACACATTCATTCAGAAACCTTACAACTTTGAACAGTGCTTCTGTCTCTTTTTGCCTGCTGGTCACATGACAATCTGTCTGAAGCCCAAAATGTAGGTGCATTTCTCATAGGGGAACAGCAAATGGGCTGGGTACAGAGGTTGAGGTCTGCTCGGTAGCCTGTTCCTCTGTGTGTCAAAGGAGCTTTCTAGAACTTTTCCTAAGAGCAGAAAGCAAGACTCGCTCCCAGATCACAGGACATGTTTCTCAGAAAGGAACAGCAAATGCTTGAGAAGGAAGGACCCTTCTTTCTAAAGCTTTTACAGCTTCATTAATGGGAAGTGCGAACACTCCTACTCCCCACATCTGAAAAAGCCTCCAGCTACAGAAATGGGAAGTAAGAAGGATCCTATTCCTCCCTTCTGAAGCTGGAGACTTTTTTATGCCATTGACACAAAAGGCTCCAGCTTGGGAAATGTGGAATAAGAAAGCTCCTATTCCCCACTTCCAAAGCTGCAGAAGACAAAATTGCAAATGTGGAGGGACAACTCTACTTAAATGGTTAAAGGTGACTTTATTTGAAGGCTGGGATATACAGTTAGCTCCTGGACTTGAGACTTGACTTGAAAGTATGGTGCAAGACTTGACTTGAGACTTGAAAGTAGAAACTTGAGACTTGACTTGAGACTTGGAATAACAGACTTAAATACATCACTGCCTCTATTTGAACATTTTGCCCAAAATTTTGGGCATACCTTATCGTACACTCTTTCACAGGTTCATCTTCTCTCTCTAGTGTCAGAAGGAATTTGTACACTTAAAATTACATGGTCATTCTCTTTACACAACTCTAAATGAAACCCATTTTCTCCAACCTCTATGGCTAAATCTCTTTTGTCTTGATTAATTCTATCTTTGACTTGCATATAGGCAAATCAATTAAGATCTTTACCTTCCTTAAGAAGTTTTTCACTTGATCTAAACTCCAGCTGTCTTGTTCAAAGTGTAAAAGGTTTTATCAAAACAAAACAAAACAAAACAAAAAGGTTTTATCAAAAAACAAGCATCTCCAATTTACAACCCATTCTTTCCAGAAAAAGGCTTCCTGTGGTGATGTGGCTAATATTAATTTAAGAAAAAGTCCCTGCTTGTATTTATACCAAACTTGCAGAAGAGCCTTTGTAATACATTGATTTTTAAATTCAGCATGTACCCTAAGTTGATCATACTAAAGATAACCATGCCACTCAAATCTTAAGTCATGACCTTCAGATTCCAAGAGTCTCTCATCTCTAAGCAATATACATTCCTTCAACCATACAAAACAACAGACCTCATAATACAATTTAATATTAGGAATTCCCAGACCATTCCAGCCACATTGAGTCCCATCTTGGGAGAAAGACAGCATATAAATACAACAAACAAACTTAACATCATACAATTTTTTAATTTTATTCTGGGTGTCTTTTCCTACCAAAAAACATCTGGACATTTCTTTTTGCCATTATACAAAGGCAAAATTAATTTCTTATGAAGAGGATCATTTGAAAGTAGATAAAAAGTTTTGATAAAACATTTGCTTTTGTTACTGCAATTCTCCCCAAAAGAGATAAATTTAACATTCCCCATTTCTCTAAGTCTCTTTTAATTTCTTTCCAGATCTTTTCATAATTGTTTTGAAGCAATAGACTATAATTCCTCATAACTGTAACTCCCAGATATTTAGTCTCATTCTTTTTCCACTTTAAAATCAGAAAGAGCAGTTAATCCATTTTCCTATCCTGAAGTCATATTTTCAGTCAACAGTTTTGTTTTATTGCAGTTTACTTTAAAACCAGAGCATGTCCCAAATGCCTTAATTTTTTCCCCAAAAAGAACCTTCATTGGGTCCAATGGACTTTGTTTCATTATCATAAGATCATCTACATAAGCCCTCAATTTATACTGTTCATTTTTTACCCTTTCTCCACAGATTCTGTCATCTTGCCAGATTTCTTTCAATAAAGTTTTCAACACTAGACAAAACAGAATAAAACAAAGGCAAAGGTGAAAGAAGGCAACTTTGCATCTGAATCAATGTTGCATTGCCATTTACCAAATTCTGGACTTTTTGAATTGAATATATTGTCTTTATTGCCCAAACAATATTTTTATCAGTCCATTCTCTCCAATACTTCAAATAAGTAATTCCAAGAAATATTATCAAACACTTTTTCTGCAGCTAGAAAAAAAAAATCAAAACAGCCTTTTTAGTCATTATGATATTTCAAATATTCAATAATATTAAGAACAGTTCTTACATTACTCATTAGTTGACTTTTTGGCAAAAATCTACTCTAGTACTCATGAATATTCTGAGAAATGTTTCCTCAATCTACTTGCCAAAATAATAGTAAATATCTTATAGTCATTATTTAGTAATGAGATAGGTCTATAATTCTTAATGTCTAATCCGTATCTTCCTTATGAATCACTGTAACATAGGCATTTCTCCAAGAGTCTAGCATCACTCCTTTTCCCAATAACCTATCACAGAACATCTTTAATGGTTAAAATAACTCATATTCAGATTCCTCATAATATATTGCTGATAGTCCATCTGGGCTTGGCGCTTTTCCAGCTTTTATTTTTTTAAATTGCTTCAATAAGCTCCACAGTTGTCACAGCCCCATTCTAACTTTGTTTTTGTTCCGGACGTAATTTATCCAGATAAGGTTCCATATCCAAGATTTTTTTAAATTGCCCATCACGGATAAACCTCTATAACACTCCTCAAAGGCTTTTAGTATTTTCAAATTGTCTATTACCTACTGATTTCCTTGCCTTATCTTTGTGACAGATTTCTTTATCCTTTCATGTCTCAAGTTATAAGACAGCCACTTCCTGGGTTTATTTGCACATTCAAAACACTTTTGTTTAAGATACAGTAGTTTGGCATTCATTTCTCGGACTGTGAACAGTGAGAACTGTTGTTGAAGTAACTTAATATTTTGTTGAGTCCTTTAATCAATTTTTTTCTTAAGTTTTACATCCAGGTTTTACTTTTCATCTATCCATTTACACTCTCTGTCTTTCTTTTTTGTTTTTCTTTCTTTTTTCTGTCTGGAGCCTTATTTTATAAATTTTATATTTTATAAACTATCCTCTCATATAAGCTTTGTTTGCATCCCAAACTACTGTAGAACCTATATCTTTACTAAAATTCAGTTTAAAAAATTCTTCTGTTCTTGTTTCCATTGTTCTGTTTCTGTCTTTAGAGGTAGATATTCATTAAGTTTCTAAATTGCATTTGCTCCATTTTCAGAATCATGATGGGGTTACGGTCTGAAAAATGATGGGAATATGGTCTGAAAAAGTTTTTGGCAAAATTTCCATCTTCTTTTCTAAGCTAACCGTATCTATGCTAGAAAAAGATTTGTGATGATTTGAAAAAAAAAAAAATAGTCTCTAGAATTTGGCTTTGAATATTTCCAAACTTCTCTTTCATATTCTAACAGCTACCTATCACTCAAGTTTTGTTTTACTGTAATTTCCAATTAGTGCCAACATTGTACAGTGGTTTGAGCAGTGGACAACAACTCTAGAGAACAGGGTTTGAATCCTCCCTCAGCCATGGAAACCTGAGGGGGAATCCATAGCTGTGGCTGGATACAGGCGTGTCACAGCCCATGCTGTCTAAGGACGTTTATTTTTTAAAAAAAACCCTTTCTTCACCATATTTATTTTTTTAAAAAAAGAGCAGATTCGTAGTACTTCAGCTATCCAAGGATAATGATCAGTATCTATACTTTTCCCATATGAGAGTGAGCCTGCAAATGGATTTTGCATCTAGCAGTAATCATAAAAAAGTGTGAAGAAAACGTATTATATTTATAATGATACTGCAACAATGAGTACAATGATTTTGTCATGTTCAGTAGCAGCGTAATGAGCAATATTTAAGTTGTGTAGGGTAGAATCAAGGAATAACAAGGAGTTGCTTATCACAGCATTTTGGGGAAAGTCTACCTCAGAAAATAAGTTTTATTTATGTAAAAGATGTCAACATACACTTGGCAATGTTCTGAGAAGAGAAGGTCTCACTCACCCCAAAATGAAAGAGGCCCACTTAAAGCCAGAGAATAATTGTGTTATTTATTAGCTTTGTACAGGCAATGAAAGAACCATTGCTTCCAGCCTGGAAATTAGGTGTAGTTGCTAGGTGGAAATGTCATTATTATGTGCTGGTATAAAAACATATAGTCTTTTGTGCACCAGAAGTGTTACTTGGCAACAGTGTACAAGGACAGCATGAAAAACATGTTTTTGTGTTTTTGTGCATGAATGTGTCCTTCACTTCTGGTGCCTCATCTGTTTAACCATCATTCAATATTTGCTTCCAAAATTTCACTGGACCAAGAATGAATCACTATGAAATCTTGCTAGTGTAAGTCAAATATATAGGTATATATATGCCTGAGAGATTGTATGCAGGTGACTTTTGATCCACTATCTTCCAAACTTTCTTTGTTTAATAAAACCTGTGTGCATCAAAAGCTTATAAACAGAAAGACTGGAAACAGGAAAGTATCCTCCGCTACACCTGATGGCAGTAGAATAGCTCAGTAAGCACAGGGCAAGCTTTTTTCTCACGCATATCCCCATGTGCTATTCTGTCCCCCACAGTTATCTGCTCTTTGAGACAGCTGCATCGTTGTGCCTAAATGTAGCCAGTCCTGACCAAATAAGGCCCTTTGGTTAACTGATTCCTGCTAGTCCGTGCAGTATTTTCTGACCTAAACACAACAGAGTACCAGCTACAAGCTCTGTTCTTTTTTACTGTGGCAAAACGGTGGTGTACAGTAAAAGACTGGCATGGATGTCAGAGCTCCCACTATATGACTTCCAGGTCCTTTCTAGTAATTAGGATTATGAGCAACCTCTTGACGTGACTATGTTTGTACTTAGTTAAAACAATTAAGGGCAAATTTAGGTGACTTTTATTACAGGACATCTGGCAGAGCATCTTTCAGAATAAGAATGTATGCAATTTTATTTTCACCTCTCCTTTGGTCATCTCACAGGAGGTCACTGGAACAGTTTATATTTTGGTTAGAGAGCTAACTGGGGAAGAGAACAAGAATAAAATATTATTGATTATTATCTCTGGCACTAAAAATGCTTTGAGAAAGGGTTATTTTGACCATATTTGCATATCACTTAAAAGCAAACAAGGATTGTGTTCCAATTTTTGATTTCTCAAGCAACAGTAGAACTGGCAAATTTGAAAAAAAAATGGAGAGGCACTACTTTGTCCAATCAGCACCCACATCTTACCAAATATTAGCAGAGATCCTGCATCAGAGGCTACAATGTGTAACTTTACCATGATGGAGCTGTCACTGATATACACAACCATGCTAGTGAATTGTATCAATGGACAACAGAAGCACTGCACAAGATGTCCTGTTGTCCAATGTGGGCTCCCATTGCACAACGGGACTTATTGCCCATCAGGACACTTTGTGCATCAGAATGCCTGTGCAACAGCCATACTTCTGGCTCTGCTTGCACAATGGTCTTGATAAGTCTCTGCAACCCTCCTGAGAACACAAATGTTGTACAATGATGCAATTCAACTTCACATGATTGCAAATTGGTTTATGATGACATCAGATGCCAGCCAGTATGTTTTTTTTAAGCAGGAAGACCCTTGTTTATACAATCCCTGAATCTTTTAATAACATTTTTTCCATATCACCACCCTTTAAATGAAGCAAGCTCTGGATTAACGGGGGCTTGGGTTTTTAAATGCCAATATTTGATTTTTTTAACTGAAAGTATTTTGCAAATTTTAGTTCAGCTATCCAGCACAGAGATAAGTGAATATGCATCAAGAAAATAGTGAAGCTGGATGACAGCCATTCACCAGTTAGTGAAGGGAGAGAGGTAGCTGAGTGCTAGAATGCATGTTTTATATGTATAAAGTCCCAGTTTCAATTCTCACCAGAAGTTATCTTCAGCAGCAGCACTGGGAAGTATCTCAGTCTAAGTAGTTGAACAGCTGATGTCAGCCAGCCAGCACTGGGCTAGATAATGTCGGATTTCATGTAAGCCAGCTCCTTAGGTTTTGAGTGCATTTATCCAGATCTTTTAATCAATCAGTCAGTTTTTAGTACATACTACAGGAAATTTTTGATCTAATCCTTCGACTTGTATGTATCTATAGATCTACTTATAAAATTGACCAATGATTTTTCCATGGGGATCAAGTGCACTTTTGAAAGCCAATTTCCAAAAAATGAAATGAAATGAAATGAAATGGCATGTCTCCAGTAGCATAAAAGGTAGGAAGGGGCGCAGAACCCCTCACAGGAGTTTTTTTTTTTAAAGCAAATAACTCTTCCTCTTCCCCAATTCCCTTCTGGAGCCCCCTACTCCTTGTCTTCCTTTTGTCTGAGCACATGTGCCTTCCTTCTCTGTGCCTGGCAAAAGGCAAGCAAATGGGAAGGGGGAGCCCCAGGCACAGAGATGTGGGCATGCCTCTTCCCCCATCCCCCCCCCCCCATTTTCTTGCCTATTGCTTGGGCTCATGTGCCTTTCTTCCATGTGCCCAGACAAAAGGCAAGAGAATGGGAGGGAGACAATGTGAGGAGGTGGGGAGGCAAGCGGGCTCCTGTTGAATAATAAAGATCAAACCCAAAATGTGGAAAGAGAACAGTAGTAGCAACTTTAAGACTAAGTGGTTTTTATTTTTGCACGAGCCTTCGTGGATATAAACCCACTTTTTCAGATACAGTACAGAGTATAATGTGGGTTTATATTAACCAAACCTCACGCAAAAGCAAAAAATAGTTTTGAAGGTGCTGCTACATTCCTTTCCCCCTCTCCCGCTCTCTTCCTCTTTTTTATATTTGAAGGCCAGTGTGTCTGAGGAATGATTGAGTAGGTTGTTTACTAATGAGAACATAACATGCTTTTCATGCCATCTCATTTGGAAGTATTGATTGAAGAAATTCAGACAATTCATTTTTTTCTTCTGCACAAAGGTTCCCTGGATCCTTCTTGTCCCATTCTCGTGATCACAATGACATTTTTAATTAGGCAGCAGCTGAATGTATTTGTGTTAAAAAATAGAACCAGATATCAGCAATCAGACATGAATACACACCAAGATAGGACAAGGATTTTTTTATGCATACAAATAAAAAATAAACAGCATGAACCAGTCATGAAAACTAGCGAGTACAAGAACTACTAGAAATTTGAAAACATTATCTTTTTGAACTTCAACTCCCAGAATCCAGCAGCTTGCACAGCCAGTGACTGTGAGGTGAATTTGTATGTGGGTACGAGTGAGGCAATGAATACATTCTTGCTCTAAGACAGCAGGGAAGTGGGGCAAAATCAAACATACAGAGTCATCATATGCTGCTTATGAAGGCACTAGCTCAAAGAAAAAAAAGTTAAGAGGACAAATATACACGCAGAATCCAGGTTAAAACAGATTACGTCCAGTTTATTTATAAAACATTTGTACAATTAAATTATCTATCTATCTATAAAACTTTACACTCTTCTTCATTCACTTGATTTCTGAGGGAAAAAATGCTCCTTGTGATTACACTGCTGTTTCTTTTGACTCTGGCAATGGTGGAGGCTTAAAGTTTATCACCTCTTTATATGTGATACCTGAAAAAGTTTATAAAAGCAGAAACATATTCTTTTTACATCAATCAAAACAGTGTTTTTCATCAGAATTTTTAAAAACCACCATCATGAACAACTGAGGAAAAATACCCCTCAATATCTCACAGTTTGAGACCTTCTTAATCTAATTATGACTAATTATAATATTAATAAATGTTAACACTATTGCATTAATATTAATATTATTAATAGTATCAATAATTTTATGCTATTATTATTATCCTACAATAATGTTATATAGTTACTACATAATTATCAATAATAAAAATGTTCTCGTCATTCTAAGAATATTTTAAATAATTTCTTTTTAAAGCCTATTGGCATAACAGTTTTCAATGCTAAGTGACTCTTCGCCTTAAGATACTGTTTCAGGAGAATGCTACCACTACGTACATTTCCATTCATCCAGGGGCAGATCCATGTTGTCAAAAGTATCATCATATTTCTCAGCTTCAGTTTCCTCTTCTGGATCATGAATTGCCTCAAAATAAGGATGTGCTAAAGCTTCTGCAGCTGATATTCTCTTCTCTGCATCTAATACCAACATCTTCTCCAAGAGGTTTACTGCTGCCTCAGTGAAGGAGAGATATACATCCAAGCACACATGTTAGACTTAGCAATATAGGTTAACATTTGCAATTTAAAAGGAGAAATGAAGGGGAAGAAAAGAAGATATGGCAACATCTTTAAGACTATCTGATTTCTATTTTAGTATGAACTTTCATGGATATAAATCCACTTCTTCAGATTCGGTACAGAGAAATATTATAGCCTTTTTTCCTCCCCCTCCCTTCCTCCTTTTTATACTGCAGGAGACTAACACGACTACTTCTTTAAGAACTACCTTCAATTAAGACTTCCATTGTGTAACAGCAAGTCTGATTGAGAAAGCAGTATCAAGTTGGTGCATAAATATTTTGTTGATACAAGCTCATTAGACTAAGGATAGCCTCTGCATTTTCAGAGAGCACTTGGTCCTTCAGACAGGATTCAAAGAGCAGTAGTTATAGTGATTAAATTCTACACTAAAATGCACCTGGCAGGGAAAGCTTATTTCTATGATGTACATTTGGCTAGCAAGGGGCCATCAGCAAGCAGTGGAAAAAGAGCCAAAAGAACTAGGAGGCAGAAAACAGTGTTTTGTTGCTCTGAAATACATGAAATAGCTGTACAATAACATCTAGGTCATCTATAAATAGCAACACATTATATCTCTGAACATTTACTAGCTGGAACATTACATGCAAAATTCAAAGAAATATGCAGGATGAATGTGGAATCCTTGTATAACACACACAACTTTGACAACATTTCTTTTACACTTACCAATTAAACTATGAACATTTGTTTTAACCTCACCTTACTTGACACTTTTTTATGGGGGAAAATATTCTATATTGACTCTTTCAGAGAGGATCAAGGATGCTGAAAAAGTTTATTACAAGGAAGCATAAAGTACCAACCAGCAATTGTTCACTGTTATGCAACATAATTTGTGATATTCACATAGATCTACTTACCTAAAGGATTTGCATACTTCAAGATGGCAGAAAAGTCTTTTTTCTGCACTTTTGGAAGGCTTTGGATGTAATTTTTTGCCTTGAAAGAAACGTAAACAATACTTCAAAAGAGTATCTACAGTAGGAAAAATGTATTTATCAATTTTGTTTATTTAGGGATGCCTGACAGTCTCACATCATTTCACTGTGTTGAGATCAGTTGGGGCTCAGACACTTGCTATTAAAGACTGTCTTGTACACAGACAGGAAATATTGTGCCACCTTAAAGACTAATTTGTTTCAACTTGGGGACTACAGATTCTAAAGAAGTGGACTGGAGTTGACAAAAGCTTATGCTGAAATAAATTCAATTTGCTTTCTAGCATGGCTCTGTCATACAATTTCATGTTAACATGGCATAGTTGAAGAAAAATTAAAGCTGCATATGTGTCAATGACTATCTGTATATTAACATAATGTGAACAGCAAGTGTGTATGGATACTACAAGCAAGAATTCACACTATATATTTTTATATGTACACTTTATGAAGTCAAACTGTGAGGTAAGGAGAAATAGGTCCAAGCATGAATGTAAGGACCTATGAGTCAATTTTTGTAATTTTCATTTTCCTCAGAGAATTATATAATTTAAGACAATGGAAATTTGGTTTTTAAACCAAATGGGGAAGCAGTTATCACAATAAAACTATTCTTTATGGAAAGCAAGCATATAGAAATCTAGTGTCTAGAATCTTGTTGGGTTATATATGCACATGGAACTCAAGAGCATCTCTTGTTTCAGACACTGTTCAATGAACTATATGGTAATGCCTTGCACAGTTATTCAAAACTTCCCCTTCCAGGCAACTGTCAAGTCTCATGGAATATTGCTCTGATCAGGGGGAGATACTGAATTTTTCATCCTTTGTTTAAGACAAGCCACAGCACCTGCAGTGTAGACATCTCCCTCCCTTCATCCCTCTGTCCCTTTGCCAGTACTGGCTGTAGCAGTGCCTCATGGGGCTTCAGAGCCACTGGGTAGAGGGAAATCACACAAAACTGTGCTCCATATGCCTGAGGCAGAATCTCAGCCAAAGTGGCTTGAGTATAATAACTCACAAAGGCAAACATTAAATATTCTTGTACTGAAATTATATTGCTTGACTTGTATCCTAAACTGAATACTATCCAGTCCTATGGTCAAGTTGCTCTGGATTGGGCTTGAATAGATCTAATGCAGTGGGGCTGAACCAGCAAACCTCTAGGTGTTGCTGGATGCCAGTTTTCATAATTTCCATCCAGTATGGCTAATGGTCAGGGACGATCGGATGGGTGGTTCAGCAAAACCCAGAATGTCATAGGTTCTCCACTCTCTGGCCCTTTTCGCACGGCATTTTCCATGTGAAAGAGGGCCTGGAGCGTCGCGTGATTGTGAGGAGCAATCTGCATGAAGGACTCACAATCGCACGATGCTCCAGGGTCCGGCAGGTGCCGATCACGCACCTTTTCATTTTCGGCTAGAAGCCGAAAATGGTGTGCGATCGCACATTGCTCCCAGGCCCTGTGTGCACTTACCTGGTGTGTGGAGCCTCTGGAGCTGCACCGGTTGTGCTTCCTGCCCCAGCGCAGCCTGGGAAGGTCCCAGGCTGCACTGCGGAAGGAAGAGGCAGGACTCTCGCATGAGCAGGCAGCTTGTGCAGAGCCGAAGGACCCCGGATGCGAGAGCCTCTCGTTGGAGGCTGCTTGCGTGATCCCCACACCCCAGCGCCGGAAGATGGTAAGGTGCGGAAAGGGCCTCTGTTTAAGGCCTTGAACAATAATCAATTGAAAAATGTTTTAGTTGAATTCAGGACCATACAAAAATGTTTAGAAATATTGTATGATGTATCTCTCTTGGGACTGCAAAATATGTCAAGATGTATGTTTGAAGACTTCCTAGTGTCTTTAGTAGGAAATCTGATGAAAGCTAGTATACCAGGAAGAAGGATTCTAGACTGGATTTATCTGACTTCTACTTCTTTTCTAATGTTCTGTGAGGTTCAGTGAGGTTTTGTTCTAAGAAAGCACACAACACATGCAAATCAAGTATCCAATTACTGATCTGAAATGCAGGAAGGCCAGTATCACCAGATATTTCTGGAGATACAATTTGGCTCTTAGAAATGAGGCTACAGAAATTACTCACATCTTGGCTTTGTAGTTTCTGAACAAAATCTTGAGTTGGTGTACCTGTAACTTTCATAATTTCTGTGAGCTGGTCCAAATCTGAATGCTAAAGTTAGGAATCAAATCTTTAGAGAGTTATGCTTACAGGAAAAACATGACAGTAACTATTCTGATTCTGTTGCTTTCAAAATGGGAACATACCACAAAAGTGTAGAAAGAAGCATTCTATATGGATTCTACATGGATTACGTAAATGTTGTACAGATTTTGGAACTCACATGTATATGCTAGAGACCATCTCCTTCGTCTATAATATTAGCAGTTGCTTAACAGTTGCTTAAGAATCATTGACCAGAAGTTGGATATTCAATGGGCAGTGAGGAAATACCTTTACAAACATTAATTGGTGGGTTATTTCTAGCTTTGATTTTTAACCAAAATTTGGTATTGAACATGCATTTTAAACGGCCACATTAAATATTCAGGTAATTTAAAATTTCAGTTTGGAAACCAGCTCTAATTTTACATCCCCAAAGATTCTGAGCACTGGCAAGTTTCCTTGGCCTTTATTCATCATTGACTTTAACTAATATTTAAGACTCTGTTTATTGATTTGTATTTATTAAAATCAATTCTCAGCTCTTCAGGGCTTCCAAGGCAACAGACAAAAAGCAACAAAAGCTTTCTTTGAAATATAAAGCTGAAAGTTTAGCTGGCAGCAAAATATAGAAGACAAAGAACAAGCTAGAAAATCCTGTAAGCCAAAGGTGACAGCCAAGAAGCATGGATTTCTACCTGCAATAAATCATGCGAAACAGCAACAAACTCTAAATTTTCATCCTTGAAGAATTCATAAAAAGCTACGAAGGCTAAAAACTGACTTGATGTTTCCAGTAAATAGCTCAATGGATTATTATTTGCTTGGACCATTTTGAACTCACCTACTTTGACACTGGAATACAAAAATACTTCTATATCTTAATGCCATGTTCCTCATGAAAGGATACGATCATTGCCTTTGAAGAGAGGCTTTCCTGTTATCATCTCAGCCATTATACAACCCACTGACCAGATGTCAACTGAAATACAGAAAAGGGTTCCATCAAATTTCTCTGTGATAAATCCAAATTCAGCTTATTCATAAAGAAAAATAAAAGCTTTAGAAGAGTAGTAGCGACATTAAATCAAAGTATTATTTGCAATTGTATTTTAACAGTACTTGCAGTTTAACAGGAAGCCTAATAATGTAGAGGCTTTCTAGGACATGAATGCCACTAATGTTTTATTTTCTATTTCTCTGACTTTTCTCTGATTCACTCTGGCCAACTTTGCTGGCCACCTTCTAAAATAAACCCAATTTAAATAATTCATATGTTGTTACATTAAATAAAGTTTTTTATTAAATGAGTTTTATCAAATGAGCACTGAAATGCACTTCTGATTAGACAGTAGTTTCAGTATGTGCCTCTTTTAACACCGACTAGTTTTGTTCTTGTTTTCTTGTTTCTTTGAATTCTTTTCATAAAAGTAGAGATGAGATATCTCTGTGATTCTAAACTCTTGTTATTTAGTTCAGCATATAAGGCCTCATTTCTAAACCACTCTCATTTTTAAGATTGATAGTATGGTCATACTGTGCCAGAACTAGGTTCTGCACATCAGTAGCTGAAACAGTGAGTGGCTACTAGGTCCATCTGCTGACCCTTGTAAAATTGCCGTATCTTCAAATCAATGAAACTGATTGCAGTTTGTTTGAACTTTACTATTATCCAATTACAATAAGCCACTCAGCTTCACAATAATAAAATAATGCTATTATATGCAGCATCATTTAAATCTGTTTTACTATTAACAATTATAGTATGATAATATGGTTTTGAAACTACATATTGTCAAAATCATAGAATCATATTGCAAACATGTATGCCATAATTATAGTACATTTGTATTCTTGCATTTCACTGTTCTAACTTCCACAAGTGCAGACAGGTATCTTGCAGTACCGTCTAAAAATAATCCATTATACAATTATATCTCTATGACAAATCCTCTGACTTTTGACCAACATTCATGGTTGTCTATGGCCATCTTCTGTTTCCTTTTCTTTCCAGAAAGTGGTAATCTTGCTCTGGTCAACCAACATCTATTTTCACTTTCAGGAGTTGGCAGACACATCAAAGTAAAAGTAATCATGATTCTGAGATGTGGCTTTCTACTGTGTTGTTAGTATGTATTAAATACTAGAACTTTTTCATGAACTTCAGTGGTCAGAGGTACAACCAGTGTGCAACACCCAGGAAGGCAATTTGGATAAAAGAACAGGGCTACAGGCAAGGATAAACAAAATCAGGAAAAGGCAAAAGGACAAGAATGACTGTGCAAGACTAAGGATTTAATCTAGGTTAGTCAACTTGGCACTTTTCACATGTGTGGAATAGAACTGGCCATTCTGGCTAGAGATGCTGGGACCTGTAGTCCAACAAATCTGAAGGACACTAGCTCAAGGAAGACTAATATAAGAAGATAATAAAGACAACCAAGACCACAAGAGAAGGCAGAATTAGATACATCCCAGGTGAAAGCCTCAAGGGTGGCAGAAAACTTATCTTGCTTCCTGAGCAGATGGTATGGTGGCTTCATTGGATTAAACACTGGATACTATCCTTTTTTATCAAGGCATACGTAGATTGGCAAGTGCAATTAGCACAACAGACAGCAGGGGATAATGTACCAAGTGTTCTGCCTTGATTGTTGCACCAAGAGATCAATGTAACCATTAGATATTGGAGTGATGTTGCTTATATGTGATTAGAAGCAAACAAATTATAAGTTTGTAATCAGCAGCTGGAGAAAATTTATTGTTGAAAGTTAGCATTAATCTTAGTACAACCACAAAAAGTACCTGTTTGTGTATAATGCATCCAATTAAGTATAACCTCTGGGGCTCTATACCACCTGGTAACCACGTAGCCAGTCATCTCACTATCTGTATGTCTTGCAAGGCCAAAATCCAAAATCTGTTACAGAGCAACCAAAATACAGATTAAAATTTACAATTCCAAATTGGTCATAAAGTAGGAGCCAGCTTTGCTCATAGATATTGCAGATCCACTGAAAACAATGAGAATTAAGTTAGCCATGAGGAAATCTGGATCCATACCAGAGAAGCAGAACACATTGCACTGATGTGATGTCACTGTAACTGAAATAGCACTAGAAATAACACATACACTTTTGATTTCTGTACTTCTCCACTATAAAACTGATGATAAAATTGAGCTACTATGCTATACTAAGTTTCAAATTTGCATTTTCCCCCTTCCTTTTTTTGCTAAGAACTCACTGAAGCTGATCAAGGAAAGTTTCACAATATAATTAGTGCCAGGGTCTCCCCCCAGCATCTATTTTTCTAAGCCAAGGATTAGCCACTGCAACACATAAAGGAAAAGTAAGATTAATGCCAAGGGAGGTAGCACTTTTTGATGACAATTCTCAAGACCTATCAGCTGAGATTTATGGTATGGTAAATGCCTTGATGAATAGCCACCCTCCCCTCAAAAAAACTGAAAACAAGACACACACACACACACACACAAAATACAGCAGTGGAGGAAGATTGCCGAATTTTTATCACAGAAGATACTGAGATTGCTATTTTTCAGTCCATAAAGACTTCTTTGAGTTTGTCACTGCAAGCAACACAGTATAACCAACTATTCTGATGGTATTTAATGCTGTCACATTTAATAGGATATTTGCAACTGCCTGTTACGGATGTTAGAAGGGTACTACTCACTCATCCTATCTTTTTCATTTTTTTAAATTTATTTTTATTAAAAAGATACATATTATTAAAATCATAACAGAAGATTGCTTTACAACATCATTGCTTCATGCTATACTATATACAAATTTTATATTTTTACGTTATTCGTAATGGTTTCTGGTTTCTCTTCAGATCGTATAAATCTTTCGCCTTTTCGTCCTATCTTTTTCATAAGTGGTAGAAAAAGGACAAATCTAATCAAACAGAAATAACATGAACTACCTCAAAAATTCTGGGTCTTAAATTTGTAATGACTTCTTTAATAAGAGTGGTTAATGTTAATAGATGAAGTTATATTATTCATTTCAAAATATCTTATATCATATTTATTAATAGCAGAAAAAGGGTTTTGGGTGTATCATCTAAGAATAAAATATAAGAAAGGCTTCTGAAGTGTCTTATACGGGAAAAAATGGACAAAATGACAGATGCTACTCACAGAAGAGCAGGATCTCAGCAATCAAGTATTTAGGCAAATAAATGGATATGATTTATTGAAAAAATTCAAAATTCATAGTCAAATAATGAATCTGGACATACCAGATTGGACTGGATTGTAATTTATTATTGTTTTCATGGTGACTTCTTTTTTGGAAATAAACAATATAAGTAAGAAGATACACAATTTAGAATGATCAAGACAGTACATTTATTGTATCAAGTATTAAACAAAGAGAGTTTCCAGGCATCAGAGAGTGAGAGAAAGTCTTCAAAGGCATAAGTTGGTTGTTTCAAGAAGATCTGAGTGTCAACTACTGCTCCTGCACTACTGCCTCCTTCTTCCCAAAAAAAGAAAATGTGATGGGTGGATAGATGGTGGGATTGGTAATTCATATTGTAAATTGTAAGAAGGAAACAAAACAAAATGAAACAAAAAGAAAAGAAAAGAAAAGATCGACTAGCATTCTGAATCAATTAAAAGGCAACTGATAACTTTTCAACTACTTTATGTTACAAATTTATAAAAGGAGACCTTTTAGAAGAAAACCAAAATTCTTCATAAAAGACCTGTGTTTCCTTCCTAGCACAAACTAGAAAGAGAACTATTAGTCACAGATTTCAGAAGGAGTGGCAAATTGTATATTTTGTAGCTGTGCATCTATGGGTATTCATGAAGCATTGTGTGCAATTATGTAGAGCTTTTCATAAAGTTCCAAGTCTGTCCATGCACAGCCAGTGAGAGAATGATACAGCTATCCAGATGTTGTTGGACTGCAAGTCTTATCAGTCTTAACCAGACAGCCAATGGTAAGAAATGCTGGAAGTTACTAAATAATATTCAGTTGATATATAGAAATAACAAGGGATAATCATCATTTGTCAGTGATATCTTCAGAGTTATGTACAGAATTTAGAATATTTTTTTTTGGACTATAACTCCTAGAATTACTTGGTGGCCAACAAGAGGAAGGACAACTGCTTAAACTTTTCTCTTCCTACTATTTGTCAAATGCTCAGAACCATAATATACACACTACTTTTCTTGCTACAATGTAAAGACAGAAGAATGGTTGGATTGTAAGATGCCACTGCATTTTCTGAAACCAAAAGTCTTCTGGCTGGGTTCTTTAACATTTGTAATTTCTGAAAATTTATTTAAAATAAAATGATTTCTCTAAAAGTCTGGAGTTTTGTATATGACTATAGAGTCAGCATTGTTTTGCAAGGTGCTTCACAAACCATGACCAAACTATAGGTAGCATTTATTTGAAAGGATTTTTAATGGGGTTACATGAGATCTTTGTACATCACATTCATAGAGATTTGATGCAATCAGTAGCACTTCAACCCTTCTCTAAGAGATGGTAATTTTTCCACAGGGCTTACACTTCACTCTAAAATGACTTGAGGTTAATAACATACACTTGCTTTGACAGCAGTACTTTACACTACAATTTCTTCATAGATAATAGGCTTATGGAGCACTGCTGTTCACTGAATAAGGAACATGGTACAAAGCAACTTCTCATCATAGGAATATAACCGTGCTTTTTTGAGCCCACACTATCAATAGCTCAGAATATTTCCTTATATTTGTAAATCCTTCATTTCACAGGGTTTATTTCCCTGTTTCTTGATCAGCTATAGACTATTTCCGAGTGGTGGTGGTGGTGGTGGTAGTGAGTAGCCCAGTTTCAGATGTGGTATTTCAAACACAGGTGTCAAAGAAAGAGGGTCGCCTGCACCAGACATTAATGGCATGCAAGTGACACATAGATATTGCATAGGTTAGATGCAGGGAGTAGAAGTTTTCCCCAGTGTGTAATATATATGTTAATGCTGCCATGAGTAAGGGATTCTGGAAGTATTGCACACAGTAGCAAATTTCCCCACAGGCCTCAACTTATCATCTACACTGACCATTCACATGTGATTCCTCTTTTATACAGTAAAAAGGCCCAAGGTGGAAGGATATTGTGTAAAGAACATTTAAGAAGGCAGGGCAGGATCACTGCTACTACCTTTTACTAGAACAAATGAATGATGAGAAAAAGCAGGTCTTAAAAACAAGAAGTGTGGAGTGGGATAGCTATGTCCCTCTCACTTCATCAAATTGTGCTATAATTGCTAGTGAAGCAAGCATCAACCACGACCAAAGACAAGACTCAGTGACAGGCTGCACATCTTACAATCTGTCATGTGAGCTTAAGCCTACAAATATCACCAGTTGACTTCATGATGTTTTATATTATATTTTTAATTTCCATGAGGAAACAGATACTTCACTTATACATTTCTCACTGGCAAACACATACTCAAAAAACCCCTCACTCTCTGGGCCTGACATCATGAGTAGTAATCCAGGTTCCAGCATTGCCCAAAGAATCATTTGTGTTGAAACAAGAGCTTTGTTTCAGAGAAATGCAGCTGTCCACTCTGTTTTAATGTTCTCGTTCATGCTGAATGGCACTTTCGTAAGCAACAAAGCATTACTCTGAAAGGCCCTATTCACGCCATACTATTTATTGAAATATCTGTCAGTGAGGGCATCACAAACATGTCCTGTGCATAGCACCTGTAATGGAGATTCCAGTTTACATCTAACTTTTAAAAAAAAACTACAACTGAACAGAATTAATCTTCCTACTTTGATTCTTGACTCTCCTTTCTCAAAACAGTTCCAACACAGTGCTGGATACTGATTTAGGTGGATGCAATATTTCTGGTAGAAGCTGACTTCTTTTCTCCCTTTTTCCCAGAGCAGCCCCTGCAGACTTTCATAAATGCAACATAGTGGGCCAGGGGACCTTGCTGAACACAGGGGCTATGCTGGAAACGGGTTTCTGTGGAAAAAAAACAGGTGAGGTACTTTCTATCAGTAAAAACAAAGGTGCCTCTGGCTGATTTGGGAGGCATGTCTTCCTCTACCTCACTTCTGTGCCTCACAGTCTACCCCACTCAGCAGGAGCCCTCAAGCCTTCCATTCTTTAGGAGCTGGAAAAGCTATTGTGTGCAGAAAGGTTGGAGAAGTCTACTTCTGATGGCTTTATTACAAGCAGCTAAGTCTGATTGCAGTGCCATATTTCAAACTTCCATTGTTTTCTGAAGTAAGTTAAAACAATGTAGTCAATGTCTTTCTTATATTAATCCTACAGTTCAACAATGTGCACATGTCAGACAACATGTATATTTCAGTTTCACTCTCTCTTTTGGTTGCAGCAGCTCCCAGCGTTCAGATGCAAATATTCATTTCATCACTGACATTCTCTTTCTATCTTTTCTTGCTGGAATGTATAAAGTAGCTTGGCAGCTCAAATGCAATGAAGTTGCTGCAGCAAAAATTAAAGCCATACTCAAGATGCAGGGGCAGGACTAGCAAGGTATGACTGCAGTTTGGCAAGTCCTTTTTGCGTTGCAGTTAATTCCTGGTCATGCTGGTTTCAACAAGGGCATTAGATAATTCAAAACTTTAGTATTCTAAAATATCTTCCAAAACTGAAGATCACAATAGAACACTCTGAGCTTAAACTGGATCTATGCTATTAACTTAAGACCAATTAACATGCCACAGCTTCCCACAATGTGCTTAAGCAACAAAGGCTTTGTGCATTCGCTAAGCAACATGTTGTCCCTCTACAGAGGAAAACAACTGAGGAGTGAGGAAGGAACAGCTGGGAGGCTGCCAGTGCTGTCCATCATAACCTGCTGCCAGAGACAGTTGCCTTACTTTATATACTGAATACATTTATGTCAGGTTTATGAACTACCACGGAATAATGATATACCATCACATTTGTTCTACTTGACATCCTTTCAAATTTTTATTTCTTTAAGGAAAGCTGTGACTTTGATATTTCTTACCTTCAGTTCACAGTCTTCATTTACTGCAAGGTTTCCAGGTTTTAGGTCCTATAAATATATTTTGAAAAATAACCCTGAAATGGAATTGTCTATAGACAGAAAAATTACATTTTAAAACATCCTTGGTGTTTCTTCAAATGAGGCCAAAGTTTTAGGCAGATCAAAAAAAGCAGCCAAAAACAAGCAGTGGCAGCCTGCATGCACATGAACTGGAGGGTTGCCCAAATCTGAGCACAGGGAGTGATGCTTGCGGTAACTGAGCCATAAAGAAACAGAGGCAGCAAGCAGTAACAACACTGAAAAGTAGAAGACGCCAAACACCAAGCTACATATTTCAACTAAATTTCTAAAATTTGCAGATAAACTTGCAGATAAAATTCTGAAAACTGACTTCAGATGGTCACAGGCCTGTGAGAACAGCTCCATGCCACATGGCCTCTCTGGTCTTAGTGCTAAGCATAGAAGGTCAGGCCTACACCAAAGTCCAATGAGGTCAAGCATGCTAGTGTTGCTATCATCCCTACAGAGTCAGTACCTTTGTTTGGTTCAGGACTGGCATGCTGACATAAGCCGAACTTTGGATCCTTACAATTTAAGACACAACAGTATATACATTCACAGTTTATTATATTATTTTTATATATTCTTTTTTATAAGAAAACTGAAAAAAAAGTTCTCTTTCTTATTCTTATTCTCCTCTACCACCTCCCACCTCCCCAGTTCCTGGTAATTAACTACAAAGGGATGTTCACACAGTGACGTTTACAACATGCCACTGGCAATAATTACTGAACTAACTTCAAAAAGAATGCAGTTTTAGGTTCTCTCAAGCTGTGACAGCTTAAACATAGAAAAAAAAAAGCCAAGAAATATCAAGTGCTTGCTGAACAAGCAATGCAGATTTTCTAGTTCTAGCCAATTTCCTTTCAAGAGTAGGGGAGAGGATGTTGTGGCCTGAACAACTTTGCAGTCCAGCAAGTTTTGTGGATAAACTCTATGCCCTCTACAGTCACCTCTCCTCCTGTGAGCTCTGCCCTGGCCTGAAGAGAATTCTTGTTGACTCTCATCACTGATCAGAAATGGAGAAGATTATTTTCTTGACTTCATTCCACCTCATCTTCCCTGTGTAAGGGAGAAGATGAATGAAGATGTTTGTTCTCAACCAACATTTGCTGCCTGGAAGTTCATTACTCCTCCTTCTCTTTCCCAGCAGTACATCTAGCACTCCAGGCAGGGGATCACTGACAATGTTGGTAGTCATGCTGCTGGTGTTCACCTGGCCCAGGGAGGGCTGTGATGGAAGGCATCTGGCTGAACTATCCCCTGCTCTAGAGACTAGGTAAAAATGACTGAAACTGCAACGAATCTCTTGTTCTTCTTTCTATTTCTTTTTCTCTTAATGTCGCTGTGGATGAAAAACAACATAGCAAGTTGTAGTTATGTCAGTCTATAGCAGTATTAAAAGCGATTATTAATCATTAAATGTTTCTCTCCACAAAAGACCCTTAATTAAAGGCAAACAAATTTTATGGGCTGGAGAGAAACCAGCTGCAGCTTTATGACTGTGACCATAACTATTCATTTCCCTGCGATTTAAGTGGCCACAGCACTGACCCCCAGATAGCCCTGTACCCCAGTGTCTATTTGTGTTTTAAACAATTTATTCCTATGTTTTATTTCTTTGTAAGAACATATAAAATCTATAAAATGTATTTTATCCCACCTTTCTCCCGATACGGGAGTGAAGGCAGCTTACAAGCTGGGACTGGAGATACCTGAGTTCCTGAGACTATATCCCTTGCCGGTATTCTTAAACCATGTACTTTGTTGGAGGTGTGAGCCTCTCTGCAAGAGCACAAGGGCTGTTGCCCTGTGGTTCTCACCTTGGAACTACAGGCTAGTGCACAGTGGGGAGCTGCTTTGCCTACTGAACCCAGATGTAGTGGCCTTGAGAAGTTTTTCCCAGAACAACATGTTGCACTCTAAGTAAGAAAATAGAGGGCCTATTGGGTGGAATCCTATAAGGCCAGCTTTGGCTAAGTACTAGGAGTTCTTCAGGCTGAACTTTCACAGGTATTTTAACTTGTTCTGTTTTAATCTTGGTAGAAAGGTGGAGAATGAATGAATGAAAACTCTTGTGTGTATATGTGTGTGTGTTTGCAGTTGTTGGTGGTTTGTTTTTCTGCATTTCTGGTCAGCCAAATATGTGTTCAGAAATACAAGGGCTGCTGCTATTTCAGTCATAATGTGCAGAGGGAAGTATGACAGTGGAGGGAAAACTGTTCTTCTTTCTGGTTCAACATCCAACCAACAGATTCTTGGCTGCTGTAGTGGAACCCCATCAGGTCACAAAATGCTGCTGCTTAATGCCAGGACAGTGATTGGGAAGAGTCAGATAATCTAGGCTTTGATCCTGGATAAGCAAGTTGGTCTTGCATATATATACCCTGAAACCTGGTTAACTGAAGAGGTGGGTGTCAACTTGATCCAGTTGTGCCCAACATGTTTCTGGCTGCAGCAGGCAAGATCTGATGGGTGGGAAGGAGTCACTGTGATCTATCATGAGTCCATTCCATACTGAGGTACCCTGCCCAAAAATCTCTAAGACTTGAGTGAATACACCTCACAATAGGGCAACATGACAGCATTGGATTCTGTTGGTGTACTATCCATCCCATTGCCTGACTGTCTCCCTACCTGAGCTGCTGAATGTGGTCTCAAAGGTGGTGCTGATGTCCCCCGAATTTACTGTGTCAGGGGATTTTGACATCTATGCAGAGGCACTCTCATCAGGATCAGCTCAGGATTTCATGTATTCCATGGCACTCACAAGCCTGTCTCAATTAATATCTGACCCTACATTCTTGTGCTGTTCAAGATAATGGTTATAGGGGGTTTGAAAGAACTCTGTTGTCATGGACAGATCGCTACCTGATTGGAGTTTAGCCTTGTTGAGATTCTTAGCCTCTGCAGGGGTGGTGGACCCAAGTTGCTTGGAAAGGACAGGCCAAACACTTGTTTGTTAGACCTGTGTTCATCCTGGCTAGTTAAAGATGCTATGGGAGGACTGGCCAGTTAGGTGGCAGAAGTTGTGACTGCTTCTTTGAAAGAAGGTTCTCTAAACTAAGTAACTGTAAGACCCTTGTTTTAAAAAATCTTCACTGGGCCCAGTCTCCCTAGCTGCTCTCTAATCTCCACTTCTTAAGTAAGACCTAAGAGCAGGACATGGCAACTGAATTCCAGGCTTTCTTGGATGAAGCAGATTACCTCAATCCATTCCAATCTGGGTTCAGGCCTAGGCCATTTCCACACTACACTGTAATAGTGCTGTTATTCCACTTTCAACAACCTGTGGCATTCTGGGGTTTGTAGTTTACTGAGGCCAAAGAGACTCTGGCTGAGAATTCTAAATGCCTCTCCCTAAACTGTAAACCCCAGGATTCCATAGGATGTTGAAAGTGGAATAATAGCAATATAACAGTGTAGTGTTGAAATAGCCCTAGTTATGAGACAGATTTAGCCTTGGTGGATGACCTATACCAGGAGCTTAGAATCATAGAATCATAGAGTTGGAAGAGATCCCAGGGGCCATCGAGTCCAACCCCCTGCTATGCAGGAACATCCATAAAAGCATTCCCAACAGATGGCCATCCCGCTTCTGCTTAAAAACCTCCAAAGAAGGAGACACCACCACATTCCGAGGCAGCATATTCCACTGCTGGATAGCTCTGACCATCAGGAAGTTCTTCCTGAGGTTCAAGTGGAATCTTCTTTCCTGTAGAGCTTGAATCCATTGCTCTTTGTCCTAGTCTCTGGAGCAACTCTCTGGAGCTTGACAGCAAGAGTATGTCCCTGTTGGTCCTCCTGGATCTTTCAGCAGAATTAGTATCATCAACTATGGTGTCCTTCTGGATTATTTGGCTGATACGGGACCTGGAGGAATTGCTTTGTAGTGGTTCTTCTCTTTCTTGGCTGAACGCTTCCAGAGAGTGGTGCCAGGGGGCTGTTGTTCAGCTTTTTTAGCCATTATTCTGTGGGATTCCGTAGGGCTCAATACTGTCCCTATGCCTTTTAACATCTACATGAAGTTGCTGGGAGGTGCCACCTGAAGTTTTAGAACAGTATGCTGATGGCATCCAGCTCTGTTTCACCTTTACAACTGATGCTAAGGAGGCTGTGGAAGTGCTGAATTTTTGTCTGGATGCAGCGAAGGACTGGATGCTGGTGAACAGACTGAAGGCTTAATCCAGACAAGACAGAAGTGCTGTTGGCTAGTAGAGAAACCAACGTGGGGTTGAGATAAAAGTCTGTTCTGGATGGGTTGCCATGGCCTTTGAAAAATCAAGTTGATAGCCTGGGGGTGCTCTTGGACCCACTGTTGCTCCTGGAAAAATATGGTTGTTGTGGTGGCCAGGAGTGCCTTTGCCCAGCTTCAGCTGGTGTGCCAGCTGTGCCCTTTCCTGGAGAAGACAGATCTGGCCACAGCAGTACATGCTTCAGTTGCCTCCTGATTAGACTACTGTAATGTGCACTACAGGAGGCTGCCTTGAAAAGTGTCCAGAAGCTGCAGTTAGTGCAAAATGCAGCTTCTAGACTAGTGCCAAGTGTGTGTTTTAGAGATCATATAACATCAGTCTTGCAAGAACTGCACTGGTTTCCAATTTGCTTGCAAGTTGAATTCAAGATGCTAGTTTTGACCTATAAACCCTAAATGACTTTGGCCCAAGATATCTGACAGACCACCTCCTCTCATATAAGCCTGCCAGAAATTTGAAATCTTCAGAAGACACCCTGTTGAGTGTCCCACACTTTGTGAAGTTAGATTGGTGGGAACATGTAACAGGGTTGTCTCTGTAGCAGCATCTGCAGCAACATCTCAACTCCATACCCAAGGGATTTAGTCAGTCCCATCTCTTTTAAGTTTCTGGAGGACAGCCCAAACAGTGCTGTTCCACATGGCATTTAATGTTTGAAAATGCTCTGTTTTAACTGTTTTAAAATTGGATTTTAGGATTGTTTTTAGATTGTTCTTTGGAGATTTTAAAGAGCATTTTTATGTATTCTTAAAATGTTTTTCACCTTTGTATTGCTTTAATTGTTTTTAATTTGTTCATCGCCTCAGGAGCCCTTGTCAGCTGGGAGGCAATGCAGAAATACTTTAAATTAATAATAAATACAGTAAAAGCAATGGATAGTAAACAAGCTAAAAGCAATTAAAAAAAATCATATTAAAACATTAATTTAAAACAGGTTTTAAAAGGCAATTAAAATATAATAATGATGCTAAAAATACAAATGCAACACACATACAAACAGAAAGCCTGAAATTAGGTATTTCACTTACCCGATGAATTATGCCTGATGAATGGATATACTGCAGGGAAGGAAAAACAACAACACTTTGTTTATTTGGTACTAATAAAATATTCTTCATGTTAAAAAGTTTGAAATTCTATATAAATTTTAATCACAGATATATACCCTAAGACTAAGAACTTTAATATGGGCTATGACTGAGCTCGGACTTTTTTGGATTACAGTTTTGAGATTTCCCTAGCCAACATGGTTAATGGCTTTATTTTTTGAACAGAAGCTGGGAGATTCTCTAAATTATAATGTAAAAACTTATGTTTCCATGCCCAGACTTGTCTTCCTGTCACTATACAAACAAAAGCACAAGGATCATCCCCTGTAAAACAAGACATAGCCTACATAAATATGGTATCTCATTTCTTCAGACCAATGTACTTCATTTTTATCTACACACACAGGAAACCGTGCTTCCCCAACTAGTACAGTTCAAATGTTGCTGTCTCTTTCTCTTCATTGCAAAGACTAAACACGCTGATAAAAACCAGACTAATGGTCATGCTTTTTTACAACCCAGTTCTACCTAGATTCTGTTTTTATCTTCACTTTACTCAGTCAGATGGCTATTAGGGCTTGAACCTGACATAATTGTATGTGTTCAAACATTATCATCTTAACGGTCATTTTCCCCTGACACCGTCTGGAGACTAAACAAAGTTCTGAGACTTAGTAAAGATGTGTGCTCATAGCACATCAAGGGAGCCTTCTGTAGAAAACTGACAACTGGCATAAGGAGTCATATTGACAACTGGCATAAGGAGTCATATTGCAGGTCAATTGCCAATGTAATTTTTCTAAACAAGTGGAGTTGCCCAAGACCTAATAATTTACCAAAAAGCCAATACATTTCCTTTGAGCCACAGTTTCTTCATCCCAAAGCACTCCTGTTGATTTCAATATATCTATTCCGATATAAACAGACTGAGAATTTGTATTTTGTATGACTCTGCTCTCAGTTTCAGAACACAGGCACACAAAATCACAGGTCCTCAATCAATTAACTCTAGAGGGGTTTATTCAAACCAATGGGGGAATTCTCAAATGAGAAAGCTACACATAGCTAACTCAGTAAGTTTCAGTGCTTTCTATGAGACTCATAGATCCCAGTTCTCTTGTTAATCCTGACTAGAGTAGAGCTATTGAATCAGTGGAATTTATCTATGCATTGACTCACCATTCAACAATGTGTTGAATCGGCCTAACCAATAGGATTCCAGCCATGATCTTAGCATCCCTAGTATTCTCCATACTGGCTTAGATTCTCAGTTAAGTTAACTTAATGAAGACTGCAGAAGGAAATTTCACATGTGACAGTGCACATGCCTTCATCCCAGTAGGGACAGGGATATTGTGCATTTCAATCCAACATCTGGAGTGTGGCATTTTGCCAATCCCTACCCAGTGTGTGAGGTGGTGTAAGGGGATGCACCCCAAACTAGGCTTAGTTCTTAAAAATAAATTAATTTAAGGAAAGTTAAATTAATAGAAGGAAAGTTTTCTCATAGCTCTCCCATTTTTGTGCTCCATCCCATATCATGAGAAATATCTCCTATCCACAGCTTAGAGCCTTTTTGCACTACACTGTTATACTGTTATCACTCCACTTTCAACATCCTGTGGAATTCTGGGGTTTGTAGTTTACTGAGGCCAAAGAGCTCTCTGGCTGAGAATTCTAAATGCCCCTCCCTAAACTGCAAACCCAAGGATTCCACAGGATGTTGAAAGTGGAATAGTAGCACTATATGAGCGTAGTGTGGAAAGGCACTTAGAAAAGTTCATTTTTTGAAATGCGATTCCTAGAATCCCCTGGCCAGCATGGCCATGCTGGCTGGTGGATTTTGGAAGCTGTAGTTCTGAAAAGGAACTTTTCCAAGCTATGCTGCTCTTCTTCTTCAGAGTTGGTGAGGAACAAGTGGAAGGAGGCATGGAAAACTTTCTGAGGTTTTTTTTTTAAGGATCCAAGTCACAATCTACTACCAACAGTGTAGAGAAGGTAAGATACTAGAGAAGCCAAATTGTTGCACTGTTATCACAGAAAAAACAGTACTAGTATTTGTGATTAATACACATAACGACATGGTTGGTATGCAAATGTGTGGAGGCTGCATAATGCAGTAAATCCCTTTTTTTGCACTGTTTTTGGACCGTTTGTCACAGTAAGTATGTAGAGTGTGTTTGAGATAAGGAGTGACAGTGTATACTCAAAGGAGCATGTGAGCAGATAAACTCCAACAAATAGCATTGAACAATCATACACAGAGCACATTTGCAGAACAATAGATTAATGGCACAAAGGTAAACCAAGGACAGTATAAGTGGGTTTTGCGTGATCTCTTCTCTAGAGAAATGTCCCTCAAGGTAGCTAAGCTCTTTACTGATATTTTTCCCAGACTATATTTGTTTAGGTTGAACACAAACTATAGAAAGAGATCCTACGTGCTTGTGATTATGTGTGCTACAGGAGAGGGAAATAATGTCTCCATTACAAGTTTATTGTTCATCCATGTGCAGCTGAAGTTGATTTAATCAGACATGGATGTGTAGGTCAATACAGAAAAAATCTGGGAATCATCAAGAGTGGGATTGGATGTTATATTTGTACAGGTCAAGTTGTACCGCTCTGATAGGGGACAAATACACACAATAAAATAAAGCACATAGCCTAAAAAATATGTGGAGATAAGATGTCATAGTTAAAAGTTGAAAATCATGTTTCTAAAGGACAGGGCAAGCTATCTCCTAACATCCCCTTATGGACGTTGTCCACTGTCTCAGAGCTTGCGAAAGCAATTTTTGGGACTATATCTCTCAGAATCCCCAACCAGCATGGACTGGGCTCATGCTGGCTGGATCATGAGTTATAGTCCAAAGAAGTTATTTTTCCAAGCTCTGTTATGTCTGTCATACAAATAGAGCATCCTTTTTTCCAACTGGTTCTCTCTCTCTCTCTCTTCTTCTCTCTTTCGGTATGTTTGTGAAACAGAAAAATGTGTTCCAATGCAATTTAGGCTATTCTCCTTAGATATAATATACAGAAAAGGCAGGTACACAGCCTTTCCTTCCTCAAATTGTCACCAAAGAACGAAGAAAATACAATTCTCACAAGAGATGGACCACTGTAGAACCATAAGTAACTCTGCAGTTGACAAACAGCTTGTCCTACAAACAAAGAAAAACAATCATTCCCATTGAGAGAGAGAGACAAGGGGAAGAATTAGGACAACCTGATAAACTTCTGTTTGTGTTAAAAATGATTTCTTGGTCACGGATGTCCTTGTTGAAACTAGAATGATGACCCAATTTTTTTTTAAGTCTGAACCACCAGGAGGACTTTACCCTCTTGTTATGTAATGCTTTTGCGTCTTCATTTCTTACTGAGATAATGGATCATTTCAGCCATACATGTGTGATGAGGAATCAAAATTATTCTTTCCAGCCTACCAAGTACAAAATTGTACTTTCCACTCTACCAGATACAATTGTCCTCCCTTGGTCCCACCATGTATAGTGCAAATTGCTTGGCTGATTTCCAGACAGCCCATTTTTGAAGAAAAAGGAAGCAAAGAAAAAAAGCAGAAGTCGTAAAGGACAAATAATTATTTAAAACCAATAAGTTGGGATTAGGAACAGAGGCGTGATCTTGCAGTTTATGCTGTGTAAGTTTATGCACAGTTAGCTATGTAGCAGAGGTGCTAAGGAACCCTGTTACTGAACAGTGAAGATGTGTGATGGGATACTGGCAAGTGTCCTTATGAGCACTGGGCTTTACCAGTGTCCTGTTGTGCATTGGGTCCTGTTGTGCATTGGTTTGGATGTACAAAGGTCACTCTGCTGGCTGTCACATATAGTAAAATAAAAGCAGCTCCTTGCTAACTACGGACATTGCAAAACTGTTCAGTTCTACTTCTTGCAGTTGTTAAGTCCATTTATGAAGACATAAGTCCCCAAGTGAATGCTGGCCATTGGTAATAAAGCATTTTCAACATTTATACAGCTTGAATTACAGATACAACAGGTTTTGCTTATTTAGCTTTGAAATAATACCAGTTAAGCCAAGCTATGAGATGCAGCTGATGACAAGAGAAATTCTTTATTCTTCATTCTGCCATTTGCAGTGAACATGTGAGCTGCATTAGGCATTTCAATTTGATAGCAGTGTCTGCATTGCATCTTAGGAAAATATCAGTGTATAAACAACACCAGCAACAATAGAGAGCTCTAACCTTTAGGCCCTTTAACATCTGATAGACTAGGAACTGGATTCTATCTTCAGTTAGTTTCTCATGCTTCATTATTTTACTCAAGTCTGTTCCCATAAATGGCATGACAAGGTAGCTAAAAGGAAAAGAAAACAGACTCAAAATAATGTAAACCCATAAAGCTCTAACTAGAACATTAATGTCACAAAACATAATCATTTCTGTTAATTGTTTGGCTGAATAAGCTAACCGCTCAAAATAAAACTGTTGCATTTCCCAAATGAGCTGATCTTTGAGAGGTTTCATTAGAAGAAGATTTTTTTTAAACTGGACACCACAGCCTATCCATTTATTCTTTTGAAAATGATTATAAACACATTACCAGAATTAAGAGTGAAGTAACAATTGGAAATAATTGGAAACAATGCTATCTTGCCAACTCTATCATCACTGAAGAGAGAAACAGGAATAGTTTTAAAACTTTTGAACAGTGATAAAAGCCAGGAAATTATATTAAAAGTAAAAAATTCAATTCCCAAACTCAAAGTAAATGTTAGCTAGATAAATTCTTTTGGATTTCTACTACCTTTAGATGTCACACTGCCTTATAACCTGCTTGTCTATATGTTTATTTACAAATAAGTCCCTCAGACTTTAGTGGAATTTAATGAATTCTCAACATGCATCTGATTGCCTTAGGCTATTATAGAAACTCTAACCTGTACTCATCAGAATGGAAGCACTACAATTCACATAAAAATGACTGAATAGGCAGTAATGAAATGAAAAAGGCAGAATACATGTGGCTTCTTAAGGCAGAGGAAACAAACGAAGCTCTCTGATCAATAACCTGGATGAGCTAGGAGCCAAATTTAATCTTCAGAAGGCTGATCATTTTCAGTAATGAAAACATGAATGTGCACTCTCCCCCCTGATTTTATTACAGTTAATTTGCTCAAACTCATGAATATTTCAAAGGCAAATGGAAATAGCTCACTAATTGCTCTGGCAATGCACAGGTAGTTAAGAAGAGTCATTTGTTGAAGCAGCATCCTTAGTTCATGTTTTAAAATAAAAATGTTTATGGTTTATATTAACGTGTTTGTATTTAACAATAAAAAGGCAAGAATTCCACATACAAGATTAAATGCAGGCATCATCCATATTAACCTTCAGTGCTAATTTCCAATTGAGAGAAAAAACAAGAGGGGGAAACAGCATGTACAGAAGCATATGTTGCTAAAACAACCAGACAATGTATTAAAAGACATTGCATACTTCCTCTTTTTCAAAGTAATTTTCAGTCACAAGAACAGCTAATTTGACCCACTTGTTAATGTACAAACCAGATCAGCCAGGATCCTAACTATTTTTAAGCTTCAAATTCAGTTCTGTAATAAATCTATATAAGGCCCTGGAAGAGATTAAATCTGTAAATTATTCTGTTCTGTTTTTTTTTAAAGAAACGTATCTGTGTAGGTAAGTGTGACCAAATACATTTGCCTTTTCACATTTGCGGGTTTCATTTTCATGGATTTGATTATTTGCAAGTTTCTCCAACCCTTGCCTGCTCCTTCCTTCCACCTCAAGTGCTTATTTTCTAGAGGAAACATCTATCTTGGCAGCTTTGACCAGGCTACACAGCCCTTTAAAAATATGCTTCTGGTCCTCTTCCTCCTCTAGCAGCTGTTGCCCAGCCATCTAAGGAAGGCTCACAGCCCAATTTCTCAGCACTATGACCATCTGCCGATGCCTCCCACACATTCAAAGAAGGAGATGGGCAAGAGAGAGGAAGCATAGGGCCACCAAGCTGATCCACCCTCTTTCCCTGACCTGGTTTTGTCCCTGAGTGCCCGCTCTCCCAACCATGCCTCAATCCCCTTCACACACACACACGCTTTGATATTTGTGGCTTTTCCACTTTTGCAGGGCAAGATCCAACTGTACATGCATGGGGACAGATTTACTTTTTATAAGGCAGCTATATCCTGCAGGTCCATTGGTGATTCTTGGTAAAATAAGTGTTAGATGGAATAAAATCTTACACAAAGGTAACTTTAAAAAAAAAAGAAGAAGGAAAAGTGAAACACATTTTAAAATTTATCTGTTATTCCCTGGGATTTAATTTTATTGAGTTTAAAATGAATAAGACTCAGTTTACTAAGGCCTTTCCACACTACACTACACTGTTAAAGTGATTTTAACATCCTGTGGAATTCTGGGGTTTGTAATTTACTGAGACCAAAGAGCTCTCTGCCTGAGAATGCTAAATGCCCCTCCCTAACTGCAGGAAAAGAGATTCCACTTAAACCTCAGGAAGAACTTCTTGACAGTTAGAGCTATCCAGCAGTGGAATAGGCTGCCTCGGCATGTGGTGAAGTCTCCTTCTTTGGAGGTTTTTAAGCAAAGGCTGGATGGCCATCTGTTGGGAATGTTTTGATGTATGTTCCTGCATGGTAGGGGGTTGGACTCGATGGCCCCTGGGGTCTCTTCCAACTCTATGATTTTATGATTCTACAAACTGCAAACCCCAGGATTCCATGGGATGTTGAAAGTGGAATAAAAGCACTATAACAGTGTAATGCGGAAAGGTCCTAAGACTAGTGATCTATCCAGCACACATCACAGCCCTCACCACAACAAATATTATTGTAGATGCGAACATAAAAATACAGATCCTATGCTGTTCCAGTTAATGTGCAGATCAAACCTAGCTTCAGGAAGGGAATTCTTTTATAGATATACATACCAAAGCCAATGTGATTAGAATACAGCTTTTTGAAAAATTACACTGATTCAAATGCTAAGGGAGAACTTTCAAAAACAATTTAATTCCCATGAAGCCTTTGGGAGAAATACAAATTGTAACACAGAACCCAAAGTCTTCCATAAAACCACAAAACTTACAAGTCATTAAATTTTTCCAGTGATACATCTGGTGTGAAGACATCCAGTAATCCAATAACCTATGAAAGAGGGAGGGAAGACACATTAGGAAAAGAGGATCATCATTTTACAATCTCTCCCTCACCCCACATGACACAGGGGAGCACTTGACTGCTATTATTCACAGAAGAAATATTGACATTGAATCCAATGCCAGGGGTGAGAAAGTCCAGAAGTTCTCAAAGTCTGCTCCCAGCAGACTGCAACTATCATGGCCCATGGTATGAGATTATAGGAGTTATAGTTCAAAACATCTGCAGGACCAAATGCTCAAAACATCTGCAGGACCAAATGGTGCTAGGTAAACAGTGGTACATCAGTACGTTCCACGTATCTCATACTGAGGGCTGGATCCTAGCCACTGAGACAAAGTTCTCCTTGTGGAATGCAGATTCTTCCTTCTTCCCTTCCAAGCCCTTTTAAAGTCAATCCTGAGGGATTCATAGTCTTCAAGATTAATGTGTTGTCATGTGACATGGGGGTTTCAATGCCTTTTGTTTATGTGAGAGTCCCTCTGGAACTAATTCATAGTATGAAAAATACTGTACTCTCAGCAGATTAATTTGCAGGGAAAAACAAAAATTTGCTTTAACACCTTAGACACTAATTTCTTTGGCACGAACTTTCACAGGGAACAGCTGGCAGAAGGGTAATAGTGTGAGAGCTAACATTAAGGGCAACAGGAAAAAACAGTCTAGTGGGTAAATACAATGGTAAATCTGAACATTTGCTGGAGCAGTAAAATTATACAATTGCTGCTAACACAATAGACATGATTTTCTTCAATGGAGTTGAATATTCTGAGCAGGATGGCAGTTTCCACTTCCAAAGTATTGTTATCTTGATTCACAACCACACCCATCAATAGCTAGAAAGGGCAGACAGAAGTTAAAGAAACTGGATAGAATTTCTTTGCCACAGATGTGTTAAGAATGCCATAAAAGTATCAACTCATGTAATAACATTACATCTACAAAGTCTAACAGATATCTGACATACTGACTTTGGTGGAAAGGTTTGCTTGCTTGTTTGTTTATTGCATACTGTGTTGATATTTGTGTGATAGAGAAAAGGGCAAGCCACTGTATTACACATAGTGCAAAAAATGGCTCAGTATTATGTGAACAGGCCTAGGCTTATCAGCTTTCTCCTCCCCTCTCCTTGTCTCGTGTGATCATGAAGAAATTGGAGATGTTTGCTTCCGTTTTTAGCTAGCTGCAGTTTGGTGTTATGATTGAACCAAGTTAACGTAGAGTTAAACTTAACTATGGTCTACTGAAAAAAGCCAAGTTCAAACCAGTTTGTTGCAGTTTTTTAAAAAAACTTAGTTATCTATATTTAACATCTTTGTATAGGGCAATCTTCAGTTAACTGAAAACAAGAGTGAAAGTTTCTGATCTCCTCTTTGTGGCTATGCTGGAAGTGGAGAGCAAAGATTTATTAATTCCAACAAACAAACAAACAAACAAACAAACAGTACTTCAGCATAATGTTCTAGTCATGGATACCCAGATGTTATAGGACTACAAGTCTCAGAATCTCTGCCCATCAGTCAGACTGGCTTGGGTCATTAGAACCTGAGGTCTATCAACCTCTGAGGACCCAAGTTATTCATTATGTCTGAAACATACTATTGTTATTGTTTTTGAAGATCTGTCAGTAATTTTGTCCCATTCCCTTGCAAGTGAAGAGAGACTAGAATGGCTCCCTCCTCGCTTTCTTTCCACCAGCAGGTGAAAACATTCCTACTCCAACATGCTTCCAATGGGCTTGTAATGGTGTGTGGTTTTGTTGTCTTTTATATCCTGCCTTAACAAATTCTTCTGATTTTAATTCCATAAATTTTAATTTTTTTAATAAATTTTTATATATTTTTACTGATGTTTGTGTATGTTTTTATTTTGTTCTGGTTTTAATAGTCTGTAAGGCATCCTGAAACCCAACACTGAGAAAAAGGCAGAATATAAGTGAAAAATGTAGTTGTAGTTGTTGTAGTGGTGAACTAGAGAGACATGAGAAAAGAGGTATATTAAAATGATATCTAATACAAAAGGAAAAAAATATTTTCATCAGAGAACACCTGATTTTCCGAACACATAATTGCTGTATTTTAGAACCATGGTCAAGATCCAATGGTGCTCTGAGTATCCATCATCGGTGGAACTGGGACTTTTTTCTTCTCCTCCCCACTGCAATACTCTACAATGCCAAATAAGTAGACATATACATGTGCCTTCAAGTCACCTGATGACTTTCAGTAATTCCATGAATTTAACCCCGTGTTGCTGTTGTTGTTTGGTTGAACAAGAGAGCTGCAGGAGAATGGGTGATTGCAGATTCTGGTGGAAGCAGTGAGATCCACCAGAAGTATACTGTTGGATTCTGTCCATTTATCTGCACTTTCATAGACCTTGGCAAACTTATTTGAAGGCTAATATAGTATATTTATATGAAGCAAAGGTTTGAGGCAGAATATGCTGTGCCATCTGCATTCTCAGATTCTGAATAAATGGATATGTAAGGACACTTCTCTCATGTTTTAAGCAATTTATCTTTGGGTATTATACATTAAAGATAAGTAGAACAAAGAAGTCAAGTAGTTCTGGCAGTCACAGAACATCATCAATATTATGGCCATATAAAAGACACCCCAGTTGTGTACTAAATCTCATAATGTGTTAAATTTTTGCCTGTGTCATTTATGTTTTCTAGATATGCATATTCTAAATTACAGAACTGTGAAGCTGGAAGGAATCTGAAGAATCATCTAGTCCACTCTTTTACCACCTTTAATGTTTCTGTTTTTTGTTCCCTCATTTCTATGGCTCTAGAGGCATTGGTGAAACTACTTATTTCAAATTTATTTCAACATTTTGCAATCCAGTCACGACTTGTTTTTGCTTAAGCTTGCAAAGCTACTGTTTTGGACTAATATTGCTATACTTCCCCCACCCCACACAGACACCATGGCAAACCTGTCATGCTCTAATATCAGGAGGAAACAGGACAACAGTAATGACTGAGCACCCTCAGATATATACAGTCATATTCAAACAGTTCTGAAGTTCTACTGTTTTTATGAATCTATTATCAACTACTAGCTTAATGACCATTTTTCTAGTACTGCCCAAATTGCTGTTTTTCCACTACTCAGATAGAGTTATTCTGCCACACTGAAATCAGGAGTGAAGAAGCTGTGACCCTCCACTGTTGCTGAACTCCAGCTCCCATCAACCTTCACCAGCCTGGCTGATGGTGAGGCTCAGAAGCCTTTTTACACTATGGAATTATAGCAGTATGATTCTACTTAGGCCACCATGGCTGCATCCTACAGAAATCTGGAGCTTGTAGTTTGGTAAGTCACTAGAATTCTCTGGCTGAGAATGCTAACTATCCCCCCCCAATGTGCAAATCCCAAGACTCCCTAGGACATTGCTATGGTAACATCATAGCACCATAATTGTGTAGTGTGAAACAGCCCATAAGGAGGCTAGTAATTCATTAACAGTTGGTGGGTGAAAGCTTCTCCAACTCTGATTTAAGTGTATAGTGTGATCAGCTGCATGCATAAATCTGGATCTAAAGGTTGAGCATGATCTTGAGAAGATAATATTGACTTATCATTGAAGAGACTACTGCAAATTGGAAACATGTTCTTTTCAATTAACAGTTCTACCACAGGTTTTTTCACAAATTTCTTTCTGAGGTCATTGTTTCATGCAAAATAATATTTCTAGAGTAATTCACAGTAAGCCGTTTGTGTTCAAGTATTTGCCAACATACCAATCCAAAGGACAGCATGCAGCTGAAACTCTTCAAACACAAGATCAGGTTGCAATTCTACTCATACTTAATTAAGGCCCTTTCCGCACCTTACCTTCTTCCGGCACTGGGGTGCAGGGATCACGTGAGCAGCCTCCAACGAGAGGCTCTTGCATTCGGAGTCCTTCAGCTCTGCACAAGCTGCCTGCTCTTGCGAGAGCCCCGCCTCTTCCTACAGCAGTGCAGCCTGGGACCTTCCCAGGCTGCGCTGGGGCAGGAAGCACGACCGGCACGGCTCCGCAGGCTCCGCACGCCAGGTAAGTGTGCTCAGGAACCGGGAGCAATGTGCGATCACGCACCATTTTCAGCTTCTAGCTGAAAATGAAAAGATGTACGATCGGCACCTGCCGGTCCCTGGAGCGTCATGTGATTGTGAGTGCGTCGTGCAGATCGCTCCTCACAACTGTGCAACACTCCAGGGGCCCTTTTGCATGGAAAATGCCGTGCAAAAAGGGCCTAAGAGTAAATCACACTCGATTTAGTGGTGTTTATTTCAAACTCAGCCTTTACATGACTCAGTTGTGATGCTACTGAATTGTACTGTTATCAAATCACATTTAAAATTCTTCTGGACTAAACCCATTGCTACAACTGACTCTGCACTTCAGAGCTTGATTCTTAAAAGAATCCAATTATTATCTTCTCTTCCTTCCTCTCATCCTTTGGTTGTTTTACACAAAAGGAAGCATGGACAAATCTTGTGCATCCTGTAGACTTAATCTTTGTCTTCTTCAGAATACGGTATCTTCATATATAATGACTTCCTTGTGTTTGTGTATGCGCCTTAAGTCACCTGTTGACTTATGGTGACTCCATAATTTTCATAGGGTTTTCTCAGGTAAGGAATATTTACAGGTGGCTTTGCCAGTTCCTTCCTTTGAAATACAGCTTACAGCACCTAGTATTTATTGGTGGTCTCCCATGCAAGTACTGACAAGAGCTAACCCTGCTTGGCTTCTAAGATCATACAGGATTTAATACTTTCAGGGTATTTAGGTCCTGGTGTTTTCCTAACCTAAACAAAACAACTGAAAATGGGAGAGGAACAATGTGCCCAACATGTTCATACATACTTCTTCAATTGCCATCTGCATCTCCTATCTATCTCTTTTTCTTAATGTGCTCTATATTACTGCTTACCTTCCTTGAGATTTCAAAAAGCCTGTCAAACTATCAACTTAAATTAAACTCACTCTCATTCTGCGAAATCTCCAACCTGCTTACTGTTCTGTAGGATATAGTCCTCCTAATGTTTTCATTCTCTGGACATAGACTCACATAAACATACACCACAACAATGGGAATAGCTACCAGCCACATCCATGATTGCTTCTCTCAGTTAGCTTGGATCTTAAGAGGAGGGACATTCACAGAAGGAAAGCCCCCTTTTCCCATGAAGGCAAGGTAGAAAAATGAATATATTCACAAATGTTAGACATATGCGTACGTATGAAAAAACAGAAGTATGAGAATGTGTTGGCAAGAGGATCAGCAACTCCTGAACGTTTTATAACTATGTTCCTACTCACACTGTGCAAAAGATAATAATGAGCGGGAGAGAGATCTGCTAGTCTTAGCACTCACATTTTCATGCTTCATGTGTTTGAGGAGACGCAATTCCCGGTAGGCTCGTTTGGCAAAAAGCTCCGACTGAAACGGACGATACAACTTCTTGATAGCCACTTTAGTCCCACTTTTCCTGTCAGTAGCTGAGCTTAAAGGAAATGGAAACAGAAATTCTGTAAATTAGAACTTGGCAGAAGGGTTACGTATTTTGGAAAAGGGACAGCACGTTCAGTGGCCTGGACCAAGGACCAGCAACGAGGCAACACTGGTTGACAGAATTCAGCTCGTCGCTCCACAACTTTGGCTAAGGAGAGGAATGTGTGTATATGTTTCAATGGGATATTGTGTGTGAACATATAAGGATGAGTGGATGAATGAAGCTACTTCTCAACTTGATTTATGGAGACTTAATATCAATAAAAGAAAAGCAATTTATTTTTACACAACTGAGACAGGCAGATTACAGAAATGCATTATAAGAAAAAAAACTACCTTATACCTGGTAAAACTATTTGTCCATCTAAATCAGAATTATCAACTCTGACTGGCAGCAGAAATGGGTCTTTCCCATCACCTGCTACCTGAAGCTTTCTCAGTGGAAATGCCTGGGACTGGAGCCAGGATCTTCTGCATGCAAAGCATGTGCTTTACTAATGAGTAATAGCTTTCTCCAAGAAAGGCTGGACCACTCTATCCCCTTGTCCCTGTTGCCTGATAGGGTGGTGCTCTAGCACTATAATTGTAACCCATTAAGCTAAAGAATGTATATGGTAGTGGAGCAGGGGAGAATATAGATCACATTCATAAAGCCTAAAAATACCATCACAGACATGGCATATAATACGTCAGCTGAAAAAAATGCACATAGGTAGTTCTAAATTGATGCTACCAGTGTGAGGATAGCCTTTGTGATCTCAGCACTGCTTTGCTTTACTGACTTGTCCAGGTGTTGGAAGAAGAAATTGTTTATGGAGAAAGAGCTAAGGAGAAAATAGTGGTGGTGGGCAAGAGACAACACTGCAATAATGTCATCTTCTAGAACTCAGCATTGTTGTTGTTGTGTGCCTTCAGGTTGTTTCCAGCATAAGGCTACCCCAGGGTAAACCTATCATAGGGTTTTCTTGGCAAGATTTCTTCAAAGGCAGTTTGCTTTTTTTTCTTCCTCTCAGGCTGAGAGAGTGTGACTTGCTTGAGGTCACCCAGTGGGTTTCCATGGGTGAACCCAGCACTACAAAGTTACATTTTCTCATTCCTTGTCTTACCTTCAACTACCATGGCAATATCCTCTAGAATCCCAGGGTTTGTAGTTTGGTGAGACACCGGAGGAGGTCTCTGACTGAGAATTCTAAACAGCTCGTCCTTAAAGTACAAACCCCAGGATTCCATAGGATGGAACTATGACAGCTGAAGTGGAATCATTCTGTTATAACTGTGTACTATGAAATGGCCCCAGACATCCTCAGCTAGTAAGAGTAGGAAAACACGCCACGAAAGGACTGCAAAAAAAAGTGTGTGAGTGTTTTCATTTATAATAAGTCTCACTGTAACTATGCTGCTCCCCACAAAGCCCCTTCAAACAGTTATTCGGGGTTTTTCATTGCTTCCATACAGAGCAGGTGAAAGGGAACTGGATCTGTGATGTACTAATATTGTAAAGAAAACTGAACTAGATGGATGGACAATTAAGTAAGCACGAGGCAACATTTTAAGTAAATTCATGGGACCAAGTTTTTTATAAATTAAGATATTTTGAAAGGCTCACCCACTATTTCAGTTGAGATAGATTTTATTGGTCTACATGCTGGAATCCTCTGTCAGATTATCTATGATGTGACTTCCACTTCCCTTTGATATCTTCTGAATATACTAAGGAGGTCATTTCTGTTTGTACAGTAAGGTGTGCCACAAAACAAGCATAAAAATAGATAGCATAAATAGCAGGAATGCAAAATATTGTCCATGGGGCACTCCTAGAACATGTCAACATATAGAAAGGTCCTATGACAAGGCAGCAAACCTTGCTAAACCAACCAACCAACAATTAACGCAAACTCTCACAAAAATTAAAACTTGTGTATATACATTTTATTTCACACAATTAATTTTATTCATACATTTCCTTTAGCACTCATTCTAAAAAATTCAACTTTTAACATGACGTAATCACTAACTGAAGTCTTCCTGCAAGCACATAAACAGAAATTAGAAAACTCACATTGTCTAGCTTCCTGTCAATGGATTCACTGCTTAAACTGTTATGAGAATAACTATTCCTATATTAATTCTTCCACGAGCTTCTCAAGAGATCCCTTTTTTCCCCCTGTTTGTTACAAAATAGAAATGACAAACACAAAGAGGGAAGGGAAGAATAGATACAAACTGCAAATTGTAAAGGGCTGTATCTCACTGTTGAACCTAAATTCTTTGGAAATTAGTAAAACACAAAGAATATCATCCAGGGAGTCTCTGGTATGCCAGCATTTTGAAAACAACTTGACACTTGTTCTCGAGGTACACATATCTTAATGTTATATTTTAACAGAATTGTAGATAGGGATGGAAAAATATGTTGCTTAAGGATACATGTACATCTTGATGGGAATGTGAGAAGCAAATATGCTCAAGGCAAATGCAATGTTAAATTGCATTCTTACGTGATTTACCTGGTCTACAGAACAGACTATCAGAATCAGCATGACTCCTACAAGATGTGTGAGAAGGTCCACCACTCTGTGATAAAGCACACTTTTGCATTTAAAACTATTTTTGGGTAGGGCTGGGAAAGACTTATGGATGAAGCTCAAGAATTGCTGCTGGTCAGTGTGGGCAAGGGAACAGAAACCTTTGGGTCACAGACTTAATCTATTTTGCAGAGGTAGTGATCCCTCTCCCACATCTTCCAGCCAATAGGGTGAGGAGTCCCACCTATCTCCAACCAGTGATCAGAGAGATCAGGAATACCCTTTCTCACTCTCAATTGGTGCTTCCAGAAGCCATCTGATTTAGGACTCAGGCAGCACCTACAAGGACCAACTAAACACACTTTGCTCCTCTTTTCCCTTTGTCATCCAGTGAATGAGGAGAAGGAATGAAGCTGGGTCAAAGAGGCCCCACCTGGCACCATCATTGAGGGACTGATGACATCAGTGGCTGTGGGCAAGCCCACTGACATCATCTGGCCTCCATGGGTGGGGAAAGCTTATCTGAACCCCACTCCAAAGTAGTTCCTTATTCCTGTTGTAGTCAAAATTGAACAAGCTGGAACATGGCTCAATATAAAGCAGGATGATGTGTTATGCTATATTGTTGCACTCCTGTTCTATTTAATGGGCTTCTCAGGAGCAACCAGTTGGCTACTGTGGGAACAGAATGCCGGACAAGTGGTCCTTGGGCTTGATACAACATGACTCTTTTTATGTTCCTAATATTCCTTTATTAAATCAACATTCTTTATGTGTACACTTAAGTTATTTCAGTCCCACTGTTCAGAGTAAACTTTCACAAAACAGGTTACAATAAAAATTAAAAGGCAGAACAAGGCACAACAAAAATGCATTTAAGCCCTTAGGATAAATACTCTGGTTTCTTCTTACCTGTCTGCATATAGCCAAGATATTTAGCTACCTGAAGTAAAGCAACAACAACAAAAAAAGGCACGTTCCCCACACACTACTTTGTACCCAAAGTTAGCCAAATTATGTTGGCACACAAAACAGAAAATCCCCCAAACACTTCTTCATGTGGTGGTAAAATTAGATCAAAATGTTAAATAACAAACCATTTGTTGGCTATTCAATATACTGAAATCTGCTGCCTGAGCCAGTTTCTTCTTTCTACCTAATGGGTGGTCTGGCCTTGTCACAACAGATGTCACAACAATTCTCTGTGGGACATAAGAAATGTAAGGAACTGCCAAACTCACCAGCTGAAAAGCACTTGAATGCTTAAAAAAGAAGCTTATCTCTTCCATTCAGGCCCTTATGTGCATCACTGCATATCTGACAGGTGTCAGTCTCCTCTATTTTATTCTTCTAACATGTTTCTCCATCAGAATCATTCACTGGCCCTAGAAGTGTTGTTGCCTCAGGCTCTCAATCTGCACCCTCAAGGCTGGAGGCAGTAGAAGTCTAGGTTCCTCTACACCTGTGCGCGCACACACACACACTGCTCCACAAGTGTCCTCCTTGGCACTTAACTTGTATACCGGAGGCAGAAATCCAGCAGAAGTGCTTTTGGTCTGTTATAACACAACATTAAAAACGTGCCCAACAGCACACACACACACCCCAACACTCCTATGTACCATTGGGAACCCGTTCTCCCACCATGGAACATCGCTTCCTGCTTTTTTTGCCCAGCAGGAAGTTCTCAGCACTACAGTAGGCAAGGCATGTTGGTGAGTCACTTCCAGAAGAGCTTCAGGCAAGAAAATTTCGGGGAAGTGGGTGGGCTGGGCTGAAACATTTCCCTGCATTAGTCGGAATACTTAATTCTCTGCACATGATCCGATGTCCAGTACATGTTTACATACACAGAACAAACGCTTCAACGTCCACGTATAATCAGACTTCAAAATGTTCACCTCACAAGAAACTTATGCTAGCGGTTAAAAAAAATGACAGTAAGAACCAGACCATAAGCTCCCTCTCCTACAAAACAACGGTTAGGAGAACCAGCTTGGGGGAAAAAAAAATATCCAGTCCTTCTCCCAGGAGGCCAAAGCACTGGGTTCAAATCCGACGCCAACCCTCGACAACTTATTTTGAGGTGGAATAAACCCCGGAGCCCGCCAAACCGGACGACGGGGCAGGGACCAGCGGCGCCCCCGCCTTTTCCTTCACGGGAGATGCGCGGAGCCCAGCCCCCCTCCCCGGAAAAGCAGAAGTTGCGAGGGAGGCGAAGGAACAGCGCCGAAGGGGCCCTCGCTGCCCTCCTCGCTCACGGGGGACAGAGTCCAAAGCGCACCGGGGGAGGGCTCAGGAAAGGAACCGCTCCGGAGGGGCCGCGTCCCGCGCTTCTCTTCACTGCCGCCCCTCCCCGCCCAAAGAGGAGCCACCCCGCGCCCTTCGGAGCCCTCCTCCCTCCGTCGCCCCGCTTCCTCCCTCAGCAGCCCACTTACCAGACGGCGCCGTAGGCTCCGGAGCCCACCGCCTGGAGGTCCCGGTAGCGCTCCCTCACCTCCCAAACCGTCTTGGTGATCTCCTGACGATAGAAGCCTTTCTTGGGGGAGGACATGGCTTCCTCCCCCAACCCCCGGCTCGCAACAGAGAGAGGAAAGAGCGGGTGAGCGCCAAGAGAGTTGCTCAATCGGGGCGGGGGGAGACGAAGAGGGAGGCAGGCTCGCCTTCGTGCGCCTCTCTCTCTCTCTCTTTCTCCGCGCGCGCCTCGGTGTGCTTCTCTCTTCCAGTGTCTGTCGGCCGCGGCTCCAGCTTTCTTTCTTTCCTTTTTATTCCTCACCCGCCACCCCGTTCCCTTCCCTCCCTCCCCCCGTTCACTCGCTTGGGGAGGAGGAGACCGTGCCGCAGTCATTGACTATGAATGAAAGGCACGGGAGAGGTCCCAGCCTCCCCTCCCCGCCTTCTCTCCGAGCCCTTTTGGAGACCGAGGGGAGCGGAGGTTGCGGGACTCGCTCGCTGCTCGTTGGGGCCCCGAAGGAGAAGCGGAACGGCCTTTTGTGAGCGCTCTCGTTTCCCCGTGCTTTTGTTCTGTTTAACGGCTTGCCGGAGATCGGACCTCGGAACTAGCAGTTCTTGAACGCAAAGCTTTCGAAGGGAGATTGGAAAGAGTTTAATCCGGATGCATCCACAAACTCCCATTCTTTGGCCGTGGTTTGAACAGAAACAGGCCTCTTGGCACACTGCTACACACGTCAAAAAGACCAGTTGCCTTCCCAGCTACGAAGCAGGGTTCTCTTTGCAACCTGGTACTGATCCCCTGCCCATCTCAGTGCACTACACCAAGGACTCCCTCCCTGATTCATATCTTCATCTGTTCATCTTGGCTTGTATGTAAAACCTGTCTCTCACCTTTGTCCCTTTAGGACCATGGTTGAGAATGAACCTGTCACTCCCCATCACCATATCTGTGTTTTGCATTTGTGTGTTTTGTACACCACCCGCAAACTAAACACACACTATTGGTTTGTCCACACAGGCTTCGCACCATGCATTTGAGGAACTGGGCTAAAGCCTACAAAATCTCATGCTAGAAATTTCTTTACCTTAGTCTCAAAGATGCTACACAATCCCTTTGTATCTTCTTTCTTTCCTTCTTTCTTTCTTTCCTTCTTTTCTTTTCTTTTTTCAGCCAGTGAACTAACAGTTCATCTCTGAATAATCCTATCAGCCATTCTCAACAGTTTTTTTTGGCCATGCCCCCCTTTGGAGCTCTTAGGTTCCAGCCCCCCCCCCCATATCGAACAGGGATACAACATGGACAGATAGAAAATAATTTATTATTGAACACCAAGAAAATGTGATCATTCGAACGTACTGGACAATTTTTTTAAAGACTGCATGAAATTTAATATACATTAAATTTCTCTCTCTCTCTCTCTCTTTAATATGGATTGGAAAGATATCATAAATAGGAGGGGAACTATTGACTCCAATTAAGGTTGCTCTTTGGGTATTACATTAGTTCAGTTACCAGGGCTCCCATATATCTTTAGGGTGCCCTTTCTCAGTTTTTAGTCTGTGATACCCTTCAAATGTGCCAGGCTCCCCTTGGGGGCCATATGGTCACTGTTCAGAATGGCTGCCCTAGATCACCCAGGAACCATGGGAGATTATTTGCTTGAAAGCAGATTTCTTGTTGGATCAAAAGGGATTTATTTACTAATTTAAACCACTTTGCAAGATGGCAGTCTTTAATGAGAGTCTATCTAGGAAAACATGCATATAAAAATCAAATAAAGGATGGTCAAAGAAACTGCCAGAGCCTTATTGGCACGGCTAACACAGGAGGCTACTGTGTTCATACATTTGCTGAGGTCCAAGCACATCACAGGAGTGACTGCTGTCAGTCCCAGAGCTTGGGAAGTTACTTGGGAGCCTTGAGTGTTCTGGTGAAAATGAACTCATTATGCTTTATAGGTTGTATTTAATGATTACATTTTTGTAATAGTATTAAAGTGGTATAAAACTTGAAAAATTCTACTCCAGATACCTCTAAAATGTCTTTTAATAGTTATTAGAAAATGTTTCTCATTACTCTGCAGTGAATGTGGTTTTGAAATACAACTTTGTTATATTGTTATACAGTAGTTACAACCAAATGTAACAAGCTTTAGGTTGTTACTTTTAAGTTCTGATTAGGACACTGAATTGCTGTCCTAACAGTGCTATGTTGATTTCTACTGTTTGAGACCAGATTCAGCATAAAAGAATTCTTAGATTGCATATTCTGTCTCTTTTAAGTTGTCATTGGAGGTAGACTCAGGATGCTGTGCCCAAGTACCTCCTCCTGGTACAAGCACAGATCGTTGAATAAATTCTTTCTTTTTGTCTTTCTGTTACAGCCATACTCATCCAGACTAAGAAGACATCTAGTTTGCCATCTTATTATCAGCAGCAGCCACTCAAATGCCACTTGGAAGGACTTGGTTACATGTGAAAGCAACAGTTGCCCTCAGTTCTTTGCCACCAACACCAGCATCAGGGACAGGTGCAGAATTCAGAAAAGTTACTTCTTTGGACTGTAGCTCCTAGAATCTCCCAGCCACCATGAATATTCTTTGAGAAGTAGTTACTAAAAAGCAACTTTTTCAAACTGTGTCCAGTCATGTATTCTTCCAGACTTATGAGCGACAGCAAGGCATGGTAGCCAAATGGAATGTCCAAATTCAGAAGCAGCAAGCTTAGATTCGGTTTACTTGTATCCATTTATCCATACATCACTTTATTTAAACGCTGCCCTTTCATAAACTGAGGGTGGCTTTCAAAGCACATAGAATTACAAATGGAAAACATATGGTTAAAAAAAAAATGAAACATTGTGGTTAAAACTGCTAAACTAACAGCAGAGAGCCAGTGTTTGTGGTTTGAGCATTGGACTATGACCCTAGAGACCATGGTTTGATGGCCCAGTCAGCTATAGAAACCCACTGGGTGAACTTGTGCACATCACACTCTCAGCCTCTGAAAACCCTGTGATAGGTTCGCCTTATGGTTCCGTAAGTTGGAAATGACTTGAAGGCACACAACAGTAACAGACAAATAGCAAAATTAAAACAAAAAAAAAGGGCTTTTTCTTGTAAATCAATCAGATCTCCAAAGCCTGGTAGAATAAAAATTTCTTCACCTGCCATCAAAAAGACAGGAAAGAAGGAGCTATCCTACCATTCCTAGGAGCTCCAGATTCTTGGACTGAAGGAAATGCCCTGAAGATCTTAAAGCTCAGGCAGGTTTTTATGGGAACCTGAGGTCTTCAGGTAGCCTGGACTCAATCAGTATAGGACTTTATCAGTCATAATCGGTAATTGGAATTATGCTTGGAAACACCATGGCACCAGTGGAGCTGTTGTAATAAGGGAGTTGTGCACTCCCTATAACCAGCCCCATTTAACAATCTGCTGTTGATCGATTAGATCAACTGAAAATTCTCAACACTCTTCAAAGACAGTCTCATGTATGGTGCACTGCACTAATCCAATTTGTATATAACTTAAGCATGTGTCCCTATAGCCAAATCAGATATCCCTAGGAATATATGCAGTTGGCACACTGTTATAGTTGTGCAAATGCACTCATGGCCACCACTGAAATCACTGAGGAGCTAAGTTCAGGGGTGAGTCCAGGAATATGCAAAGACAACAAACCTGCATCTTCATGGGGAGTGTAATTGCATCTAGTAATGATTGAATCCCAAATCCCTGATGTACTTTTTTGTCTTGCCTGGATTAAGCTTCAATTTATTTGCCCATATTCATCCCATTACTGTTGACAGGCACAGTTCAGAAGTGAGCGAGAACTAAATAGAACTACAGAGTTTTGCTTTTTTACCTTTGGCTGTAACAGGTGTCATCCTCTCTGTTACAACCTCTGTAAGAGTTGTCGGATCTACTTATAAAGACAGTATGTGGATGGTCATTCTCCAGGGATAGGACTCATGTGGTCCTCCAGATGTTGGACTGCAAATCCCAGTAGCCAGCACAGTTAAGGGTTAGAAAACTGCAGTTATACAAAATCTGAGGGCTGTGTGATTTCCACCCTGCCTTATTTACTTTTATCCCCTTAACACTGTGTGGTTCATTTAATATGATAATTATGTATTATATATTTATTTACTTTTACAATGCCTTCTAGTTGTAAGTAAACCTTTACTTGTGATTGCTGGATTGCGCAAGATGCTATGTCCTATGTCCTGCTTTGGAGAGTTACCTCTCTGATTCATTCATCATGTACAAAAAACCTATCTCCTTTTGCATGCCATGATCAGTTTGTGAGTTACTCTTGTTTGTAAGTAAGATGCAAGAATCCCCACCACCCCCATGGTCATGGTAGATGATTATCAGAAGAGGGATGGCCCACAGGCCAAAATAAATATGCAACCATAAGACCTGGGACCCATTCATACTATACAATTATACCACTATTATACCACTTTAACTGCCATGGTTCCAGCCTATGGAATCCTGGGGTTTGTAGATTGGTGAAGCACTACAGCCCTCTGGCTGAAAATTCTAAATACCCCTCCCTAAACTGCCAGTCCCAGTTTTCCATAGGATGGAACCATGGCTGTTAAAGTGGAATCATAGTATTGTGATTGTGTAGTATGAATGAACCCCTGTTATCAATGAAGAGTGGCCTGGAGTCCAGTCCCAAAAGAGTAGCTGGGTTAGGGCTGACTCACTCCTTCCAAGCAGCTTTCCTCCATTTGGTGGGTGGTACAGAGATGCATGAAAACATGAGAGTATCCCTTCTTTTCCATTTCTCCTTGGGGCTTACATGCCATTAAAATTTTGTAAAATGAAAGCACCGTAAGAAATAAAGCTTGATAAAATGATGCACTTAGCATACTGGGTAACAGCACACAGTGAGGACTGTGGGTAGTTATTTTGATGGAATTTGTCCTTAGTCTCTGGCAGAACAATCACAAATGTTGCCATACATCCTAGTGAATAACAGGCTTCTTATAACCTTTCCTAGCCAGCTGCCTATTTCATCATATGAATGAAGTGATTTGAGAAGGCTGAGTTATAATAGAGGATATGTTAGGTTTACTACAAGGTGAGAACTAAAGATAACAGAAATACCAATAAATAAGTATTTTTTAAAATGTGTGTGGGTAGAAGTATGTTCCATCTGGTAGGCTTCCATCTGGTAGCTTGTGATATTTATTTGGACAGACATAATGCATATCAATATAGTTTTGGAACAGGTGTATGTTATATAAACCTGTACATTAGCTGGAACATTATATACAAATATCTGACAATTGTTTATGTGCAAACACAAAAGGAGTGTATAATCAAAATGGGAAGCAGTTCCCATATCTTTTGAGAAATGAACCAATAATCTTTGTTCTTGAACTCTTTCTTAAACCTGCTTTTTAAACAGATATCTGATATTTTTAGTGTACTGTGTTCTCACAGGTTGGAGAAATTACGTTTTTGTACTACAACTTCCAGAATCCCCCAACCCAGCATGACTGCTGGTTGTTACCAAAAGTTACAAAATTATAACTTCACCAAGCTCTGCTCACCCCACCCAATGCTGATGTGTGTATACTCACTATATGAAGGCAATATGTCCTACATCTAATGTACATTTAATATTTAATACATTTAATAGTAGTTTCTAATGTGCATTTAATATTTCTAATGTAGCTTCTGTCACAATAAGTCCATTGCTGCCAAATCTTTGTTGTGCAAGTGAAGTAAGACAGAAAGATTAAATAATGTACCTTTTCTTGCTTATACTTTTAAAATCAAACATCCATTCAGTCAGCCTATCACTGAGGAATGTCAAAATGGATGAAAAGCTGTTGAAATGGAGCAGTGTTACTCCACACTGGAATTTGTTTCTGTTAAGTTGTCTTCCACATTGGACTTCTTTTCAGAGCTAGGAAAAGTTATTTTTGGACTACAGTTCTCAGATTCTGTCTGCCATATGGCCACCGTTTGACTGATTCAGATTGGCTGTCCTGTTTTGAAAAGCTTTGTCACAAAAAAAGCTTCTGGCTTGGAATGGTGTCCATGTAATTTGTTCCCTGTTCAAGTTGTTCCTGTTAACTATTAGTGTAGGGCAGCAGCTGGGCTTGTGAAACACACGAAGAAAAGAACCATGCTGCATCATATCAGGGACCTCCCTAGTACGCACAGCAGCCAAACAGTTGCCTATGAGAATCCACCAGCTGGACGTGAATGTATCTGCACTTTCTGTCTCACAGATATACAGAGGTATGCTTCCTCTGATACTGCCAGATGTTCTGACTTATTATCCTGTCTCTTCTAGCCATCATAAGACAATCATGAGTTATGATGGGAAGCGCAGCCCAAATAATATAAGGAAGTTGAGATGTTCCCCATTCCTGGTGGAGGCTGAACTTGGAAAAGTTAGTTTTGGGACAACAACTCACAGAATTCCCCAGCCGCCATCATCATACATACCCCAACATTCCTTCCTTTCTTCCTTCCTTTAATTTAATTTAATTTAATTTAATTTAATTTAATTTAATTTACATTCCACATTTCTTGCGGTATGGGACTGAAGGACTCTTATGACAAACTGAAATGAAGTACAGGTAAGACTTATTTGATAACAAACATTTTTTGAAACAAAAATTCTGTTAAAATAACTAAAACAGTTTAAAATACATAGAGCATAGTAAAAAAGGCATGAAAAGAATAACAGATAAGTTCAGACCCAGAGGCCCACCTAAATAAAAAGGTCTTGCCTGCAGACAGAAAGAGAGCAGACAAGGGGGTCAACTGAGTCTTTCCCCAACTTGGGAGCAGCCACTGCACAGGCTGTCCCCTTTGTGTTCAAGAAACACACTAGTGATGATGATGAGATGGAGAGAAAGCCTTCCTCTGAAGATCTTAAAAGTCAGGCAGGAATAATTTATGCTTAATGACTCTGTCAAATGATCTTCAGTAAGCATGGCTCTGCTGGTACATCTAGGAGGAACAAATATCTTAAAAAAAAAAAAGAAGCAAAATGCCATAAGGTTTTTTCTGTGTGAAATTAACATGTGTCACTCCTTGGAACATATAAGAAGTTTACTTTCACTTGCCCTCCTCCATTCTTCTAAAAGCTATGTTCAGATTACCTGTCATTTGACTTTCACTTTTGAGGCATTTGAAGAATGGCAAACTACACAAAGCTTTGCAACACATTTCATTGTCCTTGTTTACCTTTCAGTACTTGCTGTAGTTAGGCTTGTCCTCTTACAAATAACACACCGAGAAAATAAGCCCTTTCTGCCTTTTGAAACTTCTGCTTTGGATCAGGGCAAACAAAAAATTTCCAACTTGCATTCAAGGAAAGCTGTATTTCCCCTTTCTAGCACTTGACAGATAGGTTTGCTGAGTGGTTCATTCTTTGAATGAGTGGGAAGCTTTTGACCTGGCACTAGCTCTGAAATACAGTCTATGGCTTTGTTGTTGGGAAGCAAGCAAAGGCTTCTTCATGTAAAGCTAAGGACTCTTGTGGAAAGTGTTCGTATTACAGTGTACCTTTAAGGCATTGTTTTATTTAAAAAAAACCCAATGAAATAAATACGGTGAATCCTGTGAAAAATGCTGTGGATAGTATTTAATTCCTAATCAATGTTAGCTCAGTTCTTGACAGTGACAAAATACTCAACTAAAGATTGATCCAGAAGGGGAAAATGTCTCTGTTGAGTGTTTCCATCTTTTTGTTTTGATGTTACCTTCATACTCCCAAGTTTGTACCCAAACTCTTTCTTGAAATAGCCTGGGTTTCCCTTACTCCCACCCCTCCGTGTGTTCTTCCTTCTCCCCCTCCCACTATCAAATGTCACATCTGGGCCCTTTCCACTCCACCCTGCCAACCCACCATAGGAATGGAGGAAGGATGGGACTGCAACGATACTTATGCACGATGTTATCACAGTCCCTTCCCCCATCTCCAGGCGGTGTGATGGAGCTGCAAATCATAGAATCATAGAATCATAGAATTGGAAGAGACCACAGGGGCCATCGAGTCCAACCCCCTGCTATGCAGGAACACCCATCAAAGCATTGCCAACAGATGGCCATCCAGCCTCTGCTTAAAAACCTCCAAAGAAGGAGACTCAACCACCCTCTGAGACAGCATATTCCACTGCCGGACAGCTCTGACCTTCAGGCAGTTCTTCCTGAGGTTCAAGTGGAATCTCCTTTCCTGCAACTTGAATCCATTGCTCCTTGTCCTAGTCTCTGGAGCAGCAGAAAACAAGCCCTCTCCCTCCTCTATGTGACATCCCTTCAAATATTTAAATATGGCTATCATGTCCCCTCTTAACCTTCTCTTCTGCAGACTAAACATACCCAGCTCCCTAAGCCGTTCCTCATAGGGCATGGCTTCCAGACCCTTCACCATTTTGGTCGCCTTCCTCTGAACATGTTCCGGCTTGTTGATATCCTTGAATTGAGGTGCCCAGAACTGGACACAGTATTCCAAATGAGCTCTAACCAATGCAGAATAGAGTGGTACCATTATCTCCCTCTATCTAGACACCATACTCCTATTGATGCAACCAAGAATTGTGTTGGCTTTCTTGGCTGCCTCATCACACTGCTGACTCATGTTCAGCTTGTGACCTAGCAAGACTCCTAGATCCCTTTCACACGTACTGCTATCCAGCCACGCGTCCCCCATCCTATGTTTGTGCATTCCATTTTTTCTGCCTAAGTGTAGGACCTTACATTTCTCTCTGTTGAAATTCATTTTGTTAGCTCTGGCCCAGCTCTCCAATCTGTCAAGGTCATTTTGAAATTTGATCCTGTCCTCTGGGGTATTAGTAACCCCTCCCAATTTGGTGTCATCTGAAAATTTGATCAGCATGCCCTCCACTCCTTCATCCAAGTCATTGATGAAGATATTGAATAACACTGGACCCAGGACAGAACCCTGTGGCACCCTGCTAGTCACTTCTCTCCAGGATGAAAAGCAGCCATTGGTGAGCACTCTTTGGGTGAGGTTGATCAACCAATTACCAATCCACCTAACAGCAGCCCTGTCCAGCCCGCATTTTACTAGCTTCTTTGCAAAAATGTCATGGGGAACTTTCTCAAAGGCCTTACTGAAGTCAAGATATGCTACGTCTACAGCATTCCCTTCATCTATCAAGCTTGTAACCCTATCATAAAGAGAGATAAGATTAGTCTGGCATGACTTATTTCTGAGAAATCCATGTTGACTTTTAGAGATTACGGCATTGCTAAGTAATTACAAATTGCCTGTTTAATGATCTGCTCTAGGATCTTTCCTGGTATTGATGTCAGGCTGACCGGGCGATAATTATTTGGCTCCTCATTTTTCCCCTTCTTGAAGATGGGGATGACATTTGGCCTCCTCCAGTGGGACTTCTCAGAAGTCCCAGAAGTGCTGGGACTTCTCTTGTTCTCTAAGAGTTCTCAAAGATTATTGCAAGTGGTTCAGAAATGACTTCTGCCAGTTATTTTAACATCCTTGGATGTAATTCATCTGGCCTGGAGACTTAAATTCATCTGGTTTAGCCAAATATTTCTGTACTACTTCTCTACTTATTCTGTGCTGCATTTCCCCGCCTTCCTCACCTGCTCCCCATCCCCAGGTTGGGTACTTCTATCCTTTTGGGAGAAAACTGAGGCAAAGAAGGTGTTGAGTATTTCTGCCTTCTCTCTTCCCTCCATTATTAATTGGCCATCTTCTCCACACAGCGACCCTATCATTTCCTTGTTTTTCCTTTTGCTGCAGACATATCTAAAAAAGCCCGTTTTATTGTTTTTAATGTCTCTGGCAAGCCTGAGTTCATTCTGCGCTTTAGCTTTTCTGACCTTCTCCCTACATCTCCTGGCTATTTGCTTGAATTCCTTTTTGGTGGTTTCACCATTCTTCCATTTCCTGTACATGTTTCTTTTAACACTTAGCTCAGCTGAGAGTTCTTTAGTCAACCATTCCGGTTTCTTTAGACACCTGCCATTTTTCCTCCTTATTGGTACAGTTTTCAACTGTGCCTTCAGTATCTCACTTTTAAGAAACTCCCATCCTTCATGAACTCCTTTCTCTTTTAGTATTCTTGACCACAGGATTTCAGCAAGTAACTCCCTAAGGTTTCCCTGTCAATGACTGACAAGTGTGCCATATTCTGCCATGTGCCTGCACTTATCTTCCCTGTGGAGGACCTGGATGTGCAATGGCTGCACTTCCTGCTCCAGCACTGCCTGGGACAGTACCTGGTTGTGCTGCGGCAGGAAGAGGCGTGGCCATCATGCTTCCTGGAACAGGGGGGCAGCCAGTGCAGAGGGCATTGCTCCTGTTGTTCTCCTCTCCCAGCAGGGCTGAAGCTGGGACCTACACTGGGTGTCTCTGTGACCAGACAAGGTGCGAAAAGGGCCCTAGACTCGTGCAACATTTCAGCAATTGATTTTCACGTTTCTACTATGCCTTCTTTCAGGAGTTATAGTTCAGGAGTTATAGTTAAAGTGCTAAAGTGCTTTAACAATATTACATTAGTTAATCATGCGATCATTTTATTTTGGTGCAAAATCCCCTTGTCCCTCCCTTGGTCTCTGTTGACACTGTGCCCTAGAAACAATAACTTTGTTATTGGAGCAGCTGTCTTAGTGAGTTCTGATTAATCTACACAGCCAAGTAGAGATACATTTCATCATGGGTTAATTTAAATTGAATTGGGAAATAGAAATAAAAAGTCTTTGGTAATGCCTAGAGTTCCCAGGAAACACTACAGTATGAAGAAAATGTCATGTAGACCTCGAAAATAAAATTTTGTACAGGAACAAACTTTGGAACTTTTAGAGACTTGCATCTCATTTGAAGAAGCTTTCAGTTAACAACAAAATTAACTGTGCCAATGTCTGTGTGTCTTTTTCTTAAAATGGACCCCATCCCATCAAACTAGTACTTCAGTTATAACACTCACACTATTCAATGTTAGCATTGGTGTAGAATTCAGTTAATTCAATAGATTTAGTGAGCTGCACAGGATTGAGAACATTAGGTTACAATGATAGACCTACTTATACAGGAGTAGGTTCTACTGAACTTAGTGGGACTTACATCTGACTAGTCATGTATCAGATTGCATTGTTTCTTGGAAGGTTGCCCCATTGATCAATTATACTTCTATAAAACTTGATAATTGCTGTCTCAGTAGTAAAAATTCAAATAAAAATGTTAGCTGAAATCCAGAATAAATTAGATACTTCTCAGACTCATTGAAATCAAAAGGACAAGTTAATCATACCCGCCTTAAACTGTGTGAATTTTAGGGTGATTGCTCTTTGGATGGGAAATAATCAATGTAAAGTTATTTATTTTCTCCAGAACTAAAAGTTATTTCCTTTCATATTCTCTTCTTGCCTCCAAATCCCCATTAACCTTTCAGTAATTTAACTTTAAAATGAGTGTATTTTACTGGAATATAAAATCTGCTATCCTGTATCAGGAGATGTAGCTAGGCGCTGTAAAAAGCTCTCATCCCACCTTTTGTCAACTGCAGCCCCCCAGCCTCCCTGCCAAGCCAGCCACTTCCTGGTTAATGGAGAGCAAGGGAGGAGCAAAACTAATGTTCCCAGCTATTTTCTTATAGCTAGAGACACAGCTGGGGGACTGCAGCTGAGAAAAGATGAGACGATTTTGGTCATTGCACAGTTGGTAATGAATTCCAACCCTCACAGCAATTTTTTAAAAAAGTGAGCTGTGATGGCGTAATTCTGAAATGCCGTCGTAACTCAACCAACTGGATGCCTGTCAAATTATATAAAGGTGAAAATAACAGTACTGTAGTCTCATTGATCATTTGCTTAAATACTGTAACTCAGTATGAATGGTTATCTTCCTTGGACATAATTCTGCACGGAGATTCACCGCATGGATATTCACATGCAGCAGAGGCAGTATGAGCAACACATGGTATCTTCTCCATTAAAAGTTTCCTTTCCTGGTTTATTGGTAACAATGGCAACAGAAAATAGGTAATATGAATTATGTATTTGAAATGTTATAAAACAGTGCTGATTTATGTAAATCAACTTCATAAAATAGTGTTTTGCATTAATAGAAAATAAAATAAGCTTTGTTCTTATATGGATTATCAGTTATGATTGTAATCAAAGGCAAGCAGTACAGTCAGCCCTCCACATTTGCAGGTTTCACTTTTGCGGATTTGATTATTCACGGATTATTTGCTGTCACCTCTGCTGCCTCCCTATGCCATTTTTAATAGTGTCTGTAAACCTTATGAGATTGAGAAACTTGCGAATGAGGCTTGTAAGTTCCTATTAAAAATGGTGTGGGGCAGCTGTGAAGGTAGCACCAGCCACCCACTTCTGCCTTGTGAAGGAACCCTGCTGCCTCAAAGGAATCCACGGTGGGTTGAATATGGTGATCATACTTTTTTGTGTGTTAAATATGGTTTGGGAGAGCCTAGAGTTATTCACGGATTTTCCACTTTCACAGGGGTCCTGTGCCCCTAACCCTAGCGAATGTGGAGGGATGACTGTACTCTCTATGGCTAAAAGCTTCTATAATGGTTAAGTAACTGTGGCTCTTCAACCCTAGCCAGCATAAACAACGTCTGAGAGACACAATTTACACACTCCTATGCTATAAACTTAACTAGGGGACCGTCTTCTGAACACAACTGGGCTTACTGTTTTTAAATAACTCTTATATTTCTACTTTCATTGAAACTTTTGTGTAGTTTTCATCCATATCGTTTTAAAATATGTTGTTAGCTGCCTTGAGTTTCATTATTGAGAGAAAGATACAAATGAAGATGATGATGCTGATGGCCAGAATCCTCTATGACATTTACATTTAACTTGGAACTACGCACTTGTGACTATTACATATTCATGGTCTCTTTCACAGTAGGGACCATGAAAGTCCCCCAGTCCTCATGTCCAGGCAGCAGTTGCTGAAAACAATGGGGGTCTGTTCCCCATTGATTGGGAAACAGCGGTCTGATGTTTCCACACATACTCTTCTGTGAATGATCTCTGGCACAAGGGGGAATTAAGAAGGGGGTCCTCCTTCTGCCTGTCACAACAGAGATTGCTCACAAGAAAAGGTGGAAATGGCATTAAGCTGCTTCCTGAGTGACAGGAGAACAGATCCCCATCAATCACAGTGACTGCTTCCTGGTAAGTGAAGACTGTGGGAGAGTAGGCCAGAACTCACTGCATAGCAGCATAACTAAAGTGTTTAGGCCTACATAAATCCCATATATGATTCCAGACATGTATGGTTAGTGGACATGAATAGGATTGCACTGAAAGACTAAACACTTTGCAAGTTATAACAAAGAGAATAGTGCCTCAAAGATATATAGACTCACAAACTGCTGATTAAGGGTATGAAAAAGATAGTAATCAATTATTTTCATCACCCCCTTGGCATAATGGTCTTTGAGTATGTTGGGTTGAAGGAAGAATTACAGAATACTAACAGAAAAACAAAGTAGTAATAAAACCCCTCTTATCATAAATATTTTAGAAATATCTCCGTTTCAAATGAGCTAACTGAACATCTTTATCAATTATCTTTTAGTATATCAATTAATACCTGTCTCAGCATTTAATAATAAGTGGATCCCCAGGGCAAATTTAATGAAAAAAAGGGAATGTTGATTTTATGGATGAAATTTGCTGTCTTAACTATTGTTGTTTATAGGTTTATTTAATCTAATTAGTTATTGTAATTGTTCTTTTGAAGCAGCTATCATTTAAACTGTAACGAGGGCAGGAAGGTAAGGGGTAGGAGTGGGATATTATTATTTTCTTCCTTCCTTTTTTTTCTTTATTAATTGGAATACGTTGCCTCTTAGCCCACCAAGTATCCTGAAGAGATGCACAATGGATAAAAATATTTAAAACATGACATTTAAAAAAAGTCTAAAAATATTCCTTTAAATAATTTAAAATAAACAGTTAAAAGATCCAGAGCAATTTCAAGGACCAAAGGCCATGCAGACCACCACCATTTTAGCTGTCTGCAGCTTAGAAAAGACGGAGCCAACTTGACCTCCCCTGGCAAGGAGTTCAACTATCAGGATGCTGTTGCAGACAAAGCCCTGTTATGTGCACCCACCTAGCTGGCTTTGCAGAGTGGTGACACATGCGACAGGCCTTTGCTGAGGATTTCAGACTCCCTGCAGTCTCATATGAGAGGAGGAAGTCTTTCGGACATGCTGTCCCTAAGCTGTTTAGGACTTTGTAAATCAAAACCACCATCTTGAATTGGCTATAAATTGAATGTATAGGATGAATATACTACCTTTGGGATGTTTTGTGCTAACTTCTCACTGTATATCAGGTTTGTTTTCACGTGTTTCTCTTCCCTAAACAAAGTGTAATCTAAAACAATGATTAATAGAGATACAGCCCTATGATCCCTGAAGGGGCAGCCGGCGAGACGTATGTGGCTTTGAATTTCTTCTGTTGATGGCAGAAAGATCTGATGCAGGTGGAGAGTTCTGACCACACATCCATCACTCAGTTAGTGCTAGAATTTCTGTGGCCATTCTCTCTCCAATGCTGGACCTCCAACACTGGTAGAGGCAAAAAAGGGGCATTCTGTGGGTACGATGGAGGCTGATTAAGGGAAGATAGGAATGGATATGGTTCAGAGCCTTCTTTACTGCCACCCTTCCCAAATTTTGGGAAATGCACAACAGCCCTGGAACTCCCATATATTGTTGCCCCCTGTCTCTTTCCAACAAATAAACCTTGTAACTTTCTTAAGAGTTAAGAAGAACAAAAAGAGAAGGAGGTTAGGAAAAACATTGTTCCTTTCTTCCACTGTGTGAGGACTTTGGATAAAGTGGTTTAGATTTTACCAACACCATTGCTAGGATTGCTATGTAACAGGCAACAAACAGTGCAGTAATATCGTATCAGAGGGAAGAAGAAAGGAAACTATACTTCTCTGTTTTTGCCTGACCCATGCCTCTTGGTGTACAACTTAGTTAACATCTGAAGAGGCCCTCATGTGGAAGAGAGCTTTGCATATTTAATGTACATGGCCACATAACTCATACGCAAACATGCTTACCAAGAGCATGTGTTAGATTTGCCCATTTACTGAGATGTTAAAAATTAATCTGCTATAGAAGGTCCTTCTAAGGGAAGAAGTTTGCCTCCTCCCCCCATTGTTATTCTGGTGGTTGCAAGTATTGTACCTTTTTATTCAAGTGGACTTTTCTAGGCTGACTGGCTGCTGAGGATGGGCCCAGCCTTTCTTTGTTGAATTTCCCCTCTAACCTCTTTAAAAGCAAAATATAAACACTAATTATGTTGTAAGATTAATCTGTCCTTTAGCTGACCTTTTTGCAAACCATCTTAAGAAATGTCAAATATGTTAATAAATAAATAAATGTTCAGCATCCTTGCGACTATCCAGAGAATCTCCAGCTTTTAACTCATGCGCCATGCTCATATGCATTTGATTATGTTTAGGTTCTAGAATATAGAGTCTAGATTAAAATCAACTGCTGTCATGAAGAAATCACAGGAAAACTTGCATTGTTTTTAAAACATTTTATTGACAGGAAGGGGAAAAAGACAGGCACTCCAAAAGTACAGAGAAAGTGCTCTAGTGGGAAGCTAGATCCTGAAAGCACTCAAGTGTGTGAGATAAACTCCACTCATTAGGACTCAACACTGTGGGCCACTTTAGGGATAGATCACTAATAAAACTGTGCTCTGCAGTTTTCTATAGCTAGAGGAAAAATGATTACAGATTTTAATGACATCAGTAAACAATGATTTAACTAATGGAATTCCAACTGTTGGTCACTCACCCAAGTTCATGAAACTGCTACATGTATAATTACTGGTATATATTATGCCTAAATTCTACAGTGGCCCCCTTTCCTAAAGGCACTAGCTATAAATTAAAAAGAAAAAAAAATCACAACATAAAATCAAGGTAATCCTGAAAAACAATAAATTGCTTATGTGGACTTCTAATTTTTTTTCAACATACATTCATGCTTTAACTGTACAGCTTCAAAATAATAAAAAATACCATTTTTGGCATCACAACTGATAAAATGAGGCATGCAGAGAAGACACAGTTTTCTTTAAAAAAAAAAAAGACCTCAGTGCATCATTTGTCAGAATGAAGCAGTTCTTAATGTTCTGTAATTGTTACATTCGTAGTACAAGGAAAAAATATCCCAAGATAAATGTTTCTTCAGCATTATTTATTTGCTTTTTCATACCATTTCCAAGATCTTTGGATAGTAAAATCTATGTAGGTGTTATATGAAATTACATTGCAATGCTATGTTTATAATAGTCTTCATAGTCCAGCATGGCAAAATGATAAGGATTGTCTGGATTTATTGCTCAATTTCAAGGCTATCCATCTTTAAATCAGGTGGTTTAAAGCTGATCACTTCTTCATATGTAAGCTCTTTTGAAAAAGAGAGAGAACCAAAAAAAAAACTATATTAAGACATGAATTATCGTAATATAATATATTATTCATTTAGGCATGGATCAGGCTTTGAAGACTCAAACCAGTAGTGGTTGCTAGCTTCCATGTCACTTTGAATTTTAAAGTAGCCATTGAATGGTCTGAACTCTATCCCCACAATAAGTGCAGCAACTTGGGTGACCTAAAATCCAGAACAGATTTACCACACCACTCCATATGGGCACCACTAGTTGTTACAGCCATAAACCACACTCCATGATCTGAGAAGAAACACATAGATTCAAGGAGATGCTAGGATTTTCCTCACATATGGTGTGAATAACCTAGCAATTTACTAGGAGCCAGCCTGTCATTATACACAGCTAGGCAGTGGTCTTAGCCAACAGATGCTGAAACGCCTGGAGCGGAACAAAGCTGTTGGAGGACAGAACTGTGCGTATTCCCTGCAAACTAACCTAGGCTGTTTGTCATCAGCTGGAAGGTGCTTCCCCATTTCCAGTTTTGAAACAAGATCCATCTATTACTGATTGGCTTTTGTCATGTAATGTTGTCCTGAGTTTGCTCAGAGAGCAACTATCTTAGGCTAGTCCCATAAGGCAGGGATGTGGATCATACGGCTTGTCGGCTGCATGCAGCTATTGGGGCAGTTCACTGTGGACCTCCACTGGCCCCTTCATACACTCCAAAAATTGGTATTAAAAGATGACATTTTTCAGCTGAAAAACAAACCCAGGAGCTCTGAAACACTTAAAAATTCTGTTTCTGTTCTCACAAATAAGCAAAAACAACCTGTCCAACAATAGCCCTACAGGCAACCAATAGTGACATGATGTCACTTCAGCTCATCTGAAATGGCAGCCATGATGATGTGTTATGGCCCTATGTAGTAGTCTAAAATTGGATGGTGCATTAAAGGTTTGTTCATTTTGCTTTCTATGCAAGAAAATCAACTTCAAAGATGGTCATTATATCCTAGTATCCAATTTAACAGAATGGCCTAAACTGAAATTCTGGTGATCTCTCATCCACAGCCTGATAAGCAGCAAGTCCATTTTACTTCATTACATGAAGTGGCCTGAATTTCATCTTATGCTCCCAAATGTTTGAAACAGCGCTGGCAGACACTGAACTATGGAATCTGTTGCTTCTTTCAAAGGTTGGTTTCTCTTAAAGATTCTGCACAGAAGGTTTTTCTTTCTTTTATTTCAAAATAAAGCTAAGGAGTGAAATCCCTCTAAGGCACTGAGAGTCTCTGAGCTAAACCAGGCAAAGACATTTCATTTTCCTATGCAGTTCTTTAGTTCTAAAAATGGAATCAAAGGGTTATTTAAAAATAGCCATAAACCCCAATTTTCTTTTTTGCCTTCTAGAATTTTTGAGTATACTTCATGAAGCTGATAAAAAAAATGCCACTCGTACAAGTCTTTAAAGAAAAGTCTTATGTAACACTGCTTAGGTACTCAATTATTCACTGTATGGAATGAAAGCACATATATTTGCTTGAATACAGCAACTGAAATATTAATTCAGCTGCTGTTTAGAGAAAAATATGTGAACAGACATTTATCTGTTATGTACTCACATAAATTAAATGTCACAATAAAAGATCATCACACACTGCTAGTGTTTCTCTTGTCATTTTTAACGGGAAAGAATGATGTATTTGCAGGTATTTCCAAAGTCTAGATAAAAATCACACTGGTAGTCTTGAAAAACAGAATTAAAAGCACAACCTTCCTGTTCTACATATGCTCTTGTAACAGGGTATGGATGAAAATTTAATGCGGTCATACTGCTGACCTAGTATGGAACAGCAGCTTCAGCCCTAAATCATAGTTACTGAAATGTCAGACTAAGGTGTGGGCATTTGCTTGCTCAACACTAGGTCAACAGTAAGACTCCATTATATTTTAATCTAAGTTACGTTTTTGATAACATGTAAGTAAAGCATGGAATTTGTGCATACAGTTTTGCATAGTTGAAGGTGGGCTTTTTAAAACTCCAGTAATTTAAATGCAAAGGACAAAATATATAACTATGTTTGCTTTGGAAAGACCGTTAAAAGTAACTTAACATTGGCTGTAACTCTTAAACTTGGGGACACAACAGTTGTAAGGAAGCCATGCACTGTGGAATACAGCTTGTTAAGAAGAAAGATGGAGGGACAGAAATATTGAAAGCTTTCTGCTTAAAGAAACAGCCAACAGCAGGCACAGCAAACTGTACATGATCGGAAACGTAATTACAATTCATGACAGATAATGTGTGTGCAGGAGAAAAAGATGACATACTGACATCATAAAAATCATAAAAATACTCTACTTATAATCAAGTAATGCTGGAGTAAGGCATTTTGTTACCAAACCCCAAACCCTTTATAAGTTAGTATTACCAAAAAGTCTATGTAGCAGAAAGAGGAGAACAGATGTTTTGCAGATAATTTTGGATCACAGCATCCATCATTCCCAAATCTTGGCTGTGCTGGCTGGAGCTGATGAGAGATATTGCTACACACATACAGCTCCACAGATTCTCAGTCTCTTCTGTACATACCAAATAGAATTATGTCTGTTCCATCACTTTTTCAAAGCCTGGAAAAAGTTTTGGACAACAGCTCCCAGAATCTCATAGCTTGCAGGGCTCCCCAAACCAGGTTTGCCTTATATCAGCTCCATCTACTTCTGTTGTACATCTATCTGATAGGATCAGTGATCTGTTCTCTTAAATATAAAATTATCCTTTGTTGAACATTCTAACACAAGCAGAAATTCCAACCATGGAACTATTTAATAAAGATTGTGCTTTCAACATTTGTATTTTCTTTCTTTTTGTTTTGCTTTTCATTTCAACGTCCAAATAAAATGATTTCTTACCTTTCCATTCATCTATAACCCGTTCTTTATTCTCTATTGATTCATCATACAGCTCTGCCTCGGGTTCATCATCAGGGTCATGATACTGTACAAAGTAAGGGTGGGCAAGTGCTTCTGAAGCAGTTATTCTTTTATCACTGTCCAGTATAAGCATTTTTTCAAGAAGATCCACAGCTAGGATTTTAAAAAGCAGAACTCAGAATTAAGTTGCTCATCCATTTTTAACTTAAGTAAGAAGCAAGCCTTGACTTTGAACTTCAAAGGAAAATGTTACATGCTTTGCCCAAACTAATCTTAAGGCAGCAATTTGCTTCTTTTTCAAGATGTAGAAATATATAAAAAACAACTCATGGAAGGAAAACACAGCAGAATCAACATGTTTATTTAGCATCACTTTACAGAACATATTTTATGTTCATGAATTAGTTTCCAAGTACAAAATGTATACAGCCAGTTAGGAAGGGTACCCAGTTATAAAAATTATGGCTTTGCCCTTCAAAACAGATGAGATGTGCTGAATGGGGTAAAGATCAGAATGGGAATGTTTGTGTGGATTTTGAATAAAGAAAACAATGATTTATGTACATAGGCTGGCATCTTGTTAGTGACATATGCAAGTGCATGTGTATTTTACTAACAAGATGTTTGCCTATGTTTCTGTTTTGATTATTGCACAGGTAAGTATTCTCTTCCACTCTCTCCTATGATTAAACCTCTCCACAACTCATGGTTTAGCTGCAACAAATAGCTAAATAGCCATCCCTGAACAGCCATTCCTGGCTAGTGGAGAGCACAAAGGCTTGAGGAAACATCTGGTTATGCCCCATAGTCAGATGGAGACAGACACAAATGACATCAAATAAGGCCGTTTCTGCACTACAGCTCTCTGGCTGAGAATTCTAAAGGCCCTAAACTGCAAACTCCAGGATTCCATAGGCTGTCGAAAGTGGAATAATAGCACTGTAACAGTGTAGTGTGGAAACGACCTAAGATACCAGCAGATCTTGATGGACAATGTTATCAGTCTGTATCTAGCTATGGGGCATAGCTAGACACTTCCTGATTCTCCTGATTATGGAACAGCCATTCAGGGGTTATATCACAGCAAAACCATGAATCCTAGGGAAAGTGAGGTGGCAGACATAGTAGAATTCTACCTTAAGGACAATGTAGAATCTCAATTACAGATATCTTACATAATTGATGCTATATTATTTATCTTAAACCCCTTCATCCATAAAGAGTTCTATAATGTTAAAAACAACACTAATAAAATTATAAAATAAAAGCTACTATTCAAACAGCAAACAAAATCAATAAACTAGTCAGTCAATTAATCAGTAAAATCCCTTTGAAATGTTGGGTCCAAAAAGATGTTGAGCAAAACTGGTGCTAACCGCATCTCCCTAGAGAGGTCATTATCAAGTTGGAGTGGCATTACTGACAAGAGTCTTTTTTGTTAGTGGATAAGTGGACATTATATATCTATGGTATTCAGAGATGCATTTCTTCTGAAGATTGTCATAATCATGACACAGGAAGAGATTGTCATAATCATGACACAGGAAGAGATATTCTTTCAGGTATTTGAGGCATAAATCCATTTCACAGCATTAACAGTAATAACCTGAAGCCTTGGTAATGAGCCACCATGGTGTAGTTGTTTGGGTGTTGGACCCTGGAAACCAGGATTAAAATCCACACTCAGCCATGGAAACGCACTGGTTGACCTGGGCAGGTCACACTCTTTCAGTCTCAAAGGAAAGCAATGGCAAAACCCGCTCTGAACAAATCTTGCCTAGAAAACTTCCATGATAGGTTTGCCTTAGGGTTATCCTAAGTCAAAAACAACCTGAAGGCACACAATAACAAGAAGAATTAACAAGAAGCCAAATTAATTCCTTGGGAATTGATGTTGAGATGGCTCCATCTGATTGTTCAGAATTCTAGCTATCAAATTCTATACAAACTGAAGATTCTAAATCATTTTCAGAGGGGAGCACCAATAAATTGCATATTGCAATGGCAGGTCTATCCCTATCCGGAAAAGCTATAATTGGTGAAAGAGAAAAACTGTTAGAAAGTGATATCAGTCCCCAAGGCAACAAGGATCTGTGGTGCAACACTGAATAAAGGAACGCTCCCAAGCTGTGCATCTGCTGTTTCACAGGAATGCAGTCATGTCAAAACAAACTGAACACCAGCTTCCTGGATCCATGAACCATGCATCTGTCTCATCAGAATTCAACTTCAGTATTGATCCTCATCTGTCCTGTTGCTGAGTCCATACAGTGGTCTAACACTTACACAGCCACACTTGATTCTGATGACACAGGGAGGCACAGTTGCTATCATCAGTATATCGATGATGTCTCCTTCCAAATCTCTGAATGACCTCACCCAGTAGCATCACACAGGTCAGGGTGGACAACAAGCAGCCTTCCACATGCTTTTGGACTGTAACTTATCATTCATTATCATTAGCTAGGGCTACTAGGAGTTGCCACAGAGCAAATCCAGCAAGATGCTATGGTCAGCGGTGTCCAAAGGCACTAGGTGGTCAAAGAAAATCAATAAAGTTTGAATCTATGATGATATGACTTTCTCTTCTGAAAGAAGTCATTCAACAGGGTGACCTTAGTCTAAACCTGGATCTAGATAACCCATTTTCATCACAAAGTACCCTTTCAAGTGCTCTTTTTCTCCTCCAGATGTTAAATGTAATGTGTGAAGGATTCTTTAATTATTAACATGACCACATATTAATTACTAATAATTACTAGCAAGAGGGACTGAAGAGATCCCAGGCTGTGTAGATTGTTCTTAGTTATTTCACTGAAGGGGAAAAATCACGACCGCCAGGCACTTCCAGCTAAAATATGGAATATACAATCTCATCCTCAATATAAATTGCATTTAACTGTTAAACTGTCATCCTCATCCTCTCCATTTTCACGAATCAAGGTGTTACATAGACCAAAGAAGATGTAGAGGAAGTGACTCAGAACCGAACAGCAAGGTTCACTCTATCCCCCTCTGACAGGAAATAGCAGTGACATGTATAAATGGAACTTACTGTAGAAATGGACTGTAGTGGGTACCTAGCTTTACCACGCAGGGCTTCTGTACAATTTGCCAAGAGAGTGAGGGAAAGCAAGGAAGATTGCTTACCAGGTTTGACTATGCAAGGCCTGCATGAAGACCAGTGGTTACAAACAAGGGTAATAATACTATCATTCTCACAGACTCAGATAAGCAGAAGGAACATGGTAGTCCCTTAAAAATGGCTGTACAGTTCCTGAAAAGACAGTCTCCACTCATTCATTTATATCCACTGCTGTACTACCCTGTTGTAATATTTGCAGCAGATCAATTTCTCAATCCAAGGCTGGGGTCATTATACTGTTGACACACAGGTTGTCTACTCCAGGTTTTCTATTATGTGTCCAGGAAGGTTAGAACAGTTGGTGTCAGATAGAGAAAGAACTTTAGAGCAATAAATTGCATCTTTTAAGTAACTGAAGAGCCTACAGTTTTACTTCTGCGAACTCAGGCCTCTGAATACAACACCATTCCTTGAGATTTATGAGCACTGCAGAAAGGAAGTGATGCCTGGTTGAAGGTTAGGAGGCAAAGACAGGAACGCCCCAGTGCAGTACTTATATTGCTAGTTCTGTTTTTTTGTTTTTGCATGTCTTCAGGTCAGTTTGGACTTACAGTGACCTTAAGGCAAACCTATCTTTTTTTTTTTTGGCAAGAGTTGTTCTTAAGGAGTTTGTCTTTGCTTTCCTCTGGGGTTGAGAGAGTGTGATTTTCCCAAGGACACTCAGTACGTTTCAATGGCTAAACAGGAATTTGAACCCTGGTCTCCCAAGTTGTAGTCCAATGCTCAAACCAGTATACCACACTGATTCTCTAATCCTGTTATCAGACTGAAGATGTCTGAAATTTTGGAATGCTACACTTTTTCCATCTCATGATCATTGTTGTTATTATTATTGTGTACCTTGAAGTCATTTCCAACTTACAGGGACCCAAAGATGAGGTTGTCCTGGCAAGATTTGTTCAGAGGGAGTTTACCTTTGCCTTCGTCTGAGGTTGAGAATGTGCAATGCAACCAAAGTCTCTCAGTGGGTTTCCATGGCTGAGCAGGGATTTGAACCCAGGTCTTCAAAGTTATAGTCCAGTGCTCAAACCACTATACTACACTGGCTCCAAACAGCCATAATAAATACTAAAATCTCACAAATTCTTACCCAGTGGGTTAGCTCCACGAAATACTGCTTTCAGATCCTGTTGTGGCATATGTGGTAGAGATTCTATGTACTTTCTGGCCTAAAGTAAAGAAAAGAATAAGATAGACTTAAAGTTTGTGATCAAAACCAAAAATATCATCCTAGGAAAAGTAATACATATAACTGTTAGTGTAGTTAGACAAAAATAGAACAGCATTTAAATACCATCAGCCATTTCTGTGGATTTACAAGTTCCCTGGAGGTACCATCCCAGGTCCTATTAGCACTACTTACAAGTGCAGCCTTCATGAAGAAAAACCACCAGAGCATTTGAACTTTTGTTATGTGTGTCTGGACATTCAATTTGTCACTCAATGTGACTTCTAATTAAGATCCAACAGGAGTTTTTCTAATCTAGTTTAATGGCTGGTCCTTCCCCTTGTTCCAGTAATCTCCAGAGATCATCAATTATTTAGAAATCAGAACACTTAAATTTTGATTCTAGGCACACTACGAAATGCAACAGAAAAGCTCTCTACCTCAGCAAATAAGAGGTATCAGTTTCAGCACAAGACACACTAGACTGAATCCATGTGTACATTAATTTAAGACAGCAAGCCCTATTCTGTTATGCCACAACCTCCAAGCAGCTCTAAAAATACTTCCCTCTTCTGAAGGTAACTAATATCAAAAAAAGGCAAGTTGACACCCAGTGGCAGAACTTACCAGGTTGAATAAAGAAATGATATATGATAGAGTGGGTTCTCCCTTCTCACACAGCCACCCATCTATTTTAGAGGACTGGGAGACCTACTGGAGTAGATTTGGAGTGGGAAGAAGGAAACTTCAGTTCTGTGATCACACGTCCACAGAAGACTGAATGTCACTGGATGTCTTGAGGGTAGGCAGCCAGAACAACTCCGTTCCAGCTTGGAATCACTGCACCCAAAGAATATCTTTTACTATGCATTCCAAATTTCTTGCAGCAGACAGAGCTTTCCATAGGATATGTTGTGTCTGCATCTTTTCATTATGTTTTAAACTGTTTTTAACACAGTTTTAACTTGAGTTTTTAAACAAAATTGTCATTTATTTCTTTTTTAACTTTTGTATTAATCACTGCTTACCAAACTTTGTTCTAAACTGTTGTAAACCACCTTAGAGGCCTAAATATCCTAAAGGCACCAGATCCTGTATGTCCTAGAAGCTAAGCAGTGTCAGCCCTGGTTAGTACTTAGATGGCAACCACCAATGAATACCAGGTGCTGTAGGCTATATTTCGGAGTACTGAACTGGCAAAACCACCTCTATTTGTTGCCTAAGAAAACCCTATGAAATTCATAGAGTTGCCATAAATCGACAGGTGACTTGAAGGCACATATGCACACAAGTCACCTTGAATCCTATGCTAGGAGAAAGGCACAGTAAAAATTAATTAATTAATTAATTAATTCAAAGAACTAGATATGTCACCTCTCTATCTGTCAAGATTTCTTGTCCCCCCTCCCCCTTTCCAGCTGGTGATCCACTCATGCAAGGGTAACAAATCCAGCCAACCTTGAGCTTATAAGGATATACTCATCTACCCAATATTAGTAGCATAGAAAAAAGGAACCATGCAAAGGGAAGTATGCGTGCTGCCAGAAGACTCTGAGAAGGAAGTCTGAGAACAGACAGTAAGATTTTTAGAATGGTTCACTTCCCTGACTCCATTTACCACAGTAGCAAATTACAGCAATACTTTATCTTGGAGAAATGGCGAAAAATACTTTCCAGAAAACAAGAGCACTTTCTCCACTCTCAGCTGAAAGTTGGTTTCTGTTCAGATGGTAATCATATTGTTCTTACACGACAGAAAGCACACAGTGTTCTCTGAATCTTTTAAATTTAGGTCCTCTGGGAATCTCAGAACCACGTGGAATGGTTTCCCAGATGGGAAACGAGAAAGCCACCACAATTTAGTGAGTTTTTGTAGGCAGTTGTGCAATTTCAAGTAATTTTTCACCCAGAAATAGCAATTTAGGCAAGCTTGAGGCTCGGGGGGGGGGTATTGGAGGGGGAGGATGTTGGGGCATATATGGCCAGCAGCTACACTTTGCCCACCCATCATTTAACAGAAGTGTAGTTTTGGGTTGCATTTATGTAGTGTAGAGCAAAGCACTTTTGAATCAAAATGTGAATATCTTATATCAGTTGTAATTAATCTCTACAATATTATTTGCCTCTGACTGCATGCTGTAATTTCTCTCTGCACAATTTTTAATGCTTACTGTAACAAAGCTGCCATCATTTCAACAGTCACAACAGTAATACTTTATACTGCATGTAATCATTATTTGTTCCCCCAAATGGGAAGAGAATGAATCTCTCAATTACCCCTTTAATCTTACTACCATTAATCCTTCAGTTACCCCTTTAATCTCACAAAATATGTTTAATGACATTTAAATGTGTAATTTGCCAACAGGATCTTATTCCAAAAAGGCTATGGGCAAGCATTTAACTAAACACAAAGCCATGTTTGCCTTTAACTGCTTTCATGCACTTTCTTCTAAGTCTGGTGAATATTTTAAGGATCACATTTCCAGTAATTGTGTATGTTAAGCAGGCCACTTATGTAGCTATTAGAAATGGAAGCAGGATCACCTGAACATATCCTCTAAGTGATCCTTGTTGAAGGACAGCAAATCCAGGTCCTTATGTCAGAATAGGAGGTGCGCGCATGTACACACACACACACACACACACACACACACGCCAGTTGTTCGTATGGCTGTATTTGCACTGCCAATTCATAAAACAGAGCAAGTGATAAGACAATATTTATGGTGTTGGATCCACATTTGGAGTACATCCAGATCAGGCTTTTATCATATGCTTACCTTGCTCATATATAGTCTGGATCTACCCAGTTCTAGCATACACTGCTGCAGTACATCGTCAGGGATCAACAGCTGATCGTGTACAATTAACTTTCTTTCTCAAAGGACTTGTATGAGAGGTCTATTCTCATTTAAAAAGTCACTATCAACAATGGACCAGCTACCAATGGACTCAACAATAAATCCAGATCCTAACTCTGTATTGGTTTTATACAGCACTATTTTGTTGCTGTTATGTGCCTTTGACTCCAACCGACTATGATCCTATCATAGGGTTGTTTTCTTGGCAAGATTTATGCAACGGAGGTTTGCCATTACTTCATCTTATGTTGAGAGAATGGGATTTGCCAAAGGTCACCCAGTGGACTTCCATGGCTAAACAAAGATCTGAACCCTGGTCTTCCAGAGTCCTAGTCCAACATTCAAATCATTACATAGGAATTAATATCATCAGCCATACCATTAAGCATTCCTTCCCAACGCATTATTTCTGTTTGCCATTGCCAACTATGCTCTCCTCCTCCTCCCTCTTTGTGACCAACACATCACTGTGTAAGATCCTTTTGTATACCGACAAAGACCAACAGAGCTGTGTCTTTGAATACAACATCAGATCTCTGTGCACTTTGCCTACCCTGATAAAAATAATGATAACATCAGAAACTATTGGTGGATTTTAGTTGTCTTAGGGCATTCTACTTTAGCGGTGGACAATCTGCTTCCCTAAGGCTGTAAATGACCCTTAGTATTTCTCATCCAACTCTCAGCCTAATTTCTAAGGTCCTCTGCAAATAATCAGATCAGGCCTCTGTGACAGCAATCTGTTCCCTTCCCAGCAGCCAAACAGATGGGGAGAAAGAAGGAAGGGGAAAAGGGGAAGGAGAGAGAAGCTGAGAGGGAGAGGTAGGCTCGCCTTTGTCTGTCTCCATCTAGCCACTGCCAGAAATCAAATTTCTTTGATTGGAAGCCCTGGCTTCACAAACCCACAATAGGGCTTTCATGAAAAATGGTTCTGATCTGTCTACATTCTACAATTTATCACTCCCATTCAGCGATCACCCATGACTTGAAAAGCTTTCTCAGCTGAAAACATTTTGTTCCTGTGAAACTCACAAAATTAACATGAGCAAGCTAATAGATTTTAATGAAGAATTCATGATTCTGGTAGTGAAACATCACACTTACGTGTTCTGATGAGATTTTCTTGAGAAGTTCAGAACTGGGTGTACCAACCACTTCCATTATTCGTTTCAGCTGATCAATATCTACAAACACTTAAGAAAACTACAGGAAAGGCCATCTGCTTAAATCAGAGTTGATGCTGATGAACTACTACGATTCCTCATCACTGGCCAGCCTGATGGGGGCTGATAGGAACTTGAGTTCAGCAGATCTAGCCTAAATAAATTAGTTACCTGTCTTTGCTTTGCTTTGCCATGAAAGGAAGAAAGAATTATAGATGCACACATACAGACATGAACTTCGGTCACAGAAGTACAGTGGGCCTTCCATATACATGGAGGTTCCATTCCAGGAACCCCTGCATAAAAGAAGAAATGCAAATGCTTATGTTCCATAATACCTAAAGGTGGCAAATTGCGTGCGTATGAGTGCACTCCCATCACCACCATTTTATATGTAGGGATGTGACACCTCATACAAATACAAATACGTATGTATGGAGGTCATGCTTGAGGGGCCCACTGTAAGTGTTTTTATGTGAGAGGGCAGGACATCTTTTCCTGTCCTGCAACATCCCTTTGCAGACATATTCTGTGACCAGACATGGAATAGCTGATACATGGGACTACATGGTTCACTACAACAATAAAATCAAGGATGCTTTAGGACAGGGATGGGCATCTCTAAATGCCAAACTGCAACTCCCACACCATTGCCTATGCCGCCTAGTGTCAGTGAGAGTTGCAGTCCAACAATATCTGAAGAATCAGAAGAAGCCCACCTCTGCTTCTAGACATCAGCTAAGAAAACAGGTTGAGTGGAAATCTCAGGTTCTTTATTCATTATGAGAGGACAGCCAATCACCAGTTATAGTACTATGGAAAGTGTGAAGTGTACTTAAAACTGGTTCTCTGTTTGGATAAAAGAATTATGGAACTATGCTCAAATCCCCTAACAAGTTGTTTTCAATGCAGCTCAAAACAGGAAAAAGAGAAAGCTATTTTCTCATAGTGCTAGGTTCTACTGAAGCAGAGAAGGCTCCTACATTTGTCAGGTGGGTTCTGAATTTCTTAGCAGCTCTCTTCTCTGATATCTCCCAGTAACCACCACCATCTATTTCAAGCTGTGCTTATATCTGGGTCATTACTGAAATGAAGCATACAAAAGATCCTAAGCACCCCGCAGTGGATTAAGGACACATTGTTAGGGCTGCTTATTTGACTTTGTGTCCAGCTGTGAAAAACAGTCACTTTAACTATTAGCAACATGTTTGTTGTACCAATTTTTGTTAAATGACTAAACACTGCCTTAAGAGCAATTTCAATAATGAGAGCAGAACAAGGCTCAGAACATATTTCCACTTGTGTCATTTCACCAGGCGAGAAGGATACAGTCATTTCCTGGAAACAGGGCCTTCCCTTTCAGCAGCTCTGCCATGATGCATCCAACTGACCAAATGTCAACTGCCAAAACAACAAAACAAACAAGACAGATATTTGGAGGGTTCTACATAACAAAAGCTTTCCAATTTAAGACCTTAAGGTACTTTTTTCATACCGCACTGCAAGAACAAGCAGAGTTTGGAAAAATAGTTTTTGGACTTCAGCTCCCTTAATCCCCAGCCACCATGGCCATGCTCACTGGGGAATTTTGGTAATTCAAAAAATAATGTTCTCAAGCTCTGAGAAAAAGGTAATACTGCCAGTCTTACCTGTCTGATTATAATGCATCCAATTTAACATGATTTCTGGTGCTCTGTACCACCGTGTTGCTACATAACCTGTCATTTCATCGTCAGTTTGTCGGGCCAAGCCAAAGTCTAATATCTACAGAATAATACAAATTTTCCCATTATTTTTATTATAAAAGTATTCATATCTTTCTTCGTTCTGGCTATTGTGACTAATCTAAGACAGAGACTAGCAACATAAGCATCTGATTGAAATATCTGAAGACAAAAAAATTCTATGGTATCTATTACCTCAACAGACTCTTTTGATCCTTGCAGTGGCTTCAGGCATATGTCAGAAAATAGAAGAGTGACTTACAGAAAATTAACATGTGATGCTGCTAGATAACAGACAAGAAGTGACCTTTGCCAATTTTTACTTGGGATCCAGAAGTGACATGGAACACCTGGCTATGTCATCTTCCAATATTGGTCTCTTATCATTCCTTTCTCTTCCGGGAAGAGGCTGAAAGCTAGGCTGGGGGAGGTGTGTGTGCTTGGCCTCCACAGACCCTGACATTTCAGTCCCCCAATGTTTTTTCCCCCCTAAAAAGAGTTTTCATGTTTTGACCTAAAATGCCACCCTCCCCATGCACACTTGAAAAGAACAAGAAAACATATAGTTAAATATTATGTCTGGTCACCATCTGTGTGATGATGCAGCCCACTGAGGGTCTGGAGGAGCCAACAATGGCTCTCTGATTCCTGATATGCTCACCACTAAAAGCCAGCATAGATTGTTGGAAATCAGAAGCAAGAGAATTCTTGACGGCATATGCTAAAGGGCACAGAACATCAGGGATAGTGCTGAAAGAAGATGCTTGGTGCGTGTGTGTGTGTGTGTCTGGAAGATGTGGGAGAAGTTACTCTGTCCATAATCTGCCACATCAGTAGTAGGTTCATAACTGGACCACAAGCTAATTGAATTGCAAGGCACTAACCTAAGACAAAAGTTTTCAGACTATGTGAAATTATGCCTATGGTGTATAAAAAGCATTACAAGAGGCCACTACAGCTAGTCTCAGGCAGAGGTCCTTCATGTCACTTACTACCTGATATTTTTCAACTAGAGATGCTGAGATTGAACTTGGAACATTCTGCATGCAAAGGACAGCATAAACTACAATCTTAACTCTTTAATTTTTTCCCTCTTTTTTACCTGAGGAACAATGACAAAGTACACACAGAAGATCAGAAGAAACTAAATGATTATGTCCCTAGCTTTTTTTTTTTTTGCTTGCTTGCTTTTGCTTGTTTCTCTCGGTTGTCTACTAGGACATCTCACAAATTCTGTCTTCCAGGAGAACTGTTTCATACACGGTGACACATTGGAAGTCTTATATACTTATTTCCTAAAGGAATCTTACAGCAAACTTTGAGGATACTTTATTTCGAAAACTAGTCAGTAACAACTTCCCTTTGCAATTGTGTAACTTCCAAAGTTTAAATAATCTTTTAAATCTACTTCATTTAAAATGTTCACATAACAGTAAAGGGAGAATTCAGGAACTATATCTTATGGTATAGTATGGGCTATATCACTGTTAAATACAGAGTGAATTGGAGAATAACATCTTTAGGATAGCTTAGATTTTTAATATTTGATCCCAAATATCCAGCTGCACACAAATTCACAAACTCATTATGTGTTTACAGTCAGAGAGATGAGAATGACAACTATAGGATGTCACTTAGGTGTTAAATATTTGACCGTAAATAATGGCAACAACATTAATTCCACATTCATGGCAGATTTGTGCTGTTCTACATCTAGGTATCATCCAACCACTGAACGTGTTGCAGTAGCACAACGAAGCCAAGAGGCATTTCCCCCATATTACAGTCTGTCTGTCAAGCATTACGTCCATGCAAGTTCACCATTCTCTAGAACAGTGTTGTAGTTCTGAGATTAACATAAAAACATTTTCAGTTATAGTCCAATCTTTACTTAACATATGTATTCAAAACAGCTGAGAGACTGGGGCAAACTCTGAAAAGAGCTTGAATAATCTACCAATTAACGACCATTTGGCTAAGCAACTTCACTTGTTCAACAAATATCACCTGGTAGAATGCCTTCAGTTAAGCGGTTTGAAAAGTATAATACATAACCAACTTAAACACAGGTGGGGGAATGTATGGCCTTCCAGATGCTGACCTGACAGACCACCACCCTGGCTTCTTGCAGATATCTGGAGGACCCTCCTGGGGGTGCCACATGCTCCCTCAGTTCCTCCTGAAGTTGTTCACAGCAGGCCATTTACTATGTGAAATATAGTGACATCCATTATGTGAAATACTCTTCCTGCTCCCTCTCCTATTCAACAGACTCCAGCTATTTATGTCTTGAGAGGCAAGCTGAAAATATATCTGTTTTTGAAAGCAACCTAGTATATATTTCAAGCACAGTGTTAACACAGTACTTTCACTTTGTGCATTGGTTTATATTGTATGTTTTATTGCTGTATGTTGCACAGTACATTGAAATCTCAGATGTAAGTGGTTTTTAAATATTTGTGTATTAATAAAAAATAAAATAACTCCCATCAAGTCTAGCCAGGATAGCCAATGGTAAGGAATCACACTGCAATCCAACAACAGCACATTCCTCATTCCTGTCATAAGCCACCAATTCAGTGGGACTAAATCCAAGCCTAAATATAAGCCGACGTAGTGCTTTGCTTCACAGGATATATGAGCAGGCTCAAACCTCCCATTTAACACAAATATGAACTTATACATGAAATGGGTGCCCTGCCTCTGGGTGGATGTTGTGTAAGAATTATGTAAATCAGATGTCAGGTGGACAGAAGGAGTGTGAACCACCACATAAAGAGAAGAATTGCATACAATCTAGAATTTTGGGGGCCAAAATAAATGTATGAAGACATACAGATTTTTTTCCACTAGGTCAAATAAAAGAGACAAAATAGCTAACCTTATAAAAATTGATGTAACAAATTAATCCTAATCTAGTGTGCTTTCATTCCATACCCAGCCAACCAATCACTTATTTTTGACATAAAACAGTTTAACATTTATAAGGCAGGAGAATAACCCACAAATGATATTAAACTCATGCCAAAAGATGACCTTTCTTTCTTTCTTTCCTTCCTTCCTTCCTTCCTTCCTTCCTTCCTTCCTTCCTTCCTTCCTTCCTTCCTTCCTTCCTTCCTTCTTTTTGCTTCAAGGTTGGCCCATTACGCAGGACAAGATGGCCATCTTGCCAGCACACTTGGGTTGTCAAGAAAGTATGGCAATTGATTAGCTATTTACTTTATTATTACTATTATTGTATTTTTATTGTCCCAGATAAGAGTGTCATGTTTGTGTAATTTTCTTCCTTTTGTGCTACAATAACTTGACTGGCTTTGGATATTATGCACTCTAATCGGGATGTGCAGGTAGCAACATCTGTTGCTCCATTTCAAGCAGCAGAATGTCTTGGTGCATCCTTAACTTGTGAACAGACATCCTGTAATGCTTACAAACCTTTTAAAACATCTCCTTTCTTACATCTCACTGTAGTCCCTAAGGTAGTGGCAACTGTTGACTTTCATGTCAGTGAGGTGGTCAATCCATTCCAGGCTTTTGCTGGGCGTGAAAAGGACTATTCAAGATGCTGAAATGTTTGGGGTGGGTGGGAGTTCAGCACCATGGATAACTTCTTTAAAATTTAAAATATCTGGAGTGGATTAACATCCCCACTGACACAGAAACTATCAGCTATCACTGTCCTAGCACTGATAAAAACTGTTTTTAACATCACCAGCCATTTGCAAGCCCAAATATTCAGGGTATGCAGAGGGGTACTTTTGTAGTAGCTCCTCAGCTGAGCTCCTTTTCCTTCAAAGCTTTACTAAATCCAGGATATTATTATCCTCATTTCAATATTTTTTCAGAGTGAATTTTTAAAAACACATTTTTTTAAAAAAAAGTGGGGCACTTTTTGTGGGAAGGAAATTATTTGGAAAAAGCAATTTAATAGGTGGGGGTTTTCTATACAGCATGATGGGTAGAGTTTTATCTTGGTCCCCCATATGAACCTTCAAGGGTTTTTTTTGTAGCCCTTGGCACCCTCCAGGCTTCCCAGATGGACTTTTTTTCTGGTTCAGGAGCAGCATATTGCCTTTTAAAGAGACTGTAGGACTCTGCACAGTTTAACAGCAGTGGACTACTGGCCACTTTTGCTTTTGTTTTTCTTCTTTAGGTGGAATTATTTGACTGTCTATGTGGGCCTTGGAAGATCCAAAGAAAAGAAAACTGGGCCCTCTGCATCTACCCAACCTTGGTGTAAAGTGCCAATCACTACGATTCGGCAATGGTAACCGGTAGAACATTTCTGAACATAGATTCCATTTTGGATGTGGTCCACCCAGCAGGATGGCACCTCTTTTGCACAGATGACATCCCTCACTCAATTTTTGCTGTTCAGTCATGGTAGCTGTGACTGCCATTTCTCTTGCCAGATCAGAATGATGTCTGTAGTGATGCATATATATTCAGTGCTGTCATGATATCTGGATTGGGACCTACATGTACAATTTTATAATTCTTTCTGTTCTTTAATTGATTAATTATTTGGAAAAGTGTGGGAGAAAAATATACCTAATAAGATCACTGAAGACATCTCTATTCAACTTACATGAGAAAATGTGAGACATAAACACTATTAACCAAGACTTCCCAGAGTGGTATTTGCAGGAGAATCAGAAATATGGGCACCCATAATAAGATCAACACAAGCCACAGGGTTCTATCCTCTGCAAACTAAGACTCAGACAATGCTGGTATGTGCATTCACATAATGATTTTACTATGTATCTTCTTTGCTGAATGCTAGTCTTGCTGTTTGTTATCTGCTACATCTTGCTCTTTCATCTCTTTCTTTCCAGGGCCTGAATATGAAAACAATTTTTTTACACAACTACCACAGGAACTGTGGAAATCAGAAGCATGTCTGCCTTGAAGGGGGAAACCCCCAAAACTTTCATAATAGTCTAGTATGTATTCAGACAGTTCAACGTTAAAGAAATTTGCAAAATTACAGCATTGTATAGTGGAACATAGAAAACTGCCTTACACTGAGTCAGAACATTGGTCTATCCGTGCCAGTATTGTGAACACTTGACTGGCAGCAGTTCTCCAGGGTTTTACAGGCAGGAGTTTTTCGAACCCTATGTGGAGTTGCTGGGAACTGAACCTGAAATTTTTTGCAGGTAAGAGCAAGTGCACTACAATTAAGCTACCCCTCCATGTTAATCACATGTCATTTATATGACTCAGCAATAATCTGTGATGATTCTGACATTATTTAACTTTGTTTATCAATATTATAACGATAAAATCTAAAAACCATAAAAAAGATATTACTTTGTTTCATATTTGCATTAAAATATACTTGGTCCCAATTTTACCGAAACAATCAAAATAGCATGAATCCTACCCTTAATTCACAGTCTTCATTTACAGCTAGGTTACTGGGCTTCAGGTCCTGCATTAGAATACAGTTAACAGGGTTAAAACAGGGATAAAATTAATAAGATGAAGCTAGTCTTTTTAGCTGCAATCCTGTCCCCATTTATCTGGGAAGAGGCTCTACTGAACTCAGTGGGACTTGTTTCTAAGTAGACATGTACAGGATTGTGCTGCAGCCGTTTCAATACAGAAAACCCATCCAATGGTGCTCACAGGACCTTATATCACTGATGCAACTTACCCGGTGAATGATTCCAGCTGAATGAATATACTGCAAAACAAAAAGAAAATAGATAAGGTCTGACACTCAAGTCAAACACAAGAGGCTGTAAGATAGCTATTAGCTGTCATTCACTGTGATTAAGGTTTTCTATAGCACAGAGATTTAGGTTTGCCCACATTTCTAGCTTTACAGCAAGCACACAGCAAAGTGGGTAAGAAAAAAAATGTCTGCAATTTGTACTTGAAAAAAAGTACTTGAAAAAATTTTTTATAGTATAATTTCTTTCAGTTATGAAAGATTGCTAAACCACAGAAATAGGCACATGCAAGCCACATCTCAGAGTATCCCCCTGTCCTGGCTGCCATTTAGATAATCACACATTCAGGGCCTTCGGTTGTAAGGAGTTCTGTAATTGTATTCAGCCCGACGTGGTTACAACTGTTTTTCCACATTTGAATATGCCATGATACAAATGCTTTGGGCACAGCAGAAAATGTGGTTGGGATCATGTGTTATATAGCAGGGATAGACAATATCCCCCCCACTGCAAATCCCACAGTTTTTTTTCTCCATGTGCCCTATGGGGGCACAGAGAGCATTTTTCACTACATTTTCAGACACCTAGGCCATTTTAGGCCTAAGGTCTTTAGTCTTTTAGGAAGTTAGCAGGAATCACTTCCTGTTTCAAAACAGGCTTCTCCTGCACCTAAACTGGCCCAAGGGGGAGTGCCAAAAAGCATGGCAAAATGTCCCTGTGCTCCCAGTGGGCATTTGGGGCAATTTTTTGGCACGTACTTTGCCTACCCCATCTGACAGGATGCTCATGTTCCTACACAGATTAGCCCTACTTGTTTGCAGGCTGTTGGGAATTCAGCTGAAAACGGAAACAAGAAAGCCATACATTTAGGGAAGTAGACAAAGTAAGTGCGTTGGTGGGAGGAGAAATATAACCATAACTGCCTCATAGGTGTTCACAGACTGAGATACCTCTCCTCATGTTGTCCCCTGCCCCTGTGCACAAAGGACCCTGCATTCTGGACGAGAGAGAAATTCCTTCTCCCTTGATAAGATGGCATGGAATCCTAGATCATCAAGAATTATCTGATGTATATCATTGTGTATTTTCTGTCCCTAGAAAAGGGATATTCATCCTTGTAAAACGCGGAAAAAAACAAAACCACTCGTCAGTGCCAAGTGCGAAAGGCGCACCCAAGCCTCACACTCAAGGCCTGCCCAGCCTGGCATCTCTTTGTGATCAGAACTGAACAGCCAAGGAGATCTCTGAATCAAGCCAGGGCCAGGACGAACGGGTCTGCCTCAGTTCTCCCTTTTTGAGAACGCAGTCCCTTCTTCACTCTTGTCCCCCCTCGGTTTCTTCCGTTCAGGACTTTCCTCCTTTTCTGCCTTCCCTAAATCTGCCCTTCTCCTAGATGTAAGGATCAGCAGTGATTTATATTTTCCAAGACTGTGGTACTGTTGGCACTAAGGTCAAGATGGTATTATTGGTAGCGTGTATATTCCAGGATTGAAAATAAGACTCTGTGACACTGTTTTAAGAAATACAGAACTTCAAACATTTATTGTAACACTGTTGCTTTAGATGTGTTTTGTATCTAAATGTTTATAAACAGCACACCATTCTTCTCTCTCTCTCTCTCTTTCAATTCATTCACTACCTCTCGTACACCCAGTTTCTCAGTTCTCTCTCCCACAGAGCTCTTCAAATCACACTCTCCCTTCAATCACTTCCCAGGCAGTTAAAATCCGTTATTTTCCTCTTTCCACGAGCCCCTCCCCTGGGCTATCCAAGGTTCCATTTCACCAGCCAATCAGCTTGAACACTCTCAGTTGCCAAGGAGGCCCTGTTGTCAAGACCCCCTCCCATCAGTTTCGTCACAATCCTTTCCTGACAAGCAAGTATAACATTAGCAACACAGATGGAACTTTCCTAAGTTCAAACATGCACACACACACACACACACACACACACACCATGCAAGGAATTCCCATGCAAAATAAAATCATCTTTTGTTTTCAAGCAATTCAAAAGGCCCAAAACACAGAAAGAACCTCAACTCAGTCACGGCTTACTATGGGCAAGGCTTAAAACTGGCTTGTACTGAAGCATGATGCATTAATGGCTTGAACTCAGCACCATGCTAGCAGACTTCCACTAGTGCCATGGGACTTTCTTCCTCTCCTCTCCTGTTGTAGGCCTCTGCACCACCTAAACATCTGTTCCAGAAGATTTCCCAGCTCACTGGAGCTGATTTTTAGGAATCAGAAGGGAAAGGAAATCATTCACTTCCTTGGTTCACTGACTAAACTGATTCTATGAGCAAAATGACACAGATTCAGCCCAAAAATGAATATTCCTTAGCATGAGCAGAATGCTTCTCTGATACTACCAATAACCACAACCAGACTCCACCTATCTGGTTCAAGGGAAGGACTTCCAAGTCAGTACGTATGATTTCCATGAACACTTAGCTAATCATAAAACATGCTGAAACAACAGAATCTCACATTCAAAGTCTATCTAAACTGGATCATTAAACCTGTCGCAAAGTCTTTAGGGAGAAGGAGTTACTGACTTCTTTTTACAGGGACAAAAACTGAAGCAAATACCATATAACATTTGATCCAGCAATTCTTCTTATAAGAGGAATGTCAGTTAAATCAATAGAACCACTAGCTCATTGGATGCTCGTTTATATTCAATGTCAAAAGTGAAATCCAGCAGAAGGCTGCACTTTCAATTTATTTCAACCAAGTCCTGGCCCATACTTTGGTCATTAGAATATTCAAATTCTCATTCAGTCACCAAACTCTTATCTGAAGTTAAATAAAAACTGCTTTCCTAAAAGTTACAGTTCACATCTATATTTCCAGGGATGGACGACTGTGCTGGGGCTGGGCTTCCCCCAGGCTACACCAACATGACAGCACAGAAACATATCTCAGTTTCCAACAGCATCCTGAACAAAATGGCAGCCACAAGTGATCCGACATAATTGTGCTTGGCATATGGCTAAACACTGACGTATTTTGGGGGGGTGGAGGTGGGGGTATTAGGTACACAGGTGGGTGATTTTGCAGATTTTGGCAGGTTTTGTAATGATTTTTGGAGGAATGGCTGAAAACTACCCCCACCCAAAAAAACCTGGTGGGAGGAATCTTTGGTGAATTGATAGCGGTCTTCAAGGACTATAAAAGCAAGATCTGGTGGAAGGACAAGCCTTTCCCGCTTGTGCCATAAAGCAAAGGGGTGCACTCAGGGCCACCAACAAAGCAATGTATGAAGGTTAAATGCTACTGTTAGGGGTAACCAGATGCTAGGCTGGTAACACAAGGATCCCTCCATGCTGAGGGCATACTGAAAGTAATGTCAAAGGGATTGTACATTCTGGTCGTTTATATCAGAGCTAACAAAAGTTACCTTTGGAGGATGATAGCTTCCAGAATCTCTCGGCCAGCATGCTCAGTGGCCGTACTGGCTAAGGAATTCTGGCAGCTATAGCGCCCAAGAGGTGACTCTTCTAAATTCTGCCCTATAAGGGAAGCTGGCTGTTCAGTTATAGCCTTTGTAACCTTTAGTTGCAAAACAAGTAAGTATACAATGAACAGGGAGCCAGCTAACTTCTTCTGGAATTCAGTACAGACAGAAGGAATCTCGATTACATAGGTTCTTTTCCCTCAGTGAGCAAGTAATGCACTAAAATTCTTTAATTCAGTGACAGCTTTCAGTCAAGAGTGATGAAGGGAGAGAAAGCAATCCCAGTTTCATTGCTATCACCTTTTTAATCCGGTATTTTCCTTCCTCTTTTGAAAACAAACAACACCTTAGGTTTTACCTTAAGCCCTCGAAGTAGCTGATATATAAGAAATTGTATGTGATCATCCGTCAATTTTTGGCACTTCACAATATTATTGAGGTCAGCACCCATTAAATTTGTGACAAGATACCTGTAAATACAAAACAAGTGTATTTTTGACTTATAGAAAGCATTTGCATTGCAACTCTGTTCATGTCTATGCAGAATTCAGTCTTGCTGATTTCAAGACTTCAGCCCAATGTGTTTTTAAAATTTGTCAGTTTTATAGGTTTCTTTTTCATTCAGTGATCTTCTTTGTAAATAGTCAATACAGAATATATACTGACCTCACTGGTATTAGTGGACATTAACATGACTCAGAGTTCCAGGCACTGGTACCTCTGAGAGCCACAAACATTTTACACGGTTGAGGGACAGAGGAATAGCTAAATTAGAAGGCCATTACGACCCCAAGATGGCTAGACATGACCAAAGGCAGCATAATGTTTCTTAAATTGTAGCAGTATATTCCAACTTTCCATTTGTCTGATTAAAGGATTCCTTCCATTCTAAGAAGATTCCTTTTACTTCTGGAATGAAACATTTATAGCCAGTCTACAGAATATAATGTTTTAGCTTACAGTACATTAAAGGTAAAGGGCAAAAGTCAAAGCACTATGGAACCTAGAGCAATAACATGAGGAGAGAAACATAGTGCACGGGTAGAGAATCTAAAGTCTTTCATATATTCGTGCACCCCAGTTGGTGTGGCCCAATGGATGATGGAAGTTATAGTCCAATCATAGCCAGAAACTGCAGGTTCTCCTTTCTTGGCACATATAAAAAGTGCTTTGAAGAAGGGGCATGAAAGGAATCACAGTGTCCAGTCAAGAAATAAAGGAGACTTATCTGAAGTCTAAATCAGAAGATAGATAACACAGACCTGAGAAGTCTATTTATATACATACAAGAATAATCTTATTTGCCCCAGTTAGATTCTTAAGGAATCTTAATACTTTTAAAAATCCCTTGCACTTAAAAAAAATTAAATCTCCCTTTAACCATTTTGTATCAATAGGAACAATGAAAAAGGCAGAAACAAAGATGGTCATTCATCTTCCACCTTCAACACATAAATAATTATAATAGTAATACCTATTACGTCCCAGTTCACTTGTTTTAATACTAAGAAATCAAATTATCTTTTCAACTTATGAATATAGTGGGAGCCAAACTTAAGTACTTTGGAATTTTTATTCAAATTGAAAAAAGTTAAGCACAAGCTTAGTTCTCCCATTGAAACATACGGTATGCATAAATATTCAGAACCTGGAAACATTACTGACCATGTTAATGTGGGCATACTGGCACTTGAAGTCCAAAAAAAGTAACTTTCCCAAACCTTTGTAGTAGTTAATATTGGTTAGATTGTACCCATAATATTTATCTTAGTAATTTGCCAGGTATCAGCATTTATGTCAAACTTTACTTACACTTCATTAAAATTTTCTATCGATGTTGCAGGTGTAAAAACATCTAATAACCCTATAACCTGAAAGAGAATAGAAAAGAAATCCATTTTACTTAGAGAAATTTATGAAGCAACGTTAACTACCTGTCTTCTCTGCTGTGTCTTCTCTCCCAGTTATGAATACCCTCCCCAGTTGGTAGTATTAGCACACTTATTCCAGTGCTAAGTAAAAACATGGGTGCTTATGCCTTTGGGACCTATATGGTTTTATAAAAATCCACCAAGACTTCAGCCTTGAGCAACACATTTTTTAATATGCTGCGTCTTTACTTTGTGATTACCTTTGCATTGACAATGTTGTGGCCCTAAATGTCCAAGACTTGCATGGCACTGGCAGTGAGGTGAAGAGGTGAGAAGTCTCTGCATTTCCTCACATTCTCCAGTGTACCAATCTTCTTAACTATGTGCACTGAAGGAAAGTTACCAAGTTAACTAGCCTAACACTTGTCTCCATCAGGGACTCTTTCATACTACACAATTATAACACTATAATTCCATTTGATGGCCACAGAAGCATCTTAATGAAATCCTGGGGTTCGTAGTTTGGTGAGGTAGTAGGGCTCTCTGGTTGAGAATTTTAAGGTTAATCCTCACCTGCAAATCCCAGGATTCTATAGAATGGAACCATGGCAGTTAAAATGGAAGTATACTCCTACAATTGTGTAATGAGAAAGGGCCCTAAAACAGAGTATCTGGTCTCCATTTGAATATAAAGCTAAATTAAGGAACCTGGATATAAGAGACAAGAGGAATATCATAAGAGGAATATCATTATAAGAGGTCCATATTTTTAGAGGTGTATATCCCAGAAAAATGCCCTGCATAGTCCCAGATGCATAATGGATTGGGTTCCTCAAGAATTTGTGACTTGCCAACGGACAAAAGGAAATGGAAGCTAAAATACAAGGTTCCTATTAAAGATTGATGTAGTACATTATCTTCACTCACATTTTCATGTTTCATATGCTTGAGTAATCTAAGCTCCCGGTAGGTCCTTCTGGCATGAATTAGAGACTGGAAAGGTCTTGAAAGCTTTTTGACTGCCACCTTCTGTCTTGTTTTGGTATCATACGCTGAACTGAAACATAATTGAAAAACAATGAAAAGTACTTTAGAGTCTCCCACTTTCCAGATTTCAAGCAAATATATACACTTCTACTTAATTTTTTTTTAAATTCAGCTATAGTTATGTTCCTTCACTGATATCATATAGAAAATAAAGCTATCTCAAAACCTTCTTTAGCATTAAAAACATTGTATACCACACTTAAACTTCCTCTGAACACACATACTACTGAACTGGCAACAGACCTCAAATTTTTGGTGCAAATGAATTTTTTCTAACAGTCTGATCTTATAGGCTACTGTACAAAAACATGCAGCTTGGGTCCTATCTGACGTACCACATCTCCATTCATGAACCCATTAGGGCTCTAAGATCTTCTAGAGAGGTCTACCTTGCTGTCCCACCACTTCCTCAAGCTTGTTTGGTAACAACAAGGGAGAGGGCCTTTTTAGTGGCTGCTCTGAGACTTCTTCTCTAGGGAGGCCTGGATAGCTCTGTCCTTGCTCTCCCCTCCACTGACTAATTAAAAGTTTTGTTTTATTTTTTGCCATCAGGCTTTTAGAAACTGACTGGGATGGGCTTTCTACATTGATCAGTGCTGTTTTATGGGTGTATAAGCCTGTTAACGAATTTTAATGTTTTTAACTTCATAAATTGTTTAATTGTCTTTTAAATAACACTCAGATCTATACTTTTACTGAGGTTTTTGTGTAGTTTTTTTAAAAAATCTGTATTGTTTTCAAATACGCTTTAAGCTCCCTTGAATTTTTTTACTGAGAGAAAGGCAGAAAAAAATAATACTAATACTAATAATACTAATACTAATAGCAGCAGCAGCAGCAGCAGCAGCAGGAGTAGTAGTAGTAGTAGTAGTAGTAGTAATAATAATAATAATAATAATAATAATAATAATGGTGCTGTATTTGTTCCCTGTACTACATCAATGTTGTTAACCAAGAGGCTGAACCTGCCCCAAACCACATAAACCACAGAAATGTTCTAGAAATCTGCATGGTTCAGAACACTAAATATAATCCAACTAGTATCAATTGTACCAAGGACACTCTTGCACAAATACAACCCTAAACCTAATGCAACAAAGGAGTATTAACTCAGCAGCATGAGTAACAGACTTCAAGGCCAACAAACACACACCAGAGGACACATACCAAAAAAAGACAACCATTAGCTGACACTGGAGAAACAGTAGGCACTGAACAGTTTGATCTTTTCCTAACAAAACAGACATAGCTTGTATTTTAACAGGTTCTGTTGAACAAATTGTATTCTCTTTCACTAAGTGGCACCAAGTACTTGACAGAATTTGAAAGTAATGATTTACAAGTAAGGTAGTTATCTAACAACATTATTTTTTGGAGGAAGTAGGATATAATAAAATCAGGCACTGGACGATAGAAGAAGGAATATCAACAATTTAATGCAGTTAACACCACAGTACTAGCAGAAAATAGCAAAGACTTGGAATGACTACTGAAGAAAGTAAAAGAAAATGCAAAAGCAGGGTTACAGCTGAACATCAAGAAAACAAAAATAATGACCCCAGTCAACTTACATAATTTTACAGTCGATAATGAAGACATCAGAACAGTTAAAGATCTTCTACACTTTGGCTCAGTCATAAATCAGTCAAGAAATTAGAAGGACTTGGAAGGGCAACTATGAAGGAACTAGATAAGATCCTCAAGTGTTAATATGTATCACTGAATACTAAAGTCAAGATCTATCATATTTCATATTTCTATGTGTGGTGGTGAAAGCTGGACAGTGAAGAATGCTGATAAAGAGAATCAGCTCATTTGAAATGTGCTGCTGGACAAGAGTTCTGAGGATGTCATGGACTTCCAAAAAGAGAAATAAATAGGTCCTGGACCAAATCAAGCTTGAACATTCACTGGAAGCCAAAATAGGGAAAGTAAAGCTATTATCCTTTAGACATATCATGAGACTACGTGATTCATTAGAAAAGATGATAATGCTTGGCAAAGTGAAAATTTTAATGCCATTTTCTTATGAAACCTATGTTTCTACCCTCCCAAAGAAAATTAACTGAAAATAATGGAAAGTCATTGAGTAGAACAAGTTGCTACTTATTACAAGTTTTCAACGTAGTAGCAACAACCAGTTCCTCTTGTAACATAGTTACGAAATAACAGGAATGCATTTCTTCTAAAAAATAACTTTCCAAGGTCTGCCAGTTGGGTTAATGCTCATATATTTTCTGCACACAAGCAAACATTAATTGCATTTTCATGAGTATTAAGGGGGAAAAAAATCTACTTATTTTGTATCATTCATTGTCTCATGGCAGCAACCCCTCAGAGCCAACTCTCTTCTCAGCAAATTAGTTATTTCTTGTAATAACAACACAAGGATTATCCCAAGGGTAATATCCTTCTCCCATCTGCCATGACAAATAACCAGAAGAATTAGCTTCATTAATTTGGCTTCCTGTCTCCCATGTCTCCAAGTTAAGACTCCTTTGGGAGCAATCAGAGCTGAATTCAGGGGCCCTGGTGAACAGAGAGGAGCCTCTATTAATTAGAGAGTCTGCCACCCTGTCTAGGTGCATCAAATGTTCATCATGCCTGTCAGACATTGATATGCTACATGTAATCATCTCAGGTACATCATTAATTAACATCCACCAACTTACAATGCTATAAAAGGGTGCCTTAGGCACCACTGACAATAAACACGCCTTCAGTCCAAATGGATGAGGTTTTGATAATTTGATTTAGAGCTCAAAAATCTTACAATTCGCTTGAGAATCCTATTTCTTCCTTGCTGACAGTTTGGACAAAGTTCTTCCTTGCAACCTGGAAGCTAGTGGTTGCTTTAATCACTGCCACACACCACAGCCTGAATCAGGCTAAAAATAAGGCCAATAAAACTAAGGATTCTGTTCCTATGTACATTCGCTCCATCTAGCTGGACTGTCGTGTACAGGATGCTTTCTGATCTGAACAGGAAGTACAGCTAGAGTAGCTTGTCTGTGATTGCTCATTAACTGTTGTGTACTGTACAGAGTCTGATTCAAAGCACAGCTACATTTGCTTGACATTTACTGGTTCACTTAGGTGGTCGTCCTCTTCTCCAACAACAGCTCTAGAAAGTCCTCTGTCAATTAGTTTTAAATAAAAAACAAAAACAAAGGGGGTGGGGAAAGAGACTTGGATATTATAACCTGCTGATGACTCTTCTCTTCAAATCCCTGGGCAACATCCCCTAGTGCTTTCAGATAAAGATTTCTAAGACTGGCTGTGCCCATATGGATCAGCCCATACCATAAGATTAGTATTACAGTCCTTTTCCGTTAGTTAAACTGGTGGTCATGAATGACACATCCTTTTTAATGGTGGTCACTAGCTTGTAGAACTACCTCCCAAGGGATGTGCCATGGACTCAATCAGCAATACCCTTTAAGAAGGCTTTGAAATTCCAGGTTACTTATTTTTTTAAAAAAAGAATGCTTCTGTTTTTAGGTTATTGTTTTCAGCTTATTAGTTTTCGACTGTTGGATCAGATGTTTAAAGTTTATGCTAAAGTATTCTAAAATAAACATTCGGGGAGTTGTGGCTTGTTACTTTCTCTAGTCTAATACAATTGCTAGTCCCAGCTAGACCCAGTGAATTAATTGCTGCATGGTAAATCAGCATGTATTTAAATTCCCTTGACTAAACATTCTACTCTGGTTGAGGCTAGCTACTAGCCTTACAGAACCTTGCCTGTAGGGAGAACAATATGTTCTGGAACTGATCTATCAAGGTGAAGTATGGAAATGAATACAGTGCCCCCAATTCCCTTCCCAACAATCTGTTGAGGAGGACATCATGGTTAAAGGTATCAAAATCTCTACATGAATTAATATCTGTCTTTCTTTAGGCAGTTTCATTCCCAGAAAAGGACTGAAAGAGAAACTGAAATAGATTTGATAGTTTAGTCCATGATTGTCAGGAACTTGGGTGGCAACACCTACTGAAGTATTTTGCCCTAGGACAAGAATCCTGGGAGAATCATGTTTTTTGGAAGAAGGATGTTAGGCACCCAGTCAGTCATGCCCAAGATCTTCATAGTCCATAGTCCTTTCAGGGACTGCACAACCACCTTCTTCACGGCCACCAGTATCACCTTATCCGTCAGCGAAGCATTTATTGTCCCTAGCCAGTAATCTCCTTTTTGCCAGATACAAGCAGTCAAAAAAGACAAGGAAAGTTTTTCAAAAAAGAGCAGTAGACTCCTTTGACTGCCCCATTCACAACCTTCAAAAGTCAAATTCATGAGTATAGGCTGTTCTGAAGATAATAAACTGAAATCAGCATGAGTGTGAGCAGTTTTACCTGTAAATGGGTGGCAAATTTCTTTCGGTCAAAGATGGGGAAGTTGTGGCCCTGCAGATATAACTGAACTACAGTTCCCACCATCCCCCACCACTGGATGTGCTAGCTAAGGCTGATGGAAATTGCAGTTAAATGACATGCAGAGGAACACATGTTCACCACGGGACCTTTCAGTGAATTGATCGAAAAAAATAAGGGGCAGAGATTTAAAGAGGATCGAAAAGTGAAGTTGTCTAATTTCTAATTTAAACGTTTCTGGCTAAAACCACAGAATTCATAGGAAGCCATGCATCAAATGACTCTATGCAGGCCTGGAATGAATGATAGGTACCAAAGATGGGGAATTGTTAAATCATACCCTAGAACTGTTATCCAGAAAACACACACAAACACAAACCAAAAACAAATCAAAACAAAAAAACACATAGGTGCACTTAAGGCCTACCGAAATCAATGGCACTTTAGTACATAACTGCACACTTGAGGCCTATTGATTTCAGGGTGACTTTATAGCAGGCTTAATACTTTCTGAGCTGTACTGTATAACTGAAATAATTTTGGATTTCACTGTCTCACAGCAGAAAGCTCTGAGGCCGCCATTTTTATTCTAGTGGGACTGAGCAGAAAATATAACTGGAAGTTTTGACTGGTTTTATTCAAAACACACACATTTGTTTGTCGTTTTAAGAGTTCTGCTTTAAAAAGCTTTACTGTACCTTGAAACCCCTTCTCAAGTTTGTTTTTCAGAGGTTTATCCATAGAGAAGATGAAGAAAGTAGGAGGAGGGGAGGAGAGGAGAGAAGAATGGAGAGAGAAAGTGTCAGAAAATATAACTACAGTAAAAGGTGAATAAACTGAAGAGTTTAGGAAAGAGTTTATTTTCTTACAGGGGACTAGAACTTTGAAGCAGAACTAACTGTGCTGGGAAATTCTGGGAGCTGGAGTTCAAAATAAGTAACTATCCCAAGATCTGAAAAAACAATAGCCAGACCTTGCCAGTTATGCCCTCCTTATCTGAAACAAGACACAAAAAGTTGCTTTTGTTGGCTCAATTTGTCTGTGCCTTTCCTGTACATCTTCATTCCAAATATTATTACCATCCTTGATCCTATTTTCACATATCACCCATTCCAAACCTTGGGGATTCTGAAACATTATGTCAAACTCAGTATGACAGATATTATCATTGTGGAAGGAGAAACAGTCTCTATGCACTGGTCTTGGTCAGAACAAGCCATGGATTCCAATTACGGACAGTACAAGCTGAGCAATTACAGATGATAATGACAAATGCCTTATGGCCAAGGCTTGCTCAAGTTACTGTTTTTGGGCTATAACTCCCAATATTCCCTCAGCCAAGCATGGGCACTTGGTCATATGCATCTGGCCAAAACAATATAGGAAGGAAAAAGGGCTTATTGAACATTATAGAGATCACTTCCCATATCTCATCTCCTGGTTACAAACATGGTGGCTCAATATGCACTGGAATTTATTTTCAACTAATAATCTCATCTTGGTGTTACAGATTGTTCTTGCTACACGTAATTTGGAAGCTCTCCTCTCATCTTATCATGCTTCACTGCAAAACGCCCAGAATGTTATACTGTTAACATGGCCACAACTTCAAGGGTCAAAGCAAACTTTGTTGCTTCCATGGGTGCTACAGAGGGCGAACAACTCTCTTAATGAAACCATAAATGGGCATGCTACAAATGCATTGAAACATCACCCAAATTCCACAGAGAGCTTCATGCAAATTATCACATATGGTAGAGTGGTTTAAAATGGTATCCCATGTGTTTACTTATTATTAGCAAACACATTAAGTAAAAAAAGAGAAAAGGTTGCTTTCCTGAAGCATTTCCTTTACTCCAATTCTACCAATATTTTATTGTTTTCTGGAATTTCAAGGAAACAGGTGCATGCTATAGCCTTCAGTATTTTAAATGAAATGTAAAATCATAAACAGCTTTCCTGTGTAGGAGGGAGAACAAATGCCTGGTGTAGACATGGTTGTGCTGATCTTCTGCATTGCAATTTTCTCATGATTTGCCTTCACCATGCTTCTAGATTACTGCTGTGCTTGCACAAAGCCAAAAACTGTGGCTTAATGAGGAAGTCAGGATATACATGCATCTGCTTTTTAATTGCCATTTTGTGTCTCCTTTTGCAGAAGCGGTAAAGTTATGACTGTGGGCCATAACTTCTCATAATATGGGAACCTGGAACAAATCACAATCATAAACCAGTTTTAAAATCAGAGTTTACAATTAGCTTATGAGTTCTGATGGCTTCCCTGCCATACTTAACATTAGGTTTCATGTCATAAACAATGGGAAAGTTTATGTGCTATTCCCTGGCCTATACTTTCACCTGTTCAGGGGGAGAAATGCAGGCAGTAACATTGCTGAAGCATATATTGACTTACTAAGCTAGGACTTCAGCATCATGTGTGAACCATGTCCTGGCACTAACTCTGCTTAACATCTAAGCTGGATTCATATCTTAACAATGGTGTGAAACTAGGATTCAGTGCAAGATTGTGCAAACCTGTGCAGAATTAAACCTGGTAAAAGTTAGAGCTAAACTAAATGGCAGTTCAGCAATGGAATATACTGCCTTGGAAAGTGTCCTCTTTCACAGGAGACTTTTATGTACACCCTTAGTAAGAATGCTTTTGCATGGATTTCCTTCACTGGCAGGGAGCTGGAATAGCTGACTCTTGATTTCTTTTCCAACTCTACATTTCTATGAAATCTGCATAAGTATTTTATGACTTAAAAAAAAGTCACAGTGGCCTTGCCAGGATTCAGACCACATGTATCTGAAGGGGGATTTAACCCTTCTCCCCAACATACCACTGACCTAACAAAAATCATTTTCACTCTTCCTCCTGATTCTATTCATGCCAATGGGGCGCTGTTAATGACGATAAAAGCAGGTCTCTTAGGGAGAAAATATCAGCTTCTGGAGGGAACAGTGTTCACCTGGACTACAGCTTTGTGTGAGTAGGTGGTTGGATGGGTGCATGAGCAAAGGGATAACACCCCTCCATGTGGTCTAATCCTGATCAGGAGCCTCATGGATACTACTGGAGGTGGAAAAAAAACAAAGCTTACCAGTTCTGTGAAATACAATTATGCAGTCCACATACTGGCCTAAATTCAATTGCAATTGCCTACAGTCAACTCACTGAACAAGCTGCTAGATGTTGAGCCAAAACTTCTATAAGCTCCACCGATTCAACAGATTTACTTTAATGGGACTAACAATTGGTTTTAGGCCATTGTCCAGTTTGGTCCTTAGCACGTGAAACCATGGCTAAGCAAAAAAAAAAAAAAAAAAAATGGTGTGAAGTTACCAGAGCATACAATTATGGTTAAGAAACTAGAAACACTATCTCTGTACAGGCTCAAGAAGAGGCTCAGGGTAGTATATCTTAATATCCATATATATTTTATTGAGCAAAATAAACACTGTTGTGGGAACAGGGCAGCTTTCAAACTTGAAAGAACTCTTCTGCGAAGTAGAATCTTGCACTCTGTAAAATCTGAGTACATCCACATTCCTGTACCAACCTATGGTGGCCCAACAAAGCTAATCATTTTGCTAGCTTTGCATCTCCATTTCTAGGGGGCAAATATGGTTACTGCTGTCTAGTAGACTAAAGTTACAGATAAAAACAGAGGGATGAAATAAGAGGACAGAGGAGTAAAGATCAGTAATGGATTTCCAATTATGAATCATTCTGCCAGACTATTAGCCCTTGTTTCACCCTATGAGATGGAAAGTGGCAATAGATATCTCACTATTGTTACTTATTACTTTTACTCCCAAACAATTGAGGTCAGTAAGCTGAAATGAATCTCCCATGATGAAATGAAGGTATCAATTCAGAACCAGTAAAAGCTCTGATTAGCTTATACTAAAGTGAAAAGTGATAAAACATGTCATTTTTATCAGCCTTTCAGCAAGTAATGACAGAAAGGGAAGAAACATAATGTTTGGGAGATATACATGTGGCACACAGCTATGTCTCTGTAGCTACATCTCCTGGGACTGCCCCCCAAAATCCTCCTTTTAAGTAGCACAGCCCCCCCTCCAACATAGCCATGTCTGTGTCACTGTAGAGTGGGGGGCGATCAGTCAATGTATATAGCTATTTTTCTGTTGGTGGATCCACTGGAAGGACATCATCAGCAGGGACCTCCTGAGGACTCCCAAAGATCCTTTCAGATGCTTGCTGCGGTGCATCCCATGACAGGGATATAGATGGATGTATATCCACTAATCCCCCTGCTCTCCAACGGCATGGAAATGATCATGTTGGAGGGAGAGCTGCATTGTTTGCCAGTGCTAATCTCAGTAAAATCTATCTTGAAGGAATAAACTGTGATCAACAAAGATAATATTGCTGTTTCCCAGGCCATATATAATAAGGTCAAACAACCACAAGTGATATACAACATAGGCGGCCTTATGAATCTCTTATATCATGACACTAGACAAGTAACAAGTGCTGAAATAATGACTTTAGAAATAGGGACATAAATCTTTACTTATCTTGTTCATAAATGCATAAATGAAGAATTTCAAAAGTTTTCTACCTTCTGGGCTAGATATATTGGGACTTTTTGTTTTTTTTGCAAAAGTATATTTCACACAAAATGTTGGTTGTTTAAAAATTATGAGATGTTCCAGGCATGCATATGGATTAAATTCTATAGATGGCAAGACAAAATTGCATTTTATTTTGCTTTCAGTGTTTTACAAACAAGAAAAAAAAGGCACAGATTTATTCTCTTCATATTTTCTTGGCAGTAAGTCAGGCGGACCATGGGGAATGCTCTCAAACAAATGTGCAGAGGATTGAGCTGAAACCAAAAAAAAACAAAACAAAAACCTGAAGAGCACTTTATAAGTCACTTATTGGGTTTTCCTTTAAGGGCTGGAAGAAAAAAGCCTGGGGAAGTGAACAGTTTACTTTCTTTTACTGCCTGGGGATATCCTCACTGTTACCAGTGTAGGAGATCCTAGCACTGGCTACCTTAAAAAAGAGAAGTAATCTGCATGGACACAACATAAAGATCAGCACGCTTTTCTATGAGACAAAATAAATCTTTTCTCATACAGTCCGCTCTTTGGTTTAATCTCACTGAGCATAACAGAATTTACTTCTGTGAAGCCAGAGACAGGGAACTTAACCTAATAGATGCTGATGGACTGCAACTCCACATCATACCTACCATTAGGTATGTCAATGAGAGTTGCTGCCCCTAGTCTGTATTAAGCAATTCTCATAGCCACAGGATTACAGCCTTCAGTGTAAAGACCGGATCTGGGTGGATGACTGTCAGTGGGCCCCTTGGATGGGCACATACTGTCTGCCACAGCCCTGGAATTTTAAAAATTTATTTTCCTCCTGAACACTTTCTTCAGGGTGTTTGGGGGCAACTTCTTCACCTTTTGGGTTCTCTGGGATCATTTTGTATAAAGGTAGCTGTTTCAGTGTCTTAGCATCTCAACAAGCAGGCACTGCAGTGCACATCTGAGGAGAGTCCTCATCTGAAAAGGTTTGAATCTACATATAAAAAAGGGAGGGCTTAATCGAAACATTTTATTCAGCTTCTCCAGTCAGCATTTAACAACACTGAAGGGCAATTTTAAAAAGCTGACACACTTCTAGAGTATGCAAAATGTAAATGCAGCATCAGCTAGAAGTCACACAATCAGATCTTGAAACAGTTTGAATGGCCTGCCAGTCCAATTTATTATGCCTTTTTTTTTTTTTGCAGAGTTTGAGAATTTGTAGTATTTATAGAAATTTCAGTCTGAAGTGATTCCTTGCAGGGAAATTTTCTGTTTCTATCTACAGAGGAAAGAACATTTTATTTTCACTTTTAAGACCCAGAACCCTAAGAAGTGCATGAGATACATGTTGGCAGCTAGGATTCCTAACATGTACACAAATTAATTCTGAATTCAAAAGATCAAGTCAGATCAAGACTATCAACCTTGAAGACTCACAGCACAAAATCCTGTTTTTGTGCTTTAAGAACCTCAAGGGCTAAACACTGGTACAACCTTTTTTTAAAATCACTTTCCCTTTCACAAACGCATGTGTTGATTTGTTATTACATTGAAAGAAGTGGTACCTTTCTAAAATATTAAGCTACACACCATAAAACATTTTGAGAGATATGTGAAAGACACTAGCTATTCATTTTTAATTCTTGTGTCAAATTTAATATGGAGAATCTAGAAGATGGATCAGTGGGGTGGGGCCATGTTCTCTTCTGTCATTGGGCATTATACAGTGTACAGCTGGGTTCTCAACCTATCCTTTATGGGGACCACTAGATCGTCATCAAACGCTTTAGGAGACCACCATATAAACAAACTTCTTCAAATATTAAGGCTGATGGGAGTTACGCACCTCTCCATCTGGCGCCTCCTACTATCAGAAAGTGTTTCATGATACTGGTAGACTGCATCTGACATTTAAGATCAGATCTATTTCAGTAAACAAATTGAAGGGCTCCATCACTGTGGTTTTTCCCCTTTCTCTCTCTCTCTTTCTCTGTTCATTCATTTCACATCCCCTTGCATACTAGAATCTCACTGATCCATCAGTGCAGTCCTCTTCTGGGTCATGTACTCTGGTCCAAACACTACTGCCTGGGAACTACCGGTGTATATATCTGCCCTGCAACGTTTCATAGTTATGGATCTTAAAAATAAAGGCAAAAGATAAAGAAGCTCAATCCAAATTAACTTAAGTATTTGAATAATGTCAAGGTAAAACTAAAGCAGCTCTCCTAGGAAACACGATTTGCACTTTCTCCTAGTTTTGTACTATGTAACCAAAGTGTAGACCTAAAGATTAAATATTTACTAGCATAATGACAGGATCAGGTATCTAATATATTTTGTCCTGAAAGGATAAATGGGTCACTTGTAGACAATACGAACAATGTGCTGAATGTATCTACAGCCCATGCGGAGACAGTAATGTTCCTCATCAAAAGGAAGCCTAAAAAACTAAAACCAATTCACACAAAGACAATCAGAGTAATATCTAGTTTGCAATATGATGCTAAGGACAATCCTGGATGCAGTGCATACCAAGGAAAGCAACTATAATTGTTGCTACACTTAGCCAACTCAAAGCTTTCATTTACTTGGATCCGGTGTGTCTTCATTGTGAGATAGCAGGAAGGTCCTGTATGTTCAGTAGCTTAGCATTTAGTTTCTGTTAAGCTTAAGCTCATTAAGAAGTTGCTAACTGCTCCAAGAAGCTTAGCTATCAACATACATTTATTATCAGGGTTTTTTTTTTCAGCATCAGACTTTTTGTCACCTTTTTTTTGGTTATGGCTTTTACTGAGTCATAATATTGGCCTCTGTGTCACTGTGTTGACTCCTGTGGATGGGAGAAGCTCTCCAGGAATTCAGTCAGATGTTTCTCCCTGCCCTGTTACTCAACCTTGTTGAAAACTGGAGATACCAGTGATTCAACTTGCAGCCTTCTATATGCAAAATATGAGTTCAGCTCATGAGCTTAGAAAAGATTCTGAACCTTATCTGTTCACAATTGTTTACATTAATGCAGGACAGATCTAGTCTCAGTTTAACCATTTCAGAGTAAATACAGTTCACAGCCGTTATGCTGCAACATAGTACCACTGCATGATTTAAAACACAGTGCAAATACCATAGGCTGTTTTTATGATTACAATACAAGATAAGCTCATAATTTAGTTCTTATTTCTTTGTTAGATCCTGCGTTAGCCTAGGATATTTTGCTGCCTGAGGGCAAAGGACAAGATGATGCCCCTACCATTTCACATACAGAACTTGGAATGGTAGCCAAACAACACTGGCAATAGAAAAGTGACCTTCACTGCATGAGAGGGCAGCAGGCTGTCATACGACTCACAAAACAGGCCTGTGACACATACACCTCTATCCCCTAGCAGAAGTAAAGGGCAAAGGGCTCAGAAAGAACCTGAGAAGAGATGCTAATATCTGGCACCTTACGCAGTTGGCCCCACTCCGCCTGATGGTGGATGTCTTAGTGATTATAACTGCATCATGTCACAGAGATTTATACACATAAACATATACACTTCATCTATAGCAACTGAAGAAGGTGAAGGTCAAAATATTTTGCTCATTTTATATTTTTAGTTCTGTTCATTAGCCACTTCAATAAATATATATATTTTAGCGATTAAAAACATTCTTGTGGCATCCAGGACAAACTCGGGAGAAGTGTGCACATGTGCATGCACAGAGAATCCCCTTTTCATTTTCCATTCAAATGCTGGCCAGTCCAAAATGCATTAAGATTCAGACATACATATTTACCAGATATTTAACACCTTAGAAGACTTTTCCTCCAAAGGCAGATGCTTTACAAAGTAATCCTATGATTTCACTGGCCAGATGACTTCTATGCTAGTAGTAAAGCATGAAAAACACAAGCCGTTCGCCCAATTTTTCTAGGAAATGGGAAGGAACTATGCAAAGCCCAGAGAACAGGAGTGCATGGTTGGCCCTACCCCACTGTTAGGCACACTACTGGCCACACTCTGCAGATCTCCATGCCAATGCATGAATATCCGGGGGGGGCAGATTCAGTGGCATGGTTGGTCTGGGGGAACCAAGATGTCCCTGATGCTTAGTCACCATGTGGAGGAGCTTTGCTGTTGCTGTTGTTGAGTGCCTTCAAGTTGTTTCTGACTTATGGTCAGACCCTAACACAAGTCTATCATGAGGTTTTCTGGGGGCTGAGAGAGTCTGATGTGCCCAAGGTCACTCAATTGGTTTCCACAGCTGAGCAGGGAATCAAACTTTGGTCTCTAGGGCTATACTCCAGTGCTCAAACCACTACGTTGCAGTAGTCATAATTCTACGTACTCCATACTGCAAGGTCAATAGTTTTGAAAGGACAAGTATTATATACCCATCTTTTTATCCTATTCTCTTTGGCTGTTGATGTTTTCTTTTCTTTCCTCTTCAAAGTGCTCTTGTTCTGTAAGATATGCCATCACGAAGTTACATGTGCTCATTCTGCAGCTGGGGAGGCAGAGTATTGTGGCCACATGTCTAGATACAAAATTTGTGTTTCTTCACAGGATCATATATATCTATTTCACAGGTACATGATTCAGTGCATTCAGAGACAGAAAAGATACTCTCATTGGTTTATGACTCCCAGAATCCCTCAGCCAAGTTAGTCAGTGACCAGGATTTCAGAGTTGGACCAAAAAAAAATTTTTTTCCCAAACTATAATCAAAATCCCATATACCACCATGGTTGAAACAGAGGAGTGGGATGAAGCAGGGAAGAATCATCTTGGAGTTTGCACTGACTCTAATAGGAATATTTTACATTGTGCTACTTCTTTTGTTGGTATGTGTGATGGAGCCTGAGGTGTGTGGTTAGCCTGAGAAGCAACAGGTTGCCAAGGGACCCAGGGGGCTCTGGGTAAGAGAGGAACTCAGCCCATTGGTGCATGGGAGGGACTAAGCTTTCTGAAGAGGAGCTCTATATAAGGGGATGCCTTGCATTTTTGGAGAGATTCCTTCAGGGAAAGAAGCAGGGAGGCTTTTGGTGTATAAGAGTGTGGTTTTCTTAAAGGCCCAGTGAGAGGCAGAGGAAAGACCAAATCACTTCTGAGTGGGGCAGAAAGTGAGACCCTGAATTAAGGATTAGGACTTTGAGCAGAGGAAGCTAAAGGTCTGTGTGGGTATGAACGCTTTGTACTTGAATACTGCATTGAGCTGAGGAATCTGGCTAGACATTCTTGGAAGTTCTATTTTGCCTGTATATACTTGTAATACCAAATACCCTTTCCCTGTTTGTTGTTTTAATAAAGATCGCATTCTATATTTACAATTCCTGACTCAGCAGAGTACTTTTCTTCAGTTCTATTTTTGATAGGAATACACTACCACAGATTATCAAATCCTTTTGAACAAGACCAGAGAGGCTTTACTCCTTTTCTACTAAGGGGGTGGATTTAAAAAGGGGAAACCAAGGTTGTTTAAGGAGGGTGGCAGGGTGCTATAGCAGGCTTGGATGGGAGTTGCACTCTCCAGGCCGAGAAAAGGAAAGGCAAGCCTGGCCCACCCTCCACAGTATGCTATTACAACATCATGAGAATTTTGATTACTGTTTCACCTCTGACATTTCCCCAGTTCCATACAGTTTATCTCCTTGCACCACACGTGGGCAGAAAATAACGCTAACATTGGCTTCTTAACGGCCCAAGAGCATTGCTGTGTCAGTATAATTCTTCCCCTCTAGAATACCCATGGTCTCTGATAACAAGTGTTTAGGATCAATCATATTCAGCAGGCATACACTTAGAGGATGATACTATACTATTAAACTGCTTATGCAGAATCAATAACCTTTATGAAGCAAGGATCCCAAAGGCATTCATATTCTCATGTTTTCCTGTTATGTTATCCCTTATGCCATTGAACAGTTGAAGGGAACTGAATTTTGCTCTCCACACATGACTATATATCTGAAATAAAGAACAAGTTGGTAGTGAATATGAAAAAGGGGCAAATCAAAAGCCCATAATTATCAAGGGATAATTTGCTTTGCCTCTAGATCACTTTTATTTATTTCATTTATTTTATTTATTGACTTTGTATCCCACCTTCTTCCCAGTTTGGGATCAAGGTGACTTGTGTCCTGGCTTAAATAAGCAAGTAACTGAGCACAGCTTGGAAGTAACTAATAAACAGGTTAAGCTATTAATTTGTTGCACTTTTCTAGCAACGTCCCCTAACACATTAGGTCCTCTGGAGAAAATATATTATATGGTTTTGTTGTCAGGAAAGATAATCTGGAGGATAGAAAGAGGAGACAGAGAGAATGAATGAATGAATGAGAACTTTCTGAAGTTCAGTTTAGAGCAGGAGAAGAAATAAAAAGCAAAGAATGGAAAAGAAGTAAAAAAAAGATAAGCTGGCACAGAATAGAAATGGATAGGGTGATTTTTTTTCAAGATCAAACAGCCAAAGCACTTTCAGTATATCAGACCTTCTAGGCCTGAAAGCCACGTCTCTTCCCTGTGCCTGCCTATATGGAACAAAAATGTTTGGAGTGGGGTGGAGTACACTGTGATTCTTTCAGTAACTTATCTTTATCAGTTAGATAACCAACCTAGACTGGTTTCTACTGTATATTAATACATAAGATACCGTCTTGTATTATTTGGGGTAACCTGCAATTAATTCATTGTAATCTTATTTTTCCTGATACAGTGCTATACAAGTGAATAATGAAATGAAAATTTATCCTTATGTTGTGGTGTCCTTTTCTCTTGGTTTCTCCCTCCTCTCTTTCGTCCTTCTTAATTTGCTGTTTTACCCATTTCTCTTTTTCTCTTCCTCTTTTCCTTCCCCATACCCAGTTAAATTACACAATTAAGGTAAGATTGGTGCAGAGAACAGCAGGCTTGTTAGACAACATGATCATTTAGACAGGAGATGCCACAGACTGAAGTTGGGACCCTGGATCCTGCATGCATAACATGTGATGAAGAACTGATCTTTGCAAACCAACTTCTTGACTAAGAATAAGGAAGCAGAAATGACATACTGATTCAGTTGTGTAGAAAAAAAATGTTCTGCACATTCGCAGAGTCTCTTAAAAAATTCCAATTATGAATTCTCCACCCTTGATTCACTGACTGATCTTTGTAGCTATCCACTTATTGCTGCACTTATGGTGGCTCAGTATCTTCAAGGGATATAAATAATTCGTTATTAATCTTCAACAAACAAAGCATTAGAAGACTGAGTGTACACATGTAGATCATGTCGAAAGAAAAGAGAGAAGCAGATGAATGATGAATGTCGTTGAGCAGACTAGAAGATTGAATGCCATGCTTTAGGGTAACCTTTCTCATCCTCCCAGTTACCAGTCAAGTTGGGCTTCCAGCATTGCTGGGCAGCAATCGTATTATGAACTTTGCAATGCATTTGGGGGAAAAAAAATACTACATTGCAGGGCAGCAAGTTTTAAAAAAATATTCAAAGCCCCTTCTAAGAAGCCAATAACAAGATGTGCCCCTACAATGAACAGCAGCAACCTCCATGGTATGCTCTGTCAATATGATAGCATGTCTCAGAACTTAACATCTTAACCTAATCAAGTGGTTTCAGTTATCAATGTTGATGACACTGTATTTCCCAATTCTAACATTTAACTTTATTGAGTTAATTCTCAAACCTAAAGCTCAAAACTCTGTAATGAATTACATAAGACACGAAAACATACATATTGGCAGAACTGTCTTCTTTAAAGTAAGTGGCTGCTTTCACATCCAATCCGTTCCCCAGGCATAGCTACCAGAATCCTTTCTATGAATCAAGCAACAAGACATATACACCAATGAGCTTGTGATCCAGTTGGAAGCAAACCTGCTGAGCAATGTGTATGACACCACATGCTTCCACTTCCATCAGGAGAGAAAATGGCACTCTCACCACATGAATGCTTTTCAGAATTATAGTGGTATATTTTAAAAAATCAGGTACAATTAGGAAAACAAAGTGCTTTGCCAGTAACAATGGCCAACTCATGATCTGAGAGTGATTTTATAGAGTTTCCTGAAAAGGCATAGTGATGCCAATAAAAAGAGCCTTGTGCGCTTATCCATGGGAAACAAGTCCCTCTCTTTTCTCTCTTTTTCTTTAGAATTGTCTTCTTTGGTGCAGTGGAAAGAATAGAGTTGTACTGTTAAATGGAAAGATTCAATCGAAACTGAGATCTACATAAAGAGGCAACAATTCTCAATTTTACTATACTTTTCTTCTTTCTATAATCTAATATATAAAGTCAAAGTTTGTTTGTCTGTGTCAGGCAAAGATCTCATGTGATTGGCTGCCTAAGAAGATTCTATGGAATCCTGGGGTTTGCAGTTTGTGGAGGGGCCTTTAGAATTCTCAGCCAGAATGCTCTTGGGCCTGTCTTGAATTGGCCAGTTGCTAAGGAGATGAGGCCTAGTGGCAAGGAGGAGAACAACGTATTCCCTCACCAACCCAACCTATGTATGCTAATAACTCTGAATACAGACTGGATTGGGAAATATGGGGAAAAGCTACAGGTACTGGACAAGACAGTTTGGGGAATTAGAGATACAGGATCTCAAATCTTTCTAACAAGTATTACCTATGAGAAAATAAAATCCCGGGCAATGCTGGGTATATATGCTACGGTTTAATATTTAGCAATAGTAAAGAGAGAAAGTTCACTTTATTGGCCCATGGCACTGTCTGTAAAAGCAAAATGCTGTGACAAATATGAGACAAAGCACAGAACAAGAAGAAAATGATATACACTGGGCCCTCAGCATCCACTAAGGTTTGGTTCCGGGACCCCCCACAGATACTAAAATTCTCAAGTCCTAATTATGTACAGTGGTGTAGTAAAATGGCACCCCTTATATAAAATGGCAAAATCAAAGTTTGCTTTTTGGATTTTTAAAAATATTTTCAAGATTTGGTTGGATGAATTTGTGTATACAGAATCCACAGATATAGAGGCCATATACTCTGGGACACAACAAAAGTAATGCCAGAGAAAGAATACCCCCACACACACCACACACAAAATGTTTCTCTCTATTAATGACAGCTAAGCTCTTCAAGCATAAGCCTTGGTTTAGGAGGCTTCAATTGCTTATTTCTGACCAACACGTAACACATATAATTGTTCTTTCATGTAACTGAACCCAATACCTCAATCCTAAATTTGCCACTTAAGGCCATCTGAACTACGGCAGATTTCCAAGAAAGATAACATTTCTATCCAGCCAAGCATGAAAATCATACTAATGTGGCAGCTGAGCACATCATCTTCTGAATACAGATATTCAAGATTTCTGATACACATATTCTCAGCTAACTGTGTGTATAACAATATATAAGTGTCCATGCTCATACACAGTGTACATTCATGTAGAAAGCCCACGTCTGAAGCTGCTCTTGGAAGCAAATCTCACTGACTCCCAGACACTGGCTTAACTCCCAAGTTGTGCATCCATTTGTGTGATAAGTCATCAATGGGAAGTCATCAAGGCCAATGGGACAAACACCTGTAGCCACTTACCATATCATACCCCATTATTGAGAGACTCTCAGCCTGTAAGAGCAGATTTAAAGGAGGCACAGAGGGAAGAGCAAATGGGAAAGCTCTACTGTATTCTCTTCACAGGGAGAATGTAAGTATCCAGGCCACTGAATTTAAAATCAGGGTGTAACTATGAATTTTATGCTGATGGTGTCTTTAGCCTTATATTTTATCTGGAAAAGCCCCATAAATTTTAATGAATCAGAATTCTGGCAAAGTGGACATAATATTTTTCCATCTAAAGGTTCAGTGTAAGGGAGGAATGGGAAATACTGGACTCAGACCAAAAAAGAGAGAGAGAAAGCAGGGCGAGGGGAGAGTTTGAACATGACATATGTCATACATTCTTTTCCACTAATTTCAAGGCCACTCTGAAAAACATCATGTCCACTCACAGAACATTGTGTGTCTCTAATTCAGTACTTATGTTTCACGGTGAAACTAGTCCCTCAGAATGAATTCAGACCAAAGAATTATTATGACCAGGAACGACTTGGCACTTGTTGAACACTTCTGCCAGGACAGCCACTCCCTCTGTAACCTATCAGGCCCTCTGACCTAAAATTCAACTCTAATGATGTGACTAGGAAGTATAGTCATTACTTGGTAATTACAAAACAGGATTTTTGACTTATTCGTTGTATCTCAAGAAGATGAAGGTTCACACATGGATGTACCCACCCATTTTGTCCTCATACTAACCCTGTGAGGTAGGAGCTTAGAGATGGTCCAGGGAACTTCATGACTGAGAAGGGATTTGAATCTAGATATTTCTAGTCAAATACTCTAGCTCCTAGAACATCAACCCCGAACAAATCATTCCAGATTTCCACGATGACTACACCAGCTTATTCATATTCACTAAATTCAGATGAAGTTTTAGAATGTATTAGATTTAAACAGAGTTCCACTTTCCATTCAGAACACTCTAAACAATGTAGGATGTGTACAAAATGATAGAATAATAAAGAACCCAAAGATATAATAGCAAGTTATAAAAATTATGCAGCAATCTGCCTCACAGAACCAAAATCTGAATAATGTATAATGAAATCTGTATCACACAATCTGAACAATGAAAGACCTGCCTTGAGAAATACTTACATCAGTAAGTTGCATTTCTATGTAGTTACCTCTTTTCCCCTTATGCCTGATGAAGAGTTCTATTTAAACTTGCAAGCTTGCACACTCTTTTATCAACATAAATTGAATGTCCTTTTTTTGGATTACATGTCCTGGAATCTCTCTTTGTCAGCCATGATGTTTGAGGGATTCTGGTACACATAGTCCTGAAAAAGTAAAATTTCCAGGCTTTGCTCTCTGTCAATTTTGCCTCTCAAATTTGTTCAACACTAAAACTATCTATGTCAAACAATAATAATTTTAGACAACATATCTGGCATAGGGTTAAAATAATAATCAGTTTTAACAGACTGAGAATTTATTCTTTATTTATATAGACTTTTGGCTGACCGACTGTAACTTGGTGGAGAAAAACAAAATACTGTACAGCTAAGAAAGAGGAGCATGACTTGATTTTTCTGTTCTGTTCTATGTACACAGTTTGTTATCCCAAACCAGTACTGTTTCAGCTGAGATCTTTGTTCTGTTCCCTTTAGTCCTAAGTCAACACTCCTATTAACTGCCAAGAGGGACATACCTTATACAACCACACATCACTGTATTAATGAGAGCAAAATAACCTAGACCAGAAGGCACACGACCCAAAGCATCAACTTTTCTCAGAAGGCTGTTATCAATCAGATCTAAAACAGTCTTGAATATAATTCTCAGTATTGGCACATTGCTACATTTGCTTCTCAGAAACCTGATTTTCTTTCTCATTCACATAATGACTCTGCAAAATTACTGGCATTGTTACAACATCACTGAGCACAAAGTGGTTGGGCGGGGGGGAATCAATGTTTTGACAGATGGACATTTTGTAAACACACACTCTTTTCTCTCCTATGTTTGAGGGGCTGTTTTTCCCATGGTATTGTCCAAAATTATGCATCCCTGTGACTTACCAAATACCAGATCTTGCAAATCACACAGGCTTTTGCCTCCACGGCATTCTTGAGAGGAGATACAATCTGCAAGTTTTGTGGTAACTATGAGATCACTTTCCATTCTATGTAACTGACATGTAAGCAAGGTAATAAAAGAAGTCGGTTCAGTTTCTTGGTATCTCTAGCTAAGGTTGTCTGAAACTCTAGAGATCAACTGCCAGTCAGTTCAAACAATACTGAATTAGATTATTTGACCTAGTACAGGAAGCCCCTACCTTTTGAAGCATTGTTATCTAAAGACTTCTTCTTTGGTGCTTCCAAGTTAATAAGGGCAAGTTCTATTAATTCAGTGGGGTTTTGCTCTTTCATCAGTTCTTTTTGCCTATGGAGGCTCTTTTGGAATCACTTGCACGCAGGCATTGCTTGCAAAGCAACCTGAGCAGGGATGGGGAGAAAGGAGCTAAGCTGCTGAGAGACTTTGCAAGCAACATGCATACAGCCAGTCCAAAATGAGCCTCTATAAATCCATCACACTCCCTATAGCACAGTACATGGTTTCTGATTTTCAACCAATTCCATTTTCTGACAGTTCTCCAGTCCCTAACCAGTCAGATAAGTGTGGGAACCCTGTACAAAGCAGCCTTCTGTGTTTCTAAGGTATGGATGGTTCTCAAGCATATGAAACTCTATTATATCATGCCAGACTATTTGTTTACCTAGTCAGTACTGTCTACTCCAGTTGGCAAAAGGACTCAGCCCTGCTACTTGAAGTTTTAAGTGTGGGAGTGTTAGGGGTGGATACGGAAGTTTCTAATGCAAAGTGGAAGGGCTCACATACTTGAAAGTACCCTTTATCTAAGAGAACCTGCCCAGAGTTTTTGAACATGTTCTGAGGCCTTGTTATATGTCTCATTTCCTTGACAGCACAGAGAGAGGGGCTTTGTGAAATTTCCTCTACAGCAAAGTTTGAGTGGTTCCTTCACTGTTGGCCTTTAAACAGTAGAGAAAAAAATACAATTTGCTGAGCTTTGAGTGATTCTCCTGTTTTATTGTAATGCCTCCATTTATTCTGCCTTATTTTATTTATTTCTTTGAGATTTTGTTCCATTGTGCCTTCCCAGGTTTTGCTGTAGACTACCTTGAACATTTACAAACAGAGGGACAATTTAAGAATACATCAAATAAGTAAATATATTCTGCCAAGGAACCAAAGGCCTTCTGCAGTTAATGAGGATTAATTAATTAATCTGTGTTTCTAGAGCAGTAAGCCTTTTAACAATTGATCTTTTGTTATTCATATGCCACAGACATGTGTGATTCCATTTTTTCTAAAGCATGGGTGGACAACTGTAGCCTTCCAGGTGTTTTTTAGTCTCCAACTCCCATCAGCCCTAGCCCACATAGCCAGTGGTGAGGCAACATGAGAAATGCAGTACCATAACATCTGGAAGGCTATACTAGTTCCATCCTAGAAAGAAACACACCTCTGGTCTCAGATATTGTTTAAGCACCTCAAATTGCCTTGGAGTGTCATGGACCCTCCTTCTTTGGAGATCTTTGAACAGAGGTTGGGCGGGCATCTTTCAGGAGTCCTTTAATTGTAGACTCCTACATGGTGGTGTGTGTGAGCTAAATGGCACTTGCAGACCCTTCCAGCTGTAAGATTCTATGATTCTATGACCTCAAGCACAGCATGTTCCCTTCCACAGCCCAGACATATCCAGCAAGTCAAAACACCCACCCACACACACCAATAAAAGGCTACTTTTTGCCTCAACTTAGAGAAAGAGAGCACATTCCAGCAAAACAAATTCTACCACATCATGCCATATGGTGAGGACCATACGCAGAGTCATCATCAGTGGCTGAGCTTCAAAATGGAAGGACATCTTGAGTGGAGTACCTCAGAATTCTGTCCTAGAGCCATTACTTTTCAACATTTTTATCAGTGATTCAGATCACAGGATAGAGGGAATTCTTCTCTAGTTTGCAGATGACACAAAACTGGGATGAGTGGATAATTCATTGGAAGATAGAAACGGAAGTCAAAAAGACCTACACAAACTAGAAAATTGGGCAGAAATTAATAAAATGAAGTTCAATAGAGACAAATATAAAATTCTACATTTAGGCCACAAAAACCAAATGCATGGAAATAAGATGGGGGATACATGACTACTACATGCAAAAAGGACCTTGGGATTACTGTTCATTCAAAGTAGAACATGAGCCAGCAGTGTGATGCTTCACCATAGAAGGCAAGTGCCATTTTAGCTTTCATTAATGGAAGCAATTTTCAAATAGAAGGAAGTAATCGACCCATTATTTCCTGCACTGGTCAGGCCCCACCTGGAGTACCGTGCTAAGTTTTGAGCACCTCAACTTAAGAAGGATATGAACAAGTTGCAGCAGGTTCAGAGACGGATGATATGGAGAACAAAACATACAAGGAAAGGTTGAAGAAGCTGGGCGCGTTCTGCTTGGTGAAGAGACTACTGAGGGGTGGCATGGAACATGTCCAAAAGAGGGTCACCAAAATGGTGAAGGGTCTGGAGCCATGCCCTATGAGGAGTGTCTCAGGGAGCTGGGTATGTTTAGTCTGCAGAAGAGAAGGTTAAGACGGGTCATGATAGCCATGTCTAAATACTTGAAAGGATATCATACTGAAGAGAGAACAGGCTTGTTTTCCACAGCTCCAGAAACTAGGACAAGGAGCAACGGATTCAAGCTAAAGGAAAAGAGATTCCACCTGAACCTCAGGAAAAACTTCCTGATGGTCAGAGTTGTCTGGCAGTGGAATATGCTGCCATGGACTGTGGTGGAGTCTACTTCTTTGGAGGTTTTCAAACAGAAGCTGGACAGCCATCTGTTGCAAGTGCTTTGATGTGTATTCCTGCATAGCAGGGGGTTGAACTGGATGGCCCCTGTGGTCTCTTCCTACTCTATTATTCTATGATTGTGCTCTTTAAATTCCCTCAAGGGCTGTCACAAAGATGAGGAGGCAAGCCTGTTCTCTAATGCCTGCCCCAGAGGGCAGGACCAGGTTAAACGGTATGAAGTTACAGAAGAATAGATTTTGATTGAACATTTAAAGGAACTTCTTGATAATAAGAGCAGTTTGTTAATAGAATCAATTGCCTAGAGAGGTGGTGAAGTTTCCTTCTCTGAACATCTTCAAAAAGACACTGGGCAGCTACCTGTTGGGAATGCTTTAACTGGATTTCCTGCATTGAGTAGGGAATTGTACTAAACGTCCCTTCCAATTCTATGATTCAGTGACTTTATGACTTTCAGCTTTTTTGATCTTCAAACTCATGAGTGCCCACTGCATAAATATCTGAGGCACACTGAGCAGCATTCAGATTGTGCGTGTGTGTGTTTTTAACCCATCACACAATGGCCATTTCACACAAATGGATTATCTAACACGCAATAGACTCCAGTGCCACTGCTGTTTAAGCAAGCTCCTTGCTTGAAGGCCTGATGTGCATCAGAAGAATTCTTAATGCAACAAGAAAGCAGAATGCATACCAGTTTACACCAACATTGCACCACGAGGTCTCACTAAGTCAGCATGTAATGACTGTGTCTGCTTGAGTAATACCACCAAAAACATTTAAAATACTTGGTGTTTATATAACATATCTCAAGTACTACAACCACTTTGCAGCAATCTTTATAGCAGCCAAATGAAAATGGAAGACGTGCCCTGCTGAATCAGATTACAAAGAGTTACCTTTTTTTTTTGTTTGGACTACAACTCCCTAGCTTGGCCACTGACCATGTTGGCTGGGAATTCAGGGAGCTGTTAATCCAAAAAGCAACTTTTCCCAGGCTCTGAGCGTGCATTATGTTTACAATTCTTCTTCCTCCTGTTATTCATCTATCACCTACTATCCTGCCTCTGAACACAGAGTTTCTGTTTGGTTATCCGGTCTCAGAGTTGCTGGTAGACCTATCTTCAATTAATTCCTCTATTCACCCTTAAGATCCAGGAATAGGCCATGTGTGTCCTTCCAGATGTTGTTGGACTACATCAACCACCATCAACCAAGTCACCAGAGTCGATGGATGCGGAATGATAGAGCTGAGAATGGAATGTTCCACATGTTCCTCATCCTTGTTTCAACAGTCATAGCTACCACATGATTTCCACAAATTAATGACACAATGTTTCATGTTTCTTCTTAGATTCTTGTTTCTCACACATAAACTTTCTCCCTTTTCACTGTATGACTTTGAATGCATCCAATCTCATCTGATTTCAGAAGCTAAACAGGGGCAAGCTCGGTTAGAACTTGGATGGGGACCTCCAGATAGGGCTAGGAAAGCCAGAAATCCAGACAGCCCTTGCTGCCAGGCAGAGTTAACACCACTGGGTTAGATGGAGCCTGACTCATTATAAGGCAGCTTTTTTTTATGTATATAAATATGTGTTCTCCATCCTAAAAAGCTTAATGTTATTTAATTGTTCAATCATGTCCTGCAAATTCCTCATCATTATTTGTTCCTCCCTGGCCTTTTCCATTGCTAGCAGTTGTATCCAGAAGTCTCCTATATTCTAAAACTGATTATACCACAGATTTATTTAAAGGTATTACAATCATAACAGTTTCCCTCTCAGTCCACTTCCACATAATTTTCAACACAGATTTTGCCTCCTTGCCTCCTGCATACCAAGTTGCTACCTCCAGTGAGCTGTCCATCATAATCTCAAGACAATCTAGCTATTGACAGGGTTCCATCTTGTTACATCTCAAGTTACAACAGATCAGATTTGCTAACTTAACTGCAGTTTGGACAGATCCTCCCACCATTATTCACAGTTAACTTTGGATTTCACTTTTATGAACTATTTGGCATCATCTGTACACATGACTACCTCACTGATCAACCTTAATTCCAAATCATCCATGAATGTCGTAAATAGCACTAGTCCCTATAGAGATGATTAGGATATCCCAGTGTTCTTTTCCTTCCACTGAGAAAACTCTCCCTTAACTCTGAACCTCTGCTTCCTCTGTTGACCCACAAAAACTGGACAATGTACATACGATGGAAAGTTACTTAGTCATCCTTTTATGCAATCTATTGCTTTTCTACAGTATATTTTATACTTTTCTTCCACGGAATTGCAAACGATTACACTGAGAGTTTTTCCTGGGTGACAACTAATCCAGTTACTAACCGGACCCAGAGATTTGCTTGGTTTTCACAATTTAGACTACTGCACATGTGTGTTTAGATGATGAGCTAGGTCTAAACATGTGTGACTTACTAACATAAATATTGATTTTTTTTTTTGTGACATTCAAAATACACAAAGAGATAGCCCAAGGCCACCCCACCTTTGCAACATTCCATCTGAATAGTAAAGGAGAAAATTATTTATCATACCACTACCTAATACTTGCAAAAAGACTCAGGAACCTTGAAGACAATTGTGGGGATGTTGGGCAGGGCTGGGACTCTTATTTTGCTCCTCTGCAGTGACCATAAGGTTCAGTGTCCTCACTTCTATTGCCTCCAGTCACACAAAGTGGCAAAGGAACACTTTAGACTTGACCACAATAGCTGGGAAAATAACAGCATCACCCTGCCAAAGCCTCATTCAGTGGAGAGAGAGGAGGTCTTTAAAAATAGTCTGGGGAAACCTCTTTCAGTAGCTGGCACAGCCCTGGGGTTACCCTTAGCAACCCGTGAGGAATTCCAGTTTGAATGGCATTGGGAGAGGCAGCTCAGCTCTGTAGTCTCTGCTGACAACCTCAGTGGGGGCAGGGCAGAGACAGAAATACGAACACTAAAACCCTCTGACAGAGAATGCAGGGCAATAGGTCAACACACATAGATTTAGTGGAGTGGGATACCCTTTATACTGCGTGAATTTCACACAGCCATCCACAAAAATGCACAGAGATTGTGCACACACACACACACTTCATGCCAAAAACACAACACTCAATACCTAAGTCTTGGACTCTGATTCCGGTGACCAGGGTCTGAATCTCTGCTCGGTCATGAGAAGCCACTGCATGACCTGAGGCAAGTTATGCTTCAGTGGGAGGCACAGGCATACCCTTCTGAATAAATCTTGCCAAGGAAAACCCATTATAGGTTTGCCTTAGGGTCCCCATACCTTATAAATGACTCGAAGGCACAAAAACAGCAACGCCAGATGTGCATTTTAATAGGATGAAAACAACAAAAGGGTCTGGTGGCATCTGAAAGACTAGCCAGTTTACTATGGCATAAGCTTTCACGGATCACAGTCCATCTCACCAAATTCAATAACCTTCTCAGTGAATCACCTTCTGTGTTGGTCACCTTCCCCACACTGAAACCTTGTTATCCACCTCAGAAGTAACAATCAGTGGGTGAGGACTGCGTAGCCCAGGGAGATGACCCTTGATTTGATATCAAACGATTATCAATTATGTACACATATAGCTTTTTCCCCCCTGTAAGCACTACGGTCTAAAACCAATAGTTTGTCTCAACTGGAACGCACCTACTGAATCACTAGTAGTTTAGTAAGTCCGCACTTAAGCAAGTTACACTGATTCACTGGGACTACTCTGGTTCAACCAAACAAAGAATTCAGGCCATAGTTTCTCACAGGCCAAATAGACTGTTATAGTGCTATTATTCCACTTTCAACATCCTATGGAATCCTGGGGTTTGCAGTTTAGGGAGGGGCCTTTGAGGCCCCTCCCTAAACTGCAAACCCCAGGATTCCATAGGATGTTGAAAGTGGAATAATAGCACTATAACAGCCTAGTGCGGAAATGGCCACACTCTCCCCAGTGGCCTACTAATGCGCCCACATACACTACAAGCAGGTTGTGTTTCATACCAGGCTGCTTACCGAAGGCAGGGCTATACCATGCTCAAAGTGTATGAGTGTATACCATGCTCAAAGTGTATACCATGCTCGAAGGTTACTACACGCTCATTCCATGCGCCTAGGCCCACCTGCCAGGTCTCACGGGGCATCCTCCACAGACACACACGCACGCCCAAATATTGTATGTAAACCCTGCGCACGGTGTCCGGACCGGCGCCCAAGGAGGCTCCCTCAAACAGGGCGCGCACCCAGAGACAAAAACGTCGGGATGCCGCCAGGGTTTCGACACACCCGAGGGAAGAGAGGGGCGTGTGCGCGCGGCCGCGCCTCGACTGCGCTGCTGTTGCTGTTTTTATTTTACTATTTTTTTTGTGGACGTTCCTCCCTTCGAGACGCCCCGCCAGTTTCGGGAACGCACAAGGCAGGCGGCCTAGCGGCGGTTCCCGCGTCAAAGTGCCCCTTGGCATTTTTCGCTGGAACAAGGAGAGGCCGGGCGGAGAGAAAGAGAGGGAGAGAACCTCGGAGCCGAGTCCTTTGCCTTGAGGAGCTTTCCGCCTTCTCTCGGCCGGGGATGCCCCCGCAGCTGCACCTGTCCTCTTTCTGCCTGCCTCTGGTCTTCCTCCTTCCCTTCCTTCCCTCCCTTCCTCCGCGCCCCTTCCTCCACCTACCACACCGAGCCGTAAGCGCCCGAGCCCACCGGGGTCAGGTGTTGGTAGCGCTGGGGCACCTCCCACACCGTCTTATTCAGTTCTTGCTTATAGAAGCCGCCGCGCTCAGACATTTTCCGGCGCCGGCACCGAGCAGAGATGACGGCGGCGCCAGGAGAACCAGAAACAGCCGCCCCTGCGAGGACCGGGGAATTACAGCTGGAAGTGGAAGAGCCGCAACCGAGCCAGCCCGAGCCGGCGCGGAGGAGGGACCAGGGGAGGGGAAAAGGGAGGAGAAGAGGCCGGAGGAGGAGGAGGAAGAGGGAGTGAAGGAGGATGAATGAAGTCGAGGGGAGGATTCAGAGGCGAGGGGGAAGACGGCACTCCAGAGGATACAGACTGAGCGCCCCCCCCCCCGCTGAACAGCGTGTGTGGGAAGCAGGGGGGGGAAAAAAGGAAAGCGCGCTTCTCCGGCCCGCACAAAACAAAGTGCTGAAATACTACTTTGAAGGCCCCGCGCGCAGGAAAGAGAGTCCTGTCACGGGTCGTGTAGGCCGGCCTTCCTGCTCTGGCGGGGTCGACTGCTTCATCTCAACGCCATGCTTCAGCCCGCCTCAAGAAAACAGGTTTCCTCAACCTGGGCGCTCCCAGAGTTGTTTTGGACTACAGTTCCCAGCAGCCCCCAAGAGTGGACAGGGATGATGGGAGTTGTAGGCTAAAAAATCTGGAGGGACCCATATTGGGGAGTCTGGCGAGAGGGGGGTGTTGTGGGACAAAGTGAATGCCCGTAAAGTCAGTTCTTCCATCTTCAGACCGAGTATGCCTACTGCATTCTACCCCTGCCTCCTGAAGTTGTGCATGGATCAATACTTACAGCGCAATATTTTGTTTTTATCTCGTCTTAGGTGTCTTCGGGGTTCTCCCGTCTCTGTATTGGCTGCACTTGTGCACACAAAAAACATGAGGGAGACAAAGAGTCCTTACTCAGAACCATACCCAATAATGAACGGATTTGCCTCTCCATGTACCTTACCCACTGGAGCTTTTAATGTTTACATACATAGTATTTTTTTTCTCTGTTTTATTTTGTGTCAACCAAATTTTGGGGGTGGTGGGGTGTTGCAGCACCATAAACAAACTGTGTGCGGGGGGGGGGTGTTAAGTAAAACGTAGGCTATTTCCGCACGACACTGTTACAATACTGTTATTCCACTTTCAACATCCTATGGAATTCTGGGGTTTGTAGTTTACAGAGGCCAAAGAGCTCTCTGGCTGAGAATTATAAATGCCCCTCTCTAAACTGCAAACCCCAGGATTCCATACCATGTCGAAAGTGGAATAATAGCACTATGACAATGTAGGGCAGAAAGGCTTGTAGAGGTAAGATGCTGGCCTCCAAAGCACTCAGGGACCTATGATAGACTCACAGAGGAGAACCATAATTTATTTATCTACTAAATTTATATAACCTGTGCAACAGCATACTTTATTTTAGCGGTTTACTGACATGAATACTAAAGTACAATATTAAAAGACAACTATAAGATTAAAATGCAGCATACAAAGTTTCCTTCCTTCACTGCAATTACAACAAAACAGTGGTATATTCTCCCTGCTTCCTTAAGGTATGAAACTTCCAAAAGGAAGCAAAGCTATTGTTAATAACAAGCCACTGGGTAGAAGAAATCAGGACCTGTTCCCACATTACAAGCAGTCTAAATATCAACGTTTCTGCTTTCTGAGCAATCAATCTGTGTGAATTTATTATGTGCATATACTATTATCTCATGGATTTTGTTCAGAGTACCCACATGATAACAACATAAACCAACCATACTGGCCAAAACCAACATATCTTTGTAAAGATCATCTTCTAAACCTTCTCAGAACCAAAACACTCTAAAAAGTCCTCCATGTATTCATTATAAAAAAAGGTCTTCCCAGATGCAAGAGATTATGCTTCTACTGGTCCCCTGTACCTTCTGATGTCAAACAGTAAACTGGGTACCTTTATGTCCCCACACTAACAGTGGATGCCTACACATACACGCATCTATATAAATGTGTTTCCAACATCTTTATAAGCTGGGTCAAGTTTCTGTTTTAAAGGGGCTGATTATTTGCAATGATCCCAGGTGCTACTGGGGTGTAACCGCATGGGGACAAAATGAGAGCATTCCTTCCCATGAATTTTTCCTTCAGTCCCCACATTTCTAGCATTGCAGTAACTTAAAACTTCAGTTGAGCATTTGGAAACGCAGTTTAGGCATCTAGAGAAAAGGGTTAGGCAAAATTACTGAGGGAATGCAAGCACAGCAAATACATTGGTGGAGGCACAGATGAATTAAATGTATAGGGCAGCAAAGAACGTAAGCTGTCTTGAACCTTAGCCCAAGAGCCCAAGGCGTAGGAAGGTACAAACCGAACAAATAAAACTAATTAATTAATTAATTAATTAATTAATTAATTCTGGATGTGAATTATTTTCAGTGTCTCACTTTCTGCAAAGCTAGAAATGCAGACAAGTTTCATTGGGGGAGCAGAATTCTTATTTGGAGGGAGTCTGCACTCATTTTGTCCCCTTCTCCCTAATTATACCTCCAGATGGTACCCAAACCATCCTTGGCCAGGGCTCTGAGTAAGTTCTCCAACTCTACAACTCTCTTGTTTTTTCTGTGCACCTATAAAGAATGGAAAGCATCTAAGACGTGACAGAAGCAAAATACTGGGCTGCAAGAACTGATGCGTGACCAACTTTTGAGGCATATTCAGAGTGTTGCAAGGCCATCTCAGGCACTTTGCAACCCTTGGTGGAGTATGCAGCTGTTATTTTTCCTAGAAATGAAAATGAAATTCCCAGTTATTTCTACCCAGTTTAGGGGGCAATTTCCAGCTGTTTCAGTGTAAGGATCAAAATAGTGTTACATGGCAAAACCTTTAGAGTCACTTTCTTGTCCAGTTTTTTTTTTTTTTCAGGGATTTGGGAAATTCTGTGGGCATTTGGAGGGCTGTCAGTCAAGGACAGCACAGAACTATCAATAGAATCATAGAATCATAGAGTTGGAAGAGACCCCAGGGGCCATCGAGTCCAACCCCCTGCTATGCAGAAACACCCATCAAAGCATTCCCAACAGATGGCCGTCCAGCCTCTGCGTAAAAACCTCTAAAGAAGGAGACTCAACCACTCTCTGAGACAGCATATTCCACTGCCGGACAGCTCTGACCTTCAGGAAGTTCTTCCTGAGGTCCAAGTGGAATCTCCTTTCCTGCAGCTTGAATCCATTGCTCCTTGTCCTAGTCTCTGGAGCGGCAGAGAACAAGTCTGCTCCCTCCTCAACATGACATCCCTTCAAATATTTAAACATGGCTATCATGTCCCCTCTTAACCTTCTCTTATGCAGACTAAACATACCCAGCTCCCTAAGCTGTTCTTCATAGGGCATGGCTTCCAGACCCTTCACCATTTTGGTCACCCTGTTGTGGACACGTTCCAGCTTGTTGACATCTTTCTTGAATTGAGGTGCCCAGAACTGGACACACTATTCCAAATGAGGCTTAACCAATGCAGAATAGAGTGGTACCATTACCTCCCTCGATCTAGGCACCATACTCCTATTGATGCAACCAAGAATCGCATTGGCTTTCTTGGCTGCCGCATCACACTGCTGACTCATGTTCAGCTTGTGATCTACCAAGACTCCTAGATCCTTTTCACACATACTGCTATCCAGCCACACGTCCCCCATCCTATGCTTGTGACTTTCATTTTTTCTGCCCACGTGCAGGACCCTACGTTTCTCTCTGTTGAAATTCGTTTTGTTACCTTTGGTCCAGCTCTCCATTCTATCAAGGTCATATTGAAATTTGATCTTATCTTCTGGTGTGTTAGCAACCCCTCCCAGTTTGGTATCATCTGCAAATTTGATCAGCATGCCCTCCACTCCTTCATCCAAGTCATTGATGAAGATGTTGAATAGCACTGGGCCCAGGACAGAACCCTGTGGGAACCCACTAGTCACTTCTCTCCAGGATGAAAAGCAGCTATTGGTGAGCACCCTTTGGGTGCAGTTGATCAACCAATTACAAATCCAACTAACAGTAGCCCTGTCCAGCCCTCATTTTACTAGCTTCTTTGCAAGAATGTCATGTGGAACTTTGTCAAAGGCCTTACTGAGGTCAAGATATGCTACATCTACAGCATTCCCTTCATCTATCAAGCTTGTAACCCTATCATAAAAAGAGATAAGATTAGTCTGGCATGACTTATTTCTGAGAAATCCATACTGGCTTTTAGTGATTACAGCATTGCTTTCTAAGTAATTGCAAACTGACTGTTTAATGATTTGCTCTAGGATCTTTCCTGGAATTGATGTCAGGCTTACTGGACAATAATTATTAGGGTCCTCTTTTTTCCCTTTCTTGAAGATGGGACGACATTTGCCCTCCTCCAGTCTGCTGGGACTTCTCCTGTTCTCCAAGAGTTCTGAAAGATTATTACAAGTGGTTCAGAAATGACTTCTGTGGAAACATATTCACAAATTGGATAAAGGCGATATATGATGAACAAAAGGCTCATATAATTATCAGTGGAGACCTTTCAGAAAACATTTTAATTTCAAAAGGAACAAGACAAGGTTGCCCATTTGCTCCTTTATTATTTGTGTTGGTATTAGAGGTACTACTAAGGCAAATAAGGAAAGAAGACTCAATTCAAGGAGTCAAGATAGGACAAGACCAATTTAAATATAAGGCCTTTGCAGATGATGTGGTAATGTTTCTAGAAGACCCCCTAAATAGAATTGTCAAAGTGAACGAACTGCTGAATAAATTTGGTACTATGGCAGGCTTTAAAATAAACAAAGTTAAAACCAAGATTCTTTTGAAAAACATAAAGTCGCCGGAGAAAGAACAGATTGAAAGAAAAGCGGGCATTCAATGTGTTCCAAGAGTGAAGTATTTAGGAATTGAAATCACCAACAATAATAATCAATTGTTTAAGAATAACTATTATAAGACTTAGAGTCAAATTCAAAAGAAATTAAATATATGGAATATGCTGGATCTTTCATTAATGGGTAGAATATCACTGATTAAGATGAGTATTCTCCTGAAGATACTCTTCTTGTTTATGATGATACCAGTCAGGATAACTAAGAAATGGTTTCAAGACTGTAAGAAAGAGATATCCAGATTTATATGGAACAGAAAAAAACCAAGAATGAAGTACAAGTGGCTAACTGATACGAGACACCAAGGGGGCTTCGCAGTACCAGATTTGGAGCTATATCACGAGGCGGCATGTCTAGCCTGGATGAAACCTTGGATTCTTCTGGACGACAGGAAAATGCTGGGTCTGGAAGGGCATGATCTTCATTTCGGTTGGCATGCTTATCTGTGGTTTGGGAAAGCTAAAGTCCAAAAGATTTTTCAAAACCACGTGATACGAAATGCCCTTTTAAAGGTATGGGAGAAGAATAAGCATTTTTTCTGCCCAAAAATACCATCATGGGTCTCACCGATGGAAGCGCTTTTGATTAAAGGTCTGAGAAGACAGGGTAGTTGGCTGACTTACAAAGACATACTGAAACAATGTCGAAAAGAAATTCAAATGAAAGATCAAAGACAACTAAAAGAAGAAGGATTTGATATACAATGGTTTACCTTTATGCAGTTAAAAGAAAGATTTAAAAAGGATGTACAAGGAGAAGGGTTGGACTTAAGACAAAATGATTTAGAAGAATTGATGTTAAAAGGTGATAAAAAGTTACTTTCAAGATTGTATAAAAAATTGTTATCCTTCAAACTAGAGGAAGAGACGGTTAAAGATTGTATGACTAAATGGGCAAGAGATCTTAATCACAATATTCTTTTAGAAGAATGGGAAAATGTTTCGAAGACTAATATGTTATATACCGGATCCTATAATTTACAAGAAAATGTACTGAAAATGGTATACCGTTGGTATCTAACGCCCAGCAAATTAGCGAAAGTGAACAAGAATATGAACGATCAGTGCTGGAAATGTAAAGAACAAGTGGGATCCTTCTACCATATGTGATAGAACAAAGAGATTCTGGTATGCCATACGAGCTAATATGCAAAAAATTTTGAAAAGGAAAATTGATTTAGTCCCAGAATTTTTTTTACTGAGAATCTGTGGTGCAGAAAGCTCAATAGATTTTTGTACTAAAAGATTAGCATGGTATTTAATTGTGGCGGCCAGACTCGTTTATGCTAAACATTGGAAATCAACCTACACCCCGACTATGGAAGATTGGATGGAGAAAACCACTGAAATAGCACAAATGGATAAACTGACTTACAGATTAGATAATAAAATGAATAGTAAGTTTTATAAGGTATGGGAACCCTTAACAGAATTTTTGGAAAATAAGGGTATTCTAACTAAGGGTTTCAAATCATGAAGATAAGGAGAAAAGTGATTATTGTTGTAATAATGAGACAAGTTCTAGACATAAATGTGGTGAGAGGTAGAAGTATGAGAAGTATGAGAAGAGATGTAGATGCAATAGGTTACTAGTTTTTGAAAGAAAAGAAATGTTGAAATAGATAACAAATAGATGGACAAAAATTGTAAATAGAGTTGAAAATAATGAATGGGAAAATGAATAATAGATTCTATTCTATAAGACATACAGAGGTGTTAAATAATAGATATAAGGCTGTATCTCAGGAAAGGGGGAAGTGCCCTATGTTTGTGAGAATATGTTAGTAAGATGTGTTGGTTGTTATGTGTATGTATTGTTTATTTTGTGTATTAGTATTTGTTTATTGTGTAATAATTATGTAATGATACGAATGTGATGTTAGGTGGGACTGTTTTGTTTTTTCATTTTTGTTTTTTATATATATAAAAAAAGAAATGACTTCTGTCAGTTCTTTTAATATCCTTGGATGTAATTCATCTGGCCCTGGGGACTTGAATTCACCTAGTTTAACCAGATATTCCTGTACTACTTCTCTACTTATTCTGTGCTGCATTTCCCTCACTTCCTCACCTGCTCCCCACGCCCCAGGCTGGGTACTTCTATCCTTTTGGGAGAAAACTGAGTCAAAGAAGGTATTAGGTAGTTCTGCCTTCTCACTTCCCCCCGTTATTAATTGGTCACCTTCTCCACGTAGTGATCCTATCATTTCCTTGTTTTTCCTTTTGCTGCGGACATATCTAAAAAAGCCCTTTTTATTGTTTTTGATGTCTCTGGCAAGCCTGAGTTCATTCTGTGCTTTAGCTTCTCTGACTTTCTCCCTACATCTCCTGGCTATTTGCTTGAATTCCCCTTTGGTGGTTTCACCATTCTTCCATTTCCTGTACATGTTTCTTTTAACACTTAGCTCAGCTGAGAGTTCTTTAGTCAACCATTCCAGTTTCTTTAGACACCTGCCATTTTTCCTCCATGTTGGCACAGTTTTCAATTGTGCCTTCAGTATCTCATTTTTAAGAAACTCCTATCCATCACGAACTTCTTTCTCTTTTAGTATTCTTGTTCACGGGATTTTAGCAAGTAACTTCCTAAGTTTAGAGAAATCAGCTTTCTTAAAGTTTAGGATGCACGTCTGGTTACACTTGGCTTCTCCTTCCCACTGGATGACAAACTCCAAGAGAGCATGGTCACTCCCCCTTAAGGATCCCACCACCTCCACCTCATCAACTAGGTCATCCCTGTTGGTCAGGATTAGATGTAAAATAGCCGATCCCCTTGTCGCCTCTTCCACCTTCTGGACCATGAAATTGTCTGCAAGGCAAGCAAAGAACCTGTTGGACCTTGCAGTCTTTGCAGAATTTGACTGCCAACAAATATCAGGATAATTGAAATCTCCCATTAACACAGCATCTCTCCTATTTGAATGTGTGGTCATCTGCTCCAGGAAAGCCTCATCCAAGTCCTCAGGCTGGCCTGGAGGCCTGTAGCAAACCCGCACAATCACATCCCTATTCTTTTTCGCTCCCTTAATTCTTACCCAGCTGCTCTCAACTTGGCTTCCCAGATTTAAGTCATGGATTTCTTCACAGATGAAAACATCCTTGACATATAAGGCTACTCCTCCTCCTTTCTTGTTTGGTCTATTTCTGTGAAATAAGTTATATCCCCTTATTCCTACATTCCAATCATGAGATTCATCCCACCAGGTTTCAGTGATGCCTATTACATCATATCTTTTTGGTTGTACTAAGAGTTGGAGTTCATCTTGCTTATTGCCCATGCTCTGTGCATTAACGTAGAGACACTTGAGACGATGTGCCCTTCGTGGAATTCCTGTACTAAAGTTACTTTCCCTCTCCCTGTTGGTCTCTAGTTCTACTTGGCCTGCCCTATCCATATCATTTGGGCTATTTTTCTCAGCACTCACTGAATCCTTGCCCAGAATACTACTGTCCCCCTTCCCAGTCAAACTCAGTTTAAAGACCTCCTGATCCGTTCTGCGAGATTGTTTGCAAAAACATTCCAGCCGACGGTTGTAAGGTACAGGCCATCCCTTGCCAGAAGACCAGCCTCGTGGAAATGGAGGCTGTGATCCAAAAATCCGAATCGCTTCTGGCAGCACCATCTTTGGAGTCAGTTGTTGATCTCCACTATTCTTCTTTCCCTTCGTGGGCCATGTCCTTCCACCGGGAGAAGAGATGAAATGACAACCTGCACACGAAGGTCCTTTAGCTTCCTACCCAATAGGAGTACACATGGCCTGCAGCCAGTACATGCTCATCTTTGGCATAAAAGAATGATGGTTAACCTCCTTGGACAATGAGCATTAAACTGTAGACCAGACCTTAATCTGGCTTTCTTCTTACTGGATGTTCAAAACTGACTGCTTCATTGAAATAAATTGTGGGCTCCCTGTCTTTCTGCAGTGGCTCATGTATCTATTTATACATTTTCCTCTAGAGGGGGGTAAAAAGCTTGCAATCCAAATGAATAAAATACACCCTGAGCACATTTCTAAATTAATTTTGCCAGCATTTTCTACTGACTAGTTTTATGGTGCTTAAGCAACATTCGGGATAATTGCTCTCAATACCATTTTAATTAGTCTTTCAAACAAGGCTGTGTTTCATCCAGTATAGTCCTACTAAAACATAAATGTGCTATGCCCTAAATATACTTAATCAGAGGACCTAGATTTTATCAGTTTGAGCATCTAAAGGGAAATGGAAGTCTGCAGATGCCAATGGTAGAAATACCAATGAACTATAAAATTATAAATATAGAACAGCAAAGATTGTTGGTGTTCACTTCTGGCAATGATTAGATGGAGAAAGGTACATGATCTAACTTTCACCTGGATACCACTTCTACTGGCAGTCTGGATACCTGGGGTACTTGAAAATGTGGTTTTCATCCAGATACAATGTGTGTCAAATAGATAAATAATTGTATCTGATAATACCTTTGGTAACAAAGTTACTAAATTAAAGAGGATTGCATATTAGTTTTCAAACCATCTTAAATATTGGACATTTAAGTTCCCCACAAGAACTGATTGTGCCCCATATGATATATCCAATAGTTGGGGTTTTTTTTTTCAGTGTCTTAGGCTTCTGTCACAGATAATCCAACATAGAAATTACTTCCTGAGTGCACAATGTAAAACCCATTGGGATAAGAAATATCTGTACATAATGGAGACATATATCTTTATTGTGATCTTTATCCCAAGAGACTAATATTTATTCAATAAGCTGCTATGGGAAAAATTGCTATAGTCCAAAGATTCTAACTGAGAGAAATAGTTTAAGGCAAAAGCTATGCCATGGATCCTAAGATAAGTTAACTTAAGGAAGGTCATAGAAGGAAAGTTTCTCACCCACCAGCTATTCCTACAACCACCTAATTTCATGGTTCAGAAGGTGGAAGAGGCCACAAGGGGATCAAATATTCTAGATCTGATCCTGACCAACAGGGATGACCTTGTTAATGAAGTAGAAGTGGTTGGATCTTTAGGGGGGAGTGACCATGCCCTATTGGAATTTGGCATTCAGTAGGAAGGAGAAGATAAGTGTAGCCAGACACTCATCTTAGATTTTAAAAAAGCGGACTTCTGTAAACTTAGGGAGCTGCTGGCTGGAATTCAGTGGTCAAGAATAGTGAAAGGGAAAGGAGTTCAGGAGGCATGGGAGTTCCTTAAAAGAGAGATACTGAAGGCACAGTCTAAAACTGTGCCAATAAGGAGGAAAAATGGAAGGCATCTGAAGAAACCAGAATGGTTGACTAAAAAACTCTCAGTTGAGCTAAGTGTTAAGAGAAACATGTACAGGAAATGGAAGAAAGGGGAAACCACCAAAGAAGAATTTAAGCAAGTAGCTAGGAGATGTAGGAAGGAGGTCAGAAAGGCTGAAGCACAGAATGAACTTAGGCTGGCCAGAGACATCAAAAACAATAAAAAGGGCTTTTTAAAATATGTCCGTAGCAAAAGGAAAAAGAAGTAGACGATAGGGTCGCTGCGCAGAGAAGATGGCGAATTACTAACAGGGGGAAGAGAAAAGGCAGAACCACTTAACACCTTCTTTGCCTCAGTTTTTTCCCAGAAGGATACAAACACTCAACCTGGCGGTTGGGGAGCAGGTGAGGAAGCAGGGGAAATGAGGCACATAATAGGTAGAGAGGTGGTACAGGAATACCTGACCACACTGGATGAATTCAAGTCTCCAGGGCCAGATGAATTGCATCCTAGAATATTAAAAGAACTGGCAGAGGTCATTTCGGAACCGTTTGCTATAATCTTTGAAAAATCTTGGAGGACAGGAGAAGTTCCAGCAGACTGGAAGAGGGCAAATGTTGTCCCCATCTTCAAGAAGGGAAAAAAAGAGGACCCAAATAATTATCGCCCAGTCAGCCTGACATCAGTACCCAGAAAGATTCTGGAGCAGATCATTAAGCAGTCAGTTTCTAATCACTTAGAAAGCAACGCGGTAATCACGAGAAGTCAACATGGATTTCTCAAAAATAAGTCACGCCAGACTAATCTTATCTCTTTTTATGATAGAGTTACTAGCTCGATAGATGAAGGGAATGCTGTGGATGTAGCATATCTCGATTTCAGTAAGGCCTTTGACAGAGTTCCCCATGACATTCTTGCAAAGAAGCTAGTAAAATGTGGGCTGGACAGAGCTACTGTCAGGTGGATCTGTAACTGGTTGACTGACCGTTCCCAAAGGGTGCTCACCAATGGCTGCTTTTCATCCTGGAGAGAAGTGACTAGCGGGGTGCCACAGGGTTCTGTCCTGGGCCCAGTGCTGTTCAATATCTTCATCAACGACTTAGGTGAAGGAATAGAGGGCATGCTCATCAAATTTGCAGATGACACCAAATTGGGAGGGGTTGCTAATACGCCAGAGGACAGGATCAAAATTCAAAATGACCTGGATAGATTGGAGAGCTGGGCCAAGGCTGACAAAATGAAATTCAACAGAGAGAAGTGTGAGGTCCTACACTTAGGTAGAAAAAATGGAATACAGAAATATAGGATGGGGGACACATGGCTGGATAGCAGTACGTGTGAAAGGGTCTAGGAGTCTTAATAGACCATAAGCTGAACATGAGTCAGCAGTGTGATGCGGCAGCCAAGAAAGCCAATGCAATTGTCAGCTGCATCAATAGGAGCATGGTGTCTAGATCGAGGGAGGTACTGGTACCACTCTACTCTGCTTTGGTTAGACCTCATCTTGAATACTGTGTCCAGTTCTGGGCACCCCAATTCAAGAAGGACATGGTCAGGCTGGAGCAGGTCCAGAGGAGGGCAACCAAAATGGTGAGAGGCCTGGAAGACATGCCCTATGAGGATAGACTTAGAGAGCTGGGTATGTTTAGTCTGCAGAAGACAAGGTTAAGAGGGGACATGATAGCCATGTTTAAACATTTGAAGGGATGCCATGTAGAGGAAGGAGAGGGCTTGTTTTCTGCTGCTCCAGAGACCAGGACAAGGAGCAATGGATTCAAGCTGCAGGGAAGGAGATTCCACCTGAACCTCAGGAAGAACTTCCTGACAGTCAGGGCTGTCCGGCAGTGGAATATGCTGCCTCGGAGTGTGGTGGAGTCTCCTTCTTTGGAGGTTTTTCAGCAGAGGCTAAATGGCCATCTGTCGGGAGTGCTTTCTGGGTGTTCCTGCATGGCAGGGGGTTGGACTGGATGGCCCGTGTGGTCTCTTCCAACTCTACATTTCTATGGTACTCTTGGGGTACAGGGAGGCCATCTGAATGATCAAGGATGAGGTACTGGGAGAGGGAAGAACTATTCAAAATCAGGATGCCCCTGCCATCACAATCCACTCCTTGCTGTTAAATACAACATCCCATCACAAAACTCTGGAGAGAACACAGGGTGCTGGATGGGGCAGGTGAGTTATATTAACTTAGAATCCAAGCCTACAGCTTTAGTTTTTACTAGCTAATGTTAACTGAAGAATCAGCAGCAAATATCACCACTTCACTTGAGGTTTGATGCCTATGGTCTCTTATTCAACAGCTACAGCATACTTTTATTCCTACTCTACAATGGAGTAATAACAGGTTATAAGGCCTGAGCTTGTAAGGGAAGACCAAAGCGTCAATTCTATTAGTCTCAGTTGTTACCCTGTGTACTGGGGGTCCCAGGAGGGACACCAAAATGTGCTCAACTAAAGGTGGGGAAAATTAGCTCAGAGCACTGCTTCGCGTTACGAGAGGCAGGGGAACGTAGCGAGATCTTGAACCCTATGTCTACGGGGTCAGGTCGAGTCAAGGAGTACACAAAAGTTGAAATAATAAAATGTTTAATTAAACACAAGCAAAACAGTGTATGTGACATACTCATACAAGATAATTAAAGAAAATAAAGGTTGGAGTGGTATAGAGGGATTTTTAGAGGAGTTACTGGTTTGGGTGATACTTCACCTGTCCTGGAGCCCGGAAAATGGAGAGCGAAGCTGGGGTGCGATGTAGCTCAGCACGTGGAGCTGAGGGGAGGCTCGCCAAGCAAAGCCGCAGCAAGGCGGGATGAAACTCGGGAGCGATCCGAGGAAGGTCTCGGAATCAAGGGTTTTTATGAAGAGAATTGTGACTGCAGGCTATGCTGTACTTGGGGGAAAACAATAGATTTGGAGTTGGAGACAAAGCCTCTGAAAAGTTAGAATCTGAATGTCTGAGTTATCGTAGCGGTTCTCGATAGAGTAGCCAGTATGCAAATGCAGAGTACTTGGGTATTGTATAGTTTACCCATCGAGCTGCCAGCGCGGGGCAGAAGCTCTTTTGTAGGTTGCGTGCATACCTATTTAGAGTACTTTCCTGGAGGTCTCCTAAAGCAGTGAGTCAGCTATTTCTGGCCTGCCTATACTGTAGTTTGAATATTACGGCTATTAACGGCCGAGCTTGTTTACATGCTTGTCTGGTGGCCTCGCAAGCACGTGGAGAGGAATAAAGAAGTGAAGCCGAATTATGATATCAAGATGATATCTTTTAATATCCCCAAAGCTCGGACTAGTCAGGGCAGTAACACAGTTAGAGCGAATATATCAGATCAGTCATTTAATGCATCCCACTGCTTCAATGGGTTTTCCTGAACTGGAGCTAACAACAAGATTCAGGCCCAAGTGTCTACAACTAGGTGTGAAGTGTCAGTCCACTAGCAAAAATTTAGATGTTTCAGAATGTGGGCGAAACACAAGGAGGAGGAAGAGGTTGATTTGAAGTTGAAAGAGGGAAGATTGAATTGGCTGTGATAATGAGGAATAGGCTTAAGAAAGACATCCACTTGGCACTGAATAGGATCAAGGCACAAGATCTCCAGAAGAAAGATACCACTCCATCTTCATATTGCACAAGAACTGTTACTAGTCTGAACTGACAGAAGCCAGTCACCAGTGTACAGCTGATGTGGAATTTCTGCATTCCTAACCAACAGCCTTGACGACTGTTAAAAATCAGAAGATGATTGATGTATAGTTTGGAAGCAGCTGGGATGAGGATGTACCCATGGTTCTTGCTTCTTTCTTGTTTTACAGCCAAAGGTTAGTTGCTTGTAATTTGTAGTCTACATAGGGAGATGCATATAAATAGGATGAGTAAATATGTTCTCCTCTCAAACCTTCTTAGCAGCAATTTTCAGTGTCACAGTGCCAGATGGAGTCAACTGCTTTTGGAAGTAAATGAAGCAAGGAAATATGATCCTGATTCTTTGGTGGTTTTTCTGATGCTTAAAAAGAATGCACACACATGCATGCACAGACTTGTTTACAAACATGCCCATTACAGAGAAGCTGTTGACTGCTGTACATGCTATACAGTGGACCTTTCATATCTGCAGGGGTTCTGTTACAGGAACCGTCCCCCTCCAAAAAATGGCAAAACAACAAAAATGCTCATGGCTGGTATTATGAAATGTCAGCAACATGCATGCAAAGCTTTCAATGTATCTATGTCCACATTGCTGCCATTTTAAGTAGAGAATGTAACAGTCTCCAATAGTTGGAATTCCCAGATCTGGAGGTTGCATATATGGAGGAACCACTGTACACACAATAGCACTGTTCCTGAAAGACAAAGTAGCAATCCTGCAACATGTGCATTTATTGTATTTGCATATTATATCCATTCTAGTTTCAGATTTCTCCAGCAGTGCTTCTGTGCCCGGAAACTTGTTCAGATGATTAAATGGGCTGAGACTTGTAAACAGCATTTATTTATTTATTTCCTATCTATCATCCAAGGTTGGGATGCAACTCACTATAATTAAAATCTAATAAAACACAATAAATAATAAATACAAAATTATTAATTTAGAACAGGCATCAAAAAACTTTGAAATACTGTCCCAATAAATGCACTAAAACATTAAAGGACCAGCATGCTCGTTTAGATCTACTCAGTTATTAAAGGCCTTCCTGAATACAAGAGTCTGCCTGTCATGGAAGGACAACAGAGAGGAAGGGAGGCTGATCTGCCTGGAAAAAGGGATCCAATCACATAAGATCTGTGCTGAATCTTGACTGCATCATGCCCCAATACTACAGTTAGCCAACATGATATGATTGCTTGATATTGATGTGATCTATATGTTGGGAAATCCAAAGGTATTCTTTGATTAATTGCTCTGATGAGGTAAGTCATGATGATTCCTATTTAACAAATACTGATTTTATAATTAGTAGCAGACATCTTCTGATGATTCCAGTTTTGCCTTTTAATATTATTTGAATCACATGAAGTGGTTGCAGTGCTCTACTGTTGGTTGCATGAACTGGATGAGGACTCAGACAAGATAGCTTTTGGTAGCTGGGGAGTAGTAAGTTTAGTCAGGACTGGGACTGTGCCCTTCCTTAGGCATCACATTGGTAGCACAGAGACACTGATTTGACCTTTATTTTGGAGGTCCAAGTGACTTCTAGTGCATGAAGTGTCTTCCAGCAATTTTGCTTGAGGTACCAGCTGTGACTTTTTCTAGCCAGTTCAAACTTTACGTGATTATCCATACATTGCTGACAGCCAGAATGGATTTCTGCAGTATTATATTTGAGGCTGCCCTTGAAGACTGTTTAGAAACTGCAGTTGGTTCAGAAAAGGATGGCAAGATTATTGATTGAAATATGTCAAAAGGAATAATTTTTTATCAGTATTAAAGAGACAGAACAAAAAAGAGAACTCAGTTAACTTCCAATTTGTTTCTGCTCACAAGTCACGGGAGCCAGAATGGTATAGCAGTTTGATTGTGGATGAGGACTCAGGGGGACCAGAGTTCAAATCCCTGCTCAGCCATGGAAACCCACTGGGTGACTTAAGACCTCTCAGCCTTACAGAAAAGCAATAGCAAACCACCTCTGAATAAAGATTGCTAAAAAAATTCCCCATGACAGGGTCACCGTAAGTTGACATGAAGCTACACAACAGTCTGCCTCTCAGTCTACAAGCAACATTGGAGAAGGCTAAGCTAATCGTCCACACTCATTCACTGTGTGTTTTCCACTACATTGGGATTTTAATGTAAGAGTTTGCAGCTTAAAGCATACAGGTAAGAATAAGGATGATCCATAGACATTAACCTGAAAGCCAGTTATATTATAGTGGTTAAAGGTTCAAGTCCCCAACAAACTATGGCCTTTTCCGCACTAGCCCGTTATAGCGTGATGATTCCACTTTCAATATCCTACGGAATCCTGGGGTTTGCAGTTTCGGGGGGGGCCAGCCGGCCCCTCGCAAAACTGCAAACCCCAGGATTCCATAGGATGTTGAAAGTGGAATCATCGCGCCATAACGGGCTAGTGCGGAAAAGGCCCAAGAAATCCACTGAGGAACCTTGAAGTAATCACTCTCTCTCAGCCTCACCTACCTCACAGAATTTTTGTGAAGATAAATTGAGCAGCAGGAGAGTTTCATATACTGTAGATTGTTGTTGTGTGCCTTCAAGCCATTTCTGACTACTGGTGACTAATGACTAATGATAGCGAGGCTATCATGGGGGTTTCTGTGGCTGAGAGTGTGTGATGTGCCCAAGGTCATGCAGTGGGGTCTATGGCCACAGGGAATCGAACCCTGGTCTGTAGGGTTATAGTCCAAAGGGAAATGAAAATGGAAAGGTAACAAATAAAAAAAAACTACATTCCTGTAGGTCTTGGAATAAGATCCATTGTATTTGCTTCCAGGGAAACATGCATAGGATTAATGTTAAATTTATTAATAATAATACTCCCTTCAAGGAATGCAAAAGAACTGCTGTTTGTGTATAGCACAGAAAAGCAGTACCGCACTCAGGGGAACATGATTGCAAGATACAATTGTCTTGCCTTGTCTATCATCCATAGAGGTAGGTGATTAGCTCTCTGAGCTATATCAGTACTCATAATTCACTAAGCAATGTGAATGTAGTGTAGAAGTAGCACTGCTTCAGTGTTGGATGTAGGTCACACCTACGCATAAACACACACGGTAAACATTATCCATTTGCACTGGCAATGGAGTTGTCTTGATCAGGGCTGTGTAGCTGCTAGGACCTCTTAGGCTGTAGATGGTTTATACTAATCCTTGCTTTCATAATCAATGACTTACTGCATCAGAAGAAGCACAAAGTGATCTGAAGTCACACAGCTGTTGAAGTCAATTAAGCTAAAACTCCTACCCCAAATCCATTTTTAACAATACAAGTTTTTTTAAAAAATTACATTTTTTATTTTATTTTTTATTTTATTTTATTTATTTTTGCACATCTAGCCTCAAATTTGTTTTAGTGAACAAGTGCCAGCAGCTGGCCTTGGCCATTTCTGTACTATACCGTTATAGTGCTATTATTCCACTTTCAACATCCTATGGAATCCTGGGGTTTGCAGTTTAGGAAGGGGCCTTTGACCCCTCCCCAAACAGCAAACCCCAGGATTCCATAGGATGTTGAAAGTGGAATAATAGCACTATAATGGTATAGTGCAGAAATGGCCCTTCTTTTGCCTGCCAGTTCCCTTTTGACACCTTTCTATGCTGCTCCCAAGGTCCACTTTTATTGTTCCCATCTGAAAAGCAGCTCTGTGATTACAAGGTTGTTGTTTCTCAGGTCTACTGTCCTACTTTCGGTGTGATCAGAATGCCAAGGATGACACTTATATGTGACCTAAAAGTTTTGTCAGTGATTCAGTCTCCCCTCCCCACTGCCAACTGATGGATTCATACAGCTATCTTAAAATGAGAGAGCTCCCTACTAATTGGATGTGGTAAAACTGCGGTCTTCTACTGTGTGATGAGGTCAAGTCCCATGTCAATTCTAAGGCTGCTACAACAGAAGAAGTTATCTATAAAAGTCTTCTATCTTGTCAGCACTGTTCGAAAAGGTTTTTAAAATGTATCTAACATGTTTTAATGGACTGTTGACTGTAATAAAGTGATGATGTAGTACTAAAAAAAAAAGCCTTCTATCTGAAGAACTGTCAAGAGGACAGGGCTGGAGACAGGTCAGTTTTCACTCCTGTGAAAGCTCACACCAACACCATTTTTGTTGCCAGTTTTCACTTCTGTTTCTTTTGCAGGGGGGCGGAGATTTTTGGAGTTTGGCTTCGGGAGATGTTTGAAAGTAAAACACCATTCCTGGAGTTCTCTGAGGAACCTGGGGGAACTTTGACACCTAAAAAAAAAATTAGGAGAGCCCAAGGGCTTTTTCAGGTAGTGGTGGTCCAGAGAGGCCTGGCGACCACAAAACAGCTTTGAGAGCCACCTGACTAATCCTAGACCAGTTTAAAGGGAGAGCAGACGTCTTGAGGAATTAACACCTGAGCAACAGACAGAACACACTCTGCCCCACTGTGCTTAGACTGTATTTCAATTACTGTATTTTTTTCTAACGTTGCACCTCCAAATCAGCACATACAGATCTAAGACCTCATTTCTGATTATGCATTTCCTCTTTCTTTGATACAAGTGACCCACCTTACTGCAAACACTGACACTCTGCCACATCCAAACAAGTCTTCTTGGCTCTGATTTGGAAATGAAGGAAACAGAGGATGACACCCTTTGTTCCCCAGCAAAAGCCTTAATTTGTACAAAATGGTCTTTGTTAAAATTGAAGATTGTGCAAATGCACTCAAGTACACTGACCATTTATAATAAGTTCACATCCTGCTCATGAAATTTTCCTTCAGCCTCCAAATTTCTAGCATTGGAGAGAGTGATACTTTGAAAATCATCCATGCCTAGGGTTTTCATATTTGCTGTGCGCTTATTCCCTTGGTAACATTGCCTGACTCTTTTCTTTAGACACCCAAACTGTATTTCTAAATGTTCAACTGCAGTTTCAAGTTACTGCCATGTTAGAAATTTGGAAACTGGACAAAAATTTCATGGGAGAGCAGAATTCCCATTTGAGGGGAATTATTCTCTCGCTGTAGCTGCACCTCAGAACAGTGGAGGTAGCTTTGTATATTGGCCTGGACTCAATATGGCTTGAAGGCTGGCTGGAAAAATTCCCATCTCTGCTTTGTGTACATTCACCCTGTTCAGTGGGCCTTATCTTCTTGTAAGCCTGTGTAGGATTTCAGCCTTTTTCATGCGCCACAGAATTTAGGAGGATGATTCAAAACACCAACATATGGCCAGGAGGGAAGGGGCTAGTAACAAGCATATCCTGTCATAAATGAGAGACATGAGTTGTCCTGAGCCATTGTTAATGCAGTATATTTCTCAGGCACTCTCACTTGGCTAATTCTTTGTGATATTATTCAGCTGTGGCCAACTTGTGCTGTCTCATATGTCTGAAAGTATACTCTGCTAAAAATAACACCAGCAGATTTTGTAAACACATTGAAAGTGGCATGCTTGTTGACACTTTGGAATAATTGGGGAAATGTTTATGCATTTCTAGCAAATGGAATTTGGAGAGTTTAATATGCAAGCCTGGCCAACAGGACAGTTTGTCCAGTATAATGACGTCCTTGACAAATTGTGACAGTCAATAACTGATAACCTTATCATTTGTCTGCTTTTGCAGAATTTGCAATACTGACAAGACATAAGGTAAATAAAGAACAACAATATACATTCAAATGCATATCCCAATTTGTTTCGTAGTCAATGCACAAAGGGACGTGTGAGGTGCAAAACTCTTTCCTTCAGCAGATTTGCTCTGTGCAGAGCTGTCCAATATTTGATTTACCTAAATAACCGTCCTCATTTTATGCCAGGCCTCATCAAGGCTCAGTTTCAGAAGTAAAGCTCAGGGTCTTCAGGGAGAGGGAGCTGAATACATTGGTGCTGATATTTCTGCTAAAGAAAGCTCATTTTCAAGACATGGCTATACCTATTTTATAGGTGTATTCTAAAATACAGAACAAATCATCCTAAACTATACAGAGGAATAAAAAGGCGGAGTTTGTAGGCAGCAGTTTGTGCAGAGCTGGGTACAAATCAGAAGTTACCAGTCTGAGTCTTGGGTCTAGCATCAACTCATTAGGTGGTCCTCATGAAGCATGCCTCTACAGCACAGAGACAGAATCGTGCCTCCTGAACTGTTATGTGAAGGTTATAACAACATTTAATAGTCAGCATGGTGAGGTCATTTTGAATGGGACCATAGCATGTGAGGAGGCAAAATTAAATGTTCCACATTCCTTCCTCCACCACAACCATGACACAGATTGTGCCCATCCTCTATGCTGCAATTCACAATAGGGCCAGTGCTATCATTAGGCAGAGTGAAGTAATTATCTGAACACATGTTGGGAGGTAGTAACAAGATGCTGTAAAAGAGAGTGGTTTGCCATGTGACCTGTCCAATTCCTCCTAACCCAGATTTCTGCCTCTAGGTACAGCAGAAGATGCTGTTCCATCACAAGTTTGAAGAAAGAAGATAAAGTGCCAGTCCAATCAGCTTTTGTACACTGAACCGGAGGGGAAGCCATCTTATTCTTCACCTCAGCAATGGAGATTGTGGCTTTGATGTCATTAGAGTCATGAATCTACTCTGAATTTCATTCTAGGAGGTACCCAAGGTGCTGAAGCCTATCTCCCAAATAGGTCTAGAGCATGTTATATAGATCCTTTATGGTTCAGATTAAAAACCAAAGTAGATCTATTGACCCACTGACATATGTCCATCAGCTGCTTGCTGTGCCTCAAGCAGCAAAATGTCTGGGCCCAGCTTGGTAAGAAACAGACAAATTACTCCATTGGCACCAACTGAGCTCTTCTGTGCTGCTAGCTGCACTGTATTTGATTCTTATCGGGACTTCAGCAACAAAGGGAAGAGTTACCCCCCCATGGACTGTAGTACCAATTCAAATTGGATCTCCCTGCATGTCGTGTCAAACAAACATGCTTTCTACAACATTGTGGGCAGCCATATGCCATGTGTGATTAAGTCTTTGAAGTCTAACAAATATGTTATGACATACAATCTTATCAGATGAATGAAATATAACCCTATTTTGAGAGGTAGGCATACACATGCACAACACACACCCTCATACATTACTGCAGGGGACTGTATGCTATGAAGTCAAGAGAGCAATGAAATGCAACAGGTGGTGCTTATGACAGGTACATTAAACCAGCCTTCTTCAACTTGGTGGACTGCAGATGCTTTGGATTCCATTTCCAAGCCATCATGAAAAACATGACCACTGGTAAGGAGGATGGAAAAGTGGCTGAGCAGGAACAAGCTATGTCAAAGTTTAGATGAATGTAAAATAATTACAAAGATCTTGTATAAAGCAGTGCTGATGATAACCTGAACATTCTGTCACTGGTATACTATTTACTCTGCTATCTCAGTTTGGGTCACAGGTGACAGAAGTAAACTTTTCCATAGTTTGCTATATACATCTCATGAGAAAGCTAGCCTGGGCAGCTTGTATTCTGAAGATACCTGGATTCTGAAGACAGAGTACCTGAGATGCATTGACTTCTAGTATTGTTGGATGTGGCCATTTACCTTTCACCAAAACAGAGGAACACATCACCAAAAATGGACCGAAAAAAAAAATACCCACAGATCTCCCAAGTATGCATAAGTTTTGCATATCCTGATGTATAGATATAGGTGCAAAGTTTGAAACAGTTTCCATAATTTAAATGAAAATCGATGGATCACCTGTGTGCATGCTTGTTTGTTGTCCAAGTTGTAACCTTTGATATGGAACTTCAAGCCCCTGCCTTTAGTCTTTAAACTGGACATGGACTGCGCAGTGCTTAGAACAGTAGAGGGAATTGTCTAGCTCTCCATTTATTGCTGGATTGCAACTCTCATCAATCCCAGAAAGCATAGACAATAGTGTGGGATGATGAGATTTGTAATCCAACAACATCTGGAGGGATAAACATTCTCCATCCACAGTAGAGAAAGCTGTAAATAGAGAACTTGCTTGCCTATTAATATGTTCAGCAATAGCTATATTTTTTTTTGAATGACCACAGAAGGGATGAGGAATACTAATCTCTTTTATATGTGTTATTTTGCTGGCAGCATATCCTGAGCAAATCTGCCTAATCATTGTTTGCTTTATAAATGCCTATTATCTGTTATTTTTTAATTGCCTTCACTCCATTACTTGGCCTTTTATATTTGTCAAGGGGAGATTAAACAATCTTCTCCTTTTTGCTGCATAAAATTCTCATCTGAGACCTAAAGTGTTCAGAGTAGTTTTTCATCTGTCTTATTTCCTTTTCTGTTCTTTTAATAAGATATGCAACACACGCAGGCCTGTGCCGTACATTCTGAGGCCAGCCTCAGCTGGTTTCCAAACCACCAGCAGCAACAGTGTTCTTCTGGCAAGCAGCAGCCATCCCAGGAAGCTGTGGAGAGATGCCAGATTAGACCAGACTTCTGCAAAAGTCAGCAAATGTACCCTCCCCCTCAATTTTTAACTCAACTTCCTTCTTCTTTAAGGGGGAAAACAGATCACCAAATCTCAGATGAGAAAGGCGAGATTTCCCTCTGTCACTTTCCCTGAAACATTTTGGATCTACAATATAATCTTGAAGGAAATGTTTTCACAACCAAGACGTATATCAATACAGGAACACAGATAAAGAGCTGGTGGGCTGGGGGAGTAAAAAGAATGCCTGGAAAATACAAAATAGTCTTCCCTCCCTTCCTCTTCATTGCTTTCTGAAGATATACTTGGCTCTCTTGAATTCTGGGATCCTATTACTGATGATTTATTTATATGAAAAGTGTATTAGTTGCCCTCTAGCAAATTTCTCTCAGGGTGACGTTCAATAAAACAAATAAAATCCAAAAATCCATATAGAACAAATAAAAAACTCAGCATGATAAAACTATCAGTGCAAACAAAGACTAAAATAGAAGAGGCATCAATCACAGCAAAAGCTAAATATCAAAGTTTGAAAAATCCTTCAGCCAAGCACAACAACAAAAATACACAAGGAAGGAGAAGCTTGGGAGAAGAGAAGTATTTGCCTGATACTGAAAGGACAACAAAGTAGGAGCCAGGATGACCTCTCTGGAGAAGATGTTCCATTACTTGGAGAGGGCTGCTACTAAAAGGCCCACTCTCAGATGGCCATACTTTCACATGCAAGGGCAGTGGGAGAAGGAACAGGCTCTTGGATGATGCCCTCAGTTCTCAGATTTAGGCAGAGGGGAAAAGGAGGTGATCTAAGTAGGGTTTTGGGAAGCTGAGAATGTTCAAGGAGGTGAAAGAGAGGAGTTACTTTGTTTGGAACTGAGGTGTCACTGTGTATGGAACCAGCATAAATCTAGATAGAATTTTTTTTTGCTTGTTGTAAAATAAATCTGTACCGTTTTTATTTTCTACACCTCTGTATGGATGTTTTAATTTAATAATTTAACAAGAAAAAGTGGTCATTTTTTACCACGCTGAATGCAGCAATCAACATGTCCACCTCTCCACTATAGCAGCTACCTCGAGGCCTGAGTGCTTGATCCAGGGAGAGATCTTAAGGCTAAAAGGGCAAAGTAAGTGATAGGAGACGAAGGGCTGGCATTGCAGGGCCAACCTGGATAGGGGTTCTGTCACACCAACCAACATGGTGCTGGCTGGGGCTGATGGCAGTTGTGAGCCAATGTATCTGCACTGCACATAATTGAGGAGGGCAGATGTAGTTATACTTATGTTAAGCAATATAGGTATGCACTGATAAACAGATTTCAGCAGCAAACTCTCTAGGAATGTGTGTTATCTGGACCTCACCTCCCGTGTTAGCAGCAGCCTGTCTGCATTAGTGAGGCTGAAGAGGTTGAGCCAAGGAGCTATGTGTCCTCTTTCAGACATGTATTACCCTCTACTGTCAAGGAATTTGGGGTGGAAGTAATCCTGTGAGATGGGCTAAGAAAAAAAAAAGGATTGGATGTCAGACTGCATGTTATGTTTATAGCAGGTGTTTTTAAGTATATTAGGACCAGGTCCTCTTGCAGCAGCAATGTCTGTGGAAGAAACCCCAATCAAAGGTGGATTGCAGTATGGTGAGAAGCAGATTAGGCCTGTTTTGACTGATTGATATCCTATCTTTTTCTGAGTATGGGACCCAAGGCAACTTTTCTTGGGCCATTTCAGCTCTGCACTGTTATAGTGCTGTTATTCCACATCCAATGTCCTGTGGAATTCCTGGGGTTTGTAGTTTACTGAGGCCAACACGCTCTCTGGCTGAGAATTCTAAAGGCCCCTCCCTAAACTACAAATCCCAGGATTCTACAGGATGTTGAACATGGAATAACAGCACTATGACAGTGCAGTGCGGAAATGGCCTAAGAGCCAAGTCTAGAGCGAAGGCCTCAGAGTACAAAAGAACATTTGTAATTGGGGGCAAGATCTATTGAACATATACTCTCATCTGCTCCAAAAGTGAAAAGTGGGACATGTGCAGCCATTCAACATCAGAGAGTGGTTGAGAGGGCAAAAATTATTAATGAGGAAAAATATGCAAGCTAGGAGAGGCTGTGACAATTTGATTTTTAGCTGAGCCTACAAGGAAAAGCAAGATTTTTCTCCTTCTTCTCTTCCCATTGTGTTTTGAACTCAGTTTGTAGCAACTGAAGTTAAGTGACAAGAAAGACGAATAGTGGGAGGAGGAGAAAGAAACTGGGGCATTTTAAAAAGCAGCAGAAAAACGGGAGTGACAGTGGATTAATTGAGTCTGTCTATGCCAAACTGGGAGAGTTGGAGAGTATGAAATAATAGTTGGGTTCTGTACCACCCACTCAGAGGCAACAAAAATCTTTGGTAGCTATACAAATCACTCATGGGGAAGTGGTTCAATTATTGTTTGTGCTCCCTTTAAAAGTCAAAGATCACTGCTCTGTGTTTCATCACAATATAAGGCCATTTCTGCACTACATTGTTATAGTGCTATTCTTACACTTTCAACATCCTGTGGAATTCTGGGGTTTGTAGTTTACTGAGGCCAAAGAGCTCCCTGGCTGAGAATTCTAAGTGCCCCTTCCTAAACTGCAATCCCCAGGATTCCATAGCATGTTGAAAGTGGAATAGCAGTACTATAAAAGTGCATTGCAGAAGTTGACTGTCGAGTTCAAACCCCTCTTCTATATACTGCTATTTCTCTTTTAAAAAAAAAATCCTTCCTTTCCCGTGGAATTTTTCTGTCAACTATCTATCTCTTGCTTCTAGGTTTTTGTTTTGTTTTGTTTTTTTATTTTGGTAGCAAAAAATAACATTTGGCAGGAAAATAATGCTTGGGAAATGACTTTTGGCAGGAATGTGGCATGGGAGGAATGGACTGAAACAACCTCTCCCTTTGCTATGGTCCCTGTCTGGATCTGTTGCAGGGGATGGTATGACCATCTTGTGGAAGTGAGCAGATGGATGTACAGTCAGCCCTCCACCATTTGCGGGTTTCACATTTGTGGATTTGATTGTTCACGGATTATTTGCTGACACCTCTGCTGCTTCCCTATGCCATTTTAATAGGGACTGCAAGCCTCGTGAGACTGAGAAACTGCAAACGAGGCTTGTAAGTCCCTTACTAAAAATGGTGTGGGGCAGCAGTGGAAGTGGCAGTAAGCCCTTGCCAGCCACCCACTTCTGCCTTGTGAAGGAACCCTGATGCTCGAAGGAATCCACAGTGGATTGAATATGATGATCATACTTTTTTGTGTGTTAAATACGGTTTGGGCAGACCTAGAGTTATTCACGGTTTTTTCATTTTCACAGGGGTCCTGTGCCCCTAACCCTAGCAAATGTGGAAGGAAGATGTAACGTAAAATGCAGTTTGACCCCAAGTGGGGATTGAGTCCAGGGGCTCATTCACACTACAACATTATAGTGCTTATATTCTAATTGCCATAGCTGCATCTTGTGGAATCCTGGGGTCTGTCATTTAGGGAAGCACTCTGAGAACTGTAAATGCCCCTCCGTAAACAGTAGATTCCAAGATTCCGTGGGATGGCGCCATTCTGTAGTGTCAGTGGAACCTAGTTCTTTCCATTCAAGTTCAGGGCTCTTAGTTACCAAGCCACACTAGGCATCTGTGGTGGAGTGAGTATCTAGAATGTATCCTCCAGTACAAACATGAATAAAGAGGTAGAAAAATAGCATTCAGCCCTGCCTCAAGTAGATGAATGTAATTTAACTATGAAGTAGTGGATTTAGTACACTTTCTGTCACAGACCATCTCTTGTCTTCTTCCCATCTCCTCTTTTCCTCAGTAGCCCACCAGTCTTCAGTGTAAACGAATTGTGGGGAAGATAACTTCCATGTTCAGAGGGCTTTCCCACCTAGATAGAAAGAAAATGGCTAAAATAAGTGGTTTAATATAAAGACAGAGTACTTCTGAGCATGTTTAAAACACTCTGCACTGGATACAGCTGGTTTTTTAACTAGGCCTAGATAATTTCTTCGAAAATTTTCTCTCTCCACCTAACTGTGCAACTTCCTGTTTTGGCAGCTATCCAGGAAGGTGAAGGGCTTTTTTTTTTTTAGTAAGCTTGTATATGAGGTATGACCTGCATTAGCAACACATCTTGCATTTGGAGATTTAGCTTGTGCTCTGCTTGATTTAAATTGATGTAAATGAAAACACTGCACACACCTTTACCAACATAAATTACTCTGTTAAAAGTTAATCTATCCCTGCTTTGCATTGCTTACTCCATGGAACCAGCACAGAATCAGTCCTGTCAACTCTGGCACCCAATGGTAATTTTGTGCACTCAGCTGGAAGAGCTTCCTATGAAATGTTATCAGCTATTTAAACTAAAAACTAAGTATATTGCTTGCATTCACTTCCAGTTTGCCCCTTAGTCTCGTAAATAACTTTGGCTTTGTAAGATGCAATCTTATACCCAGTGTGGCTACATATATCCAATTGGAATCAACAAGGTTAAAACAATTTATGTTTACAGGATTCAGCTTTCTGTCCTAAATAAATTTTACATCTCATTCATTTATTCTTAGATTGGAGAAGGAATTGCACATGTAGTTCCTCACACCAGACGGACTCATCTAGTAGGCAGTTATACAGTTTGGTGTAGCGGAACATGGTGGAAAATGCCTGATGCTTGTTCAATCATTGCAAGAGCTGTATCTGCACTATACAACTAGATCAGTTTCATTCGACTTTAATTATTATAGCTCTATCCCAAGGAATTCTGGACTTCATTGTTCACAAGAGGGGGTTGTGAGATCATGGGTTTCTTATGAAAAATGTTGTTCTATGTGGTAGATGTTATGATATTAAGATAAGGAGCTGGTGGGAGAGGGTAAGAGAATGAAATGTTGGAAGTGAGTGGCGATTTATGGAATGGAGGGATTTGAATAAGGCTGGTGAAAAGCAGTTGCTGAATGATAGTCGATATAAACTGAGAGTTATGGTGTGAGTGAATGAGTAAGGATGAGGACTGAGAGAGTCAGTGTGGCCATTTCCACATGACCTCACTATAATGCTATAGTAGTGGGTTGTTATCAGTCCAGGAGCTGTGCTTCCGCATGACATCTTCACTATCCAGCTGCTATCCTATCCCCTCACATCGCCAAATCACCATATTCTATTTCAAAAAAAAAATTGTTAAGAGCATTCTGTAGTGCTTCAATTCCATCAGCCGTTGTAGTGCGGTACTGTTATAGTGCTTGATAGTGCTTCCTGTTACGGCAGATCCAGCAATACGTGGGCTGTGGACGTGCCCAGCTTGTCCTGCCTTCAGTGACTCCCATGGCATGGTAACTTTCTATCACCTCTCCCTGTCATCTATTTTAAATGTCTCCTTTGAGTCAAAACTTTTTATTTTTTTAAACAGTACAAACAGTATAAGGCAAAAGTGCAATAGTGTACTGGCATGTCATGCTGTTGCTGCATTATACGGCTTCCAAAAAACAAAACAAAACAATCACCACCCAATCAGTGGCCAAGGACACAGTAATGCAGAAGGAACACCAGTGGCAGTACTGCTCCCCATCCGCTTAAAGAGGAAGGATGCGGAAAAGAGCATCCCTAACCTTATGGCATCACACGAATAGCAATGCTGCCATTATAATGGTATAATGCACTGATGGCCGCTAGTGTGGAAATGGCCTTGGGTTTAGAGATTAATGCATGAGATTTAAGCATCTGAGTCAGCTAGGGGAAGAATGTGTGTGAGAGTGACACATTTGTTTTAAATGTGTTAACTTAGTAATCTATTTTGCTATGTTAAACTTCTGTTAATAAAGTTATTTTTGGATTATAACATTTGGCCTTTGGGAATGCTATATACATACATACATACATACATATACATATACATACACACACACACACACACATATACATACATATACATACATACATACATACATACATACATACTATATACACGAGAGAGAAAGAGAGAGAGAGAGAGAGAGAGAGCGTGATTGGGTTCTACTATGGTGTCTGTGGTGACAGCAGAGAACAGAGAGAGTTGTTATCTAGTGGGAATAGTTATACAATACCCCACATGGGAACTTCAAGGGCATCTAGCAGGTTCCCACAAGTTTGTGGCCACACCAGTGGGACAGGAGGAGATCTTTAGGAGGTGGCTGAGATTGAGCTTGTGCTGAGATAAAGGAAAGCTCATAATGATTGCAGTGAGGTTTGTGAAAGTCCTCACCTTTGGTGGCAATGGAGGTTTAGGCAGAACCTGCCCATCTGCTGGGAAAAGAGGTGGAATAAGGGGCAGAAGCTCACATGAGCTAGCAAGGAATTCTAAGTACCTCAGCAGACTGTGAGGTACCATGAATATCTTTCTACACTATGGAATTAAAATGATTTAATTCCCTATCATTCTCTTCTCCACGAGAATACTTTCATACTTTCTAAGTACCTCAACAAACTATAAATCTCAGGATTCTTTAGGGTGGAACTATTTACATTCAATGTGGTTTTAAACTGATATAATAGTGTAGTGAAAATGTAGCAGGTCTTAACAATGAATTAACTCTTATACTCCTCCCAAGTGCTTTCAATACAACCTGTGGCTGGGCTATACCTGCTATTAGACAGAATGAGGCAGGTACTACAGCTTTAAGGTGTTATGAAGAGGCAGTATATTGTTAGTTATATAATTTGCTGTTATTGCATTTGTTTTTTTACTGCAGTGGATGAGGAGATTTTCTGTCTTGTCTGCCAAAATATCTTGGCGGGCTTTGTGTATTATCTGTAGGTAGTACTCACCTTGACCAGAGTGTGAGAAGGCACTGTTTTGGCACTCTGCCTGAGTCATAAAAATGTCTTGGACCAATCTGTTACTCTTAAATAAGTGACCGTGCCTGCAATATGTAATTTTTCTCATTTTTAGGCTTCAGCTGCTGCCATACCTAACTTTGAAAGAAACCCGTTCTTGTTTTCTTGGGCATATCTATGATGATGCTAAAGTTTCTGTTTATTTCAAGTTCCCTGTTGACAAAATAGCAAAAACACAGTCACATTTGGCTAAACCTTTTAAAATACAAAATGATATAGTTGCATGCAGAATATGAACTTGAAAACCGTTTGATGAATTCCCTATGATGAATGACATAAAATATAGTCACTATGTGTCCATCTGCAAGATAGCTGTAAAAGTCACAGCACCCCTATCAAGTACGGGGCAGGGGGAGAAGCGAGCACCAAAGTGGTTTGTCCAACATAGTATTCTGCATAGGTTTGAGGCTACAGCTCCCATCACCACCAGTAGTATGGCCAATGATCAGTGATGACAGGAATTGTAATCCAAAAGAGCTGAAGGATTACAGGCTGGATAAGGCTGGTGACCAGTTAAGTTGAACAAAAGGAAGTGTTCTTTAGAAGAACACAGATGTCACAGGTGGAGGCAATATGAACGACCCTGACCTCTCTGCTATCATGTGAACAGGGCTGGACTGTCACACAAACAAAACTTGAGCTTGTGCATATTGCTGCTTATACGGTGTGAACTATATTTAGGAGCTGGGAAAACAATGAGGTAATACAATACTTAAGTCATCCACTATAGGTTTCTTATTGGTAATAAAGACCCCATACCCAGCAGGGCATTTGCAGTGGGGGGAATACTTTAACCCAGATTATTCTTTGCAGTACGCGTATAATGCTTCAGCAATTTTCTTCTCCAAGGAAGCAATTAAACCAGTGGTTCTTAACCTGGAGTCCAGGGATCCCTGGGGCTCCACAGATCCCTCACAGGAGGTCCATGAAGCCCTGCTGCTGGACACCACCACCACCTGCAGCAACAGTGGGGCATGTGTGCAGGTGCTGAAACTTCTCCCTTATTTTGTCAGGGACACAGCAGCAGGGGGTGTGGGTGCTAAGGGACATCGTGGCAGGCATGTACGTGTGCCCCAACTGCTCCCTCACTTGCAAATGAAGGAACACTTTGGGAGCACACACACACACACGGCTGCTGCAGACACTCCCTGAAACCACGTCCCTCACAAAAGGGCCACTGCGTGACCTTAGGCAAGTCACATTCTCTCAGTCTTAGAGAAAGGTAAAGGCAACAAATCTTGCAAAAAAAAAAAAAAAAAGATAGGTTTGCCTTGGGTCACCATAAGTCAGTTTTCAAAGGAGAGAGACATGATGGCCAAGAAGGTACCTTCCTCACCAGCACCACTTTGTTGTTGTGCTTCAAGTCACTTCTGAGTTAGGACAACCCTAAGGTGAAGCTATCACAGGGGGCTTTTTTGGGCAAGATTTGTTCAGAGAGGTTTGCCTTTGCCTTCCTCTGAGGCTGAGAGGATGTGATTTGCTCAAGGTCACCCAGTAGCAAAAACTAACAGGAATCCCCTGAACCAGTATTCTGGATCTCAATAGGCTTAATGCTATAATACCACCTGATTGCTGAACACATAGTTTCCAAGGTCACCCACTGTCTAAGTGAACACATGTGAATCCTTGTTTCCAAAAGACTTTACTAAATAAATAAATAAACAAACATTTGAATATTGAAATATTTCAATATTTAAATCTTAATTTAAATATTTAAATCTTGAGTTAAGTCTTGGGGTCTCCAGCAACAAATTTTATTTACAGGGAATCCCTGGTAAAGAAAGTTAAGAACCACTGCTCTTAACTACATATATACAGAATCACACCACCATCTAATCAATCATGCAGCTTGCATAATGCCAATGCATGCTCTCACTGTATAATTGTTGGTAGGCCGCCTGTCAAAGTGTACATGATACCTTGAAAAACTCAATCACATTCGCAATGGTACTGCCAATGGAACCTCACCTTACAATCATACTCAGGATGCGACCTTTGCAAAAAGTCCTAAAAAGTGCAGCTGCTGTCATTAGGGTACTTAAAACAAGTATGGTTACCAGAAGTATTCTAAGTGAAAATTCCAGTTCAGCAACCAATCAGCTTAGTTGCATATTCGAAATGTATTGCCAGGATAACAGAGACAGGACAATCTTTCCTTAGCCTCTTTAAATCAGCTCTCCTTGTTTTCTGTGCCTCATGGTAGAGAATGAATGATGTGTTGGACTGTAACTCCCTCAACCATACTGGCTAGGTCTGATAGGAGTTGTAGTCCAATAACATTTGGAGGGTTCTGTTTTGCCCACTCCTGTGCTTGGAGCAAATCCTGATATGATTGCACATACTTTTCACATGTGCAAAACAACAGATGATCATTCAGTGCCTCAAACAAACTACCTTTCAACAAGCTCTGGTCACACATTAAGCAGAGTCGGGTTGGTGAAGGACATGAATGCTTCACCCTCATTCAAGTATAATTCCAAACATTTTTGATCCATCACTGTGACTCAGCTTTGTTGACACAAATCTAATGGCTTTATATTTAGTTGGGAGTTGGAATGGGATCACTATGTTGACCTGCCTCTTTTGCTTTATGTAGGAAGAATGTTGATTTGCCTATACTTGGAAGCACATAATACGCATACTTATGCATTCTATTAGGCTCTAGGTGGCAGAGAGCTAACAAGGTGAGCAATTAAATGTACTGTGAAAGGTATCCTAGATATTTTCTGTGTTATGTAATTGCATAATGCAATTTGTTGCTAACTTAATGCAAGTTGTTGTTATTGTTGTTATGTGCCTTTGAGTTGACTCTGCCTCACGCCAACCCTATTACAGGGATTTTTTACAGGATTTATTCAGAGTAGGTTTGCATTGCCTTCCTCTGAAGCTGAGACAGTGTGACTTACCTAAGGTCACCAGGTGGATTTCCATAGGCGGAGAGGGATTTGAACCTTGTTCTTCTAGCATCCTAATCCAGCGCTCCAACCACTATGCCACAGTAACTCTATTTAATGCAAACACATTAAATGCACATTTGGTGTTTCAGGTGTTACCAGGCCGTACAACCCCATACTTTGTTATGGTTTCATTGGCAAAATATGATATAATTGGTAAGATACATTAATTGCCTTTGACATAAAATGTGCCCTGCTATGGCTGTATGACCGATCTGGACAAGAGGAAAAGATGGACCAGACATGTGCACTGTGAATTAGGTTAGAAAACATCTCTAGGCATAGCCAGGTCATGGTCAGGAAATCACCAGAAACTCCAGAGATAATAGGCTTGCAGTTAGCCTTAAGAACTCTGCCTTTTTGTACAATAGCGACTGGGAGATTCCCACCAGACTGCTGATTTTCTTAACATCTTTTGCTTTGACCAAGCAAACTTTTCCTTTGTCCCAAAACCTGTCTGTCAAGCACCAAGCTATCAGGGTGACCATTAGCTCTTTGTCACCTAATGCTAAGACCATCAGCCCATTCTAGACCTCATTGTCCACTCTCCAAAATCCATTATTTACTTGGCCAGAGAGCCATTCATACCCTTGCCTCCAGGCAAAAATCAGATATATAAACCCCTAGTTTTGGCTAGTCAGCTTGCAGTACACCACTTGCTGGTCACCACTCTGCTACTCTGATTTCCAATTGTGTACTGTCATTAGACACAGGTCTAAGCCACATTGCTGCTTCATTGCTGCTCTTCTACATTGGTAAATATCACCCACTATGCCCTGAAGTCTTTTTATCTAAAAGTTTCCTCCCTTTTCCTTCAGTTAGCCTTGTATGAGTGTGTGACTGTTTGGATCTTCTGCATGTGATTAATTCTTCCAGTAAAACATAATTTAGCTTACTCTGGACCTCTGGTTGGTTCTTCCCTGCAGAAGTACTGGTAAACATTAAGGTAAAAGATCTTGTTGGGTTACCACCCTCTTATAGGCCTTCTAATTTGACCTAATAATTTCTCACATTTGCGTGGAGGTACTGGCATCGTGGGTGGGCCCCTGAGTCACTCACATTTTCAGGTAACATAGGGTAAAAAACTCTGCATTGCTTTGTGGTGAGATGAGGACCCCAGCCTTTCCCGTTCACATCTTTACATTATTAATCTCTCCGCCACATCAGTTTTTAACTGGCATTTGTAATTCAGATTATAAAGAGCATATTGTGAAAAGGAGATGTGGAACAAAAAACATGAAGGGGAGGTGGAGCAAAAAACATTACGTAGTTCTGAGGAGGCTCCCTCATAGAGCAGAATCTTTGTTGCATCCTTAATTAGACAAAGGCTGACCAATTACATGTATTGTGAAAAACACCCTTGTTAGTTTCTGTTTTGTTTTACAAGAGCATTCAGTACAGAACATTGCATAAATGATGCATGCTGGGTGCTTCCTGACGTAAGCCTGCATAGCCCTGAGGTGAGATCTGAACTTTGGACATCTTACGCCCTTAATCACTGCACCACAGCTCTCCACTGACATCTCTTGTTAACATTATAAATAATGAATGCATTATAATTAAGTCAACATGAGGAAGACATTGGACAAGAGCCACTGGATTGTCACTCAGATATTATCCACAAATAGGAGATTCTGTGTTGCATCATTAATTAGCCAAAAGTGATTTTGATGACACCCTCCCACACATACTTGTTTACTGACAGAACAAGTCTGGTCATAATATGGCTTTCGCTGTGACAATCTGTACATCCCAAGTTAAAATGCTTGTCCATATTGGAGTATTCATACCAAAGTTCATATACAACCATGGAGGAACACACTTATATTAGAGATAATGTTCTTCTTGTGAATATCTACAACCACTATCCTAATCCTGCTTATACTTGATATGCACTGGGCTTTTCTTAACTCAGATGGGTGCTCCCCATTTGGATCAAGACCATAGCACATGGGGTGGAGTGGCAGTTTAATTTTTTCCTTTCCATTGTACAGGCATGAACCAGAGTTACTTTTTTTAATTACTGGGTGGGGGCGGGGGGAGGTAGTGGTGTTGGGGAAGTTGGAAAAGTAGTGAGAGAGAAAAAGAGACTGAACTCATCTCTCTGCTTTTCAGTCCCAGTCAAGGCTCCTCCACCTGCTTGCTTATTAATAAAGAAAAAAAATCCATACATAGATGCATGATTTGTAAGGCATGAGATTCCGCTTGAGCTTGGAAACTAAGCAGGGTCAGCATTTGGATGGAGTAATTGTTAAGGAATACCAGGTGCTGTAGGCTGTTTTGGAGGATAGCATTGCCAAACTGCCTGAGTATTCCACACCAAAGAAGCTATATAAAATTCATGGAGAAACAATAAGTTGAGAAGTGACTTAAAGACATGTGCACACACATGTATTAAATTCAGTGCTGGGCTAAACATAAACCTGAAGCACAGTGTTTTACAAACCAAGCTTCTTATCTCTGGCATTATGAAATAAATACAGTAAAAAAATGAATGAATAAATAACCATTTTTGCTATGCTTCCATGGCCCTTTCCACATGTGTGTGTGGGGGGAAACGGGCGAAAACACCCAAAAACGGAGCTTACCGGCAGCCGGGTAAGTCCGTCGCGACACGGAGCAGCACGAGCTCGCTGCTCCGCAGTCCTCCCAAATGGCGGCTTCCGGTTGGTGGAGGCTCTCCACCAACCGGAGAAGCTCGCCAGCTGGAAGCCCATCCCCAGCAGATGTGCAGGCACGCACTTGCGCGCGCCTGCAAATCCACGTCGGAGCCGGGCGACGGAGCGGCGTGGGGCTGTTCGCTCCGTGCTTTTTAAAAACCTCGAAAAAGAGGTTTTTAGAAAACACGCAGGGCGGCTAGTTCCGGCTGCTCCTGAGTGGATTCTAGTGTGGAACTACAAAAAGTAGTCCATGCCAGTCCACTCTACAGTGTAGAAGACCTCTGTGAGAGGTCGCTCTGCACCATTACAGAAGCCCGGTGTGGAAATGGCCCATGATATCACATATCACCAGCCACCGACAATTGCCTTCTTCTTTCCCTAATGGCAGGGTCTGCCTTGACTGAATGCAGCATGTATAGTAGTTTGATCCTAATCCACACGTGACAACTCAGAAAAACTATTAAGGAACTAAGTTACCAGATGGCAAGGGAAAGTGGCTGTGCACATGTGTCTGTAAAGGTGCAAGCCAATCCATACAGACGGAAGTGTAGGAACCCAATTGGTGATATAACCTATTGCTGGCAGCCATTTCCCCTACCTTCTGGCTGATTAGGGATGTTCAATGAAGTCAATCTTGGGTGAATTCTCATTCAAATGTCTGCATTTCCCCAAATATTTTGAGTCAGTTCTCAGCGCTTTAAACTTACTAAAAAGAATATTTAAAGTTGTATGTTTAGGACCACTTGCTAAGAGGAAGAGCCACTGAATTTACTTGTAAGTAATTAGGTATAGAAATGCTCTGTATGTAAACATTGTGAGAGAAAAATAAGCAAATAAATAAATGAATTTTGGGAGTATATATATGTAGGTGCCTGAATATATTTGTTTGTGTGTAAAATCACAGTTTAATATGGAAATAATGGGATGAAACTATGTTTATAAATATCGCAAAAGTGGCATGGGCCCAAAAGGGGCAGATTTGCCCATCCTGAGTCCTACAGCTGCCACAAGATGTTATCTTCACCAGTTCCAATTGCAATCAAGCACTTTCTTGTGCTGCACAGAGATTGGTGAATGGAAAAATGTAACATTCAGGCATGTATTTTGGAGGGGTGCAGCAGAAAGCCATACTACCAACCCTGGTTCCATACAGCTCACAGGATCTTCATTCTTTTCTGGAAATCTATGCACGCCTACTCAGGAATAAGTCCCAGTACAACAGCTTTGCAGCCTGCAGAAGACAATTCAATTCCCTGGAACAAATTTTCAAGCTTCAAATAGCTTCTTACCTTCCATCACTGATCAGAGATAAAAGAAGAAAAGCTGGGGGTTGGATGGGAAATTCCCAAAAGGCTACAGGGACAAGAGGTCTTCCAGCTGTGTTTTAAAGTCTTTTGTGTTTAGTTGTGTAGCTATTGTACTCAGCAACCCTCTGTTTATTTTTATTCAGTATTGCAACAAGATTTACAAGCACCAAAATTGCAAACATGCTAATACCATGGTGTTTACGCTTTTATCCAGAAGTGTTATTTAGATGTTATTTAAATCATTAAACTAAGAGCATTCTGAAGTTAGCAAGCACAAAGTTACAAGCAGCAGAAAGCTAAAGAATGCACAATGATTTGTGACAGTGCAATTTTCTTGGTAATGTGTTTTTAGGTACTTAAAAAAAAAGCCCAAAGAACAAAATCGTACCTATTTTGGAGAAGGTGTAACATACCAGTTCTCTATACTTTAATACTACTAGAATTATTCCCATTACTGCCATTGTTGTTACCAATTTGATTTATGCTCCACCCTTCTTCATAGGAGATCAGGTAGAAATGTTATAAAACAGTATGATTTCACTCTAATGACCACAAACCTGCATTAGAAATAAGAATCAACATGTATCAATAACAAAAATGCATTTACATGCAATCCTATGCATGTTTTTTTTGGTAGCACATTCGGTTGTGTTCAGCGAGGCTTACTTCCCAAGTTAAGTGTGCACAGGATTACAACTGAAATTGACAATACTGGGAATTTACGCGGTATTTGCACATAAGTATCTCTGCTTATGTGTTTCAAGAGAATCTAAGCAGAAGGGTCTCCATTTCTACGCATTGTACAATGAAGCACAGAAGGAGTAGCACTCTACTTTGCAGTGACTGGTTAAACTGGTGTTTGCCAGCAGAGCCTAGAAAAATTACTTCCTTGGATTGCCACTCCTAGATTTCTTCACTGAGTATGACTATTGCTAGTAGGAGGATGCTGGGAGCTGCAATCCAAAAAATTAACTTTTCCAGGTTTTATTTGCCAGAAGGTCTGTTCATACATTTGTACTGGAATGTCATAATCATTTACAACCGTTTGTGTATTTATATAGAATGTTGGATCATTATGGGAAATTTAGGATCTTTGCATTACTTCTTGCGCAGGAAACCTGCCAAAGGGATGTTAGTTTCAGTGTTGCATTGTGCTGCTTCATGCACATCACCATTTCCTAAAAGCTATGTGTGTTCAGATACAACTTGTGGTGAAATAAGTGGTTTCCTTCCACCCACATATATGCCTTCTTAGTTACATCAGTTTCTCATATGATTCATTTTTGCCCTGAATAACCTCAATTACGTGGTTGTAATTTTAGCACAGTCAGAAGAAGAACCTGTAAACATACAACCATATTGATGTCATGTAAATACAAAGATGGGAATTACCTATGATTGAGGCTATTCTACCGTAACTGTTCCTGTGATGATGACATTCCTAATCTTTTTCCACCTAGGAGCAACAGCATGGAAAAAAATCACAAGTTGTTGTTGCTGTTGTGTGACTCCACATCGTTTCTGACTTTTGGTGACCCTGAAGCAACCCTATCACAGAAGTTTCTTGGCAAATCACAGAAGCACCCAATCAAAATGGATTCTGAGTGCTGTGGTCCAAAAACGTAACATTTCCACGCTCCCCATTGAGCCACCATTTTGTGTCTGGTTGGTAGACATCAGCATCCTGATAAGAAATGGAATAGAAATAGATGTGTTGAATCTTTTTAAAGTTTAGATAAAATTAAAGAAATGAGTTTCCTTACCTATGGAGTCAAAGTATTTGTGAAGCAGATTGTTCTGCAAGTGGCTTGACATTCTTGCCACTCACACAAAGAAGGATCCGAGGTATCCCTGCAGTGAAGGAGCTTGGAGTGTGTGGAAGGAGGCAGGCGGAGGGGTAGGTGGAGGGGCAGAGGTGTGGCTATAGCACATGGGCATGGCTACGACATGGGGGTGTGGCTATGGTGTGTGGGGGCAGGGCTACAGTGTACAGAGCGTGGCTACAATGGATGGGGCAGGGCTATGACAGGTGGAGTGGGGCTACAACACGCAGAAGTAGGGCTACAGCGCATGGGAGAAGGCAAGCAAGGAACCATGGCACCCCCAAAAAATTGCCGCTAGGGATGCACTGCCCCCATCCCCCCCCCATCCTTATATGTCTTTATCCCTGCATCTGTGGCAGTGGTGATGCAGTAGCAACAGATGGTAGTGGAGATACCCATCATTTGCTTGCCACAAAAGGAGGAGGAGGAGGCAGCATCCTGGTACATACCTCCTGCTAGAGCACAGTTGTATTTATAGCCACCTGTTTTTTAAATGGCTTTGTGCAGTCTTTGGAGCCAAGGCTTAGGAACTTAGAAACTGGCTTAGGAAACTACCTATCCAAAAGGCTGTAGGTGATGTCCAAATCACTCCTCCCAAAGAGCCTTGGTTCCAAGGATTCTGCAGAGCTATGCATTAAAGGATCAGGCTATTATAAATGCAGCCACATTCTGATGAAAGGTTTATGTTTGGCACTCCAGTGTAATAATACAGGCTGAGCACTCCAATTTGCCAGAACTGAATAGATCTTGGCAGGGAGAGAATAGGCTTCTTATATATGATATCAAGTAAAAGCAGAAAGATATGTTTTGATTAGATGTAGTTAAACAGATGATCTATTTTTATCTTGATTAGCAGAATTACAAATATGTTTCCATCAGTATATTTTTAACTGGGTGCAAGTTAAACCAAATTTAGGCATACAAATATTCTGGAAATCTGTACAACAGTTGTCACTAAATGTGAGAGTCTGTAATTTTGCACTGCAAAGCTAGTTCTTAGTATTTTGTCTTAATCAACAGAGCCTTTTAAAAACCATTCCTCCCTCTTTATCTGCATGTGTCTTGTTACACCATCTGCCTTTTGTCAGGGCTGCCAGCTTTTGATCTAGGTTATTTTTCCTTTACAAATATTTCCACGCTCCATCCAACTCCACCCTGGAAGTCCTTGTCCAAACACGTCTACGATTCATTGCCAGTACTACAGCTGGTTGAAGAAAACTGATTAGTTTTTCATTAAAAAATGTAGTGTAGAGTTGGACATTTTAATGGAAAATACGTGGAAATGATTCATATTTCCTTTCTGGTCCCTCTTCCTTATTTCTTTCCCCTGCTCCGATACAAAATAATACTGACTGTTTGGGGAGATTCACTGTCCTATATTCTAAAATTCAGAATTTAAATGAAAGTATTTTTTTTTACCCTTTTTGAGAACCAGTGTGGTTTGTGTGTTGGACTACAACCCTGGAGAATAGGGTTCAATTCCCCACTTGGCCATGGAAACCCCCTGGGTGACCTTGGGTGTGTCACACATTCTCAGCCTAGAAAACCCCATGATAGGTTCACCTTAGGGTCACCATAAGTCAGAGACGACTTGAGGGCACAGAACAACAAGAACACAATTTATTATAGGACAATGTCCTACACAATGGTGTGGGCAATGGCTGGGGGTGGGAGCCATGCTGGATCTGCTGGATGATATTTGATGCTGTGATGCTTCATAATTTACTCCCAAATTGCAGGAGCATCGTGGTGAAAGCATGCACCTTCTTTTAAAATAATAGGTTTGGGCCCATGCACCATCTTCTAAAAGAGAGAGTGTTTCAGCTTCTAAAAAGAAATGCACATGCACACATGTACATCCTGCATACTACCTTTTCAGCTCAAGTTGACTTCCCCCCATGCAGTGTTACGGTGATAAATTTGGGTGTGTCAGGTAGCATGCAAACCACAGACTGCATAAAGTTCCTGTATTAAAGAGTGATCTAGAAATAAAAAGCTAAAGGGTGGTGGTATTTTTTTTCTTTTTTAAAAAAACACCCTACTGTTTCTCACATATTACGTGCAATTCAAATTATATTCATAGAAGCAGTCTGTCCCTTCTCCAAAAGATGTACTGTACATTCAGGTAGACTTTTAACAAATGTTGCTGAACAAGGATAATGGTATTGTAGTCAAGAAGATAATTCAGTATTCCTTTAATGGTAGGTTCAGTTCTTTTTCTTGGCCTGTTAAAAGACATTAGACCTGAGAGGTATTGTTCACTGGGTGTTTATGTGTTAGCAGTGATATAATATGTCAGGACTAAAGAATAATGTATATGATGTTAAAATGGAATACCTTCAACAACTTCTATGCCACTCTACGCTACAATTCGTCCTGTTGTATAAGTAGCTGCTCCTTGATTTCTTTGGAATATAAGGTGTTTCTTAGTCCCTACTAAGTGCAGAGCCCTCTTTGGTAAAGGAACATACAGGAGCTATGAAGTGCCTATGTGTGGGAGAAGGCATTGCCTGGCTGATGAGAAAAACTTGCCATGGAAAGGTTAATTTTAAATTAACTATGCTGACATATTGAAAGCTTTACATGGTACTCCTTTCATTGCATCCTGTTTGCAAAAAACACGTCTTTCTGTATTTATAGCTAACCTCATTCTTTCCTTCTCCAAAGGCAAAGGCAGACAAAAAGTTGACCAAATTAAGAGTTTACAAATGTACATACAATTTGGCAGAGACAGTCTTGATTAATTCTCTGTCACCCCAGTTTTTCAGCAGCTTTTTAAATATCCCAGGCCATTTCCGCACTACACTCTTACAGCACGATTATTCCACTTTCAACATCCTATGGAATCCTGGGGTTTGCAGTTTCAGGAGGGACTGCAAACCCCAGGATTCCATAGGAGGTTGAAAGTGGAATAATCGCGCTATAAGAGTGTAGTGCGGAAATGGCACCAGTTTCTTTCTCCTCTTCCCACTTTTACCCTTTGCCCGTGACTTACTTCAATTACTCCAAACTTGAGTTCATAATGCAAAAGTAGTTTGCATTCAGTTAACTCAGCAGGAGGAGAGGAGAGGATAGGTTCCCAGTAGGCTCCAGCAAAAGCAAACTGCTGGAGCTTCTCCTACTTTGTGTATACAATTAGGTGTGGTGTTTCTGGTCTGTAATGTGCATCTTAAGTGTTTAATTGTTTTCATTATTAATCTCTTAAAAATAGTGTTCAATTGGATGTATGATTTAATGTTTTTTAAAAAAAAATGTACTAAAACATACTATTATAGATTTTCTGTTTTAATTTATATTGTAAGCTGCTTTGGATCCCATTTGGGAGAAAGAGCTGAAAATAAGTAAAAAAATAAAATAAGTAAAGGTCTCCTAAAGATATGTGAGTCCCTTTTGTGTTCAACTGACATTGTTTTGTTTTTTGAGAATAAACTTTGTTTTATAACAGTATTACAGAAAGCAAAATATTGCTTAATACAACTGGAAGCTGCTATAAATTTAATGGCATCTTAACTATGCATAAGGTGAACAATTAACACACTTTCATACAGATATCCTCAAAGGCAGCCTCAGTTTACTGATATGGCTCCCATACTACTTGCAATGAACCATAGACTGCATCTCGGTCCTATATCCTTAAAACTTGTAGAACTGGCATTGTTTTCTTGCCCCATTACATTGGCAGCTGTATTATTTTCCTCTCTATCTTGATTTGTTTTGATTTGATTTGTATGTCACCTTTCTCACAGAACAGGGATCCAAGCCGGTTGGGAGTATTTGGAAAGGATTACTTTGAAAAGTTTGGATTACTTTCCAGAATGATAAACAAAAGGAATGGTTAGCATTGAAGATATCCTTTACATCAAAGTTATTTTTTAGGCTGCATCTGGACATCTTTTGAACCGAGTGATTTAAGCCATACTTCCTGATTGACTGATTGTAATTCTGCTGAACACACAAATATATTTGTGGCATTTCCTCTATGGGCTCAGGAGAAATGAGGAACACACAGCGTCAAAGCAGCTTACTAAGGAAAGTGGAAGCCGAAAACATCGACTAATGAAATATTTTAAAAAATAAATCTTACTTGTTTTGTTCTTCATCAAGTGACTGAAATTGGACTGTGCCAGAGGGACCAAGGCCTCCATTACAGGCTTTCAGCTACCAATTGTCAACAGACAGGACTCTGGGAAAAGTCTTGCCTCAGATGGCACAGTTGCTTGCAGTGCAAAAATGATTTGTCTGGTATTCAGTCATGGGAATAGTGTATTATTAAGCATCTCTCCACTGTCTTTCAACAATGTATCTCCTATCAATAAAATACTCAGCACGGCTATCATCCTCTACTCCTCCAAAAACAAGAAAAGCCATTAAATCAATGAATCCACCATGAAATTAGTATGACGCCACAAGCATTATATGTACCAAAAACAACAACAAAATAATCTCAATGAGCAACAGTTGACTGACTACATAAACAGCAGTGGCAAGTAACAGGCAGATAAAATAGTCATAATTATAATCATAATATTTACTTCTTCCCTGCCTCTCCCTGTGGCTCGAGATGTGGAACAGCAACAAATAACACAATTCAACCTAAGTTAAAAGAGCATATAAAACCAATACATATTAAAATCCATCAATAAGTACTTCTTAAACCATGATGTAAAGATAATCTGGATAGGCTTGCCAGGAGAGAATTGTCTTTATTGTTGATTTAAACTCAGAGACTGTCTCGAACTGACAAATCTCTTCTGGCAGGTCATTCCATAATCTGGGGTTGTCCGAAGAAAATGTCCTTTGGGTAACAGTCAGCCTAGTTTTGGCTGAATGAAGTAGATGTTTTCCAGGTGATCTGAGCGCATGGAGTGGATTATATAGAAGAAGGTGACCTGGACCCAAACCATGTAGGACTTTAAAGGTAATAACCAACACTCTATACTTTGCCCAGAAACTAGCTGGCAGCCAGTAGAGTGATTTTAATATTGCTGTAATATGGTCACTCCTAGATGTAGCAGTAACCAATCTGGCTGTTGTGTTTTGAACTAATTGAAATTTCTGAACTTGGTACAGAGGGAGGCCAATGTACAGCACATTGCAAAACTCCAGCACTGAGGTTATCATCATGTGCACTACCATCTTTAGGTCCTCCAATTCTAGGAAGGGGCACAGATTGCATAACAGCCATAGCTTATAAATAGGAATCCTGACTGTTGCATCTATCTGACCCATCATTTGGATTGATGGATCCAGGAGCAGCCTAAGCTGAAAACACACTCTTTCAGGCAAAGTGAAACCTTATCCAGGACTGGTTGACATACTTCCAACACTAATTTAGGACCCTTGACAGTAAGCACCTCTGTCTTGTCTGGATTCAGTTTCAATTGTTTTCCCTCATCCAATTCATTACCTCTTCCATTCATTCCATTCAGAATTCATTCAGAGGAGACACACTATCCTTAGCTGATACTATTACTGAAGGCATAGAGAAGTTTATTTGGGTGTCATCAGCATACTGACAGCACTCTGCCCCATACTTCCAGATCATCTCTCCAAGTGGTATCATACAGATGTTAAACAGCATTGGTAATAGAGTGGCACCTTGTGGTATGCCATATAACAGATAATTTTTTGAGGAGCAACTACCCCAAGCACCACCGTGTGGAACTTGCTCAAGAGGTAATACTGAAATCACTAAAGCACAGTGCCTCAAATTCCCAAACCCCTCATGCATTCATGGTCCATGATTGATGGTATGAAATGCCACTGAGAGGTTCAAAAGCACCAGCAGGAACACACTCTCCCTGTCAATGTTCAGTCACCATAGTGGTCTCAACTGCTTATCCTGTTCTACAGTCAGTTTTATATGGAGTCTAGGAAATGTGTATCATCCAAGGCTGCCTGGAGTTGGAAGGGAACTGCCCTCTCAAACACCTTGCCCAAAAAAGAAAGATTTGATACTAGTCTATAGTTGTTAAAGTCTAGGGGTCAAGGGAGGTCTTTTTAGGAAGTGATCACACTACTGCTTCTTTTAAACACTATGGAAAACTTTTCTTCCTGAGAGATGCATTAATAATATATTGTAATTGAGATCTAATAGCGTTTCCTCCCTGGATGACCAGCCAAGGACAGTGATCAAGAGGACAATTTGTTTTCCTTATTCACTTAATAGCTTTTCCACATAAGTGGTATTCACCAACTCAGACTGTTCAGTATAATCCTGTTTGCATAGTCGCTGGGAGTCCCATTGTCAACTTCTGCTATAATGATGAAATCTAACTTGATTCTTATCAGAGAGATTTTACCTGTGAAGTGATCATTAAAAACATCACAATGAATTGCTAAAGGCTCTAGAATTGGTTTGTGGGAGGGAGGTGACTGAGTTAGACCTGACCATCTGGACACTAATTTGCAGACGCAATACATGCAGACAAGAAGGCTTTCTTCACTGCATGTATTACCACTTTATAGGAACAAAGATATTTTTTGTATCATGCTCTGTCAGATATGCCAAGTTTTCCACCATCTATATTCCAGTTATTGTCCTTCTCATTTCAGGTCCCTGAGGTCTTCTATATACCAAGGAGTCCAATTAGTAATGGATTGTAGAGGACATTTGGAAGCGATTGTGTCAATAGCCCTTGTAAGGCCTTGATTCCATTTATTGGATCAGGACTTCAAAAGGATTGGTGGTAGTACCAGCCACAAAACCCTTTGAGGCTTCCTGGAATCTTGAAGGATCCATTAATCTTCAAGGGTGAACCATCTTAATAGGTCCACCACCCCTGCAGGGGCAGATGGTAGCTGTGATACTAACTCTGACCAGAAAATGATCTGTTCATGACATTTCATCTCCACCCACAGATCTATATGCTCTGAACTGCTGAATGGGTGGGCTCTGAAACCAGTTGGCCCATGGGTGATATGAACTCCTGAGCTGTACCTGACAGACTGGTCTCAAATGAGATGTTGAAGTTGCCCAAGATCACCTTCTGAGCTGAACTCCCTAATAGGTAATTGATAAGGTTAAGATGGTCTTTGTAGATTACAGCTGTTCCTCTTCCCCAACTATCTTCCCCCAGGTGCTCACCAGCACAGTACTCTGCTTGAAAAGCCTGAGCCCATGTTGAGCCTCTATTGTTCCCCAGCCAAGTTTCTGTAAAACATACCAGATCAGGCTCTTCATCCATAAGGAGATCATAGATTTTAACTGACCTAGTATTACACAGGAGCAAAGTCAGGTTTCGTAGGTGGTGTGGTTCACTCCCTAAGTTCTCAAGGTTTGCAGGATGATCAGAGGGTAAGATAGGTATTAAGCATCTTTCTCTCTTCCTCCTCTGTAACTACTCATCACCTTGCCACAGCCATATCTCCCTCTGCCCCAGACAACTCGTATTGCCGCCTCATTTCCTTTACATATTATGCTCATATAAACAATATCCAAATAACAATAAATACAGATTACACAATTAACTATAACAATTAACAACACATTACCACAACTCTAAAAATCACTAGACAATGGCCCTTTCTGCACGAGGCAGTTAAAATGGGCCAAGGCGTCCTGGCACGGAGATCATCCGCACTTTGGATCGGACTAGGCACGGACTATTTAACTTAGTTCCGCACCTCAGTCCGATCCAACCCGCCCCCAAGTGGTCCTCCCCCACGCTAAGTAAAGACCGGAAAAATCAGGTCTTTACATTTTCTGTAACGTGCCATTGCGTTCCTACTTACCTGTGCAGATGTGCAGGCTCACACCAATGCGACCCTGCGATCAGTGGAAGGCGGGCTGTGAGCGTGGCCAGCGTCAGCGGTTGGTCCACTCCCATGAAGACACTGGAAGCCGCCATTTTGAGCCGGAGCAGTGCGGACCTACAGACCTCGCACTGCTCCGGTTCACCCTGCACTAATGGAGGAACCCTGCAGAAGGGCTCAAGGGAAAGTCTGTGTTACTTTGGACCCAAGAAGAGCTGGTAAGTAATGGCACGGAGCGATTGACTCGCCTCGTGCGGAAAGGGCCAATGATTCTCAATTTGTACGTACTGGTTTTATAAAACCAAGTAACTGGCTAGTCCAGCATAACGTTACTCACACTAAGGTGAAGCCTTATGGCCAATTGAATGATGCCAGGTTGTGATCCCACCACCACCAGGTGTTACATCTGCCACTTTCACTGCCAGCTGATTGATCAGTATTATAATAAATAATATCGACATATACGTACCCAGTCATGTAAAATTCTCTTAGAATGTATTGATGGAATTCCAAATATAACAGTTCAACACACAGCATGACATTTCACAAGACACAATTAAAACTCTTCTCTTGTTTCAGTTCAGTTCAGTCACTCCCGTTTCTTAGACCTTCAGCTGCGATTTCAGCACCTCAGTCTCTCCTCTGTAATTTTATGACGTTTGCTTCTAGCCTCCCCACAATCAGTATGCAATGTGTGGCTACAATAAGATACCATCCTCAGGCTTCTTCTGGTAATGAAGCAAACTGGCCACACCTCTACAAGGGCAGCTGGTGCTTACTATAAGCAAGGTGGCTAGTCTCACAGCTAAAGCTGTTTTTCTTACCAACACCAACATGCTGCCTTGGTGTCTTTCTGAACACTGTTAGCATTTTTTGGAACATCAGAAGTATGGACTCCCACAGGAAACAGCTCCAAAGCTGGGGCATATGAGGAACAAGTCCTTTCTTGTGTGACATCCACCCCATCTCCAAGCACAAGAAAATTTAGAATAGGGCCTCAGCTGGATTATCTGAGGATTGGTAAAGTTCACATTGGAACTGGTGGCCCTTCAAAGATCTTGAACACATCCACGTGTATGGCTGACTTCCATGGCATCAACATTTTGAACTAGTTTGGGAGAAAAATCAGAAGCCAGTGAAGAAAGGTGAAGGTCTAGAGTTACATAGTCATTTTCAATAATGTTCCTTTTGGTATAAACTGAAGGTACCAAACATTCTTCAGAGACAGACCCATGGTTATAATAATCCAATGTGGATATCACCAAACTGTGTAATTAATTGGCTTCAGACATTCAGTGCAACAAGAATTTGTGCTCCCCCAAACATTCTTAGGTGTAGAAGCCAAGCTAGCTTTTACTGACTGACTGACTGACTGAGAAACTAACCAAACTGGTCCTAATACAGGGTGGAGTATATCCCATCTAAAACAGATTAAGCACCTAAAACTATATTGGAACTTCAGCCAATCAATTGTATTTCTGCTTCTTCTAGATTTAGCCCCACTTAATCCATGTTTAGTCATACACTAACCTAAACCACTGATTTAGATTGTTTACTTGCCTGTCTTGGAATGAACAGTAAGGAGAAGTGGAGAAAAAGTCATGTACATACTGCTGGCAGTGCACTTGAAATCTTACATTTTAGTTTCATTCAACTATGAAACAATGTTAAAGACAGGGCCAAACCTTTTGGAAACCTTTAGAAACATATGATCTGAACTGGAGTCACTTTAATGTTGTGTCTGCAATTACATCACAGCAAGACATCCAAAAATAATATTAGTGTCAGTGCAAAATCTGAATGTCCAACAGAGATATATCCCCATCCCTCTCCCTGCATAGGTATTCACCAGGCAACCAAGGCTGCTTCAGTTCTGAAACCTGTCTGGAATCCAGATTAAACATGGATCTAGAAATATTTTAACCAGAGGTGGCTGGTGCTCCAATGTCAGTGGTACAGTGAATCTATTCTGGGTTTTAGTACAATCCTTAAATGAGCTATCTAAGGTGCTAAACAGCAGCTTGGATAGCTCTGTTAAAGTTCAAGTGAAAACCTGTGTTAGATTCATTGCCCAATTAACAACAGAATGTCTAGCTGCAAATGTTTTTATCCAGAAATAGGGATATGGTCATGCAGGACTAGTAGAAGGTGAGAAGGGAAAGACCTCAGAATAGTGAATGAGAAGTCAGACATTGATTTATTTTAAGAAGCGTGCCAAATTCTATCTAAGTCAGATATTTATTGTTTTCACTGCAGTGATATTGTTTGTCTTAGTGCCCCACCCCAATGTGTACTGTCCAAATAAAGGAGAATTTTTCATTAAACTAGGAGTGCTTCAACACCAGTCTTCCCAAGGTCTAAGTTTTCCTTCACTCCTCTGCATTAACAGAAGGCAGAATTAACTTGTGCTCGAGTGGCTCAAGACTTTAAGTCTATTAGATCACATGATTCGTATGCCCAAGTTTGAAGTGGTCAGCTAGCAGTCATTAGGAAGCAGGAAAGACTAAAAACACTAAGGCTCAGCCAGTCAAAGGTCAGCTTCTGTTATGTCAGCTGAAGCAGAGATAACACACCACCAGATGTACCAATGACATCAATCATTCACCTTTTCTCCAGTTCCACTGTCTCTCATTTTCAAGGTTCAGAAGAGGTGAAGTAATATGCATTCCTAGTAGTTGTCCATTACAGAGCAGACAAGATAAATATGCTAAATGAAGGATAATTCCTTGAAACAGAAACAATCATTAGGCAAAGCGAAACAATTACTTCAGGCAGCAGATACTGAGAGGCAATAGCAAAATGTTGGAGGAAAGAGTCTTGCACCTCTAAAGCTAGTGTGGTGGAGGAGGGTCCCCTATCACCATTGCTGAAGGAAGAAGATCCAGTGGCAGCTGTTCTTGTTCTTCACCTCAGGGAGCAAATGTTTTTGGTGCATCCTGCCTTAAAAATCAGGTTGGGAAATTTTTCCTTTTTTGGCTTAGAGACCACATTTCTGTTTGGGAAGAGTCTTTAGGCTGCATTTCAGCAATGAGGAGAGCCATGCAATAGTATCTCAAGTTGCAAAGCACAGCCTGGTTCCATACAACAGCGTCCCGTGCTGAAGATCAGAGCTCAGTTCCATACAACAGCATGGGCTTTAAATAGTCTTTTATCTTTTATTTCCAGATAAGTGACAAAAGCAGAAGAAACTTGGGGGGTGGATAGGGAATTCTAAGAGGCAATGATATCTGGCTGATGGTTCAGAGTTTCCTTGGTCCCATTTTAAAGCCAGTGAGACAACTGTCCCATTCAACATGTGCACATTATATAGGAAAACAAACAAACAAACAAACAGCCATTTGCTGCCCAGTGTTTCATGGATGTCCCAAAGGATTGATATCCAAATAGAAACTACAAACTAAACAAGGTTAACATTGTGGTAAGAAAACATTAGAAATAGAAGGCTGCCTCTTGGTGCTAGCCAAACAGAAATCAATGGTTTTGTCTCAGCAGCACACCTCTGTAGGTCTTGCTACATTTCTCTTTGTTCCCTTAAGATATAAAAAGTTCAGCAAGCTGCATGGTCAGATTAAAGCAGGAGCAGATGCCACGCTATGGTTGCAGTCCTATGCCCAGTTACCTGGGAGTGAGCGCCACTGAAAATTCCCTTTGAAAACATATGCATAAATTTCTGCTGTAAATCATATTTGCAATTATGTCTAATATATTCATTATACATTGCATTTGTCCTACTGTTGTCATAAAGTATGTAGGCTTAGTGCATAGATGAAAGGAAGATTTTGGTTAGTGTCTCCAGCTCACACCCCTTTGATACATAATGATCCAATACTGGTAGGAGAATATGTGTGTGAACAGGTGGGTGCACTATTCTGAATCTTGCAAAATGGAAGACAACTCTCATGTTGTGTGCATATATGCACTGTAAGCATCTAGGTGCTCTTTCAATCTACAGATTAATATGTAGAGGCCAGCAAGTGATGGGGATGCAATTTCACTCTCCATCATGCATTGAACCTTCATGTTTTTTTCTGAAGGACTACTGAGTTAGGCAGTCCACATTCAGTAAAGTCCTGTCTTTCTTTCTCTGTTTTGGAAAGGCTGAGGCAAAACAAATGTAAAAGTACAGAGAACAACTCTTTAAAAAAAAAACCCTACCTGAAACCAATCTTGCAATTTTAAGGAACTATGTATTTTGTCACTTCAACCTCACTCTTTGCTTTGAATATCTCCATAAGGGGCTTGAGAAGTGTGAGAGTAATAAATAGGTCCAGCTTTGACAGAAAAAGACTGGCACTCCCGTTTCTTCAAGTTAAATGAAACAGAGCATTAATCTTCAGTCTGAGGCCCTCCAGATGTGTTGGGTAGCAGTTCCCATAACCTCAAAGCAGAGGGCACCTAGAGGGCATCAGTCTGGAGAAAGCCTAAAGCAGAGTCTTAATTGTGTCACTGAAAAAGCCAGTCTCACTAAGACTGGTGGGACACCTCACCAAATAATTATTCAAGCGCTCATCTCAATATACACTTACATAATTAATATTAATGAATAGATACCTTAGATGTGTGAACATATAATAACTCCTATGTATGTGTATGTACCTTAGTTCAAATACCTAAAGTTTTCGCTACAGAGTAACCAGAATCAATGGAAAAAATGAACCATCTACTTTTAGTAATAATGATGCAGGAAAGGGAATTTGTGGCATAGCAATAGACTGGCTGCTCACGCCTCTTGACAGCTATTTGTTCAAGTCTCTTTGTTGTTTTAGTGGTCGTTTCATAAGGTTTCTATCACACAGAAGGACAGGGAACATGGATCTAAACACAATATAAATATTTCTGCTCTAAGTAAAACCAATACATTTTTCATACCAATACAAACCACCAAAATCAGACTGAATGAATGGCAGCATTTAAAAATGTGATGACACAAATAAAGCAAGTCAAATAACCCAGTTGTCATAAGCAGGAAGAAGCCATTATAGGCACCAGGGCAGGAGGCTGAAGTTGCTGCTAATGGTCCTGGTTCAGTTCTAGCCCAAAAGTCTGTTATTAGTCCCAATTTGAGTAGAACTATTGAATCAATTGGATTTATCAGCATATTGACTCATTACCGAACCATTATTTTAATGGGTGTAGTTTGTTTGGTACTGTGTGTATGTGCCTTCAAGTTGCCTGAGATCTTATGGTGACTCCATGAATTTCATTGGGCTTTCTTAGGTTAAGAAATACTCAGAGGTGGGTTTGGCAGTTCCTACTTCTGAAACACACCCTATAGCACCTGGGATTCATTGGCGGTCTCTCTTCCAGGTACCAACCAGAGTAACCCTGTTCAGCTTCCAAGATCATATAGGATCTAATGCCTTTAGGGCATTTGGTAAAAGCTAGACCACACTGGAGAAATTGTGTGACCTAGTTTCTTTGTAAGACAAACACGTCACAGCTATGAAATATTTACATGATATGCCTCCAGAAAGAGGGGTATACATTCCAGATGGGGATCCAGTGCCAGCTCCTAGATCCTCCTTCTTGCAATGTGTTTGTTTGAGGGAGGGAGCAAGAGTGGACAAGCAGAGGAAGGAGCAATAACTTTGATATGTATTGTTCTCTCCCTTTAACCATTGGTGCTTTGATTCATACTTCGTCAAGGCTAGAGAGAGAGGGGAGCAAACGGGCAGTTACAATAGTAGCAAGCGTCAGGAGGAAATCTTATCCAAGTTTCTTCCCTCCCAGCAGGGTGTAGGAAGATACCTCACCTGGATGGAGTGTTACTCCCCACTTGCACGGGGGATCCCAGAGGGCAATTACTGTAGCTGGGTGATATCCAAGTGCCCACCTCTTGCTCCTGTCAATAATGTCATGTAAATGACTGGGAAACATGTGTGGGCCCTTTAATGCTGCTTTCTGTTGTTCTGGTGGGGAACACAGCTCCACGAGGTGTTGAATACCTCCCTCTGCAACAACCAAAAAAGATATACATCAGGTTACATTATTGCATGTCACCATCAGGATTCTGGCCCCTATCTTCATTCTCATATTTTCGTCCCGTAACGTGAAAACCTCACTGTGGAACTCCCTTTCTATACCGATTAGACCGGCGCCATCTTTGCTGTCTTTCTGGAGACAAGTGAAGACTTTCGTTCCAGTAGGCACTGGGGGGCTAATTGCTTAGAGGGAAAGGATTTTCCATAATGTCGATATTGTTTGTTTTTCAGTTGACTGATTCTATTTGTCGTAATTTAGTAGTAATTTTGTAGTTTAGTTATATTATTTAACTGTTCCATGATAGGAAATTTGTTTTGGTTGTATGAGCTTCAACTCTTGTAAGCTGCCTTGAGTCCCAGACTGGGGAAACGGTGTTGTTGTTGTTAGCTGATATTCTACTTAGTAGATATGCAGAACTAAGACCATTTCTGCATGAGACTGTTATAGTGCAATGATTCCACTTTCAACCTCCTATGGAATCCTGGGGTTTGCAGTTTCGGGAGGGGCCATCCGGCCCCTCCCGAAACTGCAAACCCCAGGATTCCATAGGAGGTTGAAAGTGGAATCATTGCGCTGTAACAGTCTCGTGCAAAATGGCCTAAGTAACATCACCTGGCCCAACTCCCCAGCCCACCTTGACAGCCAGCTTCTGTTCTGTTCAGCTCCTGATCAGGGAACAAGGATGACGTTTCCAGACCCTCCTAACAGTGAGTGAAGCTGCAACAAAGAATTGCAATAGAGTCCTGGTTCTGGTTGTCGCAGCTTTCCTTACTAACGGAAAGGGGCTGGAAACGTCATCTTCCTCGTCCCCTGAGTGGCAGCAGAACAGACCTCCTTTATCTGATGTAACTGCTGGCTATTAAGGTAGGCAGGGGGGTCTTTACATACTCTTACAGTAATATTACTGACGCACCCCATTTTCAAACAGTATTCTTTGGGAAAAAAGTGAGTTTTATATGCCAGCAAATACAGTATATAGTCTTGCTGAATATGGAGCAGTTACAAACACAGAACTCTGACTTATGGCTCTGTAATTGCAATGCAGAATGCCAGCCATTATTATTAAATGCATGTGAGAATATTTGCTTGGTTTTGCCAAAGAAATTGATGGAACTGCCCGTGAGGAAGGGTCACATTTTTCAAAAACGTATTGGGCCTTCATAAATTATCCAATTCCTACTAGGAACTTTTGAGGGCCCCCCCCCCAACCTTCTTCCCTTTGTTTCTTTCAGCCAAAGGAGTATTCTTTTGAAAAAAAGAAAGAATTCTTGCTGGAAATGAACCTCATCTGTGAATGGTTTCTTCGTTACTGTAACTGTCAAAAAAGTTTGAAAAGTTCCCTCGGGCAGTTTTAAACATTAGCGCACTGGCAGCAGTCCAGTTTGAATTGCAAGTCATAGATACCTGACACCACAAGGCAAATCTCAGCTAAGGTAGGTGGGATCATTATGAAATGAAATTGTACATTTCTGTCTCTGGGTAAACAGTCATTTCCTCTCTTCCTTAATTTGTCAAAAATATTCTGGTGGAAAAAAAAAACCCTCCTGATTTGTTAAATAAACATACTAGGCAAAGAGTTATAGGAAATACTATTCCCAGCAATGTGCCTACAGGGACTTCAGGCTCAGCTAACAAGCATAAACTCGATACAGTTACAGCTACTAATACACACAGTGAAACTGCAGCTGCAGGCACACTAATGCCAGTTCTGGTTGCTGGGCTTGCAAGAGAATAAAGGCATTTCAACCTTTTTATTTAAGCCACCTGTAATCTCATCCCTTGGCCACTAGGATGTGCTGTGTCATAGCCGTCACTGACGAATCTGTTTCTTGTGTTAACACACGCATGGATTCTGGGAACGAAGGAGCAGAGGGTAAAGGGACTGGAAATTCCCTGCAGGGTGGGCTCATGAGATTTTCCTGACTGATGCAGAATATCACACGGTGCCCTTCCCTCACAAAGTCAGAGCACATAATGCCCTGGGCGGGTGTGTTATTTTGGACCTGAGTTCTAAAATTCAGTCCTAATTAAATAATAATTTGCAACCCTATCGTGACAGCCAAATTTGCTGTGTGATGTCTGTCTCACTCCACCTAAAGACACTGACTCAGAGGTCTTTCACCCTAACGTAATTATAGCACTATGGTTCCATTTTAATGACATTCTATTTAATCCGGAGACTGGCAGTTTAGGGACGGGTATTTAGAATTCAAAGCCGCAGAACTCTCGTGCCTCCCCAGACTAGAAAACCAGGATTCCGTAGGATGCGATCACGGCAACTAAAGTGGATTTATTGTGCTGTGGAATGTGAGAGGGTCCTTGGTTTAAGACAGAGTCAACATACATCTCGTCAACTAGTGCAGCAGATGACAGCGCATTTTCACGAAAGTTATGAAGGCCATGGCCACGCCAGAAATAAAGCATGAAACAGACCACATATGTATTCTAATCAATAACATTTGAAACCGTTTTCTAAAACGGCAAAGATTAGAAGATTGGGGGAGGACCCAGAAAAATACTTCCCCTCCAAGCATTTCATGGAAACCTTTCCTTTTTCTCCCCAGTTTACACATCTCTAGCAGTAGCAGAGTCAGGCTTGCCAAAATACAGGCCAAGCCTATCTGAGGCTGAATAAATCTGGCTTTATTGCCTTACTGGAAGTGTGAAAAGAAAGATATTATGCAATTCATAATTAAACTATGGAATTCCTCACTGCTGGACATCTTTAACGGGGAATTAGACTAATTCATGGTGGATAGAGCCATCCACAGCTACTAGTCAGGGTAGCTTAAGTTAAGGATTTTTTTTCTCTCAAAGGAAGCAGCAAGTAATTCTAGCAACTCTATTCTCTCTGTGAGAAAGTCTTCAAAAACTGCATGATTCATGCTTTATTCATGATTCAGGCCTTATTCTGTGCAAAATTTACACATGATTATTTTGCACATTATCTAAGCATGAAAAAGGATTTTCTGTGCAGAAAAACTTCTTTGCAGAAATACTATTTTCTGTGCAGAAAATGCTGTTTTCTGTGCAAAACAACCCCATGTGAATTTTACACAGAGTAAGTGCTGAACTGCAAAGATTCTCATCAATCCAGGATTTCTTTTCATTAGGGGGTTCTTTTTTCAAATATTTTCAAATAGTCTTTCCTAGGCTAAGTATGACCTTCAGTACCAGATGCTTCTGCATATTAGTTGTTATGCATTTGCACTCATGTCCTTCTGGTGGGCTTTCAACAGACTACTAGTTGGCCACTGTGTGAACAGAATGTTAGACTCACTGTGGACTATGTTGGCTGAGGCTGGTGAGAGTTGTAAATTGTCAATGTCTGGGGGGGTAACACACTTCCCGCTTTTGTCTTATAGCATTAAAGGATGGCAACCAGGCAAAAAGTAATGAATATGACGCACCTGACCTGTTCATTGTCTTCCCCACTATGAAGAGATCTGTGTATTTCCTTTAAACTGAAGTGACTAATGTTGATTATTACATTAGTAATAATCTCTCTCTCTATCTCAATCTCTCTCTCCCCCCGAATGTTATCTTCCTATGTAAAGCTATTTCTACACTACACTGTTATAGTGCTATTATTCCACTTTCAGCACCATATGGAATCCTGGGGTTTGCAGTTTAGGGTGGGGCCTGGAATAATAACACTATAACTATTATTCCATGCTGAAAGTGGAATAATAGCACTATAACAGTGTAGTGTGGAAATGGCCCATGACTAAGAGTACAATCTGTACAGAGTGGAGCTGAGTTTTGACATTTTTGGTGCTATTTCGTACATAGCCAAATCAGCAGTAACCAAAAGAAGAGTTTGTGCATTTTTTTAAAAAACCCAAACTAGAAATTTTCCTCCTTTAAGGGCTGTGCAACCTTCAAAACAGCTCAGTGGGGACTGAGCTAAATCAGATTCTGGGGAAGGCTGATTGAATGCAAAAGGAGAAAAACAATAGGAAGTAGGATGGGAAGAAAAATGGAATATCTTTTAAAAGTCAGGGTTCTGGCCTCAGCCACGAACAGAAGAATTTTGCACTACAATTTCTTGTTGTAAGCCCCATTTGTTCTCTCTGTGCCAATTATTATGAAGCCCAAGTAAGACAGCTGTGGAGAAGAGACTTAGATCAGCAGGGGAACAGGATCTGCAGCATGAGTTTATTGAAATACAAATAATCTTAATTAATACTTGTATACATATATATAAGCTCTAAGCGAGAAAACCCAAATGGCCTAGTGAGAATTGAGTGGTCATAGAATGCTGACTGATTTTGGGCTAGACTTAGGGAAAGGAGAGACAGAACAAAATGGAGAATTCAGGAAAAGCGTCCACATACAGTATTTGCTCCAGGTTCTACCTGTTTCCTTACTGATCAGAATCTCTGTCGAAAGGTAGAATTGACAGTGGAGCACCGCATTCTTTTGGGGAGCATAGTACATGTCTAAAGCCTGTGTCATGGAGGAAGCATGATTTTCCCTTTTTGCTTGCCCATCATTGAAATACATCTGCAATAGTCCCATTTTCCTGGCTAGGAAAAAAGAAGAGGGTTCATAGGGCAATTCATAAATATGACTGCCCTAAGTTCAAGAGCATAATTTTGAGCACAAACAAGCACATGCTGGTCACTTTCAAATTTAACTGCATGTAACTATGTTTCCATAACTGAAACCCAGCTGGTCAGAAAAAAGACCACCCAGGGAAGATATCTCCAAAATCATGAGCAACTGTAAGGTCGTACATCTTCAGGTCTATGATATAACTGACATAATTATTTCTTTAATTTTTTCTACTAGGGCTGTTTCCAAACAAGACTTTTACTACCATACAATTGCTCTATTTCTTTAACAGAACTGACCCTATCATTAGGCAGACAGAGAAAGCTACCATAGACAAGAGATTCTGAATATCATGAAAGGACAACAAATAGTAAGGTTTAGGCACCTTGACTTGACATGCTTCTGGGTGAGGTTTTTATTGTGCCCTCACCTTACCTCATTCATTGAATTTTGCAGGGGTTCAGATATCATTATTGTCCATTTGTAATCATCTCATGTTTTTCCACCCTTCTTTTTTCAATACCACAGAGGTTGAGGAAGAGATGAGGAAGTCACCATGGTGACTTTTAGTAGTACTAAGAGCTGTACATGTGAAAGAACTCTAGGCTATAGTTGTGGTTATGAAGGAGGAACCAAAGGAATATCAAACAACTAATCTGGGAGGGGAAAAAAAGCACAGAGAGAAATGTTTGCCTGTCAATATTCAGGACTAAATAGTCTATGCATCTGAAAAATTAGGTTGGCTCAATATTCTCTGAGGTTACTCACCCTTTTCCAACAGAGCACATTTTTAGGAAGACGAGAGCAAGCTTTCAGTTTAGTGTCATCTGTGGAGAGGAAATTGGCTTTGTCTTAAATTGGCTCCTAAGAGGAATGCAAAAAACAGCTTTGGTTAGGATGTTTATGGACATTTTTCTTCCAAAATGTCTCTCATAAACAGCAGTGAGTGCCTAAACAGTGATACAAGAAATATAAGAGTGTGCTTAGGGAACATGTGTGTTCAAGCTGGTTTGCCAGTTAATCCCTTTTGCCAGATGGGTTTAGCAACTATGGTTCTGTGTGGGAGCAAAGAGCTTCTAATCTAAAAGACCCAAGGAGCTTCCTCATCAAACCAAAACACCCAGGATTCTTTGGGGAAAGCTAAATTAGATAGTTAAAATAGCATAAACTGACATACATGCCATTCTAGGCTGTATGAACAGGATCATAGTGTCCAGATCTATTCTGCTTTGGTCAGACCTCATCTGCAATACAGTGTCCTGTTCTTCTCTGGGCACCACAGTTCAAGAAGCATATTGACAAGGTGGAATGCATCCAGAGAAGGATGACCAAGATGATAAAAGTTCTGGAATCCAAGCCTTATGAGGAACATCTGAAGGAGCTGGGTATGTTTAGCTTGAGGAAGAAAAGACTGAGATTTTAAGATTCTGTGATTTATGATTTATAGTGTGTAAATGACCACAGAGCAATCTATGATTGAAGGTTCACTGCTCATGTGTAGAACAAGATGGCTAGATAGGAAAGCAGACCAAAACATGAAGAAGCAGTAACTACCAGTTTCCTCATCTTCTCCTAGCTTTCATCATTTACAAGAGTACAAAGGTCCCTGATAGATGTAAAATTTTCATATACAACGATGGAAGCCCTCTTTTCTTCTCCCCTTCCCAGTCACTAGGAAACTCTCATCAGCACACATAAACAATACCATTGCATGCGTAAGGTTAATGCTAGACTTGGAGAAACATTGGGAAAGTAAGGCAGAGACCTTTGGTGAGAGTGTCAGCTTAAAAACTCTTTTCTGTGTTTCCCTTTTAAAAGGAAGGTAGGTAAGAGAAACGTGGATTTTGTAAAAAGACCTTGTACTTGCTAGAGTCCCACTGTTGTCTGCAATAAATGCAGGCTCCCTCAAATAGCTATCATTTTCAAAACACTGTATATAAAGCAAACATACAAGAAGCAAAGGAAAGAAAAGTGCATATCAACCCTATTTAAGTAGCATCTTTTTTCAAACCCAGGTGCCTTTGTTATGTTCCTTCTGGGGTAAAATGCCATAGTTACATCCTGGCTACTTCTTCCACCAGCAATTCATATGCTGCCCACTTTAATATAATAACATCTAAAGCTATTTGTTTCAGGTCCTAGAGTGGATTGAATTCACTTAAGTTCCACAAAAATCTAATTTGCTCCCCCCGCCATAATAAAAACCATCAGTGGCTCCTTGGTGGTTTGGAAATCTCTGCCAGGTGACTACCAATTTAATATTGTTACTTCACATTTTGTGTATGAATTTAATGCTCAGCAAAAGCACCAGACTGATGGCTTGGAAAGCATTTCCACTTTTATTAAAATAAATGGGGCTTAAAGACTGGCAACACTGTAATGTGGTATTCAGTTCTGGAGTGTTTTAAAATCACAAATCTCTTGGCCCGGGGGGGGGGGGCGGGGGGGGGACAATAGCACAGTTCAATGTAGCCATTTCGAGCTTTCAGCTATGATTGTCCAGGACGCCAGTTGGGAGGCCTGGAAATGATCCACTTTGGATTTTTACGCATGGCAGGCTTAAATTGGCATATAATGCAAATATAAGAGTTATAGTGGTGCAAAACCTATCTTCTGTTTTTCTTTTGTGTGCTGGGTAGCCTTGAGATCAGAAATTCTGCATTGCAGTGTGTGTTTGTAGTGTGTATCTATGTGTGGGGGTGGGGGGAGGGTTGAGATGTTAACTGCAATACAGGGGAAAAAATAGTACTTGGAACAGTTTGAACTGCAGCTCCCCAGAATTCCCAGACAGAATTGTCCAAGCTGAATTTAGCAATTTCAGAGATACATTTCTGACTGGAAACTTATGAAGCTAGTTGGACAGCTGGGCCTCCTTCCCCCATCCCTTTATTTCAAGCTGATGGAGAAAAGGTTTCTGCTTTGTTCACCAGTTCTGGTTGTTTCTAGAAGGGTTAGAGCTATGTCTGTTTCTAGAAGTGTCAGAACAATATTCAAACATTCAAATTGTGCCCTCACCTACCTACACCCTCATTCAGGGCACGGAATATGCAAATGCCCAGGAACTTTCAGACACTTTTTGGAATCCCTCACAGAACATGACCATCTTTTCTATTCTGCAAAACATTATCTCCTTCAATTTATCATCGTCATATTTAATAAAGTATTATTTCATATGTGTGGCTTGCACTAATCTTGACTTTCTGAGAAGCTGATGGCTCAGAGCTCAGTTGAGTACAAGGTCTAGTGTTGGGCCTTGGCCATCTTGAACAGTTGCTGGACCCCGTCATCCTAAAAGGAGGAGATTACGGAATGTAAACAGTGTGGTCCAGGGAGAGAAATGTAACAGATAGCCTATGCGGTGGTAAGGATATCAAGAAATCAGGGCAAGGTCTTCATACTATTCTTTCCCCATTAGGCTTCCTAATTAAGGAAAAGAACTCAAGGCTCAAAAGCATAGACCCACCTACCAATCTCTTGTGTGTTTGCCCAGCAAGTCTATCCAGTGGTTGAAGTACTGCTTCCGGGATTGGGGATACCTCATGGGGCCCAATGGAGATGATGTCTCCATCTCAAAGACAAGACACCAAAGATATAATCTCTTTGGGGTTGTCACTTCAAGGTAAAGGAGGAGGACAAGGGGCTTGCCAATTTTTGTTTAGAGGTTCTTGGATAGAATGGGATAAATGGTTGACTCTTCATCTTACTTTTTTTTTTTTAAAAAAAAATAACACTCTTGAATATTACGAATCTGAAGACTTGAGATTTTTTTTGGTAGTGCAAATGAAGTTGATGAGTAATTACATGAGACTTGGGTCTGGGGTATCCGAAAGATTGTTTCCTCCCAAATGAGCCTGAAGATTGAAGCTCTTCAATGGAGGCCTTGTTGCTTGTCCTGGCATTCCAAGCAGCTAGTGCAGAATCTAAGACAGCTTATTTTTCTTTAGTTGTACCTTGATTGTGGAACTCTATTCCAAGGGAGCTCCATGTCTGCTAAACTTCATACTTGTTCAGAAGGTAAAACCTGTATTATTCCATCTTATTTTTGGCTTTTAAAAGTGGTTTTTATCTTTTTAAAAAACTGTCTTTATAGAATATATTAAAAGATATTTTATAGCACTTTGGGAATCATGAGCAGAAAATTATGAAAAAAATATTTTAAATAAGTAAGGGACACAAACTGTTCAAAGGGAAAGCTTTACCTCTGTGGGAAAGTCTACCATTGAAACAGAGTATTGGATCTTACTGCTGGGTCGGTAATAGCAAGATGGTCCAATTGTAAAACCACCAAAGAGAATGTAGATATATTTTTGCTGGTTTCAGAGAGCTTTTTATAATAAAAAAGAGTGAGCTTCCCTTCAATACATGACAAGTTAATAATGCTGCATCTTTTTTATATATTGTGTTGACATTTCCGTCTCATGTTGATGAAGTCCTAGATGATGCGGCAGTAATGCTCCCTCTGTGATGCAGGTCTCCTGAGCTCATGTGCCTCACAGGTATTTTGTGCCTCATCACCTTTGCTTTTCCACTTGACATCCAGACTCCACTATCATTTCCAACACCTAATCACAACTCCCACCTCTGTAGCCTCACAGAATCCCAACAAATTTCCATTTTACACACCATACTTTCTTTTGCCCCTTCATCAACCATACAGTAACTTTCTATTTAGCTGACCTTTTCTCCACCCCAGCACTTTCCCCTGCTTAACTGACTGTGATCTATTTTCTTTTTACCCCTCCTCCCTCCCATCTTTATACATTTACATTTTTATTTACTTTCCCATTTTTTGAGAAAAACAACCTCCACAAATCAGCTTGCAGAATAACCAAATATGCATTTTAAACAATCGCACAGAAAGAGAGCATTACACACACACTAATGGCATCCATTAAGCTTAAGACAACAGTATTAAGAAACATCCTACTTCAGCAGGAAAAAAAAAGAGCAGACCCTTTCCACAAATTTATCGAAGCAAAAATGTCATTAACCATAGCGTCGCGCTGCCACCTTTCCCGGCCGTGCGGAAGGCAGAAGCACACTGGTGATGCCTCCTTCCCCAGCGCAGCAATGGCAAATGCCCAACTGCACTGTGGAAGGGAAGAGGAGGAGCCAGGGCGCTCCCTTCTGCAATGACTGGGCGAGGTGTGGAGGGAAGCGTTCCTGGTACATTTTCCCTCCCTGCTGGGGCTGCAACAAAAGGACTTTGCTGAGCCCCGGCATGCGGAAATGGCCTATGTCAGGTTCCTTGGCCACGAACTCTTTCTTGCTGTTAACGTGGAGAGGGAAAAGGAGGAGCAACTGGCATCAGGGACATGCTGTTTACATAAAGGATTTTAAAGTCCTTTGAAAAAGAAGAAATATTCATATCAGATCTCACAACATCCAGAGCCAATAGTGAGCAAAGACAGTGAAGGGATCTGAATAATGACTGGCCAAGTTGGCTTCGGTGTCAAACAGTTTTATCCTTCATCCTTCCTGCTCCCCACTGCCTTTTGCAGGGGGCATAAAAACTGGATAGGCTCTGGGTTGGTGTGGAAGTGGCACCAAGAAGCACTGACCAGCGATAATGAAGAGCTCTCTTGTTAGAGCTCTCAATTCTTTGCACCAGTTTGGACAACCCGTTGACAAGCCAGACCAATAGAGTTAAATCTGATTTGGCCAGTTTTCTCATGACATTTCGGTCAATTGAAAAGGGATGGGCTGAACTCCATATGACAGAAAGACATGATTCAGCACAGTGAAAGTACTGTAGTAGCAAAGAAAGGGAATGTATGGCATCATTTTGGTATCTATTTTAATGAGCTGATGCTGGCTAGAGATTTTGTATTGCAGTTTGGCGATGTCACTGTATTAATTTTACTCTGTTATGCGGATAGCCTTCGGCTAATGAAATTTGATTAGGACAACTTCCTGCTATTTCTCTTTTAGGTCTCTCCTCTGGCCTCAATAACCTTTTAAAAAGTAAGATGATGGAAACTATCTCTCAATACAGTACATAAGTCTCTGGAATTCATTATCAATAGATGTTCTGATAGTTCAAAAACTTGCAATTTAAAAATCATGCACTGGCAGCAACAGCTAGAATGATAGAAATGTTTTCCTAGGCAAGATACCCTGCAACACAAGCTATTCTAGCTTTGATGGTCAGTGGCTTATTTAGCTGACTGCAGTCAGAGACTACATTTTGCCCTTCATGAGCTTGGGCCAGAATGATAATTTTTTCCTATTGGCGGCCTATGACTTAGCTTAAACAGGGTGTCAACTTCCATTATCTCACTGCTTCCAAATTTAAAGTAGTTCCTTCTGAATCATATACTGTCTAATAATATTTTGAATTAAAACCCATGTCCCACATCTTTGGATATCAACATTTCATTAGCAAATTAAAGCTCTGCCAGAAATGATTTTGTACTTAATAGGACTTTCCTACATTTCAATCATCATATTGTGTGTTCCTTACAGCTGTACTGCAATAAATATTGTTTGCAGCAAAGAGACCTTAATCACGAATGCTTCAGCTAACATTTGTTGAGAAACCCAGCCGTATAGCTAATTTTAAAGATTAGCATGTTTCATCTTAATCTTTTGCAGCTGAAAAAGAAAAAAAACAAAACAAAACCCTGAACAGTATATGGAAAATGATAATGAAGGGGTCTGATATTATACATAGTGTGAAGTGAATTACTTAATATTGTCCACTTTCTAAGCACACAGTTTAATTGCACAGAATTAGTAAAACAAGTCAGTGAGATTGATGAGTCTGATATATATTTGGCAAGGTTATATGCAAGAATAAGCAAGGAGAAAAACCCTTATACTGCAATTCACCCATTTATTCTTCATGTGCTTTAAATGGGTTGTGTGTAGCCTGTCATGGAAGAAGTGGTCTATAGTATAACTAATTTAGTCTGGATCCAGTCCAATGGAGCAAACTAATCAGCATATATATTCCTCTGCATATGGAGTTCAATGGTTTCTGTTGAAATGAATGAGAACTGTCATGTATGCATGAGTACCAAACAAATAACAGCAGGTTACAGAATCTGAAACAGCTAGGAACACCAAGATGACTAATCCATTAATATAGAAGATGGAGGCACTGATGGAGGACAATCTGATGACCCTAGAAGAGGCATGCAACCTATTTTGGATGGGTTTACCTTGCACTGAAAAGAGCAGGTGTACAACTTGGAAAATTCCAGATCCAGGTGGGAATGGTGTCAGCGCCTTTTACCAGCTCCATATGTGACAGGTACTATAAAAGACAGAAGTTTTATGAATTTAGGGACTGAATTTAGCTTGTCATATCTTAACATTCAATGCTCCAACATTACCAGACCCCTTGAAATATGTAGCCACACTCATTTTAAAAAAAAGGATAGATGAAAAGTAGAAGGGGAAGGGATGAGAGAGAAGCCAGGAGAGGGAAAAAAATGTATCTGCATGTATGATTAAGAGAGAGGAGAATGTTTCACTTACTTACCCAAATGCCTAGCCTTCTGTGAGCAATAAACAAACATATGAAAAGGGTTAAAAAGTCATTCATTGACATTTATTCTAAATAATAATATACAATAGAAACCAGAATAGGTGAACTGAAGAGCTGAATTCACTTTGCGCCTCCACCTTTGAGAATGACACAAACACCTTTCTTCCATAAAGGTCCAAAGGGAGTGGTGGGAAACACCAGCCTTTCAAGTCTGATGGGACATTCTAAAAGGGCCACGGCTACCTGAGGGACTCAGTCTCCTACAATGCAAACAAACCACACTTTCATCCACCACCGCCACCCTATTTCAAGTCTCAATCTTCTTCCTCTTCATTCTTGTTTTTTCATATCAGCTGTTCAACTACTTCTTAGCATCAAAGACAGCCATAATGGTGAAGCCAGATTAGCTAGTCTGACAGTCATGTGATATATTTAGCAGCAATAGTAATAGCGTGCGTATTTCTTTACTGCTTATCAGCTAAGTGCTCTCTAAGCGGTTTACAATGTGTTAGCTAATTGCCCCCAACAAGCTGGGTACTCATTTTACTGACCTGCAGAAGGGTGGAAGGCTGAGTCAACTTGGAGCCCAGCAGGATCGAACTTACAATCTTGTGGCTGCAGTACCAGCATTTAACCACTGTGCACCAGGGCTATTTCCACCAATCCTTATCTTTTTTCCTTTGAGGACATCCTAATTAACTGAAAGTTCTCCCCATCCCATGACTTAAAGCCAATTATGTCAGGGATTCCAGGCAGGGAACCCTGGGAAAATGATCAGCCCACTGCAAAGATGTTGCATCATGCCCCAGATGTGGGTAATTGCAAGGTTGCATAAGAAACTGGGGTGGTGTGCAGATGGAAGAGGGAGGTGTGCAAACCTCTACCTGATTGGCTGTAAATATGTATATAAGAAAGCAATCCCCAGTATGTATTTGTCTGTTGACCAAACCGGTGTCTGGCGCAAGCCTTTGTCCGTCTGTTCCATGTTGTGTACATATCGGAACGTTGCTACAAGATAAAGTGCCTCCTGTTTGGAAGAAACTCCTCCGTGTGTGAGTATCCTTACTGGGGAACAAGGCTGCTGCTGTTGGCTCGCTGCCTTCTGGTTTTTCCGCTGCATCTCTGTGGGGCTGATACTCCTATCATCCCCCAACAAATTAACCTGTTAAACTATACCATTACCTTTAGCATTAATCAGGATATCTAGCAAGTTAAGCATTTTAGGATAAAAAAACCCCTTTAATAAGCTTCCACTGCCATAATTTTGTTCTTGAGAATTTTGTGGATCAGAATATACAGATGGGACTGGGTTGCTAGTAGACTCATTACACATCTTGGAGCAGAAGCTTAACATTGCATAAATGTCAGGTCCACATAGATGTGTCTAGGGACACAAGCTATTCATGTGCTCAACAATCCAAGAAAGTTAAGTGAAATGTAGGAACAGAGAGAGATTTTGAAATCAGATAGACCAACTGGGGAGGATCTCATGTAGAGATTGCTAGGAGATGAAAAAGTTCCATTGGATTTTATTTTTTAAAAGAGGTACACTTTATTCTCAGCCTTTCTCCTAGGGCAAAGATGAGAATTGTGTATCACTCCAGATGTTACTAGTTTACATTTCCCAGAGTTCCTCATTTTTGGCTCTTTTGGCTATGGTGCTAAGGAGCTGCAGTTCAACAACATTTAAGAGCCACAGTTTCCACCCATGACAGGTGATCAGTACCTCCTCAGCATGAAGTAGATGCATTATACTCAAGGGTGTAACTATGGGTGAGGAGGTAAAAATGAGAGTATATTGCCTCCCAAATAAGAATTCTGGCCCTCCCCGTGAAAGTTTCCTTCAGTCCTCAAATTTCTAGCATCCCAATAACTCAAAATCTTAAGCTGAACATTTAAAAATAGAATTTAGGCATCCAAAGAAAAGAGCCAAGTAAAATTACCAAGCAAATATTGAACACAAGTGAATAGAAGGGTTTTCTGCATGCAGTTTTCAATGTCTCTCTCTCTCTCTCTGTGCATGCTCTTCAAGTTGCCTATCGACTTATGGTGACCGCATGAATTTCATGGGTAGAATCCTAGAAATTTAGGGACTGAAGAAAAAATTTCATTCATGGGGATAGAATTCTCCTGTAGCTACACCTCTGGCAGGATACAATCCCCTTTATGGGAAGCATTTATGTGAAACATCTGTGCACATCAATCTAATTATTATTGTGATGACAGATGCTGTATTATACAACACCAGAACATGATCATGATTGGGAGATGATGATGATGATGATGATGACGACGACGACATTTTACAGTCTGCCTGTCTCCGAGATTGGGATGCAAGGCAGCTTACAACTTTAAATTGTTGCAATATACTGTAATTAAAAACAAAACAAAAAATCAGCAGTAGCTACTGGTATGTATACTCCTCTTTTCAATATACTTTTTATAAAAGCAGTGGTGTTCATGGCCATCCCCTTCATGCTACAGCTGTTCCTTGGCTGTTTTCTTTCCACCTCCTTTAGCAGTTGGATGTGAAGGTCAGTAGGTTACAATGAGCTAATGGTAGAAAATGCCCAGGTCAATGAGTATGGCAGCTAGGTGAATTCCTCTACAAAGAAAGTGTTATTGGTGGGTCCTCACGGAATACATCTGGGAATCACTGGATTACCCTCAATATACAAAACATCAGGATGTACAGTTGGTACTCAGGGTAGATTACAATCAGTAGAAGGTATTCTGCAGGCAGATACTGGGTCATTTTAATCTCAAAAGAACCATTTAAAAATACGTTTGCTGTTTCCTGTAACGCCAGATGAATGCCATGTATCCTATTGTTTAATTATCATGACATTTAAATAACCCTGTCAGACTCTGGGGGCATTTTATATGTCCTGTCCCATTTATTCAGTCTAGAATTTCTTCAGATTTTCAAGTCGCTTTTCTTAAAAAAAGAAAAGAAAAGAAGGATGCTGAAGGTGGTTGCTCAGCTGTGCTTGCCATCTAGCTAGCTGAAGCCAAATTTTGATGATGAACTTGAAGCAATGCTGCCAGAAATGTGTACACCTAGGTCTGTTTAGGCCTGTCTCAACAAGCTGCTGGCTGAAGATTCAGTATAAGTTAAGAAGGTGGTAAAAAGCAGGGAGTGATGCCATGGTGGGTCCTGTTGTGTGACTTTACATCACACCTTTCCCCAGCCTAATATCCTTCAGATGTGTGAACTGCAGATCCCATCCACCCCAGGCAGTATGACTGGCAATGACAGCATTTGTATTCTAACAAATCTGGATGGGCACCAGATTTTGGAAGGCTGACATACTGCCAGTGCAGAATGAGAGAGGATGGTTCTGCTGCTGCTGAAAAGTATGTATTAATTGCTTCTTTTTTTTGTCCACAGAGACGTGCAAAGTGATATACAATAAAAAAAATTAAAATATTCTTCAAAACAAAACAATTTTTTAAAAACCAGTTTTTAAAAAGATGGAACAATACTGCTATGATTACCCATCAAATCTTGAGAAGGAATTACTCAGTTTCACTGTCTTTGGGAAGGAGTTCCACAGTCAGGGGGCATCTACAGAGAAACCCTTTCCATCTATTCACCAGCCTACTTTCTTGGGGTGGTTGGATGTGCACCAAGATCTCCACTGAGAATCTCAGATTTGGGACAGGCTCATATGAGATGAGGCAATTTTTTCAGACATCCTGGCCCAAAGCAGTTTAAGGCCTTGTAGACTAACACCAGCATGCTGAAGTGAGAAAAGTTTGGTGCAGAAATCAGCACTGTAAGAATCTCAGTACAGAAATGAGTATTACAAAAATCATATAAGGTTGTTTGCTTTAAATAAGACAAAGCAGCAGCCCTGAGTCAAGATGTCCCTTTCCATAACAGACAGTAAATTTATTCTTATTTTCACAGGAACAGGCAATGATGTTCACAGGAACAGTGGTAGGCAAAATCAATCAATCCATCCATCCATCCATTAATCAGTCCTCCAATGGATGGGAATTTTTCATCAGTGCTGACCTCAGTTGCAGAATAGGGTCAAAACATAGGATGCAATGATGTCAGGGAGACAATTTTTTTTTAGCAAAATACAGAGACTGACACAAGGATGTTGTTTAAGGTAGAAGATCTGTGTTTCTCATCCTACCAAAATTTGCTCTCAGTTTTCAATGTCCCTGTTATCTAACATAGACTTAAAAATGTGTAGAGGTTATACCTGAAAAGGCTGAAAATTAGTGACACTAGTAGGCTTTTCAAGGTGGGACTTCAGTGCCACACCTATTCAAGGAACACAATTTTAAATATAGTGCAGTTTCTCATTTCTGTTCTTAAACCACCTGTCTTACCTGTTTCTACACTAGGTCTAGAATCCTATCATTTTATCTAAATAGCCCAAAGGCATCAGATCCTGTCTGATTTTGGAAGCTAAGCAGAATCAGCCCTAGTTAGTACTTAGAGGGGAGACCACCAATGAATACCAGGTGATGTAAGCCATGTTTCAGAGGAAGTAACTGGCAAAACCACCTGTGAGTATTCCTTGTCTGTGAAATTCATGGAGTCACTATAAGTTGACAGGCAACTGGAAGATACATACACAAAGCCCCAAGTAGAGTAGACTCATAAAAGCAATGGTCGAGTAGTGAGTCAATATACAGATAAATCCAATTGATTCAATAGCTCTACTCAAGTTTGGACTAACAATAGGAATTAGGCCTAGAACTGAACTGAGACCATTAGCAGCAACTGCAGGGTGGCTTTTCTCTGCTAATGACAAACTGGGCTGTTTGACTTACTTTATTTGTATCATCACATTTTTTAATGCTGCCATTCAGTCAGTCCCATGTTGGTGGTTTGTACTGGTATGAAAAATGTATAGGTTTTGCTTAGAGCAGAAATATTAATGTTGTGTTTAGATCCATGCTCTCAATTCTTCTGAGTGATAGAAACCTTATGAAAAGACTATTAAAACAACAAATATATTTGAACAAATAGCTGTCAAGAAGCATGAGCAGCCAGCCTATTCATAGAATCATAGAAATGTAGAGTTGGAGAGATCACACGGGCCATCCAGTCCAACCCCCTACCACGCAGGAATACCCTCAAAGCACTCCTGACAGATGGCCATCCAGCCTCTGCTTGAAAACCTCCAAAGAAGGAGACTCCACCACACTCCGAGGCAGCATATTCCACTGCTGGACAGCCCTGACTGTCAGGAAGTTCTTCCTGAGGTTCAGGTGGAATCTCCTTTCCTGCAGCTTGAATCCATTGCTCCTTGTCCTGGTCTCTGGAGCGGCAGAAAACAAGCCCTCTCCCTCCTCTACATGGCATCCCTTCAAATATTTAAACATGGCTATCATGTCCCCTCTTAACCTTCTCTTCTGCAGACTGAACATACCCAGCTCTCTAAGTCTATCCTCATAGGGCTTGGCTTCCAGGCCCTTCACCATTTTGGTCGCCCTCCTCTGGACCTGCTCCAGCTTGACCATGTCCTTCTTGAATTGGGGTGCCCAGAACTGGACACAGTATTCAAGATGAGGTCTAACCAAAGCAGAGTAGAGCGGTACCAGTACCTCCCTCGATCTAGACACCATACTCCTATTGATGCAGCCGAGAATTGCATTGGCTTTCTTGGCTGCCGCATCACACTGCTGACTCATGTTCAGCTTGTGGTCTATTAAGACTCCTAGACCCTTTCACACGTACTGCTATCCAACCACGTGTCCCCCATCCTATATTTCTATATTCCATTTTTTCTACCTAAGTGTAGGACCTTACACTTCTCTCTGTTGAATTTCATTTTGTCAGCCTTGGCCCAGGTCTCCAATCTATCCAGGTCATTTTGAATTTTGATCCTGTCCTCTGGCGTATTAGCAACCCCTCCCAATTTGGTGTCATCTGCAAATTTGATGAGCATGCCCTCTATTCCTTCATCTAAGTCATTGATGAAAATATTGAACAGCACTGGGCCCAGGACAGAACCCTGTGGCACCCCGCTAGTCACTTCTCTCCAGGATGAAAAGCAGCCCTTGGTGAGCACCCTTTGGGAACGGTCAGTCAACCAGTTACAGATCCACCTGACAGTAGCTCTGTCCAGCCCACATTTTACTAGCTTCTTTGCAAGAATGTCATGGGGAACTCTGTCAAAGGCCTTACTGAAATCGAGATATGCTACATCCACAGCATTCCCTTCATCTATCAAGCTAGTAACTCTATCATAAAAAGAGGTAAGATTAGTCTGGCATGACTTATTTTTGAGAAATCCATGTTGACTTCTCGTGATTACCGCATTGCTTTCTAAGTGATTAGAAACTGACTGCTTAATGATCTGCTCCAGGATGTTTCCAGTACTGACGACAGGCTGACTGGGCAATAATTATTTGGGTCCTCTTTTTTTCCCTTCTTGAAGATGGGGACAACATTTGCCCTCTTCCAGTCTGCTGGAACTTCTCCTGTCCCCCAAGATTTTTCAAAGATTATAGCAAACGGTTCCGAAATGACCTCTGCCAGTTCTTTTAATATTCTAGGATGCAATTCATCTGGCCCTGGGGACTTGAATTCATCCAGTGTGGCCAGGTATTCCTGTACCACCTCTCTACCTATTATGTGCCGCATTTCCCCTGCTTCCTCACCTGCTCCCCAACCGCCAGTTTGAGTGCTTGTATCCTTCTGGGAAAAAACTGAGGCAAAGAAGATGTTAAGTGGTTCTTCCTTTTCTCTTCCCCCGGTTAGTAATTCACCATCTTCTCTGTGCAGCGACCCTATCGTCTCCTTCTTTTTCCTTTTGCTGCGGACATATTTAAAAAAGCCCTTTTTATTGTTTTTAATGTCTCTGGCCAGCCTAAGTTCATTCTGTGCTTTAGCCTTTCTGACCTTCTCCCTACATCTCCTAGCTACTTGCTTAAATTCTTCTTTGGTGGTTTCCCCCTTCTTCCATTTCCTGTACACGTTTTTCTTAACGCTTAGCTCAGCTGAGAGTTCTTTAGTCAACCATTCTGGTTTCTTCAGATGCCTTCCATTTTTCCTCCTTATTGGCACAGTTTTAGACTGTGCCTTCAGTATCTCTCTTTTAAGGAACTCCCATGCCTCCTGAACTCCTTTCTCTTTCACTATTCTTGACCACGGAATTTCAGCCAGCAGCTCCTTAAGTTTACAGAAGTCCGCTTTTTTAAAATCTAAGATGAGTGTCTGGCTACACTTATCTTCTCCTTCCCACTGAATGCCAAATTCCAGTAGGGCATGGTCACTCCCCCCTAAAGATCCAACCACTTCTACCTCATTAACAAGGTCATCCCTATTGGTCAGGATCAGATCTAGAATATTTGATCCCCTTGTGGCCTCTTCCACCTTCTGGAATTGTCATACCACAAATTCCCTTTGCTGCATCATTATTACTGAAAGTATATGGTTCCTCTTTTCCATCGATTCTGATTACTCTACAGTCAAAACTGTGAGTATCAGAACTAATGCTTAATTACCGACATTAAATTTCTCTTATTGGCACCCAGCTTTACTTTTCTACCTTGAATCAGATCCATTAAAAAATATTCTGAATCAAAGAGATAACAACTTTTACATAGAAAATGTAACCTTTCTCGATGCACCTAGACCTGAAACAGTATATAAGATGCCTCGCCTAAATATTCAAAGCTGGATTCACACCATACCAGGTGTACATAACTAAAGCCATTAGGTCATTTGCTCAATGTCACTACAGGCAGTCCTACTCAAAGGTGCAGCGATCTTTTCAGTAGATAGCATATGCTCCGCCACTAGGTTATGGCATTTTAGAAATCCTAGTAGCAAAAGGAAATCATATAGAGCAATCAAGATCTAAGCATCTTCTTTTCTCTGTGTTGATAGAAATAGAAATGGAGCTATACAATAGCAATATTTCATCACCCTAATTTGGTTTATTTTATAGAGCAAAAGGTTGACCAGGCAACAGCTGTGGTCTTTCTAACCACAATGAGTAGGTGTAACTGCCTTTTAAGAGACAGTTCCGAAACATAACATACTCCACAGAGAAATCACCTTGTGCTTGAACCTGTCTTTAAAGGGATGGGAATGTTCCTAACTCTGTATGTACCTTACATTTCAAAGGGTCTTGTAAAGAGAAATAGCAACGTTGTCTAATTCACAGCTGTACAAAAGATATTTTTCTCCTGAGTCCACAAAGACACTACCTTGCTTGAAGGCTGCAATAGAACCAAGGTAATTATTGGACATTGCAAAGGCTAATCTGCTCAGAAGAACAAAGCACAGGGCCTCACTAAACACAGAGGGGGAAAAAAATATCACAGGCCAATGCACTTCCTTGTTTTCTGCAGAAAATAGGGCAAGTACACAGACTTGTCACTATTAAGCAGTCATTTCTGTAACAGTGAGATAAAAGCTTTAGGCAAAAAAAATTGAGGATTCAGCTGGAGCCCTTGACTTGCCAAATATAACAAAGCAGGATTACTGACCTTTGGAAATATGAGCCAAATGGCCAGTAATAAGAAATAAATTCCAAGAGAAGGGAAAACAAGAAAAATCAGGGCTTTCCCCCCATCTTCCTGACAAGATGAGTTTAAAGGGGCAACATTCCATATGGTAGAAGTTCGCAGTTGTCAAGAGTCTTATAACCCAGCCATCAGGTGTCCCTATGAGACAATATTTAGTCACTTGAAAATAAAATTGGGACCAGTTAAAAATACTGTATGAAATCTCTTTGATACAGTTATTTGAGGAGTGAACATTATCCTTGCAAGCTCTGTTCATTGGAGGTGGGTAGGAGTAGACAGAAATCCCACATGTTTATAGTGGTTTGCTAGGCTGATGTATACCTCGAATTTTGACTTGTGGACAGAGGCTGTTTTGCACCAATGCTGCCTGTACATGTGTTCTGTCTTCATAAATCTAGCTTGCCCTGCATTGTTGTAAAGGGACTAATGAAGACTCCATCAAAATAGAGACAAAGCTGCTCTCATTGATTGCCATGTAGGGAATAGCTCAATTCTAATCCCATCCCTCATTCATCTATTTCTCTAATATTATGGCTTTTTCCCAGTGCAGGACCCAAAGTGATTTACAAAACAGACTAAAATAAAATGCTGCTAAGACCAATCAGTGATAACATTACATAACAACAATAAATGAAATATATTTTCGTATTAAAATCAAGCACTGTGGTAGAACACTTTTAAAAGCATGTCAGAACATTACAAGAGAGGGTAAGGAAGCACATCACCCATACAGAGTGGGCTGTCAGAAGCCTGTGTGAAAATACAAATCTTTTCCTAATGGCAGCAGGAAAGCAGAGGCCAGCTAACCCTCCTATAGTAAGAAGTTCCACAGCCTGAAAGCAGTCACCAAGATCTTCTTTCATGTCCTCACTGAATGCTTGTGAAAGTAGTGAGACCTTTGCCTAAAGATCTTAAAACTTGAGTAGACCCTTATAGGGACATGAGGTCTTTCATATAGTCTTGGAAAAAAGGCATTTATTGTTTATTAATTCAGAACATTTATATGCTGTCTTACTACCAAGGCAGAACTCAAGATATTGTAAGACTCCCAATTCCAGGCTGCTCCAGCCTCTTGAACAAATAGTTACAAAAGACAGAGATTATATAAACCATCGGCATCTGGAGGGCCACAGGTTCCTTAGCTCTATTTTATCAGTTTTCAGCTGATCATTCAATACTGCTAGGTCAGCAGCCCTGTACTGTTGACATAGGGCCAAAGTCGAAATTTTAAAGCTCCCCAGCTCCTATTCATTTGCGTACCTCTTGGCAGCCTATTTCCATAAATTGTAGAGTTCATATTCGCAAAATGTTTGTAATTAACACAAACATTACTTGCTATTTATATGTTGCAACTGTAAATAAATTGCCCCAAAATGAGATTAAAAGGCAGCAGGAGAGTGAAAGCTGAGCTTGTGAGGGGCAGGGTGTTGAGCATGAGCACTGTAGTGGCATGTTTGCAGCACATTGTTTAGGGAGGAACTCTTCACCATTATCTAAAATAACAAAGTGTGGGAACAGGGCTTTTTTGGAGGTTCAATAACAAAGGAAACATGCTCCCCGACGCATCATAATGTTCATAATGTTTGACTTCCATCTTCTTGCACTGTTGATGTACGTACCTTTTTCTGTCATTATTCAATTTTTTTTTGCATACTCCTAAATGTTCTGGGTCATACCCCAGGTTGGGAATCAGTGAACTAGGGGCAGCATCTATGTCCTCTTTTGTCTGTCTTACTGTACAGCCCATGAGCCATGTGCAGCCCCCGGGAGTCAAATCTCCACCCCAATTTTTCTTAAACTAAAGTGTTCCCAGATTTTTTTGGGAGTGTAGACAGCATTTCCAGAAGTTTGGAGGCCTCTTGGGGACTCCAGTAGACACAAAATTTTCACATTTTTTCTTTGTCCCAAAACGTCCTCTAGGGGTGTGAGGGCATCTCTATCATGTTTTGTGGTTTCCTGGGGCCTATTTAGGACCAAGAGAAGGTTTTTTGAAGTAGAAAGTGACTTTTGCTCTCTTCCTATTGTTAAAAAAAAAGGCCTCCCGTGGGTCTAAAATGGGGGCATAAGACCCCAAAGCCAAACAAAAAGACCCCATGATCTTTTTTATGGAGGTGGGTTTGCTGGGGATGTGTTCCCTTGTAGCTCTCCTAATGGGCTAATGTGGACCTATAGCCTTCCGTAGTTGCCCACCTCTACTCTAGAATAAGTACTGCAAGTATTGTCTGGACTGGAACTGTAGCAGGAGAGGGACTTTGATCCCCCTGCTGTGGATCACATATGAATGGGGGTGCACACTAGCAAATTTAATTGCAAAATTGAAATCTTTCAAGTAAAACGGATCACTGTTGTACCATATAAAGTGGAAGTGTGAACCACCCAATCCTGACTGGGCCCACAGAAAAATGGAAGGGTTTAATCTCTCTGTCCCCAATTGGGCCCACATCACTTACTCCAGAGTATAAAACAAACACAGGGAAAGTGATGTAGCACTTTTCTATATCTTTTAAAGTAATAGCCACAATCTGTTAGTCCCCACTGGCAATTACATAACTGTTGACTCAGCAAGTTCCCACTCGATTGGACTGCTTGAGCTGGCCTAACAATCTGATGTAGGTCAACATCTGCTTTGCACCCCACCCCTGTCTAATGGTTGTAAAAGAACTCCATCTTGATGCCTCAAAAAGCTAAAGGAATTTCTCATAAAAACAGAGACAAGAGTCCTGTCTTATAATGGGACATATGTAATGCCACTTCAGCCCTCTTGCAAGATCTGTGCCTATATGGGTGCATGCATGAGAGATAAAATAATACTCACTGATGCAGAGAAAAAGTTAATGAGACAGGTGTCTCCACCTGGCACCCACTGTACCTTCTTCCACTTGAGCTGCAAACCGACTACTGGACCAGCCAGGGTTGTAGCTACATTTGTGTGTGCATGCAGAATGAGGGCACTGCACCCAAATGTGAATTCTCCCCCCACTATAAATGATCCTTCATTCCCCAAATTTCTATTATTGCAGTAACTTAAAAAAAACTTCAGTTGAGTGTTTAGAAATACAGTTTATGTATCTGAAGTAAAACGGCAGGCAAAGTTACAAAGGGAATAAGAAGACAGCAAATAGAGGAGTCCAGATGCATGAACCATTTTCAATGTCTCACTGTCTGCAATGCTAGAAATTTGGGGATAGGGGAACATTTTATTGAAAATAGCTCCACTTTTGCAGCAGCAGCAGCAGCAGCAGCAGCAGGAATAATAATAATAATAATAATAATAATAATAATAATAATAATAATAATAATAATAATAATAATAATATGCTCTGAAGATATAAACTGCCTCTCTTACCACAGGAAGGAGGCTTCACACATACACTTTGCTTCAGGAGGTTTATATTGCTTTTATAGCAGGTGATGCTGCATTATAAAGGCGTAAATTAGAGCAGAATAGAACAGCAGGAGAGGAGCAAAGAGACTGGCCAAGACCTATCACAATGAGATCCCAAGGAACACCCTTGAGGCAGCTGTAACAATTGGCAGTGCCACCACAAATTCAGGCACAGCTGCAGGAAACACATTTTTTTTTAAAAAAAAATATCCTAAGGATTGGCTTTCAAGTCATGTAACCAGCAAGTGTGATCTCACAGTGAATAGGGCCAGGCCACAGGAGAGAAAAGATTAAGAATATCAAAGGGACACTTTTCTCCTCGTTTTGCTTCCTTCTTGTTACACACAGGATTAAGGGGGGGGGAATGGGGGGGGGGAGCCATTTTGCTCAACATTCAATTTTGAGGAGAATTAAATTAGTCCAAAACATTGTTCAGAATTAGAAGAGCGAAAAGGGGATTTCAGAAGCACAGTGTGTGGCTCAAAGGTATTTTTCCCCATCAAAACCAAGCTCCAGAAAGCTTTAAAAAGGAGGTATTATTGTACTCTACCCAACCAATGAATCCGTTTTTCCTTGTCTTCTGATAAGTACTTCTGAGACTTTTCTGATTCAGAAAGCAATTTATCCCACAGATTGTACAGAAAGACATTAGCTGAGACATTTAATGCACTACTGGGCTTCTCCCTTTAAGATTAGCCGTTTTGGTAATCAGCCTGGATTATGGGCGTACAGCACAACTGACATATATTTCTTTCATTTGGAAAAGTTCATTCCTCATTTAAGATCATAAAACAGTCCAAAATTAACATAATTCTAATTTCAGAGCATGACAGGTACCTATTGTTTTTATTTTTTAATATCTTTGATTTGCCATATAGCTTAGTATGCAAGGATCAGTAAGAAGAAAACACATGAAAAACTAAGGCATTCATTTCTTATTCTTCTTTCTATTAGTAGAAGGAAGGTGTATTTCATCAATAGGTGGAATAAATACAGAGCCAAATTTATAATGGCATCGGTTTTTAGCTCTTAATATCTGCATCTGCTGGGTTCAGCTCCTCACAAAAACTGACCCTCCACTCTCATGAGCTACGCAAGGGCTATATAGGATTCCTCCCATTGCAAGAACAGGAAAGTCAAATTTTATCACACAAGCAAGATTAACTAGTCAATTCTGCATAAAAATTCAAACACCAGTTCAATTTTCTATCTCACTCACATCCATGATCGTAATTCTGCCTTGCCATCTGTAACTTGAAAGAATGAGAGCCTGGAATATACTGTGAGAAGGAAAGAAAAGCACTTGGCAATATAATAGGAAATTTTGTGAAGCATCAGACTGCCTCCTAATGCAAAATGATCCGTACAGGAAAGCTTGCTGAACAGTCAACCACGCACAGTACTCAGAGGTCCACTCAATTCTATTGTGAAGTAACTGAAGAAGAATATATGAAGATAATTCAAAGTATCACACTTTGTGGAAAAAAGTTGTATTTGATTTACAATTAACAGGATTTACACACAATGACAAAATAAAACCAATTAGCAGGTTTGGATATCTTTTCTGATCAGACAGAAGGCAAGTACAGAAGCTTAGTTTGACACAGAATTCTTAGGTAAACTGCTCCAAACAATCTGTAGTTACTTACATTCCAAGGGTGTGGAAATGTGTATGCAGATGAAAGCAAAAATTTTATTATGAAAGGGAAGACATGAAAAGTGACACGCTGTTTCTCTCCCCCTTTACGTCTATGAGAACTCACAATTTCCACTGTAAACCAACGCATTTTGCCATCAGTGTTACACAGCTAGTGACTCACTCCACAGAAATGAAGAAGACTAGTAATACACTCGAGGATGAAACATCAGGACAAACATTTAGATTAACTCCAGTTCAGGGAGAGGTAGCAAATGAAGCTCAGTTACTGTGTTAAGAGCCAAGCAAGTTTAAGGTGTTACAGGACAGGAGCAGGACAGCAGTTCCAAAAGGTAATGAGTGCTGATAGCAGTGCTACAGGAAAAATGCTACTGAGCAGCCAAACAACTGTGGTGAGAAACAAAAGCAAGAGAGATTGCTTGTTTTTTTTTTTCCTTGTGCAACACAGCAATATAAGATAACGTACCAAGCTTTATCAAATTTCCTGGAAGCTGACTAACATTGTAAACACACATCACATCTTTGACAAATTACTTAATTTCCACAGAAAAGTTAACAATGCTTATTCCATCCATTGCAGCATTCCAAGGCTCAAGTGGTGTTTTTATGTTAGAAGGGGCATGGGACTTTCTTACAATGAATATTTTACATTATGGGAACACATCTTTTTTTTTGTTTATTGTTTTGAAAAAAAAATCCAATACTTATCTTCCTAGGAAAGATTCCTTTAAAAATCCTATGAGTCATTCCAACAAAAGATATACATACTTTAATCATGTCAAACAGCACATTATTGGCAAGAAGCTAATTACAGGCATTCTGCTGGTCAATTTGTTCACAAAGGTAATCAAACCACACATAAATATTTTTTTTATATGATTCTCTTTACAAAACCATTCAGTTCCACATAAGTAGTACAAGTAAGGCACATTAGCATATGTAATAAAACAATAAAAAAGAAAAAAAAAAGGAAGGCAGGCAGGAAGGAAGGCAGGCCAATTTGACTTTTCACAATTTCATCACTAGTGCTTCTCGCCAGGGATCAGAGACTGTCTTTTCTATAGAAATGCACCAGAACCAGGCATTTCTGGTTTTTGGATAACAGATCTTTGCTGTCATTCTCCCACCATTACTAAAGCAGTTCTGCCTATCCCATGGTGCTTTTATGTAGCCAAAACTGACCTTGTTTTGGCTATATACAGGATCTCCCTGGGGTACTTCTCCCCTCAGTGTGAAAGTTTGCCCATTCCCAGTTGCATTAGTGCCAGTGGCACACTGGACCAGCTTTGGCTATCTGGAGACACCTGATCTTGCTTTAAAAAAAATGTTAAAGACCTTAAGTGCCTTCCATGTTCCCAGTGTTGGGACACTATATTGAAGCACATTCATATTGTTGTTGAATTTTATATTCTTAGGGTACATGCATCCTGTCAGAGAAAGGCTCAGGCCATCCCAATAAGTCAACAATATTGCCTGCTTCAACCTTGGTAAGGAGGGCTTGGGAACAGCAGTTACAACCATAGTTTTAGTACTTCATGCATATAAACCTCGATCTCTGTATGTAAAAGATGCATGTTACCAAAATCTACTGCAGTGTCTTTAACAGGAAAGTCATAGCAAATCTGTCTTTTATTCTACTCATTATGAGCAAAATATAGACAACAGGATTTTCAAAAGAGTAGAAAAAATCTATTTCCAATTATTAAAATTAAAATGGGGATATTGCATTTATTTTTTTCCAATATGCTATCACTTTTCTAGTACAAATATTGCTTAAAGTATAAAGAATGCTATAGGTAGTGAATTTACTAGCATAATGAACTCTAAAAATGCTGATGTTTCAAGATTGTACTATTTGATTAAATGAGATATAACTTTACCCACCCCACCCCTAAGGACTTCCCTCATTTCCCACTGGAAATTCATTTACACACAACACAAAGTTTTAATTAGAAGCATAATTTACAGTAAAAATTCTTTACATTACAACTTTCTATATAAAAAAAAAAGAAATCCTTTGTCTTTCATTTAAAGTTGTAGTTACACATTAAAAAATAGAACACTATTTCCTTATTAGGAAGAATGAATTTACACATCTCTGAATCAGGCTTCTTTATTGCAGCTTTCAAAATCAAAGGTCAGTCACTTTATTCTCTAAAGCAGCTGCTATCTGTTGTAATCGAAAAGCAAGCTGCATTTTCTGTGCAGCTGGGTCCTCTTCTAGTGCATTTATGATCTGGCAGGAAAGAAAGAACACCAAAGATTCAGAAGAAAACAATAGTCAAGAAATTGTACTTCAGCTTTTGCTTAGCGGCCTCAGCCTAATCCTAAACAAATTTACATCAAGGTAAGACCTACAAAGGATCTTATTTTCACACTGCAGTATTACTCACGTTACAATATTACTCACAACCCATAGGTTCAAATATCAACACAAAGTCGTGTTCTTAGGGCTGAAGAAAGCTATCAATGGAAAGGATCAAAAGAAGCTTACAAGAAGTCTTTTGGTGGGTAAAGGTAGAGAATGAGCATGTGCTATGGGTGGTGTATCTTGCTGCCCACCTGTGTATGATTCTGCCTTTTCCAATATTCTACCATTCAGTTTGATGGTACCACATGATTCCATTAGACTGAATAGGAAGGAGAATTAAATAGGCTTTACAGGCAAAAGCCATTTCTGAGGTGAAAAGGCCTTAAACTGCAGATAATTTTCTTGCCTGAAGGGTCTTATGTGTGGTGGGCTTCTCTTTCTCTCTCCTCATTATCTGCTTGGGCATCCCACTTTGTACAGTCAGCAGAAAATTGGGCAACAATCAACAATTGTCCAGAGCCAGTGTTGTCATATAATCTCATTCAGACTGGCTTGGAAATGAGCGAAGCCATTTTCCTAATTTTGGGGAAACCATCTGGTTTACATCTGAGCCAAACTGATGTGAGCCACAGTGGTTTGCCAGTCTTTAACTTTCATGGTTCAAGGATGAACACTGCACAAATATGTATCACTTCATAAGAACCACTGCTGAATAAAATTACTACCAGAAATAAATCAAAGGTTGTGGTATAACAGCAAAATTCCTTTCCAATATCTGTTTCTGTTGTTTCAGATTCGATACATCCAACTTTAGATTATTCTACACAGGAAGTTTACATCTGTCTGAACTGTATGGGTGCACATGGATGTATCTCTCTATGTGTCATGCCATGTAATATAGTATCTGTGTGTCTGCCGATGCATCTCTCTATCACTGTTTAAACTTACTCTGCAAGCTGATTAAAAGAAAAGCTACATTATATAGAACTTGGCCCATCTCACACCATTTGATTTGCCCAGGCCTTGCAGCTGACGAGCAAGCTGTTTTTTCATCTGGTGTAGCTGTTTTGTTTTATTTCTCCCTGCTGGTTTTACTGTTATAGTTTATTCCTCTGCAGTACCTTGCATTATCCTGATTATTACTCTTAGTTTTATCCATCTCTAGACTGTGTAAGCCATACTGAGAGAATTTCAGAGAAACATGGCATGTTTATATATTTTTAATAAACATACTGAAATCTCTTTCTGGTTTGACATGAGCAAGATTCTCATAAAAAACAAACAAACAAGCAAAATCTACAGACCTGACTAGTATATTATTTACAATCTTGCATTTGATTCTGTACTCAGGGAAAAAAATGCTTGTAGTTGTGAGTTGGCTATGGCTCTGCCAACACAATATTCTCTTTAGATGGTAATGGGCATTATTTATTTCAATATATGGTCAGCTAAGACCCCAAGGTCCTATGACAACACAGCACAACTCATCAATTTGAAAAATTTTCCATCCCCTTCCCCAAATGCTGTTAAAAAACATGCATCCTATACTGATTATGTACATCACTGCATTGCATTTTCCTGAGCATACTTTGAAAATGCCTTGGCTGTACCACCCATTTTTCTCCACTAGTGTATTAGAACTACAGTCCTTCTGTAAAAGCCAACCACCAGGTAAGCCAGGAAATCACATGTCTGACGTCTACCACTTTTTTGAATCTTTCCCCTTGCTTGTGACCCTTTTACAGCCTAATAAAAGTTAGTTCAATGGTGGAAACTTACCGCATCATAGTATTTGTTAGTATACTGGTAGAGCTGGTGTAATGCCACAAGGGTGTTTAATGAGTCTGTGTGTGCCTATTAAATTAAACAAGAAGAAAAAGAATGTGTTAGGGCATAGACCTTGCTGCATAAGAAGTATAATGAAACATATATAGGTGTCCCAGACATGATGCAAATCTTTTTTCCATATCCCAGCTTTGGTTCTTAAATCTTTTATTAGCTATCTGGCTCAGCAAGGAAGTGAAACTGATGATTTTCAGAACTCTCAGCTAGGTTTCTTGCTAGATCTGTTACTGCTTTCCCTATCAATGGAAGTAGAATATATGCATCCTAAGCAGTGCTCAGTCAAATCACAGACTATCTCCAGACATGCCTACAGACCATATGGGTAAATACTCCCAAAGCACAAACAACATATTGTTAAGAACATAATAGCATCCCTGTTGGATAAGACCAAACGTTCCTCTAGTCCAGTATGCTGTTTGCCACAGTGGTTGATTTTCATAGTGGAAGTCCAGAAACAGGACATGAGCCAAGGAGCTCTCTACTGTTACAGTTGGAAGAAACTTGCTTCTTCTGCTTCTGGAGGCAGCATTTATATTTAGAGTTTGGAGAACTTAGCATTTTGTTGGAGAAGTTACTTTTTTTATTACAACCCTCAGAATCCCCTAGAGAGCTTGGCAAGGATTCTTGGACCATTTCCCCACCTCACTCTTTTCTGTCATGGTCCCAGCAACATCCCAGCAGTGCCTTTGCTGGCATGGGTGCATGTCTCCAGTGCTCCCCTCTGTACCTGCTGGCTGCCTGTGAATGGGAGCATGAGCGACATGTGCCTTCCTTCTGCACTGCAGCTCGCCTCTTTCCTGTGCTGCACTGGGGAAGGAATCACCTAGATCACGCTTCCACCTGTTCTGCATGGCTGCCAGTGATGGGAGCATTGCACAATCACGGGCCATTAATGGATTTTTTCCGTTTGTGGAATATCCTGCAATTGTGACAGGTGGGGACACACTGGCAGTGGGACTGTGATGATATCGTGTGAGAGCACAACTCTCAGATTGCTGCCAATGCATCCTTGTCACAGGAGAGTGATGCCATGTGGAAATGGCCTTGGATTGTAGTGAAAAAGGTAACTTTTACAAGCTTTGCATATACTCATCATGGTTTGGTAACCACTGATAACTTAATTCCTCCACAAATCTACCTCTTTTGTTTTAAAGGTTGTTACGTTACCTTCACATTGACTCTGACTTAAGGCAACCCTGTCACAGGGTTTTCTTGGCAAGATTTATTCAGACGAGGTGTGCCACTGCCTTTCCTAGACACAGAGTGTGACTTGGGCCAGGTCACCCAGTGGGTTCCCACAGCTGATCAGATAGTTACACCCTGATCGCCCAGAGGCCTAGTCCAATACTCAAAACTACTACACCACCCTTGCTAATACCAACAGCAGCATAGGAAGAATTGAGACTTAAATTCTACTTGAGTTGCCCACTTTTGCAACCTTTTACATTTGTTATTCCAACTTTAAAAACAAGAATACAGTGAAGCAAACAAATGATACAGAGAAGATCTCTATTTTTATTTCAACTGAATTTAAATTATCCTTCAGAATGTAGCACATACAATTCACTAAATAAAGCCATTTTGAAACTAGTCATGGTTCCACATACCCACATGAGCCTAGCACACAGCAAGAACGTTATTGTTTTCTTTAAGCCATTATATAACTCTAAGCTATTAGGAATTCCAAACTCTGGAAAATGTGAATAACAGCAATCAAAGTATGTATATTGTTATAAACAAATTGCTGAAATCACTTTGGAGAAAAGGACCTTAAAGAGATTTCTAAATGTCTTTAAAATCAATATTTCAAAAACAACACAACACAGCTTAACTGTATGAAAAAGATAATCCAGGGATTCTAGAGAACAGGCACAATGTATAATTGGACGTGAGCAGACAATGAGTAATGTGATAAAAACAAATGAAGAGAAAAACAAATGTATAAGCTGGCACTTCATCTCAGATTCCAGGGAAGGAGGTCCAATATTATACTCACCCTAGAGATCTCTGCTAAATGGGTATTCATGTCCTGGTCGCTCACTTGTACCATTTGGCGAATACCTTTGTAATAACTAGAAACAAAAATACCTTTAGTTGATGCAACATCCTTTTTAAAATACATTTGTGCTCTGCAATGAGTTTATGACCAGAGCTTTCAGGGCTATTTGGATGACTTCAATGGAAATATCTGTACAAAACTGACTGGATTTGCACCTCTAGTACGAAGTTTAGAACTTTGCTATCAGCTGGATTTCTCACATCTATGAATATTACTGTACAGTCTACTGGAGTTTACAGATCAAAACACTCTGTTAAATATATATTTTGAGAGTATTTTTATATTAAAACTTGTAGACTAATGAGGAAATGGCACCAATGTCTGAGCAAAGAAACTAGAATTAGACTGATCCATGTACCCCCTAAAATGTTTCTGTAATGCTGCATCCCATCAATCATCCTTTACAGCACTAGATGGAACGTTTTGTTTCTTCTTTGGTTAAACATGTAATGGGTTTAATCCATCAAGCACAGCTACCACAAAACACCATTTATTTCAACAAGCCACGCATAGCAGCAAGGGAAACATATATTGCAGCTGAGTAGTAAAACCTGATGTGGACTCTTTCCCTAAGCATCTGAACAGATGAGCTTATGCCTCAAATTTTCTCTTTTGTTATTCCTACAACACAGCATGGCAATTTATATGACTGGGTTAACAAGAGTTTGGAAAAAATGGCTTTGTTGAACTACAATTTACTTTTTTCCCCCTGGCACGGAAGATGAGCCAGAAACATACAAGGCAATAATGTTTGAAGCTTAGGTTAAATCTGCTATGAGAGTGTTTTTTGTTTTAGCTTATCTTCTTTTGTTTTCAAATGGCTTGTGTTTTTAAATAATTGTCTACAAAATAATCTATATTTTTAATGATTTTTTTTTGTTCTGCTGCTAATGGGCTTGTGGGATTTTTCTTTTTTTGGTTCTTATATAAAAATTATATTTTAAATCATTCTGCATGAAGCATTGTGTGTGGTATTGCATACATATGTGCATAAATACAAATTTAATGCTTTTAAAAATTCTCAATGATCCACTAAGTGACGGACGTTTCAAGTTGACATATGATCGGGGTTATTTGCCTGCTGACCGCATCCCATAACCAGACAGTAGTGTAGTAGAAGCACTGAACTATGGGAATATGGCCTACTTAGATCAGTCATCCTAGCAGATCAGTCACTGTAGCACAGCTGATGCAGAATTTGACAATTTTAAAATAGATTTACTATTGATTCAAAGTTTAATACATCCTCAAGAACAGTAAATATTTACTAACCTAGATAAAGCCTGATACATTAATACACAATTTCTTTTGATCTGGTTAAACAGGCATCTGACTTGAAAATGCATGTGGCTGACTAGCAGAAAAGCATGATAGTGGTTATGGAGGCCCATCACAGTCCATGACTGTTGAAACACATATGATTTACTTAGGATGAGCTGGATTTTATTCATCATGTCATATAAGTGACTTAAGTTCAAGAAGAGTTTTGATTCCCGTGAATCATTTTTAGGTACCTTCTTTTGCATACTTTTGGAAGGAAAATATTTCTCATCTCTGGTGTGGTGGTGGTGTATCATGGTGAAACTATTTTAGTAAATTACACTGACTGATATTAACTTAATCTAGTGAATACTGTTACTGCCCTGGCTAACCCGAGCTTTGGGGGATATAAAAGATATCTTCTGATATCACTAATTCGGCTTCACATATCCCTTCCACGTGCTTGCGAGGCCCCCGGACAAGCACGCATACAGGCTCGGCCGATCATCGCCGTAATATTCCTAGACAATACAGGCAGGCCAGAAACAGCCGACCCGCCGCTTTAGGAGACCTCAAGGCGAGTACCTCCATTAGGTATGCAAGCAACTCTCAAAAGATCCTCTGCCTCACTCTGGCAGCTTGATGATCGAGCTATACAACGCTCAAAAACTCCACGTTTGCATACCGGCTACTCTATTGATTAATTCGGCTATAATTCAATCATTCAAATTCTGACCTTTCGGAGGCTTTGTCTCCAACTCCAAATCTATTGTTTTCCCCTAAGTCCGACCTAGCCTGCGGTCACAATTCTCCTTATAAAAACCTCTGACTTTGAGCGCTTCGTTGGATTGCTCCCGAGTTCCAGACCGCCTTGCTGCCGCTTTGCTTGGTGAGCTTCCCCTCAGCTCTACATGCTGAGATACATCGAACCCCAGCTTCGCTCTCCATTTTCTTCCGGACTTCAGGACAGGTTTCGTATCACCCGAACCAACTATCCCTCTGAAAATCCCGCTATCTTACTCACACCTTTATTTTCCTTAGTTATCTCCATGCGTGTGTTGCATACATTGTGTGCCTGTTTTTAATAAAGATCATTTATTATTTTCCAACTGGTCTGCTTCTTGACTTGGCCTGACCCTATAGACACTGGGTTACAAGATTCCGCTAAGTTACCCTGCCTCTCGTTTGGCCAATTTGTGCTCTGAACTAATTTCCCCAACTTGTATAATATTGATAGCAATTTGGTGTCCCTCCCAGAACCCCCAGAAAACAGGGTAACAATACAATTAACTTTCCTCTAAATGATGGACCACATGAGAAAGGAACTGGGACTTTGCAACTAGCAATACAGACACAAACAAGCTTCTCTCTTTACTTACTCTTCTACCATCTTCTTATATGTGGAGATTTCTTTTGCATAAAGTAACTTGTTACTTGGAGAGTCCTGAGACAGAGAAAACAGACATAGCTGAATTACTGAGTTCAGTTTGTATATTAGATTTCAGTTGGTATGTTACAGATATGTGTTGCTGGAGGAATGATTCATTCCACCAAAGTGTGTGCTACTATAGTGTTTAGGGAAGCAGACTAGAACAAGCATTCTCTGACCCAGAAATGTATTCACCAAATGTATTACTCAAACTCTTCTGAACACTTTTGAATGCCTCATGAGACTGGGGGATTCTGGGTATCGCAATCTAGAGGATCTGAAAGGAGCCAAGTTGCACATTGCACCAAGGTGAAAAATCCATGACCCTATGTACAAAGGTAGTGAAAAAACCGTATCTACACCATGCCTCATTTGTGGGAATGAGTGGGAATGCTGAATCCCCCATGAGACTGGGGGATTCTGGTTCTTGCAATCTAGAGAGTCTGAAAGTTTGCTCCTTGTACCAAGGCAAAAAACTCAGGACCCTATGTTCAAGGGTGGGAAAGAAACCACATCTACATCATGCCTTTTTTGTGGGAAAGAGTCATTTTCTCCCTTTTTCATTAGGTTGTGTGCAAGAGGAGTAACTAGGTAGGAAGAGAAGCTTGGAACATTTTTAAGGCATAAGGGGGACACTGTAGGAACTTAGAAATGGTGGCAGTAGTGGATTTCTGGGTAGCAGTAATAGTAGGGCAGACGATCGTGAAGAAAGAATTTAGAATACACTATTATAACCATTCATTCTCACTTTAATTGTTATGCCTCTGTTCTGTGAAATCTTGAAATTTCTAGTTTGGTGGGGGTATTTCAAATTCTTTGTGAGATTATCTCTAGTGCTGTAGTTCATGAGAGTGGAACTATGATTCCCAGGATTCCACAGGGTGGAATGATGACATTTAAAGTAGCATGAAACTGCTGTGACTCTGCAGTGTAGATATATTCTAAGGTTCCAAAAATCATTCCGCACAATTTATAGCAACAACTTCTGAAAGAGCTAGAAAACACATTGTTTTATATGTGCCACTAAAAATTAAGTTGCATGAAATTATGAAGCAGCGTAAGCGTCTGTACTAGGGATGGAAGGACTATTCAACAATATTTAAAAAGGCTAAAAACAGAAACATGTTTTTTGAGTGCCAAGAGACCCTAATGAGAGAAATCTTGGACTGATGAGAATCCTTGCAGTTTATGATTTATTTTGTGAAAATTTGCATGTGGTTGTTTTGCACAGAAAATGGGATTTTTTTCATATGAAGGAAACAGCATTTTCAGCACACAAAATGATATTTCTGCACAGAAAAAGCTGTTTCATGTACAGAAAATGCTGTAATTGGGGATTCATTCTGCACAAAATTTTCACATGGTCTATCTGCACAGAACACAGCATTTTCTTCACAAGAAACAGCTTTTTGACGTTCAATCACGAAATAAAGAGACCAGACACAAAGTTGGGTTAACTAGGGGCCATTTTTTTACCTGTGCTATTTAAAATTGCATTGCTCTGAAAGATACAAAAGAGGGTGGTATCTTGATATGGGTCCAGCTGATGCCAGGGTTGCTCCATGACAACCTGTTCAGCCTACCCACGGGTGATAACAACTCAACCCCAGGGTCAATCCAAATTGCTTTGGTTGCTCCTCGGTCTAGCATCTTGGAATGTAGCTCAGGAAAATTCCACCCAAGCCATGCGGCTCTAAAAGTATGAGCATTAGTCCCAGGTTAACCTCAAAAGTAGCCTCCTTCATTGATCTCTTGGAACACAGGGTCCTAAGAAGAGAGTTCCAGAGACCTACTCTAAACCAAAAGGGTGCCAAGAGGTGATCACCACAGTCATATTCTCCCCCATTATCTGCTGAAAGATCATCTCTATTTAACAACGTCACCCTGAACCAATTTCCCCAAGTCCATAAGGTACAGTATGTGAGAGGCAATCCCTACACTGAGGGAAAAAAATGCAGAAAAATTCTTATCTGGCTCTGAATCAACCAGATAAACTCACACTACACTGAGAGTAGGAGGGTGCGTCAATGTCAAAACAGAGTGGCATGTATAGGGGGTGAACTTTTTAACTGACTTACTTGCCCCTATCACATGCTTTGATCTGGTGCTTGGTGCCAATCAAATTTTAACACCGTGGTCTCACTACATGAAGACCATCAAAAGCTTAGCCTCCTCGGCAGTGATGTTCACCATGTGAGTCCAGGTCTGTGCAGAAAATATTTCTATGGAGAAATATTTTCTGCACAGAAAAAATTATTTTCTGTGTGAATCAATGACATGCAAATTTTCCACAGAATAGGTCCCAATGTGTGAACAGGCTTTAAAAACAGTGTGATTTTTGAAGAATTTCTTACAGTGGGAAGGTAATTGCTAAAATTACTCTATTTCCTTCTAGGAGAAGAAAATTAGTGAACCATTACATCCCTAATCCTTATATACAAAGGCAAAGAGAACTGATCTGTGGTCAATTTGCTATGATTATTGCTTTGTTCATCATCATGCTCTTTGATGTTCTTCCTCTCACAAAGACAAAGTCAGAACCTAAAAGACTTACCCTGCTTAATTTGTGCTCTGTTCTTGTGCAAGCATCCATGAAAGTCTGTGCAATGACTGACAAGGAAGCGTCCACTACTTCATGAACATGAACGTCGAAGATGAAATGAGGGTTTTTCAATATGTTGACCCAAAACCTAAGTGGCAAGCTGTGAAACAAGTAAAGAAATAAAACAAACCCTTAGTAAGATGAAATGAACAGAAATGGGGATAATGGAAAGCCCTGAGTCTGACAGGCAAAATATATCACTATGCTTTAAACTGCTGTACTACACTTTCAGTTTAATTATATTTTTCAATTTATTACATGAATCTGGAATGTGATTCTTTAATCTTGTACCCAAAGCATTTAAAAGGCTTCATTTAATAGATACAAATGGCAATTTTGTTGCTATATCTTCCAAATGAAATGAACAGAAGCAACCTTATTTTTCAATCAAAGAAGTGTAACTTTGTAGTACTGAGGTGTAAGCAACAATTAGGCTATGTCTATTGCACACAAGTGCATGGCCTTTGGTAGGTTTCTTGCTATTGTTGCGCATTATGTCAAATGAGAAATCCCAGTTTCAGAAAGAGTAGATAAATATTAAAGGAGAAAGCTGGCAGATAGTCAGACCTGTGCCTACTTTCTACCTATTCTGTTCTGCCTGCATGTCTTAGTTTAGCAAATAGCCCACTTTTGCCTTTGCTCTAAACTTTTCTTCTGTGTCTTTCAGATTCTTTGCAGTCATTTTTTTTGTGTTTATTCTAATTCTTAAAGTGGTGGTGGGCAGAAGGTAGAGTTAGAACTCCTGATAGATATCTGGATGATCTGCATTAGATAACCAAGACTTATTTTTCCTCTTCTAAAGCAGAATATTAAGATGAAAGAAAGAAAACCAGGAGTAGATTTTTTTTTTAATGTGTCTGGACTGTGATCTCTGTTCTGGGACTGAAAACAAATTCCTGACTTGAGCATGTGCTCAGAGCAACTCCTTTTCCTTAATCCTTAGAGTATGCTTTTCCTCCTAAGCCATTATTTTTCATCTAGACCTGGAGGCAGACTTCAGGATTCTAGAAAACAGGCAAACAAAAGAAACCTCTCACCTCCAAACAAACACACAAAAAAAGGTTGTTGGACAATATAAGCAAAAGGGTCTGTTAACTGAAACCTGAATGTGGAAGTTACATGTTAAAAAGGACACTTTTACTAGTTACTTATTGATTTTCTGAGTAATGGGGTAAACTACATTATTTTTAAAAGCTAAGGTAGCAAGAGGCAATGGAGGTGAGAAACTGTTGTATCCTTAAGTAATGGTTACTCCTTCTTCTCATTTAAGAAAGTTTAATATCTTCTTGGTACTCATGCTGGCAAAGAAGGGTGGTACAGGCAGATCCTACTCTTATTTCTTATTTTAATTTTGTAAGCTGCCTTTGGTCTCATGTTTGGAGAATGGCTGGATATAAATAACAAACAAAACAAAACAAAACTAAATTTTCCCTTGTAAAATGAGGGTCTTCCATTATGCAAAGAGACAGAGGCAGTTGTGTCATCCAAAATAATTAATGACCAGTTCCATCTATTTTTTTTGCCAAAATATGTAAATATTGGCATATTTTGCCAAAATATGAAAAAAATCAACTGCTATACGATTCAGCATCGGAAAAATGTGTGTAGATATGTGGCTGCCTGCAGCAGAGAGGAGGAAAGGTATCAGGGCTGGTATTCTCCAGATGATGGTCCCTCCCCTCATCTCTCTCTCTCTCTCTCTCTCTCTCTGCTTTTATCCCTAGCTCTCCCTCATTTCTTCTTTCCTGCCTGCCTTTCCTTCCTTAATGGGGACTGTCTGTAAAGAGGTGATCGACTCCCTTTTCTCCTTCTCCTTAGCCTTCCCAGGTGGCGCACATTGCTGCAGCAGAGCAGGACCTGGATGAGAGAATTTTGGTTTTCTGCTGCTACTAGTGGTGTTAGCTGTGTGGCTGGAATGACTCAAAGTCGATGCCTGTTGGGTGCAGTGAAACATTTCACTTTCTGTCCCCACAATAAGTGGTTCAGCTAACTAGGCAATTTTTAACAACCGATTTGAGTGAACGGGTGCAAACTGGCTGAATTACACTATAGACCAGGGGACACTGTCTACAGCTTCTTCAATGTCTGGGAATTGGCCAGACTTTATTCAGCACTTTTACACAGAGCTTCCTATTGGCAGATGTGTGACGTGGAGACCCAAATGAAACAGGATACTTTCCCCTTTCTTATTTGATGACACAGCCCACATACATGTGGTCCAAATTTTTTTTCACTGCTATTTTTGGCTGTATTTTAAAACAGTAACAATAACAGCCATCCTGCTGGCGAATATGTCACTTATCCAATCCCTTCTCTCCTCCCATAAATGTCAATAACTTACCTGTTTGTCTTCCAGATGTGGATAGTATCTTCATCTTTGATATCATGCCTCTCTGCTTGCTCATCAAGAAAATCAAAGAAGTATTTCACAGCTGGTGGCACAACGTGGTTTGAGTCAAGTACACTATGAAAAAAGTTATCTACAAACTGCTGAAGAGTACCCTGAAGGGAAAACAACAACAATTGCACAAAGATTAAAAATTCAAGTTACAGTGCAAGTGCAGCATTTTCAAGAATATGCCTTCAAATTTACAAGAATGCTTCCTAAACTGATTTATAGTCATGTCTACATGGCTTTGTCCCAAATGGCCAAGGAATCACAATAGCTTGAAGTGTAGCATTTTTCATTTATAAATGGGCAGTAAATGTTTTTATGAATAACAAGAAATAAACAGCCATAAGAAATAAACAGCCCAGGGAGCCTAGGAAAAATAATTTCAAGCTCTGTTTAAAGAGGTGGGGATTTCAGCATTGTTGCTCAAAGAACCCAGGAGGCTAGTCCCTTAAACAGATGGACAAGCAAAGGCCAGAACTGATGGTGGAATATAATGTAATTTATGCTTGCTGAATATGTTCTGATAATACTCTCATGAACTTTTGTGATTTTTTCTGTCTGCTTTTCATACAATTTAGCAACTTTTTAATGAACTACATAATGTAGATTTTTTTGTTGCTGGTATTTTTAAAAGAAGAGCTTCTTTTAGGCCATTTCCGCACTATATTCTTATAGCGCGATTATTCCACTTTCTTTTTTTAATCATTTTATTCAAATTCAGATATAAAACAAACAATTATAACTGTCTACTTATTTGAAATATTTCTGATCTTCCACACTGACCTAGATTTCATTATCAATATTTCTTAATGTGCTTAAAATATTGTACTACATTTTAGTGCTATTATTACTTGTTGATTCTTGCATTTCCATCTCCATATTCCCGCTTCATGATATATATCCTGTAGCCCCCTCATAATTTATCTTAAATCATGAATCACAGATTTCCATCTGACGGTACCCAGCAATTATCCATTACAATTTGCCATTCTTTTTGTATCTCTTCGTCTGATTTCCCTTTTAATCTCTGAGAGACATATCAGCATTTTTGTTTTCAATCAGTGTACCCCACCATTGTTCTAATGTGGGTATTTGCTGAGTTTTCCACATCTTTGCATATCCAATACGAGCTGTTGTTATCATGTACAGTTATACTCTCCAGTACTTCTTTATACCAGTACCTTCTAATACATCAGTCATATTTAACAAATACAATTCTGGTAACTTAGCAAACTGTACTTTCATTAATGCACATATTTTGTTATGTATTTCAGTCCAATATTTCTTAGCTTTAGGACATGTCCACCACTTATGATATATCGTAAAGACCTCATTCTGACATTTCCAACATTGGTGGCCCCTCCTGAAACTGCAAACCCCAGGATTCCATAGGATGTTGAAAGTGGAATAATCACGCTATAAGAGTGTAGTGCAGAAATGGTCTTAGTTGGGCAATATCTTTGGCCTAAAACCAATATTTAACTATGGCCAACATAAATTCATTCCCTTCCTGTGCAGCCTGAAAATAATCTCCAAATAGTTCCCCAGTCTTCCAAAATAAGCTTTCAGGATGGAAAGGGGGGTGGACAGCAGCAAAGAAAGGACATCAACCTACTCCTGGTTGCACCAAAAGAAAGAGTGCTGTCAGGATTCTGATCACCAAAAATGCCATTAAAGAAGAAACCACCTTCTGAGTTCCCTGGATTGCTTAATCAGTGCTAATAGAGGTCATGCCCCACTGTGCATTTTAAGGTATTTTTTTAAAAGACTAGCACAGCTATCTTTGTTTTTGTTCTTTAAAGAAAGTGATTCTATATTAATTGGGCTATGCAAAACTTGCCAATGAACTGTGGATTTACACAGAAAATACATCAGTCCTGGCCAGATTCCAGCTGGCCCTGTATGCTCTGCCATGTCACATTTTCTGTAGCTACTGTGAAGCAGACACCAGACATCTTTTACCCATGGGTGGCCAGATCCCAGTTGTACTTGCATCACAGGCGTCAGAGTCTAAGGGAGATGAACATAGGCAATGGAGCTTACAGAGCTTATTAGACAATGCTGACAGTGCACACTTCTAGATATTAATCCCATGGAGATGAACAAAAGGAAGTATTTTAAAATTGAAAGTATATTTTGGTCAACATGGTTTACTCAAGGTCAGGTATAATAAAGGCAGACAAGACGCTATCAACTTCCCCAAAGACTTGTATCAAGCAGATTCAGCTAAGCAGCAGAATACTTCCTTATAAGCCAAATGTTTTCACTGCTGAGGTAATAATAATTAGAAAGAAGCATATACAAATGTATGCATATGAAACATTCAAAGCTAATGCAGTTAGCAAAAGTGCTAATGCAACTGTACTAAATACGCAGTTGATTAATTTATGGTTTGCATTTAAAAGAGGACTCATCTTAAATTCAATCTCTCTAAGCCCATAGGATAGATGGATAATTCCTTTAGGTCCAGGAACCATTTTTACTTTCCCTAAAACAATATCCTCATTTTACCCCCTCTTCGCACAACAGTTTCTCCCCCATATGTCTTCCTATGCTCCCAGAATTTTCTCAGTAGCGCGATTTATGACTTCTGTCCCCTGCCCCTAAGCCTTTTTTAAGTCAGGAAAGCCCTTTTTCCCCCAAAAAACTATAAGTAGGCAGCTGAGCAGCCTGCATTTCCCCCACCTCTGGCTTTTCAGTCCTTTAATGAGGGAGAAGCAGAGGCTCATATACTGTCATGACAGGGATAAAAAAAGGAGAGACGAATAGTAGTAGCCCAGGTAAGGGCAGACTCTTTCCGTAGGTAACACTCGAAGTGCAATATACATGTCATGACTCTGACGCCATTGCTTTCTTTCCCCTTCATGCTTTTCCCTTATATTTGTCTGATTAAGAAAATTGTGAGCTTCAAACCTAGTGTGGTGTACCTTGGCCTAATGAAGCTATCACAACAATATGGACTTTTGATTTGGAAATACACAAATTTATAAGCACAAGATGAAGACTATCAGAAGGACATAGGTTAGGAATTAATAAATTATCCCATTCATTTCAATATGTCTACTCCAAGCATGACTATGTCTGGACCAACCTTCTTATCTTTATTCCAAACCTCAGTCCTAAATAAAGATTTCACATACTAACTCATTATTTAATCCATTTATATCTAACATAGCAAATTAATAATATACTCTAGGGAAAGTGGCTATTAACTTGATGTCTCAATCTTACCTTCACAGAGAGGAGTCTTGTCAGGTAGATTTCTGTAATAGCTTTGGTTCTCTCTTTCTCTTTCATACTCCCTCTTTTTGATTTACCTTCATCAACTTCATCCACCGGCCGAACTAGGTGCCAAATCTTATTTTCCTCTTCCAATAATGCATGCCCTAAATGTAGCAAAACCAACACATTTTAAAGCAACCATAACACAATTAGATCCAGTGATCAAGCACCAATTGCCATGTAATAAATAATCTGCCAAAGGACTGGAACTAATTTGCATATTTAGTTGCCTATAATTAATACTATTTGCATATCATAAGCACAAGAATGCTAAACTAAAAATTCACAGATGTGCTTACATTATTCTTGTTTGGAAGTTCATATATTTCAAAGTAAAAATAACTTTTTCAAAAGCTAACTTTACAAAAACTAACTTTTACAAAATACCTGGATCCTTTAAAGCAAACTATAATCCAGTTATTCCAGTTTAAGATCTCCAGCTCATATACAGATTTTATAAATGAGCACGGATTTCCTATTCACCTACAATGAAGAAAATCTGCCTTCATAATAAAATGTTGAATGTGGGGTATTACTAGACACTGATATATGTGAGGAAATCTCTGCCTGCATAGAATTCCATGTTTGACTTGAATTCTGCTAAGTCCTAATTCCAGAAAAGTATTAGCATTTTTTTTCCCCCTGTTATTATTTTCTCTTGTTTGGTAAGGGGGTTCTTTACACTTTCAAACGCATTACAACCATAAGGATTTTCAACAATACTCCTTGAATCTCAGACTTCAAAGAATTCACGGACTGTATGACCCTGAAATCTTCTGAATTGTGTGCTGTGCCACAGTATCTCTGTGACGCTTGTGTTTTCAACATATTAGTTTCTTCTTTTGCTTCTAGTCTAGGCAATGTTATTCATAAGAAATCAGATATTAGATTTTCTCCAGACTGGGGCATCTTATCTGGCATAGGTGAAGCACCGTATTCATATTATGTGTATTTATATAAACACAGCACAGTTGAATCTAGTCACACCCACAAAACAGGGACTCAAAAGGATCCTCCCTGGAAGAAGAGAAGATCTCAAAAAGCAGGGGCCATATCAGTTAAACAGAGATTTTTCTGGCACAGCCAAGTCTACTGAAGAAAATGAGAGGACTCCATATATGGCATGCTTGAGTGCAACATGGTTAACAAGTTGATGGGCAGAATGAAAGAAGTGAACATGAGAGGAAATATACTTACTGTATGTCAAACATTAAACACTTGACCTATGAAGCTGTTTACATCATGACTAATAGTTAATTGCACAAAAGTCATGAGATTCAGTGTCATGTTCCCCAAATGTCTGCCACTCAGTCACAGGGCACGTACATCAGATAAGGCCAAGCATACAGACACAATACTTGCAACAAAGCTGAATTAGATAGCATTTTTTTTTGCTTGTGAAATAGAATTTTGAGTTTCCTTCAGTATAATGATACTAAACAATCGAGAGTGCTTAGTTTCTACTGCAATGTTCTTCCTTGCTGTAACTTGTGATAGAACAGAAACGCACAAGATGCAAAAACAAATCATATGGAATTTTTCTGATAACAAGTCTTAAGTCCTGTGTTTGTGTATGTGTGTGTTTTAAGTGGGGGGTTTGGAATGTTCAAAAATATAGAAGTGAGTCCATTTTCCATATCAGCACCCACCCTGAAGCCATTTGTGGTAAAGCCAGAACAGATGGTGGACAAGGATGGAGGCTAAGGTGGACAGAATATGTACCATTCCCTCTCTATATTAATCACCCTATATTTCAGTTACAAGACAGAAAGTGCACTGCAGGGCTTCCCATAGGCTACTGGTTGGCTTTGATGTCAACAGAACGTTGATCAGATAGGCCTATGGTTTGACTTTTCACAATCCTACTGTTTCTCTGTGGCACTCCACATCCCTGTCTGCCACTCCATGTCACTTCACATGAAATTAAGCTAAAGACCACAGATTCTTCACCTCAACTTAAAGTCTGAAAATTTATGGAAAGGAAAATACTGGCAATCATATATTACCTCATCAGAATGTAAGAAGAGCCATATTGGATCAGACCAAAAGCCTAGTAGTCCACCATTATGTTCCCACACTGCTAAGCAGTTGCTTATAGGAAGCCTGAGCACAATATCCTCTGTCTATGTTCTGCTACAGAATCCTGGAAATTTTACACACACACACACACACACAACCTAATGATGGTCCCCATCCTTCATGAATGCCCCTTTAAAGGCACTCAAGTTGACAGACATAGCTACATCTGACGGCACTGAATTCCATAATTTAACAATGCACCCTGTGCATATGCATTTTGTTCTACTGTTACCTCTGTAGAACAAGGATGTGGAGAACTAGGGGGACACATCTGCTCAGAAAAAAAAAAATCCAAACATGCCCCGAAATGTCCCCGAACACACTATTGGGCCTCTAAATACCATTCTGGGGAATTTTGAGGTATTTAAAAACAAAACAAAAGAAAAGAAAACAATACCCCCCCCCCAAAAAAAAGGGAAAGGGAAAGAGAGAAAGATTTTGCAAAATTTTATTTTGACCCAGGGATGGGGCTCCAAACATAGTGGAAATACCCTCCACATTCCCTAGATATAATAATTGATACAAAATCAATTTTTTGGCCATTTTTTGGATGCCTGAGGGCCTCCTGGGGCCACAAAAAGGTCTGGGGGATGACATGCAACCCACAGACCACACTTTGCCCTGCCCTGTTCTAGACTTTCCCATTATTGACAATCTCTTTGAGTTCTAGTGTTATGAATAAGGGAAACATTTCTGCCTATCTACTTTCTCCACATTATGCAAGAAAATTGGGACCATGGACCAAGCAAGTCTTTAATATGATCCCACAAGGTATCCTTATAGTTGAATAACTAAAGCTACAGTGAGCTGGTATGGTGGAAAAGCTAAGAATGTGAACTGGAAAGCCTCTAATTTAACTTTTTTCTCAGCTACAATTTATCAGATGGTACTTAAAATACTGAAAGTTCAGAAACACCAAATTAAATATGGAGATAACACTGACCAAACTTAGCATACTTAATTCTCCTGGCCCTACAATCACTAACACATCTTTCTCTGGGAAAAAAAAATAACTTCTAATAAACTATTAAATACTATAAATACTACTATTTGATAAATATGGTTCAATTTTTTGGAATGAGATAATATGAGATATTTCTTTGTACATTAGTAAAGGAAACCTACATCTTGAACTGCCTAGAGTCACATGAAACGGCTTTAATGAAGTAGCCAATCCAAGCCCAAGCATACAAAAACCCTTTCCAAGGTGTGTGTATGTTTCTTTTTTTGTAAAACTGGCAAGAGCAGGATCTGTATTCAGAGCTCATTAACAATCTGTTCTTTTTTCCCCCCTAGAGTAAGATTTTTTTTGTCTTTTTATACAACAAAGAACCTCTGAAATCATTGCCAGTCTAGGCTGTAGCTGTGCCCTGGCCCTCTAACATTTATAGCTTTCTAAGTAAACAAGGTGGATAATTCTAAAAGAGCGAAGCAACTGGAAAAAAAAGTTAGCTACAGAAGAAATATTACCTTTCCAGAATCCCCCCTGCAAACCATTTCATGTGTGAAAAGGGAAAATGAAAACTAGAGAAGCCCCCATCTTTGCAGTAGGTTGTTTTTTGCTACCAGATATAGTTCTCAGCATAAATGACATCAGATTATACTGTTTTTTGTCCATCTCTAAGATTTAAAAGACCTTTTGGTTTCAATGTATTTTGTTCAGAGCTTTGAAGCAATAACTTGTTGCTTGCAATTAGTTCCTTTTTACAATGACTAAAGCATAACTACATTACATTACTATTCTGACTTAATGATGGACAATGCCATTCTTTTGTCATGTAACTGGAGCAATTTAGTTACTTTTATAGTTATGGAGTATGATCTCAAAAGAAAGAAGAGAAGGAATATCATATGTTCCAAGTGCTAGTTTGTACCATACTAGGTGCTGCTACCTCAAGTTTTGTTGTGGGTGCCGAACAACAGAGAATGTGTGCTGTACCACAGATCCATGATTTGTATTTTTTTAAACAAAAGGTAACTCAAAGTAACTTTTAGGAATACAGCAGTAAAGAGTCACTAACACCCTGCAACTATAATAACAGTGAAATAATCAGGATGTGTCTCCTCTCCTGAGAAGTACAATTAATTTTTTAAAAAGTAACTTTTCCAAGTTCCTATTTTCTTACCCCAATATCTCTGTCTACAGACAACCTTGGGAAAAACTCGAGTTTACTCTAATTCTGTGAAGGCCCATAGCTTTTAACTATTCGTATTTGATCTGTCACTTAAATACAAACACAAGCTATAGTAAAAGTAGGGTAGTTCTGTCCTCATCATGATACTGGGTTCTATATGAGGAATGACAGCTATTGTCCAATGTCCTCCCTCCTGCTCTGCCCACTAAGGAAAAAGACTGGCACTTAAAAGACAATACAATCATGTGTCCAACAAAATTAATTCAGTCCTCTTCCCAGAATTACAATAGCAAAGTAGCTCACAATCATGTATGATTAGGACCTGGTTTGTGTCCCAAAAACAAATTCATGCTGTGTCTTAACATCTACACCCCAAGTCACCTGCGGTCCAAACAGTGATGAATGTGTTCAAGGACATGACTCATTACAGTCTAATTATTTTGCTTGTTATGGAGTTGCCTTTCTTTATAACATCTTTAGAACTTCTGAAAAAGATCTTCTGTTTAGTGAAATTAAGTGAGATTGTGTCTGTGGTTTCTGTGCCCTTGTTGCCTTTTACAGTAAGAACCAAATGGAACCTAGAATAGGGCTATAAATACAAGAGTTGGCTGGTTTCCCAGTGGCTGCCACTGGAAGCAATGTATCAGCCAAATAAACAGGGTGTGATATAGAAAACAGTATATAGAAAATAGCAGGGAACTGAAAAATTTCTCCCTTGCCAGCTCTGCGCGCTGCCCTTCATGTTGGGTGACTTGGTCTTCACTGACAGAACTCTCTCCCTCTGGTATGTGCACACATGCATACAATGCCTGGCATTCTGTTAGTGGCCTTACACTTGTATGTCTTCTTTTTTTGGCCATTGTGGAGGTTGGTATCCTTCTTCCCCAATGACCAACCCTCACTTACTAGTGAGCTCTTGCAGCTCCCACATTCCCATTCCATGACTGGCTGTTGCTGGGGAACTGGAGAAATATCAGGCTCTGTCCTTGTAGCCAGACGCAGAATGATTACAGAATCTGCCTACATAACAATTTTGCCCTACCGCATGTACAATTCGACAAACCTGTGTATAAGCACCCTTCCCCATCAGAAACTTAATCTGTTTTCTCGTCTTGCCCATTCATTTTAATTCATTCTCTTCTATGCTTGTCTTTTGTAATGCTGGTAGTAGATACTATAATAAGGATTGACTGCTTGATTGATTGATACAGAGTCTGCTGGGACCTCCACAGGACCCTGGTGGATCTCAGTGAATGATGTATCTGCTTAAGGGGACACAGCCAAATGCTACTCTTGTCCCCTACCCCACGCCCACAGCTTCCCACCAGCCATAGACTGGTTGTGGGTCCCTACAGCAGCTCAGCAGTAAGTTTTAAGGTACTAAATGAAAGGCCACCAGGAGTGTAGTTCAGCATTACAATATATTGTGCCATACAGGATCTCTGCCAATATGTGTTTACTTGAATTCAGAAAGAAAGCAGAAAGTTATAACAATTGAGAAAAGCTCCAATCTCTGGATATTTATTTATACAAATTTCTAACTCAGTGTTTCCCAAGGGCCCCATGAATGCTTCATGAGCATCTGAAAACTGCAGCATCACTGATGCAAAGCTTGTGATCCTAATTAATACCTTGAAAGGGAGATTGCCTGGGAAGACCATGATATAAATAGTGATGATTATGAACATTAAATAAAAAAATAAATAAAAATAAATAGCCCCTGACCTCAAGAGGTCAGGCCAGAGGGGAAAACCCACACTGGTTATGAGAACACTCACTGAGAGAAAAAGGGCAGGAATATGGTACAGCATGAAAAAATAACTCCTCAAGAGCTGCATCCCGGAGAGGCCTTATTGTTATTAACCACTTTTGAAATAGGAAATGTTTTGTATAAAGAACTTATTGCAATATTGCTGGGGTCTGCATGGCTAGAAATCTCAAGAACACGGAAAACATTGAAAGGCCCTTCCTTTTGATGATGGTTAGGCTGTGTGTGAGGGACTGCCCTTGCAGAAAAACTCACCTGTAGAATCAGAATGACTAAAGGGGAACTTGGAAAAAAAAAAAAGATAATTTGCCAGTTTAGTCTCCTTTTATTTCAACCAATAACTGATCAGGAATAACTGTGTGGTCTACCATCACAGGTATGGACAGCTTGCGTCTCATCTGTTTAAAATGATTGTTTTATTAAAGGGATTTTATGGAATCATTTTTGTACAGAACTGAATTTAAAACGAGTGTTTGTGCTGTTGGATTGACTGTATTATTCTTTTCATTTTGTTTTTCTCTTTTCTTTACTTTTCTTTTTTTCTGGTTCTATTGATATATTGTTATTGTTTATTTAAAAAATTAAATATATATTTTTAAATGCATGTAAACATCTGAGGGAAGTAATTTTTAGGATTGTTTTTATTGAAGGTGCACTGCCCTTTCAAGTAGGCCATGTGTGATGATGGCTTGGTATGAGGTTTCCCCATGCATCCACAATTATGTGTACCCAACTATGTGTAGGTCCAAACTATCTGAAAGATGGTATCTCTGTATATGAACCTGCCAGAATGCTCAGATCTACATGGGAGGGCTTGCTGTCAGCCCTAGTACCATCAGAGGTTCTACTGGTGTGGACAAAAAAGAGCAACTTCTCAGTGGCTGCTCCCACATTTTGGAATTCCTAGCCCGCTCCTTGCCTTCCTTTACCAGCAGGCAAAGGCCTTTTTATTTAAACAGGCTTTTAATATGTAGTCACTCACAAAGAGGCTTCTTATTGTGGTATGTACTGTGTTGCTGGTGTAAAAGACTCACTTTCCACCCCCCAAAAATACTGTTTGAAAACAGAGTACATCTTATACACCATTCTATCTTATACGCTGGCAAATAGTATTTGTCAATAAATGGGGTGCGTCTTACACACAGGTGCGTCTTATATGTTGGCAAATACGGTACTTTATTTTTTTAAAAGTTTGTATGCTTCTTAAATAATTTTGTGCTGTTTTAATGTAATGATTTTAATAGTTTCTGAAATGTTATTGTTGGGTTTTAATTGATCCCTTTTGTGAACTGCCTTCAATTCCACTCTGGGAGAAAGGAAGCATATAAATAAAGCAGATACCCACATGCACCCTTGTGATGCTCCTCCATCCTCACTGACATGACAAGGAGACTTCTCTTCCTCCCTCTCTCAGCAACTCTGTTAGAGATTGTTTATTCTTTATTGCTATCAGCATTAGAAAAGACTGATCTGTATGAAATCACGGTTTGAATTCAGCAGCACAGCATGTAGCTACCTGATACACTTCAGGATTTGTGACTGTGCATCTTGATCAAAGTTGGAAAAGTATGGCCAAGCCGGCCAGGGATTTTTGGGTGTTTTAGTTAAAAAAAAAGTTACTTTCTCAAGTTCTGTCCTGGTCTATATCTTTAGGAAGCAAGTGGTAAACAGATGACACTGAAAAGGAATCTATGATGAGCAGATGACACTGAAAAGGAATCTATGTAAACAAAAAGCAGCAACAATAATATCACCTTAGAATCAATGATCTTTTAAGGACCACTCAGCAATGGTACTATTTCTTTTCACACCAGAGAGGGACATGCTGGAACTTGCATTCTGAAAGCATCTTTATTCACAATGATGCAAGGGCCAAAGCAGAATAGGATAACAATCATCATGACCCATTGGTTGCATATTTACTTGCCCTATTTACATTTAGAGCCTTGAAAGGACCAGCCCATTGTACTTACTTTCCCCTGGCATGTCTTGTTGGTGGTCCTCTGGTTGTTGGGAGACCCCCATTTTAGACAGGATGAGAGTAGCACCATCTCGCACCTTAAAGAAAACATACAGGATAAAACTGTCACAGATAGCAAAACGATACTTTACTTCCATGTTTTCCATCTTCTACATAAGCAGTGGGAAAAATGTATTTGCCATCCCTAGCTCACACTGTGTCCTCATTTCATGTAGTTCAAAGCTTAGAAAAGTTACTTTTTTAGACTACAGCTCCCAGAAAGATGCAGCCAGTATAGCTGCCGGACGACGTGGCCAGTGGATTCCAAGTCTAAAAAACTCAACCTTCCAAACACTTCCTCAGCTCCAAAAGTAAGTTTTCCAAACTCTAGTTCACTTAAGATACACCCACAGTACTCCCACATACAAAAGGTTTCTTCCTTCATTTCAGTGAATTGTGCATTCCAACTCTGTATCCATTTGTATGCATTGAGCTGTGTCTACCTTTGAAGTGAATTGGGAAAGATCCATTGTGAGTGATTCTAAGAAGAGTCAGAATCCACTGACTACTGAAATATTTTCTTCTTTTATTAGGCAAGTCAATATGCAAGCCTTCAAATGCTTTGAATACAGGATACTAACATACACTAAAGAGGAGAGAAGACTTGCTGCATTGTTCCAAGTTTGAAAGTATTCCTGGAAGTACATCCTTGCCTCAGGCATACATGACAGCCTGTCTTGTGTACTGGCAGTGTAAAAAGCAAACTTTTATCCTGAGTAAAGAATATGCCTTGGTTTCTAAAGAAGCTGCAACTCTATAATTGCCCAGTGGAAGCAAATGTCTACATAATTGTGCAGGCTTTTAGGATTTCCCTCTTGGCCTTTCTGGGGCAACGGAAAAGATTACCTCTTACGTCTTATGGGAAGGAGATTACTATCTCAGCCAAACAGCTTTTAAAGAAAATCTTTGTGTCTCCCCCCCCCCCAAAAAAAACATGAAAAATACTAACAACTGTTTGAAAATGTTTCCTTACGTTATAGTGCATCAGGGTATTGATGCGTTTCCACCTGCCATCTCTTTGGGATGTTAAATCCAAGTCTGAGAGTATCTGTGCAGTAGAACCTGGACGCCACTCTGAGGAGCAATTACAAGAACAAAAACACATTTTATTGATGTGCAACTAAAAACAGTATGAACCAGAAAAAGCTTCCATTTAGCAAATCTGAAGCACCACAGAACTCTAACAGCTGCTCCCCGACTAACATATCATCATCATCATCATCATCATCATCATCATCATCATCATCCTCTGCTCTAACAGAACAACAAATTATTACTCTCCCTCATGAACAAAATATGAAGAATAACAAAATTAAGGCTACCAATGTAATCCTATACATGTCTACTTGGAAACAACCTCAAGTAATTCAGTGAGCTCACTGCCGGGCACGTTTCTATAGGATTTTAGTCTGCAAGAAGCATCTTCCTCAAATGCCAGAGAATCTTGCTTTTTTTTTTAAAAGTAGCCAATATAATTAACAATGACTTATGGTGTAAGCAGGAAAATGAAAAACCTATTACACTATATAGGTCAAAGACAATTGAAAGTAACCTTAACTTTAATGACATGTAAGTTGTGGGGGGATTTGGGAAACAATACTTACTACTCTTAACAGGTCAAACCATCTTTATTTCATTAATGACTTAGCTGACTTACAGACTGTTATACTGGCTGTTGTTGGGGTATACCTTCAAATCATTTCTGACTTATGGAAACCCTAAGGTTAACCTATCCCGGGGTTTTCTGGGAGCTGCGAAAGTATAATATGCCCAAGGTCACCCAGTAGGTTTCCATGGCCAGGCAGGAAACTGAACCTTGGTCTCCAGGGTTAGAGTCCAATGCTCAAAGTACTACACCACACTGGCTCTTGTTACAGGATCTAAATACCCAAAGGAAGCAGATCCTGTCTGATCTTGGAAGCTAAGCAGTACTAAGCTGGTTAGCACTTGGACAGGAGACAATTAATACCAGGTGCTGTAGGCTACATTTCAGAGGAAGAAACTGGCAAAACCATCTGTGAGTATTCCTTGCCTAAGAAGTCTCTATGAAATTTGTGGGGCTGCAGTAAATCAATGGGCAACTTGAAGGCACATACACAAACATACATTGGTTACATATCTATGAACGGATTCTAAATCAAATGGTTTTTCTGCAATATGAACTGAAGAGAATGCAAATACAAGAATTACAGAATTCTTGTTAGTATGTTCTCTTTGACACCAATGTTCTGTTCTGTTCACAAAGCACTGAATAGAGCCATACCGAGAACGACGCTGTCAGGCTTTGGCCATTGTGAATAAGGCAGATTTCTATAGACTTGGTCTATGATCTTCTCCTTTACTTGAGAAATAGTATCACAGTTGAGCACCTTCACTGGTACAGATTCTGTGCCTTCATCTTGTACAATAACATTTACAGTCTGGAGAGTGGAAAATTTCATGGTTATTGAAATGAAGAGGAAAAAAAACAATGCTGGTGTTTACTCAAAAGCTTTCTTTTATTGATAAAGGCTGAAATTTAGACAGACGGTATGACTTCTTGCAAGTTCTTGTTACCACCCTGGGTCATTTATTTGCGATGGAAATGTGGCTCATAGACATCACCTTTAGTGTTAACTAGTCAGTGATCCATTTGAGTCTCCTGGTCATTTCCCCACTATTCTGAATGTAGAGAAAAGTAGCTTCAATGGATTTTTCTAACTCCTTATATTTCTGTGCTACTGGTATTAAATCTTGGGGACAAATTAAAGGTAGGTTTTAAACACAGACATGTCACTGAAGCAAGCTGGACTATCTACCATCCATGCCTGCTTAGTTAAGTCAATTAACAAGGTACCTTTATTGAAAAAGCATAGTTTATTATTTATTGCTCTGTCAAAACAACAGAGAATGCAGTCCCCAGGATAGCTACAGTTGGAGATAACTCAATCCGGGTTGCAAAGGCATTACTCTTTTTGTGGTAAAGATACAAAACCAATTTTAAATGAGATTTATTTAACCCTACAGATGGCAAATGCAGTCTGGAGATGATATATGAAAACCAACATGTAACAGTACCTTAATAAAAGAATAACAGACATATCATGACATTAGAAAACTGACTTAACAAACTCTAAGAGCTTCAGGGAGGCTGTTCTGTCTGCTCCACTGCCTTCCCAGGCATGGGTTCTCAGCTGCTGCTCCCAGACTTTGGAACTTCTTCCCTGGGAGGCTAGGATGGCTCCTTGCTTTTCTTTGCCTGCCAAGTAAAAACTATCCTATTCCAGCAGGCTTTTAGGAATTGACTGCAATGGGCTTTTAATGGTGTGCTATTTTGTTTTCATATTCAGCCTTTTAATGAACTTTGAATGGTTTTTATTTCCATAGACCGTTCGACTGCTTTTTAAAATAACTTTTCTACATATTTCACTGATGTTTTTGTATGTATTTAATTTGTTCAGTTTTTAATACTCTGTAAGCCTCCTTATAGAGAAAAGGCAGGATATAAATGAATGAAGTAACAAGAACAAGATTTTCTACTGCATATTATATAGCCACATAGATGTATTTCCAAATTATTTCTATAACTGTATGTGCATTCCCACATTTAAGCTTCTGGGGAGACTAGAGCTGCATAAGAATGGATCTTAAACAATGACCTTGGACCCACAAGTAGATAACAAGGTTGCTCATCACATTGGCAACTGAAGTAGCATTTGCACATGCTTGATTTAACTTGGTATGGTAGATTAATGCTGACAATCAACAGTCCTAGTAATTACTTTTCCTGCATTTAGGCACATCAGATTTTCAGACTGAAAGGACTGGGAAAGCACACAATTCTCACAGTCTGTTCTTCCATAACTAAAAGAAAACATATGTGATGACATATTTTACTTTTGCCTATTCTCAGGAACATTTCAGAGTAAGTATTTCACATTCGGCCAAGAGAAAGAGACTGGTAGAAGAAAACTGATATTGCAAATAGTGGGCCATTTAAGTAAGACCCAAAGCCAATGACGGGTACTCTAAGTAACTATTTGGGCTAACAGTTCTGGAAAACAATAGTTGCAGAATACTGGTGTATGTCAATACGTGGCATTCCAACCTGGTGCTCTCCAGATGGGGCTCCAGAACAGAGGAGTTATAGACCAACTATCCAGCAGGCACCAGGTTCGGAAAGGCTTGATTACAGGAACCAATGAAACGGTGGCTGGAAGCAGAGTTTTGAAAATTTGGCAGATTACAGTTCCTGAAATTTCTCACTCAACATGGCCAGGACCATGCTGGTTGGGATTCTGGAAGACACACACACACACACACACACACACACACACACACATCTATATCTATATCTATATCTGTATCTATATCTATATAAAATGAACCTTTCTAAGCTCCAGACAAGACTATTTTGCCCATTTTTTCTTCTTCAACAAAAAGACCCCACAAGTTCCTAGATGTGGTCATCTTGCCATCATCCATAGACTCTGCCAATGTGCATAAATGAGATACATACAGACTTCATCTCTGAGTCTCATTTCAAACTGTTAACACTGGATGTTATTTTCTATGACTGTTTGTATGCCTTTTTACAAGTTGCTGGAATTCTATTCAGGCCTGCAGTTTTGTCATTGTTTACCTTGGCTCATTATCTGCACAGGTTACTGTTATTAACTTTGTTTGAAATACTATACACTGTTTCTATCATTTGCTTGAGACATTTTTATCTATTTATTATGGTCTTGTTTGGTATGACTTCTTGTATGGTAAACCCTTCCCTTGTGTTGGTTGGCATTCCTATTTTTACAACAGCACTAACTGACTTAGAAAGTGACTAATAAAGAATTTTTGATTATATCCTTCAGCTCACAAAATGGGCAGTGCCTTCTATGTGTCAGGCTGTCTTATTTCTTTTTTATTAAGTCTATTCCTGCCATTTCCCCTGAAAATTGCTGTAACCTACAAATTTTTTTTTATAAGTGTTTCATTTTTCTCACATTCCCTCACTAACATTCCCCACAGAAATATATTAAATGTGCTTGCAAAGAGCACTTCATAAGAGTTTAGTTTTTAAATTAAGTTTCCTTTGATACAACATACATGCTATTGTACAACTCACTGTCAAACAAAATGAAATAGCTTCTGGTGATGCCAATAAACTTTGGAGAAATCCCACATCAGATTGATGTTCTAGACAAAGAATATGACAGCACTATTCTGCAAATCTGAATCCTATGGTCTCCACATATCTGCTGCTTTTAAATTGTTCCTAAGCAAGTCAGGGCTAAACTAGAGGCAAATTTTGAAAATGTGCACTACACGTGCAGATTTTTATTTAAAAAGCAATCTATTGATAATCAACAGGATCAGAGCAGGCAGGCAGGAAGTTAACAGCTTCTTCCCTTGGAAGAATATGTTACTGAGTTAAAACTGAGTTAAAACAAGTCCTCTAAAGCTTGTACTTGAATTGGGGGAATACCCAGTGGGGCATATCTCCCCAAAATACCAGCTACAGAAGAAATATTTGGGAGTTTACCAGGGAAGGGAAGTGTTAAATGTCAAGAGACACAATCTGCTTTATAAATCCCCCTACGAGTTAAATGTACCCTTGGAAAGACTTCCCCCTCTTTCTCTTCCTCCTCCTCACCACCACCACTATCACCACCTCTTAGACAGCAAACTTTGCTTCAATATACTTTCCTAACAAAGACTCAAACCATCTTAAAATTAAAGTATGCAATTGAAACAACAACACCTCTTCCCAAGAACAAATCATAGAAATAATCAATTAGCCTAAGAATTATGTTTAAAAACAGTCAGTCACATCACACAAAACACTTAGGAGCAGTAGGGAAATGTCTTAGAATAAACTGAAACAATGATAAAGCTGGTTTGGTCCCAGGTGGGCGTCCCTGGGGAGCACATCGAACAGCAGGCTGTCACATCTGAATATGCTCTCTCATTTTGTGTTGCTCTCTGAGCCTCTGAGGGGATACACGCAAGAAGGCCATAGATATTGATCTCAGAGCACAGGCAGGTTAAATTCATCACCTATAGTACGGCCTTCAAATTTCTTACACATAGCAGTCTTTGCAGGCCTACTTTTATGTCTAGTCTTACTCTCTGGGACACTATGCAAGGCAATAATAAGCCCTAACCCATTAGGTCAAAAGCAGCAGACAACAGGGACTTGAGAAGAATATACTGATTTCTGATTCCATAGACACAAACAACACAGCAGGAACACCGCTGACAAAAATAAAAAGCAAACAAAAAACGAAAAAGAAATGAAAAAGAAAAAAAAGAAATAAGACAACCAGGCACACATTAAGTGCTGCCCATTGTGTGAGCTGAAGAATGTGATCAAAAATTCCTTATTTATCATTTTCTAAGTCACTTTATTCAGGCTGTTGTAAAAACATGGATAAACAATGTTTTTATCTAGAGCTTGGAAAATTCCTCTACTGCATACAGTTTCCAGAATCCTCCCACCAGCAGGGTCATGGCTGTGCTGGTTGAGGAAACTGGGAAGTGATATGATATAAAATAGAATAAAATAAAACAGAACATCGTCCAAATTTTTCAAGCTCCACTTTTATTCTGTATTTGATTGGTTGCTACAACCCAGCCTTCCCCAACCTGGTATCTGCCAGGTACTTTGGACCACCAGAAGCGCTAGCATGGCTACAGCACTTTTAACAGATAGAAGCCAAAAAAATCATTTCCAGGTCACATCAGAATAAATATATATCTAATCCAGAAACCAATATAAATCGGCCATATTATTCCAGACACTCCACAACTAAGAGATCCACATTATTTTCTGCTAGCATCTAATATCTATAAAGTTAGACATTGAAAGAGCTTTTATTTTTTATTTATCTAACAACTGTTTGGTACCATTAGAAATCTTACACAGACATCCAGAATGCTCTCACACAAATTAGAAGTAAGGAAGGGACATGGATGTGCAACACAAGTCGTGTCTTCATAATTTCTGCTACTCAGTTTTTGGCTCTTCCATGTCAGGGAAGATCTGAAGGTGTGAGGGTATTATATTCACATTTGGTCAAAAAGAAGTAGAAGCTGCCATGTACTTGGGTACCCTGATAAAGCAGAGTTCCGGATTATAAGGAAATTTCAATTATGGTTCAAATTATCATAAGCAGAACCTCACTTCAGACCTTTGCCTTCCATACAGGAAGGCTGGGAACTGACATGGAAGAGAACACTGGAAGAGGCAACTTACACAGGTGCCCATGTTATGTTCCCATGTTTTACTCTCAAGTGGGCAAGCTGAATGCCTATAAGGGGCTTAAGTCAATGGCCATCATAATCTTTCATTGCTGGAATGGAGGAAATGACATTGTTTTCACTTAATTAAATTGTGATTAATTTCTGTGAAACAGATTTCGTATCAGAATACATAATTTTTTTTTGCCCAATCCACTAAAATAGTAGACTCCCTATGTCAGTTTATAATATCCACATCAAGGCAACAAATTAATTGTTTTATTTCTTACCTTCCCCATACACTGTATTTTAGTTATAATATCCCCAAAAGAATACAGAGAAAAGCTACATACCAGTTGTGAATATTCTACATCATCTCCCAACAATCCAGTGTCATTTAGTGTGTATTTGGCCTTCATTTGCACAGCATCCACAGGTCCTTTTTCCACCTGATGTTTGATAGCTTTGAACAACTTATAAAGAGGCTCTCCAGCATTGTCCTGTCAAAAATGATGAGGAAATACAATATTTTACTGGCTGCTTCTTGACAGATAAACAGTGACTACATTCCATGTAATGCCAAACTCTACTTTGATCCTATGACCCCAAAAGACATGAGGCTCAAGCTCATTTTTTCTTTCCTGTCCATCACAGATGGAGATACTATTTGATTCCAATATGTGACAAACCGTGGTTTTCCCACTTTAACTGAACCTGACATGTTATGATTCGTAATGGTCTGCAAATCAGAACTACAGACCAAATTATGGTGCGCTGGGATCAGAAGTTACTGTTTTCTACTCACACAGAGATCACATATCACACATATAATTGATAGTACCAATCAGTGGCCACACTGGTTGGAGAGTTCTGCAAATTTAGTCCCCAAAGTAACTTTCCCAAGATCTGGTCTAAACACAGCAAGTGTATAGGATCCATGCCTTTCAGACTTTACCTTGAGGTATTGATATAGACAAATTGACATCCAATTGGAAAGCATCCTTTCCACCACGGTTTCTGATCTAAAATGAAAAAACAAACATATGTGGAAGGAGCAACATGCATTTGTCAAGCTGTAAAGCTCACAGACAGGATATTTCTCTTGTTTAACCTATCTACTATTTATTATCTACAATTCCATGGACAGGCGAGATAGGTAATGGCACAGTGTTGCTGACGTTGAATGACTCTGAGTGGTGACTGTGTATGGCCATGACGTATCCCCATTTAGCCATGATGTTTCACCTTGTACCATTAGTCATCTCTTGGCCTAGCTTAGCTCACAAGGTGGCTGGGAGGATAAACAGAGGGAGAATGACCACATATATTTTATCCCAACCTAGAATGGGTGGGGACACTGAAGAAGAATGGGACAAAAATATATAGCAAGATTACAGCAGAAGAATGTAGGAATGTGCTGACTGTTCTCCAGCAATATAATTTGAATTTAGATGCCAGAAATACCAAAGTTATCTACCAAGATACATATTCTCTCTTAACTTCTCCTCAGTCTCTCTCTCTCTCTCTCTCTTTTTACCACAGCAAGGACTGCCAGAGATTTATTCTGTGCCATATTTGATGTAGCAGTTAACTTAGTTCTCATCAAAACAATGTCCATTGGATGCTTCCTACTTACAATTGATATTAAGACAATTTTACATATTTTCAAAATGATAATAAATAGGGCTGCATGTTTGACATGACAGTTCCATGTCTGAGTCTACAATATTTTGTTCTACAAAATAAAACATAACAAATTACTAAAATAAAGCAAAAAGAATAGGTTACAAGTGCCAAAATATAACAACAAATCACTGAGCAAAATGATTATAGACAGAAGAAAGGAACCAAAAAACAAAAGCAAAGCAGACTGTGAACATGGTGGAATATACATATTATGCAAATTTAAATGTTAATTAGATTATACATATAGAGTAATTTAGATTAAAACTGAACAAATTCTTATATGGAATTTATCAAAGCAGATTTTAAAGGACAAATGTCCCATGGTATGAGAGTCAATGGTTCTACATCCATTAAGAAATTTTGCTACTCTCTTTAGAATCCTAATTACGACCGGCCCTACCATTGACAGTTTTCAGAAAGGCAGATGTTGGGCAATGTAGAAGAGTTAGTTGTAGCAGCCCTTTACCTTACCTTTCCTTCTTTTGAAAGACAAAGCCACGTGTGTTTTGGCCTGGTCTATTTCTGCCCCTAAACTACTGTGTTAGTCACAGTTGAGGTGGAGGATACTGCCAGTAGAATTAATCTGTCTGTTCTGTATGTGCAGGGGAGAGGGCTTTCATTATTTTGGGCAATAGTACGTCTTGGGCCATCCTGAACTTAATTTATTGCAGCAAATCATCTTGCCTCACTCTATGTGTGTCTCAGATGTAGTTCAGGGGAAAAAAAGAAGAGACATAATCAGGAGTGAACTGGTTTGAGAGTTGTGAAAAATATGGGAGTTTTCAGTTACAACTGGGCAACTTCCATTGGTACTGATTTACTTGAAGAAATCTTCCCTACCTTCGGAGCATCAGTTTAGGATTTTTGGCCACAACATATTGCTCCATCAGCTCCAAAAACAATGTCCTCATGATGTCAGTATAGTATTCTAGCTTCCCATGCAAAGCCACAGTCAAGAGAGACGCAAAATATACTTTTGCACGGGCAGAAAATTCCCTTTGGTTTTCCAACGTGTGAATGAACTACACAAACAAAAACAAAAAACAACAGCTTGTGAATGAATAACAATGAATTTTGCTCATATTATTCAGTCTGGAAACAGACTTCAGAAAGTATAAAACAATGGGACAAAATATATTTCAGAAGTATTGAATACAAATTCTGCAGTTTTGATCACAGCTTTTGTTGAACTGGTCCATTTGGCTTTTTTTTTTCTTACATTTCTAAGAAGACACCTACTTTGAACACTGAGATATCAAATTACTATGAGGCACATGTTCAGGACACCATTTTATGTTTCAGGTTTGAATACCTGCTCATCACCCATACCACTTCTCAAAGAAGGGGAAAAAAAATGCAAAATCTACAGTGAAGCAATCTTTTTCTACTACACATCAGATTGTGTACAATTTTACCCAAATTACAATTCTGTATTTCCTCAGAAGTAAAGCTTTTAAAAAGCCAGAATTTTAAAAAACTAGATTTAAATTTTTTTTAAAAAAAAACAGGGATTTCTAGTGCATTTCTGTACAAGAGGAGATACCAGAACACTAGTATCAAGAGAGTGAAAACAAGGATAAGTATAAGGTATAATATCCCTTTAGGCAACCTCAGACTGAGATTTTCCATTTAATTAATTTTAGATTTAAACAGACAGGAGGAAAAATATTTTCAAATACCACATTTAATTTACAACTCCAAACAGCTGGTGTAGAGATCAAGGGCATGTATGTATCTAGTGCTATGATCAAATTAAACTGTATACTACATTCACCCATAGAGGAATGATGGGGAAATAAACAAAACTATGTGAGATTTTATTTATACTATGGACACAGCATTGTACAAGGTGCTAATGACACAACATGTGTAGACCAATATTGGTTTTGTTATCAGGCAAAAAAGGCTTTCAGGAATACAAAAGGTGACCTTTTATTTTCTACTCACAGTAATGAGAAATGATTTACTATTAAGCAGATTGGAGAACTGATTCAATGCCTGTTCCACGGTTGACCGCCTAGCTTCAGGAATGTCCAATTTCCCAGTGATCATTACATCTTTTTCTCCATCTTTGGATGGCAGAAAGAAAACTCTGTCTGTATAGGTTTTGTAGTCCAGCACAGGAATTCCTGCTTCATTGATGTCATTTGTCTGATCTTCCATTTCTATCATTAGATCTGCAACAAAAATATTATTCAAGTTGTAGTAGAAAATATACTATTGATTCAATTTTTGCTGCATGGAAGAAAATAGGTATTCCAATGTTTTAACTGACATATATTTTAAACATGTATTCCCCTTCATTTTCATTCATTTAGCGAAATCTGTATCTTACAGTGTAGCTTGGTTTCCCAATAGCCGAAGAGTTAACACAACAGTTTTCCTCTTATGAATTAGTTACATGCACAAATAATCTTGAGACAAATGTTGATTATGAACACATTTATCAGTAATTGACTGACTAGATTACTTGTAAGTCAATCTGTTTAGTATTCCAATCTTAGGCCATTTCTGCCCTACACTGCTATTATTCCATTTTCAACATCCTGTGGAATTCTGGGGCTTGTAGTTTCTTGAGGCCAAAGAGCTCTCTGGCTGAGAATTCTAAATGCCCCTCTCTAAGCTACAAACCACAGGATTCCACAGGATGTTGAAGGTGGAATAATGGCACTATAACAGTGTAGTGCAGAAATGGCCTTAGATACAAACCATCTAGGATAAATACAACCTTCATCCAGTAATGGCATATCATAAGAATGTGTTGTTCATATATGTAAACTCTATCTATCCTGGGTATAATTTCTAGATTGCTCAGTGAGGTCGCCTGCACATAGCTCCCTAAGACTGAGATAGCGTAGTTCTGTCAAGCAAGAGGAACTTGAATGGCCTAAGCTATCCCAAACATCTGAAGTAGGAAGCACAGCTGCTCTCACATCATATGATGGTGCTTCTCATAGCATCAGAGGATGGGAGGGTTCTGAGTAGAGCTGTACTGGCCACAAAAAGTGCAATTAGAGCTCTACATAGAGCTGACTACATCCTTCAGAAGTCCTCAGAGCCAAATAATATGTCAATGAGATTCTATTGCCTGCCCTGCCACTAGTAATTCTGCCTATTATGTCTAACTCTGAGCGAGCTTTTAAAGAAGTACCTGGCTCTAGAAGCATATTACTAGAACCAATCTCCTATGTCATATTCAGTATCCATTATAGTGTGTTGGCATTTAGTAACCACCCAATACACAAGTTTGTGGATGTATAAATGAACTGTATCCAAAAAAAGGGGCAACTGCTACAAGCAGAGCAGTATATGGAGCTAGTCCAGGTATTCAAAGTGAATTTGCTGCCCCTGGTGATCACTTGCTTCACTCTACCTAATGGTAGGACTCTCATGGACTTGAATTAAAATCTCCCAAATCATGCTCAACATCTATTATAATGTGCTGGCATATGAAACCTTAACATTTTAATGCCATTTAATATCTGATAGCAAAAGTTTCATCAAGCTTGCAGAAGTATGCAGGGGAACTGTTCCAAGTAGAGCAAGCTATGGGGACTAGTCCACACTGCTGAAGCCCCTGCCACGTCACCTCAAACTATACATGCTTCCAAATCTGACCCAACAGCTGCATCACATTTTCCCTATTCAAAACCCTTCTGCCTTTTTATGTGTGGGGAGAGATAAAGCAGTGAAAATGTTGTCCATCCTATAGCAATCTTGAACTGCTTTGAAAAACCAAAGGAAGAAATTGTTCATTCTGCTACATTATCCATATCAACAGATAGGAAGCCACCCACTATCAAGGTGGAGGCCACATCTTTCCCCCCTTCAGTGGCTGGGGTCAAACATGTTTTATAGTTGACCCCAGCCATTCAAAAATAAATTTGCTGGTCTCTGTGCAGCTGCCTCACCTCAGCTCTCATTTCTGGCTCAGACAAGACTCTGAAAGAATATTGGAAATGAAGATGGATAAAATGGATAGAAGCTTTTTCAGGTCCCTACAGAGAAATGTACTTTGAAAGATTTTGCTTTGAGGGATTTAGCAACTTCCCATGTGATTAATCTACTTTGCTATAGGGATGCCTTTGAAGTTGGTTTGGAAGCTACAACTACTACAATTTCCTTGGCTGGCATCTTTACAAGGAAAGTTGCAGGAAGCACATACTAACATTTTAACTCAATTGGGCTCACCAAAGTCTAGTGATAACTTTTAAAAAAAATCTACATTGTCTGGCTCCCGTATACCATATTTATTTTATTTTATTTTTATTATATTTTATTATTTTCAACCCAACATGGGAAGACTGTTCTGCAACAACTACTTAATGTAAACAAAAAGGTCTTAACTTGCTGGCGGAAGGACAGCAACAAGGGGACCAAGCTTGCCTCCTCTGGAAGAGAGTCCTACAGCCTGGATGCAGCCACTGAGAAAGTCCTCTCACTGTCCTGCCCAGACATGCCTGTGGCAATGATGAAACTGAGAAAAGGCCCTTGTCCAAGGATCTTGAAACCTGGGTAGGATAATCTAAGGAGATATGGTCCCTCAGATAGTCTTAACCCAAGCTCTATTTATGTCTGTAGCTTAGTGGGGAAAGACTATTTTGCATTCTGCCCTTACAGAGGTCAGAGGAGATTCCAAGTTCATGGGGTCAAGCTTTAACCAGTGGGATCCCTCACTGGAAGCAGTAACATCTCACTTTCAGAAAATGTTTCGTCCAAGCACATTTATGTTTTAAACCACAGCACTGTTTTCAACTTTGGAGCTTTTAGCTGGCTGAAAATGCATGCTAGATTTGTTATGATTTTATTGTGAATTGTATTAATTTTGTTGTAAGCTATTTCAAGGATTATGTGAATGGCAGGGGAGGCTGCATAGGAATATTTAAGCATAAAATGGTACTGATTTGTAACTACATAACAGATTTTTCTCAGGAATGTGTGGGTCGGCATTCACGGATCCAATTACTGTACAAAGTGAAGCAAACTGCACCATGGCATTTTCATGACATAGTAGAAATATATTACAGGCATCTTTGCATGAATAGCAGTGTTACTGAATTTGATAATATATGGCAAAAATATATAATGTTCTGATATATTAAAAAGAAAAAAAAATCCTAGATTTTGAAGGAAGGATCTTGTAGACCACAGTGGTATTTTTGTACGATAGCTACATATTTTGCCTCACTGGATTCAAATTTTGTTTTTAAAATTTTTTTGTCTGTAGCTGTTGATCATGATGTCCATCCATCAAAATCCAAGGTTGGAATTCATGAAGAAATTGCTTCCTGTAACATTTCAAATACTAGAAAGAAAACGAAATGTGAGAAAGTAGAGGCTGGGTCATTTTCCTTTTGGGGAGACTTAGTTGCTATTCCAATAATTTTGACTTATCATCAACATTTCTGCCTTCTACAATTACTTTTTCCCGTTTGGGAGAAAGGTGGGATATAAATTCAATCAATCAATGCTAGAAATTACAATCCGTGAAGGCATAAAGAGTAATATCCAACAGCAACATGACTATTCTTTTGGCAAGAAGGAGGAAGGTTAGGCAGTTCATCAGATATCACTGACAACACACCAGGTTAATCTAAGAGCATTAAAATTTTGACATAGGACACAATTACTTTGTCACCTTACAAAGCAATTTGAGCTGGAGGGCTTCTAGAGGTCTGACTGACTAGAACACCAAGTTAATTAATCTAATGGCCTCCTGCTTCAGGAATTTCTATTGACTCTGTCACTGAGGCTCAATCTCTTTAATCCACCAAGTTGCCTATGCAGAAGGGCTACGCAAACAGGTCTGTGAAACAGCTGAGCGGTCAGTAAGAAAGGAAAGGGATAAAGATAGGAAATGTAGCATCAGCAACATTTCTCAAACTCCCTTCATGAAACTTGCAAGATGTGAGGATCCAACCCATGCAATTCAGGTTAGAGCCACTTTTCTCACCATGGAAATCTATTAGTGAGAGACTGCTGCCTAGATATGGGGCTGGTTGTAATGATAAACTTATGCTATTCTCCTTTTTGTCTGGATTTCAGAAGCCATTATTTTTCAGCCTTTTGCAAATACCTTCTACTGTTGGTCTGGGGAAAACCCAAACTTCAGCAATGCTGGGAAATCTAAATTGCTGAGGTTGTCCAGCATCAGTCACAGCTAAACTTTAGAAATGGTCTTACTACAAAGGAGACAAAAACCTTCAACAAATTTCAAAATGAACATTGTTGATTTTGTACAAGTTCACATAATAAAAGGGTTGCCCCAACAAAAGTATGATAAATTAGGCAGAAAGCTTATGAAAAACATTGCTCATATTCAGGCACTTCAAGAACTTCTTAAGAAACACAACAAGCTCCAATGCAGACACATAACCACAAAACTGAGAAATAGCATTCAAAGTAGCAGTCTGGAAAGAGTCCAAAGTAGCAGTCTTCAAAGAGATGGCTGAGTTAGTCTGTTTCAGAGTAAAGAGGAAAGGAAAAAGGAAAGGCGTCTAGCAGCATTTAAAAGTCTGATTTTACTTTATTTTATTTTAACATGGGCTTTTGTGGATTTCAGCCCTCTACTTCAGATGCACTGATGAATTACAATATTGAAGACACAGGCACAGTTGGCTCTCTATATCCGCAGGTTTAACTTTCATGGATTTGATTATTTGCAAGTTTCTTCAACCCCCTGACCCCTTTCATCCTCAGGAAGAACCTTCCTTTTTGGTGGCTCTGATCAGGTTGTGCAGCCCTTTCAAAACCCACTTCTTCTTTTTTTTAAATTTTATTATATATAATTAAAAAGAAAAGGAAAAGGAAAACAATAAAAAGAAAATAAAACAAAAATACATGATCTGAACAGTAAACATGTAGTTATTTACAAGTGTTACCATTTTTCCTCCATGTTTATGTGCGTAACGCTTTATCCAATGTCAATATCCTATAATTTTTACATTCTATGCATTATAGTTTATATATATATTAAATGTACTTCATATATATGTACAATATACCTTATACAAATGTACCTTATATATCTATCACGTTTCTATTGTACAATTATTATAGATCAGAATTATGTAATCTTCTAATCAGAGGAATTATCATTCCTGTTATATTAAGTTATGTTACTTTCTTCATATTCGAGATTCCTCTGCATTCCCATTTTTTCATAAGCTTTTCATAAGTTTTCATAAGTTGTAAGTTATAACTTATAAAAACCCACTTCTGGTCTTCCTCCTCCCCCTCCACCAGCTGCTGCCTGGTCACCTAAAGATAGCACTCACTCTGATTTCTCAGCACCATAAATCCTCTCTCCATGTCCCCCTCCACACTCAAGGAAGAAGATGGGTGACAGAAAGAAGTAGTACAGCGGCCACCATACCAACCCCTGTCTTTGCCCTGGCCTGGTTTGGACTCTGGGTGTCTCTTTTCCCCACCATGACTCGATCCTCTTCCCACAGACATATGCATATGCATTCTGATATTTGCAGTTTTTCCATTTTTGCAAGGGTTCTGTGCCCCTAACCCTAGCAAATGCAGAGGGCCAACTGTATTTACTCACAGTTGCACGGCTGCAGGGGTGGGATCAAAGTATAATGGAATACAGCAAGATGTAAATTGTGACTTCTATCTAAATTAGTCTAAATGTCTAAACTTCCTAACACCTATCTAAACTTCCTTTTGTATAAGTTAGTCATATGCATTCAGTTGTCTGGTGTGTTCAGACTGTGGAGTATAACTGCTCTTTGATCTTGGTTTGAATTTTTGGATCTTCAGGAGAGGGCCTTCCTGTCAGCATCACAGGCATATTTGGTGAGGACACACGAGAGGGCTTTCTTGGGGGCTCCTCCCAAGTTATGAAATGTCTTCCACTGGGATATGTTACACTGCCACCCTCTTGGCTCTCCATTTGCTAGCAGGAAAAGGCCTTTTAATTTAGACATGGTTTTGACTTCAACTAGTTGCTATCTTTCAATGAAAAATGCTGTACTTTAATGGAGAATGCTGTACTTTCATCCACATTGTTTTAAATTACAGGATTACAGCCCCTAAATTAAAAACAGGATATTTCACTCTTATCAATGCAAAACGTTGTAATGTAAACAGGTGTGCTCTGTGCCTTCCAGTCATTGCAAGCAGGTGATCTGTATTTTTAGTTACAATCTATCAGATTTTTTACTTCTGATGTTCAATCTTTAAAACTTATTCACTTCCTGAAAATGAAATTACATTTGGATTTTTCTATCAACTGCAGCATACGCTTCAAAAATTAACAGATTTTCTACTCTACGGCAAATCGATTCATAGTCCCTAGCAGAAATCTCTTCAAGCTAAAAGATGTATGGCTCTTTCTCTATAGCTAAGTTACCTGATACTTAATTTGGTCCATGTACGTTTCAAACATGCTGTCAGTTTCTTTATGTATTCTCTTTTTACTGATGGCCTTTGAATCTAATTACCAGAAGAGTACGCAATACATACGTCAACATGGTATAATCAAAAATGGTTGTGGCTTCCGCATATTCTCACAAGACAGTTTAAGGCAGACAGCGGTAAAGCTTGAGCACTTCTTATAATTTCTCTGGAGGGCCCACAAGAAATCAGACATCAGTCATACCTGTAAATTCCTTTTTGCACCGATCTCTGACGCTTTCCTCCAAGCCTTCAAGTTGTGATTTAATTTTTTCATATTCTCGTTCTGCTTGTTGGCTTTTCCGTCTATAAGGAATAGAAACAGAGTATAGAAAAGTTACAGCCTGTAAAAAATAAGTCATTTTACAATACAGCTGAGCAGAAAGTCAGAAGAATATTTGGAACCATGGTCTTTTTTTTCCCCTCGCGATCATTTAAAGCAGGGAAGGCAGAGAAAGAAAAAGAAAAAGGAAGTAAAAGGCCAAAGTGTAGGCTGGCATAAAATTAACCTGATTGTATTGATTTCACTGCATCAGGGACTGCTTAAAAATCTACACCAAAGACCTAAGCATGTCAGTCTTCTTTATTCAAAAGAATACTATGGCTGCTGGATGAAGTTATCCTATAATTGCTACCAGCTTTTCTTTCACTTGTTCATGATGTTGGAGTAAGGGCTGTGTCAGAGGTTAATTATTTTATCAATATGGTTCTTAACTCCTACATTTATGCAACTTTTCAATAACAAGACAAGTACAAATGGTATTTTAACTTTCATCACCATGACCATGATCTAGTGACCATAGTGAGCACTGTCTTTCTGAGTACATTTTAAAGGATTAACCAACATGCACATATCTGTACAAAAGGGAAACGCACTTTGCTCGATAGACAGAATTGCATTGTGAACAAGTAACATCTGAAGTAAGTCAGAGGGCACAGTTGTGTTAAAACACCACAAGAAATTAGAGAATGTATGAAGATTTCAACCATGTGGCTAATATCCAAGGGCTGTGGTATTGAAACAGTTCACCCACCTTTTATTGCCATTTTTAAGACAACTTTTTTTTAAAAAAACTTCCTATCAGTGCATTGAAAAAGATTCAAAATGCAAAAGCAACATTTTTTTTTCCTACCAGATATGGTCCATGAGCACAAGTAGTATAATGAACATGCAGTCAGAAGCATGAGCTAAGAGAAGGTTGAGGGGCAGGAGGTATACATACAGCACAGTATTTTTGCCTAAATGCTTTTGAAGGCATCAAACACTGACCAGCTCGTCTTGCCATTCCTTTTCTTAACCTAACATACTGAGATGTTTGGCACAAGAGGGGACAGAAACCTCCTATTTAGCCACACGTAGAGGTAACAGTCATCACCACTATGATACTGAAAAGAAGAAAGACCCAATTTTGACAGAGATTTTGCATTCAAAGGAAAATACAGTGAAAGAAAATGTGATAATCCATGTTGGTCAGAATGCAAAATATATATTGCTTTTCCAGACAGGAACTATACTTGGCTTGTTAGGTTAAACAGCTTCAAGACCAATGACTAGTATCTGTGAGGTTTGATAAAAAGGAAGCAATATGGTATTCTGTTTCACAGAGAGTGCATATGTTCCATTTTAAACAAAAGTGCATAGGGAGTTCTCAGAAATAATTTTCTTCATATCTCTCTGCAGAACCATTTTGCCTCACCATCAGCTTTTGTCTCTGACATTTGAGTAACGTCTGATGACTGAAAGCCATATCTTACCTGTAGCAATAAATTGAGATGAAGATAATGGCCACCATAGGAATAATTACCAGCGGTAAGATCAGACTCAGTGGTACGTCACTCACTTGGGTATACTCCACTCTTCCTAGGACCCATTCTTTGAAGCCAAATTTCACCTAGATAAATCATTGCACTTTATAAAGCTAACAGTCAGATTCGGACAGAATTATTTTACTGTGAATTATTATGCTTAGTTCCACGCCTTTTGGTCCGCTTAAAGAAAACCAGACTCAATTCAATCATTCATTTCATCCTTGATCTTGTGCAATAGATTCAAATCTGGGACATATAAATCGTCCCATGAATATCAAGTTATTCTAACAGTAATATCATGAATGCTAAGTGGCTTCCAAGCTAACTTAAAAGGTGGTGGTTTTGACCAAGAAAGCCCTAAAGGTTCCGGGGCTAGGACATCTGTAAGATCACCTCATCCCATATTAGCCTGCCTGGAATCTGAGATCTTCAGCTGAAGACCATCATACATTCCACCAAGCTGGTGAACTGCAATTTGTGTTGCCCCAATTTATAGCATTTCAAATTTACATCTTTTCTCCAGAAATACATTTTAGAAATGAAAGAATCTCTCAGCATGCCTGCTGAGAAGCACACTGGGAGAGATTATGTTGAGTGGAGAAAGCAAGACTGCTTGGAATTTTGGTGTGCAGTTTTAAGGGGTAAGAAAAACTGACTGGAGTGAGTTTCTTTTACCTGCCCAGGTTTGGAGGAGAACAATATTGTAGTCTGACATTGTTGGAAGGAATGCAACTCCTTTGTCTGCTTAGAAGGAAGTATATGAGGGGGAGGAAAAAGCTGAAATCTTTCCTTGGAGGAAGGGGTTTCCTTTGATTTCTTTGAAGGGTATGTGTGAACAGGATAAAGAATCTTGGAGTTTTGTTGTGTCTGGAAGGGGGTTGCTCTGCTTGCTTAGGTGAGAAGTGAGTTACTTACACACTTGTTGTCTGGAAGGGAGAGGTTTCTCTAGTCTCAAAAAGATCAGCTGTAATATTTAATGCTTTTCAAAATTAGTGGCAGTTTGAGTAAAATCACTAACTTTGTGACTATTTCAGCTCCATTAGAATACATCTCCCAGTCTCCAATGATTTCTCAGGAAATTGACTTCCCTTATTTTCATTAGTCTCAATTTACATTGTGAGTCCAGGAATACAACTGGGATGTAAATTGAGGTCATTCTATATGAGAAAGGAAGACAACTACCCCAGAAAGCTCACCTATTTTATAAAGTGACAAAGGCTAACTGAACAAATGTTGCAGGCTATATTTTCCTATCCAGACCCATATCTACCTATATCTTCTCCATGTGGCCCAGCCAAACACAGCAAGATGGGAAATCAGAAATGTTAGGCAGCCATGTCATCACTGGGTGGCCATGTTATTGGAAACTTCTGAAGAGAGGGTTATCTGGTGCTTACGTGATGCTCTTTTTGAGGCCTAGCATTTTCATTCTCTCGGACATTTTAAGAGCTGTTTTAACATCACAGTACTCTTTCATTTTGTTGCTGGTTTTAATTTGGTTTTAGATGCTATAATGACTTTATTTTTTTGCTGTAGGTTTTATCTTGGTTTAATAACATGTTATCCTGTGTAATTATTATCTGTCTATCTACCTGTCTGTCTCTCTGTCTGTCTGTCTCTCTGTCTAATATTTTGTATATACTACACACATACACACACACACACACACACACACACACTCAATATACATATTTTATCTTTCTCTCTTAATGTTTTGTACATTGCCCAGAGGACTAATAGTTTAAAAACACAGAATAAATAAATACAAAAAACATTATACAGATTTTAATAATGTAAAGAATAGCCAGGATCCAACAGTGTACTTCTGCTGGATCCTAATCCTTGTACCAGATATAATGTTCCCCTCCTACCTTACACATTACCCCACATATTCTAAAACTCTGCTTTGGAGGAATGGGAAACCCTATGACACAGCTTTGTTGCTTCATCAAGAGATATATCAAGTGGGGAAGAAATGCCTTAATCAGCTGGTATTAGACACAGATGCACAACACTGGATATGATAATAGATCAAGACATCTTTAGCAGCAAGCCCAATTCAGTAACAGAAATATCAAACTGAATCCAGCAACACAACAATTATATTCCAATAGTTCTTAAGAAGAACTAAATTTGGCCATGTGCTGCTTTCTTTTGCACAATGGCCTAGATGAGATGCATGTTAAATCCACACTGGATATGGACAAGGGCTGTACTAAGACATCTTACTGACCTAAGTGACAGCCCAAGCCAGTCAAGAGGTTTTCCAAGACAAAAATTGAACCACATGCTGATTCTGTGAAGCCCCTAAAACAAGGGAAGGGGAACTGTGCCCACCTGATGTTTTTGGACTGCAACTGTCAGGATCCCTCAGCATTGGCTAGGATTGATGGGGGCTGTAGTTCCCCATCTGAAGGACCCTGTTGCTCTAGAAGTACTTCTGTTACAGAATTATTGTTACAGAAGTACTGCCTAACCACTTGGCATGAAGATACCACCAGAATGGCCTGGAATCTGACTGACCAATAGAAGTCAGACCTTGGGGATGGGAAAGTCAGCCTTAGAAACCCCTGTTTTATGCATGTGTATGTGTGTGCATGCACATGCACATGTGCACACACACACAGCCCCAAGATTAGTAAAAGAGATATAAGGTGATGCTGTAGAGGCATTGCTACAGCAAACCACAGGTATAGCAGTTCTGAGTTGTCTACTGTATCCAGAGACAGTATTTTTGAGTAGTATGCTGCATTCCACTGAAGCCCCTGCACCACCACCACCAGCTGCCTCTGTTATATGGAGTTTCTTGAATGCCTGTCTCTGGGCCTTCAGAGTTAGTCTCTGCTGGAGGGCAATGGGGAATAGGAATATTGCCTGTGTTCTGGCACAGGTAATTTTCCTAGTCAACCCTGATAATACAGACTAGGAGTTTGGGGGCTGGTGCACTGATCCTAAAAAATACAAACCGTGATGTTATACATATATCAGTGAACTTTAAAGATTTAAACAAGAACTAAACACAGTGTGCCTCTGAAGGATTTGTCCAACTGGAAAGCGGTCCCTCACCTGGCTGCAGTTCCCCACTCTGTCATTAAAGAAAGGCATTGTTGTCTATACTCCGTAAGATAAGGAGTAGCAAGTAGCAGAATAGTTCTCCTGAAAATGCTCTGGGGAAGCACAAAGCATGCTGTTCAGGAGGGCTTGTTATTAGCGTCACTTAAAAACAAGATACCCTCTGTGCTACATTCTATATATATGTTGTTGAAAACACAGACGAATGTGACATACAATGAATTCTGGCAGGTTATTAACTGTATCTCTCTTCTGTCTTCGCTTAGGTGGGGGCTGCTCTTCAGGTGGTTCGCAGTATAAATCCTTCTCAGTCAGCGTTGTTATGTTGCAGGGTTCCTCTCCGACAAATGCTCGAGCCTCATCCATCGTCATAGCTTTGTTTAGATTACTACCCTAGACAGAAAAAAATTGAACACTAAGCCATTTTAGCTATCAGCTTATTTTGAGGTGCAAGGGGGAAGGGAAGGTACAAGTTGTGTGATTAATACATTAATCTTTTGTACAGTTTCATCTGAGAACAGAGCTGGGTTTGATATCTACATAGAAGAGATAATACTCTTAAGATAGGAGAAACACTGCAGTGATATACAGTCTTGTTTATGCAAACTGTTACTAAAGAACAAAGGGATGATGGTTTGGATTTACACATGCAGTATCCCCCCACCCTACTTCTAGCAACAGGAGATATGAAGGTGTTCAAAGAATGTCAAAGAAATGAGCAAGAAAGGACTAAATTCCAGACACCAGCACTAGATAAGAGGAGGAAATGCCATTGATTACAAACAAATTATTGGAATTTCTAGGAATCCCTACAAGGCAGCAAAAATCAGTGTGTTTCCTCCTCCCGCTCATCACTTTGCACCAGCATTTGAAACAGTGAATAGACATGGGCAGGGGAAGTCATTTTCTTGACATTTTTACCTTTGCATGAATAAGCTTGTTGACCTGCTTTTTGACACCATCAGTGAAGTTTTCAAAGGTTGGATCAGCAACATATTGGAAGTCCCTTTCCACCTTATGACCATCCATTTTAATAAGTATAGCAATTCTATAGTTTTCTGGATCCTCCAATACTGGTGGAGATAAGAAGACTACTGCAGTGTCATTGATTTTTGATATAGTTTTTCCTTCAAACTAAAAAATAAAATAGAGTATTCACTGTTAGTCCTTAAAATTGCAACTCTCCTTTATCATCTAATAAAGCAAACTCAACATGCAAGCAGTTACAGTTTCATACACTTTAGTATGTATGTGTGTTGAAACCAAGTATTTCTGTAGGTGAAATACAAACGCTAAAAATCCTAGGATTTAATTTGGAAGAAATACAGTGCTAGTAAGTAAACAAAATCCCCCAGATTACAGCGGGGCAGTTTCAGTTATTGACAACACAGTTAATAGCTGTGCTAGAGAAACGGAGTCACCATCCTAAAATCAGGAGATACACTGTTGCCAACTGTTATTAAAAGTCTTTGTAAAAGGATTCCTTGGTATGTGACTGAAAATTTGGGATATTTCACCCATTTCTGGGCATCTGGGATTTCCAGAACTCAAATATGCATGATAGCATTTCATAAATTTAGGAATTTTTATGGAACATAAATAAAAAATAAATAAATAAAATAGAAAAATAAAATAAAATAAATAAAAAAAAAGTATTACAAAATACTTTCTGAAATTCTGGACTGGGTACTTAATTTAACCTGTTTTATTTATTAGCATCTGTTCAGGCATTGCACAGACCACATTTATTTGCAAAGAAGGGGAAAAAATTCTACCTTTTGCAGCTCTTCTATGTCTCTCCTCTTCCTTTTAGAAGATATATCTCCAAAAGGCTTAAATATAACTTCCACAAAGAAATTCTGAATTATATCAAAACCAGCTCCGACTACAGTAATATTACGCCCACCACTGAAATACAAAAGCACAAATACCACCATGCATGATTTCTATTTCTCTTTATGTTCAGATTTACATAGATATTCTATACCACATTTTTTTTAGGGGAAACAAATAGAATCATTAAATGTACATTGAAGATACAAACAATACAGAATCTTATGAAGTCTATCTCCCTCTCTGCTGCCAAAGTATATTTTTAAAAGTATTTTTAAAAACATTTTCTTCCAGTTCTGATACTCGTTTTTTCAGTTTTTAGCCACATTCCTTTGCTTGTTAAAGCATATTCTGCCACTCATGCTCTTTGAAAATCCCTTCAGAACAAATGGAAGTTGGCTAATGTGGAAGTCCTCAGAATTGTGATATATGGGCTATGATTAGCCTGCATGAACAAGTGTTTGCTGCTCTTCCTTGTGACAGATAATTATGTAGTGCACACACCAAACAGACAGACCATTAGATAGTCCTTTCACTTTGTGGAGACTGGCATAACTTTTTTGTTAGCTGCTTGTGTCAGTATACATTGGTATAGGCAGATCTTTAGAAATGTGATGGATACCATATTTATTCAATCAATAAATCAACAGATCACTTTTCTTTGTGTAAATTTTGTTTTTTAATTTTTTTAAAAAATATATATAAATCAATAAACCATGTGGCTGTGAATGGATGGTATTCAGGAATTCAACTAATTATTGACCACAGACACTCTTCTTCCATCCTCTGAGCTCCTCCTGGCAACTGGTAAAACATACTGTGCCATGGCACCAAAGGTTTAATTGCTTAATTTACTCAACTGTGGTGCAGTTATGCTACTTCACAGAATGGTGTGCATTTAAAAGATTGAAAAATCAGCTCAGTGCCTGTAACTGAATTACTATCTACGGTCAATGAGAGTTGGTCCAGACTGCTGTTTGCACAGCTTGTTTTTTTTTTTTTTTTTTGCTTTTCTATAAGTTCATAAAGTTACTGTGACTTTATGCACAGTCTTATGCATCGGGCAGATTACTACCTCAACAAACATATACAAATTGTCCTCAAAAGTGCTGTTAAGGTCCTGATTCTGACAAGACAGCAGACAATTTAGTAAAACGTGAGAAATTTATAATATTGTAACCAACTGACATACTGGTAAAAATAACAAGCCAATAGTTTCTGCCACTTAGATGAGTCCTGGATAATTGAGAGCAGCCAACCCATAAGTACTTCAATTATTATGTCAATTGTCATGGCTTGCTTTAAAAAAAATATATATTCAAAATCGTTGAAGTCTTCTGATCTCACAGCTGAATTCTGAGGGCAATGCAAAAAGTAGAGTTTGAATTTCATGGGAAGCCATAAATGTACGATATAGCACATATTTCACAAAGTATAGTCTCTCTCATTTCCAGGTAGGACTGGGAAGACTTCTGTCAGAAACCCTGAGAAGCCACTGCTAAACAGTGCAGACCAGGTATTCTGAATATGTGACCATCCGATGGCCACATGTTGAGCATGATCAGATGACCACTGTAACTACTGTACCCATACTATCCTCCCCAATAGCTATTCTGACTAGGGCCCTTTTCGCATGGCATTTTGGAAGCGAAAGGGCCCCCTGAATGTTGCCTAAATGTGAGGAGCGGTCTGCATGACGCACTCACATTTATGCGACGCTCAAGAGCGTGATGTGCAGTGCATACGCACCTTTTTATTTTCAGCTTTTAGCCGAAAATGCTGCACACTTGTGCACCGGTCAGGGGCCTGGGGCGAACTTACCTGCCCTGCGGAGCCTCTGGAGCCGGGCGGGTCGCACTTCCTGCCCCAGCGCAGCCTACAGCTCCCAGGCTGCACTGCGGAAGGAAGGAGTGGGGTGGGGCGCGGGCAGGGTGCTCGCGCGACCAGGAAGCTGCTGCGGAGCCCAAGCAGGAGGGATGTGAAAGCCTTCCTCTGAAGGCTTCTCGCACGAGCGCCGCCCCTCACCTCTGCAAAAAGGTAAGGTGCGAAAAGGGCCCAGGAGCATGTGTCAACAGTACTGCGTTAGATGAACCAACGGTCTGGTTCAATTTAAGCAGCTTTTTATGTCAACGATGAGAGTGAAAGTTCTACTTTTTGTTAAAATCAAATCTAGGTTTGTAAATTAGTTACTTTATACTTTCTTATGTAAAAAAATAGTCCTACTAACAGCTGATATATTTGACACTTTGTTCTTAAGTGGCTGAACAGAACTCTGCCTTCCCTGAAGGAAATGACTTCGATTTTAGAAGAAAGATACAATTATGTTACATTTATTGTGATTGTTCAGATTCAGAGCTGTAGTTATCTAATAATTACAGTCAAAGGAAAAAAATGCTACTATTTGAGTTCATTAAAACTGAACACATCTTTGCAACAGAAACATTTTATTACCTGCGAATGCTGGCTTCAGGGGTGATCTTTGTAACTGTAGGGTTTTCACTGTAAGTAAACTGTTCATTTTTTATAATTTTTTGAGTATCTCCATGCTGTACTTTTACAGAAACAGGTCCTTCCTTGTTATTTGGGCCAGTAACACAAACTATTTCTTGCCCAAATTTGATGCTAAGTAAAAGAAAAAGGAAAAAAAAAGGAAAAACAATGATGTTTTAAATATAATCAATGGTAATTGTCATATTATTATATAAAAGACATGTAGCTTCTTTCATCTGCTTGGTCCGAGACATAACTACACCACTTAGCTTGATGGCTAAGTAGCATTAAAATAAAGTTAAATGGGATTGCATTTATTGGTTTATACATATCAGGCCTACAGAAGAGAAAGAGTGAATTAAGGTAACCTCTGACAGCCAGATTTACCAGCATTCAGTACAGTACCTCCTTTATGCTGTTGCCACAAGCCAAGTGTAAAAAGAAGAGGGAGGACAAAGATATACAAAGGAATGTGTGGCCATACATGTTTGCTTTTTAGCTTACGGTCCTGATATATCACTGTTTTGGGAAGGCCTGGCTTAGCACTTCAGGCAGTACAACACTATCTTTATTCACTCTCAAGTAGTCATTACTGAATATCACAGTGACTTCAAGTTACATCGTGTTCTCTTGTTGCTATGTGCCATCAAGTTGTTCCCAACTTGTGGTGACCCTAAGGTGAATCTATCTGGGGGCTGAGAGTATGTGATGCTCCAAAAGTCACCCAGTAGGTTTCCATGGCCAAGCAGGGAATGGAACCCTGGTATCTGGGTCCTCACCCAACTGTCAAACCACTACACCTTGCTGGCTCCCACAGTGCATTTTAAATCTGTTTTCCATCCATATCCCTTAACTGGGCTGTGGATTCTGTTGTCAGAGACAGCTAGTCAGCAATACTGGACACAGCAATACTGTGTCCTGGACACAGGACATTTGAGCATGTTTCAATCCCATTCAGCATTACATTTATTCGATTTAATAGTTGGAATCCAGTGCAATCCAGTTTTGTATATCATTTTTGTTCTGTTTATATTCTTGTACAGTTGCCAGAGGTCTACCCTCCATTTACGATCCCAGCATGAAGTTTAATGTTGGCTTGGCTATTATAAGGTGACCTGGTGATCCAGCTATTAAATCAAATAAATGCAATACAGATACATAGTGTTGCTTTCTTTTTGGTTTCATCTTAACTAGTCATACTCTCAACAGCCAAAGCAAACATAAGAAAAGTACTGCAGTAAAGCCCTATTGAAGACATGAGTATAACAGAACAAATTGACATTTGCAGATAATGCTCTATGCTGCTCCTACACAACTGTTAGTTTTTTTTCTTTTCTCTTATAACATTTGAAGCAGAGGCAGTCTGAATAGTCCAGAGCCAAAGCTCATCATATCAACCATGGGGATTCTGCCAAAAACAGTCTTTCTAAAGTGAGTAACACCCTTCTGTAACAGACTCTTCCCTATCTACCAAAAAGACCTCTTGAGTTTCAAGCCTCAAAGCCAAGCATCATGTGACAAGATTTTTCCACTATAAAGAGAGCCTGACAGGGGAAAAAGAAAAAAGAAAAAAAGACCTTGCTTATTATGAATTACCTCACTGGTTAGGGACTTCTTTTTAGCTGGCCATCATGTTCAAGACTAACCCCATAACTCCAGAGGCCTAAGTTCAATTGTTAATCCAAACTAGAGCAGACCCAATGGGAACTTGGTAAATCAAGAATTACACAGATTCCATTGCGTCAACTATAAATGTAGTTGCGGCTGAGAACCGGATTTATGCTAGAGTGCTAAACTGGGATTATTTTGCTGTTGCTTGAGGAAGTTGAAGATTTTGATATAAGTGATGACAACAGACAGCAGAACCGGAATCTCTAAACAAAAGGTATCAGTCAGATATAATTGTTATGTTATCTTAAATACCCCCTTTTACCATTTCTTTTTATTTTTAATACTTAATAAAGATAGTTGGATTGATACAGCTGGGTGTTACACAGACTTGGAATCTATCTTGCTCATGGGCCTAAACTACCACCTGAGTTAAAGAGCTACCATGAGCTTTTGAATGGTGTTGATTAAGAAGCTTGCTAACAGAGCTTTTCTTTCATATGCTACAGTTATATAGCTCTGGAGTTCTTCCACGCCTAGAACCAAGGTAATCAGCAGTAGTGGTCACAACGGCTATGTATTCCTAAGTAACATAACGACAGGCACCTCCCAGTCTCTTACTCTGCTGAAGAATGAGGAGTGAACATGTGCAGAACTGTTATACCTTCCCAGTGCTGTTTCCATTGATGGGTTACCACCATCTCACTATGAGTTTCTATGTGTCTGGTCTGTTAAAAGAGCTCATAGACATGTGATAAGTAGTTTAAGACATTATACTTAGAATGGGATCACTCATGACGTTAAGGTTATGTACAGTCCACATAAATTGACCTAAAAATGTCCCTGAACTATCTTCACTGAAACATCTTGTGTAGCAATGGAAGAATATCAAAATGCCTGAAATACAACTGTTGGTCTCAATCAGAATAAAGCCATTCAATCAACTGAACCTGCAATACATAATGACTTTCCAAGCTTCCACTGATTTAATGGTCTACTCTAGTTGGAAATAACAACTGGATTTAGGTCAGTGTCTGTGATGCTTGGGCTTTGATGGTTATTTCTACTTACCTAAGTGGCCAACTGATACTAAACTCATTTATCATAGAAAAAGATGTTTTACTTGAGAGTCATAAGGCATAGAAACAGAGATTGGTGGTTTCTATTAAGATGTCAGAATAGTTTGGGCAAAGAATCACATGATAAGATGATGCTAGGACAGATCAAATGTAATCACAGACACAGAAATTTGTAATTTATATATTCATTATAGCTAAGCTATGGTGGCAGCTAATGTTGGTCAACTTACACTCTACAGGGTTCATTGTCAAGGTAAACTTTAACATCTTGAATGGAACCAGTATCCAGGTTTGTGCCACTGATAGTCAGGACAGTCCCCCCGGCTTGGGGACCTTTCTGAGGATGTATTCCTGTAGGTTCAGGGTCCTGTGATGACGTAAATCATAAATTAGTTAAATTCAGTTCTTGCTCTAACAAGGACATATTCTAAGCACACTAATATTGCTTATCTGAAAAAAAAAAAGGATCAGTGAAGAAGAAGTGGAAGAGATTACAAACAGACTCATATTTGAAGATTACACAACTATAAGCTGGTATTGATTTCAAGGCCCTAGCTGCACTGGTGTGGATTATCTGCCTGTTCATTTTCTGAAAGCTTCCTTTTGAGTTTACAGTTCCCATCTTAGCTTCAGTGCTTCCCCCTACTCTTTACTTAGACAAAACTATATCAGTCCCAGAACAACAAAGCAAGTTCTTGAATATTATGAGAAAATGTGAAATCAACAGCAACTCGAGTTCATATCAACAGCAACTTGAGTTCATAGGCATATCATCAACAAGAAACTGGCTAATTTGAAAGTATCACAAGCTGGGCACGTTGAATTCACCAACAGGAAACAGGCTAATTTGGAAGTATCACAAGGAGAGCAAGCTGAATCAAAGTTACAATGGGCCCTGGGGTGCAGTGGGTATCCTACTTTGACCAACAGAGTAGCTGTGTTACACACAGTTACACTCAAGTAAAAAAAAATGGTAGCATATGATAGAAAATCAAAGGAAATATAAACAAACACATATACCCACACAGTACAGGAAGAGACGGAGACTGACTCATTGTCTCAGATATGGCAGCCAAACAGTACAGGATAGAACTGCACACCCACACGTGTTTACATAGAGAGCCTGGACTGGCCAGAAAAGTGCCAAATACATTAGTGAAGTAGTAGTTCAGGCATTCCAAACAGAACATCCAGAATAGCAGAAGCTCATGACTCCTTTCTGCAAAGTATGCCCAGAAGATATTTTGAAGGCTGGTGTGTGTGTGCGCGTGTGTGCGTTACTGCATGACTACTGTACTTTCTTAGACTCAAAATAAACGTAATTGTACAGGATCTCTCTATATATAGAAAACAAGAAACTAATTAAAAGAATCACAGACTGGATGATGGGAAAGTCTTTCTATGTTCTTCCCTGCTATTCATAATTCACTAGCTTTTGTTTTGAATATAGTATACACCTTGTTATTTTTTATTGCCTAGATTACTGGCCAAAAGGTATCATGAATCTTTTTCTTTTCAGTACCACACACAGTAAACTTCTTATGCAGTAATAACATCAATTCATCTTCTATCCAGGCATACCCTCCTGTAGAGTATATCAGCTTAAGAGCTACAAGAATAAAGTCTTGTAATGGATGGTTTTAGATGGATTCCTGATAAAACCTAATGGCCTGGGCCTGATTTTACAACACATAAAATAGGCTTCATTGGCCCAGGCTTGGTTTCTAAACTATAGTTCAAGAACGCTGCTCACATCCTCAGAAGTACAACATTCTAGCAGGCCACAGAACAACATGAGAAGGAAAGCAGGACAGCCAGATTTCGCTCTTTCTAGGCTGTTACCTTTTCACAGACATTCTAATATGTTACTTGAACTGTTTCTAGCCAGCTGGGCACTGCAAAACCTAAAAATGTTTTTTCCCTTCATCTTTCCCTATCCTTGCTTGTGTGACATCTTAAATTTGAATTGTAAGCCTGAGGGACAAGGACTGTTTCACTAGATACCCACGGCTGCTCTGGAAGCTTTTCTGCCTAATGCCATATATCCATCCATACATGCACACATCCTATTGCCTGCCTACAGAAACAGGTGGTTCTAGCTACAAAACTAAGGCCATTTTCACACTACACTGTGATACTACTATTATTTCATTTTCAACATCTTATTGAATTCTGGGATTTGCAGTTTAGGGAGGGGCATTTAGAATTCTCAGCCAGAGGGCTCTTTGGCCTCAATAAACTACAAACCCCAGAATTCCACAGGATGTCGAAAGTGGAATAATAGCAGTATAACAGCGTAGTGTGAAAATGACCTAGGAATATGAACATATAGGCACAGTGCTTTGCTGTAATATTTTCCCCTCTTGTGAAAGAATTTGGAACAACATGTTTGCCCACTGTGCATTAAGCTGTGATCCCTCAGGAGTGTTATTGCTTCTAATCTATGAAGGCACATGACTTAGTTACACCTTCGTGGGACTACTGTAAAGTGCTCTATGTGGGGTCTCCATGTATTTAGTTCTGCGGAGAGGCTCTCTTCTGTGTTATGTCTATATCAGAGATATGCTTGGTGAGATCACAAGAAAAGAAGTTTCTCTGTCATTTCTCGGAAGCATACCGAAACAAAGACATTACAGTCCTAATCCACAGAATGATCTGTGACATATACATCTAATTAATGTCACATGAGACCTTCTTAATTCATACAAATCAGGTATGGGCAGCTGTGGCCTGCCAGCTCTCTGTTGTCCAAAATTCCTACCACCTCTAGCCAGCACAGCTAACAGTGATGATTACATAAACTCTAGTCCAAAAACTTGGACTGCTGTTCACCTCTTCTGATTTAAGTGTTGAATGGGTGAATTTGGGCATCACATCAAGCCAGAATTCAAGAGAATTCTAGGTTGTTGAGGATAAATCACTGTGCAAATGCTGCTGCTACATGCCTTCAAGTCATTTCCCAAATGGCAACCTTAAGGAGAACCCATCAGAAGGCTTTCCTGGCAAGATTTGTTCAGAGAGCACTTACCCTTGCCTCCCTCTGAGGCTGAGAGAATGTGATTTGCCCAAGGTCATCCAGGGGGTTTCCATGGCCAAGCAGGACTTCAAGCCCTGGTCTCCAGAATCATAGTCCGACACTCAACACTACACCACGCTAGTTGTCCATGCAAGTGTACACTGGCTAATCACTCTTTCTGCTACAGCTCTTTGGTTTTCAGTTTATTGCTCATGCCACATGAGCCCAGCTGGAGCTGGTTCTCTAGCTTTTCTCTTTCCCAATGAGCTGGAAAAACAACCTATGGTGTGTTCCAGCATTATTTCTCTGTCTTTTTAGCAGAGATACTAGCCAGGGAGTGGAGTGCTACTGGGTTTTTATATCATAATTCATTTGCTTTGCTTCTTCTGCTGCAAATAGAAATCATTGGGCAGCATGCAGCAGTAAGCCAGAGAACCTAAAGAACCTTTGCCTTTTCTTGGCATCTGAACCTGGCTAATGAAATGAACTGCCTATGGCACTGTAGGAAAGTGCCCAGTCTATGCATACTGGATTTTACATGAGAGCCCAGTTATATATATAGACCTATGGAGTCAGGGAGAATATCTGTAATCACTTGTAAATAAGTATAGAATCTAATCAGGCAGTACCTTCTAGGTTACCCTCCAGCCAAATTTAAGCAATTTGTTCCAATGGGAGAGTTTTAATATGCACTTAATTCTGTTGAAATTACTGGGAGTTAAAATACTTAACATTTCTAATCTTTGCCCCCCCCCCCTTTTTTTTTTTGGCCTATGTTCAGGCCACCGAACCTTATAATCAAAACTGGTTATAAAATTTATGCACATGATTTTTAATTTTGAAGAAATTTTTGGAACATAAAAAAGCAGCATACCTTTTCTTTTAGTATAATCATCTGGTGCTCAACAAAGCTGCCTCAGCACACCTAATGTTTTCCTTAATGGGCCAATAAAGCAAACCATAAAGCCTTTTAGTGCTATAAATTTAATGAAAGGCTGTTTTTAGAATGAAACTGTGCACAACAGGGATGCCTGGAAGGTTTTAAATCTGTTACGATTTTGTTAGAGAATGCTGATCTGATGACGAAACAGCTGCATCTAGCTTGATACACCCAGTAGCATATCATTGTACCTAATCTGGTTTGTAGAACAATAGCTATCAACTTGATTTGTTCTGAGTGATTTGTTCATGTAGGCCAGGGATAGGAATTGTACTGTTCTCCAGAAGGTGTTGAACCACAACTCACATTGTTCCTTACTATTGGTTACTGTGAATCAAATATGCTGGAAGCTGTAGTTCAACAACATCTGGAACATGATGTGATTTCCACTCTGGATTAGGCCAACATTTAATAGCTCATTATTCTTCTTTTGGAAAAATTCAGGCATCTGTTCTGATTAATCAATATGAAATTTATTTAGTTAAATAAATGCTAACATTGGCCAGAATCCTGTTAGTGCCACACACACCTACACACCCTGTTTTGAACAGGCACACTCCCTCACATCCCATCCAAAACTATTCCTCCCCAAGTTGTTGTAGTTAGCTAGACAGAGAAGAGAAGCAACAGAGTAGGGATGACGTTTTGCTTCCTTGCTCTGTAGAAAATTGTAGCAGGAACAAGAGGCAGTTCCTGCTGCTTCATATACTCTCCACTGTTTCAACCACTTCTAAAATGTCCGTCTCTCTTCCCTTCATCCTCTGCTTACTTCAACTGCTGCAAAGTAACTAGTTTTTACTCTATTAGCTTAGCAGGGGAACGAGAACAAGAAGGGGCAGAATCTTGCCCTTCTTTGTGGACTCAGACAAAAGCAAACTGCTGCAGTTTGTCTGTTCTTGCTCATTAACAGTTTTCACCACCTGGACCATTCTCTAATGTTGCTTGGACCTATCTGCCCCACTTTTCATCTGTGAAATGTTGTAGGGTGTGCTGCCTGGTTACCTCCTACCCTCTCTCTCCATGGTTATTTAACAGGACGTGGCCTCATGAGTCTTGACAGCTGTCTGTGGAAGAAGAGACACACAGCTAGGAATATGTGTAGTGCCATCTAGGATCTCAGCTATTATCTTTTCAAACAGTGTTAGAAATTATGAAGAATCCTATTAGGGAGGTAACAGAATATATTAGGAATGTAAAAGAAGATGGAACAGGCATGATTGGGGAGACATACGATCTGAGAAAACACTCTGCTGATATCAGTTAAGCCATCAATGTTTCACATTTGTGGAATGGTTAAACATTGGAAACAAATCCTTGCTAGTCCCAATTAGAGCTGATCCACTGAATCAATGGGATTTGCATACATGTTCATTTAACATTCAGAAACTGATTCAACGAATCCAGTTGCAACTAGTAATTGGATTTAATCACTATGACACTTATATGCTGCTTATCTGCCATTGAAGGGCCCTCAAAGCAGCTTTCTTCATTTTCTTGGTAAGATTTGTTCAGAGGGTTTGCCTTTGCCTTCCTCTGAGGCTGAGAGGGTGTGACTTGCCCAAGTTCACCTAGTGGGTTTTCATGGCTAGGGAAGAGATTTGAACCCTGTTCTCCAAGGATCTAGTTCAACACTCAAGCCACTAAACCATGGTGGCTCTCACAGTTAATAAAATTAGACAACATTAAAAATAAAACAACAGTATAGGTTTAAATCATTGCAACTGACTTTCTTTAGCAAAAAGATTTAACAGCTTCAAGATCCTGGGATGGTCAGAGTGGTGATAACACTAAAAACAAACAATTTACACAATTTGAAAATAAAGATAAGAAAAGGGAAAAAACATGTATTGGACCTTGAAAGTGATAAGCATCTGCATATAAGCATATAATGAGATTGTAATGTTCAGCTATTATTTCAGGAACAGTAAAATCTTCACTGGCCCCCCAAAGATTTCAGGAAACTGCTTGCTCATCTCATTGTTTCTGAAGTGGCCCTGGAGCTCTTTGTCAATGTTTGTTGTGGTTTTAAAGAGAATGTTTTACAGGAACATTTAACTTCATCTGCAGGAACAGCCATATAACAAGAAGAGATTTAAGGCTGAATCTGTTCTCTAAAATAAAAAGAAGGAGCCTTCTGGTAGATAAATTACCCACAAACAATGCCTATAGGCAATTGCAGAGAAAGACAAAGGCTGTTAAGATAACTAAGCAGACTATATTGCTTGGTTTGAAGTTCAACTGCTCTGCCAGAAGCTGTAAAAGATCATGCCCTACTTCCAGAGATGTAAGAATATAGCTCTCTTAACATTTTTTCATCCTTTGTGGTCAGCAGCAGTCACTGTCTCTTCACATAACAGGAAAAGGAAACAAAGTGAAAGTATGTTATTATCCACAGAACTTACAACACATACTTGTACTCCAGGGACAAATTTGGTAGTAATTGGTATTACTGAATATTTGGTATGTATACAACTATTGCAAAATCAGAAGGCAAGGGTAGAGAGAGACCAAAAAAACAAAAACACTCTATCCAATAAGTAAACCAACAAAGGTTTTAAGTATTTGCCATAAATTCAAAGTGAGGTTGGCAGATTTTCACTGTCTGCCTCCTGCAGACTTTTGCAGCGTGGAACACTTGCTACCTAGAACATCTGTTCTGGAAAAGTTTTTAAGGCATATGGGGGCTGTAGGAGAGAGGGAGACAGGGATGTACCTCTTGCTTGCAAGCACAAAATCTAATTACATGGACACAATAACAGCACCGGAGACTGGTGATAGTGTAAAAATTGACAACAAGCATCATATTCTAACACTGTTGAGCAAAGCAAATGTAGTCCACAGCACAATATGTCTATTGTTGTTGCTGTGTGCCTTCAAGCCGTTTCCAGCTTACAGTAACCCTAAAGCAAACCACAGAGTTTTCTTGAAGATTTTTTCCAGAGGCCATCTGAAAAAAGGCCTTTCCCTTCTGCTGAGACTCAGGCCATTTCTGCACTAGACTGTTAGAGTGCTATTATTCCACTTTCAACATCCTATGGAATCCTGGGGTTTGCAGTTTGCAGTTTGCAGAAATGGTCTCTGACTTGCCCAACGTCACACAGTTGAGTGGGGATTTGATCCTTGGTCTCCAGAATCATAGTCCCATGCTCAAACCACTACACCATGTTGGCTCTCACAATACGTCTGCTAAACTGGTGTCCATTTACAGAAGTCGCTCTGGGTTGAAATAGAGAAGTATTCAAAGGATACGCACATATTTTTAGCAGAAAAAAAAAGTCTATTCCCCTTTTTGAGAAGGGAGAAACAAAAGATACTAGTACCAAATTGGTGTGAAGAGTCAGGCTCTTTTCGCACGCAGTTTCTTTTGGGAGAGGGCCCCTTGAGCGTCGCGTAAATGGGAGCAGTGGTCCGTGCGACGCACTCCCATTTACGCGACGCTAACAAGCCTAACGTGAACCGCGTACGCATTTTTTTATTTTCGGCTTCAAGCCGAAAATGCTGGGCGGTCGCGCAAGGCTCCCGGGGCCTGTGCGCACTTACCTGCCCTGCGGTACGCCGTCCCAGATGTGCCGGTCGTGCTTCCTCCCCCAGCTCAGCCTACAGCTCCCAGGCTGCACTGCAGAAGGAAGGGGCGGGACGGTCGCGTGACCAGGAAGCCAGCTGCGGGACGAAGGAGCAGCGAAGAGAGCGCCTTGTGCAAGAGCCTGCTTCCGCGAACGGCACCCCCCACCTCCGCGATAAGGTAACGTGCGGAAGGGGCATCAGAGAGGAAAGGAAACCACCCAACTTCTCATTAAATTCACAGGACAATACTGTACTTGATTTGCCACTTATACTGTAACTGCCAAATAACTCTCTAACAAAGTTTGCCAACTACACTGGGAACCTCCAGTGTTACCCTCTGACAAAGTTTCCCAAGTAAAGCAAAAAACAGAACCACATTCTTGCAAAATTTTCTACTACATAGAGATAGTGTTAAATTCCAAGGGGGGAAAAAGGGGGGAGAACACACACTTCAGCTCCACTGTGACACATGTGGGGAAGCTGTGTGAAAGGCATTAGCATTTAGGCCTTGGTGCACCCCAGCATCATTAAAAGATTAGTTACATAACTAGATTAATTATCAATTGGACTGAAAAGAGCCTATCAATTTCTCCATTCCCATATTCCACAAATCATAAATTATGAGCTACAACCAATGGAGGGGTAAGGACAGGAACCATAATGTGGCCATTAGTCAATTTGGGTTAAGAAAACAAGTGCCAAACCATATGGCTGTGACCAGAAATGGTTCTTTGGTCTCTGCAAGGCTTTTAAGCCAATAAAGCACTTCCACCAACAAAAGAGGGGAAGATCCCATCTTTGCTGATTCTGTCTGCCTACAGTCTCTAGATCTTCCAAAAATATGCTCTGGAGGCTTGAGACAATAGGAGCTGCAGAGAAAAGGATTAGTGAAAGCCAACCCTTTGGCCATCGAACCACCTTGAATAGAACTATATTCAGAGACTGTTTCTGCTCACCAGAGAAATGCTGGGCCCAACCAATTATGCTGGTTATGTTATTTGGACTTAGACCCGGAATTCTCACACATAGTTTTAATGTCTCAAATATCAGTCAAACAGCTTTTTGAAGTTTTTTGTTCAGCAGAAAGGAAGGTGTGTGTGTGTGTGTGTGTGTGTGTGTGTGTGTGTGTGTGAAATGAACTATTTATGGAGATATTCAAGAGGCTTGCAAGGCAAATGAATGGAAATCTGGAAGGAAAAAGATCCTAGGGAAATCTCTTTTTCCAAGATTAAACCAATTTAGGTTTATCAAAGGAAAAATCTAGATGAATAGTTTAAAGTTTTAACAGGACACAACAGAATCCATTCCTGTGGCATGTCCTACTTGATCACTAACTATGGTACTATAGGAAAACCAAGTATTAGGGAGGGTGGCCTAGTGTGCCGGACCAAACAGATCCAGTTTCAAACTTCTATTAAGACATAAAGCTTGTGTGTATGTGTATGTGTGTGTGCGCAGGCACCTTCAAGCTGCCTGTTGACTTATCATGATTCCATGAATTTCATATGATTTTCTTAGGCAAGGAATACTCAGAGATGATGCTGCCATTTCCTTCCTCTGAAATATAGCCTACAGCACCAGATACTTGCTTGAGGTCTCTCATCCTAATTACGGCTCACCCTACTTAGCTTCCAAGATCAGATGAGATCTGGTACCTTTAGGTATTGAGGCTCATAGCCTTCGACTAATCCTTTTGTTTCATCCTAACCCATTTCACAGGGATGAAAATAGAAACATATACACACAAACCAGGCTTACCTATTCTACCCTAAACTGGAAAGATAGGAATGCAAAGATTTTAAATAAATTACATTTAAAAAATGCTGATGACCATTTATATCCATTTTTAGGTCTGTGACCATGAAGATTAGAAATGATACTGTGGTGGTGGTAATGAGACCTAGACCTTCACAGTAAATGGCCCATGCACTGCAACTTGCCCACTGCTGATATGGCTTGACAACACAGTATCAGCATGCCACTTCTTTTCTAATTCTGGCTAGCATTCTATATTTATCCATCTGCTTCCTTCTTGTGACTTGTGACCACATCCACTTACTTTGAGCTATTACTCAGCACGAAAACTGAAACTGCACAAGCAGAACAAATGCCCAGGAGAATAACCTAACCCTGACTTCTTACAATGTGATACATTTCACTAGTTTTGTATTAAACTTCTAAAATGACAGCTAATTCTTCTTAAAGCTTCCCACTATATTTGAACAGTGTGTAGTCATGCACATGTCAGTGGGCCACTCAGCTATGTCTTACATGCATTATAGGCTTCTGCAACTTTAAGTATCACATCTGTGGCAAAATTAATTTGAGACATATCCTTTGGTATGACAACTAATTGTATGTCTAATGTGATGGCACAGCATGCTACCCAAGCCTCAGATTTTTTATGCCATGAGTTTCAAGTAAGCAATCCAACTGAACACATTTCGAGATTAACATTTGTAGTGCCATTCATACGACATTCTACACAAAGTTTGGCACAATTATTGTTTTGGAATACTAATCTCAGAATCCCCCAGACAGCCTGATTATGGGTGTAAACATAAGACTGCCCACTGTCCATCTCTTCTGCTTCTGCTTCTCCTCCCCTTTCTCCTTCTTCTGTACAGTTTGTTTGTCTGTTTATAATATTTCTGCATTGCCTCCCAGCTGACAAGGACTCTCAAAATAATGAACAAATAGAAACTAATTAACAGTACAAAAAACATTTTAAAAAACATACTAAAATACTCACTAAGAACCCCTAAACGCAGTCTAAAAGCAATCCTTAAATCCAGTTTTGAAACAGTTTAGTAGGGAGTTCAACAGCTGAGGTGCTGCTACAGAGAAAGGCCTGTTACATATACCCATCAACCCAACTTCACAAGCTGTTGGGACATGTAACAGGACCTCCTGTGCTGTAAATTAGTTTCTTAAAATGGGATGATATTTGCATACTATAATTCATTTAGACTTCTAAATTCTGTTTCAAGAGGATCTTCTTCTAGGATAGGAAATCTGAGTAAACTTCCCAACAAACCTGAAAAGACAAAGGCCAAGAACTCGTTTACAGTGTATGAACACTTATATTCATCCCAGTGGGAAACAGAAAAAAAAGTGTAATAAGGTAGGGTCTTGACAAAAACTTACCTGATATGTAAACTGTACTTCATCTGTTGAAGTGCCTTCTTGTCCATTTATATCAACTTTAATTCTACCCGCTGTTTTTTCTGGCACACTTCCAACTTCACAGACAATCCTAGTCAGGAACAACAAAAGATTGCATTTTTTTTAAAAAAACAAACAAACAACTGAATGTGTGTCTTTTTTGCAGTCCATTCTTTATATATATTGGTTAGATTAGATGCTTCAAAAGAAAGAAATGCCAAATAAAATATAATGAGCCATACAATTTGCTTCTTCAGATCCTAAAACTACACAATATTATCCGTATCTACTCATAAGTAAGTGATAATGTTAAATGAAAATTACTCTGAGATCAGTATCAAAATCTCCACTACCATGACTGTGGGAGTTAGACTCAACTCTAAATTCTCTATTATATGCAAACAATTAAAAGAGCTACATCATTTCAACAAGCTCAAAATTTATCTTTCAAAATATTCCAGATCTAGAGACATTCTCTTTTCCTCATAGCCATTCAGTTTTCCTCATTAGTTATTTATTTATTCTAACATTAACCACAAAGAATTAAAAGAGTACTGATAACAGTTTAAAATGTCTTTAAGAAGAGTACCTAAAAATCATCCACCTAAATCCAATTGCTAGTGGTAATTAGAGTAGATCCTAGATATTGACTTATTTTCTCATTCCTTGGGTCTACTTTAGTTGGGGGAATCATCTAGTCCACCCAGCGGTTCTTAAGACAGCAATTCCCAGCATTCATCACTGAAGGCTATGCCTCCCAGAAAGGTTGGTTGCAGCAGTCAAGGACTATCCACCCCAACACTCAGAAATTTGGGATGCTTTTTTACCAGTAATGCTCCTAAGCTTGGAGAGGGGGCTGTTTTGGGTCTTTTTCTCACATTTTCAGGCATGCTGGCACACCTCTCTCTTTTTTTTCTGGTCTGTATAGGGCTTTTTTTTTTTCCAGAAGAGGTCATGACTAGATCAGGAAGTCTGCTTACTTCCTCATTTTTAAATAAAGCAAAACACAAACAACCAAAACCAAAAACAGGCTGACCAAAAAAAAAAGGGGGGGGTGAAAATGAGGCAAAATGGCCAGTTCATTGCTAGAGAATGTAGGAACTACTGGACAGTTAGTGGACAAAAGAGTTGTTTTGCTCTATCTGCCAGAAGTTGCCAGCTCTTGGGGACAGCGTTTCAGGTGATGATTTCTTAAAATGTGTGCAAGACTGTTAACATTTAGGGTCTCAATCTTTTCATGATTTGAAATTGTGAACTTAAAACATGCCTACAAGATGTAACTTACTAATGCAGCTACATTTAAAGTAAATTAGTAAGCTGTTCCATCTGGAAAAGGAACAAACTGGATTTGGAACTATGATGTAGTTTTTTAAAAGTGATTGTCATTACATGTATCCTAATTTCAATTATAACCAACTACAAAGTATGGATAAACACAGAAGTTGTCTCCAGAATTTTAGCTCAACAAACATATATTAAGCTTGGGTACAATTCATTAGTATGTACAAATGTCAAACATATGATATATTTATATCCACTTTAAGTACCCTGTTTGTTAGAAATCGTTTTTTTTTTTTCAAATATCTCCAATCTTTGGCATATAGATTAATCCTTTCCTGCCCCTAAATTCTCTGGCATTCAAAGCATTTGAAAATTACTTACTTGGTAGAGACAGAGTAGAATTCTTCTCTAAATTTACACCCAGTATCTGCCACTATTATATTTTTAACATCCATTGCTGTGATGCCCAAATTTGATCCCATTATCGTCAACAAGATTCCACCACTTAGTGGTCCATTTTTTGGTTCAATCTAGAAAAAATATTTGAAAAATCCCAGTAGCAAGTCAGACAGATAAAGTGAACATTTAACAAGCAGTTGAACATTTAGTGGTGATTGAAAGGGTAGGAAGAGTGAATTCATGATTTAAAACCTGAAATTCTGACCCTTCTGAAAGTTGTTGAAAAGAATCAGTGCAACATGAGTAGCACATTTGGCATAAATTACCTAGCCTTCCTAAGCTATTTCTAGCTTAGCTGGTCTCTGCCTAGTCCAATAATTCTTCAGAAACCAGAAGGTTTTTGCGAAAACATGTCACTATGTACAAAATCTGGGGATTTCTGAGGTCTTTTCTAAGGGGAGAAGAGTAATTTTTGTACTTTCAAGACCACATTCTTCTTTATTTCGGGACCAACACTTTTGTACACTTATATTTATGAATCTCTTGCAACATTTAGACCATGTTATTTTATACTGTGTATAGGAAACATGTGATCCTCCAGAAATTGTTGGGATGCAACTCCCATTATCTCTCCTCACACAGGCTATTGTGGCTAGAGCTGATAAGATTTATAGATCAACAACATGTGGAGAAACACATTTCTTCCTTACCCTCAAGACTACTAAAGGTAGACTGAACTACAGATCGCATGATCCAGTGCTTTTCTTAAGCCATGGGCTGCTAATTTAAATACTACCTACGTGTATGAATATGTGTAAAGGCAAGGAAAATCTGTTCTTTGAGACTTATTTTGCATTCAAGGAATACAACAAAGAATGCTATTGACCTGACCCCCAGTCAACTCTGCAGTTTAAAGAGAGTGATATATGCATTTTTACTTGCAGATTTAACTGTCAAGATGGAATATGGTCAGCACTATACAGTGACAATATCATCTCCCATTTTGGCAGCTTCATATACAAGATTCTTGGCACAACAAACCAGGGTATATCAAGCAAAGACTATTACATTTCAACCCTCTCACTGTGTTAAATCAAACATTATGAGGAAGAAGAGGGGAAAAGGACTCCATGGAATAATGCCATTTTCCTGTCTTTCATGATTTTCTGCCATTTAGTGATTTAGGAATTCCGGTGGCACATCTCCTTTCTTCAACTGTTCTCGTAATGACATAAATCTTATGCCAATAAGGCAACCTCTATTCTTGTACCCAGAATATCTCCTCCACAATATGAAGCTTCTGATATTCTATGGTGGTGGACATGCCAAGTGATCCAAAATCACTAAAATAATGTTGGAAGAAACCTTACAAAAACACGTCTCTGGTTGTAGCACCATCACCCATCTTCTTATCTATTTACTTACTTATTTGAGGCATTAATCTACTATACCTTTACCCATCAAAACCCCCAAGACAATGCACAACCTATACAACATTTAAAAGATTAAATATGCAAATAAAAAAACCCTCTGTAGAAATAATTTTAAAACCTCAAAGAGGTAAGCAGCCTGAGTAGCCAACCCAATTTCAATGCTGAGAAGTCATGTGAAGCAACAGGTGTCCAGAGCATATTCAAATGGGATAGAGACAACCTGATTTCCCTTGGCAGGGAGTTCCACAGATGGAGTGTTTCTACAGAGAACACCTTGTCATGTGTATCCACCAACCTAATCTCCTGGAGTGGTGAGACAAGCAACAGAGCTTCTATGAAGGATTTCCAGTTTTGGGAAGGCTCAAGTGGGAGGAGCTGGCTGCAAGCCATTTAGCACTTAGCAGGTCAAAAATAGCACTCTGATTCAATCTCAGAAGCAGATTGGAAGCCAATGCATTTTTTGCAAAACTAGTGATATACAGTTTCTGAAGCACACATCTGGCTGCCTCATTTTGCACTAAGTGTAGCTTCCAAACCTTTCTCAAGGGCAGCCACATATAGAGTACATTATGATAATCTACCTGAGAAGTAATTAAAGCAAGAACCCACTGTGGCCAGATCTGCCATTCCTAGGAAATGGTGCAACTAGTGCACCAACCAAAACTGAGGGAAGTCAAACCTGGCCAAAGCAGTTACATGGCCTTGCAGGAACAGTGTGAGGTTCAAGAGCATCTTCAAGTGATGAATCTGATCTTCAGAGGGAACACAACCCATCCAGAACAGGCTGTAACTCCAACCACAGGTTAAATTTCCTATCAACAGACTTTCCCTCTTGTTTGGACTGAGTCTCAATTCATTCACTCAAATCCAATCATTCACTGAATCCAGACAACAATACAGTGCTTTTGCAGCCCCCTTGACATCATTTGCAAAGGAGAGATAGATATGGATATCAATATACTGATGACACTTGACCTGCAAACTCTGAATGACCTCCATCAGGAGCTTCATACATACTGAAAAACACAGAGGACAGTATTGAGGCCTGAACATCAGGTTAATATTCAGGAGGCTGACCAACGGTCTCTTGACACCATCTTCTGGGTTATATTCAGCCAAGAAGGATCTGAACCACCTTAAAACAGCACCCACGAGTCTCATATCAGACAAATGGCCCAGAAGGATATCATGATCAATGGTACCAAATACTATAAAATTAACTGGAACTCCTTTTGTCCAGTACTGGTGTACTCATGTTTGGGTAAAAGGTTTTTTTTTTTAAGAAATCAAGTGACATTCTTTAATAAGGAACTTTACAAAATTTGTTAAGGGTCCTCAGAATTGTGGAACTGTTTTGGAAGTGGACCATGCTATCAAAGACAATATTATGAGTTAATACGGACTTCACTTACCTGAGTAATGACTGGAGGAGGACAGGTATCAGTAGAAGTTGAACACAGTTTTGTATAGACACAGCTATTGCTGCTATCACACCAGTCACATTCATATTGAGGATCAGCCGCAAGACACAAGCTGCAGTCATCCCGACCATAGGAACAGCTGTATAGAGTCACTATAAAAAAAAAAGAAATTACAAACAAACCATGCACGTTCATCTCAATCCAGCTGCTGCTCCACAACTCAAAACAACTCAAAGCATACATAAAGCATTATGTGTCCTCATTATATAAACATTATTATGATGTGTGTATGGTCACACACAATGGACAAACACAATTTCTTTTCCTGATAGATCGATAGTACAGGTCCATTTTTTATTGCAAATGTTGATGTTTTGCAGCTGCCTGGGGTGAGAACAAGCAAGTCCCCAAAGGCAGTCATGTGTTCCAAGTATTAGCCAACTTTAACTAGTAAGAGAATCACCCCTGTTTAAAACAGCTGGCAATCCCAGAAGTGAGAAAGATAAGAAGCAAAGCATAATAACGAGAACAGGGGCAAAATACTGGACTTAGAGGGTTTCTTTTTAGAGAATTTTAGAGAATTCAGTGGATTTGCTATGTTCAGACAGACTGACTACCACATCTGGGGTTGGAAAATAGCCTCCTCTGGATCAAACTGGATACAAAGAATAAGGAAATTTGCATTATTGTTGCTTTCGGTCCCATTTGGGGGAAAAGGCGGGGCATAAATAAAATGTTTTACTTTCACTTGTAGCATAAGTGATGACTACTGCTGTTGAATTTATAACAGCTTTAAAGCAGGGACAGGCAAATTCTGCAAGTCCTGAGCACTTATACCTCTGAAAACCACAGAGGGACACAACATGCCATTGCCAGTTCCGCTGCTAATTTTACTGTCAAAATTTGATAACGCAGTGGCAAAGGGTAACATTTTCCCTTTAAAAACAAAACAAAACAACAAAAAAATCCCCCTTGAACAAAGTGCACACCCCCTTGTTTACAAGAAGATCAACTCTTCCAGAAGGCTAATTTCCTCACTTTAAAAAAAGAGGCAATTTTAAAGAGAAAATGCCACTTTTGGCACAGAATATTTTAGTGGGGACTAGCATTTGGATTTAGGCCATTGAGTAGAATTTGTTAATTAAATATGGCAGATTCAGTTCAGCTCTTTTTCTAAACAGAATGTTTGTATGCTGATGGGCAAAGAGAGCTGTAGCAGCACTGTGTGCAGAGGCTTGTGATTACCTCTTTCACCTCTGGAGAATATTATTAATCCAAGATACTGACAGAAGAACAGGTAGCTATTCCAAAATTTTTACTAACAACAAGAAGCCATAAATCTAATATCTGAATTCAGGCAGTGTAGCACTGTGAGTACTTTCATCCATATACTCTCATCTGCACCAATATACTTCAATCTATTTCGCCCCCACTTTATATTTAACTCTAAGGTCACCCAAGGCATCCTGTAGCATGCACCAAAGGTTGACAGATGAGGTCAGAGACCATGGATGGGAGGGCACTGCAGAGCATTCAAATCCTGATGAAGAATGCCCTGCCACATCGGGTTATGATGAACATGAATCAGAGAGAAAGACAGAGTGTTTCTTAGGCCTATAACAATTTTGAATCTGTTGAGGGGTAACGCTAACCGGAGTTGAATTTGTGGTATGTGAAAGCTTCTTAAAATAAAGAGGCACTCATCACAGCCCAGAGGCACATTCCAGAACATGTGGAGTAAATGTGGATCAAGCAGTCAGTTACAAAACAACAAATCTTGGTAATTTCAACACACTTTTATGGGCAGTTTCAGTTCTAGGGAAAAGGCAGGTTATTAAAAAAAAAGTTAGTCCTAAGTAACTGCTTAAAGAAGAGCCAGAGTGGTATAGTGGTTTGAACATTGGACTACAACCCTGGAGGAGAGGGTTTGATTCTCTGCTCAGCCATGAAAACCCACTGGATGACCCTGGGTGCATCCTGTGGTAGGTTCTCCCCAGGGTCACTGTAAGTCAGAAGCAATTTACACATCTGGTTTAAAAAAGGTGAAATTGGGGCAGGGGATACAGAGATACACTGATCATTTAGTTTAGTAAAGTTAATAAATCTACTATAAACCCCATTTTCTGGCAAGGGGTGGTAGTTACAGTGCTCAGAAAGTTTACATTTTCAGAGTAATGCACAAGAGTTGTGTGAGCTAAAGGAAGTTTTAATAAATCACTGTGTCTCTTCAGAAAAAGGGTGATCTTATTTAGCACACCCCATTATGTTTTTTTTTCAAAGCAGACAGTCTTGCTACTTTGGTAAAGGTTTATTTTTACTGGGAATGGGAAATATGGACTTTTGTTTTCTTTTTGTTCGGAAGGCATGGTCCACTAGCCACATCCCTAGAACAGTTAAATCCATCCAAGGTGATACGGTTGTATACATGATGCTGAACAGGACTTTCATTGTTTTTTTCTGCGCTCAGTGACTGGCACAATATAGAATTAAATGAGCTTGACTAACAGGTTACGTTGAGTCAAAAAGGTTGGCATATTGGAGATGGGAGTGGAACAAAATACTTGTCTGCCAGAAGAAGCTAGCAACATCAAATAACAGAGAGTCTAACAATCACTGAAGCATTTGAAGCAAGATTACTGATTTCATTTCGCAGAAAACCTGAAGATGAAGAGAAGGAAAAATAATTTCTTACCTCTCTCCTGATTATCAGGAAGGAACAGAAATAGCTACCATTTCTTTAGCCTTATATGAACAGGAGTTTTAAATTAAGGCATATATTTGAAATGCCTTCAAAATAACACTTTAAGCTTAAACGAATGTCAGAAATGGTGTTCCTCTTGTCACATTGTTACTGTTGTTGTTGCAGCTGTTGTTGTTGTGTGCCTTCACATTCTTTCCAACTTATGTTGACCCTAAGGCAACCCTATCACAGAGTTTTCTTGGCAAGATTTGTTCAGAGGGGGGTTTGCCTTTGCTTTCCTCTGAGGCTGAGAAAGTATGGCGTGCATCAGGTCATCCAGTGGGTTTCCATGGCTGAGCAGGGATTCAAGCCCTGGTATCTAGAGTTGTAGTCTAACACTCAAACCACTATTGGTTCTCACAGCAGTAAATAATATTTTTAAAATAAGGGCTTAATTTGGGTTGTTAGTCATAACTGGAGTAAACAAATTGAATCAGTAGAATCTAGGGCCATTTCTGCACTAGACCATTATAGCGCTATTATTCCACTTTCAACATCCTATGGAATCCTGGGGTTTGCAGTTTAGGGAGGGGCCTCAAAGGCCCAGGTAAGTCCCAGGTAATGGCGCAGGTAGGTCCTAACTTTCTAAGTTCTCATTGATTCAACAGGCAACTGTATTCCGTGGTGGATACAGTGGTGGATAACCTGTGGTGTTCACGACCAATGTAATATCATTTTCAGAATTCAAATAGAAAGGTTTTTAACCCAATGATCCTTCTAAAGGTTTCTTGTTATAGTTGTTGTGTGTTGTCAAGTCATTTCTGACATATGGTGATCCTAAGAATCGCAGGATTTTCTGGGGCTGAGGGTGTGTGATGCGCTCAAGGATGTCTGATGGATTTCCATGGCCAAACAGGGAATCGATCCCTGGTTTCCAGGGTCGTAGTCCAGCATTCAAACCACACTACACCATGCTGACTCTCTAAAGGTTTCTTAGCCTAGTACATTTCAGGCTTACAGCTGGAGGCATTATCAATACGTAAGAAGCTTTCTATCAGACAGTAAGAACTTGAAACTACATGAAGTGAATTCCTGTATCAGATGGATTATAGTCCAAATATGTTTTTATTTCTTTTTTTCAGCAAGTCTAGTTCTATTTCTAGCTGTCCCTATGTAACAGGAATGGTGAACATTGGCTGTGTTTGCTAAGGGCTGATGGGAACTGTAGTCCAACATCATCTTACAGGGCCACATAACTTTCACTGCTATATAATACATGAGCATTAAAGCACATGCTTAAAGATGTTGCTAGCAGCTATGTTGTTTTCTCCCTTACCTAAAAATAAATATGGATAAACTTTTCTTGATGGATCCTTCCAACAGGCTCAGATAGAATGTAACTCTTTGGCCTTTATTATGATCTCCACCAAGATTCTTCTCCCAGGTCCCTCTGATTTGCATTGCAAGAAAAGTATAAATTAATAAATATGCATCCTTTTTATGTGGGTATTATCGAATTGGGACCACAGCTGTGGGAAAAAGTTTGAAGGCCTCCTCCCGCTCAGGCTGAGCTCTCTTCTGAGTGAAGATTTTAAAAAGCCATAGTGACTACCTACAACTCTAAAGTTGAGTAACACCCTGAGACTGAAGAACAATTAACACCTTTTTTGTTAATTGTGTTCTCAGTTTTGCCTTGCAGTTACCGGTGCCATAAATCATTTTCCATAGATCTTTTTTAAAATTTCCTATGGTGCAGAATGCAAAATTTAAATACCTGAATTTGGGCTCTGATTAACAATCATATATACTTTCTATTCTTTTATTTAGTTTTACTTGTTTAAATAAAGACTCTAAAAACCATACGATATTTATGCAATGTATTTATTACTGTATCTTTAATACTTTTGAGGCCACATAATTTATTTAAGAGGAATATTCAATGTAAGACTATTATTTTAATATTTACTATATATAGTCCTTATTATAACCTTACCTAGTGTTTCAAAACAGAGGGACATGTCAGAACATGCTGGAAATGCTATACTATAAAATAAAATGATTTTACTTCAATAATTATTTAGAGGCACGCCTTCTTTCCTTTTTAGTTTCTTCTTTTGCTCTTAGCAGCAACACCTATCTTGAACTTTTCTAATTAAGTGCTCACACATTGGTAATCAACTGACATGACACAGAAATATACACTAAATGAAATCTTTAGCCTGTTTCACTTGAATTGGCTGGTTTGCTGTAGAAAACATACCAACAAGTGAATCAATATCTTCCAGAGTCTGGCAATATTGTCTGAGGGATTCTAGGAGTTGTAGTCCAAACAAATCAACCTGACGAAGTTATAGATTCACCTTCTGTTCCCACAAGGGAAAAAGCTTATGGGTACATGCCAATTTGAATACATATACCAGCCTTCACTAAACAGGTAACATCCAGATTTAACCCTTATTCTTTTGTTACTATTTACTAAGGGAGATGGCAAGCGCAGTCCTTTCCCATATTAACCCTTGCTCCATTTTCTTCCTTCCCTCATATCCTCCCACCTTCTTTGCCTTACAGTTCTTTCTTCATATCAGAAAAAAAAGGCTTCCACATACTCTCTTTCTATGAGGTTATCCTTTTGCCTTATGGGAGAACCTCCTCACTTCCCTCTGCTCTAAAGAGAGTTTACTTTTTTTAAGGGTTCTTTGGTGTCTGTCAAGTCAGCCTAGTTCTTATATAAAATCATAGAGTTGGAAGGGACTTCATGGGCTACTAACTCCAACCTTCTGCTCAGTGCAGGAATTCCAGCTAGAGTATCCTCAGCAGGCAGCTGTCCAGCCCTTTTTTTTGAATATGTCCATAGAAAGAGAACCCACCACCTCTCTAGGTAATTGGTTCCACTGCTGAACCACTCATATGTTCAAGAAGTTTCTTCTAATGTTCAATGGAAATCTACTCTCTGGTCACTTGAAACCATTAGATCTGGTCCTATCCTATGGGGTCACAGAGAACAAATGTTCGTCCTCTTCTCTGTGACAGTCCTTTAAATATTTAAATAATGCAATCATGTCACACTCAGTCCTTTCTTTCATTAGGCTGAACATACCCAATTCCATCAAGCTTTCCTCATATATTTTGTTCTCCACACATCTTATTATCCTTGTTGCTCTTCTCTGAACCTGCTCCAACTTGTCTATATCCTTCTTAAAATGAAGTACCAAGAACTGACGGGGGTACTCAAGATGAGGAGTACACAGAATATAGTGGGACTACTATTTCCCTTGAATACGATATACTAGTGTATTTATCTGGCATTGCCTGGGGTTTTATTTTCCTCTTAAGAACTCGCCCAACTGTATTCTCCAGTACCTGTAACTTTTCCCCATATTTCCCAATGCAATCTGTTTTCAGACTATTTACATACAGAGTTTGCGTTCCTGAGGGAATACACTGTTCTCCTCCTTGCTACTAGGTCTCATCTTCATAGCAACCGGTCTATTCCAGTATCTGTAACTTTTCCGCATAGTCCCCAATCCAATCTGTGTTCTCTGGCAACGCTGATGTACTAGCTTTTGGTTTTTTGTGTTTTTTTTGGCTTTTTTTTTGAACTAGTGCAATGGCCTTTATGTTTTTCTGGAAATATTTTTTGTTTTGAATTTCAGCTTTAAGATACTTTACATATGGAACCCATAAAATCTACTGTGTGAGGCAAGAAGACCTTGCAACTATGTTGTGTATGTCACTTTAATTTTTCTCACATATGCCTCCCAAATGTTTTCTGACATCCTTACTGATGGTAGGCCTCATCTCCACAGCAACTGGCCTGAGGCCCAAGAGCTCTCGGCTGAGAATTCTAAAGGCCCCTCCCTAAACTGCCAGCCCCAGGATTCCATGGAAACTTCACAGCCGGCCAATCGTATGAGGTCTTCGCCTGCCTGACACAGGCAAACAGACAAACTCACAAACAGACAAACTTTGACTTTTCTATAGTAGATTAATTATGGGCGGTGATTAAATTTTCAGCCCACTGGTTTGACCCTGATCTCCATATATCTAAGTTTTACACATATATTACATGCTGATGATACTGGCAAATGCTTTTAATAGACAGGGTTTTCAAAGCTTTGGTTCTACCCTAGGAATTGCCCAAGACTTGCACATTTTGTTATCTGAACTGAGCACTGAGACACCACTCATCTGATGTATGGAACAAACTGATCAAATTCCATTTCATAATTCTGAATTTTACAGGTCTTCCAGCAAGACCTTCATGTCTGACCAACTGATATTTTTCACCTGTATGTGCAGAAATGGGAGTGATTCCTATGTCTGCAGAAGCCAGGATTTGAACTGTCTCCAAATTAGGTAGGTAATTACTGAAGGCCCCAACAGCTATACACAATACAGAGACAGAGCTCAAAGAGTTAATAAGTTTCACTACTGATCAGCTCATTAAGTATACCAGCAGCAAGCCAGGCATTAGATTCAATGCCTATCCATCATTTTTAGATACTAGCTGTGAAACCATTGATAAAACAGGACAAAGGATAAAAGGAATACATTGAATTCCACCATGTTCACAGTCTCCAGTCGCTATAAAAAGGCATTAAATGACAACATTATCTGGCACTCTCTAAATGTGTTATGGGATAAAAAAAAAAAGTTTCGTTTATATGAAGAATTCAGTAATTGGTCACTTTCTGTATAGTAACTATCAGAGCAACTGACTAACTACTTTCATAGTATGATGGGCATGAATTCAGGTACTGTAAAAGCCTGAAAATTGTAAGTTAAAAAGAAAAAAAACCAGGAAAGTACAAAAAAAGACTTTCCTAGTTCTTTGCTAATTCTGTTTTACAGTTATTGTGCACGTGAATATAAACTGAAGTTCTGACTTTTAAAAATCACCTGTACTCTATTGTTTCCAATAAAGCTAAAATTTTATGAATCTAAAAATCAATTAGATTTAAAATTATATAACTGTCTTTGGAATATGATAGTCACTGACTTGTTAAGCTAGAAAGGACCAGAAGGTTTTCTAGTCTAGATACATATACTTTAGGAACTGATCCTAAAAGTAATTTATTTGTATTTCTGTCAAATGGAATTACTTTTCCTCCGATATGACTGGAGAAAAATAGACATAGCAGAAGGTTGCCATATACCACTTAATGGTAGAGTACTCTGCATTCCTTACTGGAAACAATGTATCAGATACATCCTAGAACTTCATTTAATTATGTGGTTACATTCCATCAGTGCTTCACAATAACCCCATACAAAAAGATAATGTATGTTGTCCGGGTGGAAGAGGTATTAGCACTGTAAAAAGAGAAGGTTATGCTCTTAAAGTGATTTTGATCTGCAACATACATTAAAAAGTAAATTCATGAAATGTAACTATGCTTATAGATTGATTTGCAGCTATACAAGACTTATCAGTGTGGGTACATTAGTTATAAGTGTCACAGTAATAAGCAAAAGGATTACTAAAAAGCATTTGGAAGGTCATGCTTGGCTTCAGTCTAGCATAATTACTCATTCTAGATGGACCACGCTGCCTGCCAGGAAACAAACTGTTCACTCTGGACCTGTGCCTGGACAAAAATACTTGCAAGATGGGGACCGTAATATGAAACAGCCTCAAGCTATCTGATTTAAAGCAGAGATGGCAGCAGAATCACTGAAGAATAAGTCTTGGCTGACTCTATATGGAATGGCAACATCTGAAACTAGGAAAAGAATTTGGCTCCTTTTATTAGTGTACCTGGCTGTAGCGTATCATACAAAGTTTTTGATTAATACTTCTTGTTGGTTCCCAGATCTGTCATTCCTGAAGAGATGCATCAGTGTATAGCAGAAGTTGGAAAGAATTAGATGCTTCTATCCTAAAACTGTAGGATTGATTGTTGGAAAAATTTTATTTTTCCAAGCCCCAAGGCAAGCAACTGTCAAGAGACCATTCAGTCAAAACAATGAAAATCCATGCTAATATAGTGTTGTTTCAGAGACTATTACTTTCTGTAACTGTTACTCACTTTGTCTGATAATTCTCATGTCACCTTTAAAAACAATCCGCAAAACAGAGATATCTTTTTTAGTTCAAATTGTTGGTCCCAAAAACGGTATCGTTTTTGTGGATTTTGTATTTTGTTGTATCTTGCTGCATGGTCAACATTTCCCCTCCTTTCTTAAGTGAAAACTTTAAAGAGGCAATAGAGTTGGAGGTAAAAACCAGAGATTCTGATGAAATAAACAATTTTACTTTTAATTTCCTTTCCCATTAATGTATGACATACTCACCAATCAGTTTGCTGTCAATCTTGACTTTATCGATTTTAATAAATAAACTCAGTGGTAGAGTTTCATTCGCAACACTAGAAATCTGAAGAATGGGAGGAAAAGATAGTCATTACTTCATTTAGAAATGACTGGATGTATTAATCTATTTGTCCCACACCACGTGGCTTACTCTGCTATGGTAAAATTGTTACTGATGCATCTGAGTTGTATTCACTGTCATATTATCCTAACACCCTTGAGAATGGGAGCTGTTTTTTCATAAAGAGCAAGAATAAGATTAATATATGTTCAAAATGTTGTGCTACCTCATTGTTAAACACACAAAGTTGAGTTGGTATATTTAGTCAAATATGTTTTAAAGAATACTGTCAGTGAATGCTTTTTGTTTTGTCATAGAAAACTACTGTTCAAAGAATTGAGAAAAACATGAAATGAGATTCTGGTCAATACAGGCAGCTAACACTCCAAAATAACAGATATCCCTGCAAGTCTACAAAAACAGATCTTCCCAGAAAAAGCTCCCTCTCCTCTCAGTTCGCTAAGAGGGAATTTCCTCATGTCTCTGTTGCATCCTATTATGCAGCTGGTTCTGACCATAGATGTTTTCATGGCTGCCAAAACAAGTGTGAATGACAAAAAACTTGATCATCCAGATTTGCTGGGGAAGGTCAACAACCCATGCGGTACTAAGCATACAATATTTTTTTATCGCATGCTAACCAGTGTTTTGCATTCACAGCCGCAAGCAAAGAATAAATGTCATAGAAAAGGGGACACATTTCTTACAGGGCAGGGCCAAAAGTAACTGATTATTGGCACAACTTCAGGAGATCAGTATCCACATACTGTGGATAAATATATAAAAGTGGCCAAAAATGTCAGTTCTGATTTTACATACCATGATTTTACAAGTCCAGGAACTGTGCAACGGTGAATGCATTTAGCCTTAAAAGCAAGACAAAACCCATTCTTCAATAAAGCAAAAGAGAAAGTAGTCTTTAAATACACACACATGTTTGCACGTGCATGCGCACACACACACAGGCACACACGCCTAATATTTACCACTGGGCTTTGAAAGTAGAAAGTTCCATCAGCTGCTTGTTCCACCACAGTCTCAAATCCAAACTGGTTATTTCCAATTTTGAAATGGCTACCCTATGAAAGAGAAATATTTGATTTGTAATCTTTCCTCAGACATGAACATGAACAGTAGTTCTGTTGAGCAATACAACTTTCAGCTCTGGAAATAACTAGATCAAATAAAGATCAGTACCAACTGAATTGTGATAATTTCAACAGCAAATATAAGGCAAGAGAGTACGGGCAGCTTAGAAAAAGACTTTGTGACATGTTCTGATTCTCTAAGAGGGCAGCTACTTAACACATTGCAAAAAATCAAAATAAAATAAAATAAAAAATAAAAAAGAGGGAGGAGGGGCAGATATTTGCATAAGATTTGCAACTGCTAATTTAAAGACATTGACTTAAACTTAGAATTAAATATATAGTATAACTGAAACAGAAACACAATCCCTTTCATGCCAGTTCAAAAGACTATAATCAACTGACTTGTGTGCCTATGGTGTTTGCTGTCCTGGTTCCAAGTATTGATGGATTACCTCAAAAACTCTTCTCTCATTTCTAGGGGTTCTTAATTTTTAAACTAGAAATGGGCTGCCTTTCAAACAGAAGAAGCTTTCACAGAAGGGAGCATTCCTTGTGAAGAAGATAGCTTCTTACAATTTTTGCTCAAAAAGAGATGTGGTATGAACATACTATATTTCCCCTAAAAACTCAAAAAAAGTGTTCAACTTATGGGAAAAAGAAAAAATGATTAGCCTGAACATTAAGAACCAATAATGGAATGTTTTTATACAACTGTATTTTTCCCTTCCTGTCAACATGGCAAAATTCCTAAAGAACAGCCAAATACGAAACATGGCAGAGAACTAAGAAATAGTAACATAGGTGAGAAAGTGTTGGTGAAAAGGCCTACAAGATCCAACAGATGGAGAGGGAGAACGTTGTGCCATAAAATCTGCATTTTATTTGTGCATTATAGCGCCTCCTTACCAAATCTAGCAACCTAGGAACTGCCAAATGAAGAATTCCTACATTTCAGCTATGCTACAATATTGAAAGGGATACGCATGAAACAAACAGTGAAAAGAATTTCTGAGAGTCATTAAAATGGTAGCTTGCTGAGAATTTGTGGCAGAAAGGCTCAAGGTGTCCCAAGCCAGGAAACTTCTGGAAGAAAAACTTGATTCTCTGCTTTTTCTTCTTCTCCTTGCCTTGTTAATTAAAGAAAGAGCTGGGAAAGCGGGTGACACAGAGGGGTGGCAAGCAAAGTCTCAGCACTCTTCAATGTCTTTGCCCTCTGTTTCACTTTATATTTTTCATTTTGATGCATCTATGCAACAGGATTAAGATGATTTAGAATGGAACCTGAAGTGGAAGTTATTTAAGAGCAAGGGGAAAAATACGTTTTATGTACTTCAAGAACTTTTGAATAAGTTAGAGCTACGGAACAGACGGCAAGGACAGATTTAGTCTCAGACCTGAGAAAAATGCCCAGGCAAGACAAACATCAATCTGATCAATAATACAAAGCTCCTCAAATTATTTAAATTCTGAAACAGGCAGTGACGGTGACCAAAAACTCAACCTCCAGAAATACTGCAGGAAATTTAAAGGCATGTTGCTCAAGCCATGCATTCTGGTGCCACTAATGGCCTTGACAATGTGATGAAATTTTATAGTGCAATGCCACCTAGGCTTTGCTGTTGTTACGTGTGTTCAAGTTGTTCCTGACTTATCGTGACCCCCAAGGCAAAGCTATTGTGGGATTTTCTTGGCAAGATTTGTCCAGATGGGGTTTGTGTTTGCCATCCTCTGAGGCTGAGGGAGTGTGACTTGCCAATGGTCACCCAGTGGATTTCCATGGTTGAGTGGGCATTTAAATCCTGGTCTCCAGAGTTGTAGTCCAACCACTACACCACACTGCCTCTTGCCATGCAGAAAAAATTATACTAAATAACAGATTGTACTGCAAGCAGACACCTTTAGGTTTCCATTCAACTCATGCATAAACCTTTCCTCTTTCAGTAACCTGATCTAGTTGGTTACAAAAATCTTTTGAATCAAACAGGACCTCTAGTGAACTGTCTTTAAAATAAAAAAAAAAACAAATGAGCAATCAAATGGATGTAAAACTAAACCCACGCCTTCATATGCAGTGCTTAAAGTATACTAACCACAATACCTTTGGTGAACAGTATGACTCCATAGTCATACTGAAAAAGTAAACACAACCAGCCCTCCACATTCATGAGGTTTAGGGGTACAGGACCCTTGCAAAAGTGGGAAAACCACACATTTCAAAATGTATGTATGCGTGAGACAGAAGGTGGCTGAGATATTGTGGAGGGAGCAGGCACCCAGGATCCAAACTAGGTCATGGAAAGGAGAGGGAAAGGCTGTAGATCTGCATGGTGGCCCTATAGTTCCTCTCTTGCTCATCCCCTTCCTTGGGTGTGTGTGTGGGGCATTGGGAAGGGGTTTGTGGTCCTGAGAACCTGGACTGCGATCTGTCCTTAGCTGGCCAGGCAGTGGCTGGTGCAGGAGGAGGACCAGAGTTTTTAGAGGGCTCTGTGGCCTGATTGGAGCTGCCAAGAGGCAAGGTTCCCCCCCTCCGCCAAAGAAGTGCTTGATGGTGGTGGAGGCAGGGGTTGGAGAAACTTGCAAATAATAAAATCCGTGAAAGTGAAACGTGCAAATGTGGAGAGGCTAACTGTATACTTTTAATAGTGAGGGAACTACCCATATTGGTGGAGCCTTTCCCCTCAATGAGGTATCAGTGATTATGAATCCCATACCCAATCTGCACCAAAACCAGGAGAGCGTGTTGACAGCCTGACAGGGCAGATCTTGGATCCTAACTACAGCACTAATTGAGGACCACACCTTTCTGTTGTTATCCTTGACCTGATCTTCCCATAACTTATACTTTTTAACTTCATTCACTTACTTACCTACTATTAGGTTCTTCCCTTCCTTCTGGTTGCTAAAGGTGCCTTGTGGCACCTAACGAACCTTATATTTGAATGAGGATTTGACCCTGATCTCTTAAGATTGTTACTGTTGGACCTCAATGCTTCTTTACTTATACTTTAAAATGGGGAAATAACAAATTGAATCCCCAGATTGGGAGAAAATATTGGGTTTCCATGTTCATTATCCAGCTTTTCACTTTAATTACAGTGTATAAAGAAATAAGAAATAATATGATGCTCCACACAATGGAGTATCTTCAACCAAGAAAACATGGAAACGACAATGACAACAGTGGATACTTGCAACCTTAAGCTAAATAAATCAGGAGCTGGTATATCTTTCACACATAGAGCTTTTTCAGACCCCAGGAACTGAATATTATTCAAGACCAGTTTGGTTCTACAAAGTTTTGCCATTTCACAAATTAGTAGAGAAGTGTTGGGCTACACTTTGGACCTACGGACATTGACTTTGAGTCAACAGTAACATCTCACTGGCAGGAATAATATTCACAGTACAACTGTGAGAACCATTCAGGAATGCTAGTGGGTCTGGTAGCCTGAGAGATGGTAAATCAATAATTTTAATATATTTATTTAAATAATCCTTTCTGACTTCTCTGCTGGTAACTCAAAACAAGTATGGAGATTTGGCTGGCACATGGACTGATTCAAGGAGTAAGGTTGTCATTTGCATACAATCACTTCTCAGACATAAAATGGCTTTTCTCAACAGAAGAGGAATAAAGTCCAGTTTATTCATGGACTAGTTAGACTTGAAAATTGGGGAATGGGGGAATAACAGATGGAATTCCCCAAACGCCTAATGGAAATGATGGGCTGTCTTCTTTATTAGCAGTCCATAGGTCATGGTCATCCATATTAGAACAATAAAGGAGCTGCATTACAGTGCAAAGACAGTGTCTTTCTGATACCATTTGAGTTTTTCAGACAGATTGTGTCCCTGCCTTACCATAACACTGCCACCACCTTACAGAGGGTCTTTGGGACTTGATATATTACCTTCTATTAAAATATGACCAACCCCACATGTACACAGCTAAAGTTGCTTCTCATGTCTGAGAAATGTACTACTTCTGGTACTATAGAGAAAGCACCCTCAACAATGAACTCATTTAGGAATAATTCTTACTATTAACCCTCAGATCATCCCCGCATCAGTTATTTCAAGTGTGTGGGTACAGACAGAACAGGGTTACGTATTTATTTTTGTTTATAGTTTAGCACAGATGCATAACACCCACTCCATACATTTTTCCTTACTGCAGTCACATTCATATCCTGTAATTAAAATCCCACCGGTACTGAGTGCTACATCCAAGGTGAAGCACACGAGGCCCTGGATTACATTTAAAATATCTGTCCACTGAATGTGAAATTTTAACCTCTCTATGGGCTTGATTCCAGAGATTTCTGGGGAAAGAGTAAAACCTTTCTTAATGGACCACTGTACCATAAGTTATGTTCACACAGAAGTCACATCTCAACCCTTGCCTCTAAGTTTCAGGATTATAACATTTATAACAGAACTTTTCAAATTTGGACAATAGACATTTTGACAGCCCTGAATGCTGTTTCTTAAACCTGTTTCTTCTTATACCATATCGTCCTTTGCTTCTGAAGAAGTCTGCCACCTCTTTTCATTCCATGTGGTCTACTTCCTCAATGACTATGAGGTTCTGATGTAGAAGCAAAGAAAAGTATGTGGAGTTCTGAAGAAGCAATGGACAAGAGGGCTATACAAGAATCAAGTTTAAGACAGCACAAAAAACCACTGAGGGGATGGGCCCAAGTTAACAGTTCTGGACACCAAGGACAAAAAGATCTTGGGTACAGTAAGACACCCCCCACCTCATTCTTTCTCTGGATTGCTGGCTACTGTTATTTCCCCTATAATATCAAGTGATCTCCAGTCAGGAGTTTCACTGATGGAAAAGCCACAGTTGCTCTTCATCTTGGACCTGGGAAAACAACAATAGCAAAAGCTAAAGAGCAATTTGGGAACCTTTGCTTTAAGAGCTATTTATATAATTCATTTTCCATTACCTGTGGTAGAAAGAAAAGCTGCTCTGCAATTCCAGAATATTTTGCTTACCAACAGGAAGTGGGAAAAGTAATAAACTCTTTTTATCACCACTGATAAATTTCATGGTAATGATTTTTGCTAGAGGATAAGTCTATGAAATATAGCAGACACTTAAACAAGAGATAAAGTCTTTAGATGAACGTAGTTCTCTATGCATTGTAACTTTAGGTCCAATATCATAAATACTAAAAATAAACCAATGAACTCAAAAACATTTACACTCAAGATCCAACAGTGTTCTTCCATATCCACTGCCAACCAAATCAGGCCTTTCTTCCCTGGCCCTGATTGCAGTCACCTGTGGTGCCAAAAATCTAAGCCAGAAGGTTCTTCTAGAGTATATTTTTTGGAGACAGCATGGAGTTGCAGGAGGGAGGGGAGATCACTAATTCCAAGCGAAATAGTGGGATCCAATGGAAGCACATAATTCAATCCTGCTCCAGGTTCTTAATCCTTTTCCACTACTACCAAAGTATAAAAGGTGTCATTCTAAAGACCATCATATTTCCTTATCTAATTTATCCCAGTTATAATACCCAGCATAGCTATGAATACAGAGAAAGGATTATCAAGACTTGATCATCACCCACATTAAATGGACATGTGTATGTTTTTCTTAATTTGCCTTCAAGAAAACAGGAGAACAAACATGTGCTATTTTATTTTTAATTTTCTTGTGGCACAAAATTGTTGCTGATGTATCAATTTTTAAAGAAGGCTAGAGTGCCATTGCCCCAAAAGAGCAACCTTACCTACAGGGGCTTGTGCCAATGAAATATGAAGCAAATGTAAAAAGTGGGTCTTCCTTATGTGTGGCCTCAGCACATGTGCTCATGTGAGGCATTGTCTCCCTATACCTAAAATGTCAGGAACTTTGCATGCATTAGGTGTTATGAGACATGAGCATTCACAATTCTTTTTTCTTAGGCGGGGTTCCTGAAACGGAAGTCCTATATATATGGAGGGCTGACTGTGTATAAATTCTTTTTATTTAGTGCTTCATCCATTCACACAACAGAAGAGCATTTGAGAATTGCTAGGTTGTACACATTGAAGCATAATTCAAGTTCGATTTACCTGATAATGATCTAGATTCTTCCCTTCAAAAAATACTTTTGTTGAGACTTCCACAGGTATTATTTCAGGATTGGGATTTAGAAAGTGTGGACATTCTTCTGCCTAGAAAATAAACATTTTATATATCATTAAAAAAGGAAAGAAATCCTCTGCCACAGAAGATCAAATATTTTTGGGACAATTTTTTTTTTTGTCTGTTCTGAAAACGTTTGTGCAAAATGACAAATTTTCTTCAGATTTTCAAATGAGACATGCTAAAAATTATTACAACATATGCCAAACCGTTCCACCCATTCCTGAAATTTCTTCCTATCTTTTCTCTTCCACTATGCCCAATGTAGGATCATGCCATTGTCTCACAATCAGGTAAGAAACATGGAAGGGAAGAAAATATGGCTGGGATTCAGACAAACATAACAAAATGCAGACTTTTTCACATCCTATATACTGCCTGCTCATAATACTCTACTGTTTTACCATGTTTTGTTTAATTCCATCTTCATCTGGAGACACATCTTCACAGATATGGTTTTCCCTATCCCACTGGCAATTCCATCTACTGCTTGCACAAGAATAGCACCTGCATGGATAAAGGTATGGTATGAAAGATTATATTAAAATATGGTCAGCTTCAGCCAAGCTCTTCCAGCAGAAAAAAAATCAGCTGGACAGAAAAACTTAAAGATTGATTAAATGACCATAGGCAAGTAATCTGCATATTTGCAAATGCTTACTGTGTCAGCCATCCTAATACAAACCAGGGGACCCTTAAGCTTTGCCTTGAGTAAGCTTGATTCAGCAAGCCAAGAAAATTTGTCTTTGCCTTTTCAAGTATACAATTGACAAAGCAAAGTTGAATAGAACTGTGTTAACTTAGATATATTGTCAATGAAGGTCAAATGCAGTGGACCAGAAACATCATCAAGACCTAAAGTCTCCAAAATACAACTTATGGATCCTGAATGAAGCACCCAGTGAGGCAAAGTGTTGCTTTAAAAAAGCAACACTTTCTTCTTCTCCATATCCATACAAACTGAGCCGCAGAAAAAAATAAAAAAGCTGACTGCAGCTGTCTTGCCAATGCCCACAGATATGTCTTCCTCATTTTTTGAGAAAACTGACATTGAACTCAAAGATTATTAAAGTTTGTGTGCATATAGCATGGAGAACAAGAGACAAAAAATTGGAGTAAGCTGCTAAATACTTACGGTTCATTTTCAATACGATTTATTGCTTCTCCACAGTCATAAAAAGGATATGTACCCGATGCAAAAAATATATGATCACCAAAGGTCAGATTCAGAGGAACCAAGACATAATCTGCAAAAAAAAATAAAAAATAAAAAAATTAAACATTAATTTGATCAAGGATGTTTTATAATTTATGCAACACTAATGCTTTAGTGTTAACAACAGTACCATATCAGTGCCTGCTCAAGACTTTATATACTCTACTGAAGCATTTCTTGAACTTGGCCTATTGTGTGATGCTTCTGTCTAAATGAAACTGTATTAAATCTTCAGAAAATAAAAGGTAAAAAGGGAGATGGGGAAAACATGATAAAATATTTAGAAGTCCTACTACTGTAGGGAGATGCCTCTTTGAAAGGGATAAATATTCCATTACTGAAAATGTAAGACTGAAAACAAAGAAAAAGAATAAGATGCATTAATTCAGAAGGAAATTTTAAAATCTCTTTTCTTGGAAGCTTTATATTGACAGTATGTACCACTTGTCTTTTATGAATTTTACACTAAGAATAAAGTGGATGATGTTACGATTTCTGAAATAACCAATATGTGCTCAAAATAATAAGTTGAATCTAACATTTTTAGAAAGCTGGTCTATTGCATACACTTCCTCTATTAATGGGTTTCTAATCTGGATTATTACTGCACACAGCTGAAGATCTATATATAGAAATTGGGACTTCCTCAGTGAGACTCCAGCTATTCCTCTTATGGAAATCATTAAACCCCTCTGACAAGCTATTTCACAAGCTATTGAGCAATTTCAAACTCAGCTTTCCTCTAACAGCTTTTTGAAAGAGTAGTGACAGCTCAGATTTAAGCCCACTTTATGAAAAATTCTGCTGAAAATTCCAGGTTGTTTTTCACTTTAGCTTATATTCAGGGGTCAGATGAAAATTGGACCTTTTTTAAAAAAGACGACAGTTAATTCAGAGTTCTAGTTTTTAAAAACTGATACAGTATTTACAAAGAACATTGATTATCTGTCAAATCCTTTCAAGATAAATGAGTGTGACCTGAAGCATTTGTTACACATGCCACTGGGATCCACTTACTCAGTTGCAACAGTCTGCAAGAGAGGGAGTCATGTAGCCAAGTATGTATTTTAAACTTTACAGAAAGCCACAGATGAACAAATTTGTTGCATGTTCAATAATTATCAAGCAACAATAGGGATAACCTCCTAAAATGCCTGTGTCTTTGGAATCTGGTACACAGTTGATCCTTGACCTCTAACCAGTTGTTTAAAAAAAATGGAATGTCAGCTCGCAAACAGTCACATAGACCCACTTCCATTCCACACATTACCTTGAGGTTCCCTCACACTCGTTGTGCATCTTGTGTGAATGCCTTACATTTTGATACTCAGTCCCCAAGGAAGATTGGACAGTTCTCTCCTTGCCTTCCTTCCACCAGCAGGTGAAAACTTTCCTATACTACCAGGGTGTCAGGAATTGATTTTGATGGGGTTTTAATGATCCTGTTTTGTTGATTTTTTTACATGATTTTAACTGTGTAGAATGTGTATGTGTGTGTGTGTACATGGTTTGCGTGTATATGTATGCGCATGTGGATGGTTTTAGTTCGTAGGCTGCCTTGAGTCCCCAAACAAACAAACAACAATAATAATGTGATATTTAGAAGGGAGGCTTCCATGCATACAGATGTATACTACAGCAGGGCTTACATACTTCTTAGGTGTATATTGCCTTCTTGGATGGCCAATTAGAGCTTTATTTCATCTTGGAAGCTGTGGTGAGATGCAGACTTGCTTCACGCCACTACCAAGCGTAGAAATGTCATCCGCATTAACTATACAGTCATCCATATTTTGGCTGTGCCAGTTAGGGCTTACCTGTGTGTACCATAGCTATTTGGGGTTTTGTATTGCATTTTTACTGGAGTAAGTCAAAGTGTAAATGTGGCATGCTCAAGCAGTGCATAAAGCATGAAAGCTTTTCTCCTTCTCAGAAGCACTGACATCCAATTCTCTTTTAGAGAGAAGTTGCTGTCAATGTTTCTAAGGAAAAAATGGATTGCAGTGCAAAGCAAAATGGACTGAAATAAAATAAAATAAAATAAAAGCTTGTGCCTTCCTAGCAACTAGTACAAGTAGTCTGCTTCAAGCTTTGAAAAGCACGTGAACATATACTGCTGTCTCTTTACCTTTCCCTTTTGTTGTTGGAGGAATTTCATTAGGAGGCTGACAGATAATAGCCTCTCCCTGTAACTCTGCCTGATGGTGTGTTTCACCAAAATGGCACCAAAGCTGGTCATCTTCATTTAAATCTGGCAAAGGAGTTACGGTCAATTCTACCTGGAATCACAAGAAGAACAAGGCTGATAGATAGAAAGAAAGCAAGAAATATGGACAAAGCTATCAGTGTCCTACTGGAGGTCCTAGACTGAATGCGTAAAACAGATAAAAGTAAATTCAAGAGTGGAGAAAAAATGACCACTACATGTAATTTTTAAGATTACAATAAAATCCCTTTCTTCCAGCAATTTTCAAAAAGAAAATTGTCCTTCTTATGCTATTAAAGAATCCATAATGGTGTGGTAAGACTTTATGTTTGAGAAACAAAAAGTATATTGCAAACGGCACATGCATAACTAATCTTTCAGGTCAACTATTTTTATTTTGGAGTACCAAATGAACTTAAATTATTTCAATCACAAGATAACAGGAAATGCCATGACCAACTAAAATTGGACAAAAATTCTATATCAGAAGCTGTCTGCTCTGCTTAGAAGTTCTTTCACACTGGTGGGATTTTGTCCCAAGAATAACACAAATGTCAAATAATCTGAGATGTGTTGAGAGATTTGTGGGTATTCTCAAAATAATCTTTCCTCAGGCAACATAATGCAGTTCTCTCAGCTATTAAACCATTAAAAGCCCCCTCTGTTTCATTAGTGATACTAGACTAGGTTACCACAGGAATTTCTACCCAGTAAAAATGGAAGGTTATACATACCAGACACTTAGAAATTTAATGTTATATTTTCTATTTTAACTTTGTTATTTGATACTCATATAACCTTTTTGTTTATACTGTGATGACCTATGGTGATAAGCAATTAAATCTGAACTAAAAAACTTTAGCAAAACAGATTTAAAAGGTATAACAACAGTCTCAAAGTGGCTATGAAAGCAAAGGGTACAGAAGTTTGAATTAAATTGTAATTTGCGGGGGGGGGGGCTTTAAAAAAACTGAGGGAAGTTGGGTGACACTGTGTTATTTGTGGGTAAGGGTGCCTCTGTTCCCAGTACTGTGCTCAATACCTATTTGTCCCTCTTCCTCTCTGTGAAAGTGGATATAGGAATTTCTGAGAAATTTCTGCATTTTCTGCAATTGTAGAAGCACTCCAGGGCTTTAGAGTTTATCTACCTCTAAGAAGGTGACCAAGGGAAGATGTGTGTGTTTTTATTGCCAAGTTGTATACCACCGTCCTGTGCTTGCAGCCTTTCTAGCTACTCCCTAGAAGCCCCCTAGACAACGTAACCTTTTGGCTTCTTCTCCTGGAGATGCTGCCTGCTGAATATACCTGAAAGCTAAGCTAAGTTTTTGTTGTTTAAAAGATCAATAAAAACCAACAGAGAATTTAACAACAACAAAAACAACAACAGAATTTCAGTTTTAATGAAAAACCCCAAGGGTATCTAGTATTCTAGAAAGTTCTCTTTGAAGCTCCTTGAAGTGAGATTGCAAAAACACAGGAGAACGGCACATGAGTTGCGAAATAAAGCACACACACAGCTTGGCCACCTTGTTACAGCTAAATAAGCACAGAAACGCCATAGCCCTACACTGTGACACATTTATCAGAAATCTCTCACCACTTCCCACAATTCTTAGACACAATTACTTTTTCTAGTCTTTCCTCCAAGCAATGGACAAAATTAATTAGACAAAAATACTGTCATGGTGTCATCTCCTCCTCCTCCTTCCGACCATTACAAACTATAAGAAAAAATGGTTGAAAAACACATCTTTTGAGGGTCAAGAATCTTTGACAAGAACAATCTTTGCACTTTCTGTTTTATTCTATAAAAATTTGCACATGGTTGTTTTGAGCAGAAAACATCATTTTCTGTGCAGAAAAATACTGTTTTCTACATAGAAAATGTATCTGCTTATTTGTTCTGTGCAGTGTTCACAAGTGTTAAATAAATACCAAGGTGAACTCGAACTCTTAATACAACAAAATAAATATGATTTAATAGGCATCATTGAAACCTGGTGGGATAAGTCTCATGATTGGAATATAGGAATGGGGGGTATAACCTATTTTGCAGAAATAGACCAAACAAGAAAGGAGGAGGAGTAGCCTTATATGTCAAGCATGTTTTCATCTGTGAAGAGATCCATGACTTAAACCCGGGAAGCCAAGACAAGAACATCTGGGTAAGAATTAAGGGAGTGAGAAACAATAGGGGTGTGATTGTGGGGGTTTGCTATAGGTCTCTGGTGGATGAGGCCTTCCTGGAGCAGATAACCACACATTCAAAAAAGGGGGATGCAGTAGTAATGGGAGATTTCAACTATCCTGACATTTGTTGGCAGTCAAACTCTGCCAAGACCGCAAGGTCCAACAGGTTCCTTGCTTGCCTTGCAGACAATTTCATGGTCCAGAAGGTGGAAGAGGCGACAAGGGGAATCGACTGCTTTAGATCTTATCCTGACCAACAGGGATGACCTTGTTGATGAGGTGGAGGTGGTGGGATCCTTAAGGGGGAGTGACCATGCTCTTTTGGAATTTGTCATTCAGTGGGAAGGAGAAGCCAGACACACATCCTCGACTTTTAAAAAGCTGATTTCTGTAAACTTAGGGAGTTACTTGCCAAAATCCCATGGTTAAGAATACTGAAGGAGAAAGGAGTTCCTGATGGATGGGGGTTTCTTAAAAGTGAGATACTTAAGGCACAATTGAAAACTGTGCCAATAAGGAGGAAAAAGGGCAGGTGTCTAAGGAAACCGGAATGATTGACTAAAGAACTCTCAGCTGAGCTAAGTGTTAAGAGAAGCATGTACAGGAAATGGAAGAATGGTGAAACCACCAAAGAGGAATTCAAGCAAATAGCCAGGATATTTACGCAGAAGGTCAGAAAAGCTAAAGCGCAGAATGAACTCAGGCTTGCCTATTAAAAAGCACAAAAAGGTCTTTTTTAGATATGTCCGCAGCAAAAGGAAAAACAAGAAAATGATAGGGTAGCTGCGTGGAGAAGATGGCCAATTACTAATGGGGGCAACAGAGAAGGCAGAACTACTCAACACCGTCTTTGCCTCAGTTTTCTCCCAAAAGGACAGAAGTACCCAACCTGGGTGGGGGAGCAGGTGAGGAAGGGGGGAAATGCAGCACAGAATAGGTAGGGAAGTAGTACAGGAATATCTGGCTAAACTAGATGAATTGAAGTCTCCAAGGCCAGATGAATTACATCCAAGGATATTAAAACAACTGGCAGAAGTCATTTCTGAGCCACTCGCAATAATCTTTCAGAACTCTTGGAGAACAGGAGAAGTCCCAGCAGACTGGAGGAGGGAAAATGTTGTCCCCATCTTCAAGAAGGGAAAAAAAGGGGACCCAAATAATTATCGCCCAGTCAGCCTGACATCAATACCAAGAAAGATCCTAGAGCAGACAATCAAACAATCAATTTGTAACCACTTAGAAAGCAATGCCGTAATCACTAAAAGTCCATATGGATTTCTCAAAAATAAGTCATGCCAGACTAATCTTATCTCTTTTTATGATAGGGTTACAAGTTTGCTAGATGAAAGGAATGTTGTAGACACAGCAAATCTTGATTTCAATAAGACCGTTGACAAAGTTCCCTATGACATTCTTGCAAAGAAGCTTATAAAATGAGGGCTGGGCAGGGCTATTGTTAGGTGGATTTGTAATTGGTTGACTAACCAAATCCAAAGGGTGCTCACCAATGGCTGCTTTTCATCCTGGAGAGAAGTGACTAGTGGGGTGTCACTGGGTTCTGTCCTGGGCCCAGTACCATTCAATATCTCCATCAATGACTTGGATGAAGGAATAGAGGGCATGCTGATCAAATTTGCAGATGACATCAAATTGGGAGGGGCTGCTAATACCCCAGAGGGCAGGATCAAATTTCAAAAAGACCTTGACAGATTGGAGAGCTGGGCTAACAAAATGAATTTCAACAGAGAGAAATGTAAGATCCTACACTCAGGCAGAAAAAATGGAATGCACAAATATAGGATGGGGGATGCATGGCTGGATAGCAGTACATGTGAAAGGGATCTAGGAGTCTTGGTAGATCACAAGCTGAACATGAGTCAGCAGTGTGACATGGCAGCCAAGAATGCCAACGTGATTCTGGGTGCATCAATAGGAGCATGGTGTCTGGATCAAGGGAGGTAATGATAATCACTCTATTCTGCATTGGTTAGGCCTCATTTGGAATACTGCATCCAGTTCTGGGCAACTCAATTTAGGAAGGATATCAACAAGCTGGAACATGTCCAGAAGAGGGTGACCAAAATGGTGAAGGGTCTGGAAGCCATGCCCTATGAGGAATGGCTTAGGGAGCTGGGTATGTTTAGTCTGCAGAAGAGAAGGTTACGAGGGTACAAGACAGCCATGTTAAAATATTTGAAGGGATGTCATGTCGGGGAGGGAGCGAGCTTGCTCCAGAGACTAGGACAAGGAGCAACGGATTCAAGCTGCAGGAAAGGAAATTCCATCTGAACCTCAGGAAGAACTTCCTGATGGTCAGAGCTGTCCAGCAGTGGAATATGCTGCCATGGAGTATGGTGGAGTCTCCTTCTTTGGAGGCTTTTAAGCAGAGGCTGGATGGCCATCTCTTGGGAGTGCTTTGATGTGTGTTCCTGCATAGCAGGGGGTTGGACTGGCTGGCCCCTGTGGTCTCTTCCAACTCTATGATTCTATGATTCTATGTTTTCTACAGAAAAAAGAATTTTTTTCACAGAAAAAAGGCGTTATCAATGCAGTAAATAATAGCACTGTCTAGAAATATTGTGATCTAGAGAAAAAAAATGATTGTTTGCTGTAATGAAAATGTGGGGAGGGGTTGCACATAAAATCATGTGACTTTTGTGCAAAATAAGTCCTGAATTCCAAATTATCCTTCAAATAGACAAAAATTGCATGGTTTTTTTTCAAGAGGTTTTTTTTGCAATAAGAATTAAAAAGTTCATTCCTTCCGATGAGTAAATTAGTGACTCAGTAACCACACATCCTGGCTCATCAGTCTGTGCTAATCTTTATATGTTGTTTGAAGTAGCCAGTCCCAGTGGCAGACTGAAGAAACACATGCAGTTATACTATGGGAATGTAAACATCTTGCATAGGGAGTGCTGGAGTCTTCCAATAAAAAACAGAATGACTTGGCAGTTTTCGGGAGTTGTCCTAGTCCACCTGGAAGAAAGTCTAGATTCCAATGCAGTAGAAAAAGAATCAGCTATTCCATAATCTCAGAATATGTCCATCTTTTCCCCTCTCTGGATAGAACTCCTGCTGAAACATTAGCAAAGTGGGCTTTATGCTTTCTCATCTTGCCTTAAACCCCCTCCCCTCCCCCATTAATAATGCCGCATCTATGCACCACCACTCTTCCCCCACCCCTTTCCAGTCTCTCTTTTGCGTGGTTTTCTTTCCAGTGCAAATGTAACATCTATTTAGCACAGGAGTTATTCAAACTTTTCCAGCATAATTAAAGCACGTTAACCACACAACAACAATTGCCAGAGGACACAGCAGGAGTCACAAGTCAGGCTGGAAAGAATCAAGGCTCTTGTTTTGGAGGGATAATAAAGACAGACTTTCCCTAAAACACCCCATTCAGAACTGGAGAGATGAAGCAACACTTTGGTTGCTGAGGGACAGAAGTGAGAAGTTTTCTGACAAAGAGTTATGTCTGGTGGCTTCATGAGCCTCAGGGAAAAATGCCAACAAAGCATTCAAGTGTTTGATTATTTCTGTGATATACGGAAACAGGGAACCAGAAAGAAGATGAGAGAATAGCTTGTGTTAAAAAGTTTTTTGAATTGACCAAGACAGCTAAGAACACAAAGAGTTATCTGAGTGTTCCCTTTTTGCAATTATTTCTCATTTTGCTATTTCTCCCAAATAGCCTTCTACCACTGTGCCTGTTAAGTAATAGTATGGCCTATTTTTCCTATCTGAGACTGTTTTTCCCTTAGGAAATGTGACATTCCTGTGGTGAAAAAATGAACCATACTAAAAGGTGAGCCTAGCTCTACGTCCAGAGAATGGATAAGAGTGAGAACGCACAGTGTGCATCTCTGAGTCCTAAGATACATAATAAAACACTTTTCTTCTTCACAGCAGTTTCCCTGCAACCCCACCCCACCTGCACACAGTCTTCATTCTAAAAATTAATAGGCTTACTCTATCAATCCACACATAGGTATCCCATTTAGTTGGTCTGGAAAGGGATTGCCTTTAAAGTTGTTATTTAAAATTGTTATCTTGTGAGTCCTCTTGAGAAAGGGCAAGAGTAGACAACAGTGGTCCTCTAGATATTTTTAGATTGCATTTCCCATGATACCTCATTGTTGGCTATGTTGGCTAGAGATGCTGGGAGTTGCAGTCCAAAGTATCTGTAGGCCTGTACTTTACCTATTCCTGATGTAAAGGAAAAACAGTTTTAACAAAGTTGCTTGCTTTGTGAATACAAATCTCAGAATATAGCACTAGTCTTGAGTTGCTGCCTCACTCTGTTTTATTTACGTATGTACCTACAAAGGCCAGAATACCTTAAAGGCACCAGATCCTGTCTTATCTTGGAAGCTTGGCAGGGTAAGCCCTGGCTAGTTCTTGGATGTAAGACCAACAATGGATACCAGGTGCTGTAAGCTATATTTCAGAGGAAGAAAGTGGAAAAACCACCTCTGAGTATTCCTTGCCTCAGAAAATCTTATGTAATTCATGGAGTCACCATAAGTGTCTTGAAGGCGAATAGCATACATACACACACATATATTTGTATCTGTGTATCATCCATACAATTTTTAATGCTTTGAAAGGAAACTCTGAAGTAGAGCTCTGAATAAACATAAAGGTTATTTTCACTATTTTAAAGACCTAATTTGTATTAATTGCTATAAAGTCAGCTTTGACTTGTGACAACTCTATGGATGAGAGACTTCCATGACACCCTGCTATTAACAGCCCCAACAAGCTCTTGCAGATCAGAGCCAATGCTTTCTTGATTGAGTCTATCCATATATAATGCATCTTCCTCTTTCCCGACTGCCTTCCACTTTACCAAGCATAATCATCTTTAATTTATCTAACAGGAAATACCTATTAGTGCTTTCATGCTGTGCAAAATACATTGCTAAAGATATGTCTTCTGGAATGTGCTATCCCAGAACATAGTAGAAACAGCTCTGAAACCTACTTCCAGACGATGTTGAAGTTAAGGTTCAAATTCAGGATTAAGTTTTTAATTTGTCACAGTTAGTCAGAGTTGCTTCTTAAAATGATGCAGCATGACCATCATAGCCCTGGCTGATATTTGGACCAAAAATAAATATTGTGCTTCTGTACATCTCACTTCTGGTAATCCATCCAGAGTTTGTTAAACAATTCTCCATTAAATTAACACTGCAAAACTGTTAGTTCAGTTAGATCACAAACCAGGATTGCAAACTAATTCTAGTTGTATTCAAGACTAAAGTCTGAATGCAAAACTCCAGAGGTTGGCATTAAGTCAAGTGAAGAAATCGCAATAGCAATAGTGCAAGAAAGAAGGAAGGAGTGTGGGAACATGATCATTTTTGGTTCTGTAAACCATGTTTTATTCAGATCAAGTTCTTATGTCAGAATTGAGCCCATGACTATCTAGAGCAGTGCTACTCAGGCTATCAGATGTGGGGAAACCAGCATTTTTTTCATAATGTGCCTTGGACCAGAACCATACTTGGGCCTACTGGCTACAACTGTTTTCTTCCTTTCCTGGAAACCTGTTGCTGATTTGCACTTTAAGCAGCACTGACTGAGAGCATTTTGAGATGATTATCCTGTCAAAAACATGAAATGGTTGAATAAATCACAAATAAAGCTTAATATAAGTCAATTCAATATAAACAGATATCTTTCACAGTAAAAGCAAGCTCAGTATTTCATCTGTACCTGGACTTTTTTTTTTTTTTTTTGGGAGAAAAACTATCTTGAGATTTTGGGCAGGAATAAGTGATTATTCTCTAGGAAATAGATTGCAGCATGAGAAGGAAGAAAACAATACCTCATCAAACAAATTCTATGGGGAAATACTTCCTTTAGAAGACTGTGGCCACTTCCGCACTAGACTGTTATAGTGCTATTATTCCACTTTCAACATTGTATGGAATCCTGAGGTTTGCAGTTTAAAGAGTGGTCTCAAAGGCCCCTTTCTAAACTGCAAACTTCAGGATTCCATAGGATGTTGAAAGTGGAATGATAGCACTATAGCAGTCTAGGGTGGAAATGGCTTGTAAATTAGGGATGGAAAAACATCAGACTTGTTGGATCTCCTTTTTCTTCTTTTAGAAGAACCCCAAGAACTACCAATCACACACTGGTGCACAAAATAAATAAACAAACAAACAAATAACACAGGAACAAATAACAAGCCCAGGGATTCGCTTTTGAGTATCAGAATTGAACTGAGTTCACAATATCTCTCACAGAAGTCCGCTACTGATTACTCTTGATCTTTCTATAGCAAGAATCATTTTGTCCCTGGCACTGCTCAGCAACTGAGAATCAGATATTTTGATAAACAGGGCTGTCAATAACAGGATGTCTTAGAGGCCTCTTGTTCACAGGTTTTCCCATAAGTCAAAGTCAACTCAATGGCAATTAACAATAACAAAAACTTCAAATAACCCAGAACTCTAACATTAGATCCCTATCTACCTTCTGCTCACCTACTGTAAAACAATCATGCAAGCAAGTATATGCAATTTATAAATTCTTTACATTTCTATAGCGCACACAAAACACTCATGCATTTACCTTGCCTGGGGCTCTCCGGCTCATATTTTGAGGGTTAGCACTTGTAATATTCAAACAAACGCCATCAGGGCTCCAGAGCCAGTTATTAGCCCTAGCTGATCTTTCACAGTCTTTTTTCCTTGTGCATCTGAAAGAAGTGATAATATTTAATATTTATCCAAACTATATTTGTATTTAAAAATCAGCCTCATTAATAAAAAAGAACATTCAAACATGTGTGAAAAGACAGAGGACGTGCAATACAGAACGTGTCTTTAACATTTCATTTCTTTCTATTTACTTATTGTTCCTTATGACAGCATAATTACCTGTGTACATTCTCAAATCACATCAGTAAATGTACAAATATTTATCTTAAATGTAATTCACTATGTACCAGTGAAAAATATAACCTAATATTCAGGAATGATATAAAGGAAATGAAATTTGGCAGCTAAGAAAATAGATTGTTCCAATAGAGTGCATGTATTTGGACTGCTCTGTTTATTCTTTAACATACAGGTGAACCACGTGTAGCTCTCCACATTTTACTAGACTGCAGCTTCCACTGGCCCTGGCCTGTGTACCCAATGCTGAAGGATGATGGAAGCTGCAGTCTAATATAATCTGGAGGCCAAATGTTCCCATCCCTGCTTTAATAGTCTACATACCAGGTATCATAGGTATCTATTTTTACTCCAAAGCTTAGCCTCTCAGTGCTTTTGCAAAAGGTGCAGAGGAAAGCAAACATCTCTGGTTATGCCATCAGCTTTTTCTCACTGCTTGAAAAACCTCTAGGGGCTAAATACATTAAAGGTACCGGATCCTGTCTGATCTTGGAAACTAAGCAGGATCAGCCCTGATTAGTACTTGGACAGGAGACTGCCAATGAGTATCAGGTGTCGTAGGCTATATTTCAGAGGAAGGAACTAGCAAAAGCATCTCTGAGTACTCCTTGTCTAAAATACAAAAACAAAAAACAAACAAAAAACAGCAACAAAACCCTATGAAATTCATGGGATCACCATAAGTCGACAGGTGACTTGAACGTGCATACACACACACTGGGCAAGCTAAGGAAAATCCCTGAAGTACAATCCACTTCTGGCTTCTCTGTGTTCAGATTAAATAATAGCACCAGCACCAAGCGGTGGACAAAAGGTGAACCTACTGCAGCTTAATATTTTACCAACATACCTTTATGAAATGTAACAAAATAAAAATATGAGATGCCTAATAATATATAAGAATAGCCAAAAGTATTTAATCTGCAGGGATGAGCAAATTCTGGGGTTCTGATTAGGGCCTATCTCTTCCAGACTCACCATAGGTAAATTCTACTTTTCTAAGAAAAATTTCTGGGGGAAGCAGAACAAGGTCTTGAGGAGCAACGGTGCTTTAAGTGTGAACATCACTTCTTGGAGACTGCAAATGCATGCATGACCCACAGTCCATGGGCTCCCCACCCTGTAACAAAGCAAACTCATGGGGAAGTTGTTAGTACTGTCTTGGATTTGAACAAAAATCTTTCTCAGCTTTAAGGAACAACGCTGGGAAATTCTGAAAGCAAAGCATATGTTCTATAACTGGATTATGGCTCAGTTCCATGGGTATAAATTTTGCTTTTAATTTGATATAAGTTATTAAACAGAACTAAATTAAAAATTGCCACAGGCACAGTGATTCTGAAAACTACATTTATAGGAACCATGCATGCACCCAGAGTAGATTTATTTGGTTATTGCGGGGCCACAAAGGCAAACTCTTTTCAGTAGCTCATGGCACCGATTGGCCATCAGCCATCAGCCACAGAAAGTTAAGCCCCATTAAAATAATGGAATTTCAGCATTTCAACTATTTTTCTGGTCTGCTAACATTTTGTCTTCTTATAAGCAGCTTCTACACAGCACACATTATAAAGCTGTCTGTAATACATTAAGATCATTTTAACATCGTTTAAAATATTGGTATTAACATTTTCTCTGCTTTTTATGGTGGTTTGGATGTGCTTTATTTCTACGAGGTTGTTTTATATCTTCATGTAATTCAGTTATATGACCATGGTCAGCATTATGCTGACTCTCTGCTTCAGTTCTGATCATTTTCTTTTACTGGATTTTGTGTTTGACTACACTGTGAGGCATGCATGCTTTTAACAGTTTAACCCAAAGGTTACCAGGGAATGAGAAGAAGAAAAGGATTAAATAAATCTGGGAGACAGGATAACCAGCTGACAAAGCTACAAGACTGTCAACTGGCATACAATTGACATATTGTGTTGTACACCTGATAGCATGGAAATGTCAAACTAATAATTTATGAGCTACTCTGAGGGTCTTTTTGGCTGAAGCGCAGAGTATACATGCCTTAAATAATTAAATAAATAAACAAATTCCTGAAGACGGTTGAAACTGTCACAGAACAGGAACCCGACATAATTTTGGTACTCTCCACCTTACCAATGTATTACACATTAAACACCGCCATAATTCTTGAGGAATAAGGTTATTGGGTTATTAGACATCAGATTTCCCTCTGCTCACGGAACAATTCTGAGGAAAACTGATTATCTACCTGTACTGTATGCAAACAGCTAGGCCTCTTGACAGATATTCCATAGATGTCTGCAACATGGCCAAGACGCATGGTACCCTTCACAGCACTCATTCTAAGCATGGCAGCCCATACGAATAGTGCTTCTGACTAAACCACCCTAGTTTAGTTCTGAATAAATCACTCTGTTGTAGTTGGTCAGGTTTAGTCATCTATGTTCCTCCCAAGAAAGCACAGAAAGGCTATTTTTATATAATACTATGGTATCAATATATTTTGAAGGAATGTTTTTATATGATGCTCTGGTGTCATATATTTTGAAGATTTCTTTTATATGGTACTATAGTATTATATATTTTACGTGATTCTATGGTAAAATATTAGTGGTGTAGAATCTTCATTCCTGCACGTATTGTGGCTCAGGTTCTGCCAAACATATCTGCATTCACATTCCTTTCTTTTACATATATTTATTACTCGCATATATAGCTGGCATTCCCAGGATTTTATTTTCTCATAAGTAATACTTGTTAGAAAGATTTAAGATCCTGTGTCTCTAAATCCTCAAACTCTCTTGTCTAGTGCCTGTAACTTTTCCCCATTCTCCGCAATCCAATCTCTATTCAGAGTCATTAACATACAGAGGTTGGGTTCCTGAGGGAATACCCTGCCCTCCTCCTTGCTGCTAGGCCTCATCTCCATAGCAACTGGCTTATTTAAGACAGACACAGTTGACTGAGGCCCAAAAGCTCTCTCACTGAGAATTCTAAAGGTCCTTCCCTAAACTGCAAACCCCAGGATTCCATAGAATCTTCTTAGGCAGCCAACCATATGAGGTCCTCGCCTGACACAGCCAATTGTAAGAGGTCTTCACCTGACACAGACAAGCAAACTTTGATTTTTATATATTAGATTACTTACATTTTTGTTCAGTATTTCGGTCACTCTACTTGCACTATATTTTCTTCTCAGAAAGAGAAGGTGTGGTAGGCTAAGAGAAAAGAACTGACTGAAAGTCACTCAATGAATTTCATGGGGGTTTGGAGTCTGGAGTCTGGCTCTTCTATTCTGGCTAATATCATTCAATACATGAAAGATGCTAGTTGCAAGAAAAAGCTGCAGTGTGTGAGAATAATATCCTCCTTCCACGATATTCCATTCCATCCCCCAATGGCTTCCAGTAATCAGTGGGCTCTTTGCACATTGCCTGAGTCCTCAATGAGCCATTTGGGCAGGAAGGTTCTCCTCAGGTCTCCCCCACCCACCAAAAAAAGTTTTTTTTTGCTTCTTCAAAACAGATACTCCCCACCACAAGCTGTTTTTCTGTGGTGTGTATGCTGCCACTTTGGCTGCATAAGAACTTGTACTCAGAGTGACTAATGTGTTCTTACTACCTACTACCAAAACAGGACATTTACCAACAAAGATCTTTCACATATCGTAATAATGATGTCAAGAGTCATCATCAGAGAAGCTGATATCTTCCACAAGTATGCAGCAATGCAGATAAGTTCACAAGGAACTAGAGTTTCTGATTCAAATTAAATCCTATGGTTTGAGGGCACACAGTAGTGCTACATTTTAAGCATGCATAGGTTTTATGTCAAGTTTTTAGGTGATTTTACTGAAACTTCTTTAAATGTTTAGAGAGGAAGCCAGGTCCTTGACATCTATCTCCTTCCTATAATTAAATAAACCTTCATATCACCAAAATCCCATATGGTTCCTCTATGGGGATAATTAACCTGGAATTTGAAGCTGAAGTGCATGACTTTATACCTATTCTTCTTCCCTGCACTTATTAAAAAAGAAGCCTAGAGACATTCAAAAAGTTTGGTTCAGCAGATTTTAAGCTTATTTCCAAAGTATAAATTTGTAACCACAACTGAAAATCAGCCAATGGGTAACTATTATGCCAGCGTGTTTAGTGACAGGTTCAGGTAAAGCAACATTCTTACAAAAACAAAAAAGTGATGGAACTATGCTCCCACCCAGCCATGTAAAGCTCACAAATTCCCCCAACTGATTGTGTGTTCTAAAATAAGGTACAGCTACGAAACTGCAGAAAATTATACAGCTTACAAAAAAGGAGCTGTAAGAGATAATAAAGTCACAGGCTGGAAACGCACATATTCAAAAGAGAGAAAAAATCATTTGGAAAGAAAAGCTTGTTTTTCATCTGTTTCATTTAAATGCTCTTCATTTTGACATAAAATTTATTTCATACATTGGTCTAAATAAAACTGTTAGTCCCAGCTACTGCAGAACCAACGGAATCAATGAAACTTATATCAATACTGATTTACCAAGTTCCCAGTGGGTTTCCTACAGTTGATATTAACAACTGGACTTAGACCACTGCTTTCCTTTCTTATTAGATATAATATATCTATATATGAAAACCCAATTAAGATCAGCTTCATTTAATGTCTGTCACAACACATCAAAGGAATTATAGTTTTGTGATGGTGCTGAGATATTCTGTTAGAAACTTCTGTTCAATGGTTCAGCACATTTCTGACATATGATGATCCTACAGTGAGGGGTTTCTTGAAAAGATATTTTCAGAGGGGTTTTGCTTTTGCCTTTGTCTGAAGCTGAGAGAGTATGACTTGCCCAAAGTCACCCAATGGATTTCTGTGGTTGAGGGAGGATTTGAATCCTAATATCCAGAGTCTTAGGCCCGTTCTGCATGAACATGGCATCCCAGCATGGGAACATGAGAGGAGTGGGACCACGATGATGCTTCTGCAAGAATTTGTCATGGTCCCGTCCTTCTCATGTCACCAGCTGGCACAATTGAGGGGTAAGCCATTGACAGATTTTCTCTGTCAATGACACTCCCACATTTACTTGCTATGCAGAAGGGCCAGAAGTACAATGGAGGTGCTTTCTGCTGCAGCGCAGCATGGGAAAGAGCCCAGCTGTGCTGCTGAAGGAAGAGGCATGTCCCTCATACTCCCTTCTGCAGGGAGCTGGTCCAGTGTGGAGGAGAATGTTCCCATCATGCTCCCTTCCTGCCAAAGGCACTGCCAGGATTGCAACAGCAGGGTGACACAATAAGGTAAGGCGCAGAAAGGCCTTAATCTCAATGTCATGCAGAAGGTCCCTTTTCCATGTAGGCTTTCAGGCAGACAGTTGAATTTTCTCCAGATAATTCTGGGAATGATATCTGTCTAAAACCTGGCGAATCACTGCCAGTCAGAATAAATGTTATAGAACCAGAAAGGCCAAAAGGGGCCAATGAGGCCAACCTCATCACAGGGCAAGTTCTTCTATTTCTATATTTTGGGGTTCCTTGTGAAGACAATTCACAGATTTGAATTTTCCTGTGCAAACGATACACATTCAGCACTGCAGACATTCAACAACAGAAGACAGTGTTTCTGGAGACCAAAGTCATCATGAAACCTTTTAGAAACACAAAAATATTGAGCATTCTATGAACTAACTTCTCTTCCTCATAGTTAGCAGCAAATTTCTAGTCCCTCAGACACAGCCTGAGAAATATTTGGAGCATGTCAATATCTGAGTGTGCAGAAAGGCAAGCAAGACATTTCCAATTCTATCTAACAATTTCTAAGTACATTTTTGCCATTGGAATGGTGTCAGTAAGGGGTGTTAAAGGGTTAAAGTACTAGAATAAGACTAACACCAGATAAATGCTAGATGTTCACCAGCTGTGGCTTGGCAACCACCATTTTAATGCAAATTATATACAAGCTATACAGACAAAATATGCAAATTAGTTCCTACCCTGCAGCTCATTATATGTGGTAATTTGCAATGAAGAATTTTTCTAGTTCTGGTACAAATGCTTTGAAGACATTATTCAGCATGCATGATACTGTAAAGAGAATTAGCTTGCATAATATGATATACCCTGTTAGTTGTACTCTGCAATACTTACTTTCCTTCTGTAACACACCAGCCACAGTAAGGATCTCGGGCTTGGATGCACAGATTACAAGTACTGTAACTAGCACATTCCTGAACTGGCAAGCGAAAGACCTAGTAAGAAAAAGAGAGATAAACAGCAAAATTGTAAGAGTCTTCCCCCCCCACAAATTTTATTGCTAAGAACAGGTATAATACAATAATATAACACAAATAAAAATTAAAAGTTAAAAAGAAATATTAATATAAAGAAGCATAATTATCAGCATACAATTTATAAAGGAATCCAAGAGGCTTTTAATTAGAAATTATAGGAGACTGTTTTCACTATTTACATATAACATCTTGTATGATATGCTTTGTACTCTCCTGGTCAATTCACAATTTGTCCCATACTCTTCATAGGCCATTTCCGCACTAGACTGTTATAGCGCTGTTATTCCACTTGCAACATCCTATGGAATCCTGGGGTTTGCAGTTTAGAGAGGGGCTGGCTGGCCCTTCCCGAAACTGCAAACCCCAGGATTCCATAGGATGTTGCAGGTGAATAACAGTGCTATAACAGTCTAGTGCGGAAATGGCCGTAAACTGAGGCATAGGAGGAAAGGATTATTCCCCTCTGACACATATTCTCCATTCAACACAACAAATACATCTGATGGACATGTATGTGGTTTATGCGAGCCAGTGCACACCCAGTGATTTCTGACGATTGGATTTGTTGGGATTATGAACACTTGGGGTACAAGTAAGGTAACATTTATGGACAAACTGCATGAGATGAATGAGGACTGGGGATCTGCTCTCCCAATGTTCCTAGTTGTAATTACAAGTTCCAGTTACAGGCAGCTGCAACTCGTCTCTGGTTTTCATTTTAATAGTAATGCTAAGACGAGTTTACAGCTTCTCTTAAACTGGTTCCCTCTGATAAAAGTTCCCTTCATTTATGGGCCTGAGAGTATGTGACATGCCCAAGGTCATCCAGTGGGTTTCCACAGCCAAGTGGATAACTGAAGCCTGGGGTCTTTCTGCATTACCCTGTTATAGTGCTATTATTCCCCTTTCAACATCCTGTGGAATTCCTGGATTTGTAGTTTATTGAGACCAAACAACGCTCTTCCCTAAACTGTAAACTCCAGGATTTCATAGGATGTTGAAAGTGGAATAATAGCACTGTAACAGTGTAGTGTGGAAAGGCCTGGTCTCCAGGGTTGTAATCCAATGCCCACGCCACTGCACCATCCTGGCTCTTTGGAAAGCATTCAGGTACATATTCCACTGAAAAATATAATAACTGGAGGTCAAATTATCAGAGTCAGCACTACCATTAAGCAGTGAAGAAGTTAGTAAATACTGGGGGTACCAGCAAGGAGGAGACTGCTATATGCCCTAAATTAGCCTTCTGTCTTTAGGTGCAGTGAAGGATGCTGTGCCACCACAAGTGCTAAAGAAAGATACAGGAGCCAATCTAGCTAGCTATTAATGCAAAACAGAAAGGGATCATCTTGTTCTTCAGCCAGGTCCCAGGCAGCAGGAAAATATCTTTGCTTGATCCTGTCAATTCTATGCTTCTTATGTTTCATGTGGTTAATTTACAGCATTGTTAGACTCTATGACTCACATACTCTCTTCATGATGAAGGATTTGGGACAGCCACATTGTAATGTAGCTGACAGACAGGGCTGTATTCCTTCTGAATTTGTGCATAACCTGCATATTTCATGTAACAAGTGCCATAGGAAGTTATAGCACAGCATATTAAACATAGAATCTGCAGAAAGAAATCCTAGTTATTCAAATGAAAAGAATTTGCAGGCTGGATATCTTCATAAGTAAACTTTGCATGTTGGCAATTTTTTTCTCATTACTATTAAGATAGACTCACTACGATGTTATGTTAACATATTCTTGAAAGATGATTTCTCATACTTCAGTTAAAAATAATGACAATACATCCAAAGCACACTATGCATGCTGAAACTCAGATAAAACTGCCAATACCTAGTCTGAAATCCTAAACATACGGTACTTAACAAGAAATTTAATATTTCCAGGTAAACGTGTTTAGAATTTTAATGTCATCTTTCATAACTTCTGCCACTTTTAAACTCCTGTAATATCCTCCTCTGAGCAATTTAATATTGAAGAAATATGGCCTAGTCATATGATAAAAAGATTCATTTTATCAACCTGGCTCATAAGCAAGTCATCAGAAAACACACAGTTCATTAAAATTATACTTAAATTTAGCAACTGCAAAATAGTTAAGAGAATCTATTTCTGATTATGATTAGAATACTCATGCTTTTCCCTAAACAAGCACTCGTTAATAATTATTAATAATGTTCTGAATTGGGGAGTAGAAAGAGGAACTGAACATGAGCCTACAAAACAAACAATGAGGATGAACACCGCCTGCAATTTCATTTTCGAAAAGTGTAACAGTGAAATTGGGAGTAACCACATCTGCTTCAGTGTCACATAGAACAAAGACAGTAAAGACTCTGGCAGCTGAAGGAATATTTCCTGATCACTATATAGTATCATGGAATGAGGTTAAGATAGGTATGAACTTCAAAAGACAGATGCTCCAATCTATCTATTGCTCATTTATTTAGAGAATATAACATAAATGGATACCATAGAGATATCCAGGTAACATCTAACACAGGCAGTGGCCCTCCAGATGTTGCTGCACTGCAACACGCTTCATAACTAAAAGGACTGGCTTAGGAAAGATGGAAGGTGTAGTAGAAAAATTCAAGGAGGGCCACAAGTTGCCCTCCTCAGTTCTAGCAATTTCTCCTCAGAGCCATTTTCTTGTTTCCTTATCCAGATGCCTCAAATCACCTCTCCCAGGGTATCTGCTGGGTATTTTTCTGGAAGTGGGGGTAATCAAATAGTAATATTATTACTGCTGTAACTCTGACTCCTCAAAGGAAGCTCATATTCTAGTGGCACTTGCCACCTATCGCAGAACAAAGAGGAATCAAATTGCCACAATTCTTAATCTAGAGGTGGAGTGGTTAGTACAACAGATTTGATCTAAGGTATCTTAAGACCGATTATCTCCTGATGATGTTCTATTTTAATTAAAATGTAGTTAAATCCCTCATCTTCCTCTTCCAGATTCATTTTTGTTTCATAGTTCACCTCAAACTATTTTGTAGCCATGAAGACCTCTTCATGGGAATGGGAAAAACTCAGATACATATGTAAAGTCCCTACTCTCACATTCCCCAATAGAGGACTTTCTATTCTTTACCTTCTCAAACTTTGCCTATCTACACCAAGAATATCTACCTTTCCATTTTGCTTCTTCTGACAAATCTCAGCATACAGCATCAACCATGAAGGCCAGTTAACTTCTGGGGGGCAAACAGCTTCCTACTCATGGGATAAAACCTGTGCACGAGTGCGGTTTTCTCTTAGCATTACACAAAATTGTCATCAGACATACCCCAAGAAATGTAATTTAATGTAGCCTTTATTATGTTATTAATATAATATAATGTTGCATAATATTTTTACCTTGTTTGTGGTCATTACATAAAGGTTCTCATGGGTAGCATCAAGAACCAAGTCCCTCTGAATAGGCTTGTTTTTTTCAATAAGAATACTAGCATATTCCTTTGCAGGATTAGACAAAGCCACCTGAAATGCATAATAATTATGTTATTTTATTAAACAAGTTTGAAGACACATTAACTTGAAAACATTTATATTGATGGGGTGGAGGTTTTGGCTTAAAAATAAACCATGAACTACTTGCTGAACTCCAAGAAGAAGTGTTCCTGAAAGTATTGGGGGAAAAAATGACACTCAAAGGATGTTTCAACTAGCAGAACTGGGAGAGGATTCCTGTTACACCTGATTGGGAAACACACCTCAGCAAGTTTTCAGTGCTGTCAAGGTTTGGAGGGGGAATGAGAAGAGTCCCAGTGGCAGAAGAGTGCTGTACACATGCACACACATGTGCACGTGTGCATACGTGCACAGACACACAAAATAGGACAGCTATTGTAGTCGAGCCCTCCCATAATGAAGACTGCAATGCAGTTGATCCTACGAACACTTACTCAGGAGTATGCAACAACTGAACACATGGAGGGGACTTCCAAGTACACATCATGCTTGCAAGAGCCTTCATATTTAAGGATGACTGAATGATAATGGATGCAGAAGTAATGTGTCCTCCCCAGCTTATGCCCTGCATGTGATTCTCTAGACCTCAAATTTGTCTTTTTTTTTTTTTTTGAGAATAATATCTGTGCAACCTTTCAATTTAACTCCACAGCTTTTGCTTTTAAAGTAGTGGAGGGACAGATATAATAGGAGGCCTTATAGGCACCTCTGAATTCACGCAATATGGTCTAACAGATTTTTTTTCTTTGCTTAATTTTATCTAGTTTTGTTACATTCATTTATTATTCTGCTGTTGATTTCATGGTAGGCAGATTGTTCCTTGGTGCTTATTTTGTTGCAATGCATTGTGTATTTTGATTGTTTGTAAAATATGTACCTACAGAGAGGCAAAAACAATAATCTGTTTTTCAATGTCAGTTCCATCCTTCCCAACTTAAAAACAGTTTGAGGTTCCTGCATATATTCATCTGAATGTAGATGATTAAATAAATCACAGATATACCATTCAGGCCTAAATCCAATTGCTCGTTGCAATTTGAGCAGATCCACTGAATCAATGGAGTTTGATCTATAGGTTTCCAGTGATTTAATGGGAATATTCTTTTTTATATTATCTGTTGGATGTAGGAATAAATGACTGGAGAAGGCGATCTTGGAAGAATGAGTGTTGGTCTGTAGGATAAGTCATGACTATTCACACAAATTGTGATTTTATCATGTTTAGCAAGGTTATAATTTTTATACTTATTTGTATTTTTAATCTAAATTTCATAATACGTTAAAACAATCTTTCGAGTTTTCTTATCAGATTTCCTTCTCCAAAAGGTTTACTAACACTTCATTTAGTTTAAAACTCAAACATCATTTTGAGTAAATATATGTTTCTAGCTGTATTGTGATGACTATAATTTTTAATATATAAAGAAGACTTTTTTTAACATGACCACTGCAGACATTACCTTTAGAATTCTGCCATCTGAGGTTCCAACAAATACTACAATCTTCCCATTCTCTACTGTAAAAGTAACTGCAGTTAAATTTATACCATCCTTTTTCATTAGTGGCTCTGCAGATATTCCCTCTTTGCTCCCCAAAGGGTATGGTAAATGTTCAGAACCACACGGAAAAGCTTTGCTTGAATTCTAAGAAACAAAGTCAGAACAGATACAACACATTCAGACAGACGAAAACAGCTGAATACTGAAACTGGGTTTCAGCTATAACCATGCATTCTACTGAGCACACACAATAGGCAATGCTATCCTGGCCTACAGAAATAACATAAATACCAGAAAACTAGGAAAGGCGCACCCTCATGAAAAAGGGTTGTGCCCATAATGTGGCATTCTGAAGGACACACCTGGCTTAATTTCAGATGCAAGGGTAACTAGCCACAAAAGTTTCCATAAACTTGTGACAAATACTCTAACAATATAACCATTTCCTCCTAAGTTTCTTAATTTGTATCTCTGTACAAGTGTTTTCAAAGGGGTTAGAAAAAAGTTTGATAGCAAACTTCATTTTAATGAGAGAAAATTCTGTCCTTTCAAACCTCAGCCCTCTTATGGAAAGGCTTATTTACACGGCTATCACACAAAATACTAAATGCTGGCTTCTGCTATGAATGACAGTAATGAAAACAATGAAATGATTCAGCCAAAGTGAAGCACCTTTCAAATTAATCAGTTTCAAACTAATTTAAATCTATCCTACTGGGTAGGATTACACCTTTCTAAAATAACAGAATCGACAAATTTACATCTTGTTTCTGAAAGTGAGTACTGTGAAGATAAAAATAAAATGTTTTCCAAGTCAGTGATTTATCTTAATATATGAAATCTGATATAATATTCCAAGAGACAAAGGGAAGATTGTAAAGTTTATGCAGAAATATGTCTGAAACCAAGCACTCATTATTTGTATTCAAGCTGAAGCGTTTTAGCTCCTAACCATTGGGTCTCACGCTTCTACTTCACAGACTGAGGATGTATTTACCAAACATTAGGTGACTGGTCACCCTTTCCTTGGCATCTTGAAGATAAAGTTCATCTGAAGATACACAGTAGAACATATAATGGTTTATTGCATTACCTGGTGAGATGGAGTAGTACATGGAGGCTGTTCTGTTCTAAATGGTTTGTAAAACACACCTCGTTCATCTTTCATATAGCATTTCTCCCTGTTTTCCTCCATTTTTTCATTGATTTCCTTCAGGGAAAACACACACATGGCACATTCCAAGGAGTCCTTTTCCATCCTCCTGAACAGTCCAATAAGCACTGTGTCCTCTGATGAGACTTCATTATCTTGTCCTGTTCTATCCCCTGGAATCTGCCCAGGTATGGAGGCATAGATGGCATTACTTTGGTTGTAAGGTCCACTGTCATCCTGACATTTCAAGTCCATTTCAAAGTAGGAATGGTAATATTCATCTTCCTTGCAAAGACGCCCGATTAATGTCCGGTTGACAGTGCCTGGATTATTATTCTGATTGAAAATAAAATATACAAACTTATCATTTTCAAAGACATACAGAAACTGTTGTGAGCTTGCAGATGGATATGCTGATTTAATAGCAGCGGGATCTGCATATAGTTCAAAAATCTCTCTATTATCTCCATTAAAGAGCTGTCGAGTGCTAATTATTACCCCATTGTCATTTAGTCCATTCCCCTTTCCCACAAACATCATTCGACCTTTTGTCAAAGATGTGATCAACCCCACTGTGATTACATTCTCATCATTACTGGCAACAAATGATTTTTCTCCGCTGCCATTCTCATAGTAAGTTGTGTTTGAAATGTTCTCAAGCTCTCTTATGGAACATATGCCCTTAAACAGGCTCCCACAAACCACAATTCTTCTCTCTTGCATATCCAGCAAAAGTATCTTGTTGTAATTGTTAGTCATTTTTGCTTCAGTACACTGATTTTCATCAATGGGAGGTGTGCACTTTTTGTTATCCAAATGCGGCCCAGTTGGTACTTCCTCCACTGATGGATAGGGTTTCAGGTCTTTTGTGAGTTGATACAGAGCGTTTATTGCGCCTAAATAGACTGTCCCTGTTTCATGATTCACCGCCAGATGGCTCAGTTCTGTTTTACTCTGGAATGAATCCCAGTTCTTAGGTCTTAATCCACAGGTGACACAAGAATAGCTCAGAATGCTCAGTGTCCAAATCCATACAGCCATTTCTGTGCAATACCTGAGAAGTAAAAATAAATATATTACAGACCAACCAAAATAAAATAAATATAATTTAAAGAAATTATCTAAAAGAAGTGATTCAATGAGAAGCTGCCCCAATATAGAATGTACTGAAAGCTGGAAGCCACAATAAAGTAATTTATCAAGGCTCAGAGTGAATGGGCATTCAATGAAATGTAGCTGACCAAGTGATGACTTTTCATTCACCTTGTCTGGTTTTAGATTTTGCTCCAAGCTGAGCTTGGCTTCCTCTCAACTGGGTAGGGTACACATGAAGTACATGAAGTACGGCAGAACCAGATAAAAAAGAAAAAAAACAGAGACAGGAGATAAGAAGTGACTTGCCAACTGCAAAGCCTTGAAATCATCTCCAAGTCTGCTATTTTCACTACTGTATATATTTACAATCTGCCATTTTAATACTGTGCATTTCTGATGGAAGCTTATAGCAGTTTTTTTTTTAAATGAAGCAACACCAGCAAAAAACCAACAGGTTGTAAGGCACTATTACTGTGCCTAGTCAGACTTACAACTGGAGCACTGTTTAAAGGAACAGTTCCTTAAATGATTATGCGTGTCAATATAGATCACAGTAATACTTTTAAGTTTTCATTTTTAAACAAAATAATTGTGGAAATATTTAAAATGTTAATCCAGAGTGAGATCAAGAAAATTATCTTGGTTTACACTCTTCTTATGTACGTCAATCACATGAATAACATAAAACAAAATGTTGTGAAACTTGTGAAAATCAGTATCAGTGAGCTCCTCTAGGCTATAGATACAGCTGGTGAAAAAAGGTGAGATTTCTCCCCTTGGCCTCATAATTGTCAATTAGGCATTTGGTAACTGGGAACAGAACTATCTAATATATAAAAAAAGATAGCGCTGCCATAGAAAATGGCAGTCCTAACTCCATCTCTCTTTCTGCATCTCTAAAATGAAGTACAATATCAACATATTGAAGAACTGATATCATCATATTGCAATTTCTTTCCACTAATGGCAGCTAACTCATTTTGTCACTAGGTAATTTCATGAAGAAGGTAAGGGAGGAAAAAAATCACTCAACTCAGTAACTGATATGTGGGGAGACACTGGATAAAATATTAGCTCCCTATTCCTCAGATGTTAAAAAGATTTTTTTTAAAAAAAAATCTATTTGTTCAGAAGATTAAAGTGCATCCATTAACACCATTTCTTTTTATAAAAGAAGCTTTGAGGAATTCCCTCACCAAAAGCTAATGGTTTCACAGCTACGTAATTAATTCCTAACAGAAATAAAATAAATACGGTGTAAAATTCTAAGTCTTTCCCTCCAACTTTTCCTTCTAATCATCATGACTAAATGAGATATGATGATGGCGGATAAATAAGATGGTTTGGGGCATTTAGATATGACATTTAAATATGAAGCAGGGTTACGATTTGGGGAAAAAAGTGGGTCATACAGATGACTAAAGAACAGTACAGTCCTATCAGTACACATTTAATTTTTTTCAGGTGGTACACACTAAACCTTTTACATCTGTTTCCACAAATGCACATATAACTGTTTGGTGCACCAGCAACAACCATTCTTGGACAAAGATAGTCTTGCATCAGTCACCCTGTACTTGTTCATACATTGGTAACTGGAAGACTAGATCATTGCAATATGCTCTGCGTTGGGTAGCCCTTGAGATTGGTCCAGAACTATGTGAAAATGCAGTAAACAAGTTGATGCATGGACATTTTCTCACCAACACCTAACACTTTGGCTGAAAGAGTCATACCTATATCTCTGCCTATATGTTTCCAGGGTAGATTTAAAATGCTGATACCAGTGTACAAAACTCTAAATACTGGAAACAAGCCTCTGACCACATGAAATCAAATCACTGGCTGAACATCTGGGTAAGCAATGCACATCATATTACAATGTATATGTCACCTTTTTATTCTGAGTGAGAGTGTTAGAGATTAGATATTTGAATATCAGATATTTATAGTTGAAAGCATGTTTGGAGAAATGCTGACTGTATGTGCATAGCCAGGTCAGGATGACCTCAGCATGGCCAGGTCAAATGTTCACAGAGGATTAGACTTAAAAGCCCAAAGCTGATGGGCTCTGAACGATCCTTTCAAACGGTTGTAAGGCACAAGCACTCTCAGAAACACTAGAAAGTGAAACCGCCCAGGTGAAGCAGTCACGCACCCCTGCTGTGAGCAAATCTTACAGAGACCTTTCCTATTTAACTTATCTGGTCAAAACATTAAGAGATTGTCAGGATTCCCATCAATGTTTGGTCACCTACAGTTAAAGCAACCAGCCCATTCCAGACTCCTTTGTCAGAGTTGTGAGAAAGCAATTTTGCTTTGTCCAAGCACCCTCCTTCAGGGCAGGAAATGAGGTATAAAAACTCTAGCTCCAACCCTAGCAACTTGTAGTATGTTGGCCATCACATTGCACATGGTCCCCCAGACTCCTGTTCCTTTGTACTACTCTCAGACTCTTATTTGAGCCACTCTGCTTTGATCTTCTGTTTTACCCCCTTCCATCCAAAATCTCTCACTATTCAACCTTTCCCAACATTCCCTTCAATAGCCTTGTATGGTTCATGAGATTGTTTGATTTCTTGTGCGTGTCTATTCATTTCCAATACAATATTCTTTTAATTTTAACTGGATTCCTCTTTACAGTTAGTACTGGTATACACAGGTGAAAAGATCTTGCCATTACCCTCCTCTCGCAGGGCTCTTTTGAGCTAGTAATTCCTCAGATCCTAAGGAGACATTGGCACTGCTGGTGGACCTTAAGGTTCCCGACCTTTCACGTTAACACCACTGTCTTATGGTTTTTCAAGAGCTAGCATTGTTGTCTATGACAATGAAGTGTGAGTCAGGGACTTCCTCACCTTACTCATGGCCTTCCATTGTAGCTTTAGCCAGGCCAAACCTTAAACGCCCAAAGCACAGTGACCTACTTTATAGGGAGATAAGCAACTAGGAAGAACTAGTGAGATATGCAAAATGCTCTGAACACCCACTAAAAAGCATTATGCAGATAATATTACAATTTAAAGAATGAGAAAAAATTATTCATATTTTTGTTTCCTCTAGCCCAGTCACAGAGGATGAATCAAGATGTTGACCCCTACTTGGCTAACAATATGATCAACAGCAGCAGTGTTACCTGAAGGTATGCAACTTTCCCCAAACTTCCTACACTTTAGCAGCAAGCCAGGAATGCAAGAAATCAAGCAGAGCACAAGCCACTAAGTAGCCACAATATCAGGGTTTGTGAGAACACTACCTTGTTTTTGATAGCAACAAACAAGCAGGAGAACCAGGATGATCCTGGTCAGATGTCATAAATGGCTGTACCTGGTTTTAAACTGAAATGGGAATGTGTGGTTCTCTGGACAGCAACTTCTAACCCCAGAGGGACTGATAATAAAAATTACAGGTCAGTAACATCTGGAGAGCCACACGGTTTAGATACTTGTACTATACTGAGACCAGCTGCACTGTTCCCATTTTTATCTTTTTTTTAATTTAAATGCTTAATTTAAATGTTTAAATTTGCACTCTTTATTCCCAAAAGGCACTGTAGTAGCATAAAATCAAAACTGAGATAGTGCTGAAGATTTTAGTTAAAATTAGTTTTCATTACAAAGCTCACACATTAACAGTGTTAGTTGTCTTGAAGAATCTGTCCCTTCTCTCTGGTTTTTCTACTGTTTTGACACTTGGTTCTGTTGTTCTGATGTCTTCTTACATCAATAATTACTTGAGACCCAGCTGGTTTTTTACTAAACTCTAATATACAATCAATAAGGCCGATTAATGAACTCACCAGCAACAGCATACCGAGGAATACACACACGTTTAGAAGTAACCAATACTCCACCAGCTATTACAGAACACTAATTCAATATGCATGCAGGTCTGGCAGATGGCACACAGGCAGCTGTGCCCATATTAAAAGCACAAGAAACAAAATGCTGAAGCACTGGCTACAGAGGTGGGGGGAAGAGTTTCATTTCCATCAATTTGAAGAAGACAAATTAAAATAAGAGTTAAAGAGACTTATTTGCATTAGGAATTCATAAACTTTAATTTGTGCATTCCCTGAATTAAAGTACTGAGTGCCTTTGTATAATTTTCTGTAACAGGCCACAGAAGCATCCTTTTAAAATAGTCATATTGAAAAAGTCCCTCTATGTTTTTAAGAGAAGATGCATGGCCAGAAGACCAAGCATGAATATAGTGCTCTCCTCCTTAGAAAATCTGTATGAACATTCAGTTCTGCTGTAGTGACTTGCATGAGTATTGCTCAGAAAGCGCCACCTCAAAGAACTTCAGTGAATGTTACCTTAAATACCTTGTGATGGCTACTTCTTAAAGAGACTGACACCAGCTTTCAGAATTTTTCAGGAATCTCACACAGATCATGGCTAACTCTGGCCCTTTCAAGATTTTTAAAATTGACAGTATATACAGAATTTAGAAGAACCTGGAAATAATATATAATGACCCTGCATACAACACTAACATCATTAGATTTTAAGCATTAATTTATTACATCAATACACTGTGGATATGTGAACTTTTCTATTTTTAAGTAATTTTATGAGAAAGAATTAAAAATAAGTGATTGAAATGTGAATGGCAAGTAATACTACTCTTTGTTCTCGCATGCTTTCATGTTGTTTCCAACTTATGGCAAACCTAAGCAAGACCTGTCACTTTTTTTTTTTGCAAGATTCACCCAGTGGGTTTCCACAGCCAAGCAGAGATTCGAACCTTTGACTCCTGGTCATAGTCCAGTGCTCAAACTATACTATGCTGGCTCCCTGATGTTACTTGTTACTTGCAAGCAATGAGTAACACATTATGCTTTGTTAAAAAAGGTACTACTGATGTATAAAGTGACATCCATAAAGCAATGTATATGTCGCTATGTCCATAGTGAAAAAGACGTTCTTCTCACTCCCTTTTTAAAGGATATAAGATAGTTTTGAATTTTTAAAGGTGTTTCTGGCAGTCTTAGCCATAGAATATAGAAAATAGTCTTTCTTTCTTTCTTTCTTTCTTTCTTTCTTTCTTTCTTTCTTTCTTTCTTTCTTTGGAGAGAGGGAGTAGCCTCTGAGATTTCAGAAGTGCAGACATACCAACCCCTGGGAACAGGGAAGAGAGAGAAGCAGCTCACGATAGGCCTGCGAAACTCAATTTATTATTCTAGGGGGGAAAAAACAGGAAGACTCAGTATGATCCAACAGTCTCATTCCAATCATTAATCACACAGGCATCTACAACTGACATGATATAGAAAGGTTTTGGAAAGCTCAAAGGAAACTCAAGCCAGACCCAAAATCTCCAGACCAGCAAAGACAAATGCCAGGCCTCCAGAAGACACACTTTAATATTAAAAAATAAAATAAAAATAATAAGAATAACAACCCAGCAAAGCAGGAACTGTGCGGGTGGGGATAAACAGTACGAAGTGCCAAAGGGAGAACTGTGAACTTTAGGGGAGGGGAAGGGGGAGAAGAGAAGAGAAGGAAGAGAACCTGGTTACTGGTGCCAGAACAGAAGTCTTAAGTTGGCAAGAAAGTAAACTGCTTGGTGGGAGGTAGGCACAAATTGCTTGAGTCATCAGCTACACTGGCTAATGAGACCAAAAAAGTCAATATCCAATCTGCAGAAAAGTTTCAAGCAACAGAGGGAGAGTCATGTGCCCGTGCCCAGAGACTATATTGACATTTCTAACAGCCCACTAATTCTGCTCCTTGCTGGCAGCAGTTGCTGCATTTATGTCCAGATACATAACTGACGGTAAGTGGTACTGCACGTTGCTTCCCTTGAGGTCTTCAACTGAGCAGCTGAACGAGAAAAGACTTAAAACAAGCTGCTGAAGGAGAAAAGCTATAAAGGCTCTGATTTAAGGAGAGCACCCAGACAAGCAGGCAGAGATGCCAGACATGACTATAGTCCAGATGCACTGAGCAAGCTCGTTATACTCCTAGACAAAGAATTGTCCCTGACATTTCAGAGTTCTCAATAACATTGACTGGAAACAGTTAGCAGATTTTGCAAGGGACAAAACAACAGATTTCAAACAACAAACAACCCAAGAGAGCACTGAAAAGAGGGTATAACCAGTTACACTGAAGACCAATCAGAAAATGTATGTTTGAAATATTCCCTTCAAAATCCCACAGAAAGAGGGAACCATTTCCTCCAGGAGGAAGATCAATTCAAATCCAAAAGATATAAAGATCCACCTCTAGCCTCCACAGTCCACAGTTCATGTGGAGACGTCATCTGAGGAAGGGTCAGAAAAGATGACAGACGCTCACGAGGATGTCAATTCACCCAGCATTCTCTGTTCACATTTTAGAGATGCCTGTCGGAAACACCACTGCTGTCTGTATGTGATAGAGACCATATACCTATGCCTATTTCTGTCTCTCTCTCCTTGACCTATATTATGAGATCCCAGGACACTGTAGAGGTTAATTCAATTTAAGCAGATTAATATAAACGGAAAGAATAAAAATAATTTAAGCAAACTTAAAAATAACACATTAAACTATTTTACAATTCAAAAACAGTTTTAAAAGTCAAAACAGCTTAAAATCATGTGCACAAGCATTTTGGAGCAAATCAGTGAGGCTCCAAAATCTTTAACTAACAGCCACGTTTTCCCTTGACACCAAAATGAAGCCAGTGTTCAGGCCAATCAGGTTTTCGAGAGAAGGTCATTCCACAATCAGGGTGCCACAGACAAGAAGGTTTCCTTCCCATGGCTTCACTGATGGGTTTGGAGGAGGCTCCCCCAGCAGACATCAATTCTTGGGAGAGTATTCATTCCTCAGGGTTGCAAGTTGTTTAGGGCAGAGCTTTCCAAACTTTTCATGTTGGTGACACACTTTTTCAACATGCATCATTTTGTGACACAGCAATTCAGTTTTACTAGCAAACCAGAGGTACCCAGAAGTGTATCTAGGGTGGGGAAAGGCAGCCCCCCCCCCCAATCCTGGCCTGCTGTAGTCTCTCTCACCAAGAAAGGTCCCAGTAAGAGCAATGGGAGAGGGAAGGATAGCCCCCCCCCCACCTGGTCCTTGTCCGCTGCCATCGTTCTTGCTGCGGAAAGGCCCAAGCAGAGTGATAGCAGGGGGAAATGAAAGGCAGTCTCCTCCCACTCGGTCCTTGCCCGCTGCAGTCGCTCTGGCCAGGGAAAGGCCTCAGCAAGAGTGACAGCAGTGGGCCCGGCTCAGGTGGTGGCAGGGTCTTTCTCCACCAAAGAGGCAACACACCAATATACTACAGACAACACACTAACGTGTTGCGACACACCGTTTGGAAAGCCCTGTTTCGCGGGAATCTAAACGGTCAGTGTGGTATAGTTGTTTGAGCACTGGACTATGATTCTGGAGACCACAGTTGAACTCTCTGGTTGACCACAGAAATCCACCAGGTGACCTTGGGTATGTCACACATTCTTAGCTCCCAGAAAACCCCATAACAGGGTCACCTTAAGGTTGCCATAAGTCGGAAACAACTTGAAGGCACACAACACCACCACAACAAATAGCCTTAAATGTCATTACAGGCACTATGAATTTAGGCCAAACATGTACTGGCAGCAAGTGAATTTGTTAAAGAGCAGTCAGCAGTTTACCTCATGTGTTTTGCAACAAGTGCTGCCTCCAAATCATCTTCAAGGACAGTTCCATTTAGAGTACTTTGCAGTACTTGTGTGTAGGTTATCTCTCCATCAGAAAAGTCACTGGCTAGCGGACCACTCAAAGGTAATCCCAAGCACTCTGAGCTATGGAGTCCAGTTGGGCCTCTACTGATAAAGCTACATACCTGCCTCCCTCAGGGGAAGTACAACTGTATCTAGGACAGGTTATTTGCCCAGTTTCAGGGCTGAGAGCAACTAATCCAGAGTCTCCATCTTATCAGCTTCAGTTTATTGGTCCTCATCCAACCCATTACAGCATCCAGGTACTGGTCCGGTAACTGCACAGGCCTACCTAACTCTGACAATGAGGGGATGTAGAGCTGAATGTCATCAGTTAAACACTGCCATAAAACTGGAAAAGCATATCCAAACCCCATGGCAAAACAGATGATACAGATCTGGGCAGAATTTGCATGTGCTAATACACACACAGACAGTTGTATTTGCTTGTGTGTGAAAGTTTAGAGATGGTCATTATTTAAACAGAAATATAACACATTTTGCCGTAGTTGAGAGACTGTGAGCAGGAGACTTTTATGCTAATTCTGCACTAGTCTAGTTGCTGATGGGCAACTTCATGGCTCACACTCTCCATTCTTACAGTTTTTCCTTGGAATGGATAGCCTTTCAAGCAAAGGATGCCTTCAAATAGAGGAGTGTACGAATCACAGGCCTTTTCTCTATACAGTAGAATATATACTGTAGTATTATATCATGTATGTCTCTTGCAAAAATAATCCAGATGAAGTGTCAGGCAGGGCAGTGATATTTTTTCTTTTACAGAGCTCTCTTGTGTGAGATGTGCACTAGAACCTACCTACTTAAGTTACTGCCTGTATTCTTAATATAACTCCATACAAGATGTTACTACACACATTTCATCAATGTGTCCCAGGCAGGCCATAAGAAAGGAAGATTAAAATACAGAAAATAATATACATGTAGTACAGCAACAAGTGCTTGTCTGTCCTCTTGCTCCAGCTTATGATTAACACATGATACGGATTTATGAAATTTTTTTACAATTATCCTTCTCACTTCAACAAGGGCATCATGCGTACAGCCGACAGACTGATTTCTTATCCAAAAGCAATGTATGAGCTCTTGAGGTGAATGGCAATCTGCACCCAAGTTGCCCATTGTCAGGCCTAGCACTTCAACCACTGTCCATACTGACTCTCTAATTCACATTTGTGTCTGAGATGATGTGAGACAAGAGCATCTGAAATGCAATAATGCAAACCTCTGCTTTTGAGTGATGACCCGTTAAGTCAGCAGCAGGTTCTGGAATCTTGCCATACAAAAGGTCTCTCTCAGACACAGACACAGGTAGAATTGCCATCTTAGAATTATCACGCATCTTCATATGTCACAAGAGGGCATCCCAAATGTTCAAGATGAAATGGAAGTGCAAGTGGAACTGTACTATTGGTCCACAGTCACAAAGGACAGTGAAGCCAGACTTTCACATCCTTTGCCCTGATGCCCTAAACCAATCTTTCCTTTCCGCCCATATTTAAATCCCAAGTCCCAGAGAAGTACAAGTCCAGGGTTTGCTCTCAGAAATTTTCACAGAACTGTGAACTATAAAGAGTCTTTGACACAGCCCTTTATTAACTATGCAGTCCTTTTCAGAACCAATCTCAAGCTGTGTGCATTCTTTCTTCTCCCCTCCAAAACTATCAAGGCCCCTCTCTTGCCCAGTGCATCTGTTGGGATTAATTGAATTGCAAAGCACTTTTTCCTGAGAAACCTGCTCCCTTCCTGCCCCCATTCACACCCTGCAGGGGTTGCTGTGACTCATTTAAAATTCAGTTTAAGTTAATTTCTTTTCATACCGAAGTAAACTCTTCAAGGTATTTTCAAGGGTCTCCACTACAAGATAAAGTTGTAGAATAAAAATATTCAGGATGCTTGTTCTGGGTGCTGTGATGGGGCTGGCATTTCAAAATACGACACAGCAATAATAGTTTTTTCTTGGTGCCTCTTCCCCAAATGAACACAGACATCTTCAGACATCAAGAAACTAAAGCAGTACCTGTGTGAAAACTATTTCAGATGATAAAGGAGTTGTACAGCAAACACTCTGCACAAAGCTTTATTTTCAGCTTTAGGGGGAGAAATGCAGGAGCTGCATAGTATGTGAACCAGTTCCCCTGAGGATGAGTTGTGACCTAACGATGAGGCAATTCTTTCCAAAGGACAAGGTCACTGTGCTTTTCCTTTTCTCACTGGATCAGTTTTAGAAGCCAGGAATATAATTAAGTTTTTGAAAAAACTGGGTAAACCCGATAATTACACAGTATCACACAGAAGAGAATACTGAACAACTTTAATGCGTCTCTTTTCAGCAACAGAAGAAAAAAAAATTAGCAGGAAGAGCCAGATATCCAGGCTTCAAGGAATGATGCAAGAGCCATAGTCAAGTTGCTGGAACAAAAGTAGGTCATGACATGTTCATCATCAGGAGATTCAAATTTATCCAAAAGAAAATACTTTTATGAAATGTGTCAGGGCATACAGAAAGGGCAAGGAGGAGTAAATAGGAGAAAGACTGAAAGAGATCCTTTCAGTTGTTCTTTGTGCCATTTTTGTCAAATGTTTCCCAGGTGGCAGACAGACTTGGTAGGAACTGTGAATTAACAATATGATGAGAAGGTACTTGTTACTGACTAATTAGTTCTACTTAATTTTACTTAAACTTACACCAGTTCCTGAACTCTTTAGTCACATAGCTTTCTCTACCTTGCTTTTTCAATATATAATACAATACAGTATGTATTGTTATCTGTTCCTTGGGCCTCTCTTACTACACAGTTGTATCACTATGCTTCCCACTTCAACTGCCATAGCAACATTTTATGTTATCCTGGAGTATACAGTTTAGGGAAGGCCATTTAGAATTCTCAGCCAGAGAACTGTAGTGCCTCACAAACTACAAATATCAGGATTCCATAAGATGCAGCCATGACAGTTAAAAGTGAATCACAGCACTATAACTGTATAATGTGAAAGTTCCCAACACTGCAAAGAATTTGTAGATTTGGTAACTTTTTTCAAAATACACCTACCCATAGCAGACGTCTATGAAATAAGCAACCACAAATGTGAAAACGAACACCAGTAAATGATTTAAGTGGTCATATGAATTGGATTCTGTTTCATTAAGTTTACAAAATAATGTCTGTTCCAGTATTCAGCTGACATGACAAACTATTCAGATGTCTTAGGTTATCTGTTTTAAGTGGTTTTTAAAAAGCAGACTCAGTTGCAGAGCTATGTCCAGTTGTTCTCTTTCTCTAATGACCTTGCCAGAGCAGCAGAGTCATAAAAACCTCCCTGCTACTAATATTAAAAATGTATAAAACATAACACAAACAAAAACAACAGAAGCAGCATATATTCCCAGTGTCTAACATGCGGCTAGTCCTTTTTCTTCTTCCAGAAATCTGCACGATGCCTCTCTCTTTCCACTACGCCTTGTTCTGAACAAAAGAACAAGAAGCATGGTATCTTCTGCACATCAGTTCCTAGCTCAGGCTTAGATTAGTCTGAATAATACATTCAACTCTCGTCACTACATCTGAGTCAGTAGGCATTTGTTAACATTAAGAAGTAGGCATATGTGGCCCTGTAGCCAAACGCAGGCCCCAACATGGGCTTTGGGGCCTCTCATCTCCCTGACCACCCTTTTCTTACAAGGGGAGAGAGTGAAAAAGCTTTCCCAGAAGCCTCCAGAAGTATTTATGCATCTTTTAAATGGGTTGCAAGGAGCCCCTGCACTGTTTGACCTGCACTGTTTGACTTCTTGTTTTCATCTTTTTCCTGCGTTTTTGGAAATTTGTGTGGCTTTCCCAGGAGGGTTCCATGGATAGAAAACTGGCTCCTGAACATGCTGATTTATGACGCACAAGCTTCACCTATTTTCAAGCCAAACCGCAAACTCTGATGTTGTTGTATTTTACACTACATACTCCAAATCTCTTATTTTCTGAAGCGTCTGGAGCATCTGTTGCCAAATTGAATATAAGAGAAGAATGAAGCAAAAATTGCTTCCACCTGATCATGGAGCTAATGTGGCAGCAACCACATTTTGACCTAAAATAATATCGCTGCCATCTGTCTGCAAAAGCTGTCTGTTCCTCCACCTAGCTCAAGTGGGGCCATAAAACAATTATGAGGTATTGTTATATGTTCTGCCTGTGTATTGGAATCCTGAGCCACTCTAGACATTTCTGCCTCTCTCTCTTCAGGCTCGGCAAACTAATTAGGCAGAGAAAAGTCCACAGTGTCGCAGACTTAACTACAAATGTGCTACCAACTGAACTCTGGCATCATGCTAAAATACAGTTTGTGCTATCCATAGCTCAGCCCCTAAGCCATGGATTAAAACATCCAAATGTCTAAAAAACAGAGCTGGTTTTACTCACTTCTTTTTAAACATCACTAAAACACTCCTAACGTGCATGGTCTTTGAAGTTAATCTGACTTCGACCATCTATCTATGGTTTGCCATTTAGGAGAATATACCAAACAATGCTAGCATGAAAGTCAGTTTGCAAACACACTCCAAAACATAGTTCTGATTCTGGTTTTCTGACTCATTGTAAACCACAGCTTGCCAATTCAGACTTTACACAAAAATAACATTATATCTTTTTAACTGTGGTTTGGTATGATGTCTGAATTGAGCTTCACAGCTAAATCTAATTGCTAGCCCTAACTAGAACAGACTCAACTGAATCAATTGCTGAATGGTAAGCCAACACTTACATAAGTTATGGGTGTACTTGAGCTAAGCCCACCAACTCAGTTCAGTTCATAGTTTTTGGCTGCCACAAATATTCCTTTAACATTGTTTAAAATATGTGACAGATTCTAAGGTATTTTCTTGGAAGACAGAAGAGCTGAGGAGAAAAACCTGCACAAATCATGGCCACCACAAATAAAATTCCAGTCACAGCTATTATCCCAGTACACCTCTTAGTCTGTTTGTAAGGTAAGGCCATCAATTTTCCTACCCTTAATGTTACTAACATTTCAGACAAACATGATATTGTCACACATATATGGCTAAATCTATTTATATTAACAATCCCACGGTACAGACTGAATGTATTTAAAGTAAAGGTGTGATTTCCATGTGTGATTTCTACAAGATGCATTTCTGCATGGTTCGTATTCCATTTTTTCCTGCTACAAGGAACCTGAAAGATAAAGTTTTAAGTTTTCTTCTTTTTCAGGTAATAAATGATTCCATTCTATTATGTCCTATATATTACAGAAATCAACCTGGAGAAAAATCTGATGAAATAGTCAGGCTATTTCCTAACACTATTCAATTATCCACATCAGTCATCAAATTCCCATTGCAACTTGAATATATTTGAAATGGGAGACATGGATATCAGAATCGGAATGTTAGGTTCTCTGAAAACCATTGTTTCTACAAATAAATGTTACAATTAATCTCGGCTTATGAACAAAAATGTACCTTTTTTAAAAAACAACCACCCTACATTAACAATAAAAAAATGGGGCAAGGGAAAATAACCTGCCACCACATCCAGACAAAAATAGAGGTGCTTTACTCCAAAGATGCTCTATTCATAAAATACTACTTTTTAGCCCAGGAACTGCAGAAATAAATCAGATAACTCCTTTTAAAAAATGTATGTGCATGTGAGGTTTTGTCTGTCTCCACTGTGCTGGCATATGCCTCTCATGCACATTCTTGGACAATTAGCATGCACAGACACATGAAAACAAGATCAGAGCAAATTCAAGCAAATATGCAAGTTCTCGTAACTACATTTATGGAAATACTATGTCGGATCCATAAATGCTATTTTATGATTAACTACATTTTCTTAGGAAACTTAACAACATTCCATTTTGCTACAGTAAAAGAATTTAGTATTTTGATATTCCAGGAGAGCTTTTAATTCACTGTTTTATAGGATAGGGCGATGTTAGTGCATTACTAAAATATGTCTTCAAGTTAATATTTTCTTCAGAATAGTTATTCCACCACTGTATATACTGAACAGCCAGTAATTGTAACTGAAAATTAGCTGTTTTGTTTATTTCTGTATTAATAAACTTTCCAAAACTAAAAGTAATAAACACGGGGTGGTTTTCTTTTCCTGGAAAAGCCAATAAGATACAACAGAATTAACAAGGGCAGCAATACTTCTATGGACGTTTCTGATTTTGCAAATTTTTCAAAGCATCTTCAGCAGCTATGAATCTCACTGAGCTCATCCACAGTTGGAGATGGATACAGATGACCTAGACATAGCTATTCAGAAAATGCTAAGGATATGTCATGACATGGTTTGGGCACATAGAACAGATACTATCATGCAGAATATAAATAAATGGCACAACGATTATCACATGGAAAAGTCACTTTTTGAGAAAAAAGATACAGTGCACCCTCTAATGGTACAACCTCCACACATGTGAATGTGAGACTGCACAAAGTTCATGTTCCATTATAGTCAATGGATGTGATTGATAGGTGTGTTCTTGCCCTGGTTGTGTGCACACTGCATTCATTGACTATAACAGGATGTGACACTCACGTTTTTTGTTCTACATGGGGGTTCCCGGAACAGAACCCCTGCATATGGCGGGTGTGCTGTATGGCCCATATAACAATTCATATTGATAAAATGCTCTCCACCAAAATTGGCCTATTCAGGAGCCCAGAAGTGGCTTCATTTCAGTTTGTTCAAACCAATAAACTTCACTGAGGGTTCAAAACACAAGTTAGATGCACTACTACTGCCTCCACACGTTTATCTAATGAAATATACAGATGGAAATCAAATAATCTCATAGAACACTTTGCCAACTACCAGGTTGCTAAGACAACGTTCGCCAATGGGAAATGATGGAACTAAAGAATCAGATGCAACATCTCTAACATTACATGTTAGGTTAACTGGGATTGTGATCCATTACATTAAAGGTTGTTAAAAGGTCCAGAAGTACCAACTCTTATTTAAACAGCATCCATCCCCTCTCCAGGGCTACAAACCTCATTAAAATGGGATGGGAAGGATATGTGGTCCAGAAATACATAATCTGTATTTCCTATTACTCATTTAGTTAACCTCCCTCAGAAGGGAAAGTGTGAATACAAATTGAAAAGTAACTTTTAGAAGGAATCTTAAAGTTCCAAGGCTGCAAAACATAGGAAATAACCAAATATGTTTCAAAAGTCTTTCCATGCTTCAAGCAGGAGGCCTCTGTTACGAACACACAGTCTTCTCCTGTCCTCCTTGTCATTATTTTAGCACCCAGAAGAAAGAACAAAGCAGTAGAACAGGCCAACATTTTTGCTATGTGATATTCTTCTTTCACTTTTTAGTGTAGCTGATCTTCTGTTAACTGGAACAATAATTATAACAGATAATGTTACACTGAACTAATGGCGAATCTCTTGGTAAGTTATACCCGTCATGTAATGTAGTAATCGCCTACTAGAAAAAAGGAATTAGTTACAAGTAACTAGTTATTTGTGATTTTATTTCTAAGCTCTATGTTGGAGAAAGAACTAAAGTTGGCTAAGTCCTCCTGATCGAAAGATGTCTGTTTCCTTTAAACAATATGAACTCTGCCCCTTTTCTAAATTTTTAGAGAACTGTGTCTCTAAAATTCAAATAACTCAACTCTTGTGTTGGATTTTAGGCTTAGCAGCTCACTCCTAATTCATATTCATATACTCTGACATAGAACAATGGTACAGATTAAATGTTTTTAAACATATCTAAGGCACCATCTCTACCAATGAAAGTAATACATAGGAAATATTTTGTCTGGATTATTTGCTAAGCAACAAAAATTTATAACAGAATACTAAATTTGCACCATCAGCAGTTAAAGTGGAAACAGTAACATTTTGTGGATTTACATCCTCTCTCAGCAGCACAATTCTGGAACAAACAGTAAGCTTTAATAATTCTCTACAACAGCAGCAATGAATTTATTTAAAGACTTTTGTTAAACTATGATTTGTAAAATTACAGAATAGATGAACAAGCAATTCCTTAAACAAAATCAGTCAGCTAGAAAGACTAGAAAGGCTGAAAAAAAATCCTTATTTGCACCAAAAGTTTATCAGATCAATAAAGCTATTGGGAGCAGCCAGAGTCTATTCACAATGACAGACTCTAGTGGTTATGATCATTCATTGCGAGCAAAGGTAACCCATTTCTTTTACAAGTTAACCCCCCCACACACACACACAAACCTGTGATTGCAATTAGGAAACAATATTTGTATTTCTCTGTTTGTCTTAGAGAAACAGTTCTATCAACCAGTGATCCTGAATAGAACTTCAGGATCTCATCCCATAAAACTATAAACCTACGATTTCAGAAAACCAATTTTATAATGTTGCCAGGAAAAAATTGCAGTTCTGAATTTGTAGCATAGGCCATTTCCGCACTACACTGTTATAGTGTTATTACTGCACTTTCAACATCCTATGGAATCCTGGGGTTTGCAGTTTAGGGAGGGCCATTTAGAATTCTCAGCTAGAGAGCTCTTTTGTCTTAGTAAACTACAAATCCCAGAATTTGACAGGATGTTGAAAGTGGAATAATAGCACTATAACAGTGTAGTGTAGAAATGGCCCTACAAAGTATACTGTCTGAACAAGGGCTGGTAATTACATGGCCCTCCAAATAATGCTGGATTGAAATTTCCAGCATTCCTTACCACTGACTCTGCTGCCTAAGGCTGCCAAGAGTTGCTGTCTAACAATAATTGTTTTGCCTTGGAGACAATTTCATAGTACAGAAGTTGAAGGAGGGAACAAGAGGGACAGCTATTTAGATCTGATCCTAACCATCAATGATGATCTGGTTAATGGAGTGGAGTGGCGGGATCCTTAGGTGGAAGTGACCATGTTCTCTTGGAATTTACCATACAACAGAAGGGGGAATCCAAGCATAGTCCAACATGCATTTTAGACTTTCAGACTTTAAGAAAGCCGATTTCAGGAAACTTAGGGAAATACTGGGAGTGATCCCATGGTAAGGAATATTTAATAAGAAGGGAGTTCATGATGGTTGGAAGCTTCTTAAAACAGAGATATTGAGGGAACAATTGCTAACAAATCCAATGAGAGGGAAATATGGGAAGTGCTAAAGAATCCATGACAGATGTCTGAAGAACTTTCAATGGAGCTAAGATTTAAAAGGGACATATATAAGAAATGCAAAAATGGAATTCAAATAAATAACCAGCAAGAAAAAGCAGAATTATTCAGTACCTTCTTTGCCTTGGTCTTCTCCCAAAAGAAAAATAGTGCTCTGTGTTGGGAAAATGGAGCAGATGATATGGTAGGGGAAATGCAGCACAGCGTAGATAAAGAGCTGGTACAGGAATATCTGGCTACTACGTCCACTGGTATTGAAAGAACTGGCAGAAGTAATCTTAGAACCCTTGGCAATAATCTTTGAGAGTTTCTGGAGAATGGGAAAAATCCCACCAGACTGCAGGAGGGCAAATATTGTCTCCATCTTCAAAAAGGGAAAAAAAGAGGACCCAAACAATTACTGCCTGCCTGACAAGTTAGCCTGACATCAGTCTGAGGAAAGATTCTATAGCAGATCATTAAACAGACAGTCTGTAAGCACTTACAAAGAAATGCCTTGATCACTAAAAGTCAACACGAATTTCTCAAAAACAAGACATGCCACACTAATTCTGTCTCTCTCTGTCTCTCTGTCTCTCTCTGATAGAGTTACTTACTTGGTAGATGAAGAGAATGCTGTAGCTGTAGCTTGACTTAAGTAAGGCTTTTGACAAGGTCACATATGATATTCTTGTGAACAAGCTATTAGGATGTGGGCTGGACAGGGCTACTGTTAGGTGGATTTGTAACTGGTTGACCGACTAAACCTAAGGGGAGCTCACCAATGCTCCTCCTCATCTTGGAGAGAAGTTTCTAGTGGGGTGCCATAGGATTCTGTCCTGGGCTCAGTGCTATCCAACATCTTTATCAGTGGTTTGGATCAAAGAATAGAGGGCATGTTGATCAAATCTGCAGATGATATCAAATTGGGAGGGGTTGCTAATACTTCAGAGGACAGGATCAAAATTCAAAATGACCTTAACAGATTGGAGAGGTGAAAGCTAATAAAATGAATTTCAACAGAGAGAAATGTAAGGTCCTACACCTAGTCAGAAAAAAGTGATATGCACAAATATAGGATGGGAGATACCTGGCTGGACAACAGTACACGTGAAAGGGATATAGGAGTCTTAGTAGACCACAAATTGAACATGAGACAGCAATGTGATGTGGGAGTTAAGAAAGCCAATGTGATTCTGGGCTGCACCAACAGGAGTACAATATCTAGGTCAAGGGAAGTGATAGTATCGCTCAATTCTGCTTTGGTCAGACCCCACCTGGAGTACTGTATCCAGTTCTGGGCACCACAGTTCAGGACGGCTATTGAGAAGCTGGAATGTATCCAGAGGAGAGATACTAAAATGGTAGAAGGCCTGGAAACCATGCCATATGAGGAGAAGCATATGGAATTGGGTATGTTTAACTTGGAGAATAGAAGGTTAAAAGGTGACATGATAGCAATGTTTAAGTATTTGAAGCAATGCCATATGGAGGATGGAGCAAGCCTGTTTTCTACTGCTCCAGAGACTAGGACAAAGAGCAATGGCTTCAAACTTCAGGAGAAGAGATTTCATCTAAACATTAGGAAGAACCTCCTGATGGTTAGAGCAGTTTGACAGTGGAATGTGGAGTCTCCTTCTTTGGAAGTTTGTAAACAGAGGCTGGATGGCCATCTGTCAGGAATGGTTTGAAGGTGTATTCCTGCATGGCGGGGGGTTGGACTTGATGGCCCTTGTGGTCTCTTCCAACTATATGATTCTATGATTCTAACATCTGGAATGTCACACAATTCCCAGCTCTGGTCTACATTGACTCAAACATAAAGAGTTTCCACCTTCCCCATTTTAAACCAGTCACAGTTCTGTTCCTAATTTTATATTTGGTTCTTCATAAATACATCGGTAGGATATATATTTTTAACTGTGCACACAATTTAAACTTAATATATATAAACACACATACAAACAACAACAGAAACTTAAGCACGGAGAGAGTTGACAGTCCCTGTTCCCCTTTCTTCTCTGTCTTAAACTTCATCCATTACTTTAAGTCACCATGTGACCAGAACTATGCATTAAGGCTAGAATTTATCTCTAAAAAAATGCAGACACCAGTAAGAATGGTCAACCTGGCTTTTGTGCAATTCATTACTGTCATGTGATGCTGACATGTTATTATAGCTCAATGAAATTCCACAGTGGTACATTAGGCATATCCCCATGCAAAAGATGTCAAACAGTGGAGTCAAAGGATAGAAATACAGAGAAACAACAGTTGAAAAGTGGTATCTTTCTAGAAGACAAAGTAATGACAAGTGTTTATGTAGGACAGGCACACAAAGAGGAGCAAATGGAACATATGCCAGAACATAGTAGGCTCAGCATGAAAGGATGGAATACATTGAAGAAGCAAAACTCAAACCTACTCCATACCCTCCAACTGTCCTGATTTGTCAGGTACAGTCCTGATTAATCCTCTATTGCTCCACTTTTTCAGCTGCCTTTAAAATGCCCTAGCTTCTTTCAATTCCTCTCACCTTCCCCCTTTTTCCTCAGTTTACTTCAACTACTACACATGGAATTTGCACTCATCTAACTCATCAGGAGGAAAGGGAAAGCAGAAGACAAAATCTTGCCCTTCTCAGTAGGATCAGGCCAAAGTAAACTGCTGTAACCTCTCCTAGCTTTTCTTTATCCCCTCATTAATAACTGTTCCCATCTTGATCACACTAATGTACTTGGCCACATGTGTCCTGGTTTTCATATGTGAAATTTTGGCAGGTATGCCACTGCCTTTCCCCATTTGGTAAACCAATTTATTCTGGACCCCTATATGTCATGTACCTCAGTTAACACAGTCACTGCATTCCTTCTTTAACAGAAAATTTGGTACCAGAGGTAGAAATAACACAGAAACAATAGGACCAGGAATAGTTTCTTATACCACAACAAAGAGCAGTTCAAAGCATTTCATCAAAATTTTTATTTAAAACTAGTGTACCTACCTGGCATTGTCCAGGATTTTATCTTCTCATAGGTAATACTTGTTAGAAAGATTTGAGATCCTGTGTCTCCAATTCCCCAAACTGCCTTCTCTAGTACCTGTAACTTTTACCCATATTCTCCAATCCAATCTGCATTCAGAGTTGTTAACACACAGAGGTTGGGTTCCTGAGGGAATACAAAGCCCCCCTCCTTGCTGCTAGTCCTCACCTCCACAGCAACCGGCCAGGCTCAAGAGCTCACTGGTTGAGAATTCTAAAGGCCCCTCCCTGAACTGCAAACCACAGGATTTCACAGAATGCTCTTAGGCAGCCAATCATATGACGTCTTTGCCTCACACAGCCAATCACACGAGGTCTTCTTGTCTGATACAGACAAACAAACAAACTTTGACTTTTATATATTAGTAGATTAAGTGTATGCACTTGTGAAATGAAGCAACCAAGCCAGGCAAGTCTTCCATAAGTTAAAAAAAAAAAAGGTATGTTCAGCCTTCTACAGACCACTTTTCCAAAATGAAGCCAGGATTACCTTTTCATTCACCAACCTCCGCTTTTTTATGACTTCCATTTTGGTGGCCAAACTTATGGCTCTATCCTTTGCTTAACTTGCTGGGGGCGGGGGGCTGGTAAGGCAGGCTAATTTACTTTCCCTGCTTCTCTCTGTTTTGCTGTTCACACACGCTCAGCAAGGCAGCCACTGTTTATCTCTTGTAGGCAAGCACACACAGGTAGAGTAGGATTGGCTGAGGAGTATCCCATGCCTTCCTAGCTCAAACTTCATTGCACTGTTTACCAAAGACATGGTAATACAACCTGGCAACTGAAAGTCTGTTTCCCCAGTTCTTCGCCACCACCCCAATGCTAATGATTTTTGGTTCTTTTTTTTAAAAAAAAACTAGAGAGAGGAACGGGGGGGGGAGAGGAGAGGCTGAGTGGGCAGAAAAAAGGAGCTTCTTTGTCAGAGCGTTCTTAACTGAGGTATGCCTGTATTGTGCTGGAAGGATTGCACACAGAGGAAATGTAGTTTGGAAGGAACTTCTTCCCAGAAGAAGAAAAATTGATGTTTCACAGAAGAAGAGTTTTCATACATGCGCATGTATTTTATGGTTATGTCTTTGAGTACAAAAGGTGAAGTTAGGACAAGTGTCACTTTTCTATGGTTACAGAAAAGCAAACCCAACCAAATTCTCCACTGCTCGTCTGTGAAAATGGGCAAAGTGACCTGCTTGCCACCAGTTTCATACTTCAGTGATGACTTGCTTGTTTACAGTATGAAGGTCATCTTCAAGAACTGCATTTGGATTTCCCCAGACTGAACAAATAAGGCTAAGCTTTCCGCAGTGTAAACGAATTTGAGCACGACTACGCACAGAGGAAATTGCTACAGAATAGAATGACTACATATCCCCCTTGTTTTTTTTTTCCACTAATCATTAACTAACAAACCAATACTTTTCCCTGAGATCTTTAGAATGGTATGAAAAACAGTATAAAGAGATTGCAAGTACACTTATCCAATTTGCTTTATCTAGTAACCAACTTACAAATGGCAACTTGAAATTAGAATGAACATTTCATAAGTAGGATGCATTTCAATAGTACAGCAGTTCTCCAAGTTGACAAACACCTTACTTCTAAGCATGCTTACTGGCAGAAAATTTCCTTGATTTCAGTTTAATTTCAATATGCTAAGCACTTCAGCCTGGTTTAGGATGAGAGCATATGTTAAAAGAGAGGGCTGACTCCCCAGGATACAGCTGCAAAATTGCAGTTCAAGATCCCAAGTTAAGTGGCAATTTGGCACCACACAAACCTATAATTTCAGCCTCTCCATTAATCTTGACTGAAGGGGAATGTACGTTTATTAACTCAGAAGTCAACATAAATTTAATATAAATTTTACTGTGCCTTTGAACTCCTCTATGCACAGATAGAACTTGATTCAAAAATCTTTCACTATAATCTCACATCTTTAATGATTTCATTTCCTGATCTGGAAGTGAATAAGGAACTTACCTCAGACCTGAACAATTTTAAAACCAGCAAATTTGCCTAAGAAATCCAAAAAATAAGTTAGCAGAAATTGCATAGTACCAGTGTCATTAGCAATGTGTCCACTGGAAAAAGGTAGCTATTCTTACATTCTTTTGTAAGGTGTCTTGTTTTGTGGCAGCAAATTGCAGTTTTTGACTTCATGCGGCTGAAGGATGTTATAGACAGGACAAAGGAAACCAATTTAGTATAAGGGCTATCTGTGTCCCTTTGGCCTGAATCTCTTCTTAGGCTCAAACCCATTAGGCATTACACAGTTCTCTCAACTTCAGTTTTGGAGCTTTAGCTACAGTGCAAGGATAACATGGATCTACCTCACAAGAGGCTTGCCAAGTTCCTATACTATTGTACCATATTATTGTTACTGTTGAAGTCAAAGAAGAAACAGGGCATTGGACTCCAACAACTTAACTGAACTTTGTACATCTGTACATGATTGCACACATGTCTGCACAGAGATTCTGGTGGAGGAGAAAATACATTGCCTGGCTCAGGAATTATAAAGCACATGAGCCAAAAAAACACATAGCTGTGAAGTGGAGGTGCGTTTTTCCCCTTCCCTCTTGTATAAATAGCTCACATATTTTTGTCTGGCCTGCTGCTCATTAGGGCTTTTTCAGTTGCTGAGTTTGTCTGCCTGTCTCCCCTTGATTTGTCTGATGGTTTTTCTCTGCCTAATTTTCTATTGTAAACCAACCTCCTTTTCCAGTTCCTTAGGTTTTCTCTCTAAGCCTTGGATGTCTCCTACACCTACATAACTGCTAGCTCCTTTCTCTAGGTGTTGCTTTTATCTCAACCAGAGCTTAGAAATGTCCTAGTTAAACATAACTTGTCACTTAAGAAGAAGAACAAGAAGAAGAAGAAAAAGAAGAAGCAAAAGAAAAAAAGGTGGTTACTGTTAAGACCCAGTGTGCTGTAGTGGTTTGAGTGCTGGACTACAACCCTGGAGACTGGGGTCCAATTACTTAATCAGCCATGGAAACTCACTGGGTAACCTTGGTTGCGTCACACACTCTCAGCCACCAGGAAATCCTGTGATAGGTTTGTCTTAGGTTTGCCATAAGTTGGAAATGACTTGAAGGCACACAACAACAACTGCTATTTTTAAGTTTTATGTCCCTGCTTTTAGTAACGAATAACATTTACTCATTACTTCAACATGCTATTTTGGGAGATTATTTGGGGAAAATAGAGGGAACTATATTTAATTAAAAAAAAAATTAAGAGGAGCATATTGCTAACAAATAATAGAACATTACTTTTTTGCCAAAATGGCAACTGACTACTCTTTTTATTTAAAAAGTAGCACTAACATACTAGCTTTTAAGTAACATTTCCGGTATAGAGCAAAGGAGGAGGAAAAAAGGAGGAGAAAAAAAATAAAATCCATGTAAACCTTAACATCAGCCTATTTTTCCAACCTTTGGTTTCAGTATAGAACAAGGGAAGTGAACAAAAGAAAATCTCTACAAACTTTAACTTCAGCCTATCTTGTAAACTATGAAACTGGGTAAATCAGAACAGGAAGCATACAGTCCTACAGATGTTGTAACACTACAACTCCTAGCAGCCCTAGCCAACATAACCCAGGGTGCTGAATGCTGGCAGATGAGGTCCAACAACATCTGGTGAGATACATGATTCTCATCCTAGGTAGAATATAGCCTGATACATATTCCAAGTGATTAGCATTATATTAAGCAGAGCATCTGTATTTCAACTTTCTTGGGCCAGTAACAGTGCAAGTGCTGTAGCATTTCAAGGACTAAGGGTTAAATTCAATTGCTACTCCCAACAAGAACAGACTCAATTGAATCAACTCCTCAACGGTAAGTGAACCTTCAGGCAGATTCCATCAATAGGTCTAATCTATATTAAAATTAGGCTCAATAGGTTTATTATGGGCTAGAACAAGAGTGGAATCACGCAATCCTACAAATGTTATTGGATTGTAATTCCTAGCAGCCCTAGTCAGCATGGCCAATGATAAGGAACCCTGTGAGTTTGGAGTTCAACAATAATGGGAATCCCACATAATTGCCATCTATGGGATAGATCTCTCTCCATTTGTCAAAAAGCATGAGACAAAAAGGGCATTAAATGTACTACTATAATCTAGCTGTCATCATTTAACACCTAAAGACAGAACACCTTGGTTTTGACTGAATCTAAATTACACACAACCTTATTGAAAAGTTAGCCTGCTGAGCGCCAGAACATGGAAAAGAGTTTGGCTGAGTTGGAAGGTCAGATCAAGATTCTATGATTCCCAAAACTCTTTAAATATTTATATCCGCTCCCTTCTTCTCACAAAAAGAGCAAAGGAAAGGTACTGTGGCTTTCTGGCTTCTGTTTCTGAAAAAAGGATAATGAATGGAATGTTCCTGGGTCTCTAAAACTGCCTGCACAGGAGCTGGGTTTACTCTCCATTTCTATTCATCACCTTTCACTCCAAATTTACACACCCAGTTAAACAGTAACTAGTGCAGATCTGACAATAGCACCTACCATGCCCATCTATTTAATGGCCTGTCAGTGAAGCCATTATACAATCAATTTTTTATGGATGTACAGCATAGCCATAAAAAGATTTTTTTTTGTTTGCCCCACTGTTTTAGAGAAATGTCCAACAAGATTTTAGTTCTCAGAGCATTTCTTTTTCTTTTTCTTTTTAAGCAGTGAGGTGTAAAGCAAGAACAGTATGTAGCACTGCTGATTTAGGAGCTTTTTCCTGGAGGGTTCTCCTGAAGAGACTGAATTCTAAGCACTATATTTTCTTGCACCTCACTTGGAGGCATCAAACATGTCTAACAGCATGGCAACAAATATGCTCCGTTCTTCAAAACCACCCAACATGTTCTCTTTTGCCTGTGGCATCCATCTGTGAAGAAATGAGACTAGGACAATGTCAGTTTCATATTTATTTATGCGTGCTGCACAAATTACCTCATGTTGCTGGAGCCAAGTTAAAAGTTTAGGGCATAGAACTTAAGCCTACCTTCCCTAACCAACACCTCCAAATGTTTTGTATTATTATTGCCATCATCCTTGATCCTGCAGGCTGGGACTAATGGGAGTTTTTGTACAAAGCACTCAGAGAGCATCAGATCAGGGCAGGCTGGCTTAAACTCACAATCGGGAACTTGTGCTCTTTCCAAAGAAGTGAATGTAGAAAACTCTCCATGCTAAAATGACAGCCCAGCATGTATGTTGTTGTATTACAGAGCCTATTCTGGATGAAGCTGTGTGTGCACACCTTAATCTCACCCGGTTTTGTCTCCAGGATTCTCTTTGCTACAGCAGATGATGCTAGAGGCATGAGTTAAAGTGACCTACTGTGATTCCATCTCCTTTAAGAGGTGTTCTATCATACAGTCTCCTGTATTCATGTGTATTTGAAAATGGGCAGCTGAGACAGTGATTCTATTGGTATGTTGGACTTCATGTCCTCCATGACAACCATGGGTCTGTCCAAAGTGGTAAATTGTCTCAACCATCCTGCAGGCCATACTTAATTTGATGTTAAATAATGGAGATCTGAGTATGACATTCCAACAGTTCCAGTGGCAAGGACAAGATCACTGTCTGGTAAGTTTCAGACTCACTGTAACTTAGAAGCTCTGCAAGTGTTGGGGGAGGCAATTAAGATGATGTACCTCAAGAAGTTAATGGATATGAATAGTTTTCTGTTTTCTTTTGTGTTGAAGTCATGGTTGATCTCTGGAATGGAGAAACAGCTAAGACAGTGGACATGCTTGTTCTTGAGAGTCTACTCGCATAGAATTGAATCAGATGAGCTGCCTAGTTTACTTAATAGCTGGAGGTAATTAAATGAATGGGACAGTAACCAGAGAGCCAATGGAAGAAAACTTGGAATGAAACCAACCAAATACAGGTTAGGGTCCATTGGATGGCCTATTCAACAGAGATGATATTACTGAAGAAATCACTCTTCCCTACCACCACTGTGTTTGCACAGAGTTGTCTCACAGAGCTGTCTTGAGTAGTCATGAGCCTTCTATGCTCTGCCCCACAATAAGATACTATAGATCATTCAGCAGCCTGCTGGGAAGATGCATGACATCTTACAGACAAAATTGTTTGGATTCCCTCTAACTTAGATGCTATAGTTTATACAGCTCCACTAGAGGTAACTCTGGTTCCTGCTTGGGCTGTGTTAATGGATATGTTTTACTTTGTGCAGCCTGAGGATTTGGACAGGATCCTTGAAGAGATGAGAGTCATTCTATATGTACCCCTTCCTGGCTCAAGAGAGTGCCCAAAAGGAGACTAGCTGAGTGAGAAAGGGAAGTAGTGAATACCCCATTGTAGCAAGGCAAGAGCCCTGCCTGCCTAAAAGAGGTGAAACCTTACCTGAACAAATCCTTCCTGAGACCCACCATACTTCCTGAACCATGCCATACCAGTCACCAATATTCTTTTCTTAAAGGATGTTCTTAAGTGTGTAGCAGCCTCCATCTCCAAGCATTCCTGGATGACCCACATTGTCTAGATCATGGTTGCTCAACCAGGGCTCCCTCACACTTCCATGTGAGGTTGCTAGGGGTTCTGTGAGAGATCCTGAAAATATCTATACCTATATCTATATCTATATTACAACATTTCTGCCCTGCCCTGTATGAAAAAGATCTCAGGTTGGCCTACAAATAAATAAAAACAATAAACAATTTTTTTTGAGCTGTAGATACAATCAGTTTTATGCAGGGGCTTCTTGAAACCTGAAAATTATTTCAAGGAATCCTCAAAGGTAAAAAGGTTGATAAAGTCTATTGCAAGTCCATTTCAATATGGCTTCAAGTGTGGTTATGGCATGGATGCTTTTGGTTACCTTGGTGGATAACATTACTGGGAGCTGAACAGACAGAATATGTCCCTGTTGCTTCTGCTGGACCTGTCAGTGGCTTTTGAGACTGGAACAGGACCTGAAGGCACTGTTCTATTCTTGGCCCGTTGGGTATTTCACGGTTCTGATTTGTCCTCCATAAATATAATCATGAAAGCACTGAGATAGGTTAACTGAAAATTTGGAGTTCAATATGTTGATAACACCCAGCTCTATCTCTTCTTAGCTTTTTGGTATGAAATCAATGACTGTTGTCAGTAATTGAATGGATGAAGGTGAGCAAACTGAACCTTAATCCAGATAAGTTTAATCCAGATCAGCTGTTACAGATGAGGGAACAGCGAATCGACCTGTCCTGGGAGAGATTACACTCCTCCTTGAAATCTCAGGTTCACAGTTTCTACCTTCAGTTCTGAGAAAGGATGCCCAGCTTTCTGCAGTGGGTACTTGCACAATTAAAACTAGAATGCCAGCTCTGCATGTTCCTGGATGTGTCAGATTTGGGTGTGGTGACAGATCTCAATTACATCCCATTTTGATAATTATAACACATTCTATGTGGGGCTGCCTTTTGAAAGTATTCAGAAATGTCAATGGGTCTAAAACTGTTTATCTAGAATTCTTACTAGGAATGGTAATGGGGGACATATAACTTCCTTTTTTCCAATAGCCTCTGACTACTGATCCATTTTTGGACCCAATCCAAAGTGTGGCTTATGACCTATAAAGCCTAGACAGCATGGCTCCTGACTACTTGAAAAACTGCATCTTTCTCTATGAGTCTGTTTGAGTTTTAAGATCCCTGGGGAAGGGCTATCTGTCTTTCAAAGAAAACCGTCTATATAAGCAATTATCAGACAAAGTGACCTTTAGTTTTGTGTCTTAAAAGAAACACTATCATGCGAATGCCATATTACACAATAGATTATGCATCACTGGAATTCCATTTCACAAGCATACATTGTAAACTGTAGCAGCCGAAAGTCAAAAGTGGATCGAAATCCTTGGTGGTTTCACATCAGAGATACGTGGGACAGCTTTCCTGTTTGATCTTCTGTTTCCAACCACCCTGATGTGTACTTTGATTTCTTAAACTAAAGAATACATGAATAGGAGTTGAAATCCTGCTGATGCCAATAAGCTGAACAAGAACGTCTGCCAAAATTGTACAAAACCATAGACATCCTTGTCTTGACAGAAAGCCATATGGCTTTTTGCCTAACATTCCCCCTTACCCCTTATCCAGCGTTAAGTTTTCTAAAGTGAAGACTCAAAAAGAAACTAGAAGTAAATTAAAGGTATGTGGTATATCATCAAGCAGGGCATGAGTATCCAGATTTTTTCACTGAACCCTCACATTTTCAGATTTTAAACCCTGCCATTGTCATAATGGAAGAAATTAAGACCATTTTTATTTAAATGTTCTTCCACACGTTTAATAAGCCATACCACTATTTCCAATTCTGCAATTTTTGTTTCTCTCTCTCTCTCTCTCTCCCAGTATGTGTGTGTGTGTGTGTGTGTGTGTGTATGTGTGTATGTATACACACACACACACACATATCAGAGAGGAAGAAAAATGAATTTTTTTTTGCTTTTAATTTTTGCTTCATTGTAAAGAAAACAATGTGCACTGTCTATTGAGAGACCTGTAATGAGCAACATAAAGAGCAAAGAATTTCTCTCTTTGCTAGCTGCATCAATTCAAGTTTTCTTTGCTCAAAAGTTTTCTTTAGAACCGAACGCTTTACTTAAAATAGCATGGAAAAAAATATACAACTATGCTTTACTATTTTTATTATTCTATACAAATGCATTTTCTAGACTCTTTCACAAGAGAAGAAAACTTGCAAGGCAAATGGTACGCCAGCTGGTTGCTTTACTTCCTCATTGTCAATTTTCATAGGAGTGGAAAATAAATAAAGAAACCCTCTGGGGTTGCTAAGCAACCACAAGGTGGGATATTAACCACTTGTGAGCCAATCCGGAAGCACCAATAAAGCTCTTTTGCAACTGTCGACCAACAATAAGTTTTACTCTCCACTGAAGCCAATTTATCTAGGCATGACATTCCATTCATACTACATACTTTAATCTAATGTATCAGGTGAAGAGGTGAGACAGGAAGAAACAATCATGATGTTGGTGGAGAGGGGGCAATCATGGGAGCTCGAGCCAGCTATCAAATCACCCAGGATATGGACAAGCTTTTACATATTTTGTGGAACCAATCGGGAGCCCACAGCGTGGGCAGATCAACAGCTGCAGGCCATGTCATCTGGAGTGTATGCCTGTGTCGACATGCATGTGTAATTGCAATGCTAATTCAACATGGACAACTGCTGGAAGAACCCTAGCAGAATATGAAAGGCTATGAAAAAATAAGCAACAGGGGAAAAAAAATACAGCTATCTGCATGACTAGTTCCACCCTGAATGCCTAATTAGTGAGGCAGTCTTCAAAAGATTTCTGGTAGGCAGCCTTAATCACAGTCAACCCCTATCCTCTCTGGTTACTTGCATGCTTCTCTTATGACTCCTATGGAATGGCAAAACTAATCCTTCTAATTGTTGCTTTTAAGTGTTTGCTTCCTATACTGGCCCACAACAGCAAATCTTGTTTCAGTTTCTCATCATTTTGTACTTAAAAAACCTATTGTGAGACGTTATGACAACTTAAATGTATAGTACAGCAACACAGTTTTACGATACACTGTATTTCAGAACATAATCAGTATGCAAACACGTCTTGCCAATGTGATTAAAGTATATTTAATGTTTTCTCCAGTTGTCACTGACTATAAAGCTAAGTACTTTATGCATATTTTAAAACAATCCCATGCTCACCTCAATTATTTTAAATTATTAATAGGTCAAGGTCCCATTTGAGCTAGACTAAACAAGTTTTTAAAAGGCCAAAGAAAATCACGAAGGAACCTATATCAGATTATGTAACAGCCAATCAGTATTGCTGACATTCTCCATGTGCAAAAGAAATTGGCTCTGGACATGAAGATCAGCAATGTCTTTTTTAAAAAAAAAAAACTTTTTAGTAATATCCAGCTGCAAATAATTCACAACAGTCTGGCCAAATTGATTCCCTGCTGGCAAAAGAAACATATTAAGAGCTCAGGTTGTCTGATCAATGAACTT